>OY720288.1:0-1250000 GCA_963082995.1 Noctua comes
GCTCCGATAATGTTGGAGGTAGAAGTATAAAAAAAAAAAAAAAAAAAAAAAAAAAAAAAAAAAAAAAAAAAAACCTAACCTAACCTAACCCAGTACACTGCCATACGCGGTCGCAATAACATCAGCTCCACGTGAAAAATTCGTAAAAATCGCAATTTTTGAGCTGCGCGTTTTTGAAAGCTACAGTGCAGTTAGTTAGTGTCTGATTCACCAGGATTCATGTGGGCAACGTCATAGGTCACCAGGATCGGCTGCTGCAGGTCATCAACTTTGGGGATCTCTTTACGTCCAGAGGTTAGTGTTCCTTTTAAACCGTGTACATTGCTAGTGAGGCATCGCAATTCCCCGTGCAACGACACCAAGATCGTTAAGATCTGATCACCAGCAGCGAAGTTATTAGGCATCCAAATCTGCCAAAATAACCTTAAAAAACACGTGGTTCTAACCTCAAACCTCCACGAGCCGTGACGATATCGACAAACACACACGAGGGAAAACGTCACACACGTCAGATCGGACCTACCTGAAGCCTTCGAAGCCGACCCGAGGACTTTGCCTTGCAGCGCTGAAGACACATCCCAAGCCGTGAGGTAACCTTTAGGGAACTCCTCATCCCGCAGTCCTGGAATACCCGTGTTTGGGTTCGCCTTAACCGGGAAAAAAGGGACTTCCCCCCACCCCTTCAAAACCAACCCTTCCTTGTGGACCCCCCCCCTACCCAACGAGACCCCACCCCTCACTTGGAATCCCAAGGGATCTTCGTCACCCTTTGACGTTTGACACCCGTGTTTGGGCTCTTACGAGTCGTAAAACCAAGACCATTCCCCCTTTCCCCCCCAAAGGACTATCCAAACTACCACCCCTGCAC
Organism: Noctua comes; assembly: GCA_963082995.1. NCBI lineage: Eukaryota > Metazoa > Arthropoda > Insecta > Lepidoptera > Noctuidae > Noctua > Noctua comes. The sequence continues at coordinate 869 of OY720288.1, forward strand.
TACCCCACCCTTAGCAGTCCCTCCCCCCTCCACATATTCCGCTTTCATAAATAAGCTCCACTCAAGAAACCCCCAATTAGGACTATAAACTGTAAATCTATAATACTGTCATTTGTTTTGTTTTGAGACTGTTTATATACTGTTACTTTCTAAGCCTAAAGGAGATCGGGCGGAAGCGGTCCAAGTAGCGTCGGTGAACTAGACCTATATTTTCTTGAAGCTGATGTCAAGAGCATAATTTTTTGTTATGGCGTCAAAAAAATTCCTCTATGGAGAAAAAAGTTATTGATCATTTAAAATGAACTATGTAATCAAAGACGGCATTAATTACAAACAGCGTCGGTGATTAAGACATACATCATTTTAAAGGATGTTAGAAGACGGTTATTCCTTGTTAAGAACATAAGCAAATCGCCGCCGGGAGAAAAAAGTTATAGACCATTATGTATAATACAGATAACAAAATCTTCTAATTCAAGAGATACAAGGAGCGTCGGTGATTCAAACTTATATCATTTTATAGCTTGTTAAAAGAGGGTATTTCTTTGTTAAGAACATAAGCAATTCGGCGCCGGGAGAAAAAAGTTAAACGCCATAATGCACAATTAGTGAAAACAAAATCTCCTAATTCAAGAGATACAAGGAGCGTCGGTGATTCAGACACATATCATTTTAAAGCTTGTGAGAAGAGGTTTATTCTTTGTTAAGAACATAAGCAATTCGGCGCCGGGAGAAAAAAGTTATAGACCATTATGTATAATACAGATAACAAAATCTTCTAATTCAAGAGATGCAAGGAGCGTCGGTGATTCAGACTTACATCGTTTTATAGCTTGTTAAAAGAGGGTATTTCTTTGTTAAGAACATAAGCAATTCGGCGCCGGGAGAAAAAAGTTAAACGCCAAAATGCACAATTAGTGAAAACAAAATCTCCTAATTCAAGAGATACAAGGAGCGTCGGTGATTCAGACACATATCATTTTAAAGCTTGTAAGAAGAGGGTTATTCTTTGTTAAGAACATAAGCAATTCGGCGCCGGGAGAAAAAGTTATAGACCATTATGTATAATACAGATAACAAAATCTTCTAATTCAAGAGATGCAAGGAGTGTCGGTGATTCAGACTTACATCGTTTTATAGCTTGTTAAAAGAGGGTATTTCTTTGTTAAGAACATAAGCAATTCGGCGCCGGGAGAAAAAAGTTATAATGCACAATTAGTGAAAACAAAATCTCCTAATTCAAGAGATACAAGGAGCGTCGGTGATTCAGACACATATCATTTTAAAGCTTGTAAGAAGAGGGTTATTTTTTGTTAAGAACATAAGCAATTCGGCGCCGGGAGAAAAAAGTTATAGACCATTATGTATAATACAGATAACAAAATCTTGTAATTCAAGAGATATAAGGAGCGTCAATAATTATTACTGTACGTGCGTTACCGGTAAATGAACCACATAATAATGTCTTTATTATGGACTTTGGGCTGGGCACGTCATCAAGAAGAAGTAGGTGCCATCCTGTGCATTTCCTCGACTCTATTGCATATAGTTAATAGTCGAATCATTTCTTCAAGGCCCCTTAGGTTGTGCGGACAACTATCCTGTAAGATTACTCTCAAGCAGCTCTAAGGTGTTTGCTGTGTCAAGGATTTGGTAAATGGTTCGCTTTCATCACATGACAACTATTGCGACACACCGTGAACTTCAGCTTACGATGAAACTTGTCTACTTACCCCTCTAAGGATTATGGTCGTGAAGGTTACGCTTATGTTTATCAGTGATGAAGTGTTGAAGGCTTCATACTACCTATACTACCTTGTATTGCTTTTTTAATAAAAATGAAGAATTCGATTTACTAAAAGTACTATTTATACCCTTTTTTTTAAAGCCATTTCCATGAGCTTTGGTAATTGAAAAGCATCAAACACAACAAGTGTTTTGAGTATCCTAGAATCAACAAAGCTTCTTGGACCAGAGTCTATAGAAGCTTGCCCGATCTCCTTTAAAATTTAAAGATGTCTTCCGTTCCCACAACCCGTAAGTCAGCTGCGGAGGTCGCACCGAAGGCACGAACGTTGCGGACGAAAGTCCTTAAAAACGTAGCAAAGTCCATTACGTCGGAGAGGCTTGCTCAACAGTCCTCTCCACGGGATCTGCCTGATGTGCCAAAAGCAGCGTCGGAACCAGCTGCAGGGGACAGCAGCCAGGCGACATCAGTTGACAACCTCTCTCTGCCGGAGAAATGCGGCGCAGCAGAGACGGCGGAGTCAAAAGTAATCAACTGGGAGCAACTAGGTATATCTCCACCACACCGCATCCTGTCAGACGAGGAGAGCTCTGTCGCATCTTCCATCACCGACCATCAGGCACAGAAAAGGGCTAGTCTTCTCTACAGCACACCGAGAAGAGGGACTGGCGTAGAAATGGACATGGCGACGAGAGAGGCCAACACTCTACTGCAGAATGGGAAGGGTGCGTTGGAGGCATCGGGAAATATGAAGAAGGAGTACAGGACCACTTGCCATGATAGCCTGCAAGGGCTTTACGAGATCGTCCTATCCCTGTCCGACTCGCGAGCGAGGCACAAATACAACCTCGAGAAGGAGCGCTCTCGACACGCCCGAGAACTAGTAAAAGTGGAGCGTTCTCACAGAGAAGAGGTGATGAAAAACCAGCAGAAACTCATCACCGAGCTGGGTCACGCTCGAAATGACATTTCCGGAACCCTGAAGGAGGCTAAAGATATCCGAAACTGGCTCGGGTACGAGACAGAACAGCCGTTCAGGGAAATAAAGGAAGTCAGGAAGTCGATCGAGTCGTTGACAGCTCTAATAAAAACTGGGCACGAGAAAACCAAGGATCTGGACGCGCCCGCAAACGGGGACCCAAAATGGGATACCGTAGCGGTGGGCCTTACAAAGCTGGGAAACCAAATTGCGAGCGTATCAAACCAGCTGGATACGCTACGCCAAGCAACGGAAAAGATCCGGCAGGAGCTCCAAGCACCTGCAGAACCCTTTGTTGCCCCTCTTCTACCACCCGAGGCCTCCATGGAACCCAAACTCGACAAACTGGCCGAAAGTATAGAAACCATGACGGAAATGACCAGAGCCCTTCTGGAGAAGCCCGAAATTCCTCCCTCCACGGACGCTTATGTCTGTGGATATAATTGTAAGGCAGGAGGTGGTTTTAGCCGGTTGGAGCCCGGCACTACTCAGACTGGCTCGTCTGTGAGGCAGCTTGAGTGTCCGACCGGATTTCCCCTCCTGCCGAAAAAAAAAAAAAAAAAAAAAAAAAAACCTAACCTGACCTTGCGCAGGGTATCATCAGCATCGTCTCCTGCACGGGGTAGTGAGACGTTCGACTACCCCGTGCATCGCCTCAGAGGCGCGCGCCGACACCCGCGCGCGCCTCCGCCTCGGGTCCATCGAATAGGGGGCGGGGACTTCCCCAAGTCCCTCGCCCCTGGACCCATTCATGGGGGCCGGAAAAGGGCGTTATCCGCCCTTCTCCTGCGCCCGGTTCGCCTTCTGCGGCCGGGGAAGGGAGTCGAGATCTCCCTCTCCCGCTCCGCAGCCTCCTTCTGCGACATCACGTCCTCGCAGAAGGACACCACCGCGTCCCACGACTCTGCGCTACCGACCATCCTCCGCACTACGGCCGGCAGCGACAGATCGCCTCCTACTTCATTTGCGAGGACACGGCGCTGCTCCTCCCAAGCCACGCACTCGGCGAGCGTGTGTTGCGCCGTGTCCTCCCCGCAATCGACGCAGTGGTGGCACCGAGCGTCCGGCTCCCTGTCTATGCGGCACAGGTACTTGCCGAAGCAGCCGTGCCCCGACAGCACCTGCGCCACCCTAAACGACAGGGAGCCGTGCCTTCTCCCGAGCCAGTCGTCGAGTACTGGCCGGATCGCCTCGACGGTAGCGAGGCCGGCGGCAGGGCGCAGAAGCCTTTGCCGCCATTCCGCCACCAAGACCTGACGGAGCTCGTCTCGGCGCAGCGCGATCTGCCGCTGCACCGGCCTCGAGCCCCGTGCCCGCTCTTCCTCGCGCCATCGATGTAATGACGCGAGTACTTTCGCCTCTAGGTCCCAGGGCGGGTCTAACCTAACCTAACCTAACCTTTTTTTTTTTTTTTTTTTTTTTTTTTTTTTTTTTTTTTTTTTGTCGGGGTGGAAAATCCTCACGGATGTCCTCCGCCCTGGGGCGGGCGGAGGGGTCTGTCAGACTCAAACTGACTAAAAACCACCCCGGTGTCTCCTCGCACGTGCGCGCGGGGCCGCGGGAATCCAGATTCTTCCGCAGCCCCACACTAGTGCTGGCCCGGTCTGTCCGGGCCTCGTCTCCTGCACGGGGTAGTGAGGCGTTCGACTACCCCGTGCATCGCCTCAGAGGCGCGCGCCGACACCCGCGCGCGCCTCCGCCTCGGGTCCATCGAATAGGGGGCGGGGACTTCCCCAAGTCCCTCGCCCCTGGACCCACTCATGGGGGCCGGAAAAGGGCGTTGTCCGCCCTTCTCCTGCGCCCGGTGCGCCTTCTGCGGCCGGGGAAGGGAGTCGAGATCTCCCTCTCCCGTTCCGCAGCCTCCTTCTGCGACATCACGTCCTCGCAGAAGGACACCACCGCGTCCCACGACTCTGCGCTACCGACCATCCTCCGCACTACGGCCGGCAGCGACAGATCGCCTCCTACTTCATTTGCGAGGACACGGCGCTGCTCCTCCCAAGCCACGCACTCGGCGAGCGTGTGTTGCGCCGTGTCCTCCCCGCAATCGACGCAGTGGTGGCACCGAGCGTCCGGCTCCCTGTCTATGCGGCACAGGTACTTGCCGAAGCAGCCGTGCCCCGACAGCACCTGCGCCACCCTAAACGACAGGGAGCCGTGCCTTCTCCCGAGCCAGTCGTCGAGTACTGGCCGGATCGCCTCGACGGTAGCGAGGCCGGCGGCAGGGCGCAGAAGCCTTTGCCGCCATTCCGCCACCAAGACCTGACGGAGCTCGTCTCGGCGCAGCGCGATCTGCCGCTGCACCGGCCTCGAGCCCCGTGCCCGCTCTTCCTCGCGCCATCGATGTAATGACGCGAGTACTTTCGCCTCTAGGTCCCAGGGCGGGTCTAACCTAACCTAACCTAACCTAACCTAACCAAGATAGCCGCCGTGCAGTCTTCGTTGTCTGCTTCAGCGAGCCCTTGTATAATCAATGCCTTTCGTCGGTGCCTGGTCTCCAAGCCATCAATTTGCTTGGCACACTCAGTAATTTGGGTCCGCAGCAGACCAAGCATGGAGAACACAAGCTCCCGAAAGGCACGAAACTCCTCAGCTATCTTTGCCACTGTATCCTTGGCAGGACCGGCGCACTGTATCTGTGCCTCAAGCTCACCCATCTTCTTCAAGAAGTTTTCCTCCAATGTTCTCTGCGCAGCCAGGACTTCGGCAAATTGTGACATAGTGTGTTGTGAAGTGCTTCTCAAACTTGTAATGTGGTGTAATTAAACAGCTGGCAGGTGGTGCAAAATAATTTCTGTATGTCACATATATGTGCCACAAACGTGAGTACCGGCTATACAACTGTTGTAGACTTATCTGTGACGTAAACTTAATAAGTTTTTCAATTAATTGTATTAATTATATTTTAAATAAAATTCCTGATTTTTAAAAACGTCTAGACTTTTTCACACCTACCCCCGAAAAAAAAAAAGCGATTATGGGTGCGATACGATTATGGGTGGTACTCACATCACTTCCCCAAGGCGATGCGGCCGCTCTTTTTGGGAGGGTATTTGATCCTCCCGAGGCCCGCGGATGCCTCCGGTGCAGGATATACCGCCCGCTGCTCGGTATCTACAAACTAATGCTAGCCTAATATTTTTTTTTTTTAATTTTTAAGTATTTTGTGAATTTTTTTTTTTATTTTTTTTTTATTTTTTTTTTTTTTACCCAAATTATTAACAAAGAAAAACCTAAAACTAACCTACAACTAACTTAACCTACCCACCACCCAGCACCGTGGCTCGAAACATCTCGCCACGGATGCCCCTAGACCGCAGGTTGAGGAGCAACCCACGGTCTTTCCCACCTCGATCACCGCGACGTACACGCCGCGGAGACCCCTAGACCGCAGACTGTAAAACGGCCCGCGGTCTACGCCACCTCGCTCCCTAATCATGCACTCCGCAGCTGCAGAGCGCAGATAGGGAGCCCTCTGGAGCGACTCCACCGCTCCGGCAGAAATTCGCCACGGACAACAATCTCCTCTCTCCCACCCCTCACGAGGAGATTGCTGCCCGCGCCCAGGGTGCACCGGCCCAGCGCCTGCTCGTCCCCAAGAAAACAAAAGGACCAGCAGCCACCGAGCACTCGGGGAGGTTTTCTGTCATGCACCCCAACCTAACCTTTTTTTTTTTTTTTTTTTTGTCGGGGTGGAAAATCCTCACGGATGTCCTCCGCCCTGGGGCGGGCGGAGGGGTCTGTCAGACTCAAACTGACTAAAAACCACCCCGGTGTTCCCTCGCACACTTGCGTCGGGGGGCAACGGGATCTGATGCGACTTCCGCTGCCCCGGACTGGTGCCGGCCCGCTTGACCTGCGGGCCTCGTCCCGGGGGGGAGTGAGGTGTGAAACTCCCCCCGTTACGTCTCAGAGAGGCGCGCGTGGAACACTACGCGCCGCCGTCTCGGGTCCAGTGTGATCGGGGGCGACGGATGTCCCCGAATCCGTCGCCCCTGGACCTGTTTAGGGGGGCCGGAAGAGGGCGTTGTCCGCCCTCTGCCGACGCCCGGTGCGTCTGCTGCGGGATGGGCGGGAGCTCGTCATCTCCCTCTCCCTTTCCGCAGCCTCCTTCTGCGACATGACGGTTTCGCAGAAGGACATCACCGCGTCCCAGGACTCTGCGCTGCCGACCATCGAGCGAACGACGGTCGGCAGCGACAGGTCTCCTCCCACGTCCGTAACGAGCGCACGGCGCGGCTCATCCCACGCGGCGCACTCGGCCAGCGTATGCCGCGCCGTGTCCTCCAGACAGTGGACGCAGTGATGGCATCGGGCGTCCGGCTCCCTGCTTATGCGACACAGGTACTTCCCGAAGCAGCCGTGCCCCGAGAGCACCTGCGTCGCCCGAAACGTCAGGGAGCCGTGCTTCCTCCCGAGCCAGTCGTCGAGTACTGGCCGGATCGCCTCGACTGTGTCGAGGCCGGCGGTAGGGAGCTCTAGCCTCCCCCGCCATTCCGCCACCATGACCTGTCGGAGCTGAGACCGGTACAGCGTTATCTGTCGTTGCACCAGCCTCTCGCCCCGATGATCGGCCTCCTCGCGCCACTGGTGCAGTGTCACGAGGGTCTTCGCCTCCAGGTCCCACGGCGGGGATCCGGCCAGTACACAAGCCGCCTCGTAGGAGATCGTGCGATATCCCCGTATGACCCTGACGGCCATCGCTCTCTGCGGTCTGCGCAGAACCGCGATAGTGCGGGCCGTCAGGTCTTTCGCCCAAATCGGGGCCCCGTAAAGGGCCATCGATCGCACGATCCCCACGTACAACCGCCTACAGGCGGTGCTCGGGCCCCTCAGATTGGGAAGCAGCGTTGACAGCGCGAACCTAACCTAACCTAACCTTTTTTTTTTTTTTTTTTTTTTTGTCGGGGTGGAAAATCCTCACGGATGTCCTCCGCCCTGGGGCGGGCGGAGGGGTCTGTCAGACTCAAACTGACTAAAAACCACCCCGGTGTCTCCTCGCACGTGCGCGCGGGGCCGCGGGAATCCAGATTCTTCCGCAGCCCCACACTAGTGCTGGCCCGGTCTGTCCGGGCCTCGTCTCCTGCACGGGGTAGTGAGACGTTCGACTACCCCGTGCATCGCCTCAGAGGCGCGCGCCGACACCCGCGCGCGCCTCCGCCTCGGGTCCATCGAATAGGGGGCGGGGACTTCCCCAAGTCCCACGCCCCTGGACCCATTCATGGGGGCCGGAAAAGGGCGTTGTCCGCCCTTCTCCTGCGCCCGGTGCGTCTTCTGCGGCCGGGGAAGGGAGTCGAGATCTCCCTCTCCCGCTCCGCAGCCTCCTTCTGCGACATCACGTCCTCGCAGAAGGACACCACCGCGTCCCACGACTCTGCGCTACCGACCATCCTCCGCACTACGGCCGGCAGCGACAGATCGCCTCCTACTTCATTTGCGAGGACACGGCGCTGCTCCTCCCAAGCCACGCACTCGGCGAGCGTGTGTTGCGCCGTGTCCTCCCCGCAATCGACGCAGTGGTGGCACCGAGCGTCCGGCAACCTAACCTAACCTAACCTAACCTACACCCGCACCCACACAAACACATCACTCCGTGAGCACAGCCGTCACCACGGATACGCCCAGCCCCAGTAGTTCCCAGCTAAACCCTCGCACCATGGCTTTACGCCAGTTACTTACATGCGGGGAGAGTGGGCAACCAAGCATCAGAATCCGTGGCGTGGCCCTCTTTATGAACAAGAACGCCGAGAGACTTGGTATAAGCTTTTGCCGCGTGGAAAGGGAAAACATCATCGCCATATCGCCGGGCCTTGCAGCGTTGATTAACGGGAGCACCTCGAAAGTGAGCATGAAACGCTCAAAGTTCAACGCGTTACCCGAAGCGGAAGTGGCCGAACACCGATACCGTCTAGTGCGATCAAAAAACAAGACGATCGCACTATTCGAGTGGTGTGAGGAAACTCCGTTTGCACAAGCATGCTCCCTGCTCACTGAAATCGGAGAAGCTGGCCGGTCAGCGAGCGGATGCCTTCGAATAATCAGCGTGGATGCAATGGCGATTGGCTACGATAGGGGAAGAGTTGCCGATCGGTACGGATGCATCAAAGCCTCAGAACACCATGAGGTGGTAGTTTACGAGGACAGGGGGGAAGACTTAAGCTTCCTAAAATCTCCGTGTAACGATGCCGAAAAGACCGCAACCGACCGGCAGACATCCTCCATGTCAGCCCCAACCACGCCCTGCGGTTCAGAGCGATTACAGCAGAAGCTTGCCGCGGAGAAAGCCGCCTCAGACAAGAAAAGCGACAGGTCCAGAGACAAAACCAAGACCGACAGTCCATTAAAGACCATCTCTAACCTCTTCAGTAGGCTACTAGGAGCCAACAGTATGAGACCAGGAAAACCCCACCATAACAGCCAAGCGGCCGCATTGCGGGATTTCACCAGGGTTACCCCGAAACCGCCTAAAGAGCAGCGGCCAGTTCCAACAAGGGCCGACAAAGGAGAGGTTAGTGCGCCGAAACTCAAGCCGGCAAAGGAATCCGCAGACCACGTAGAGAACGCCTTTCTTGAGTTTCAAGCCATCACTAAAGCAACAAAAGCAGTCAGTCTCATGACTTGCAAGAAAATCATGCAGTCATACCAGCTGGAGATTGAAGGTCTGCTCAAAGTGAGACTCGAAGAGGCCGAAGCAGCCATATACGATAACGTCACCTCCCAAGTCATCAAAGGAGAAATGATTGGCACGTACATGGCTGCGTACAATGCCACACATGGCTTCGTGCCATTGGACAAGTCAGCAACGTCACAGACTGGCCACATAACTTTTGTGACACTCGAAAGTGACCCAATAGTGGTAGTGGCCCGATGCACCAAAATCATGATGGACGACAAGATCCTCGAACAAGCGGAAGCAATCTCGAGGGGCATAAGTCCAAGTGGAGGTTGGGCACTACCGAAAATAAAGTGGGTAAACGGCGTTCCAGGATGTGGCAAGACGACCTGGGTGGTTAATAACTTCGATAGGGATCACGACGTCATCGTCACTACTACAACCGAGGCCGCGAAAGATCTGCGGCAAAAGCTGGCGCACAAAATTGGCGAATACAACAGAACCAAGGTGCGCACACTGGCCTCAATATTATCGAACGGGTTCAAAGGGCCACACAAATGCAGGCGCATTGTAGTGGACGAGGCTCTCATGAACCACTTTGGGGCCATAGTGATGGCAGTTCGATTGTCAGGTGCGACCGACGTGGTCCTTGTCGGAGACGTTAACCAACTGCCCTATCTGGACAGGGAAAACCTATTTCCCTTTATATACGCCCGTCCGGACTCTGTGGCGACCATCAGCCAAGAGTTGTCCTGTACGCATCGGACCCCAATGGATGTCGCATACGCCCTAGCAGAAGTCTATCCTGGCATTTACTCGTCGAAGGACCAAGTCCACTCCCTGCAGCTGAAAAGGTTCACAGGCGCCGATATACCAAGCACCCTCTCCAACACACTGTTCCTGGTACACACGCAGGAGGAGAAAAAGTCCCTCATTGACCAGGGATATGGTTCGGGTACTGGATCGAGCGTTCTGACCATCCACGAAGCTCAGGGACTCACATGCGAGACAGTCCTCATCCTGAAGACAAAGTCCAAAAACATCGTGCTTCACAGCAGCGTCCCCCATGCGGTAGTGGCCGTATCAAGACACACAGCCAGCTGTGTGTACTACGCCGACAACGCAGACGACGCTATTGGACGATTTGTGAGACGAGCACAGGAAGCCGCAACAAACGACATCATAAACAACAACATGATGAAGGCTATGCGACATCGGGACACGAAGGTCGTCGAGGCGCTGATACGCCTCCAAAAGCACTGACCGACGATGATTTTCGACACAGGGTGGACAGCCTCTCTGACTCAGCTTAATTTGACATTACCTTAGTAAAGCCGGCTGCAGCAGCCGTTCCACGGTGGGAAACCTGCAGCTGACGAGTAACCCAAACCAACCCTTGCCTACCCAATTTCTAGTGTTAAGTTTTGAAACATAGTTTGTAAAAGAGGTGGGGCGCAGCTGGCATCATGAACCTTGTCATACTCACTAAAACGACTCGCTGATGGTGGCGTGTGTGTTGGATTTTTCGACTCCCTCAAATATGGTTGAGTAGGGCGGTGCCAATGCAGGCGTCAGTTTTCGTGAACGAACGCTGTCAGTAGAGTCCGGTCGGGTTCCCTCTTGCTAGCTGTGCAACAAGCCAATGGCTGCATGCATTAACATAAGGAAAAAACAATAATAGTTTTGTACAGTTATGGATGAAGTTATGATGACGAATAACTACCGAAGATTTATTGTGAAGGATGGTACGGTTGACATATGTCGGGCATGCCACCGTCCAGGCGAATCAATCCGTCACATTATCTCCGGGTGTTCTCGTCTGGCTAACTGAGAGTACTTGCATAGACACAACCTTGTAGCCAGGATTATCCATCAGCAACTTGCTCTAAAATACAACCTTGTGGAATCGGAAGTGCCGTACTATAAGTATGTGCCCGACCCAGTTCTCGAAAATGGCAGTATCACATTGTAGCCAATAAGCCTGATATAGTGGTGGTGGATCGATCAGAGCGGCGCGCAATGATTGTTGACATAACGGTCCCGCATGATGAGAACCTCGTGAAAGCCGAGAAAGATAAGCAAATCAAGTATCTTGACTTGGCTCACGAGGTTGTCGACATGTGGGACGTGAGTACAGCAGTCATTGTGCCGATAGTCGTGTCGGCCAATGGCTTAATAGCCAATAGCCTCGAGCAACATCTGAGGAGGCTCTCGCTTGGCAGCTGGATCAAGGGCTTGATTCAGAAAGCAGTACTTCTGGACACGGCGCGTATCGTTAGGAGGTTCCTCTCTCAAGAGCCCTGACCACTGGTAGATCGGACCCTGTTCCCGATGCCGGTGGGCTACTATTTTTTATATTTTTAAATGTTTTTTTTTTATATTACTTTGTATAGAAATATTTAAAAATGTAAACAATATGTATAGAAAAGAAATAAAGGAAATAATAATAAGTGATGGACTCATTTGCAGTAAGTAAGTAGTTTAAGTAGAAGTAAGTTGTACTCCGGAGTCACCACTTGTACGTGGAGATCAGCAACGCTTATGTCTGTGGATATAATTGTAAGGCAGGAGGTGGTTTTAGTCGGTTGGAGCCCGGCACTACTCAGACTCGCTCGCTTGGCTCGTCTGTGAGGCAGCTTGAGTGTCCGACCGGATTTCCACTCCTGCCAAAAAAAAAAAAACCTTGCGGGGTTGGAATGAAACGAGAAGGCCGAGGAACTAGCCAAAAGAGCCGCTGAAGGTTCCAAGCGAAAGCCTAACTATGACTTGGTTCCGGTTTCATACGTCAAGCGATGCATTCGTACGGCAACGCTTGACGAGTGGAACCAAAGATACAGCTCCGGTGAAACTGCTTCTGTGACTAAACTATTTTTCCCGGACGCTATGGCGACCTACAGGATAATCAGGAAATGGAAATTAAACAGTGTTACAACTCAAATTATGACGGGGCACGGTGGGTTCTCAGAATACTTGAATCGCCTCGAGTGTAAGGGGAACCCATCGTGCTTCTGTGACCCTGAGATTGCTGAAACGGTGCCACATATATTATTCGACTTCGCCGAGCACGAGCTCTACACCAAACTACATGCAGGAAATATGTGGCAAATAATTGCGGGAAAAAAGACAGAATTGTTTTTGAAATATTACGTGAAAATATGTGAAAAGGTGATAAAGAGAAATAAATACGCATAAGCAAAAATGTTTACATTATATCGTAGAATATTAGTGTCAAACATTGAACACAGAAGATATTACATGAAAGGTTAAAATCATAAAAACTGATTAATATATAAGTTGCCCATACAGTAGTAATCGTAAGAAACATATCTATAGATAAAGATTGAGTTTGAAGATCTGAGATTTTCTTAATAACATTCCAAGTAGCCTTAAAATTATTTTTTGCTTTACGAAACTGTTCCTTTTCGTACGAGCACTTAAGTTTTCTCAGCAGGGAATTACAAAAATTGCGATAGCGAGTGTAGGTGATTTTTAATATTAAGTTATCATCCGACTTTTTGAGTTTGACACACATGCGGTCACGGTGTCGTATACAGCGGAGTAGCCCCGGCGTAATCCAGGGCTTCAAGTTACGTTCTCTTCTTGGAATAATATGTTCCCGAGTGTGCTTAGTAACAATAGAGGAGAGATTACCTATAAACGCATCTGCAGCTTCATTCGGATCCGAGATGGACAGCATAGGAGACCAGTCATGTGTTTTGATATCCACCATAGCGGGATCGTAGTTTATTTTTGATCTAGTGCGGGTCACATCTGAGTTGGCACTCCTCGTTTGAAGAAACAATAGCAGCGGTTCGTGATCCGTTATGGATGATTCAATAACGAAAGTCGTAGCGGATTTATTTGTTTTGAGTAGGATGTGGTCTTAACAGTTTGTGAGCCATGTCGGAAACTGATGAGCTGGGAGAAGTCCGTTTGAGGCAGCACAGGTCAAATACTCATCTGCGTGACTATCAGTGTTGTCAATCTTGATATCAATGTTCATATCACCGATCAGAACCACGGAAGGAGTTGTTAATTTGAGTACGTTATCGAGACTATCAACAAAATTGTCAATGTTTTTAAAAGAAGGAGGGCGATAAGTAGCCACTTTTGTGGCATCCTCTATGCGACAAATAAGACAGTTCGCGTCAGCAAAATGTGGTTCCTTAACATCAGCTTTAAGGTAAGATTTAACGTAGATAGCACCCGTCATTTTGGTTGTACGTGTTTTTAGTGTAGTATGACGTGAAGCCATCCAAGGTCGGCAGGTGTGAAAGTTTGCTTAACCAACACTCGGTGAGAACAAGCACGTCGCTCTGGAAACCCATTAATCGCATAAGTACCGCAACTTCATCGAAATTTTTAAAAATGCTTCGTATATTTAAGTGTAATATTTTTAAACCTTTTGTTGGGTCTTTTATAAGCTGCGTGCAATTCTCAGGTTGACATTTCAGCGATTTAGAAATATGAAGCGAGTCGAGATAAAGTGACTCGAACGAAAATTGTTGTGTACTATACACAACAATTTCATCGCAATGCATATGGGCTCGCTTGCTAGTTCACCCAACTGCCCCGGTATGAGTATGACTACATTCGGTGATGCGATGGTTCGAATCCAAGCCGAAACAATGAACTCTTCTTGAAGTATTCTTTAGATTATTTGCAACGTATTCAATGGTATAGCAGTGTAACATTTTATAGCTTGAGGGGTTAGCACTTACTGACGCTGTGTGTACCTACATACATGAAAATCAAAGTCAAAAGTTACAAAAATGAACAATTTATTTATAAAATACTTTTTGTGCAGGTATATACAATGTGAACCGGTGGGGCCGGTGGGCATCTAGGAGCGCAGGTAGTGGCGCGGCGTGTAAACGCGCGTGAGGTCGCGCTCGCTCATGGTGGGCACGCGTGGCTTCAGCTCCGGGATGATGGCGCTGCCCAGCACCGACAGACCGTTACTCCCCCTGTGCACACAACACGGACACTCTTCAACAACCACACTGTAGTGGGATCTACATAAACATTTTGTAGTAACTTCGCGTGCACGCGGTCACAACAGAGTCTGTCTGGGTCGGGATTGATAAATATAATTATATAGGTAATTACCACAACAATTCTAGTTTTAAAAATTAATCTTCATAAGAAATAGCTTTAACGGCAGCTCGTTATCTTCTTAATAAAGCATAATGAAAATTAAAAGACTCGGGAAGTGTAATTATTGTGGCTTTTACCATAGGGAGACTCTTGGTTTCAGGCCGAACTCAGATTATGTGCCTGTTGATAACAGGCCTGCCCGAGACTGTTACTTTACTTTTGGTGAAATATGAACCCTGACCCTTATGGAGTAATGCTGTTTAAAGATGCCGGGGCCAAATATCTCTGGCATCATGATCAAATTAGAATACTACTGATAATTAACTCAGTAGAGTTGTTAGTCAGCCGTTAGGTGTAGGCATGAGCGATGTACACACCTGATGGGCGCGGCTTCGGCGTCTGGCAGCCAGCAGTGCAGGGAGTACCCCCGACGCGTCTGAAACAACCGCCTTCTAGGTGTAAATGCTTGCCAACGACCAGCACTAAATACTACGCGACTCTGTCGGCGGAGCGAGTAGTTGCCACTCAATGAACCGCGGGAAACGTGAGGCGCGTGAGGCGCGGTAGTCTACATAGGAGTGTTATACCTTGACGGAGCTCTTGAGCTTGCTGCGTGAGGCGCGGTACGTCTCCACGTCGGGAAGCGGCTCGCCCAACTTCTTCGAACTCTTGGAAGCAAGAATAGAAGAGTCTGTAATTCAAACCAATTAATTTGATCAGGCCAGTTAGCTCCACTCGCAAAAATCTTGTGGGTATAACTATCTTGTGGTGTGGGAACAATACGAATACAAACTATTTTAAACCATTTCAAAAAGATAAGATTAAGATTAAGATTTCAGAAGATATTCTATGTTCGGCTGTATGATTTTTATTTTATCTGTGTTCGCCGATTTCTCCACCAATTGTGTACCGGTTTTGATGTTTTTTTTTTGTTTTTTTTGTTTGGAAGAGTATTAAAAAAGAATCGCTAAAATCGTTATATACATATATATAAGGAAATATCGATGAAAATTAAATAACACCGACTTCAAAAATAACATCAAAAAGTGAAAATAACTCTAGCTTTAGAAGTCTTTAGAAGACTTTTGTTTGTTTGATTCAGTTTCTTTGCCACCGACTTCTTAAGCTATTTTTTTGCAGTTATTTAATCAATACTGTGCGTGCGTTAATATTTATTCCAACTACAGAACCCTTCACGGTATGTAGTGCGCACTTGGCCCATTTTTAGACTTATTACCTGTCTGTTATTTGTCAGTCGATGACAAGACTTGTCTAAATATAAAATTATGCACTTTTCTCGCTTCCTAGATTGTAAATGACGCTGTATTTTGGGATTTCCTTGAGAAAAAAATAACGGATTTTTTGGTATATATTTCAACTACAGTACTGTCTAGAAATACCATTCTCCTTAGATCCATAGCTTAGCAAAGGTGACCCTTTCGAATGAATCTAACCTAACCTAACAAACAACGTTTTTTAAACTATTTCAATGCTTATTTGCTAACTCTTGAAAGAAATCCATTGAGTAAAAATTGGTGCCTAGCATCAGTACATTGAAGTACTTGACTACCCTTTCGGGGCCCGTTTCAAGTCGCAGTCACTTACCCCATTGACCAAAATCGACGCGAAAACGGCGTGAGTCTGTTGGAAAAAACTATTTGTGCTCGTATATAATTATGAACTAAAACGAGAAGTCTTCCTCGCTTTGACTGATCTTTTTGTGACCGACTCAAACCGATTTCGATTCCGTAATACTTAGTGATTGTTAAGTAATACCAAGCGCCTCCTTCTTCATGGTCAGCGTCAGTTTGCTGGAGTCGGTGCGCGCGAGTCGCGCGAATGAGGGTGGCGCGGCGGGCGGGAGCGGGGGCGCGCTTCGTCCCACGCCCCGCGCCCCACGTGCCGAGCACGCACACGTGGCGCAGTGGCGACACGTGCACTCCTAACAAATATTACACGAATAAAATATCGGTACCCCAGGCTAGGTAATGCGCGATGCGATGATGGATCAGCCAACTGCATCAGAGACGTTGACAGCACCTTCATGTTGTAGCAGTGTGGTCAGGTGGGTAGCGTTGGTAACGTCACTGTGCTAGTGATTGTGTTACAACTGGTGTGTCTGTGTAGATGCCTACGTGGACGTAGTACGTGAGGTTTAAACTTAGTAGGTAAACATTTCAGGATCCGGCAACCTATGTCGCGAACAACCTACAGGACGTGATTTTTTCTACAGGAAACGCGCAAAATCTTAATAAATGAAAGATATTATTATTAATTGAAATACGTAATGATAGAAAACATTAAATAAAGCAAAATACACACTATCGTTAAAATGTTAATATTTAAAAAGGAGATATATAGAGCGAACAGGATTTTGGCGACTTCGTAGAATGGCCGTTATTTGTCTGATGTTATTTTGAATATTACGGCCTGCTTCTCGATTGGATATTGACCATGGATCGCTGTGTGAATTGTGGTGTAGTGCTATTGTAATTTTCAGTAATGGTTTTATAATATACCTATAAGCCAATAAATGACACCACTTTCATCTTTTTACGTTCAGGCCCAAGAATGTATGAAATCGTAACTGTCCCCTTTTTAACCGACTTTCAAAAGGAGGAGGTTATCAACTCGTCTGATTTTTTTTTTTCGTTTGTTGTTGTTCAGCGAGTTCTTCGCCAATTGTGAACCGATTTTGATGATTCTTCTTTTGTTTGGACAAATATTGTTCCGCGGTGGTCCCGTTTAAATTTGGTGAAGATGTGATGCTGATCTTCGGAGATATCAATGGGACTCTTCAATAATAGACAGCAAATTTGTCATGATTGCTGCAATCGCTTGGATGTTTATTGTTTACACAATATCGTAACATAACATAACGCCTGTATGCTCTGAGGGTGTACGCAGATGTGTACAGTACAACCAGATTTGTTTGTTTTTGTTGACAATCTTACTACTATTATAAATGCGAAAGTTTGGATGGATGGATGTTTGTTACTCAATCACGCCAAAACTAATGAACGGATTTGGATGAAATTTGGTAAATGTGGTACTGTGATCCCGTGGGACAATTATCGAACGTCACGCGGGCGACGCTGCGCGCATAATCTAGTGTAAAATAAATACAACTAAAAATGGAAAAATAAAAAAACTTTTTTGCAAAAAAATAAAAGCTTCAGAAATCGGTGACTTTTGTTTGTTTTTTTTTTGTTCAGTTTTTTTTGTCACCGACTTCTTAATCTAAACTTATTTTTCACTTATTTGTGTTTTTGAAGTCGGTTTTATTATTTCGCGATGGTTCCGATTTTTGGTCAAGATCGGATTGATGCTGATTTTCGGAGATATACAATGGAGCTCTTCAATAATAGACGGCAAGTCTATCGTAATTGCTGTAATCGCTTGGATATGTATTTTTTACACAATTCCATAACATGCCTGTTTGCTTTGAAGGGGCATAATATCCCGCCAGTTAAGCTTAAGTTTCATTTTATTGGGGATAAGTCGGTTTTATTTTTTGCAAAAAAGTTTTTATTCTAATATTTTATCATAATTATAATTTATAAATCATTGCATCGCTTCGGGAAAACAACCATCACAATTTCAGCGTGTATATTAAAAAAAATATTATTATGTAAACCAGCGTATGAATATTACATTATAAAAACTTACTATTGTTGCCTATGAGACCATCAGTGCATACGCGAACCCTTCACTATGCGTGGTCCGACTGTGCTAGTCGCTTGCTAGTCTTGCTTGATTTATTTTATAAAAAAAAAACTATTTTTTCATGTCGAGTCAAAATGTATGACTTTTGTTCGTAAAAGTCAGTAAGTTATGTGCTATAGTGTGATGTGTAGTGTAGCACCTGGCAAGGCCCTGTGGCGGCGGCGTGCGCGTCGTGCGCATCGGTCGCGGCGTGTGCGTCCTGCGGGAAGCGCAGGCGCATCTCCACGTCGGCGGGCAGCGTGGCGCGGCATGAGCCCGCCACCGTCACCGACCAGCCGCCTGTCACACAAGCGCCGTCAGCTCACACGTGGCGCACCGCACAGCAATCACGGCACGAATAGTTTCATAACACTAGTATAGTGTATTGTAGACGAAATACATTTAGAATATTGCCTAGAGACCATGTCCGTTACCTGGTGGCTGCAGATCCGGCGCGGCGGGGTCGGCGGAGGGAGGCACGTGCGGCGCGGTGCGCTCCTGGTCGCGTCGGCGCGCGGCCCTCCGGGCGCGCCCCTGCGACAGCCACTTGGGCGCGAGCGAGCACAGCAGGCTGCCGCCAGAATCGCTGCTGTCGCTGGAGGTCGCGCCGCCGCTGTCGCCGCCCTTGAACTCCGGTAGCTTTACGGAGGGCGCGTTCATTCCGTCGTCATCACTTCTTTCGAAAGAGAAGCTCTGAGATTTTCGTATGTCCCCGATGATGTGGGAGATGTCGTCCGGGGAGCGGTCTGAGGGCACGTCGGTGTGCGGAGCGGGCGCGCGCTCGGTGGAGGGGGAGCGGACACGCGACGGACGGCGGGGTGCAGGCCTGGGCGGCCTCTCTGCGCGCTCACTGCGCTCAGACCGCTCGGGCCGGGCGCCGCGCTCAGTGTGTGCTCGCGTGTCCTGAGTGCGCTCGTGCTGGGTGGTCACTGACCCGCGCGGCCGCCCTTTATCAGACTCTGCCCTCTCTTTGTAACCTTCGTATGAATAAAACAACGTTTAAAAATTTGATATTTTAATATTCGAACTCTGGTTTACACAAATGCTCTCCCAGCGCCTAATGTACCCAATAAATAATGAATTACTACAACGACGGAGGACAGTCGCGCGTGCAGGCAACACGTTCTGCATCGCACTGCGCGGGTGACGTGCTCTCGTACAGGCGGAGTGCTCGGTTCACTCGGCAGTGATACGCGTCTACGTAACAAGAACTATTCGAAATATATATATTTTTTGGTGCTGGAGTACTCAGGTGATAAGAATGAAACTACGAGACGGACGTCGTCTAGCAGGTGTGGAGCTAGTATAAGCGTTGCGAATGTGGCACAGGTGCTACGCGAGTGTGGCGCGCGTGTAGTGCTACTCGACGGGCACAGAGGAAGCGGTGTGGTGCGGCAGCAGCAGCGGTGCGCACGAGACCGACAGTGGGATACCTTCGTCGTGCAACGGGCGCGCTTCGGGGCGCGTGAAACCCAGCCAGGTGCGCCCCCGCCCCCCCGGCTCCCTCTTGCCCGCTAGCCCTGCCTCCCCCCTCGTCGCGCTCTCCGTCGTCGTGGTAGATCGCATGGGGCTCGTCGCCGCTGATTTACTACTCGGGGAGGTCATCGTTGTTTGGTTCTTCGACTTGAGCGCCCGTTTATCTCCATCACTGTCCGTTATAGGAGAGGTGGCTGCACTTTTCATGTCTTTACACCGTCTCGGTGAATCAGGATGAGGCTTCAGTTTGTGCGGCGGGCTGCAGCCGGCTAGAGGAGTGGGCGCGTCGTTGCACTCTGCGTCGGGCAACTCGCGGTACTGATCGGCGACGTCGGGTGCGGAGGCACGGCGGTTGTGGTTGAGATCCTCGGTGCCGGAGTCGAGGCTTAGGCTACTGCGCTCCTCAGGGATGATGTCGAACGTTTGCTTGAAGCGTAGCGAGTTGGAGCGCGAGCGCGGCTCGGCGTGCGGCACGGAGGCGCGGCGCGGAGCGGGGGGCGCGGGCGGCGGGCTGGTAGGCTCGCCTAGTGCGCCCAGTAGCATGTCTGCGATCAGGCGGTTGGTGTTGCCGTTGCGCTCGACTCGCACGGAGCTGCGCCGGCTGTTGTTTTTGTTTGGCTCGTTGTTGGGCGACTTCTGATTTTTTTCGTAAATTGGGATAGGAATGCGCGACTTTTTGTTTTTCATGCAATTATTTTGATTTTCGTCAGAAGTTGTAGTTTCCGGTGAGCTTTGTGAACCGTTTACGTATTCTAATATTTCTAAGATTTCGATACATTTGTTACCGTCGTGTATTTCAGACTTTTGGTAAATCCTTTTGGCGGCGCGGTCGTCAGTAGCAACTGCGGGTCGCGTCACAAACGACAGTTTGCCGTGTATTTGGTGCCGCTCGCCCCTGGGCTTCCTTGAATTATGCGAGTCGTATTGAGTAGTGTTATTTTTCAAACATTTGAATGGATCTCTGTCGTCGATCAGCTCTAGCTCTTTCTTCCAAGTCCGCTTGGCTACGTGGTCGTCCGACTTGGAGGTAACCATCCTGCTCGGGCGGTGTTTGATCCGCATGCACTTGTACTCGTCCTGCGCGATTTTGTTGATGACGTCATCGATAAGCGCGTTGACGATAGCGACGCACTCGCGCTCCACGTCGCGGCGCGAGCGGCAGTGCTCGTCGTGACGCCGCTCGGCGTCCCTGTCTCGCAGGCGCTGCTTGCCGCGCGTTCGCCGCGCACACTCCATGCGCATTTCTCTCTTGCGATGTCGCCGGTAAAGCCTCTGTTTAATTTTCTCGGGCATTCTGTCGGCGACGTTGACATTTTCTTTATCACAGTCACATTCATTGTCTTTTATTTTAATAAAAAAAGCTTCGCCCTTGTCCTTGGGCGTCATCACTTCTTCGTTGAGAGCGTTCTCTGGCAGCAAGTCGTGAACGTCTATAGCGGAGCGCACGAGCTCGTTTCGCCGCCCGGTGAAGCTCCTGCGCAGCAGCACGGAGCGCGGCGAGTTGGGGTCGTCAAGGCTGTCTACGAGGCTGGTACAGTCGGAGCCCACCAGGTCCGCGTCGTCGGAGGATGAGGTGTTGACCTCCATGGAGTCGGTGTGCGGGAAGGCAGAGAAGCGCGGCACCACGGGTTGCTCGTCCACGGCAGGGTAGTAGCTGCCGGCGCCGACACCGCTGATGACCTCATACTCGGCGCCGCGCACCAATCCACTGTCGGCTTCCACCGGACGGGGCTCGCTTTCGCTGTCTATGAACACATCCGTCACATTGGATATTTCAATGTGCGATATTTCTGGCATCGTCTTGCTGGAATAGTCAGTATCGGGGTCCAGGTTGTGCAATTCGTCCTGGAACAGTTTCTGTATCTGCTGAAGCACGGCCTGGTTGACGTTGTCGTGCTGCAGGTCGAAGGACTCGCACGGACAGGCTCCCGGGGAGCCCGCCGACGTTAGGTTGTTGTTGGACTCGACGCTGTGCGCCTCGTCGCGGATGGCCAGCGCGTGGTGCGCGTCGTGCACATGGTGCGCGTCTTGCACATCATGCGGGTTGTTGCAGCAGTCCTTGCTGTTCTCGTTGATGCACAACTCCTCGTTACCGAATATGATCTGGTTGTTGGAGGTTGGGCTTAAGTGTACTATCGTGTTCACTCCTGTATTTTGCAACTTTACTTTTATTTCTTTCTCGACGATACTAATTTTTCTATCGTTTCCCATGGACGCATTCATGCACTCCAATTGATCCGTTAATGAATTGAGGCTCTCCACTAAAATGTTGGATACGTATTCGTCGATATTAATATTTTGAGCACACTTCTGACTCACAGTGGGAGCTCTCAAGTTTGGCGTCGGTTTGTCCGGCGGCAGCGCGTGCGGCCCGACAGCCGGCACTGCGCTGACATTGAGTGTCTCCGACACCACGATCTCCAGCAGCTCGTAGGAGGGCGTGTGGATGGAGAGCGGCTTGTCGTAGGGCACGGCGTCGTTGTCGTCGCGCAGCAGCGAGGCGGAGCGGGCGCACACACGCCCGGCAATGTGCGCACTGCGCGTCAGCTGCGCGCTCTCCTTGGTGGTGGGATACGACGCCGAGCACGAGTCGGACGACTCGGAAAGCGAGCGCTCGCTGAGGGCGAACGGCGCGGAGTGTTCGCTCGTGACGTTCGCGTCGTCCGCCGTTGTTGATTTCACTTCTAACGTAGTCGTGTCCGACGATTGTCGCTCTGAGCACTGCGTAAATGCATTTCCCTCGCTTGACGAGGGCTCGTGTACATGAGAGCGATACGTAGAGTCTGAGAAGTCAGCTCTAGTGGCGCGGTCGGTGCGCGACTCTTCAGCGCGGTCGTAGCTGTTCTTCATGGCGGCGCGCAGCATCTCGTCGCTCCCGCGGAAGTCCCGCGAACAGTCGAGGCGCTGGCGCTTAGGCGTGGCCCAGCCGGCAGCGGCGTGCGAGGAGCGCGACGACGCCAGGCTGGACAGCGGGCGCAGCTCGGAGCGGCTGCCATCCAGCGAGCGAGTCTCGCGGCCGCCGTAAGGCGCGGGTTCGCACGGCTCGGCGCCGCAGCAGCAGCAGGCACGGCCGGGCTCGCACGGCCGGCCCCACATGCGTCGCATGAGCGCCGACTTGCGCATGAGCTCGCGGTCGCGGCGCGCGAACCGGTGCGGCGTGTCGGCGGACGAGGAGCCCGCCTCGCGCGGCGGCGACGCCGACGCCACCGAGCGGTTAGTCGGCGGCGCACTCTCCTCCGAATCTGACCTCTGCTGTGCGAGACGATACCTGTAATGTTATAGAAAACAAATGAAAAGTTGTACCTTAGTACCTTATGCGAAGTGATGAGCGCGAGAGTAGGTACAAGTACGGTTGGATAACTCACTTCCTCATGATTGTCTCGGGGACGGAGTAGCGGCGGCGCAGCAGGCCGGGGGAGGCGCCGGGGCGCGGCGGCAGCTCAGCGGCGGCGCGCTCCATGAGGGCGGGCGCGGGGGGAGCGCGGGCGGCGGGAGGCGCACGTGAGCGGTGCACCGTGCCACTGGAAGCAATAGGAGACACCATAATTCTACATGCTCTGGTACGAACTTCCACGGCATATCAATCTGTAAACTGGGTGGAAACGTTCAACGGGGCAGTAAGGCGAACTACCTTAACCGTTGCAGCTACACGAAAATGGTCTTAGAGAAAACTATTTTACACAAAACATTTTTTTGATGCCAATCGATCCTGTTTCTAATACTGATCAATAACTTCTATTCAATATCTTCTACTTCTAATCAATCAAATCAAATCAGTTCCCCTTACTACCCCGTTAAACGTTTTGATCCTGTACACCTACGTTACTCCTCGGTGCCTCACTTACAATTTTGTTACTGATTTTTCAAGGATACAAAGTTCGATACGAGATGGAAATTCTATAAATAGAATAGAATTTCCATTATCTAGATGAAAAAGTTGAAAAGAAAGTAGGCCACACATCTTGAGCTCGATGTGATCATATGAATATTATAGTAGTGCATTCCGATGCGCCTGCATACATAGACGATATAGTGCGAGTCGAACGCGATCACACTGAACATTACCGTTCACAGCGCGCGGCTCATTAATATACAAGCAGTCATCAGCGCCACCATCGCACCGTCGCCGCGTCGAGTGCAGCAACCGGAGCGCGGCATAGCGTTGCAGACGCTGAGGGAGCTGCTCGCCCGATGCCGGGACCCGGGTGCAGCAGCACAGTGTGCACTCTAAGAGCGCATCCAACACGCACTTGCTCAGTGTTTTTATTATAATTCAACAAAAAATAAAGGTGCCACATCTGCTCAAGCACGGCAGCATGCGAGCGCGGCCGTGCTTGTCGCTCACGTGTGTGTGCATGTGCACTCTGTTCACTCTCATGAGCTAAAATAGCTGACATTTGCTTTTCTTACTTGTCCTTACTAACTGCAACAAAATCCTTAAAGAAGCCCTTCAAAATATGTCCTATGAAGATACGGAGAAGTTATTACTTGTGCTTAAGTAAATATTGTTCGTGTTATTGTTATTTTTTATTTAGTAAGTTAAGATACTATAATTTTTACCCGACTGCGGTGAAGCCCAAAAGGAGGGTTATGTGTTTGACCTGTATGTATGTCCGTTTCTATGTTCTCTCGTAACTCTTAAACGGATGAACGGATTTGGATAAATTGTATGTCGTTAGGTTCGTCTTGGAAGCCCGAGTGTCATTGGCTACATTAAAATAAAGAAACAAAGAAAAATGGTGGATTTCGGGTGCCATATCGTGGGGTTCAAATTATTTTTTTCTTCCTGTACCATCGAGTGGGGTATCAAAATGAAGGGGTTTAAAGGGTGATTACAAATATATATTTAACATATATGTTTTAAAAGTAATTCAAAGTGCCAAATCGTATAAAAAGGGAGAAAAATCGTATACAGGGTATCCCACGGCTATGCCACACGGAAGGACCTTAAATATTGTATATAGATGATTTTAATGATTTAATTTTAACTGAAGAGTATGTGCATAAATTTTCAAGTCAATAGATCCCCGAGAATAAAAAGCTTCACATAAAATTCAACTCCCCATTTCACCCTCTTAGGGGTGGAATTTGAAAAACCCTTTCTTAGTGTATACCTACTCTTCACAAAGAATACACTTCATGTCTCTAGGACCAGCGGTTTGGGCTGTGCGTTGATATATCAGTCAGACTTTGAATTTTATATGTATAGACCACTCTGTCAAGAGTGAACGACTGAGAAGAGATCTAAAGACACCCCGCACGTATAGGCTTGAAGAATTTTTCATTTTGGTTTCAGTTCCATGTATGGGGAGCCTCCCCTTAATCTTTTAATTTTTTATTGTTGTCTAAAAATCGTGAAGCGGTTTACAGAATACATCTACCTACAAGTTTCAACGGTGTAGTCCTAATAGTTTCAGAATAAAGTGGCTGTGACATACGGACAGACAGAGACATGACGAATCTGTATAAGGGTTCCGTTTTTTGATATTTGGCTACGGAACCCTAAAAACAGCTTTTTATCTATCTATATCTATACTTATAATAAATCTGTAGAGAGGTCAATTCTGTACATGAAATATATTTCCAAAATAACTATCAGGGGGTGATTAGGGATCGATACTGATGCCAAAAATGCAATCAGTAAAATTTTTGTCTGTCTGTCTGTCTGTATAACCGTTATAGAAACAAAAACTACTCGACGGATTTTAACGAAACTTGACCCAATTATTTCTCATACTCCTGAATTGGTTATAGTATACTTTTCATCACGCTAAAATTAATAGGAGCAGAGCAGTGAAGGGAAATGTTGGGCAAACGGGAGAAGTTACTCCATTTTTTAAGCTTCCGTCGCGTGTGCAACCTTAATGGTTAAAGCTACACAGAAATCATGTATGACGGAAATGTTCTCCTTAACATTATATAAAAAATATCCCACGACAGCATATGTTTATCTTTTATGGTTGACTCACAATATCACGTGTAACTCCCGATAGCTTAGCAGTTCGAAGCTTTCTGATTATGTTTGTCTACTCTTACGTTTATAACACTCTCAGTCATCCCTAATTAAAAAAAGTTAACATTATTAACTATTCCATAAAAAAGAATAATAGAAATCGGTATAGAAACACCAAAGTTATACATGAAATACGCTAATAATAAGCCATCGCGCGTGAATACTGAATCATGCTCTAAGGATTATCTTTTCTTTTTTCTGGGATCCTGCCGTTTTGCCGAAAAGATTTTGACAAAATTTCATTACCCAAACAAATAGCAACCTTTTTTTATACCATTGCAATATTTCGAATGATTTTAGTACGCATATTTTTATTTGGTCAAATTTTACTTGGCAAAATATTACCAAGTATAATGTCATTGTGACATTTGGTCTTTAATCAAATGATTTATTACAGCAAACAATCTTCAGACAATAAACGTTTGGTGAAATGGTTTGTTAAGACAAAAAATATTAAGGCAAAAATAAGATTTTTGCCTTTTAGTAGGTTACCCGGAACTCAACTATTTAGATTAGGTTAATTTCTTCTTTAAACAAAATGGGTAGGTTAGGTTAGGTTAAAACTTTTAAAACTGTGACCTCCTACCAGAAACGACTTGCATTAATAGAAAAAAAGATATTGTTTTTAGTAGGTTACCCGGAACTGAACTATTTAGATTAGGATAATTACTTATTTAAAAAAAAATGTTATTATTATGTATTTGGATCATTTGATTTTGCGTAAAAACTGTTATTCCAACTGAAATATTTGACTAAATAAAAAATGTCAAAAGTACTAGTTGGTAAACAAGTTATAGTTTAAACGTTCACTTCCCAAACATTAGGTGTGCGTTACAATTTTTTGTGAATAGATTTTGTGCTAAGTAATAATTTGGCAAATAAAATTATGCGAAAAATTTTTTGGGAAGTGAAAATTTGTCAAATTCCTTTCGGTCAAACAAGGGAGACCCCTTTTTTCTATCTATATATAAAATAGTAAACTGACTGACTGACTGGGTGATATATCAACACGCAGCCCAAACCGCTGGTCCTAGAGATATGAAACTAGGAGGGTGTGTTCTTTGTGAAGAGAAGGTTTCCACTAAGAAAGGATTTTTGGGAATTCCACCCCTAAAGGGGTAAAATAGGGGATGGGAGTTTGTATGAAAGTCTGTCAGTTTTGAAGTTAGGATCTTCAAATTTTGTGTTTAGGCTGACGATTGAAAATTAATTTATACGTGTCTCGGCGTTTTTGATAATTCTACTCCCGAAGGGTTAAAAAGGGGGGTGAAGGTAAGTAATCGAATATTTACGACATCAAAGTAGCTAAAAATATTACTATTAATACTAACGGGATATTTACCATGTTTACTGTTTGTTATGAGTTCCCGATATTTCGGCGCTGTTGCAAGCACCATGATCACGGATAAACTGAAGTTATTGCGGGTGGTGTGTTATAGTAATGTTAGTGACCATGATAGTTAAAAATCTTATATAGCTAAAAATAGACCTCAAGTAAATGGAAATTGTTTAAAATTACCTAACTTTAGCTTCTTGACAAAAGGAAAATAATGATTCAATTTAGCATTCAACGGTTAATAATTTTCCTTGCCGATGGTTATATTTATTTTCAAGGAAGAGTAGTTTAGAATGACGATGGCGGGAAATATTATAGCAGTCTGTAGTGATAAAGGTGAAACCTTAACAACTGACACTCAGAGCACGCGCAACTGAGCGATGGGCACACTCCACACTGAACAGCCAACACTGACACCACTCTCACCTGCCCGAGTCCGGCGCGACGCGCGCGCTGCGGTGTGCACCCTCAGTGCCTCACCCTGCACACGACACGTGCTTCATCAAAATAATCGTTTATTTACTATTCATAATAGGTACATTGACACCAAAATTCATTTCGTTTTCTTCATTCGTTGAACTCATCGATCAAAATATGTATATTAGAATGGTACGACACATGTATCCGCAAGACGCGCCTGCGGTCGACTGGCAGAGTGGCAACGATGCGTGCGGTGCGGACACAAATATATATTACATAATTATTTCAGGCGAAGTGTATCATGAAAGCGCGCGTCGTGCATTGCGCGCGACGTGCAGTGCGCCCGGCCCCGTCGCATTCCCGAGCGGCAAGCTAGCAGCTGTGGAAATACCTGACATATTTGCAGCGGGCGACGCGACGCGCGGAGGCCGCGGCGGTGGCGTCGTGGCAGCCGTCAATGAGCCGTGCATTGTGCAGCGAACGAGGCGGCACTCGCCACACCACCGCTCTGCTCATGGTATACATACTCGTACTGACTGCGCACTACGCGGCCACGTCCATGACTTCTGGCCGCAGAAGCTTCGACAAGGAAGAAAGTTTGGACGCACAACCGGGCGTCCGACCAGTTTTGTTCAAGATAGCGGCCGGTCATGCGACAAGTAGCGGTCGTGGCCGCGTTTTGCGCAAGGTAGGTACCTAAATACTTTTTATTTTGCAGTTGATAACATTTTATGATACCTAGTTATAGGTTGTACGTATTAATTCCATGGACTTAGCAAGTCCATGATTAATTCAAATGTAATTTGACACATAGGTATACGCAAAATTACTATTACGCTAAAATAAATGACTTGTAAATGTGCTTGTGAATGTCCAATAAGCTCCGCTTGCAATATTATTGATCGTGTAAACAGTGCAGTGTCAGTGTCAGCAGTAAAGGAGCACGCCGCCGCGGCCGCCCGCGATGACGCGCATCGTCGCGGCGGGCGTCGCGTCGCCGAGTCGGGACACAGCGCGCGCGTCCAAGCTCGCACTCATTTTTATTGCTATTTAGGTTAACCTCTTTAGCGTGACTAAATAAATAACAAAATATATAAGTATTTAAAATAATTTCACACAATACGGAATGAGCAGGTTGCTTCATTTCTAGTTCTAGATAACATTTTTAATGGTTGAGTTAGCTATCTAAAGTTATACCTTCATCTAAATAGTGGAATCCTTTGTAAGCTGGAGCGGATGCGCTGGCAAGCAGAGTGTGTCATGTGCCAACAATAATATTGATCAGAACTGATTCCACCGAGTTCCGTGCACGGCAGGACCATCCATTACTTTCAAAATGAAAATCTGCGAAAAAAAACAGACTTGTTGGAAGTCGGTGTTTTTTTTCGCAGAATGTTTTTCGTTTTACCCTTTTTAGTTGTAGTATACCACACAAATACTAGAAGTTATTAAGAGATCATCATGTCATCAACATAGCCCGATAAGAAAAAATACGTATTTATCACATTCATTGCCAAGCCAAAACGCTGAACTTACCTAGATTGCCAAAATAAAAAAAAATCTTTGAATGTCTTCCCTAATGGCCTAAACAAATACCGGAACCCAATCGCTGCTGCCGCTATTTTATGGCTCGTACATAATTACAAGGCGCCACCACGCGACGTCGAGTGAACTGCCAAAGCATTACAGGCATTATGAACGTGACGAAAAAAACAAATTACTGAACCGATTTTGATGAAATTTCTATGGGACCAATCGGAAAGTATATCCTTTCATATAAAATATTTTTTCAAATCGGTTTAGAAATGACGGAGTTATGAGGTAACAAACATAAAAAACGGAAAGTCTGAAAGTCTGCCCTGCGCAAGAAGGATGGCGGCATTCGTCCCATTGCCGTAGGGTCAACTTACCGTCGTGTCGCAGCCAAAATTTGCTGCGCCTTTTACAGTGAAACACAGGCCAGCAAATTCCAGCCCCTTCAGCTAGGTTTCGGGTCCAAAGGGGGCTGTGAGGCTGCGGTACACGCACTATCCACTTACCTTGATAGTGATAAGGGTGAGGTCATCCTTAAGGTTGACATTAAAAATGCTTTCAACTCCGTAAATAGGGACACCTTGTTGAGGAGTGAAGTGGATGTGGAGCGTGCCCGTCTGCTGGCCGTGGGGGAATGGGAGTCGGGGTTGTGGCTTCAGGCACTTCCGTCATCCACCATTGGCACTATGATGGATGACGCATCGTTCCGGGTCGCTACGAGTCTTCGTTTAAGCGCACCTTGTGTTGCCCCGCATCGGTGTCACAGCGGTGAAGCTGTCGACAGCCTCGGACACCATGGCCTGTCCTGCTATAGGAGCGCAGGTCGTATTGCACGGCACGCCAGCATTAACGACATTATTCGTCGAGCCCTTGCCAGCGCCGGCGTACCAGCGGTTTTAGAACCAAACGGCTTGGTACGTGACGATGGCAAGAGACCAGAGGCATGACGTTGGTGCCTTGGAAGGTGGGTAGGCCTTTGGTGTGGGACGCAACTTGTGTCGACACCCTTGCGCCATCTCACCTTGCAAGCACGGCAGGCTGTGCAGGCGCTGCTGCTGCGGCTGCTGAGATCCTCAAGCGGCGCAAATACTGTAACCTTATTGGTAATTACAGTTTTGAGCCGTTTGGGGTCGAAACGCTCGGGTCATGGGGCCCGAGTGCGCGTCTCCTTTTTAAGGAAATCTCTCGCCGACTGGTCGACACTTCGCGTGACCAGAGGGCTGGCTCTTTCTTTGGCCAAAGAATTAGCATTGCCATTCAGCGTGGCAATGCTGCCAGTCTTCTGGGCACGTTTCCAGTTGACAGCGATGCGGAGTACTTTGACGCACTCTGAAGTGTCCTTTTGTCATCGTTTTTTATTTGTTTATGTTTTCTTACTTTAATTCTTTTTTTTCATTAGGTTAGTTCTATTTGTAGTCTGTATATAATGTAAATATTATTTAGTTATAAAAGAAATAAAGAAATTTACACACAAAAAAAAAATTAAAAGAAGACAACCTAATTGAGAACCTCCTCCTTTTTGTAGAAAGTCGGTTAAAAACTCATGTCACACACGACACGAAAATAGTGTTTTATTTCACGTTTCTACATTATTTTGTTTGACTTGAATAAGCCTAGTTAATCACAATGGCAAAATTAAAACATCGCCATTGATCATACGAAACCACACAATACTTCCCTTTACCTATCACTATCACTGTAAATGATGACTGGTGAATGTCGCACACTTTACACATTTTGGTACCTACTTCATGATACCTTCTCCTTTTTTTTTCATTTTTCTTTATGTCGTAGGTCTGCTGGTAGAAAATTTCTTTAGAAATAAGCAGTGATGTGGGATGTGTTGAGTGTCGTGTGTGTAGTTAGTTGTACTGACCAGCGGCTGAGTAGCGAGCGCGGCTCGGCCCACGCCTCTCGTATAGTGTTGAGTGCGTCTCGCAGCGCCGGCGACACGTTGCGCTCTGCGCCGCCTGAAACAATACAAGTCACAACTCAGTTAGCTGCAAATTTACTTTTATTTGCGCTGTTATGTAATTTAAAGTTTGTATGTGTGATCTTAGTTTCTGTTGTTATTTGCAAACTCTATCGCATTGAGGTTTGCTGTTAGAGTATTCTGGGTCTTTTAGCCTTTTGATGCGCGGATTTTTAAAAGGTCGCTCCACTAGTAAGGATCGTAGCAATCGTAGGCTTGAGTTTCGAGTTTATGTATGTATTTATGGGTTCAGAATGAAATACTGAACACGTGGTAACCGTTTTTGTGTCGGTGTCTCTTCCACTCGGTATACACTGACTACATCAAGTGTTTTGATCGAATAGATGATGCGCTTTATAAGCGCAAACTGTTAGGGATGGGTGTAAGGGGTAGCTTGTACAGGTGGTTTGTATCATATGTTGAAAATAGACGCCAGACTGTAGTCCTCAACAGTTATACCTCGTGAGCTTCCACAAGGATCCTAATTAGGACTTCTTTTTTAACCGACTACCAAAAGGAGGAGGTTATCAATTCGTCTTAATTTTTTTTTCTACACACAAAAACGTCCGGTCTTAGTAGCTACGTAGAAATAGGATATAAATATTTAAAAAAAATTGGTATGAAGTGCCCTAATTTTATTACTGCGACCAATTTCGATCGACGACGTAGCGCTCGCCGGCCGCTGCCGCGGCACCGCTTGCTACGCTCGCTCGGCTCGCGCGTAGTTGGTTACAGTTCTATACTAACCTATTTGGTCAGAGTAAACTGAACGGGTACGTATTGCATGTCATTGTCTTAGAGATTTTAGGCTTTGGGATGTAATCTCGGGATATTGATCTTCGGGATTTTAAGAGCTTCTGGGCAAATGAACTTTCGGGATTTAAAACTTTCGACCAAATAATCATTCGGCGTTTAATTTTTGGGGATTACGTCCATAGGTATTATAAAATATGGTCTTTTAGATTTTGGTATTGTAATAAAAACCCCTTCTTCTACATATTACTACTGACTACTCGAATGTATTAGCTGTCAGTTTTTTTTTTTAGTTTTTCCTGTACCACTGCTGAGCAGTCCTTTCCCAATTCCTTCCATGAGCTGTTTTCCTGTGCCTCCTCGGACCAACAGCCCTCGCAGTACACGTCCAGAGAGAAAAAATAAATAAATAATTGTGTAACGGTAATATAGATATTTTGATCAACATACTACATAATAATTTCACAAGTTACCGTGGTCTTTCGCCTTAAGGGGGCCGCAATCATATTTTAATCAACATACAACCCGACACTGAGCTGCAAATTGCAAAAAACGTAAGAAAATTTTAATTTCGCGGGCCACCCTGGCGCTTTCATCTTAAGTTATTTATTTCAACTGAGTATTCATGATGTTGTTCCTATAAGTATTTACATAGGAAACTGCAGTGAACCACGAATTTGTGTGGCATATGAGATACAACAGACTAAATATAACGAACCTAGGTTAACAGAAACAGTTTCGCTACTGGTACACACGCTATAAGCATTGCGTTTTATTGTAATTAAAAACCTAAGCTGCATCTAGTACGTAATTGACAAAAAATCTGTTGAGGCCAAACTCATAAAATTAACAATTTCTCTACGGTGTTCTTCCTAATGAAAAAGAGTTCTCAAAAGATAGAACGAATTGGTGACTGTCGGTAAGACTGCAGCAGTTTCAAGTGAGCGTGTGTGGTGAGTGAAGGGGGGTAGCGTCCGTCCAGCCGGCGGGCGGCGCGGCGGTGGCGGGAGCGCCCGAGGTCGCACTTGGTCCGGTTGTACTTCCGCTCTTATTTACTTTTTGATCATTTCACGGGCGTAAGTGCGAGGCCGAGTGCTATCGGCCGGCAGCGTATTGACGATTCGGTGCAGGGCCGCTGCGGCCGCGTGTACTGTTGCCGTCAAACTAATTAGGTACTTGTAATGACTGGTTCCGTATGTTCGGTTATGTTGGTAGTGGCGAGGCCGAGCGAGCGGCGTCGAGTAATCGTGACTAATATTTAGGCAGCCAGTAAAGTCCGCGCGGATGAGTCACAGGCTATTTCAGTGGCACTAAGATAAGGGCGCGCGGCTGACCTCGTCGCCGCGCGCCTGCCGCTTTGCGCCACAGCACGACGCACACATGCGCGCGCCGCCACTCTGCGACCTCCTGCACAACGATATGCAAACTTGATGTGAGCGAACTATCTACTTACTTGTCCAGTTGAATGAGCTCGCAAACTATTAATATTGTGTTGACTGTAGTGTTTGCAGTAATGACCGTCATGTTAACAAAACACTAGGTAGCTAATTAGGCTCTGCTCTCGTCTTAATTAGACACAGAATACAGATACACAAATACAAATTTTCATAAATCGAAACGCCACGAACGTCACGTCGTCGTCTGTACAGGGTACAGACCCAGTAGGACTAGTTTTGGTCAAAAAATCAACATGTTTCTAGGCCCTAGATTATTCAACATTGCAAATAAACATTTGAAAATTTTCTGTATGTCTAAGTTATGTACAATTATTATTATTACAATATCAGCAGCTAAAACTCAAATTAGTCACTTAACTCGATTGAATGTTCATCAGCTCGAGCAGATGATGACTAATGTCTAAATCCAAAATTGTTTGATTGGTAGGTACTGAGACGTTGCGCTCCGAGTGAAAGAACAATGAACAAAAAGTGTGCTAACAGCTTCTACACATAAGAAGAGCAGAGTGCCGCCTCATCATCGCATGTGGTGGTGGCCTCTCTGGTGTTTGAATTTACCCAGCGGCTCTGTCAGTTAGTGTAACTGTAGAAGGTGCGCTGCATTTATAATAACCATTTACCACAATATATGAACACCTCACCTACTATCACTGAGAAGTCTTATCGTTTTTGACAATTAGATTGTGCAGTATAATGGTATCACAGTAACAGCTGCTATTATGTTATTTGAGTCTCGGATTAATTTTCACAGTCAAAGTAAGAAATACCAAATGCGACTGCTGCTATTTGACTGGTAGAAGTACTAGCAGACTAACCGTCACACTCATGTATTGCTGCGCGAGGAGGCTCGGGAGGCAGGTGCGCGTCACTCGCACGTTCGAGCTATCAGTCTGCCACCTGGTGAGCCGGTGTCGCTCACATGTTTCAAAACAATGGCAGTAATTAGTGTAAATATCTGTGGTAAATATACCCTTAACGTAGCCGAAAAGCACTCGTTCTCCCTGTTATTGCGTTTTTTTTTTTGTTCTGGACCATACCTGGGAACCTTCCAAGTACGGAAATCATCATCATCTGCCTAGCCTTTCCCTAACTATATTGGGGTTGGCTTCCAGTCTAACCGGATGCAGCTGAATACCAGTATTTTACATGGAGCGACTGCCTATCTAACCTCCACAACCCAGTTAGTACTGGGTAATACGATACCCCTTGGTAAGACTGGTTTTCAGACTTTTTGGGCCACTGACTACCTAACGACTGTCAAAGATCTAGAAATGACAGCCGGGACCACCGGCTTAACGTGTTTTCCGAGGCACGGAGGAAACTCGGTATGTAATGGGCGGTCACCCATCCCCAGACCAACCTAGGCAAGCACGGCGTAACCTAAAGATCGACCCGAGCGGCTGTTATTATTTAGCCACGAGCTCCTCTTTTTACTTCAAGTACGGAAATATTGTACGGTAATATTGGTTCCAAGTTTATCACAAGTTTTTTTTAAATGCTAGTTGTTAAGGTTATTATAACTTTACTTTAAACTAGCTGTTACCCGCAACCTTCGTCAGCGCGAAATCAGTAAGTATAAAATATTACTTCCCGTTTTGAATCAGATTGTGTTAACAATTTCAAAGGTTTTAATTTTTTTTGCACGGAATCCTTTTTCTAAAATAAAAGCAGCTTCAGTTACTCCTTATAATATCAGTTATCTGCCAGTAAAAGACCCGTCAATCGGCATATTTAAATCGGTCGAGCCGTTTCGGAGACTACCTTGCCGGAACAAACCGACAGACAGACAAAAATAGTTTTTGTTTTGTTTTAAGTACAATAGTTTTTTTACTTTCATATTAGAATTAATTCAATCATATTGTTATTTTTAAATTACAACAAGCAGGAAAAAAAATTACACTCATTTAAATTATTTTGTTATTGGTAATATATAGATACCTCCATGACCCGTTTACTTTTTAACGCAAGCATCAGCAGAATGTTTTGAGTGGGTTACGTTGAGTTTTACCGTAAAATGTGATTTTTCACCCCAAAAAAAAGTCGTTTCCCATCAATACCCTAAGCAAGTTTGATGTACAGAATGCTTGATGATAGCTTCGTGAAGATTCGTTTACACCTTGTATCCTGCGATAGACTATGATTTGATGGTAATATTCTTAACTTACAGATCGTACATTGGAAAAACGCATCTAGGTCAGACACATAGCGGGTAGTAGTGCGCGGGGGCGATGGACGTGAGAGGCGGGGGGCGGGGCTTGCCGTTCGAGTAACGGAAACTACAAGTTTTTACCAGTCATTGTTTCAATCAATTTATGAGGATGGCTGCGGACTTTTCAACTACGTATGTGTATATAAAAGGAAGGTTGTCATACGTCCGGAATTTCCAAAACCGAGAAAATAAAAAAAAAGTAATTGAAAAAACTAAAAAACCCGACTGAAAAAACTGTTTGTTCAATTTAAAATGTGCTTGTTTTATGCTTTTCAGTTTTTTCAGTCGGTTTTTTTAGTTTTTTCAATTGCTTTTTTTATTTCCAGCTTTTTAGTTTAGTAACTTGAAAGATTTCGCAGACGATTTAATATTTTTTTATTATACGGTGCGTGCCACGGCTATGCCACCCGGAAGGAAAAATATTGTTTTTAGAAGACTTGATTTACTTATCTTTGCATGGTGAATGTCTGAAATAATAGGTACGTCTTAGTTCAGTTTGTCTGTAATTCATTTTCTTGAACAAAATCTATACATATAAGATTCAGTCTGACTGATATATCAACGCACAGCCTGAACCGCTGGTCCTAGAGACATGAAACTAATAAAAAAAAAAAAAATAATGATAATAATAATCAGGACCAAACATTTGGAGGGAGTATTCGTTGTGAAGAGTAGGTAGATACACTAAGAAAGGGTTTTTCAAATTCCACCCCTAGTAGGGTGAAATGGGGCGTTGAATTTTATGTGAAGCTTTTTATTCTCGGGGATCTATTGACTTGAAAATTTATGCACATACTCTTCAGTTAAAAATAAATCATTAAAATCATCTATATACAATATTTAAGATCCTTCCGTATGGCATAGCCGTGGTATACCCTGTATACGATTTTTCTCCCTTTTTATACGATTTGGCACTTTGAATTACTTTTAAACATATAAGTTAAATATATATTTGTAATCACCCTTTATTTTGATACCCCACTCGATGGTACAGGAAGAAAAAAAATAATTTGAACCCCACGATATGGCCCCCGAAATCCACCATTTTTCTTTGTTTCTTTATTTTAATGTAGCCAATGAGACTCGGGCTTCCAAGGCGAACCTGACGACATACAATTTATCCAAATCCGTTCATCCGTTTAAGAGTTACGAGGGAACATAGAAACGGACATACATACAGGTCAAACACATAACCCTCCTTTTGGGCTTCGCCGCAGTCGGGTAGAAAGAAGAGTCGCTAGGTGATACCTACAGGCTGTAGTGTAAACGGACCCTTATAAAAATATATACGCCCATGCTAGGGATTTCGAAATATACCCGCCAGCAACATTTTTCTGGGGTATGCTTTCATGTAGGACACTCTATTTTGCTATACTGTAATGTACGCTAACGAATACAGAGACAGACAAAGAGATGTTTAATTTTATATTTTAAAGCGCTCCCTCACCGGGAGCATTCGCCTGTAATATAACAATCCAAGTTTCGATTTTGTACAGAAACAAGTGAACGTTATGCTCAAAATCGAATCTTGCATTTGTTACATTACAGGCGAATGCTCCCGGTGAGGGAGCGCCTTTAGGATTGAGATCTAGACACGCGGTAGCGTGTCAAGCCAAGTTCAAGTTAACAGAACTGGCGAGCGGCACCGTGTGCACACCAACCACGACCACCGCCGCCGCCGCCGCCGCCGCCGCCGCCGTGTGTTACACGAACCATTTGGAGCCCCTTTTGACCCCCTCATAACTCGAAAACTATTTCACATAAATATGTCAAATTTGGCTCATATATTGAGACTTGCAAGATACATAATTATGAGCTCCAAATTTTTATAATCACACCTCAAACGAAAAATCATCATTTTAATCACTGACTGACCTGTAGAGGCTGTAGATCAAAACTCTAATCCAGTTCCAGATGACCTAGAAAATTCAAATTTGGCATCCAGATAGGTAGTTGGGTGAATACTAAGGAATAAATCCGTAACTAGTAATTTTTTATCATTTTTAACCGATTTCCAAAAGGTTAACAATTCGTCAGAATTTTTTTTTGTGCGTCTTTTCAGCGATTTCTTCGCCAATTGTGAACCAATTATTCCGCGGTGGTCCCGTTTAAGTTTGGTGAAGATCTGATGGCGATCTTCGGATATCAATGGAACTATTCAATAATAGACAGCAAATCTGTCGTGATTGCTGCAATCGCTTGGATGTTTATTATTTACACAACACCATAACATAACATCACGCCTGTATGCTCTGAGGGGGTATGCAGATGTGTACAGTGCACCCACATTTTGACAGTTAGGTATGTTAAGTTCCATTTTATTGGGGATAAGCCTATTACCATGACATGTATAGTTAACAGTTCACCAAAACTCCTTTGACAATTTTTTAACCGATTTCAAAAAAGGAGGAGGTTCTGTGTTCGACTGTGTCTTTATAATGTACATAGTTCACCGATTTCTCCGCCAATTGTCGACCGATTTTTATTCGAAAGCCTATACTCCTGCCTGAGGTGGTCCCATTGTCATCAAGTCAGAATCTGATGATGGGATCCCAGAAAAATCGAGGGTCACTATCAAATTTTAAAGGCACATACAATGTTTTTCATTTATGTACTTTCTAGCGCAATTCAGATATTTGTGCCTGGTAATCATCACCTTATGTTGATGATGGAAAGTCTAAGTCAGGATCTGATGATGGGATCCAAGGAAAATTAAGGGCAACCCTCAAATTTTATGGGCATTGATTGAAACAGTATACTTCCCATGTGGTCCCATAGTCATCAGGTCAGGATCTGATGTTGGGATCCTGGAGAAATCAAGGGAATTCTCCAAATTGTATAGGCACACATACTCGTAGGCATTATGCCTGGTAATCATCATTGTAAGTTTAGCGATATCTTCGCCAATTGAGAACTATTTCAACCGATTTCTTTTTTATTGGGAAGAATATTATTCGGCGGCGCTGGTCCCATTTAAATTTGGTGAAGATTTGATGCTGATCTTCGGAGATATACAATGGAACTCTTCAATAATAGAAAACAAATCTGCCGTGATTGCTGCACTCGCTTAGATTTTTATTGTTTACACAATATCCTAACATAACATAACGCCTGTATGCTCCGAGGGCGTACGCAGATGTGTACAGTACAACCAGATTTGTTTGTTTTTGTTGACAATTTAAAATAAATGCATAGCAAACACTGTTTTAAGCTTTCACGGTTTACAACTAAACTTATACTGTCACTCACGGGATATCTTCCGTGTTTGTTCATTATTTTGAGCTCAGTGTCGAGTTTTTTTTTTTTTTTTTAACGTGGTAAAATCATCAAAAAAGTCCTCCCACCCAGGGCAGAGCGGGAGGGACTGTCAGACTTGTACTGACTAAAATCCACGGTGTCCTTCAGTAGCCCTTTATGTTCCAGGGTCACGGTAATTCTATGAGTCCCGCGACCCCGGCAGGCTTTGGCCCTCTAGAGGGGGGCCCCGTCATTATGCTGACACTCTTTGAGGCGCGCGTGGAACACAACGCGCCGTCGACCCGGGCATGGTCCATGGTCGGACAGCAAGTCGCCCATTACTCGCCGCCCGCATGCCCGCGCCTACGGTGGATCCGGAGATCGTCTGCCGACGTCCGGCGCCGTGGGCGTCTACCACTGCGGCTGGTGTGGAGGGAGGACGCTGTCCTCTCCCTCACGCGGCCCGCCTCCTCCTTCGCGAGCATGACTGCTTCGCAGAAGGAGGCGACCGCTTCCCACTCCGTCTCGCCCCGCAGCATGGCCTCGACCAATGCCGGGCGCGAGAGGTCTCCGCCTATCGCCGCCGTGAGGAAACGGCGGTGCTCTGCCCAAGCGGGGCAGTCCTGCACCGTATGCTCCACCGTGTCCTCCGGGCGGTCCTCGCAGTGGTGACACCCAGGCGTTTCCTCCTTCCCCATATGACACAGGTACCTCCCGACGCCGTGACGCCTATCCAGCCACTCCTCAAAGAGGGGTCTTACCGCCGCGATTGCGGCGTGCCCGGACCTCGGTTGCGACAGTCGTTCCCTCCATACTGCCCTGAGATCGCGCCGGAGCTCTTCCCGCCGCGCCTCGACTTGTCGAGGCAGCTGCCCGGTTCAGCTTTGGGGCCAAACGCAGGAAATGCTCCTTGAAGTTCCACCGGCTGTCGAGGACGAGTCCCAGGTACTTCATCGTTCTCCCGACGCCGATGCGAACCCCTCCCACCGTTATGTGGGACTCAGACCGTGGCGCGTTCAGACGGCCATAAAAACACATGGCCTCTGTTTTGTGCAGCGCCACTTCGAGTCCCAACTGCCGGATCCTTCCAACGACTATCGCAACCGCTTGCGTCGCCAGGTCGGCCGCCGCCTGGTGCGACTCTACCTCCGCCAGGACAAGCGTGTCGTCGGCGTAACATATTACGCCGACGCCGTCAGGGAGGTCGCCGCGCAGCACCCAGTCGTAACGTAACCGATGTTCCACAGGAGCGGCCCCAAGACCGATCCCTGCGGAACACCGCACGACATCTCTCGCCGGTTCCATTCTCCCTGGTGACCGGGGTAGATGACGGCTCTGTCCGTCAGGTAGTCCTCGACTGTGCGACGGAGGCAGGTCGGCACCCGGTGATACCGGAGTGCCTCCCTGATGCAACTCCAGGGCAGGGTGTTAAAGTCAGTGTCGAGTTCCAGTAGTGCGCGTAGCAAAAGACAAAGAAAGAGGGTAGATAGATTTGTCTGCTCTTAACAATTTATTTTCCGTCCACCCGCATTCTCCAGTCAATCCGCGATCATGGCGCTTGCAACAGCGTCGAAATATCGGGAGCTCAAAATAATGAACAATCATGGAAGATATCCCGTAAGTGACAGTATAAGTTTAAATGCATAGCAAATATTAATTGTATAGGATATTACAACTAAAAATGGAAAAATAAAAAAAAACCGATTACAAAAACACAAAAAATAAGTCGGTGACAAAAAAACTGAATCAAACAAACAAAAGTCACCGACTTCAGAAGCTAAAGTTATTTTTCACTTTTTTGTGTTTTTGAAATCGGTTTTATTTTTTGCAAAAAAGTTTTTATTATAATTTCTCAATTAATTGATTATATTAGGAACAAGTACTTATAGTGCCTGTAATGTAAGAATCAGCAAACAAAATTGATGACAGCTGGTCTTTATGTGGATTTAAAGGTCTTCACGTGAATATATTATAACGAGTGGAATACCACCCATTTTTTTTTTTAGTCTAATCATATTAGTTTTAGTACTTATAACTAAGAGAATAGTCGACTTTCGTATCTATTACGTTATTAACTGGGATTTAGTATTAATTCTAAATCTATACTTATAAAATTCAAAGTCCTGACTGACTGACTGCCTGACAGACTGACTGACTGACTGACTGATATATCAACGCACAGCCAAAACCGCTGGTCCTTGAGACATGAAATTTGGACAGTGTACTCTTTGTGAAGAGTAGGTATTGATTGACTAAGAAAGGGTTTTTTGAAATTCCACCCATTTTTTTTGTTGTTTTGTTTTTTTTCGGATGGGAAATCATCTAATGACCCCGCCCAACTCTGGCGGAGCGGAAGGGAGTGTCAGACTTTTACTGACTAAAACCCGTCCATTTTCCTTCTTTGCCCTTTGTGTTCCAGGGCCACGGTATCTCTTTCGAACAGTCCCGCAGCCCTGGCAGGCATCGGCCCTTGCAGACCCCTACATCATTGCTGACATCTCTTCGAGGCGCGCGTGGAACACGAACGCGCGTCATAAGATGGCCGGACGGCGCGCGGCGAGCTAGCCCATAATTGCCGTCCACAGGCCCGCGCCTATGGTGGCCGGGAGCCACCACGTGACCCCCGACGCCCAGAGCCTCTCCCTTCCGGAAAGAACTTCACGAAGTTCTTTCCCTCTCACGTCCCGCCACCTCCTTCACTAGCATGACTACTTCGCAGAAGGAGGTGAAGGCTTCCCATTCCCTCTCGCTCCGGACCATGACTTGAACCAGGGCCGGACGCGAGAGATCGCCGCCACCAATCGCCGCTACGAGGACACTGCGGTGCTCCGCCCAAGCGGGGCAGACCTCCACGGTGTGCTCCACCGTGTCCTCCGGACAATCCCCGCAATGGAAACACCCGGGTGTTTCCTTCCAACCGATTCGGTGCAGGAACCTCCCGAAACAACCGTGTCCGGTGAGGATCTGCGTCATGCAGAAGGTGAGGGCGCCGTGGCACCTCTCTAGCCACTCCTCAAAGAGGGGACTTATCACCACTATGGTGGCGTGCCCTGCACGGCGTTGTAACAGTCGCTCTCTCCATGTCACCATGAGATCACGCCGGAGGTCTGTCTGCTGAGCGGCGATTTGCCGCGGCAGCAGAGTTTCCCTCCGACGTAGTGCCTCCGGGCGCCATTCGTGCAGGCGCGCGAGGACTATCGCCTCCAGATCCCATGGCGGCAATCCGGCAAGGAGGCTACCACGACCCCCGCGTAGAGCCTCCGACAGGAGGCGTTTGGACCCCTCAGGTTGGGCAAGAGCCGCTTGAAGGCAGCTCCAGTCCGTTCCAGTTTGGGAGCCAAACGTCGGAAATGCTCCACGAAGATCCACCGGCTGTCGAGGACGAGTCCTAGGTACTTCAACGTCGACCCGACGCCGATGGAAACCCCTCCTGCCAATGCCAATTTTTTTGGGGTGAAAAATCACGTTTTAAGGTAGGACTCGATGGAAAGAACTCAAAGCATTGTGCTGATAGATGGATTGAATAGTACGGGGGTCGTGGAGGTGTGTAAAGTAAAAATCTTACATTAAAAACAAGTACCTATTTAAAAAAAAAATTGAAAAACTTAGAACTTTGACCCCCAATATATCCGTAACTAGAAGGTTCCCAGGTATGGTCTAGAACAAAAAAATGATCGCAAAGACGGGGAGAACAAGTGCCCTTCGGTTGTGTTAAGGGTCTATTTACACCCTTTATTAAGGTCTAACTATTCATACACGAAAAATTTTCAGAGAATCATCTAACGGCTATAACGAAGCTATTTCAAGGGATTATTTTTTATCTGAGTATATTTTTATAAAAATATAAACAGTTTAAAATTACTTGACCCACAAAATTAATACTAGCTCCTTATTTTTGAACCTCCATTACGCTAGTTTACTACGTCGTATTTACCAACTGTCATTATTAGAATATGGGAGTAAAGGTT
Organism: Noctua comes; assembly: GCA_963082995.1. Lineage (NCBI taxonomy): Eukaryota > Metazoa > Arthropoda > Insecta > Lepidoptera > Noctuidae > Noctua > Noctua comes. The sequence goes on from OY720288.1 coordinate 43,384, forward strand.
TTATGCAAAAAGTCTCAAAAAATTTTAGAATTATAATAATTTCGTAAAAAAAAATACTCAGGTAATTTTTTTTTTCGTTGCTATGGAAACTATTGCTATGGCGAAAAAGATAGACCTTATAAACCAGTGACATTTTTTACGGCTTTAGAAGCGAATATCATCAACCAAGAAAACAAGCATTTGAGGAACCTCGATATCATTTTTATAAGTTGTCGATAGACACTCCTCCAATTTTTTATTCAACCGTCTGTTACAAACATGTAGACGACACCCGCTCTCCAAAGTGTGGTGGTGCCAACAGTCTCTAACTAAAATGGCTGTGACATAAGGACGGATAGACATACAGACAGACAGGACGAATCTATAATGGTTCCTTGTTAGCCATTTGGCAACGGAACCCTAAAAATTTAAATCAACTTTAAGGGCTAGTTCAGACATGCGGGAACCGCGCGTTCACGAATCGCGCGGTTTGAAACCGCAAAATTGTGATGCTATTCAGACACCGGCGGTTATTATGCGATTTTCGTGCGAGCTGTGTTCGCAAATTGTAAGTTTATATAATATACCACCTAGAGCATTTAGTACTTAGACGTAGTGATTTATTACAATGTCTTTGTTAGTACCTAGAGAGCGTATTATTTAGCTCTGTAGTCCATGGACCGCGCTGTGCTCTGTGGAAATGCTGACCGAGAGCGAAGACCGAACAGATCTATTAGAACTAAAAGAATGAACTACATAGTTCACTGTCCAAAATGAACTAGTACGCAGCGATCTTAAAAATGACCGAGCAGGCACAAGACTACTCACGAGCTGTGACGTGCTAACCGCGCGGTATCCGCAACGTAACTGAACGCGAAGTAAAGACTCCATAGTAATAGAAACGCGCGGGAGCAGCGCGATTCTATTTTCTGGCGGTTGGGTTGCCGTAACCGCGCGGTTATGTCTGAACCTCGCGCGATTTCCATGCGATTCTGAAATCGCGCGGTTCCCGCCGTGTCTGAACTAGCTCAAAGTGTCATGGCGGGACGAGCTGGACAAAATCAAGGATTAGTTGTCCACATTAGCCCTTGATCAAACAACTGGAACTCATGGGAGAGCCTTTGCCCCGCAGTGGGACGACGCAGGCTAACAGTATCAGTATCGGTATTGTGTGTCATGAACAGAAAACAATATTTATCGACCCAAATCATCTTAAATTGTAAGGGTTGTTTTTATAAAAATCATAAAACCCATTAAAATGTTTGAGGTTATCCTTCAGAAAGTAAGAAAAGGGGTAATTTATTAAGTAGAGTAAACTAACTATATACATAATTAATTAAAAACTATTCAATTAACTAAAAGAAATAAACTAACAACAAACTATAAAAGGCATCAAAAAACTCCTCCTGAACGCTGTCAGCTGGTAATCATCAAATGGATTAGATTATTCTATTATTGTATCTGGAGCGTGATCTGGAGTGAGACTGGCCTGACGGTAAGTGATTTCGAAACGTGTTCTGGGTGTCGGATAAAGGGTGTAAATAGACCCTTAACATAAAATAAAGGCACTTGTTCTCCCCGTCTTTGCGATCATTTTTTTGTTCTAGAGTTCTAGACCATACCTGGGAACCTTCTAGTTACGGAGATATTGGGGGTCAAAGTTCCAACTTTTTCATAAGTTTTTTTTTTAATACATGTTTTGAATGTAAGATTTTTACTTTACACACCTCCACGACCCCCGTAATATTCAATCCATCCATCAGTACAATGCTTCACGTGATTTTTCACCCCGAAAAAAAAGTCGATTCCCAGCAATAATTTTTGCGTAAAGTTACTTAGTTTGATGTACAGAATGCTTGGTTAACGGATATGTGAAGGGTCTGTTTACACCCTGTATAGCCTGATGTCTCACATCCCTACCAAAACCTAGATTGGACCTAGGTCCTTGAATAGTTTTATACATAAATACGCTTAACGTTTGCTGAAGCTGCCATCACTATACCTATCAGTAGCGAGGGGTCAATTTTTGTAAAAGGTAACACGGAGTTCATATCTTTAATGTGACTATATTATTTGTCTATAGAATACGGACTGTGCCATTTTTCAAAGGGAAGCCAGTAGGAACCGAGTTGTATGGAACCTTCGCCACTGATACACTGCACACGTGAGCCATAGCCTCACGTGTGCAGGCAAGGCATCAGGGCATGCTTCGCGAGATGAAAGGTTGGCAATGTCTATAGCTGCATACGCACCGGAGATCTGAGCCGTCTATGAATCCCCGCTTGTCGAGATAGTGCCGCGATGGAAGGCTCTCTGATAGCTCAGTAATCAAATTAGAAGGTTTGAGCTGCTCTCATTAATGATCTCGGTTGGAGTCACGCACGCATTCAAGTATCTTTTGGCGGGTTGAACTTCAAAGCCCCTGGAATCATACACATTGGGCGACGTGGGGCATTCATTAGCTTCGCCCTCTCGATGCGGCTCGTTATCTCGATGTTTATAGTCGTACGAATCTCTGGAGGCGCAATGCCACGCTTTATACAGCATGTGCATTTGTAACGGGATCAGTTTGTCCAGACATTTATTTGTGTAGTTGTAGTTGGTACGAGCATTTCAATTGCTTGCATTGGTGCAGCTTCTTAATGGTTATAATTGGAATACAAGTAAAACTACTACATCATTTATGCTACAAGTATAGGTTCTAGATATTATTCCTTGCCAGCACGCCATGCCATTCTGTTTTCGTTGCATATTTTCGCCGTTAGGACCTTACAAGCTGTTCACGGTTAATGTGCAGCACATTCTGATATGTTGAGTAGTTTTGAGCGCCGCTCGTCGCAGTGGTATTGGCACTATTCAACATAATCCATGCAACGTGATCATATTAATAAAACGATATTTTCCGTTTAGTTTAATAACACACAATGGTCAATCACAAAACAACCTACAACAGCCCATTAGTGCACGTGTATCAGGTATGAGGCACTGGTCAAGTGGTCTTGCGGTGATTAGCACTGCGTCGCATCGTGTCGCCATCGCCTACTCGTGGCGCTTGCTATGAGCTTATGACCGACCGCGGAGCACTCGTGTGTCACGTGGCCGCGTGGAGCTGTAGCAAGAGTGTAGCTGTATACACAAATGACCAGCTCTCTTTCGAATGCCTCAATTGTTTCCATCCAATCAGCAGATTTAGAATCAAGACAACTACGGGATGTGTTAATCGTTTATGTAGTTAAATTAGCTACGTACACACGGCGGCACATCAAGCTCTACATAACCAGTATAACCTGACTTCGCTTTGTATGAGCTTCCCGTACGATGAGAGATCAGCTTAATTTGGTTTTGCGTAACTTGATTGGCCGCCGTGCGTACGAAGTGCTCAGTGCTAATAATCCTTACATTATAATAAAAATCATCGGCTGGCACCGGTGGCGGCAGTGTGATACCGGTGCACTGTGGTACGGTGCGCACGTTATCGGTGCTCGCACACGTTATCGCTGAAACGAATTCGTTGTTTGCTCTGCCACTTACCGACATAATCAACATACCTACATGGATACTTTTTCAGTACTAATTTACCTACCATCTACACTAACTCATTACTACTTTATACCAACTTTGACAGAGAAATGCGTGCTATGCAGGTTTGGCCTTTAGCCACGCCATAACACAGTAAGGTCAATCTACCTAATTATATGTAATACCTACCTACTCTCTGCTATGTGAAATATTTCCAATTCCATCGTCAGTGACGTCAGCCGTCTGCTCGCTGTGGTGGCTACACCAGTGTTAGGACTAGCCTAACACTGGCGTAGCTGGTGCACTCACCAATAGTGTTACAAACATATGCATCGAGCCGAAATGGGCACAAGCATGCACAAAAATATGAAGGTAGTCCTAGAAACTGTATTGGAAAACTTCAACAGATTGCACACAAGGCAGATGCATATGTGTCATCCCCAAATCGCAAGCCAACCTCTTAAAAACACCACACTTTACTCTGATTCAGATTAGTTACTTAGGTATGCCGTAATTATTCTTGATAATTATATAGATTGTGAGTTGTGTCAAACAATCACTGAAGTGTAGTGGCAGCGCACGGGCGCATTGGCTGCGGCGCGCGGCGGGTGCCAGGGAGACCGCGATGTCAACACAAAGTGAGGCAGTGCGGACACCGTGCGAAGACGCACCGCCACCGCCGCCGTCGCTGCGCGCCTCAATACACTTGTACATAATACAGCTTGATAGCTTTGAGGACGTAAACACAACCGTTACAGCGGAAAATCGATACTAACTTTTACGTGGTCGACGATGAGGCGGCGAGCAGCGCCCGGTTGGGACAATTCTACTCGGCCCTGAGCGGCGCACTGCTGATGCTGGGCGGTTTGATGACAACAGTCAAGTGATCGGCCGGCGCGGACGGAACTTGGCGCAGTTAAGGCTTTGTTGACTTTAAAAGTTTGGTCAGTCAAGTTTCGAGTAGAATCGTGTTCGTCTCCCAAAAGGGATTTTTCAGAAACACGAGTCAGTCTCGGAAGTCGGTGGCGGGTGCGGGTAGCAGTGCGCGAGAGACGCTCGTCGCAGTTCAGCCCGGGGGGCTCTAACCGGCGTGCGTAAGTCGTGCGGCCGCGGCGGTGGCCGAGTGGCACTGCCGCACATCGCACGCCGTGCTCGCCGGCTCACCGCCGCGCGCCGCCGCCGCCCGCGCCCGCCTGCGCGAGGTCTCGCGGAAGTCTCAATGAGTTACTCACTAACCTCCGCGCACCGGTTTGACCTGGGACTGTGAGCTACTTCGACATCTGTTCGAGACAATTACATTTTCCGTCGTCCACTGCGTCTCCATTCTGGAGTAATTCTTGATCTTTAGATGAAAATTTGATTTTCGAGCATTTCTAGTAATGGTTATGAAACCTCTTAAATTTGTTACTCAAACTCAGGGATCGAAAAGGTTCCCGAAATACCGGTAAAATACCGGTATTTAGTGGTTCCGTTACTTAGAACCCGAACCGCAACCGGAACCTAAATTGGAACCTTTAAGAACCTTTATTGTACCGGTTCTTCTTCAAAGCGAGTCTATGTATTAATTAACAGTAATTTTATTACTCTTGATTATTCAAACCAGTATCTAATAATATTTGCTGACAATGTACAGTACAGACTTCCACTCGCTAATATTTCGAAGGCGAACTGAAAGAAAAGACACGCCAGGCACGCGTCAAACATACTCCTTCTTTCTTGGAGAACCTTTAAATCGGATGATACGGAACCGGTATATTGGAACTTTTATTTGGAACCGGTACTTTGGAACCAGAACCGAACCGGAACCTTAACCAGAACCGTACCGAAAAGATGAACCTTTTTAAGAACCGAAATGAAGAACCGGAACCCAAATTCGTACCAGTTTTCAATCCCTCCAAACTCAAAGCATTTATTTCAAATAGACCCGTGACAGGCACTTTTGCATAGTCAAAAAAAAGCTACGAGTACCTACAGTTCAACCACAGGCATAATAACTGTAAATGGACTGTACTTACACATTCCAAAATCGTAGATTTCATGGAGAAGAATGGGTAAGAAACTCCAAGAACACTCTTTTTTCAAATCAAGTTAGATATTACATAGTCCTGGGTACAACATTGTTGCTTCTATCATTATGTGAGCACAATGTAGAAATAGAAAAAAAGACAATTAAGATATAATAACAAATGCACCAACCTTGCTCATTACAATCAAACAAGATTTTGGGTCTCCCTTGTTTGACCGAAAGGAATTTGACAAATTTTTACTTCCCAAAAAATTTTTCGCATAATTTCATTTGCCAAATTATTACTTAGCAAAAAATCTATTCACAAAAAATTGTAACGCAAACCTAATGTTTGGGAAGTGAACGTTTAAACTATAACTTGTTTACCAACTAGTACTTTTAACATTTTTTATTTAGTCAAATATTTCAGTTGGAATAACAGTTTTTACGCAAAATCAAATGATCCAAATATATAATAATCATTTTTTTTAAATAAGTAATTTCCTAATCTAAATAGTTCAGTTCCGGGTAACCTACTAAAAACAATCTCTTTTTTCTATTAATGCAAGTCGTTTCTGGCACTCGCCGGCCGTTGCCGCGGCACCGCTCGCTACGCTCGCTCGGCTCGTGCGTAGGAGGTCACAGTTTTAACCTAACCTAACCTACCCATTTTGTTTAAAGAAGAAATTAACCTAATCTAAATAGTTGAGTTCCGGGTAACCTACTAAAAACAATATCTTTTTTAGACCAAATGCCATAATGACATTATACTTGGTAATATTTTGCCAAGTAAAAATTTGACCAAATAAAAATATGCGTACTAAAATCATTCGAAATATTGCAATGGTATAAAAAAAAGTTGCTAAAATTTGTTTGGGTAATGAAATTTTGTCAAAATCTTTTCGGCAAAACGGCAGGATCCCCAAGATTTTGCTAGATATGTTAACTGCCAAATATGATAGTTGAACATAAATATAATGGGCACCAGTGGCGAAGGTTCCATGCAACTCGATTCTCACCGGATTCCCTTTGAAAAATGGCACAGTCAGTATTCTATAGACAAATAATATAGTCACATTAAATATATGTACTCTGGCTTACCTCTTACAAAAATTGACCCTTTCCATCTATCATGGGCACCATGATAGATCGGCCGTCTGGTCAGACGCGACTGCTAAGTAGGGTCGCGTGGGTGGTGGATTCGTCCCCTGACTAGTGTTCATGGGTTTCTTATCAGCAATTTCCCCGTAGCAGCCAGGAGTCTGGATTGGTGTGCCCCAGTTACATAGGCCTTAAACAAACTGGCGAAATGTGGAAGTACGAACTGTACAAACCCCTGCCTATAACACCGTTCTCGTCTGTTATAATTGTGATGAAACGAATTCAAGCTCAATTCAAACAAAAAGCTCAATCTGGTAATACAGGTGGTAGGTAATACCGGTGTACGACGCGAGTACTCCTTCAAGGTAGTTAACTAGGTCCTGTTTTGTTTAATCTAAATATAAAAAAGTGAAAGGTCACTCACTCACTCGTCACGAAATATCGAAAACTGCTCGATGTATAAAGATGAAATTTGGCAGGGAGGTAGTTTATAGTTAGTAGACATCCGCTAAAAACGGATTTTGCGACAGGGCTGGATTAAGGTGGTCTAAGGGCTCTCGCAAGTTTGTATGAAAGTCCTTAATTTTTTGTGCTAGAAACATGAAATTTAGCAGGGAGGAATACACATAATACTACACTTAATCCGATTTCGATGCTTTATGACAATATCGTTTTACACCCAGTACAATTAACTTAATTTTTAGGTATCAGTATTGATAACAAATTAAATTGGAAAGAACATGTCGATAAAATATGTAGTAAACTGAAAAGATTTGTATTCGCTCTTCGTAAATTAAGACGTATAGCTAGTAAAGAAACAGTCCCTAACGCATTATCATGGATAATTATAATATGTCTCGTCAGTATTGCGTTATGGTTTAGTTATATGGGGTAAATTCAGTAGATGTAGGCCGGGCTTTTATATTGCAAAAAAAATGTATTAGAGCCATATGTGGGGCTGACTATTTAGACCACTGTGAACCGTTATTTAAAGAATTAAAGATACTTCCATTACCATGTCTCTACTTATTGGAATTTTGCTTATTTGTAAAAAAATATTCCTATTTCTTCCCCATCACTGAACATGTTTCCAAAAAAATCGAAGAAAGAAACCCAAAACAACTACTAGTACCGCCCCAAAGACTTCGTTTGTTTAGTCGGAATGCCTACTGCATGGCGACAAAAATTTTTAACAAGCTGCCATCACATGTCAGACAGCTACCTATTGAACATGCAATATTTTCTTGGCTTCTGGCAGGGGCGTGCCATCCATAGAGGCAATTAGGCCTAGCCTAGCCTACCAACAACGCCAAATGCATTTATTTTAACTATGTAATAAAATAATACAAAACATAAAAAAAGTTAAAACTCCTTTTATAACACTTATAGCAACTTGTCGCGAACGGTAACGTAACTCAAACTCACAAGTAAGTTCGTATTGTCAATTCTGTTGCAGACTCGGTCACGTGCAGCCTAAAAGTCATTCAAAAATTTACGCACACTTGCATATTTTTGTTTGTATGAACGCCATGAATGGCACACATGTATAGATTATGGGCGTGAACTCCGTTCACTGTAGACGATCACCACGTGCTATGATTGGCTAATCGCGAAATAGATTTATGAATGATTATGACATTAGAGCAGGGTTCCCAGTTTGTGGAGATTTCCCCGAATTGCGGGGAATTCGAGAAACAGAGACAGACATGATAGTTTCCTTAATGACTACTAGATACAATTAACAAAACATGGTGGTATTGACCTTCCAAAAAATGATAAATTGTATTTGTAAGAATTGCAAAAGCCCTATAAAATAATTAAAAACTACATGAATTTTATTTTTCGCTTTGATTTTTGGGGTGTTTGGAAAATAAGTAATGACAACACCACCGTTACTGTCGTCTGTCAGTATTATTATCCGGCAAAATTTTGTTATGCGCCTTTCTATAGGATCACGGTATGACAATGATGCATTTTATTTGGTTGTGTTTTTTTTAACATATCACGAAATACTTTTTTCTTGAGTAGCCATATTGTTTATTTGTTTCATGTGACAAGCAATTTATATGCGATCTTGAATGTTTTTATATCTTACTAAGTTATAACTTAGAAGTAATTGGTTTTGAAACGTAAATTAATGTAAATATTATTTGTTAAGTGACTTAAAGATGGTATTGTTGTGAAGTGTGTGGTGATAATGTGTTTGTTAGAAGTTAAAAACAATAAGTTTTCGCAATTATCGTTTAATGATAAGATTCAAGTGGTGTCTAAAGGTATACCAATTACGAGAATTAATCCAAAAATATGATAATTCACCTCGTACTCTCATTTTAATCCTCAAAATTATGCAACATTTAGCTGGCTGTGTGGATGTTAACACACAAATAAATTGTATTGTTTTCCGTGCATTTTGTTTAATACTTCCAGTAAGTGGAGTGAGGGATATATTGATTTGCATAATTTTCATTACTCGTCAAAAAAGCATGACATATCAATAGAATAACATCTAGAGGCATGCTTAAAGTTAAATACATTTGCTAAATCACCATGCATCGTCAGAAAATCGTGATTTGATCCTTCAGAACCTTGAATAACGTGGTGAGTTGTTGTATTTATAACTTTTATTTTTACAGTCTTATTTTCATTGTTTTTCTTTTTATCAAATTTTTATATCATTTTTTTTTGCTGGAGGGCTAGCCTAACCTCTGAGGAAAACCTATGCACGCCACTGGCTTCTGGACATGTGTTTTTACTCTGTTAGCGAATTTATTGATCATAACTTTTAATGATTCATTTATAATTCCATTAATAATATAAATCACCTATAATATTGTATAATTTTTTTTTTTTTTCAGAATCAGAATCAGAATCAGAATTTATTTGCTTTGAAAAAAAAAACCCACTAAATAAATAAAAAATAATCCCCCAATCCAACCCACCCCAACCTAAAAATCCTATAATCCTCTAAATAGTTAATTAATATTGGTGTATGAAAAAAAACGCAATCAAAAAACAAACGCCAAAAAAAAAAAATGTTACCATGTATAATAGATTTAATAATTATTGTCACTGTAACGTTTGTGATGCGAATATAAACATTTTAGTTATTTTTTTTATTAGTCACATCATGGTATAATAATTATATTAAAATTCTAATATTTCTACACCGGCAACGGTAGTATTGTGAACTAATATTATTATAAATTGTAAGATCTTTATGTACCTACCGTATACTCTGATATAAATTATAATCTATTCTATAGTTATCGCGGACGAAATAGTGGGCAACAGCTCGTTAATAAATATACAATAGCTAAGTTTATATATAATAGCTAAGTTTAATTTAGTATTTTACAATATTTTCTTACCTTTGTATAGATTATTTTTATCGATTGTTTGTGAATGTGTGGACATTGTACGCTTTGTAGATTCCCAGCTGCTTGTTAACTTTTGTTAACTTTTTATTTTGTTCTACATTTTTTGTGTAGTAAGCAACGACTTATTGTCGGGCCTACGCTGTCCCCCCATACTTAAGTACAAATGCTGTATCCATAATACTGTAACACCAAATGATTTGAAAAGAGTAACCATGGAGTTTCTTGCCGGTTCTTCTCCATAGGAAACGACCAACCCGAACCGTGCACCTTTTTGTCGACGTTTTATAAGTGCCCATCGAGGCCTATGTGAAATAAAATATTTTGATTTTGATTTTGAATAATATCCTTAGGTTGTCTCTTGAGTCAAATACATACCTGTTTAAATCATAACCCTCCTGTTTGCTTCGCCGTAGTCGGGAAAAATGAATGCGTGCACCTATTTAGGTAACTCTGCCACCAATTGCCATTAGCAGATAAATAAAATTGTGATATTTTGTAAGTCAAAATAAAATAATTATAAACGCTTTTATGATAACTATGTATTATTTTTCGTTAAATATTTAGTTTTGTCGTAATCATTAACAGATTTTCTTAAAAAAGGACTTTCTCAATTCGGTTGTACTTTTTTTATGTTTTATACCTCATAACTCTGTCATTTCGAAACCGATTTGAAAAATTCTTCTTCTTTGTGAAAGGATATAGATACTTCTCTTCGCAGCTATAGAGTAAGTAACAGTATGTAGTAGTTTTAAGGTCTAGTGGCCTACCGTGGCGTCTTGAGGCGGGAGTGGTTCCGGTGTGGGGGGGGAGATGGCGCTAGACGACCTGTATAGCTCTGTCTCTTTCCCACGCTGGAGTTGCTCCTGTTTTGAGTCGTCGCAGTGACCCCCAAGTTGTTTACTAGATTATTAGTTTACCATTTTTGTATGCAAAAACAAGCGCTTCTCGCCATCAAACTAAAAAGTTTGGCGAGTAAATTGTGTTCAAAAAAATAATATGTATGTTTGTGAACAATAAAAAATTATTAAAAACCGTATAGAAATTTCCTCTGGAGAAGACAATCCTGGTTGCAGGATAAGGACATGATAGAAACCATCTTTCTCCATCAAAATTTAACGCGTGTAGAAAGTTTAATTTAATGTCCGCGCTATTAAACTTTGAGGAGTTCCCTCGTGAGAATACAATCCTGGTTGCAGGATGAGGACATGATAGAAATAATCTATATCTATCAAATTCGAACGCATATTCAAAATTTTGCTTCCACTCTAGTAACCGTTGAGGAATTCCCTCGCGAGAAGACGATCCTGGCTGCAGGAAGAGGTCATGATAAAAACCATGTTTATCCATCAAATATGTTTTTTTTTCATATCTCGATCTCCCTGAGAAGCTCCGGTTTGGCAGATACGATCCTGTCATGGTCGGTCTTCAGTTACGTGAGCTGGCTCTGCCCAATAGCCAGATATCTTGCAAATACCTTGGAGCTGCTCAATTGCGTCTTTAATGCATATTAAAGACGCAATTGAGCCAGTCAGTATTAAAGCGGCGGAGGTCGCTTTTCAAGGATTTAAAGATACGTCTATTGAGCTGCCGGCCGGTATTTCCACGCCTCGTCTGAAGACTGCAGGATCATCTCACTCCACTCCTGCATGAGCTTGAGAGCATGATCAGAGAGTTTTTTGTTCTTATGTGCAAGACGTGTCTTAAAGAACTTAGACCCGTATGGACAGCACGAACCTATCGGCATAATAGGCACTCAAACGAGTCTGGAGTTCAAGGTGAAAGCTCTCGGGGTTTTGGATCTGGATCTGTGCTGGACGGAGCGTAGACTTCATCAGTCGACCTTTCAAGTGATACTAGTGTTCAATGTGCCTCTTACCATGTGGTGAACGAATTGATCACGGAGACATTGAACATTTGCTTCTTGGTTAACATAATGAAGTCAATCTCATTTTCAGTTGAACCATCGGGGCTCGGCAGGTCCACTTCCTGTGCGCACGCTTTCTGAAGAAGGAGTTCATCATATAGAGGCCCTCCTTCTCCATAAAACTAGCCAGTTGGTGACTCCGGTGATTCCGACGTCAAACGCCAAATTGCCCCCCCCTGCAGCTCATCCGCGTATCGATTGCCCAGTTTTGCGTTGAAGTCCCCCATTACAACGGTGAAGTGCTTTTAAGCAGCCTCTTTTCGATGGTCTCTTTTGACTAAATGCCTAAAAAAATTAGAATTAAATGCCAACAAAATAAAAATATATGAAAAGAAACTTGATCGTTAGTAATTAGTATGCCACCCTTATACCTAATAATAGATCTTACTTACTGCCAAATACATAAAATTATTTGTTTAAGATTTTAAACTATCATGGTCACTAACATTACTACCTATTAATACTAACGGGATATTTACCATGTTTACTGTTTGTTATGAGTTCCCGATATTTCGGCGCTGTTGCAAGCACCATGATCACGGATAAACTGAAGTTATTGCGGGTGGGTGTTTATGAGCAGACAAATCGGTCTACCCTCTTTCTTGTTCGTTTTTTGCACTCAGTACCGCTACCACTGTCACTCGCAACTGATTCTGCTCCCGACACACGATACTCACTGTGTCCGCTCGCGAACTTTTTTCTGCACTTTTCCGCTTTTTGGTAAATATCCCGTTAGTATTAATAGTAATTATTTGTTTGCTAATCAAACTTATTTTTTACTTGTAGCTATATAGGTACAAACAATACATGGACATACTTAAAATGTGGTGGCTCGTTTTCAATTTTAAAGGCGTGAAAACGGTCTTATGTTAAAATTAAATTAATATCACTGATTTATGCGTAACCCAAATCATTAGCTATTACAAATGTAGCTAATGATTCGGGTTAAAACACTTTAAAATCAACAGTAAATCGATCCACCAAAAATTGAACAATTCTTGTACCCAAGATGATACTTACGTTTTTGGCGGGAAATCGCAGCACTAATCCCGACTGAGAGATGCGAAATAATAAAACGCGGTTGATCGCACAAGCACGAAACTTCCGTTTATAGTAAGTTGAACAAGTGCCACCAAAATTTTGATTTTTGCTTGGACAAATTTTTGATCGAGAGTGCTGTCCTTTTAAATTAGATTTTATAATAATTATGGTTTAATTGTTTTTGGATAATGTGTCTTATGCATAATGTTACGGCTAGCTAAAAGCCGAAGTAAGGTTACACCTAGTTCTATCCGGCTAACCTAGATGCGCCGCGCGGCCGATAACAGTTGTATATCCTTTTTTTTGCTAGGACACACAAATGATGCATGTGATAGCATAGCCTTATATTTATGAGAATATCCGACCAAATTAATAACAATAAAATGTAGCAACGTCGGCTGTCAGATGTGAAATAACATTGACGTATGGCGACATTGCATTTCAAGAATATTGTAAGTTAAATATCATCGTAAATTAATATCTTGAGAACAGAAAGGTTCTAATTTCAAATAAACCTAATATACATTTTCCCAGAGATATTTTATAGCCCGATGTATTTTATAGAAATAGTTTCCATTGTGGCTTAAAAGGCTTAGTTTCAAAACGAAAGATAGTTGTGATATTTGAATAATCAAGTTAAATGTTTATTTACTTTATATTGCTAATAAATGAATTCGTAATAATTAAATGATATTTATAATGTTTCCTAGATCTTATCTTGCAATTTAAATATATCAAGTTGTTTTAATCAATTCTCTGAACTATCAGTTGATGTTCATATTTTATGGGATTAAACATAAATATTACAAATAAATACATACTAGATTGCTAAATTATGTAATGAAGTTTTAAAATAGTTCCCTTACACAGGATTTGTTAATTATTATCTACGTTATTAGTTATTTAGGTTTAATGTATGACCATTTGCCATTGGTTTATTATGGCGGCTATCTTTGATGGGTATGATTATGATTTGACGGGTATAAAAATAGATGTTGCCGCCAATTCGGGGCTTTTTATGCTGTCAGTGTTCGAAGGGTTAAGACATACCCTGATTGGTATACTGTGTGTACCATGTGTATAGTATTACGTTTGAAAGTTACATAGTAATGGAGATACCAAATATGTAAAGCTGGAACCTATTTGGATTACCTTAAGGTTCTACAATGTTTATGTAAGTTATTTGATATTATACTATTATACTATGAATATTCCTGATAACTATGTGCTAGAAATATGTTATTATTTAGCTTATATTGCTTATTGCTTATCTACAGTGATAAATTGTTATAACTTGAGAATGGTCCAGGACAACGTATAATTGTCCTGGTATCATATTTTAAAAGATGTTACCGTGGAGTTTCTTGTCCATTCTTCTCCACGAAGACCTAGGTTTGCGAATGGACGTAGCTTGATAGGTAATTGACGTTACCTATAAATATGACAAGCCTAACCGAAATAAATGAATAGTCTTGTCTCACTGTGCTTTTCTTGATAAAACCCCTTTTCCCTACACACCTTTATAGAGATACTTTAGACACAGTAAATAAGAAGTAACCATTCTGACACTCAAAGCTTGATAATCTGTGGATATTAATACTATATATACATATAGTCCTACATCTATTAAATAATACATGCATAGTGTTATCTCGGTATTATCATGTGGGACAATTATCGAACTCCACGCGGGCGAAGCCGCGGGCATAAGCTAGTATTTTTATAATAATTTCACGCGAACGAAGGTCGCGGGCAACAGCTGGTTTACAAATAAAAATTAAATGCTAATGTCATTCTGTGTGTCATGTTGATTGTTGACGTCACGGCCTCACAAGACATAGACAACTGCCGCAGCCAGTCGGCGGGCGTCCGCCCGATCGGGAGCGGAGCAACCCGATTCGCGCTCAGTCGTCTGTGTTCATCGGCACCGACTTTACGTAGTTGTCCGTCATACGCAAGCGTTTATTTCATTGCTTCTACGATTGCGGCCGTTGATAACCTATATAGTACCTAAATACCGAAAGCATAAGTAATACTAAAGACTTTAGTTGTGTGAAACGAATGGATTTTGTTGTGATTATGATCATAAAATAGTTAACGAGTCGTGAGTTATCGTCGCGTTTCGTGGCATTCCATTCACGTTCGCATGGAGTGCGTGACGCCCCGCGCCCGGCAGCCGGCAAACACTCACTTCGTGCGACTTCGCGCAGTGTCGGAACCGTTCGCAGTGAATCATGACGCACCGCGCGGCGGCCGGCGAGTTGCAGCCAATCAGAGACGTCACACCACTGACCTTACTTACCGTAACGTGACTGTGACAATACTTGTTTGATGAATGTTGTTTTTTTATGAAGATAAGATGTCTTCTTCGAAAAAGAAAATATTAGAAGAAATTCTCCCGGTGAGCATCATACGCGAAGTGGAGAAATGGCCGGTGTTATATATGCGCGACTGCCCAGAGGTGCCCAACCCGCACTTTAAGAAAAAAGTTTGGCATGAAGTTGCTAAAGCTCTCATCGAAGATTGGCACTCTTATTCTGCAGCAGAGAAAGAATGCAAAAGTAGGTAAAACATTAAGTTTTATGTTTTAAATGCAACGAGAATGTAAGTTGTAGGAACCTACCTACTTATTTTGAAATTCAGTTTTTCGCCTAAATACAACCTACACCTAGTCATTAACACAGTGGTGAAGTGATAGCCTGAACCCGTCACATTTTTCTAGCGAATGTAGGTATTAAGAGGTGCGACACAGAGCATCATAAAAGCAGAAACAAACGTGTCGTGGTGACGTCGTGACGGTGAGAGTGCACACTAATGTATCGTGTCGTGGCGTGCTCTGGCGTTATTTCTGAACGGTAGATACATATCGAACTTTTGCAGCGTTATAACGTACATAATGTTTTCTTCTTCTTCTTCTTCTTCTTCGGATTCGGACAGTGATTTTGATGAAGACCTTCAATTTCTCTTAGCAATGAAACTTCTTGAGGGCAAAAAAAGAAACAAAGGTACCTTTAAACAGAGGGAGACAGAACAAATGTGCATTTCATCGTCTTGTTAAGAGAAATTTGATCAGTACTTTAGAATGTACAAAGCATACATCAGTACTTTTAAATATAATAAGTGATTATTAAAAAGTGTCCGCTAGACGTTCGCGCCACGAGCCACGCGGTATAGAAACACATTTGCCTATTGTGTCTTGTCGCGTCGTAACCCCCACTACCGCTCTGGCGCAATCGGTGGCGAGAGGCGTATTTAAAGATTTGGCGCCCCGGGCCAGTTAGCTTTGCCGCCCCATTCATTTAGAAAAAAAAAACCTGCTATGTGGTGTGAAATAATAAATGATAAAAAAATCCTAAAAACTACCATTTATTCATATATATTTCTGTGTACAAATTGGTTGACAAAATCGTTAATGACGCTGTCATAACTTATGGCGTTTGTCAACTCAGCTTCTATATTCAGAACAGCTAAGCTGTTTAAGCGTTCTTCGCTTATAGTGGAACGTAAACAATTCTTTATCCTTTGGAGTACAGAAAACGAACGTTCTGCACTGCATATGGGAAAGCTTCTTTTAAGTCCTTTATTTTTTTATAAATAAGCTAAGTTGCCTTAGACTCATTTTATTTTTATAGGCTACCAAGAAGTGTTTCAATAGAACACATTCGTCTTGTAGGTCTACCGCGAGATCTAACGGGTATACATTTTGAAGGTTTACGGCATTCCTTCTAACTTTGCCTCAGACATTGTATCTAATTTACCTAACAAGGTTCGGGCGGTCACTGTGTCATGACGTTTTGCCAGAGTCACCTTTTATGGCTTCAAGGGCCGCTATTACTTGATTCCAGTCTTTGTTAAAACTGGAACAAGCATCGTCCCTAGCTGATCATCTCGTCTGGGATAAGCTTTTCAAAGTTACGTTTTCGGGTGCCGCGCCGTCAAGAAATCTTGCAGTAGTTTTGTGCGCTCCGCTGACGTTGTACATTTTTTTTTTGCCTTCTCCTTTTATCTGCGATCGGGTGTCTCTATAGCCATAATCAGATATGGTCTTCGTTTGAGATTTTTTATGATGTTCCGTTAAACATTCACATAAGGGTGCGTCCACATCTGGCGAATGTGCCGCGAATGTGCAGCTCGCGAGCCGTTTGCGAGCTGCGCGCGTGCGGTAACAGCCTATATTTGGTTCGCCGCTCTAGTGCAACCCTAGCAAGACTCGAGAGGAGCGCGCGTGCAGCGCGCGCGCTGCTCGTGCGCACATATGCGTGAACTTGAGCCTCAGTTGTGAATTTGCTTGAATTTGTGAGGTGCATCGCGGCCGGCACGCGCGCACCTCCTGCGCCGCTCGAGTACGGCGCGTAGAAAGCGCGCGAGCGCCGCGCTGACGGCGCAGGGGCTGCGTACGAACATAAAAAGCACGCGCGCAGTTCGCAAACGGCTCGCGAGCTGCACATTTGCAGCACATTCGCCAGATGTGGACGCATCCTAATGTGGTTCAGTACTAAAATAACTTAAAATTTTCACTGTCGCTGGTCCAAGTTTAGGATTTGCCATCTTAAGGCGGATTATATCCCCTTATCTATTTAGGAGGTTCTTGGTTAAGATATTGCTGTGCTTGCTCAGTCTCTGTTTGTAGGTTTTGCTTTTTTCGCATATATCTTCTTTCACTGTTGGTATCTATAAGTGCTTGTTTATTTCCATGTTTTTGACAAACCTAGGTGCAATTGAGATAGTTCTTAGAGCAAAATTTTGGCACTTTTGAAAAATTACGATTTTGGAGTGGCTAGCCGATCCCCAGAGTTCTATTCCGCAAGTCAAGATAGGTTTAACTATAACTTTGTAAACAAGTTTTTTGTTGCTAGTGAATAATTTTAATTGTCTTCCTATGAGCCAGGAAAGACTTTTTATTTCAATGGTTAAAAATGGCTGTAAAAATACGTACAGATTCTGCAACAAGCCGAATAACTTTGTAGCTTCTAGGCAATATTCAGCTGCCGATGTGTGAAAATATAATATTTATTGTAGTTAAACTTGACAATAAAAGGCGCCGAGAGAAGGCCGCAAAGCCGCCCCTCTCAGCCTGCCGCCCCGGGCCATGGCTCCCTTGGCCTTAGGGTAAATACGCCCCGTCAGCGCTACGACATAACGGGTCGCGACACGACACGACGTACAAATATGTCTCAAACCATACTAAAATGAAACCGCTTCTGGCGCGTCACGACACGCTACGACACGTAAGTGTGTTTCCACCTTAATAATACATTATAATAGGTGCGGTCAAACCAATCAGACTAGTTTCCGGATCGGACGGTGGTATCGAACTTTAACTGCAAATGTAGGTAAGCAGGTACTGAAATATCTGTCAAAATCCGGTGTCTGCACTTCCGCAGTCCGATCCGCTCGATTTGACCTTACCCTAATACAAGAGTATAGATACAGAGTTAAGAGCACGGAATCATCGCGGGAGCGCGCAGCGTCTAGGGACGGCATGTCGTATGGCAGTACTAATAACATGAGTGGCGATTGGCGATTGTGTTGAACTGTTGAGCGCCTACCTACTCCTGCCAGCCCCAGGGCCACGGGTTGCCAGTCAAAGCAATCAGTTTCAATACCTACAACAAACGTCATTTCTATCGTATTTCGAGTAAACAGTGCGACAGGTGACACGCTACCTTTGCATGGAAAGTGTTGATAATGTCTCCAGTAGCGGGAGCCGCGCGCCGCGCCGAGGCGTCTCCGTACTCTGTCTAGTCAACCTCAGCCAGTGTCACTCGCCCTTTAGATGAGAAAAGAAACCATCTGTTGTGTTATTACAAACGCACAAAGGGTTTCGTACGAACATACAGACAGAAAGACAGGCAAACAAAAATTCTAAAAACTGTTGGCTTCTGTTGCAATCAATGTACAGACATGTACTGCCACTCAACAATGGTGTTGTAATGTCTTATGCAGATGATACTGCTCTGTTGTTTGCAGCTAAATCAAGAGCTGAGGCCTATGAACATGCTCAGAATGGTTTCAACAGTGTATACAATTGGCTCCAGGACAATTTTCTAACACTGAATGCTGACAAAACAAAATACATTTCATTTGCAATGAGAAATACTAACACACCGCTTACTAACCTAATCATTTACGCGCATACCTGTAGCACTTACGCTGACACTGCATGTTCTTGCCCTACTTTAGAAAAAGCTGACCATTTGAAGTATCTTGGTGTCACAATTGACTCCAATCTAAATTTCCGTAAACATATCGAGTTACTATGTACTAGAGTGCGCAAACTAATATATGTTTTTAAGTATTTACGTAATGTAGCCGACTATAAATTAATAAAACAGGTTTATTTGGCGTTGTGCCAGTCTATTCTAACCTATTGCATAACGTCATGGGGTGGCGCGGGAAATTCGATTCTTCTCCCTCTAGAACGAGCTCAAAGAGCAATTCTAAAGGTTGCCACCTTTCGTCCGTTTAGATTTCCTACACAGCTCCTCTACAAAGCATGTAATGTGCTCACAGTACGGCAATTATTTATTCTTCACATTATATTACAGCAGCACTCTATCCTTCCCTATGACCCTGTTCCTTCCGATAGGAGAAGGAAGGACCTAGTTTGCACAATGCCTCAAACTAGGCATGCTTTTGCTAGTCGATTTTATATGTTTTTAGGACCTTTTCTGTATAATAGGCTCAACAAGAAACTAAACTTCTATAGTCTAAGTTATAGGAAATGTAATTTTGTATTATCAGATTATTTAACAATACTTGATTACACGGACACAGAAAAACTTCTAGAAGTCCTAGTTTGATTATGTTATCCCCAGGTATCTAATTGCACGTATTTACTTAAGTTAGTTTTAATGTTTTTGTACTAATTGGATTTTTGTTATAGTTGTTAATAGATTTACTTTAATTTCAAAACTTTTACTGTCCTAATTATATGATGCAATGTAAGTGATGGCCTGAAACACAGGTTTAAATAAACCTAGATCAGGCAGGTCGCTACCTAACATTTGAATTCGACATTTTCGTTACTTGCACCTGTTAATATATTTAAGTCATAGTTTATTTATAAGCGCTAATTAAAATTGTTTAAGAAATTACACTACAGCACCTAAATGTACTTTTGTAATATCTACTTTTTAAGTAAATTATTCTATTCTATTCTTATTCTATTCTTATTCTTATCGGCTTGTTACAATTTTATTAAATGTATAGATAATTTTATTTCAACCCTCAGTAACATTATGCACGGCCACCTCTATTTTTATTTTTTCACATCATATTAAATTTATGTCTTAGAAGGCACAGACCTACTATCCAAATTTCAACTGTGGTGCCAACAGCCTCGGAGCAAAAGGGCTGTGACATACGGACGGACAGACAGACGGACAGGACGAATCTATAAGGGTTCCGTTTTTGCCATTTGGAAACGGACGGAACCCTAAAAAGAATAGTTGGTTTCAGTAGGTGCAATCGGGTGATTGCACCTACTGAAACCAACTTGTGTAAAAGTTCCAAAGGCTGAAAAGATAAGAAGGACTAATCCGCACAGGGATTAATCCTAAAGACTTCCTTCATGTTGAATCGAAATTTTAATCTAAAAACATATTTTTTGTCACAGTTATGGATCTAACGAAAAAATGGCGAAACCTGAAAGACACGTTCAAACGACAACTGTCGGTAGACCAGAAGAGACGCCAGGGACAGGACATTAAGAAGCGAAAGTACGTGTACTTCAAGCACATGTCGTTCTTACTGCCACACATGGACCCGGCGCCGGCGGCAGAAGCGCCGCCCCCGCCGCGACGCAGGCGCAGAGCGGCGCCCCCAGCGCCCGCCGTGCCCGCAGCGCCTCCCGCGCCCGAGCACGTGGACGAGGACCAGCACTTCCTTATGTCGCTGCTGCCGTCGTTCCGGCGCATGAGCGACGACGAGAAGCTGTCGGCCAAGATGGACATTCTGAAGGTAATCAAGGAGATACGCAGCCAGGCGGCATTGGACTCGTACTGCCGCCTGCAGCTGGACGCGCCGCTCGCCGTTAAGACGGAGCTGTTCGATGACGGTGCCGGCAACTGCGCAGCGCTCAGCGGCGACAGCGACTAGCGCGCATGCGTACACACACGCAGCGAGCACTGAGGTGCGATCGCAAGACGACTCAGTAAAACTGTTTTACAAGGTGTTACTTACTTAAAGTGCAATACTTGACAACGTGAGAACAATGCTGAGTGACAGCAAACAATAACTCATGAAATAGTATAAAGTGGCTGTTAATTTTTTCCAGTGCCTTCAGGTTGCAGACCACCTTGTAGAAATAAATCATACATGTATGTAGGTAGAAAGAAAGAAGAAATACACAGATACATATTTTATCCAACTAATCCTTTTTACCTCAAAAATATCCTACCTAACACTCATCACTTGTAGGTACTATTATTATTCTGTGGTCATAGTGGCTTACAGCTATTTTTAACGGCGATAGTTACGCGCCGTTTATTTCATGGTCTTAGATATCTCATTTCCTAAGACTCCAGAAAAGAGTAATTACCGATGGGAAATCGTATCGGGCACACGGCTTGTAAAGTAATAATAATAATAGCAGCATAACTTATTGTTCTAATTGTCCAATAAGTTTCGGGACGCCTAGCATCAACCACAAAAAAGTAATAGTGGCTGACATCAGGCGTACGATGCACGCACGGGCCGCACCACACGCACGCCGGGGGTGTACACTGTAGGGGGAGGCTATTAGGATCGTAATGTAAATAGGTGACCCAAATACACGACACAATAAGAGTCCCGCGGGAGGCGAGTGCGCGGGGACCGGGGGGAGCCGTTCGGTGAGTGTAACCCAAGAAGCGCGACCCACGGACCTAGGACCGGTCCGCTTTGTTCAGCCGCCGCGCGCCTGCCTAGGTACCTACCTCGGATACTGACAACACTGACTACCATACAACAACGACTGCTTCGCGTCGGAAGCCGAGTCCCACGATTTATTTGTACACATCACACAAACTCTGTATTTGCACATTCGACCAATTTGCTTCTGATGTCGAGATAAGTTATGGGACTTTTTGCCGGGGAGCGACATACCATCAATTTCCGGTTGGTTGCCATAAGGGTTCGAAATTATCAAGTTCTTTCTTTGATACTTATCGGATAATTATCCATGGTGATTCATAACTTTCGATTTCCTTAATTTTTTACTCAAAACCGCTTTTATTGTTTTAACGCACTCGAATTCAGTCCAAACTGAAACAGGATGTTTATTTTTCGGTATTTTCGTAACTACCAGAGTGATTCTGGGCCTAAATAATGAAATACCAACGAACAAACCTTATAAAAGAGTGCTAAAAATTGTTTTTGATCAAATACAATTTTCTTTTCTTATTTGACCGTTACTCGTACCTACACTGGTCCTACCCATCTCGTTTGCGCGCTCGCGTGGAGCGGCAAGTGACATTGATAATGATTTGTCAATAAACTACCTCGAAAACTGGCTTTTATGCTACGGTGAGGTTCAACATGCTATATATTACACACTAGTGGCTTTTTTCATTTATCTCAACTAGTGTTTTTATCCACAGGTAACAATATTATATAGTACATACCTACACTAAGTTTGCCCGTGGCTTCGCTCGCGTTAATTTAGAATTTGACAATCAAGTCGAGTAGTAGGTACTCTGTTTGTAATAATATAATTCAATCATGATTCGAAAGACACGTGGCGCCATCTATTATCATAAGAACGTTATTTTTGTTTTCTTTAATAATAATAATAATATATTTAATTCAGACTTTGTCCATAAATTAGTTAGTAACAATGCTCTTAACCTAGTGTTAGTCAAAAAAATACAATCCAAAGTAGTTAGTAACAATGTTCTTAGCCTAAAGTGTTAGTAAACATACAATGTACTCAGGCGCTTGCTCTCGCGTGTAGGCCTATCCAATGTGCCATCAGCACCGAGTCCCAGCGGTCGGCACACGCAGCCAGAATGGCGCTGGGGCTGCCGCGCACCCGCGCCATCATCGATGCACAGCGCTTACGCATGATGGCATGGAAGCCGTCCACGTGCGCCTCTGCGAACATGCCACTCGCGCTACAGTAGCGCGGCAGCCCCATCAACACCCTGAACGCGTTATTATACTGCACCCGCAGGGCGTTGTACGTCCCCTGCGTGTATTTAGCCCACAAACTGCACGTGTAGAAGGTCTGACAGAATGCCCTAAATAGTGTGACTTTCACTTGTTCAGTGCAACGAGCGAATCTGCGAGCCAACATATTACAGCGGATGCACAACGCCCTACGTTCTCTCTCCACATCCATGTTGTCTTTGAGGTCTTCGGTGACCCAGTGGCCCAGATACTTGAAATGAGTGACTCTGTTCAAAGGTGTACCATAGAGTGAGACGGGCGGTACGTCTGACAAATCTTTTTTGGGTGCTCTAAAAACCATAACCTCACTTTTCTTCACATTGTACCTAAGCCCATGGGCCTCCGCATACCTTTCACATATACGAAGCAGCTTACGCAACGCGCCTATTGAAGGGCTGAGCAGCACCATGTCATCCGCGTAGCTAATATTATTAACGCAAATTCCGTCTATATGACAACCAATTCCTGTGCCGCTCAGCTCTCCAATCAGACGGTCCATATACAAATTAAAAAGTTTCGGTGAGGTCAACCCCCCCTGCCTCACCCCACACTCTAACCTGTACTCGTCCGATCTACTTTCCGCCCATCTAACAGCATTTTTCTGATTATTGTACCAGTACTCAAATATCGATACAATCTCAGGGAGCAGACTAGTATCTTGGCGCATTTTTGTCCACATTGGAAGCAGTACTTTTTTCGGGATGAAAGGTACCCTATGTCCGTTTTGTACACCTGAAAACGTATATGCAAAATTTCAGGTTGATCGGTTCAGTGGTTTAGTCGCGAAAAAGTAACAAACAAACTTACTTTCGCATTTATAATATTAGTAAGGAAAGGATTTTGATTCTAGTGGGGAAAATAAACGCGGTGTATAATCTTCCGTGCCAAGCTTACATTGCATTATTGGTTCGGCGTCTCTCATAACAACATGATATCTAAAGGGTGTAAATAGACCCTTAACCTAAACGAAAGGCGCTTATTCTCCCCGTCTTTGCGATCATTTTTTTGCTCTAGACCATACCTGCGAACCTTCTAGTTACCGAGATATTAGGGGTCAAAGTTCCAAATTTTTCACTTTTTTTTTTTAAATGCATGTTTTTAATGTAAGATTTTGACTTTACACACCTCCACGACCCCCGTACTATTCAATCCATCCAACAGCATAATGCTTTGAGTGCTTTCCATCGAGTCCTACCGTAAAACGTGATTCTTCTTTTTTTTTTCGATTTTTCGATTTTTTTTTTTGAAAGTGAAATAACGTCAATTCCCAGCAATATTTTTTGCGTAAAGTTACTTAGTTTGATGTACAGAATGCTTGGTTGACGGTTATGTGAAGGGTCTGTTCACACCTTGTATGCTTTTTTTAAGAGCCACTGTTTTTCACTTTTCACAATTTACCGCGTAGTTAACTATCGAGTTCCAGGCAAATATTTATAAATGACGATGGTAACAATGGTAAATTACATATCAGTCCTGCAATTTCTTTTCATTTGTCTGTAGTTGCCAGCTGCAGTTCACCGGCTTTTTTACCCGACTGCGCCGAAGCCCAAAAGGAGGGCTATGTTTTTGACCTGTATGTATGTATGTGGGTATGTATGTCCGTTCCTATGTTCCCTCGTAAATTCTAAACGGATGGACGGTTTGAATAAATTATACGTCGTTAGATTCGTCTTGGTAGCATGAGTGTCACTGGCTACACTGAAATAAAAAAACGAAGAAAAATGGCGGATTTCGGGTGCTATATCGTGGAGTAAATTTTTTTTGCCTTCCTTTACCATCGAGTGGGATATCAAAATGAAGGAGTTTAAAAGGTGATTACAAAAATATAAAACAACTTGTGTTTAAAAGTAATTCAAAGTGTCAAATCGTATAAAAAAGGGAGAACATCGTTTAAATCGTATACAGCGCGTCCCACGGCTATGCCACACGGAAGGACCTTAAATATTGTACATAGGAAGTTTTACTGAAAAGACTCCATTTTGATTTTAAAATATTTAGAACTGCGTTCAAAGATTTTTAAATAATCATCTGTCTAAACCGGGAATCGAATTTGAATATAAAATTATGAAAATGGAATGTGTCCCGCCTGCTTCCAATTTTTAAAATGTGCTTGTTTTATGCTTTTCAGTTTCAGTCGGGTTTTTTAGTTTTTTCAACTACTTTTTTTCCAGATAACTTTCAAAAAGTGGAAATAGCATCGTGTTATTTTACCAAGAGGGTTAACTTCTTTGAACGCGTTTTTCAAAAAAGTTTTACCCTCTACTGCGTTTACCTATAATGTGCACAATATGTTGCTTGCGTTTTATTCGGTAGCAAAGCATTCAGCATCGCAACAACATTCGTAGTTTGCACATCACTCGCCCCATCCACATGAATGGAAAAAAGCTGGTAGAATTGAATAGGCACCGGCTTCTTGAATATTTTAGAGCCAAATAAAAATATCTTGCTATAAGAATCCAACTCATATTCGCTGACCAAAAAAATATGCATGATAATGATTGGAATTTCTACAACAGTAGATTTAGAAACTTCGGTAGTTTTTACTTACAGAAACCTTTTCCGTGTTCTACGTAAGATATCCCTCACAGATTCAAAAGAAGACATCTTTAATGTATTTAATTTAATTTAATTTAATGTATTTCTCCATGCAAGCCTCAATTTAACACTGCTGACTTCCATATATATGCCCATCAATGTGATAACCTGTCAGTCAACCTGTGCAATTGTCCTTCTATCCTCAAAACCTGTAACATTAAATACCTCGGGGTTATATAGACGACACGCTCTCTTTTAGGTATCATATTGAAAGTCTGGTTAAAAGAGTACGCAAATTAATAAATGTATTAAAAAAAAATACGAACTTTTGCAGATTTAAAATTAATCACACAAGTTTATTTCGCCCTATGTCAATCTATAATTCATTACTGTATCATTTCATGGGGTGGCGCATCAAAAACTATCCTGCTTCCCCTTGAAAGAGCTCAAAGAGCAATTTTAAAAGTAGCAAACTTCCATCCCTTTTACTTTCCCACAGATCAGCTGTATAAATCCTGCAACGTGCTGACTGTGCACCAGCTATTCATTATGCACCTAGTATTAAAAAAACACTCAATGCTCACGTACAATGCTGACAATACTAACAAGAGACGTAATGATAATAGTTTGCATTTCTAATGCAACCTCCAAACATGTCTTTGTGGAAAGATTCTTTTCATTTTTAGGCCCATTTCTGTACAATAGATTAAATAAAAAACTAAGTATATATAAGTTAAATTATTTTAACTTTAAAAAGTCTATAATTACTTTTCTACAACCCTTTCTTAGTGATTACATACGGGACCGAAACGTGGTCGCTCACAATGGGCCTCATCAGAAGGCTTAAAGTCACCCAAAGGGCAATGGAGAGGGCTATGCTCGGTGTTTCCTTGCGTGATCAAATCAGAAATGAGGAGATCCGCAAGAGAACCAAGGTTACCGACGTAGCCCGAAGAATAGCCAAACTTAAGTGGCAGTGGGCAGGGCACATTGCTCGCAGAACGGATGGCCGATGGGGCCGAAAAGTTCTGGAGTGGCGACCGCGAACCGGAAGACGCTGCGTTGGAAGGCCTCCCACTAGGTGGACCGATGACCTTGTAAAGGTTGCAGGGATCCGCTGGATGCGAGACGCACGGGACCGGTCAATGTGGCGACGCTTGGGGGAGGCCTATGTCCAGCAGTGGACGTCTTTCGGCTGAAATGATGATGATGATGAACCCTTTCTTATGCGCAGACAGAAGACTTACTTGTTGACTGCAAGTAAACTGCTGACACGCTGTTTTTTTATGTTTGTTTATTTTATGTAAGTTTTAATTTTAGTACTTTACTTTTCATTAAATGTTAATCTATTTATTTTAAGTAGGTATTTATGCACTTTGTAGCCTGAAACACAGGTTTAACCTAGTTCGGGCAATAAGCAACTGCTCTATTTTAATTTCTTAATTAATTTATATAATTTAATTACAACGGTTTAAAACCAATTACAGTAACTAAAGCACAAAAACTACTAAACATAAACAAAAATGGACAAACATGGAAAACAGAAAACAGATAAATATTTAAAATTAATAAAAATGAGTTAGGTACTCTGTCATGAATCCCTCTCACAGTACTTCTGACATGCCAATAAAATCTTTGTCCATTCATCCGCAAACAGATCGTTTGTTGGATTAGAATCCAGGAGATCATTAAGTGCAGCCACAGTTCGTGCGATCATTTAGCACGCGCAACGGTGCGACACGGAGGCACAGCGAACAATCTGTGCTTTTCACCCCTGCAGTAATTGTCCGGCACAAAGAAGCGAGCCAGCATATCAAGCAGATCAGGCGCGTCAATGGTTTCACGGAGCGTCTTACAGGCCATTGTGAGCTGATCATGTGCTCGCCCTACCTCTAATGAGTTATATCCGAGGCAACCCAGTAAAAATTTGGTCGGATAAAGGTAAGGGTAATAGCCATGTATCCGCTTATACAAAAACCTAGGGAACGCTTTCTGTACTTTTTCTAAAAGAAGCGCGTAAGTTTTTTCGTGTGGATTCCACACACAAGAGCTCGATTCTAACTTGCTACGCACAAGCGCGTTGTATATTATTTTGATGGCGTGTGCGGAGCGAAAATCACGACAATTACGCAGGACAAAACCTAACCTTTGGTAGGATTGTTTGGCTACCGTAGTCATGTGGTCGTGGAAGGTGAGCGTTCGGTCGAATGTGACTCCCAGATCTTTCATGGCTGTTGATTTGGTGATAGTGTCGTTATTTAAATTGTATTCGAAATTCACTGGGTGTCGCACTCGACCGAAGACCATAGCGAAGCACTTAAGAGGAGTTGAATTCCATCTTATTGTCAACGCTCCACTTGTATATCGCGTCTATGTCTTGCTGCAGTGCCAAACAGTCACACTCGGAGCTTACTTCAAGATACAGTTTCAACTTTCAAGTCGTCGGCATCTCCTAATATTATTATTATTATCTTTCTTTTGCTGTGCCCGACAGGGTCCACGATTGTTTCTTTTAAAAAATGTCTACCACCTAAGCCTTCATTGTGGAATGCAATAAAGAATTGAGTATTGAGTATCTTGCATGGCGAAGAACTTGAGGGAGATCATTGACCATAATGAAAAATAATAAAGGCCCTAAAATTGAGCCTTGACTCACGCCAGAACGCGTGTGATAGGTACTAGATTCGTACATGCCGAGCCTAACAAACTGCTGACGATCACGTAGATAGTCTGCGAAGAAACGGAGAAGAGACGGGGAGAATCCGATTTTGCTAAGCTTCATCAGCAGCGTGTCATTGTTAACCCTATCAAACGCCTTCCGGAAGTCGAAGTAAAGTACGTCCACCCGCGTGACGTGACGCCCGCGGTCCAAGCTGGAGGAGATATAATCAACCAGTGTCAGGAGATTAGTATCAACTGACTTCTTGCTTCTGAAACCGTGCTGCTCATTACATAAGTACTTGTTTATTTGTTTGGAGATAGCATTGTGGAGGATGTTCTCAAAGACTTTCGCCGGGAAAGCTAAAATTGCGATAGGGCGGTAATCTTCGGCAGATTTCTTGTTTTGGGATTTAGGAATGGGTGTGACTTTGGAAACTTTCCATTCAGAGGGATATGAACGAGCCTGCAAGGCTAAATTAAAAATGTGCCAAATAGGTTCACTGAGAATACTTCTTAAATCCTGAAAGATAAAGGGGGGAATATTATCGAGGCCGATAGAGCTGTTAGGTTTAAGTTTATTTATGCCTTTTACAATGTCTATGGGGCACAAGGGGGGTATATCTATGTTATTGCTGTTACCGGTATGCTCAGCAACAAAAACATGATCAGCATTGAGCCGCGGAACATCAGGAAGAAAAACATCAGAGAAAAATTCGGCAAATGCCCCTACCGCCTTAGATCCCGAAAAAGTCACACCCTTGTATGTAATGTGTTCAAACCCACCTTTGGATCGCAGACTAGCTGTTCAAAATTGCATTTGTGGAAGTTCCAATCCTTAGCACTGTCTATATTGCTGGGCTCCATTGAGTCTGAGTAATGGCCTACATCAACACTTACCTCAATATGAAGCGCCGGGTGATATGCATCCAGCGGTACTATCCCCTCGGTGGCGGTGACGAATGTTTCTGGTACACTTATGCTCTCCTGGACCAAAACAACATCTAACATACCTCCATGCGAATTCTTCACAACATTCATCTCATTCAGACCGCAAAAACTTACAAAATAACAGTAATAATTCTTAATATTTAACGAAACACTATTTAAATTTAAGTCGCCTAAAATTACAACAATTCCTTTTAATTTATGAATACGCTTAATTAATGTGGTTTTTTTTATAAAATGGGGCCGTAAAATAATACAATTTA
The DNA here is from genome assembly GCA_963082995.1 of Noctua comes. NCBI lineage: Eukaryota > Metazoa > Arthropoda > Insecta > Lepidoptera > Noctuidae > Noctua > Noctua comes. Next base: position 72,883 of record OY720288.1, read on the forward strand.
TCTCTCATTTAGAATCCTACGAAAGTTTATAAAGGAGATCGGGCAAGCTTCTATAGACTCTGGTCCAAGAAGCTTTGTTAACTCTAGGATACTCAAAACACTTGTTCTGTTTGATGCTTTTCAATTACCAAAGCTCATGGAAATCGCTTTAAAAAAAAGGGTATAAATAGTACTTTTAGTAAATCGAATTCTTCATTTTTATTAAAAAGCAATACAAGGTAGTATAGGTAGTATGAAACCTTCAACACTTCATCACTGATAAACATAAGCGTAACCTTCACGACCATAATCCTTAGAGGGGTAAGTAGACAAGTTTCATCGTTTGCCGAAGTTCACAGTTGGTTGCATTAGTTATTATGAGTTGAAAACGATCTGTTTGCTAAGTCCTGGAGACAAAATCTTCAAGACTATAATCCTTAGAGGGGTAAGCAGACATGTTTCATCGTATACCGGAGTTGGTCGCATTAGTTATTATGAGTTGAAAACGATCTGTTTGCTAAATCCTGGAGACAAAATCTTCACGACTTTAATCCTTAAAGGATCCTTCAGCATGCTGAAGTTCACAGTTGGTCGCAGTAGTTGTCATGTGATGAAAGCGACCCTTTACCAAATCCTTGACACAGCAAAACCTTAGAGCTGCTTGAGAGTAATCTTACAGGACAGTTGTCCGCATAACCTAAGGGGCCTTGAATAAATGATTCGACTATTAACTATTTGCATTAGAGTCGAGGAAATGCACAGGATGGCACTATTTCTACTTGATGACGTGCCTAGACCGAAGTCCATAATAAAGACATTATTATGTGCGCAATGGTACATTTACCGGTAACGCACGTACAGTAATAGTCACCGACGCTTCTTATATCTCTTGAATTAGAAGATTTTGTTTTCACAAATTGTGCATTATGGCGTTTAACTTTTTTCTGCCGGCGCTGATTTGCTTATATTCTTAACAAAGAATAACCCTCTTCTAACAAGCTTTAAAATGATGTGTGTCTGCATCACCGACGCTCCTTGTATCTCTTGAATTAGAAGATTTTGTTTTCACTAATTGTGCATTATGGCGTTTAACTTTTTTCTACCGGCGCTGATTTGCTTATATTCTTAACAAAGAATAACCTCTTCTAACAAGCTTTAAAATGATGTGTGTCTGAATCACCGACGCTCCTTGTATCTCTTGAATTAGAAGATTTTGTTATCTATATTATACATGATAGAATAATAATAATACAACTAAATGGTACTATACATTATTATTACGTACCAAACACCCAATGACGCCCTATTTTGGTTCACTTACAAAAAAACAATTTAACAGAGGACATCGTTAAAGAAATTATAAACAATATAGATCAGCTCTCAGTCTCTACCACACTTAATTGTGACCCCGAAGAATGCACTAACTATATCACTAACCCCTCCAAGAAATTAAAAATAATTACCCAGAACATTCGCTCTATTCATGCAAACTTCGACTCTTTTTTAACACTCCTTAACAGAATAAACCTTGACTTCGATATATTAGTGTTGACTGAGTGCTGGCTGAAACGTTATAATGATTCAATCCCAACCATCGATAACTACTCTTATTACCAAACAAAAAAACACCTCAATCAAAACGATGGTGTGGTTCTTTATGTTAAAAATATAGAAAACTACACAGTCGAAGAACCTAACTTCTCGGATGCCAGTTGTCTAGTGCTAAAAATCGGCACCGATAAGGTAATAATATGCATTTATAGATCTCCGTCTTTTAGAGACTTAAGTAACTTCCTACAGTCTTTAAACTCTCTTGTATCAAGCTTGACTACTTATAAAAGCATAGCAATAGTTGGTGACATTAACCTTGACATCGCAAGTAATTTATCTACAAACCAAACCTCGGACTATCTCGATCTCATAGCTTCCCATGGCTTGCTACCTGCTCACTCACTTCCCACTCGAGATAATGCCTGTCTTGACCACGTCATGCTCAAAACTCACTTGACTGCACTCACCATAGTTTTACACGCCTCTGTCACCGACCATAACCCTGTACTGCTGTGCCTTGATCTTAAACGAGATGTCAATCCACAGTCACACACCTTTTTGAAGACTAATTACGAAACTCTTGATAGTGAGATGAAGACTACAAGTTTCCAAGTAATTTATGAACACACCGATGCTAATGAAGCGACAAATAGTTTAATCACCATTCTCGCTAGACTCATTAATACCCACACATCTATAATCAAGGTTCCAAATAAAAAACGTTTACTCAAACCGTGGATGACCGTTGGTATGCTACGCTGTATGCGTAATAAAGATGCAATGCACAAAAAACTCAAGCTTTCTCCAAACAATATTATATTAAGTACTACATTTAAAAGGTATAGGAACTACTGCACAAAAATTTTGAAAAAATTAAAAAGGGACTTTGACAGGAGAGAATTGACTGAGGCTTCAAAGGACAATAAAAAGATTTGGAAGGTGATAAAGAGAGTGACTAACACAGACAAGCCTAACATACCCAACACCGAATTATTGGCTTCTTCTACGTCACCTCAGCTCTCGGTGGACAAAGTAAACGAGTTTTTTGCCAATATCGGCAAGGAACTTGCTGATAACTTTTCACGTCCACTTGGTAGTCATAAAGTCCCATCAGACACTACCCCTACATCTCCACCTTTACAATCATTCGTCATGTTAGACACCGATGAAGCGGAGGTTGGAGAATTGTTAATGTCACTTAAAACAGATTCTGCTGTAGGCTGGGACAATATTCCTACAAAGTTTTTAAAACGCTACTCATTGATACTAGTCCCCATACTCACACATATTTTTAATCTCTGTTTCCATACTGGCACTTTCCCATTGTACTTCAAGAAGGCCATCATACACCCAATTCATAAAACTGGTAGCAAAAAATTGGTAAATAATTATCGTCCTATTGCAGTGTTACCTTCCATTTCCAAAATACTAGAACGACTAATTAATAAAAGACTCGTGACTTACATGGAAGATAAAAAGCTTTTTTCTCCCAACCAATTCGGCTTTAGACGCAATAAATCTACTAGTAGCGCTGTAATTGACCTAATTGACTATGTTACCAAAAATATTGACAGGAAAAAGAAGGTATTGTCAATTTTTTTGGACCTAAAAAAGGCATTCGACACGGTTTCGATTTCTGATTTAATAATAAAGCTTGAAGAACTGGGGATACGTGACCAATCACTTAACATCTTCAAAGACTACCTTCAAAATCGAACACAATGTGTAAAAATACAAAGTTGCCTCAGTGGAGAGCTTCCAGTGACATTCGGCGTTCCCCAAGGCAGTGTGATTGGTCCAACCTTATTTCTAATATACGTCAACCAACTATGTAATCTGAGTTTGGGAGGTGGAAAAATCGTGGCATTCGCTGATGACACTGTCCTTACCTTCTCTGGTGATACGTGGGATGACACCTTCGATTCCGCACAAAAAGGACTAAATTATGTTCTACAATGGCTCAAAAGACACATTCTCACAATCAACACCGACAAAACTAAAATTCTTACATACAGTTTAAGAAATTCGAGTCAACCACCAAATTCGTACGCTTTGGTAGCGCACTCTTGTGTACTGCCTGGCAATGCGACATGTACATGTCCCGAACTGGAACGCTGTAGAGCCATTAAATATCTCGGTGTGACTCTTGACGACAGCCTGAGCTTTGCACCACATATAGAGTTACTGACGAAAAGAATTAGAAAGCTAATCTTTGTCTTTAGTACTCTTCGCCACATAGCAGGACCCCAAATTATTAGGTGTACATATTTTGCTCTTTGTCAGTCTCTCTTAACGTACTGTATAAGCGCTTGGGGTGGTGGACCAAAAACTACTCTTTTGAAACTAGAACGAGCTCAGAGAGCCGTGCTAAAAACTAGCACCTTTAGGTCCATCCTTTTTCCAACTGAGGAATTATATAGGAACTGTAAAGTCCTTACGGTGAGGCAATTATTTGTCTTACACATGGTACTATATCAGCACCAAAGAACCTCCTTTGAAGTAATCACCACAAGACGCAAAGACAAGGTATGTCAACCCTTCCCCTGTAAATTCTCTTTTACAAGAAGATTTCCTTGTTTCCAAGGTCCTCATCTCTATAATAGCCTTAACAAAGTACTAGACTTCTACTCACTACCTAAAATGTCACTCAAAAAGAAACTAAGTGATTGGCTACTAACACTTAACTACAACAATACAGAAAATTTATTGTTGACTCAATATAGTTCCCGTTAAACTATCCTATGCTCATACACATGCACACTCAAATACACACGAACACACACACACACACACACACATACACACACGCACGCACACACACACACACACACGTACACACACACACACACACTACACTACTCTGCTCATACTATATATTACTTTTGTTTTTATTCTATTTCTTTTCTAAATAGTTTATTTGCCCGTTTACTTATGTTGCATAATGGACTATTCATATTTTTTGTAAAATGGCATGTATGTAACTAATTACAATTAAGAAACATCCACTAAAGGGTCGGGCCCAGCATCTTTAACACAAGTTGTCTTGACAACTTAGCAAGGGTGTTGGTGTCGCCACAATATTGTTTAATTCTCTTTAAATTGTATGTATTAACATGTATCTAATGTAAAATGTTAAACTTGATGCAAATAAATTATTATTATTATTATTTCCTTTATTTATATTTTTACAAATTTTTAACATTTTTAAATATTCCTTAGAAAAACCAATATAAAAAACATTTAAAAATATAAAAAATTGTAGCCCACCGGTATCGGGAACAGGGTCCAAGCTACCGGCGGTCAGGGCTCCAAAGAGAGGAACCTCCTAACAATACGAGCCGTGTCTAGAAGTACCGCTCTCTGAATCAAGCCCTTGATCCAGCTGCCTAACGAGAGCCTCCTCAGGTATTGGTCGAGGCTCTTGGCAATTAAGCCATGGGCTGATACAACTATCGGCACAATGATCGCTGAGTCCACATCCCACATGTCGACAACCTCGTGAGCCAAGTCAAGATACTTGATTTGCTTATCTTTCTCGGCTTTCACGAGGTTCTCATCATGCGGGACCGTTATGTCAACAATCATTGCGCGCCGCTCTGATCGATCCACCACCACTATATCAGGCTTATTGGCTACAATAGTCCTGTCAGTGATGATGGATCGATCCCAGTACAATGTGATACTGCCATTTTCGAGAACTGGGTCGGGCACATACTTATAGTACGGCACTTCCGATTCCACAAGGTTGTATTTTAGAGCAAGTTGCTGATGTATAATCCTGGCTACAAGGTTGTGTCTATGCAAGTACTCTCCGTTAGCCAGACGAGAACACCCGGAGATAATGTGACGGATTGATTCGCCTGGACGGTGGCATGCCCGACATATGTCCACCGTACCATCCTTCACAATAAATTTCCGGTAGTTATTCGTCATCATAACTTCATCCATTATTGCACAGACAAAACCTTCGGTTTCTCCGAAAAGGTCCCCGGAACGTAGCCAGGCTACGGACGCTGATAGGTCTACATCGGGTCCATGCAAGGCCCGGAAAAAGCGTCCGTGAAGCTCCTTACTCTGCCATACCTCCATGCGGTCGTTAGTGTCAAGCACTACAGGTTTGCGCCAGTTCTCTTTAGCCAAGGAAAGCGGGGTGAGGCCCTTGTCCACCACGACGACATCTCGATGCATCCCCACGTCGGCTTCAAGGAAATATTCCCTGAGATTGCATATCTCGCGATTGTGGAGAGTCTTAGCATTTAAAAAGCCTCGACCCCCACACTTCCGCGGGATATACAATCTCATAACTGAAGAACGCGGGTGATGCATACGATATGCCGTCAACAATGTACGGACCCTCCTATCCAGGGCGTCTAGTTCTGTTTGAGTCCATTTGAGTATGCCGAAAGAGTACATCAAAACCGGCATGACCCAACCGTTGAAGGCACGTACCTTATTTCCGCCTGATAAAAGACTATTAAATACTTTTTTCAGGCGGCCAAAGAAGCGCTCCTTCAACGATTGCTTCATGTCAGCAACATTGATGCCCAGCGCTTCCGACATACCCAAATACTTATAGGTTTCGGTTGCTGAGAGGGATCTAAGATTTATGGAATTCGAGAGCTGGCTTCCCACGGATTATTATTATTATTATTATGATGGTCTATAACGTTTTTCTTCCGGCGGCGGTTTGCTTATGTTCTTAACAAAGAATAACCCTCTTCTAACATGCTTTAAAATTATGTATGTCTTAATCACTGACGGTGTTTGTAATTAATGCCATCGTTGATTACATAGTTCATTTTAAATGATCAATAACTTTTTTCTCCATAGAAGAATTTTTCAAGAAAATATAGGTCTAGTTCACCGACGCTACTTGGACCGCTGCGGCCCAATCTCCTTTCCTTGAAAATTTATAAATTAGCGGTTCTTGTTATTTTCCGGTGACATATATATTAATTATATTATTAGATTTGCTTACATTATTTTTTATAATTGACCAAGTCGCCTTACACTTATTTTTGGAATTATTAAAAAAAATGTTGCTGTTTATCTGTTGTGATTTTGATACGCATTTTTTTTAAAGATTTTAGTGTAATTGAGCTATATTTTCTTGTAAAAACCTTTACTTATAGCATCATGTTGATATGCATAATATAAAGCTCTCTTCTTAAATGCATGATATTTTAAGCTCGTACTACGTCATTTATTTTTTATGGGTTTATTGCTCTTTTTAACGATGATTTCGGGAAAACACAATTTATAGAAGAGCGTGAATAGGTCGTGGAATGTGTTAAAAGCCTTTTTGCAGTTTGTCACTTTGTGAATTTCAGTGAAACTTAAGGCTGCTAGGCAATTCAAAAATTTCGTTATGTTGTCCTTATTATAATCTCTTTTCTAATCATACCAGAACTTTGTAGGTTTTGATTTATTATTCGTCTCTTGAAGGCAAAAAGTTAACGATTGACTGGTATCGTGATTAGAGAGAGCTAAATTATGTGTGCTACATTTCAAATCAAGTGCGGGGACATTACTGGCTATTTGATAGGCTTCGAAGCTCCCGTCTACGTGAGCTTCGAAGCCTATTTGACTCTGTTGGGGGATGATTTTCAGGTTTCAGGTACTCCGCTATACATTAACATAGTACTTTAAATATATGAATGATCTTAGACGGTTAAAATATTATTATGTAAAAATAGTATAATTACATAACATAAAATTCAATGTACTCACTGGCTGACTGATACATCAACGCACAGACCAAACCGCTGGTCCTAGGGACATGAAATTTGGAGGGTGTATTCTTTGTAAAGAGTAGGTATCCACTAAGAAAGTGTTTTTCGAAACTCCACCCCTAGGAGGGTGAAATGGGGCGTTAAATTTTCTATGAAACTTAATATTCTCTGGGTCGATTGACTCGAAAATTGGTGAACACACTCTTCATTTAAAATTATGAGACACGTGTATCAAAGTTTTTCCAAAATCATCCCCCACTAGAGTCAAATAGGCTTCGAAGCTCACGTACACGGGCGCATAGTGCGCAGTGTTGCACGGGGCATGCAGGGCGCGAGAGTATTTACCTATAAGTAAGTAGGTACGATTTATCCGAGGTAGACGTGTCTGTCAATATTATATGTGAAATCCCGATTTTCGCGTTGGCACGTGATACGCGACATTGATAATAAATATTATGTAAATGTATTATTGTCTATAAATACATTTGATTGTTAAGTCAAATCAAATCAAATAATTTATTCGCATAATATGGGTCTACATAGATGGTAAATAAATAAATGTTACATTACACAATATAACATTAAGGATCCTCATAATAACCATTTCTGGTATACGAAACATAAAATAAAGCCATAAAATATAAAATAATAACAATAAAACGGAATTGATGACATAACTAAATATTAATACTCTTTTTATTTTCGTTGGATAATAATTTAACTAGGTATTATTGCACTAGTTTAGTTTAGTTTAGTTTAGTTCACTAGAATAGGAACATAGCGAGGTTTTACAATAATTTTCTATTCTTATAACTAAGGTATTCCTGGGTCGTGTAAAAACATTTATTGACTAACCAGGCGTACATTTTTTTCCGGAGTATAGTAATGGGTAGGTCTTTCAGTTCACTAGGTAATTTGTTAAATAACTTAATTGAAATGGGGTAAGAGTTTCTTCTATAAAGATCAGTTTTTATGTTTGGCAAGGGAAAGCTATTAGGATACCGGGTGTTAAAATTACAATAGTCACCAAAGGATTTGTATAGGTACTGATGTGTTTTGATGAAAATACAAGACTCAAATATATATATGGACGGTGCTGTTAGTAGATTCAGCTTTTAGAACAATGGTTTGCATGAAGTTAAAGAATCAACGTTACAAAGTGCGCGAATGCACTGTTTTTGAGCCAAGAATACTCTATTCAATTCTACTGAGCCACCCCATAATAGAATACCATATCGTAGGTTGGCGGCTACATATCCATGATAGGCTTGTAAAGCAGTTTTTTGGCTGGATATACGTGTAAGACGCCAAAGAGCGTAAACATACCTGTTTAAGGTATCAATATTTGACATAAGTAATCTAATTGATATTACTATGAACTAATATTTGAAAGTTTTAAGTAAATGTAAAAAATTCTGTATTTCTCAAATAAAATTAAAAACTAACACTAACTATTCTTTCTTACATATTGAACTTTAAAGGTAAAAACTAATATTACATGTATCTCTTACCTATAAACTGTTATAAATGCGAAAGTTTGGATGGATGGATGTTTGTTAGGTACTCAATCACGCCAAAACGTCTGAACAGATCTGGATAAAACTTTACACGGAGATAGATTTTGGTCTGGTATAGTACATGCATAAATTACTTATTATCCCCGAAGTAAGATCCAGTGGGCAATTCCCGAACTCCACGCGGGCGAAGCCGCGGGCATAAGCTAGTGTGTCTATATTCCAATCATCACACATAACAATATTTTTTTTTAACTTTGCGGGTTATATTGCGTAACAATAATTTAAGATTTTTTAAAATATGAACACGTCGGGATCCGGAATTCTATAAATGCACACTATAATTAGATTATGGCTCAATATTTCTATGCCGCAGCATTCGAAACAAAAATCACTGGCCAGTTCATCTGTTACTGGTAGCGGGCTAAAAATTAGACCTTTTCTTACTAAAACGCATGTTCCACTACGATTTTTACCGTGTCTTGTGTAACTAGCGGCTAAGGTAAAATGTGTAAGTCCTCGATTACTTTCATGTCCTGATTTTATAAAAGTTTCACTCAGACAAATAAAATCTGTATGTCCAATCTGATTTTCTAAGTCGGAAATCGCTTTCACGGATTATTTCAGTTTTGTTAGCATTCACAGTAATTGACGCACTGCATTCGTTTCGATTTGAACATCGACAAATAGTACATTTTGATATAAGTGGGGAAACTTTGTTTGCATTCGAGGCGGAATTAACAATCGAGCTGCAGGCGAGGGTGTTATGGAGCCGAGAACTAATAAATATTTAGTAAATATTTTTTGAATATTTAAATTGTGTTTATAAATAGAGTATCATAAATAAATGGAACTGGGCAGGGGCATGTCTATGACAAAATTTCCCCAGTGGTATCAAAATGTACTATTTGTATTAAGAAGACAATTATCACTTCGAAACATGGTTTCTATAGACACAAAATTCCTTTTTTATGACTGAGATATTTTAAGTATTATGATTTTATCATTTATTCTCTCTTCACAAAGCTGACTTAAAGTTAATGTGTACAAAAAATGTGTCAGCTGTATTCCACCTTTGAGAAAGACTGGTGCCTGTTGTAGGTTTTTGGGAAAAACCGTGTGTGTGTTACAGGTCACCAGGGGGGTACTATGGGACAGAGACCGAGCTAAACAGGTCGTCTAGCGCCATCTCATTCCCAAACTGGAATTACTCCTGCTTTAAGACTTCATGGTAGGCCACCAGGCTTCCACGGCTAGAATTATCTTTTACAGAGACTCCATGTGAGAGTAGGAGTTAAATAATATGCATAACAAAAATAAAAACAAAGTAATAGTTAAACAACATGTATAACACAAACATAAGAAGAAGTAATAACAATAAAAAAATGCCTACCTACAATCTTACAGAAGTTATTAAGTCATGTGGTGAGGCGATGTGTGGAAGTGTTCCGTTATTGTTATTTAGCTAGCTTACAGTAGTTCAGAGAAAAGAAAGTCGCACAATGAAGACAAAGGATAAGTTTGCAATGTGCTAAGGCAGACCTGACTAATGCTATAAAATATTTAATTGTAGCACTTGTAGCTAGTGCGAAGCTATTCACGAAGGAGCTATTTTTGGAATTGTGACTGCACTTCGCTCATGAGATTCGTTCGCCTCATAAGGACGTAATTGTCCCCTTGGTAACAATGTCCGCACATAATAATACACTCGCGGACAAAGATTTAAAATAATAGAGTTGAAGCTGTATTTTGTAGATAATTTACTAGTTAATATACCAACACCAAATGTTGAAAACATTATTAGCTTAATTGTCAAAATTACATTTAAAAAAGGAGGAGGAGCTTGCGGTTAAATAATAACAGCCGCTCGGGTCAATCTTCCGGATAAGCCGCGCTTGCCTAGGTTGGTCCGTGGACGGGTGACCATACATCACACACCAAGTTTCCTCCGTGCTCGAAAAGCACGTTAAGCCGTTGGTCCCGGCTTTTGTTTGTAAATCTTTGACAGTCGGTACAGGTAGTCAGTGGCCCGTAAGTCTGGGTATCGTATTTCCCAGTACTAACTGGGTAGTAGAGGTGAGATAGGCAGTCGCACCATGTAAAATACTGGTATTCAGCTGCATCCGGTTAGACTGGAAGCCGACCCCAACATAGTTGGGAAAAGACTAGGCAGATGATGATGATGATTAATGACATTAAAAAGAAAACAAAATACCAATAATTGCTGCGTTGAAAAAATTAATACTTTGTATTGCCTCCACTGATTCTTTTTTCAGCTGCTGACTGGCATGCTATTTATTAAGTTTCTTATGCGACCTTGCGGGTCTCGAAGTGTAGCTGGGGCGAGGTTTCGATTTCTTACACACCTTCAAAGCTCGTCCTATGCGTGTTCAATCAGGTCCGGGCTTCTTGCGGGCCAGTCCATCCGATTGATGCCTTTGCCAACATCCTAAAAATACTCATTTATAATTTCAGCTGTATATGGCCTGGCGTTGTCATACAAGAATATTGAATTTTCATTAATTTTAATTAAATATGAGCCGACATGTTCATTAAGAATTTCTTCCAATCCAAAAAAAAAAAAATCTTTTCTTTTTTTGTTTTGTATCTTTTTTATTATGGGTGCTTGATGAACTGACGTCAAATAAACTTTATTCTTTATTTTCTTTTCCAAATATGTTGCACTAGTTAGCGAACCATTTTCCATCTCTGAAGAGATTTCAGCCCAAACCATAACAGATTCACAGCCGAACGACACTTTTCCCTCAAAACAAGCTGGAATTAAACGTTACATTGGCCGTCGGTAGACTTTTCACCGCCCATAATGTGCATTCTTAGTTCTTTACAGGAAATACAGGGCTTCCGAAAAAAAATCCAACGATCTGTGGTTGACTGTAAATCTGTAATACTAAGCTTGGTTAAAATGAATTACCGAAAAATTTATACAAAATTAACCGGCAAAAAATGTTGTATTTAACAAACAAACATGAGCTTATTCAAATTACAATTCTACGAATAATAATAAACTAAAATAAAAGGGTCTACGTTGACTACATCTTATTTCATTTTGATATTTATCTTGACGTTGATTTTCTTCCTGTTTTATTTATTTTAGAGGTGAAAATGCAATTTAAGCTGGTGGAAAAATATAACGTCAGCAAAATTTTGATACTCTTTTATATCCCTTTTTTATACTCCTAGTAATTTTTACATTTGGCTCAGTATTTTTTTTTGCACTATTCTACAATTTTTATGAAATAATGGCAAAAATTAGAAAAAAAGTAACGTTCAATTTTGTTTGTTAGATGTTTGTTCGGTTCGATCTTTGCCAAATTTTCAGGCATTTTTGGACTTTAAATTCTTTACCAAGGGTCTGCTGCGGCATCAGCTATGACAATAACTAGTCGCGCCGTAAATATTTTTTTAAATTGGCTTCAAATTATTTAATATGGGATTTTTCTGAATAAAAAAAAATCGAACTAACTCAAAAACTACTGATTTTGGGTAGAACATTTGGTGCTTAATTTATTATATTTTAACCCTACTATGACGTCCTGCAACGATTACGTCGAATTACTATGACGTCCTGCAACGATTACGTCGAATTACCAGAAACCCTGATATCCTTGCTATCCTTACTTCCTCATCCTTACCCTTACTTCCTTATTCTTACTAATATTATAAATGCGAAAGTAAGTTTGTTACCTTTTCTCTCCTAAGCCACTGAACCCATCATCCTGAAATTTTGCAAATATTTTGTCAGGTATACAGAAACGAACATAGGGTACCTTTCAGCCCGAAAAAAAGTACTGTTCCCGAGGAAAACAACAATAACTTTCTTATGATAATAGATGGCGCCACGTGTCTTCCAAATCATGATTGAATTATATTTTTAGAAGCAGAGTACAACCCGAATTGATTGTCAAATTCTAAATTAACGCGAGCGAAGCCGCGGGCAAAAGCTAATAATATTATAAATGCGAAAGTAAGATTGTTTTTTTGTACCTTTTCACTCCTGAGGCACTGAACCGAACATCCTGAAATTTTACATTTACAGGGTGTTATTTTAAACGTGGGCAATACTTTAGGGGCGTGTAGTACTCATGAAAATAAGCAACTTTTACTATGGGACCGATCATAAAATCGCGAAAAAATATCAGCTGCTCCACACATTATTGACCGCGGTAACTCGAAAAAATGTAGGCAACAACAGATTTTTTAATTCATATTTCATAGTTAGCCCCATAGTAAAAGTTGCTCATATTTATGAGTACTTCACTCCCTTAAAGTATTGCCCACGTTTAACCAAACAACCTGATTAAGTTGTCAGGTGTACAGAAACAGACATAATTAAGGTAGGTACCTTTCTTCCCGAAAAAAAGTACTGTTCAATGCACCCGCATGTTGTCCAAAACTAAAAAAAGCGACATAGGTATGTGGGGTCAAATTGGCTTCAAGGAGCCGCCACCTTACATTCCGCTCGCTTACGTCGTCTCTACGGCTCTCCCGAAGTTGATTGGTTACTTCAGCTGCTGTGCGGTGCCATTTCGGAGGAAGGTCGTAAAAATAATTCGATCATCTTGAGCTGTAGTTCATCTCGGTCTGCCGGTTCCTGGTCTTCTTTTATTGACATATGGCAGCGCTCCAACAGGTACCCCATGCCGCCGCCTGCTGCGTCCCACGCGCCTTCGCCTCGGACGCGGTTTCACCAGCCTTTGTACCGGACTGTGCGTAACACGCTAGTTATACAGAGACGTGCGAGATTCTCAGCACTGCGACAATGCAATCCCAACTGTGCGAACTAAAATATTTACACCAAAACTATTCCAACTAATTTTGACACACAGTATATGACACACTGACGTGTTAAACAAAACAGGTAGAGGTCGGTAAACGAATCTAAAAGTAACGGCATACACTTTAAAGGTTTAAGTAGCTGAGGAGCACATACCTCCGAGTGCCCTACGCATAAGCGTGGCGAGCAGGCGGCGCAGGTCGGCGGCGCGCGCGCGTCTCGGCTTGCTGACGCCCAGGCGGCGGCGCACGCGCTCGGAGCGCAGCCCACCCTCCGCGCCAGCCGCCTCCTCTGAGCTCGTGCTACACTTTTTACTCCGCACTATGTTCACTTTCACTGAGGGCAGTTCGATCGGCGGGAGAGAGAACTTTTCTGGATTCAAACACTTTTTCGGCCAAAAGTCGTCAGAGCTGGACAGGTTGGAGGAGTCCTTGGGACTGGGCAGCTGCAGCGGTGGCAGGATCTTGTTGTAGGGCACCAGGCGACGCGGGTACTCGTTGCTGCGGCAACTGGAACTGGAGTTGAACCACATGTCGCTGGAGAACAGCGACGACGAGAAGGAGTCGCGGCCGGTGCCGAAGTCGAGGGTGCACTTGCGCGTGTGCGTTACGCTCACGAGGTTGAGTGGCGTGCGGTGCACGGTGGCGGCGCCCAACTCGTAGCTGGGCCGCGACGAGCTGGCGGAGTTGTAGTCGTCATCGGAGGGCACGGCAGGGGGCGGGGCGGCGGGCGCGGGATGCGGGTCGGAGGGCGTGGGCGCGGGGCTCCACAGAGTCCATGGAGGCACGGGCTGCATGTCGAGGAAGGCGCGCGTCACGTGCGGCGGCGCGGCGGCCAGCGTGGGTGGCTCGGCCGACAGCACGCCGAACGGGTGCGTGAAGTAGAACAGGCACAGCGGACGACTCTGTAACACGACATGAACACGTTGCTGATCCTCTTACACGAACCTACGACACTATCGTTCGCATATTGGGCTTGAACTCGGTACATCTAATTACTTTAAAACTGAACTGAACTAACCTTAACGTCGTCAGTGGAAGTGGACGCGTCTGATCTGCCGATATTCATTTTCGTTTGCACTTTATCTGATCACTCCACACGGCACAATGTCCGTAATATTGCACTGGGAGGTAAAGCCAAACAGCGGCCTCATCTCGCCACCACCGGGACACGTCACACTGAGAACGTTAAATAATAACACAACAAGCAACAGCCACACTGAGTCAACGGTTCGACACCACTTCCTCACTCCAATAATGTATTTGGTAGTTTTATCGTTTTCTAATGAGGAGATTAGTAATATGTTGAGGCGGTCTGTTCGCTTCGGGTAAGTAGTCAGTCAGGCTGCGTGGCGCGCGGGCTCACTGCCGCGCCGTGGCTGGCACGCGCGCCTCCGGCCGCAGACAGATGCACCCCAGGGCAGCAATCAGATTCAATCCCAACATTTACTCACTTGTTTACTACGGCATGAGCTAATAATATGCTCGTTTTGTGCTTCTATAGCTCGTGCCTACACGAGAGAAGATGTTTATCCACCTCATCATCCTAATTTTCATTCCAATCAGTGGAGTAGAGTGGACGTCAAGTATTCCCACCAAACACCTTCGCGGTCTACTACCACCACACCGCCATCTCCTTACTCTTTTGATTTACGATGGCACAGACTAAGCCTGCGAGTCTGTCATTAAGCTTTTGAACCGATTCTGAGCTTAGACTACGTGTTGTGTTGTGAGGACTGAGTCCCGTCCCCGTCCCGGCTTGGAGGCTAATACGTCCCTGTGCTTGGGCGGGCGGGCTCTGGTGCCGGGCGGCGACGTCGCCGTCACCCAGTTCTCGCGCCCGCCGCGCCGGCGAGCCTCCACGCAGTCTACGAGCGCGCCTACAATATTTCACCGGTCGCAGTCACTCAGTGATGTGTTTGTCTTTGTTACAACAATGTTTACTGCGTGGCGACCTCGAGCGCGACCGAGCTAACACCTTCGCTGCACCAGTATGAGTACCGACTTCACAAATAGATGGACAGTGTTTGGTATCTAGTTAGTACCATTACCTAGCTGTTTTGCACAAAATAAACTGCCCGAATTTAAGCACCGCCCTGCATTATTATAATTTTTTTTGAAATGGGTCTTGACCTCAATCTTGTCCCGAAGACAGATGAGGTCGACAATGGAACGAGCTAACTCAAAAGTAAGCCTATCATCTCGCGACTTAAATAGATTCGGGTTATACAGGGTGTGAGGGACAGCCCTGCACAAACTGATGGGGTGAATTCAGTATGATCAGACCAAGAAATTATTTCAGGAATGTTATAGGAATCCAATAAAGAAGAAGGATCAAAATTCATCTACGTCCGCAAAGTGAAATATCTCAAAAATGGTAATAATGGGTATAAAAAGATGGCATACTTCCAAACTCCATCCTTACAGTCTAACACAAAAAAAATTGCTATCGTTCAGGTGCAGTAATGTAGGTAGATCTCATAAATAACCACTTGGGTATAGAACATGTTGCCGCTCGGCTAGTCCCAAAAGACCTGAATTTTCTCAATTCCGACCCAACATTCATGAAACGCATTGTTACTGGTTACGAGACGTGGGTTAACAAAGAACAATGTTCAAAAATGTATGGACACCGTCCCCACCCTTGTAGCACTTTAAGGTTTTAAAGTGCTACAAGGGTGGGGACGTTTTGAACATTGTTCTTTGATATGCAAACTAGTCCACAAGCTTCGGAGTGCCGATGCCGCCTTCCAACTGGACTGAAACCGAAAAAATCAAGTCATGTTGACCGTTTTCTTTGACATTCGCGGTGTTGTGCACTCAGAATTCTCGCCGGAAGGTCAAACAGTAAATGAAGAATATTATTTGAGCGTTATGTGGCGTTTAAGAGAGCAAACTCGACGAAAAAGGTCAGATTTGTGGAAAGAAAATTCTTGGATTTTGCACCACGATAATGCGCCTTCGCACAAGGCCATCACAGTGAACGAATCGAAATACCTTAGTCATGTGTTCCAGTAATATTGAAAGTGAAATATTTATTTTACTACTTTATCATTTTAATCTTATTCATAAAACAATAAATAAGATCGACCGTTAACTTTTTTGCCCCAACAAAAATTACTTATTAATATTGGTAAATAACATAATATTTTGCAATATTATAAAATATTTGGTCTGAAATTAACTTTAAAGGCGTTTATATTTTTATAGAATAGAATAAGAATAAATAAGAAAATAGCTTCATTTTTACAATACGAAGCTTCATTTTTACAATGGATTAATGCTCACCAAATTGTGTTTTCTGAAGAAAAAACAATTTGGTGAGCATTAATCCATTCTGGCAGGTACATTGGGCAGTATTTCGCATTAATGGGTAGTAAAATAGGTGCATTTCTGGTAGGCGTTTAAACACAAGCCATTAAAAAATAGTTAAATGACGCCATCTATGTACTACAGGTGGAACTCACAACACTGGCGGTGCTCTAAGTATCGCACGGAATCACAACAGAAAGTCGCGCCGCCCCGCCGCGCCGCCGCCATGCTCCGAGGACAGTGTGACCAATGAAAAAATTCTTCAGTATACAACGATGTACCTATAGTATAAATAAATCAAAAATAAACAGTGGACAAAATAATGGTATTATGAAATCGTAGAAATCTATATCAAAATATCTGTAGATACATACTTAGTAGCCTTTGCTTTGAATACGGACGGCCGACAGCTGTAAGATTTCATATGGCACACGGTAAGATCACGGCCTGGGTGGGTTACTACATAATTCTTCTCATAATTATCTCGCAATCTCGCAGACAAAATCGTGGGAAAAACCATTTCAGTAATAAGTACTATATTTTATGGAAAGGTAACACTAAAGTAGTCTAAAAGTCTAGTACATGTCTTTAATAACTTTAGTTTCAGAAGTCGGTGGCAAAAATAAAGTCAATAAAACATTGCGACGGCGCCGCTGGCGCAGTGGCTGAGCGATTGCCTGTTGCGCTACGTGCCGCAGGTTCGATTCCCGTTCCGGGTCTGGCTGTTTGTGTATGTTAGTTTGAATGTTTGTAAACGCACCCATGATACAGGAGACAAAAATTTCTTTTTTTGTTTGGTATGTTTTTACTGTAGTACAACTTTTTAGCTATAAGTATTTCATACATACTGTTCCAGTAGTTTGTTTTTTATGTTAATTTCATATTTTTTGTTTAAAGTTAAATTTCAAATAATTAATTTTAAGCACTTGTTTACCTACTTCCAATTTTAACTCTAGAATCTTGATTTAAATTTTTGCTGTAAATAAAATAGTATATCTGAGCCGGAGAGGTGATCTGTACCTCAGGACATACCTACTTCAGACACCTTTCTCTATTTAAGATTGTGCATTTATCAGTACCTGTTATTTCTGATGTTGAGATAAATAAAGATTTATGATTATGATTGATTATGATTATGGAGAAACTCCTAGTGTGGGGACGTCTTTTTTAAGGCCAAGTTCCTCAGAATCGACCTATTTTTGGTTCAACCGTTAACAGTCGAATATTGTTTGTTTTGATCTGATAAAAATACATATTGTAGTTAAATAAACATTCTTGATTATTATGGCATTCAAAACACGTTACATACAACTACGCCCAATCATAAAAAATCGTTAATAATGTTAAAATTTTGATACCTTTTCAAGTGGTACTTGAAGTAGACCAAACTTTTACTTCCAAAAAACATATAAACAAATTGGCGATGATGTTTAGCAATATATTGTGCCATTACTTTTTCCCAGAAAAGTTTATTATTGTTGTAACTAGATATTATATAACAAAGCGGTTGTAACTAGATATTATATAACAAAGCGGCCCGCGCGAATCGCTTCAGTTATTCAGTAGCCAGCCGGGCGTCTCCAAGGAAGGACCTGTGTTGCTTTTACTGGCTCGCTGCGTTCCCCCGCTAATCGATAGAAATATACCTTCGTTACATTTTTATTGTGTATCGCATGCAACAGCTAGGTGCAGTCAGTAGGTTAAGTCTTTTTAAGGAATATACATATTTGTTTGAAATGAAATAAGTAATTTAAGATTTTTGTAGTGTATATTTATTATGTATCATATAAATCTAAATTTTATTATTTAAACTAAGCAAAGAAAAATCAACAAAATACGTTAGTATCATAGGTAAACTTTGTTTATTCATTTCAAATGTATCTAAATGTGACTAGGTGTCAAAATGTATGGAACAGCTGATTTTTTTTTATAACCGATGAAAACTTTCTTTATTTTGTTGACTTATTTACATATTTAAGATGAAATCAATTTAATTTTTTAATATACTTCCTCTGCATTTTATGCTTTAGGGTCAATCTCCAAAACGGGCGTATTCGTGTGATCGCTCTGGTGCTTTTCAGATATTGATATTTAATGGTAATTATGTATCTCATTAAAAAGAATGATATTCAAATAGTACATTTTTGCTATTGGCCTTCAATTTACACAAATAGTTATGGAAAAATTTAAGTTCAAAAAATTTCGTGACCAGAGCAATCATAATTGGTGCCAGAGCGATTATAAATGGTGAAATCAGTGAAACAAAAAAATTAATATTGATAAAATATTATTTATTTAGCCGTTTTCAGTGTACGTGTAACAAGATTATATGCAAGAGAAATGTATAATTTTAGAAAAAGGTCAAGGCATATTATCAGTCATACATTTTAAAAATACGGAATATTTTATATAAAATAATTGGTAAAATAACAAATTAACATAATTATAAAAATCAACTTCTGGCTTAGTTTCATTTATTTGGACTTAATTAAATCACTTCTAGGTAAACGAGACAAAATTAAAAACCTTTTGAAATCAACCATTAATACCTACAGTCTTTTAATAGTTACACAATGACTTAGACTCATTAAATATTAGTTTATAAAAAATTATTAAGGAAAACTAACGTTTATAAAGAACAAGATAAAAATTTTAAAAATACACAATTTATAAACGTAACTATTTATAATCATAATGCTTAATAGGACTTAGAATCATAACTAAAATAACAGTCTTTTCAAGATTATCTAAGAGATTTGTAATAATCACATTTTCCTTAACTATATCTTTAGTGGAAAGTAAAGAATTAATATAGATAGGTTCTTCATTTATTGGGAGCTCATCAGTTGCTGGTAACTTATCCACTTTTTCTTTAAATAATATCGGCGAGAACTCTGCCTACTTTTCTTCCTACGAACCTTTTGCTGGCTTGGAGTCAAATCACTCATTGATAGTACTGTGCCCCGAGCTTTTTTCCTTTGGTAACTCTTTTTTTCAATAGATAATTTATTTCGAGGCATGATTTCAATCTGCAACAATAGTTGCCATTAAATTTTAAAGAAGAAAGGGTTACAGTTGTGGTTAGCTAAATGCCAATATAATAATATCATCAAGGTAAAATACGTCAAAATCTGTTTATGGGTTTAGGATACCCAAAGAAACCCAGGAAAGTTTATAAATTAAAGGTTATATGCATAGTTCATCGTTTGTCATTGTTACAGTCCGGTACTACTACTTAAAATAGATTTATAACGTACAATTAATGCAAAATATCATCGCTCTGGTCTTTTTGGCCAGAGCAATCACAGCCATAGCGATCAGAAAAAGTCACAAAATCATAAATATAGCCGAATTTAAAAGCAGTAGAAAGTTGTGATTACGTCTCATAAAAAACATCATAACGATCACTTAATTCACATAACAAACACATTCACAAGCTTACTATTTAATTTAAATAACGTGCCATAGCAATCATAAAATTCGAGAAACAAATCCACAGCAATCACAAACTTACCTTCGTAATGTTGGAGCGCGGGAACGTGGCACACAGGTATCCTCCTCGGCAGTTAGACCACTACTGGCGTTGCCCCGCGGGAAGGGAATAGAGTGTCTATAACGCGTAACTAAGGATGAGCGTGATGTTTTACCTCAGCGCAGAGCGATGAGATAAAATGCCCGGTCACGATTTTAAATTCAAATTGTGGCAAAAGTATCGTTAATATAACTAAAACTATTGTATTACAATGAAGATTAACTATTTGTTATGTAATCTAAATAAGTTGTTTCATATGAACCTTCTCATTAAAAAATTAAAGAATATTTTTTTCATTCAATCGGGAGTTGGGTCAACCCAGAGCGATCAGGATTTTAGGGTTTAAGATTTTTTTTTAAATATTTAAAATAAACTTATTCATAATATTAGCCTTGTATCACGTAGATTAGACACCGAACTGTATATAAAAAAATATTTTGAAAACGTTTTTCGATTTTAAAATGGGTTTATCCAGCCCGACACGAAAAAAAATGCCTCTGGAGATCGACCCTTTACTTTGTTTTTTAGTTCTTTTGTCATGGATGTCGTTTCCGTGGTTTTTGGGGTCGCTGATAACGAAACTGAGGTCAAAATGAAAATCCAAGATGGCGCCGTGACCTCCCTAGCGGACACGCTGATACTGGCACAAGGGAGGTCGCACGAGGCGGCGGCCGAAAATATGACACGCGGGGTTGCGATAGTCGTGGAGAGGATCCGGCAATTGGGTCTCGAGATGGCATTGCACAAGTCCGAGGCCATGTGTTTTCATGGGCCTCGGAATGCGCCACCGTCGGGATCCCTACTGACGGCGGGAGGGGTCTCCATCGGCGTCGGGTCGACGTTGAAGTACCTAGGACTCGTCCTCGACAGCCGGTGGAACTTCGTGGAGCATTTCCGACGTTTGGCTCCCAAACTGGAATGGACAGGGGCTGCCATCAAGTGGCTCTTGCCCAACCTGAGGGGTCCAAACGCCTCCTGCCGGAGGCTCTACGCGGGGGTCGTGCGGTCCATGGCCCTTTATGGGGCCCCGGTGTGGGCGCGTTCTTTGAGGCGGCAAGCCACCCACTACTTGAACGCGCCCCAAAAGGAGATAGCCATGAGGCTAATCCGCGGGTACCGTACGATCTCCGGCGAGGCGGCTAGTCTCCTTGCCGGATTGCCGCCATGGGATCTGGAGGCGATAGTCCTCGCGCGCCTGCACGAATGGCGCGCGGAGGCACTAAGTCGGTTGGAAACTCGCGCTCGAAATTGCCGCTCAGCGGACAGACCTCCGGCGTGATCTCATGGCGACATGGAGAGAGCGACTGTCGCAACCCCGTGCAGGGCACGCCACCATAGTGGCGATAAGTCCCCTCTTTGAGGAGTGGCTAGAGAGGCGCCACGGCGCCCTCACCAACCGCCTGACGCAGGTGCTCACCGGACACGGTTGTTTCGGGAGGTTCCTGCACCGGGATGGGGCGGGAGGAAACGCCCGGGTGTTTCCATTGCGAGGATCGTCCGGAGGACACGGTGGAGCACACCGTGGAGGTCTGCCCCGCTTAGGCGGAGCACCGTCGTGTCCTCGTAGCGGCGATTGGTGGCGGCGATCTCTCGCGTCCGGCCCTGGTTCAAGCCACGGTCCGGAGCGAGAGGGAATGGGAAGCTGTCACCTCCTTCTGCGAAGCAGTCATGCTAGTGAAGGAGGTGGCGGGACGTGAGAGGAAAAGAACATCACGTCCCAGCCGCCGCAAGAGACGCCCTGGGCGTCGGGGGTCACGTGGTGGCTCCCGGCCACCGTAGGCGCGGGCCTGTGGACGGCGATAGCTCGCCGTCCGGCCGTCTTATGACGACAGGCCATCTCGACGGCGCGTTCGTGTTCCACGCGCGCCTCAAAGAGATGTCAGCAATGATGTAGGGGTCTGCAAGGGCCGATGCCTGCCAGGGCTGCGGGACTGTTCGAAAGAGATACCGTGGCCCTGGAACACAAAGGGCAAAGAAGGAACAGGAAAAAAAAAAAAAGACTGCGCCGTCGAGAATTTTCGGTTTTTTCTTCATGGGTGTCATTTTCATAGTTTTTTGGGTCGCTGATAACGAATCATCATCATCCACAGCCCGAACTCACCCACTGCTGAGTATAGGCCTCTCTTTTCTTGTGCCAATCTCTCCGGTCCTGTGCCAGCCTCATCCAGGTTTTTCCCCTTATGGCAACTATGTCGTCTGCCCATCTCGCCGCCGGACGACCCACGTTCCTTTTGCCAGTTCTTGGACGCCATTCGGTGACAGTCTTAGTCCACCTGTTATCACAGCACCTTGCTTGGTGTCCTGCCCAACTCCATTTGAGTTCCGTAACGCGATTTCCAAAATCGAAAACCTTTGTGCGTTTTCGGATCTCGACGTTAGGAACTCGATCTATTAGATTTATGCCGAGCATGGACCACTCCATGGCTCTCGGTGCAACTCTTAGTCTGTACACAGCCTCCTGCGTGAGCGTCCATGTTTCAGCATCGTACGTCATTGTGGGCAGAACACACTGGTTATAGAGGCGTGACTTTAGACATAACGGAATTTTGGCTGATTTCAAAATGTCGTCCAATTTGCTAAACGCGGCCCACCCAGGCTGTATTCTTCGGGATATCTCCTTTTGTTGATGATCTTTTTCAAATGAAAGCATATGGCCAAGATAGACATACTGGTCAACCATCTCTAACTCTTCATTTCCAACGTTGACTGGAGGATTCGAATAGCTATCGATGTTTGTCATAATCTTCGTCTTGGCCATATTCATCCTAAGTCCTACTTTAAAAGAAGCGTCGTATAGGTCTTGAAGCATATTCTGAAGATCCTCGAAGTTCACAGCAAAGAGGACGAGGTCGTCTGCAAATCTTAAATGCGACAGGTAAGCACCATTTATGTTAATACCGCAACAGTCCCAATTTAAGCATTTCACGATGTCTTCGAGGACTGCTGTGAAAAATTTGGTGAAATGGTGTCGCCCTGTCGCACTCCCCGCTTGATCTGTACGGGTTTAGACAGGGTATGCATGCGAACCTGCAGAGTGGCCGAGGTGTATAATTCCCGCAGCACATCCACGTAACGGGAGTCGATATGGAGAGCGTGGAACACGGCCCAATGCTCGACACTGTCGAAAGCCTTTTCATAATCAACGAAAGCCATGCTTATAGGTCGGTTATACTCTTGGCACTTCTCCATCAACATATATCCATCCATCCATCAGGATATGGTCCATGGTTGAATATCCGCTGCGGAAGCCGGCTTGCTCGATGGGCTGGGATTCATCAAGTTCTCGAGTAAGACGATTTGTCAGTATTTTAGAGAAGAGCTTGTTAATTTGAGAGAGAAAACTAATTGGGCGATAGTTAGCTAGTTTCGAAGTATCGCCTTTTTTGTGAATGATGGTGACAATGGCATTCTTCCATGGTTCTGGAGTACAGACATCATACAAGACCTTATTAAAGAGTTCCACCAGGATTTTTAGCACTGGTTCACCACCGGCTTGCAGCAGTTAGACTGTAATTCCATCATCGCCGGGAGACTTTTCTGTCTTCATGCTGGATAGTGATTTTATGACTTCGCATGGTAAAATAGGTGGCAAGACTTCCGAACTTTGATGTTCAATAGGGGGTGCTCGAGCATCGTCATCGGGATATGGTTCTGCAGATTACGTTGCATACAGTTTCTCGTAGAACTCCTTAGCAATACCCACAATCTGAGCCCGGTCCGTCACCAGGTTCTCGTTGTCATCCTTGAGCTTTATGATTTGTTTGGTACCTGTATGAGTTTTGCTTCGAAACACTTTTGGACCTCTATATGATTTTATTGTATTAATAATTACGTTAGGGCTGTACTGACATATCTTTTCGTATTAATTATTCTTAATTTATTATTATTTCCTTTATTTATTTCTATACAAATTAATTACATTATTAAATATTCCTTAGAAAAAAAAATTTAAAATCATTTAAAAATATAAAAAATTGTAGCCCACCGGTATCGGGAACAGGGTCCAAGCTACCGGCGGTCAGGGCTCCAGAGAGAGGAACCTCCTAACAATACGAGCCGTGTCCAGAAGTACCGGTTTCTGAATCAAGCCCTTGATCCAGCTGCCTAACGAGAGCCTCCTCAGATATTGGTCGAGGCTCTTGGCAATTAAGCCATGGGCTGATACAACTATCGGCACAATGATCGCCGAGTCCACATCCCACATGTCGACAACCTCGTGAGCCAAGTCAAGGTACTTGATTTGCTTATCTTTCTCGGCTTTCACGAGGTTCTCATCATGCGGGACCGTTATGTCAACAATCATTGCGCGCCGCTCTGATCGATCCACCACCACTATATCAGGCTTATTGGCTACAATAGTCCTGTCAGTGATGATGGATCGATCCCAGTACAATGTGATACTGCCATTTTCGAGAACTGGGTCGGGCACATACTTCCGATTCCACAAGGTTGTATTTTAGAGCAAGTTGCTGATGGATAATCCTGGCTACAAGGTTGTGTCTATGCAAATACTCTCCGTTAGCCAGACGAGAACACCCGGAGATAAAATGACGGATTGATTCGCCTGGACGGTGGCATGCCCGACATATGTCAACCGTACCATCCTTCACAATAAATCACCGGTAGTTATTCGTCATCATAACTTCATCCATGATTGCACAGACAAAACCTTCGGTTTCTCCAAAAAGGTCCCCGGAACGTAGCCAGGCTACGGACGCTGATAGGTCTACATCAGGCCCATGCAGGACCCGGAATAAGCGTCCGTGAAGCTCTTTACTCTGCCAGACCATCATGCGATCGTTAGTGTAGAGCACTACAGGTTTGCGCCAGTTCTCTTAAGCCAAGGAAAGCGGGGTGAGGCTCTTGTCCACCGCGACCACATCTCGATGCATCCTCACGTCAGCTTTAAGGAAATATTCCCTGAGACTGCATATCTCGCGATTGTGGATAGTCTTAGCATCACAACAGCTGGTTGACCTCAGTTGCGTTATCAGCGACCTCGAAAACCATGAAAAAAACCAGTTGTAACCGTGTCTACCAGGGGTTGGCTACAGTGTATTATTTTGATAATGACTCTCACTGACCGGGGGTGGCCAGTGGGAATTATTTTTAAAGGTTGTGACACTGTCCACCCGGGGTGGACAAGCAGGGTGTGGACAGCGGGAATATACCATTTAAAAAGCCTCGACCGCGTGCAGGAGAGGTTGACTTGGATGACTAGATGTGATGTCACCCCCCTACCCCCAACGATAACGAAACGAAACGATACGACAACGATAACGAAACTCGAGGTCAAAATGAAAATTCGATGGCACCAACAATTTTTTTTTGTTTTTTCGTTATGGGTATTTCTTTCATGGTTTTCGAGGTCACTGATAACAAAAATAAGGTCAAAATAAACATAGAAAAAAACTTAAAAAAAATCACTGAAAAACGTGACTTTTAACCAGAATGATAAACACCAATTTTCATTGTTTAAACTACAAAAATGACGATTTTCCATACAAACTTTCATCCCCTATTTTACTTCCTTAGGGATTGAATTTCGAAAAGCACTGAAACACGTGGATGTTAATTTTTCCCCATAATGATAAACACCAATTTTCATGGTTTAAACTACAAAAATTACGATTTTCCATACAAACTTTCATCTCCTATTTAACTACTTTAGGGGTTGAATTTCGAAAAACACTGAAACACGTGGTTTTTAATTTTTCACCAGAATGATAACCACCAATTTTTATGGTTTAAGCTACAAAAATGACGATTCACCCCCTATTACATGGGACTTCAATAAAACTGGCGAAATGTGTGTGTACGATTAGGTACACGTCTGCCCAACCCTTTGGGGCTTTAAGGTGTGATGTTATGTTTTGTGTGAGAACTGACAACCAGATCAAAAGGTGATAATGTACTGATGACTACAAAAGGCGTCCTTTTGGGTGCTGTAATTCTGGGCGGCTGAGTTCCGAAACAAAATTAAACGGCGTTGAGGCGACGATATGGCTTTAAAAATCGGCGTATTTGGCGCTATACAACTTTTTTTAAAGTGAACTTTGTTGGGCGCTTTTTATTCTAATACCATTCTGTATACAACATTAAATGACTTTTTGCGAGAGCCTTTAGACCTCCATAAGTCAGCCCTGTCGCAAAATCCGTTCTTAGCGAACGTCTACTAACTATAAATTATTTCACTGCCAAATATTAAGTTTGTAGCACAAAAAGTTAAAGACTTTCATCCAAACTTGCGAGAGCCCTTAGGCCTCCTTAATCCGACCCTGTCGCAAAATCCGTTCGAAACGAACGTCTACTAATTATAAACTACCTTCCTGCCAAATTTCAAGTTAGTTGCACTAAAAATGAAGGACTTCCATACAAACTTGCAAGAGCCCTTAGATCTCCTTAATCCGGCCCTGTCGCAAAATCCGTTCTTAGTGGACGTCTACTAACTATTAACTACCTCCCTGCCAAATTTCAAGTTTTTACGTCAAGCAGTTTTCGATATTTCGTGATGAGTGACCTAGCAAAAGGCTTAATACAAATTTTCATGGTGTAAACAACAAAATTAACGGGTTTACCATTTATAGTTTCATCCCCTATTTAACTCCCTTAGGGGTTGAATTTCGAAAAATCCTTTCTTATTCCTTGTCTAAATGACGATTCTCCATACAAACGTTTATACCCTATTTAACTCCCTTAGGGGTTGAATTTGAAAAAAACACTGAAACACGTGGTTTTTAATTTTTCCCCATAAGGATAAACACCAATTTTCATGGTTTAAACTACAAAAATGAAGATTTACCATACAAACGTTTATACCCTATATAACTCCCTTAGGGGTTGAATTTCGAAAAACACTGAAACACATGATTTTTAATTTTTAATCAGAAAGGTAACCACCAATTTTTATGGTTTAAACTACAAAAATGGCGATTTTCCATTCAAACTTTCATCCCCTATTTAACTCCCTTAGGGGTTGAATTTCGAAAAATCCTTTCTTATTCCTTGTCTACATTATAAAGGAAACCTCTGTGCAAAATTTCAGCTTTCTAAGTCCAAGGATTTGGGCTGGGCGTTGATGAGTCAGTCAGTCAGTCAGTCAGGACTTCTCTTTTTATTTATACACATAGATAATATACATTATATATATAACCTTAGGTTTAACTCATACCTACTCGTGAAGTGGTGTTACCAAACAATAATGGTTGATTGTCAATAATTATTGTATTGGCATCAATTCATTACCACAGGCGGACATTGCTGCTCTATATTGATGTGATCATCTCAAGTGACAGTGACACCAACAGAAGCACGTGGGTGGACAAGTGAGCGGGATGCGCAGTGCGGCTAGCGAGGAGTCACTACTGCGGGAAAGCATGAAGAAGTTCGGAACAGAAGGACCACTGCCGCAGTGACGCACAATCAGCTCGAAGTTGAACTTGAAGCACAGCATTTAACTAAAACAGGTTGTGCTTGGGGGCAATCAGAAGAGTTTGGTCACAGAATTCGTAATAGCGTCGGTTTCGATGTGTGACTAATTATTGCGGGAACCTGTAGACTGTCTGGTCATGTCATCATTTGTGTGTGTATTCTGTGACTTAACGGCGCGGGAAAGGGTAACGAGCGCCAGCAGCTGCGTGCACGCACCGCACGCGTTTGATTGATTTCAATTGATTCGAGTGGCCGCCGCTCGTGACACACTTGTTGCTAAGTGACACTCTCGTGTCACTCATCGCACTTATCATCGGCGGCACAGCGGCACTGCTGCATTCTAGGCGAGATAACAAACTGTACCATAAACCGTAGTTAGTAAAAGTAGGAAGTTTTTCAATATAAGTTGACGGTATTAAAAAAAAAATTTGTTTATGCGAGGCTTCGTGCACAAACTGAATTAAACTTAAAAAAAAAATGTGGATCGTCTACCTACATAAACAGAAGGTTCGGAATTTTAAAAGTTGATTAACTAAGAATATGAGGCATTACTTATCACTCTAATTATACTTACCGACACAAAGTTAACGGTGAGTTGAGGAATGAGAGGACGCGCAGCCCTGAAGATGAGCAAGGAGGCGCGGGGCAACGCCCTACATTCCCGAGATAATGACTGAATGTCGTCGCAGCCACCACAATCATGCAGATTATCTTTATCAATGACGCAACTGATTATCATTATGATATCACTGTTTATTCTAGGGTTATCTCCAAGTTACAAATTAAATTGAAAGAAGTAAAATAATTTGAAAGAAAGTGAACATCCTGCGATCCAGGAAAACGGTGCAGCATGTAGTGTAGGTACCTAAGTACTTGTGAAATTGAAGGTAGGTTCTGGGCTGAGTTCTAGCTTGATAGCTTCTGGTAAAACTGTATCACCAGGCTCGCAGCAGTCGCAGCAAAGCAAGTACGTATGCATCTTGTTCTGCTAGCCAAAGATTCACTGCAGGGCAAAGGCTTGGTGATTTCATTGTATGAATTAGCTAGCAGAGACCTTCCCATAACGGACGCGCTCTGCTACATGACTGCGCTGCTGAACACGTTTTACTTTATCTCCAGGCTCCTGGCTATAAGAGTGTAGTCTGCAGAGTGAACATAAACACATGTTTGTTTGTAAAAAAAGCGTTGTGCGAATGCCAATGTTGATTGTTGTTGATAACAGGACAGAAATCTGTATCGTGCATTCTTGTCGGAAGTAATCAGTTTATAACCCAACCCACCATCTACAGACCTGCCTGAAAGAAGACCCGTGGCCGAAAGGTGTCGTATATCGACGTTTCCGAGGACGGTTAGGCGACACCACGCAGCGAAACACGACGCCGGCGCCGTCAACATTACGTGTATAGTCATAGTTTTAATAAGGTTTATAAATATGTATTTGTTTATTATTTTTTAAGATTATCGTGTGTATTTTATTTATGGGCCTCAGCTGCCTGACAATGATTAACTAATATTATATTTGCACGTCACTTCGTGTGGCGATGTGTGTACAGATAACATTGCAGGATGCGCCCGCGCCGCGCGCCGGTTCCCGCCAATTTTGACAGTCGCTAGCGGTAGTCGCGAGCGCAAGCACGCGTGCCTGTCCGCGCCGCACGCCACACGCCGTACGACACGCCGCGCGCCGCGCGTGCGCTACACAATAATAGTGCCATGAATAATTGCTGCATCAGTTAATGATCTGTGCGAGTGATAACTCTGATAATTTACTACGCTTTCCTTCCGAAAGTGGGCCAGCCAGCGGCCGGCGGCGGTGTGACGGTGTCACTGATTAGATTAATTACCAAAACTTTGATAACATCCAACATTTACCGACAGGGCACAAAACAGCAACTTCTGTGGAAAACTAAATCAGTGTTAACGTTTGCAGGTATCACTTTTGATAACAATTTATTACAAGTAGGGACCTTATAACTCGTCCCATCATGTGCTGGACAGTTTTGTCTTGTGGAGGGTTCGTTTTGAGGGTTATGACGATACTATCCTTTAGAATAACGACATAAAGACTAGAGTACGATACATGTTAGGTACAGCAGCAAGGTTCTGGATGCACTTATGACCCTAATAAAATATCACTTCTTACTTACTCAAACTTTTTCTGCTTTTAAACGAAATTAACTTCTAGTAAGCTACAGAAAGCGAGTCAGTCAAAATCACATCAGGAGAATTCAAAATATCTGATGTAGCCTACATCATGTAGGCATATGATCTCCAAAAAAACAATGCACTAGATAAACGAGTGGACACCTATTTAAGAATTGCAACCTAGGACACCTAGGGTACTACCACCTTGACTACTACCACCACTACCTTGACTCTTTCAATTCTTTGTAAATCTCTTAAATTATTTGCTGTTATATAAATGAGTGTTGTGTGATTGTGTATGTACACGTGTGGTTCTGCAAGTTATCACTATTATCACTTATCGCTATCTTTACTCATGAGTCACGTATAATTACTTGAATGAATGCAAAAATCACGTGATGCTCACCAAGTTCCTAGCTGCTTGCTCGACGCAGTTTCGAGAGCGAGACTCGACCAATACTCTCGGTCACGATGCCTTACTCCACTGTATTACTTTTAGTGTCCTTGTCTGTCTCCTTCATAATTATTTTTCTCCTTAACGCAGTCCCGTCACCAAACTGCTAATAGTTCTTTTCTTGGAGTCACGTTTACCTAGATTAACTTCGAATCCTCATCGGATTTGCCTCCGCGTCTAATTGTTCAAGCTCTTGATACAACCCCGAGGACCTGTTCTAAGAGCTTATCCATTATAGTATTATTCAGTTTAAAGAATCGCATGAGTTCTCCCTGAGTCCCGTGTTAATCCCATGACGTCTTTTTTCATTACAGTTACAATAGGTCTTAAACTATAAAATTACCGTTTTTTTCTCACATTTTGTTTTGTTTGTAACTTTGACGTATAGTTATATTCTTTCCTAATTTTTATTGGATTAATTGTTAAATTACGTAGGTACCTTTTAGAGATTAAAAACCAAACTAGTAGTTGCATATTACCTCATAGGGTAGAGTGTCAAAACACCCGTTTCAATGTGCCGTCGGTATAATTACTTCAGTAGGTAGGTATTATGTTTGTCATAGACTGTGTTTTGAGAATTTAAGATACGCAGTGCAGCGCAGCTTTTTCACACTATAGTTTGCCATTGCATCGTACCACGCATCGTACATAATCAGTTCAGACGCTCCAAAGAAAAAAAATGTTAGTTTGGAAATATCACTTTTCACGAAACGTTCATACAAATCGGCAATTTCATACTTAAACCCCTAATATGAGTATACGTTTAGCTGTTGTTTTAACCGAAAACATACATGAGACGGTCAGTTTACTAGGTACCTATATTGGTGAAGTAAATCTCGAGACCCGGATATCCATAAAATATGAATTTATCGTAACAAATGAGACGCTTTTTATTTAAGAGTAAAACATAGTAATTGATGCGGTCTCCGGATGCCGGTCGGCAGACCTCGTGCAAGCGCGTGACGTGAGCTGAAGGCTGCGTGCCATTATTTACAACATGAGTGTAGGCGTCACGCACCCGAATGCCTACCTAATAAAGAGGACAACGAGTCCCACGTCTAAGACAAAACCGAGTATGGTATCTGACATATTTGTCTGCTTTACACAACAAATCGTTTACACGAGATTCCTTGATGCCGCAGGCCGGTTTCAGTCAATTTTTGTCTTCGTAAAGTATGACCGTAAAAATAACAAGAAGTAGACCCATTTGCGACGCGCACTGTAACAACTAACAACGCAATATTCGGAATCAATCGAATCGGAACCGTTTGCCTCAGAACCGCCTCGCCACCGTAGCGTCAATAATAATCGATGTCGTGTCAGATATCGAAGTTATCGAATGCAAAACAGTTTCATGAGTGACAACTATCGCTATTGTTTGAATTATCGTTTTGTTTCGAGTAACTAAGTAGGTAAGCGTTATCAGCGTGCCCTGAGACTAATTTATGAACAGATAACAATAGTACATGCGAGTATCACTGGTATAATCAATAAACTCAATACTTTGGTATGTTCGTACGAGTTATTGCGACTACAAGGTGTGGAGCCTTCTTTAGCCTGGAGGATAAACAGCGGCAAGTACTTACTGATAACGGTATCAATAAACGAAGTTAACGTTAATGTTCAAGTTCTTAATCATAATCATGCATCGAGATGTGGTCGCGGTGGACAAGGGCCTCACCCCGCTCTCCTTGGCTAAAGAGAACTGGCGCAAACCTGTAGTGCTTGACACTAACGACCGCAGGGAGGTATGGCAGAGTAAGGAGCTTCATGGACGCTTTTTCCGGGCCCTGCATGGGCCCGATGTAGACCTATCAGCGTCTGTAGCCTGGCTACGTTCCGGGGACCTCTTCGGAGAAACCGAAGGTTTTGTCTGTTCAATTATGGATGAAGTTATGATGACGAATAACTACCGGAGATTTATTGTGAAGGACGGTACGGTTGACATATGTCGGGCATGCCACCGTCCAGGCGAATCAATCCGTCACATTATTTCCGGGTATTCTCGTCTGGCTAACGGAGAGTACTTGCATAGACACAACCTTGTAGCCAGGATTATCCATCATCAGCAACTTACTCTAAAATACAACCTTGTGGAATCGGAAGTGCCGTACTATAAGTATGTGCCCGACCCAGTTCTAGAAAATGGCAGTATCACATTGTACTAGGATCAACGCATCATCATTGACAGGACTATTGTAGATAATAATCCTGGTATAGTGGTGGTGAATCGATCAAAGCGGCGCGCAATGATTGTTGACATAAAGATCCCGCATGATGAGAACCTCGTGAAAGCCGAGAAAGATACGCAAATCAAGTATCTTGACTTGGCTCGCAAGGTTGTCGACATGTAGGATGTGGACTCAGCGATCATTGTGCCGATAGTTGTATCAGCCCATGGCTTAATTGCCGACAGCCTTCACCAATACCTGAGGAGGCTCTCGTTAGGCAGCTGGATCAAGGGCTTGATTCAGAAAGCGGTACTCCTGGACACGGCGTATTGTTAGGAAGTTCCTGTCTCTGGAGCCCTGACCGTCGGTAGCTTGGACCCTGTTCTTGATACCGGTGGGCTATAATTTTTAATATTTTTAAATGTTTTTTATATATAAGGTCTAACTATTCATACACGAAATATTTTAAAATTTAGAATTACTTGACCCGCAGTAATTTTAAATTATTTATTTTTCATAAAAATATACTCAGATAAAAAAACATAATCCCTTGAAATGGCTTCGTTATAGCCGTTAGATGATTCCCTGAAAATATTTCGTCTATGAATAGTTAGACCTTATATATAAAAAAACATTTATTCAAAAAACTACTAGCTCCTTATTTTTGAACATCCATTACGTTAGTTTACTACGTCGTATTTACCTACTGTCATTGTTGGAATATGGGAGTAAAGGTTTTATGCAAAAAGTCTCAAAAAATTTTAGAATTACAATAATTTCGTAAAAAAAAAAACTCAGATAATTTTTTTTTTCGTTGCTATGGCGACTTATAGAAGTTACCCTTAAAATATTTCGTGTATGAAAAGATAGACCTTATAAACCAGTGACATTTTTTACGGCTTTAGAAGCGAATATCTTCAACCAAGAAAACAAGCATTTGAGGAACCTCGATATCATTTTTATAAGTTGTCGATAGACACTCCCCCAATTTTTTTTTCAACCGTCTGTTACAAACATGTAGACGACACCCGCTCTCCAAATTTCAAAAGTGTGGTGGTGCCAAGCCAACAGTCTCGAAGTAAAATGGCTGTGACATAAGGACGGATAGACATACAGACAGACAGGACGAATCTATAATGGTTCCTTGGTAGCCATTTGGCAAAGGAACCCTAAAAATAAAATCATCAAAAAAAAGTCTAAAAAATTTTTAGAATATAATAATTTCGTAAAAAGAAACCACTCAGATAATTTTTTTTTCGTTGCTATGGTGACTACGACTTATAGAAGTTACTCTTAAAATATTTCGTGTATGAAAAGATAGACCTTTTTATAGTTTTTTTCTACGAAATATTTTAAAATATAAAGATTAAATAAAGAAAACCATAATCATAATCGTCATTTATTGCATTCATGTAGTTTACAAGTTGTTACAATTATATAGGCTTCATACATGAACCCTGCTAGGGCACAGCAATACAAATAAATAGTTTAAAGTGCAACAGTGTCACAATAATAAACAAACCACTGTGCTTTAATAATAACACTAATTTCAACATGTTTATCAGATGTCCTTCATTTTTGTTATTTAAATAGGATAGGTTAAAAACAATTAATTGGTCATCATTTCCATTCGCAAATTAAAATAAAATAAAAAATTTAATTAAAACAAATAGCGATAACAATAATAATCATAAAATAACATGAGCTAGGTACAAAAAAACTAAATCAACCTAAAAAGTTATCATTAAGGCGATAGATAGTCTTGTGCAAAACTCGGAAATTCACAGCAAAAACAAAAAAAACACATCGTGTGTGCGGGACCTCCCCCTTTGACACCTAGACGTAATTAAATTATTTGAGATGATGATCAAAGCTGCTCTACCTACATATTAACCAACTTAAAAAAAAGGAGGTTATTAATTCGACACTTATATTTATCATTGTTTCTAAGAACCATCATACAGAGACGTAACAAAAAAAACTTTTTTGAAGAGGTATTTTGAAATTCATGATCACTCGTATTCGAACATTTTTTTTGTCTTTCGCATATTGGAACATAACGCCTTGCCACTGCAAAATCGTTACAATAACTAATAAGGAGTTACTGTTTTTCAAGATCTAGGACATTTGCGCAAACGGACCTATCCACAAATAGTCATTAGTGCGACTGATACTTGCGCGACAAACGCTTGCGCGACTGGACACTTGTATGAAAATTTCCCTATTTTCTATCATGGGTGTCATTTTAGTGAATTACGGGGTTTGGTGATAACGAAAATGACGTCAAAATGGAAATGAATGATGGTGCCGACGAAAATAACCGGTTTTTTTGTCATGGGTATAATTTTCGTGATTTCGGGGTCGCTGATAACGAAAATTAGGTCAAATTGAAAATCCAAGATGGCCCCGACGAAAATTTTCAGTTTTTTCGTCATTAATGTTTTGGTGTATATTGAAAGTAACGCTATAAAAATAGTGACTTTCATCAGAGCAGCTTCAGAATAATGAAACTTGCAGGGCAAGTAAAAAAGTAGAGTTGAGGTAGATGGGCAAGAAATCCACTACTTCAATGAGTACATTTATTTACCATGGACATGAAATTCGTTTTTCGTCATGAAAAAACTTATACTACATTACTATACTTCTACTATACTTTTACTATATTATATTTATGAGAATATCCGACCAAATTAATAAATATATATAATTATCTATTATATTTTATAGAAATAGTTTCCATTTTGGCTAAAAAGGCTTAGTTTCAAAACGAAAGATAGTTGTGATATTTGAATAATCAAGTTAAATGTTTATTTACTTTATATTGCTAATAAATCAATTGGTAATAATTAAATGATATTTATAATGTTTCCTAGATCTTATCTTGCAATTTCAAAATATCTAGTTGTTTTAATCAATTCTCTGAACTATCAGTTGATGTTCATATTTTATCCGATTAAACATAAATATTACAAATAAATACATACTATATTGCTAAATTATGTAATAAAGTTTTAAAATAGTTCCCTTACATAGGATTTGTTAATTATAATCTATGTTATTAGTTATTTCGGTATAATGTATGACCATTTGCCATTGGTTTATTATGGCGGCCATCTTTGATTAGTATTATTATGATTATGATTTGACGGGTATAAAAGTAGATGTCGCCGCCAATTCAGGGCTTTTTGCTGTTAGTGTTCGAAGGGTTAAGACATACCCTGATTGATATATTGTGTGATACAAAATGTGTAAAGCTGGAACCTATTTGGATTACAATGTTTATGTAAGTTATTTGATATTATACTATTATACTAGAATATATAATATTTTAAAAGATGTTACCGTGGAGTTTCTTGTCCATTCTTCTCCACGAAGACCTAGGTTTGCGAATGGACGTAGCTTGATAGGTAATTGACGTTACCTATAAATATCTGACAAGCCTAACCGAAATAAATGAATAGTCTTGTCTCTCTGTGCTTTTCTTGATAAAAACCCTTTTCCCTAAACACCCTTTTAGAGATACTTTAGACATATTAAATAACAAGTAACCATTCTGACACTCAAAGCTTAATAATCGGTATATATATTAATACATATATACATCTAGTATTACATCCCTGTTCTTAACACGCGCTTCTTGTACTTTCATTTTGACCTCATTTTCGTTATCAGCGACCCCGAAAACCATAAAAATGATACCCATGACGATAAAACCGAAAATTTTCGTCGGCGTCATCTTGTATTTTCATTTTGACCTCATTTTCGCTATCAGCGACCCCGAAAACCAAGAAAATGACACCCATAAAGAAAAAACCGCAAATTTCCATCGGCGTCATCTTGCATTTCCATTTTGACCCCAAATTCGATCGGAGTGCCCTTGACTTCCAACTTCTGAATAATAAGAAATTGTAATTCGGGGGCTGCTTTATTCAGCCGAAAGCCTGAAACTGATATTCCCAGTTTAGTGCGAATGGAGATGGCGTTATTCGAGGATAACGGTTCACGAGGACGATACATAGAGGCCGCTTACAAGCATTTTCAGTGCATTCCCCCATAAAAGCGTCGAATCAGAGCTTGCTTTTTCCGCAGCAGGAATTATGTGTAACCGAATTCGCAGCAGGATAAACGACTGCACTTTAGATGCTTTATTATTTTTGAGTTCAAATTTTATGTGTCAAAAGAAAACAGTATAGTTTTTTTTTTGTTGCTAAATTTATGTTGGTTAAATTGTTTTGTTATGTTTAATAATTTGACAAGAAGGCTATTATTTTTGTTTTCCAGAGTTTCTTTTAATTTGTACCTATTAATTATTTTATTAATGTTACTCACCACGCGAGTCACAGACTGTTTTTTTTAATAATAATAAGTATTATGTTGATTAAGTGAAGTTAAACTGTTTTGTTACTTTTTTATGTTTTATAATTTGACAAGGAGTCTATTTGTCCTTTTATTTTTGTTCTTCAGAGTTTATTTTAATTTGTACTTGTCGTATATGTCAGGATTTATTTCGTAAGGCTCCTACATCATGTGGGCAGACGATGGGTTTCGTGCTATGAAAACACACTGGGTGCGATACACTGTTTCTAGCAAAACTAACGAATTACTTGAGATTACAACTTAACACGGGGCACAATGAATCGGGTACAGTTCCAAGACGTCTCAACTCCACCGCGATCAGACATTGACTGTCGCCCTTGCCTCGAGCTGAACATCAGGGCTCTGTAGAAGCACGCTGTGGTGTGGGTAGACTGGTAAGTAGGTCGCGTCATGTCACCAGTGTCCACTGACGCGTTTTCCAATTCATTTTATGTCCGGATCCGACATACTTATTAATTATTTAACTAACGTTACTCAGCACGCGAGTCACAGACTGATTATTTTAATAATAAGAATATTATGGCTATAACACCAAAATTATCGTATTTAATTTGAATAACTTCAAATAACAAAAATTAAAAATTTCATATATTTTTAATTTTCCTGTGTTTTTATTTTAACTCATTAACACAAATATAAGAAAAATCTATGTTCATGAAAAATCCGTAAAATCCGGATAATCCGGATTGGGTCAAAAATCCGTTCTTAAAAATCCGGATTTTAAAACTGAACGGATTTGCATTCCCTAGCCATAAAACCCATGTGTTGTGTCCCATGTGATGATTTTGCGATTTAGCCTCTGTTACCTCGGAAGGAGTGCGGAAAGAAACCTCGGACTCGCGTTGGACACGAGAGACCTCTTTTCAACGCCAGATTTACGCAACAAGAGCGAGTTTTGTGAACTTTAAAAAAATACGTAGAACTTGTTAAGCATATTACAGCATATAACCAATATTATGGTGCACCAAAAATAATTGCAATTCAATAATAAAATTAGTCAAAAAAACATTGTAAACCTGTGCGAATATTGACCTAACTGGGGCCTTAACACTAGAAACGGGGATCATGTTTACTGTTTTCTTTGAGTTCCCGATACAATGATGATCCGAGGGTATTTGGGAACTCAAAGAAAACAGTGAGCATGGTAAATATCCCGTTTCTAGTGTTAATGATAATGTTAGTGACCATGATAGTTTAAAATCTTATATTGCAAAAAAGTTTTTTTTAATTTAAAGAAAACTTGAGGATCTTGTGATTAAATAATAACAGCCACTCGGGTCGATCTTTAGGTTAAGCCGTGCTTGCCTAGTTTGGTCTGTGGCTGGGCGACCACCCATTACATACCGAGTTTCCTCCGTGCCTCGAAAAGCACATTAAGCCGTTGGTCCCGGGTGTCTCAAAAAGTCTGACAACCAGATTACCAAGGGGTATCGGATTACCCAGTACTAACTGGGTTGTGGAGGTCAGATAGGCAGTCGCTGCATGTAAAATACTGGTATTCAGCTGCATCCGGTTAGACTGGAAGCCGACCCAAACAAAGTTGGGAAAATCTACCGGAATGCAAAAATTTTCGACCTCGCTTCGCTCGCTGTTGCATTCTACGTTTTCTTGAGTAATTCTTTAGAAACTTTCATAATTTTGCAAGTCGATAAATTAATGCATATTTTTCGGTATGAAAGGTCAAAAGAAAGTAAGTTATCCGAGACTCAGTGCAAACTACGAAAAGCCAACTCTGGTGTTGCCAAATAGCTGATGACCGAACGCCTCCCGCCGCCGCTCCCTAACTTCTTTTTAATTCACGCACTCACTATCACCATTATTTCATAATTATTATTTATTTATTTATCGTGTGGTTAGTGCCTAAGCCAGTGTCTGAGTTTTGTACCGCCCATGGGCCTCGGACTTGGTTTTTCATGCCGTCGAGAAATATCTCTCAGGCATGCTGGTTTCCTCACGATTTCAAAATGATTTTTTTTTTCTAGGGTGTCCGGGTAAATAACTCAATTTCACCTAAATGACCAGTAGCCCTAATCCCTTTGAGACAGAAAGGCTTACCGGTAAGATAGAACACTGTGCATCCAACATGCTGAGTGTGAGAGATGGGCTGCCTTTAGTACGGATAAGTGAACCGGTGTATTTATAGTGAACTTTATAAATGTTATCCAGTGTTGGTGTGTGAATCAGCTGTGGCGGTGGGGGCGCGGGTGCGGCGTGTTCAGATGAAAATAAACGTAAATGTCAGACAGACGGACACCGCGCCTGCTGCCCCACATGTGGAAGTGCAGTCGCGCCCCAGTGACGCTGCTGTCTCATTCAATAGAGTTTCTCTTACGAATATTCAATCAAAATTCAATACTAGAACTAAGTAAAGTCGAAACTTGTTTTTATGGTCAAAACGGTATGTCACTGACCACTGTGAGCCAAAGATATAGTGAATATAGCTGCTTTATTTACTATGTTTGTATGTTTTTGCTATCTTTCACAAAAACCACTTAAGGACCTTGCCACAGACCTGACGCACTACACGGCCACGACTTTTGGCCGCAGAAGCGCCGATCAGGAAGAATGTTTTTTTTTGCACGACTGGGCGCCCGTCAGGTCTTGTTCGAGATAGAAGCTGGACAGCTGGTCCGACCACAAGTCGTGGTCGTGGCCGCGTAGTGCGCTGCTTTACTCACCACGTTAACGTTTTCCAGGCCTTCCTCGGCCACGACCGCTAAGACTCTAATTTCTCGGGAAAGCATTGAGTGGCCGTAAAGCTGTATGTAGTTTATTTTACTTATTTTACTTATTCAGCTGTAGTTAGCGATATACAGGAGAGCCGACTGCAAAATTTCGTAAAATTTCGTTTCTCCGCCGCCTCGTGCGACCTCCCTTGTCCCAGCACGGGTGCGGGAACGCGATAAAGAGGATATACCAAACTAGTTGCTAAACCAGAATTGCTAATATTCTCCATACCTACTACTAGTGAAAAAAAAACTCACCTGTCGATATTTTTATCACTTACTACCTAATACAGACCTTCATAATGATTATACATGCAATACAATACGCTTTCAGTAATTAAAATGTCCGTAATCTGTACAATTCCAAAATAGGGGTTCTACTACGGATGTTGCTTACATAATCTCGTCTGTCAAGGTGTTTCGGCAGAATATGTGTGTGCAAGTTCCGCCGTGGCAGACTATCAAATTCGGACTTAGCATCACTTTTATGAGAAACCATTGTGCATTTTATCGCGGTATCAAGTACGTACGTTTTGCAGCCGGTTCTCCTACTAATATTCTTGTTCAGTTTGGCATATATGCGTAGCAGTAGTAGTAATAGGTGGCTGCACACGATTGCGTGATCGTCGCACATTCTCAGCTCCGGCGCATTCCGCAATGTCCGCACTCCGACCGCCCCAACTCACCGTTGGGAAGCGTCAAAAGCAACAGTTTAACATATTCACACGTGAACTGTGTGCCGACTGGCGCACCTCTCTGTCTACACTATAGTGTTACATGCGCTGCATACGTAATCCTCCATAATCTACGCCCCTTATCCGTTAAATAAACAAAACAACAGGCTCCGGAAACTATAACACCATAATTTGCATGCTGTTGCTGTTGTACCCGTACCTAAGTCCATAACGCTCCCTGGCTCACTCTTAAAACTCTTCTACTTCTTTGTTTTCTCAATTGAACAAGGGTGGAAATGAATTTCGTTTATCTACAATATAAATGAGTATGGATCTCAAATTTTGTGAGTTTGGAGGTATTCAATTCAGGCTCACACTGACAAAGGCAGGTGCAAGCCATGTAAGGTTTCGACTTTGAACTGTGCAGTGAGTCCTAAGCTCTGCGATGTGTGAGCTTGTCGTGGCCGTGATAGCTTCGGATAGATGAGGTGCTTAATTGTTTGATATTAGTAGTTATTTGTTGTGGTGAAATTAATGACATCAGTAGAGTCGCGTACTACATTCATAGTACGATGACCTCACGGATAGTGTTAGCGACCTCAGCTTCCGGTGACCGAAACACAATGTTATAGTACGACATTATAATTTACAGGGTGAATTTTTTAAGTGGGCGTGGATGGCTAAGGCTACATACGCACTATGCGGTTAGCCGGATTGCGGCCAGCCGTCCGGCTGACCGGAATCAAAAATTTGTACGAGAAAGTAGTTTTTATACGCACTGCGATGCTGCTGCCGGTCGACCGCTGCGGTCGTTCTGAGCACTGCGGCCCGACTGACGGCCAGCCGCATGGTTGCTATACACACTACACGGATGGTGCTAGTTTGCGGTTCAAAATCAATATTCCTAGCCAGGAATCGAACCCATTGATTTCGGAAAAAAAATACACACTGTATTATTACTTAGGTACACCATTCGATAGTGTCGCTAATAAGGATCAAATTCTGGGAAGTAGGTACAATGACATATGGCAAACTAAAGGAAAGAGTTCAATTTTGATAAAATAAATAACAGTTGGAGTAATCTACGAAACGTCGAACAAAATTACTACTGGCTCCAAATCAGAGAGAGGTCTTTAAAAATTACATTGAGGTTCCTAAGACCATTTTTTCTCAAAGTCAATCGTTTGAAAGATAGACACTTCCAAAGTGGTGAAATTTCTGTAATCTAATTTCTAAAGGAAAATTCTGAAAAAAATTTAGAGTTGTAGAACGTAAAAAAAACTTTAAACGATTATTGGTTTGAATAAGATTTGATGTTTAGTTTTTGAGATAAGTATGGTACTTTTTATCAAACTGCTGCAGTAACTTTGTTTTTCATGAACATACTTTGAAAAACAAATTTACTTTTGCTGTTTTGTTTGGTGCTACGGAACCCTGTGTGCGTGTAGTACGACTCGCACTTGCCGGTTTTTTGATCTACCTACTCTATTTTTTCCTGGCTGTAAGGAAACATATAGGTAACTAGGAAAGACGACATAGGTACAATCAAGACATTTATACAACATGTAACGTACTTAACGCACACCCTCAGACACCCCAATTAGTATTTTATGTTATAATCATAATACATACACTGAATTTTTAGTTAAACATGTATGAGCATTGATTATTTATTGATTTAGTTATACTAATTCTAGAAGAATGTTGTGGTCACAGTACAAATCCACGAACGCACACAGTCGCACACGTAGGTATACGTAGGTCTTGCTAGACTAGTAGGTAACTAGGTATTCGCCGCTCGACACAATTCGTAGGTACCTATCATCATACCGAGCATCGATTTGTTTATTTATGTCTAGTAAACATTTGATTGCATCTTTCCATCACACTTTTCAGGCTTTGGACTGTCGACTCTGAATGATTTTATTTATTGATTATGATACAATGCCAATATTCGGTACAAAATGATTTATTCAAAGACGGCGTGTTTAAAAGATGTTAATCAAGGTATTTAAAGTCTGTCTTTTAATCTCGGAGACTAAATTGACAAGTACAAATGGCAAACTGACATAGATTTCAATAGCATTTAAGCCAATTTTGACATTTTTACCTGTCAATTAAAAAACAGACATTACAATAATTTAAAAAATGAAATAGGTAGGTACTTAACTTATTGTTTGCCACTACACGACGACAAACACAAAACACAAACACTAAACACTCATACGACGTTGTATTTTTAATACACTTACAAAATGTCCACCACCTTGTTCAATACATTTTAATGCCCGTTTTCTTAATTGATGTTTTAATTTAGAAAGCACGTCAGTGCCATTTTTCACTACCTATTTCAAAAGCGTTCACTATCCTGTTTCTCAGGTCCTCGGCACTTGTTGTCCCCACAAAAAAATGTCAAGAGGCGTCAAATCAGCTGATCTGGGAGGCCACTGGACAGGCCCGCCACGACCGATCCAGCGCTCTCCAAACTCATCGTCAAGGTGCTCTCGAACAGTCCTAGTGAAATGAGCAGGGGCACCATCGTG
Source organism: Noctua comes (assembly GCA_963082995.1). NCBI lineage: Eukaryota > Metazoa > Arthropoda > Insecta > Lepidoptera > Noctuidae > Noctua > Noctua comes. The sequence goes on from OY720288.1 coordinate 115,818, forward strand.
TTGGTAGAATACCTCTTGTAAATTATGAAGAGGTGTCTTCTAGCAATGTATGTAGAGTTTCTCGTAAAAACTGTAAATATGCGTCTCCTGTTAATCTTTGTAAGAACACAGGCCCCAGTATGTTTGTACCAATGACACCGGCCCAGACGTTAACTGAGAAACGGTGTTGGTAGGAATCCACTCTGCATGCGTGAGGATTTTCGTGCATCCATAAATGTGTGTTGTACATTCACACGTGTGAATGTACTTTCATCTGTCCAAATTATGTTCCGCTGCCAATTTTCTAATAACCAGCGGCTGAACTGCAAGCGGGGAGTGTAATCGTTTGGAGTCAACTCCTGGCATCTTCTGAGGTGGAATGGATGTTCTTTATCACCACGAAGTGTTGAAGACGAGTACGTGTACGCACATTGGCTCCCCTGTCGATGGCCGTGTTCAGACGGAACGTTCCGTGGTCGCGAAGCCGCTGAGGAGCAGCTAACATAGTACTGCGGTCTACTCTTGTACCATACGTTTGGTTGAATGTTCTGCAAGCTAGAGTCACATTATCACCACACCGTGCCAAAGTTCTCACCATTTCGGTGTACTGAACATTTGTGTAATGGAAAGACATCGCGCGCGATAAATTATTTGCAACCACACGACTTACCACTAAAAATGTCCGCGCGTGACTAAATTGACTAAGACATCGTAGCGCCGGCGCGTGGTGGCTATCTCGCTCCATCCCAGGTTTTTAGTTTGCAGGAGAAAGGGAACGAAAACAAACATGACAGTTAGATATAACCAAATCAATAATCAATGCTCATACATGTTTAACTAAAAATTCAGTGTATTTATTATGATTATAACATAATATACTAATTGGGGTGTCTGAGGGTGTGCGTTAATTACGTTACATGTTGTATATAATCTTTTAGGTCTCAGCATTTTTATCTTTTTAATTTCAGTAAAAAGACGTCAATTCCTCACACAAGGACACGACACGGCAAATCTCAAATCAGCGTCTCGAGTCCACAAGTTCACTTGTGGTGTGGGCCTGTGTGGCACCTTTTTCTTGTAAGTCGGTGAGCCAACCAGGCTTTTGTATACTAAGCGCTTTGTCGAGCAAGTTTTTTATTTTTAATCATACTATATTATGTCATGTTGAATGCCCATGTAACACCCACTCCTATCAAGATCGGAGACTCTACACTCGAAGTTGTAGACGATTATGTCTACCTGCGACAAACGACGAGAAAGAGGTCAATTGCCGAATCCGACTCGGCTGGGCAGCGTTCGGGAAGTTGCGAGGTATCTTCTCGTCCAACTTACCGCAGTGTCTCAAGACGAAAGTCTCTGACCAGTGTGTGTTGCCAGTGATTACATACGAGACCGAAACGTGGTCGCTCACAATTGGCCTCATCAGAAGGCTTCGAGTCACCCAAAGGGCAATGGAGAGGGCTATGTTCGGAGTTTCCTTGCGTGATCAAATCAGAAATGAGGACCAAGGTTACCGACGTAGCCCGAAGAATAGCTAAACTTAAGTGGCAGTGGGCAGGGCACATTGCTCGCAGAACGGATGGCCGATGGGGCCGAAAAGTTCTGGAGTGGTGACCGCGAACCGGAAGACGCTGCGTTGGAAGGCCTCCCACTAGGTGGACCGATGACCTGGTGAAGGTTGCGGGGATCCGCTGGATGCGAGTCGCACGGGACCGCTCAATGTGGCGACATTTGGGGGAGGCCTATGTCCAGCAGTGGCCGTCTTTCGGCTGAAATGATGATGATGATACTATGTATATTATAATTTTGGCGCCCCCTAAAACTGCTGCCCGGGGGGGTACCACGGTTTGTCCTCCCCCCTTAGATCCGGGGCTGGATAAGTTATCAGCTTCACTTCCCTTATGCCGCGCACTCGCGCGAACGTTTCGAGTCGCTAGACCTCCTAGAGTATATATGTTCCTTGCGCTGGACTGTACATGAAAGTCGACAGACCACCACAAGTTGAGACTTTACCATAACTTGCATTCAGTTACCGGTACTGGGTACACCAGTCATTGATGAAACCAAAACCACTAATACCACCATAGCGTGTTGATACAATGTGGTACTATTTAGTGTTGCTCTATTGTGTTCTATCTACAGTGGTCACTATGCGTGCCGTGTCCAGGAGTACTGCTTTCTGAATCAAGCCCTTGACCCAGACACGCAATGAGAGCCTCCTAAGGTGTTGGTCGAGGCTCTCTGCTATTAGTCCATTAACCGTAACGAATATCGTTACAATGATTGCCGAGTCCACGTCTCACATGTGCCATGTCATTGCCACGCCGCCGCAGGCTGTGGTTCTACCACAGTCTACCATAATATCAAATCGCGATAACGATGTGAGTAATGACATGGTTACTAATGTAAGTACCCAGTGCAATGAGGAAATGAGGAGTGCTTTGGAGGGTGCGATTCGAGAATATCGGTTCATGCAACCCGACCTTAGACCACGCATACCTCGTTTGCCCATGCATAACAAAAATAGGACGCTGGTGGCTGTTCTGGATTCGCAGTTGTCAATCTATTTTAACAACTGTGAAGACCTCACCGATGCTCACTCAATCCTGTATTGTGCGGCTGTAGCGGCATGTCGTGTAGCTCATGTCAAATTTTCTGATGACAGAGCTACACGACATAAAACAGCCGTACCAGCATGGCAGTACAGGATTGAACGACGTATTGGTGAGGCCAGAGCACTCATCGGCAAACTGATCTGCTTCAGGGAGGGCAATACTCGTCTTAGAGTGATGCGTTTTGTGCGGCGGGCATTCTCGGGGACTGATATTAGTCCTCGAGACTACATGTCCGGTGTCACAGAGCGCATCGACTTCCTGAAGCAGAAAGTGTATGCATGGGCAAACCGTATCCGTAGGTATAAGCGGAGGGTGGACCGATACACTCAGAATCGCACATTCCAAAGAGATAAAAGGTGGGTTTATAGGGCTTGGGAGCGACCGGACCAAGGTGTGGCTGACACGCGCCTGCCGGATGATGATGCCATGTCTTCGTTCTGGCGCAGCATCTGGTCGGTGCCTGTTAGCCATACCGAGGGTGATTGGACTCGGGAGGTTGAGCGAGCGTGCGATCTAGTACCAGAAATGGGGGCAATCACTATCAGCCCCCAAGACGTAGTTCGTGAAGTCCGTCCGTTGCCGAACTGGAAATCTTCAGAGCCGGATGGGCTGCACAACTTTTGGATTAAATGGTTCACCAGATCGCACGCTCGCCTGGCGATCCTGTTCCAGTCAGCCTTAGAGTCAGGGTCGCTGCCAGAGTTCCTGACAACAGGTATAACCCACCTGCTCCATAAATCGGGTAGTACTGCGGAGCCCAAAAATTATAGACCGATTACCTGTCTTCCGACGGTCTATAAAGTTCTTACATCCATTTTGAGAGCTAAAATTAACAAACACATTGATGACAATTCTATCATGTCCGCTTCTCAAAATGGATGTAGGAACGGGTCCCGCGGTACTAAGGAGCTACTCCTCATTGATATGGCCATTAGTCAACAGGTTCGCCGTTCCATAAAGGATCTGTCGACATGTTGGATAGACTATAAGAAGGCCTACGACTCCGTGCCACATACATGGCTCATGAGGGTGCTAGAGTGTATAAAGTTGATGCAACTCTGCGCACCTTCCTGATGTCTTGTATGAGGCAATGGAGGACAGTCCTTCGTTATCCAGGATGTCGGCAAATCCAGAGGACTAGCGAGCCGATAAGGATAGAGCGAGGTATATTTCAGGGTGATAGTTTGAGTCCACTTTGGTTCTGCTTAGCCTTGAATCCTCTTAGCACGCTGCTGGAGGATTCAGGTCTAGGCTCACCTCCTTTACATGGATGACCTGAAACTCTTTGCCCCCAATGATTTACAACTGATGGAGCTACTGAAGGTGACTGAAACTTTCTGTAGCGCCATCAGGATGGAATTTGGTGTGGACAAATGTGCGGTCATGCATGTAAAGCGAGGGGAGATTGTGGAATCCGTGGGAACCCAGCTCTCGAATTCCATAAATCTTAGATCCCTCTCAGCAACCGAAACCTATAAGTATTTGGGTATGTCGGAAGCGCTGGGCATCAATGTTGCTGACATGAAGCAATCGTTAAAGGAGCGCTTCTTTGGCCGCCTGAAAAAAGTATTTAATAGTCTTTTATCAGGCGGAAATAAGGTACGTGCCTTCAACGGTTGGGTCATGCCGGTTTTGATGTACTCTTTCGGCATACTCAAATGGACTCAAACAGAACTAGACGCCCTGGATAGGAGGGTCAGTACATTGTTGACGGCATATCGAATGCATCACCCGCGTTCTTCGGTTATGAGACTGTATATCCCGCGGAAGTGTGGGGGTCGAGGCTTTTTAAATGCTAAGACTCTCCACAATCGCGAGATATGCAGTCTCAGGGAATATTTTCTTGAAGCCGACGTGGGGATGCATCGAGATGTGGTCGCGGTGGACAAGGGCCTCACTCCGCTTTCCTTGGCTAAAGAGAACTGGCGCAAACCTGTAGTGCTTGACACTAACGACCGCATAGAGGTCTGGCAGAGTAAGGAGCTTCACGGACGCTTTTTCCGGGCCTTGCATGGGCCCGATGTAGACCTGTCAGCGTCCGTAGCCTGGCTACGTTCCGGGGACCTTTTCGGAGAAACCGAAGGTTTTGTCTGTGCAATTATGGATGAAGTTATGATGACGAATAACTACCGGAGATTTATTGTGAAGGATGGTACGGTTGACATATGTCGGGCATGCCACCGTCCAGGCGAATCAATCCGTCACATTATCTCCGGGTGTTCTCGTCTGGCTAACGGAGAGTACTTGCATAGACACAACCTTGTAGCCAGGATTATCCATCAGCAACTTGCTCTAAAATACAACCTTGTGGAATCGGAAGTGCCGTACTATAAGTATGTGCCCGACCCAGTTCTCGAAAATGGCAGTATCACATTGTACTGGGATCGATCCATCATCACTGACAGGACTATTGTAGCCAATAAGCCTGATATAGTGGTGGTGTATCGTTCAGAGCGGCGCGCAAGGATTGTTGACATAACGGTCCCGCATGATGAGAACCTCGTGAAAGCCGAGAAAGATAAGCAAATCAAGTATCTTGACTTGGCTCGCGAGGTTGTCGACATGTGGGATGTGGACTCAGCGATCATTGTGCCGATAGCTGTATCAGCCCATGGCTTAATTGCCAAGAGCCTCGACCAATACCTGAGGAGGCTCTCGTTAGGTAGCTGGATCAAGGGGTTGATTCAGAAAGCGGTACTTCTGGATATTTTTTTTTGTAAAGAATATTTAAAAATGTAATTAATTTGTATATAAATAAATAAAGGACATTATATTATTTATTATTGTTCATAAAAACAATCGCACTTTCGAGCATCACCGACAGTGTGGGAAGTTATTAAACCCTGTTCAGTAATAAATGTCTGCTGGATAGATTTAATCACTTTCCCTCTTTTCGAGGCAATCACAAAATTAAGTAAACTTTTGTCTGCGGTATGGCCTGTGATAAAATATAATTATGAAGAGACGGTAGGCTGTTATGTAGGTAGCAGTATCAGAAAAGTCATAGTATACGCCTGTGCAACTCTGTGCAAGTAAACCTTAGGTCCACCCTGACTCGGGCGGTACGCGACGGCCGGTTTCCGACTTGGGTTTGCGTGCTTTATATAAGTGGGTGTATTGCATACTGCAAGTTCAACATGCACGGCTATCTGTAGGATGCAGAGCAGCCAAGGTGAACCACTTCCACCTAAAAATAACCCAGATAGGTACACGCGAGTTTCGCAAAACAGTACGAGGCGAAAGTGAATCCTTGTCAGCGTGCGCACGTCACATACCGGCCCTGTGATTAGCGGAACAAAATGGCAATCAAACATTTTATTAACATTATGAAATACTTGTAGGTAGTCGACATAAAACAAATAAACAAAAGCAGCATAAACGTAGATTAATGAGAGTATTGCCACAGAGATGTCCCAATGTGTTTTTTTCAGGATCGAAAGACACATTTCACCAAAAACTGTTCATGACATTATTAATTGATTAGGTTACCTACCCAACTACTTACTTTTATTGTTCAGATGTTTATTTTGTTGATTTCACAAGCTACATAGGTACCTAGGTAGGTAAGTCTTAATTAAATTGTATTATCTGATTTTGGTATGCAGGTTTAATCAGAAGTCACAAGTCATTTTGTAATGTAACTAAAATGTGCATATCTATATCCACTTGGATTGGACGTTTTAGTTAAATTATAAATTACGGATTTAGTGAGACTGCGTTGTTTTGTAATCAATGCCAAGAAAAAATTGAAGCAAAGTGTGGTTCAACGATTCAAGTGATCGTGTGGAATGTGAAGTAGTGCAAGTGCGAGTGCGAGCCACGAGATGGCGTCGCGGTCGCCAATGCTGGCGCAGAGGAAAGTCACATGGGTCGTGGAGATCGGAGACATACCAGCGTATGCGCACGCGCCCTATGAGAAACACCTAAGTAACAGCAAATGTAAGTATTACAATAACGGAGAAAAAATCTTGATTAATTAAGTATAATATTGTGATCTGGGCACTTTAGTGTGATATCGTCCTGATGTTGCCTGCGGTTAGCGATCCTTTGATGTGATGTTCATTCACCCTTTATTATGGCTTAAAAAATGCTTGCTTAATACAATTAATATACTTGGTTAATTTTCGTATTGTAGCTCATTATAATAATTTGTTTTATTTGTTGCACAGCTTGCAAAGTATTACTCATTCGCGTAACAAAATATTTTTATCAGCGACATCTATGATTATCTCGTAAAACTATGCGCTTCTAGAGACTAAAACTAGATGGCGATGGAATTACAATTAAATATTATTGTGTATTTTCAACAAGGAATTTAGTATTTCAGACATATAAAGTTGGGTACAAAACTTTCTTTCATAATTTTATTTTGGTCTGGTCACACAGTATCATGTGAGTGTGCGTGACACACAAACACAACTACAGTAATTCCTACGTACGTACGTAGGCTGCTTATTTGCTTAATCGTGTCGCGCGGCTCCCACCCTCCCCGCATGTCATCTCGTTCGCTTGAGTCGCTGTCATTTTCGTAGTTTCGGAAACTAAGTTTGCTGTGTCCGTTCGTAATGTTTTCCACGCTTTTTAGCGTCGATTCACTATCTTTATTTTTTTGTGCGCGACACTGAGGAAAAAGTGTTCATCATTGAAGTGAGCAGTGACGAATATCGGCCGGCGGTGTCTCTCCGCGAGTTTTATTAATCTTGTTTTGAAAAGTTTGGACAAAGTTTCAACTCGGGAGGTGCGGTGTGTGTGTGCGTGTTGTCATGTCTCTGACAAAGTTTTTATCATCACGTAAACTGGATTGAAAAGACATCGTCGGGACAGATAAGGCTCGGAGAAAATGGAGCCGAGTTACATAGGTAAGTGCGGGGGGTGTCGCGCGGCGCCTCCGTCGTAACTTAGCGGCGAGGACCTTGAGTGGTTGAGTGTTGAGGTGCAGCGGTGTTGTGGCGGTGATGCAAGCGAGCAGCGCGCGGGCGCCGGCGCACCTGCCTCCGCCGCGCTGCGACGCGCCGCGGCCTTATCTTATCACACGGACACCATGTAACATTGTGTACATAGCCATCTGATAAACAGACTAGAAACTCACTCTCTTCTCGCATTTCATAAGTCCAACGGATTTCATGTGATAACACTGAGATAGGCAATGTTTGGAACTGTTCCTACAACATTCTAATTAGGGCTCCTTACTTACAATTAATAAATGTAAGTGTTCCAAGTCTTTCTAACAGCTGGACTTGGCAGACAGACAGTGGTGTTCACAGTATTAGTATATGTAATACCTAGAAGCCATGAGGTTGCCATAGAAACATTTGACCTAAAAGTTTGAGAGGTCAAACCTGTAAATAAGGAGTCCCTAAGTTTGTCTGAAGTTACCCTATTCTAGCTACAACTTTAGAAATGATTAAGTTAGTGGCCAGTGGGTGTTATTGCTAGTGGAAGAACATTCATCAAATTATCTATTCATCAAAAAATCAAATGGAGCTAAGTTACTGCAGAGATCGGAAGAGGTACATTTTGTTTGCCTAAACTTCAAGAAAGTAAGTAACCTGTGGATATATCTGATCTCCCTCTAATTCTGGTTATTTTATAACTTGAGTTTGTACTTACTGCTTTTTTTTATTATGAGAGCTAATTTTTTCTCAACTGGGCTGTGAAGGCTAGATAACCAGTCACTCAATGTAAAGTACTGATATTCAGCAGCTGATCCCAACATAATTGGGTACAACATAAAAGGGTAGGCAGACGATGATAGTGGAGCTAAGTTGTTTGGGTAGATGGACCACCCCTTAAATATGGATACTTGCTGTAAAATCATGCAGATGAACATAAAATATGTCCATGGCACTTGGCCATTACACAGCTCCCTATCACTGAAAGAATTATTCTAATCAAACCATTACTTCTAATGATTACCCCTTACAAACACTGAAACAATTTTATCCTATATTTGTATAATACTGGCTGTTGCCTTCGTCCATGTGAAATTTTATAGCCTATAACCTTCCTTGATAAATGGGCTATCCAACACTAAAAGTTTTTTTCAAATCGAACCAGTAGTTCCTGAGATTAGTGCATTCAAACAAACAAACAAACTCATCAGCTTTATAATATTATTATATTATATATTAAATATATTTAGTATAGATTAGTCCATGAAAAATTATTAACATAATTATTTAATAAAAAAATTACAATACCCCGATTAATACCACTTATAATTGCGTTAATTAATTCCAGCAGAAAATAAATAGATATTGAAGTGCGAATCTGTAAAAAACTGGGTATTTAGTACATTGTATGTTAAAATGATTGTGGAATAAATCAGTTTGTCAACAAGCATGTGTGTGCGTGTGAATAAATTGCTGCATTGTGCAGAATCTGTCATGCACCAATTGTGTTGAAGAAAGCTGTGTATGAAATGTTGGCGGGATCACCTTTCAGTAGATCATGTTCTTCCTTATGGGACTGGTTTGTGTAAGGTGTGTGGTAATCAACATAACAGCTTATTATATTCTGAGTGTATGCCTATCATATTATTAATAGGTCCAACTAATTATAATGGTTTAGATAATAACTAGCTGATGCCCGCGACCTGCGTCTGCATAAAATTATTGTAAAAATACTACCTCTCTATTTAAATTGGATTTTGTAAACAATTTTATGGGGTTTTTTTTTACACGGAACCCTTATCTGTTTTCTAAAACAAGAGTGGCCTAAGTTACTCCTTATAACATCAGCTATCTACCAGTGAAAGTCTCGTCAAAATCGGTCTAGCCTTTTCAGAACAAACAGGTAGACAGACAGACACATTTTGAATATTGTTTTTTTTCATAAGTACCACAATAATTATAATGGGTGTAAAAGCTCCCTTAACGAAGTCGAAAGGCACTCGTTCTCCCAGTCATAGCGATTATTTCTTTGTTCTAGAGTACCTTTTAACCTTCTAGTTACGGATATCTCCGTGGGGGGTCAAAGTTCTAACTTTGAAGTTTTTAATGTTAAAACTTTACTTTAAAAACCTTACCTTTACCGCCGTAGTATTCAATGCATCCATCAGCACCATGTTCTGATTGCGTTACATTGAGTCCGACCGTAAAGCGTTATTTTTCACCTAAAGAAAAAAAGTTGTTTCCCAACAATAATTTTTACGTAGAGTTACGTAGTCATAGGCAGTCGCTCCATGTCAAATACTGCTGCATCCGGTTAGACTGGAAGCCGACCCCAACATAGTTGGGAAAAGGCTAGGCAGATGATGAGTTACGTGCTTTGATGTTAGTACCAAATGACTGAATGAAGCCAAGAGGTTGGCTTCAAAACATAGACGTTTTTCTCCCAGATTTTCATAGGGGTGCTTTTCCATAAGTTAACATTTCAGTGTGCTTAGTTTGCGCAGACATTTGTCATTATTAATTCACATGGTTGAAAACAGTCATAATAATGTATCATCATCATTTCAGCCGAAAGACGTCCACTGCTGGACATAGGCCTCTCGCAAGTGTCGCCATATTGACCGGTCCCGTGCGTCTCGCATCCAGCGGATCCCTGCAACCTTCACCAGGTCATTGGTCCGGCTAGTGGGAGGCCTTCCAACGCAACGTCTTCCGGTCCGCGGTCACCACTCCAGAACTTTTAGGCCCCATCGGCCTTCCGTTCTGCGAGCAATGTGCCCTGCCCGCTGCCACTTAAGTTTGGCAATTCTTTGGGCTCCTCGGTAACCTTTGTTCTCTTGCGGATGTCTTCATTTCTGATTCGTTCACGCAAGGAAACTCCGAGCATAAATAAAATAAAAAACATATATAAAAATAGTTTATTGGTAGAACAAGTTTAGGTTAGGTTAGGTTTAGTTTAGGTATCAACAAATTTTTGTGATTGGATCCTCCTTTTAGGCAGACAGTGCCTGTGTTAGGAGAGTCCGCTCTTGCATAGCAAGTTGTGTTATAATTTTTATGCTAAAACTATATAAATTACGATTAACTTACATAAAATCAAATATGTGTATGAGTGGGTGTAAGTATGTGTGTGAGTATATGTGAGGGAGAGAGAGTGTAGCCTGTAGGTGTGGCAGAGTGTACATGAGTGTGAGTGTGTGTATGTGTCAAGGTTTCAGAAGTGTTTCGGTTTCATTGTTGGTAAGCGTTTGTATCCATTCCATTATTAATTTTTTACTGTCATAATAGTTTTTGGAATAAATGTAGATGTACCTTCTTATTGATTTTATTTTAAAGCGCAGCAGATCGTTTGCTTTGCATACTGGCAAATAAACTCCTTGTCCTAGGGATATTTAATATCATATCTTTCCTCCTTTTTGTCAGTATGCCAGCATCATAAGAAAGAGACTTATGTTTTTTTAATATGATCTGTGTAATGTAAAGTTTTCTGACTGAGAGCAAGTTAAAGTCGAAATAGGTCTTTAGTAGGATATCTCTTTTTTTTTAAATACATGCACTTGATAAGAGCGCGTTGTGCCCTTTCCACAGCTAGAATTTTTGTTTTGGCTGCACCACCCCAGACAGGTATGCAATAGGAAAGTACTGACTGGCGCAACATAAATCATTTTAAGGAAATCTTTTTGACGGCCTTAATGATTACCGGCAATCCTCGGAACGACGTATCTGAGACTCCTAAACATCCAGCTTAATTTCCTGATTCTATTGGCAACCTGCTCAATGTGTGGGTACCATGATAGTCTCTGGTCCACAATAACACCTAGGTACTTAATATGAGGGACTTTGTTGACTGTTGAGCAGCCCTCTACATTGCTCTTTGGGTGATTTTAAGCCTTCTGATGAGGCCCATTGTATTATATGCGACCACGTTTCGGGCCCCGTATGTAATCACTGGTAACGCACACTTAGACTTTCGTCTTGAGATTTATTTACATCGGAGTTCATCAATTAGTTCCAATGTTTTTGCGCCTATGTTGACTGCTGCGACCTACAATAATAAGTACGGTAGTTGGCGATAGTCTCGTTACGTATGATCCCATAGAGTCGTTTTGACACGCTCACTGCATGTTGTGTGGCGCGGAATCGCCGGGGGCCGGTCGCCGTGGCAGGTGACTTCACAATATTAGCTGACAGCTCAACTTCTACGTGCTCAGGTTTCATCACTGTAATGAAGTTTGGGATCAAACACAAAGCAAGTCACTAAATCTCTACAATGCTAAGCGACAATAATCGCTAAAGTTGATAAGAGTATCGTCTCGTGAACTTGAGCGACAGCCCCGCCGGCGTGCGCGCGCGTCTCGTAGTGTTGCACAATTACCACGAACGCGGTGATGTCATGCCGCTAATTTCATTGAGTGACTAACTATCGAACGAGAACTATGAGCTAGTTGAGCATGCAGCCAGCAGCCTGTAAAACTAATAGCCTCTAACTCGTGTGAGAAGATCGACACGTGGCGTCTGATGCCATCTCGAGAAAGCGCGCAAGCTGAACTGCGTGTGCAGGGGGCACAGCGCTGAGTACGTGTAATGTGCTGCCTTTTTGGAATGTGGTTCGTTGTGTCTAACCGTAACGTTGATGTATTACCTGAACCGTAACGTTGTTTACGTTACGTTGTCAGTTGTCGTGACACATGTCTATTTGGAGTAGACCGTCGTTTGGTGTAAGTATTCTACTCTTTGGTAGACTGGCACTGAGGCGTCACTCACGGTTTCGTACCGCCAAAACTATGAAACTTTAAATTATTATCTTCCATGACACAGGCCATTGTAACATAGTCTGGTCTGAAAAACTCGTTACTATTTGGTACCGTCACACACAGAAAGGTATTCATCGCAGGCTGGCGGTACCAAGCCTATTTATTACCAGTTCCTTCAAAGGAACAGGGAATTCTTCCTTCGGGTATGAAACGAAAAGAGACACTAGCTGTTAAGTAAGGACTGAAGACTGAAGAACTTCAGGTTCCTAAACTTCAATGTTCATTTTAAATACCTATTCAACGAGCTGCACAATATTTTTTTCATCCGCTAGCTCATGCATGGATCTATCGATACGAGTATGGAGCCCCAACACAGGATATACCACACCTGTACTGTTCGTAATGCACCCTCCAAGACTTGGATGAGGCAAACGACGCAGCTGTCGCTACGTACGGTCGATCAAAATCTGAGCCATCAACTCGAGAAGAAGATGTATCGATGAACATTAAAGCGCTTCACAGCAGCCGCGAGTTCAGACTCGCATAGAGGTCGTAGGCAGAGTCGTCAAGCGGCTAGACGAGCTGAGCTCGTTGTCATGCAGCGGGTGCGGCGGTGCATCCTCCGGCCGGCCACTGCCGTGCGGCGCGTATGTGCCGCGAACTGCCACGTCTCGTCGTTAATACTAGTTAATCGTCGTCGCTGGTAATCGCTGGACTTCCGGACGACTGCTCACCGGCGCCAACTTGCATACAAACAACAGTTACTGATCATTTTGCCTTGCGACAGTTAAGTCGTAAAATATAATCGCAAACATAGCAGTGTGATCCTTCATATGGAAAACGGCTTGCTTTAAACATATTTGCATTCAAGTCGTTAGTCGTAGTAGTATTGATTGTAGAAAAAAGATGCAATAAGTTGATAAATACTAATAGGGTAAACCACAGTCGAAAACTGTGCAATTTAAGCTACATTAAGCAGCTTCTCGTTAGAATTTGCGCACAACGCCCGACGTCGTCAGACTCGGGCTAGCAAGAGCACGAGGCACGCAGCTCGTGTCATTCCCATGTATTCCTCATAAGTGATCCAATTTTCCGGCGTGGTAGGATCATTGACACGGCGACCGGCGCGCGGCGTGCTCGCAATGATATAATGATGTGCAGCACGTGTGCTCAGCGCACTGCGCACACGCACGCTCCGCTTAATGAAGAGAAATTAGTGGAAATAATTGCTACGCAGCGAAACATGGAATATTTCGGCGTCTCCGCGCACCATCGGACATGCATGCCTCATCTACTCTGTGCCTGTTTTTATAGCGCACAACTTCAGTTACTTAAATGGCAATTGCTAAATATACCAGCGAGTGCATAACATGAGCGCGGGTTATTTTAATGCTGTTGTAGTTTCGCGCGCCGCAAATTAATCGTTGCCTGTATAACATTGTTCTGCCGATACCGACTTCTTTTTTGTTGTTAGTATATGCGGTTAGCGGCGTGTGGAGTACATGTTTCCTTAACGTAACAATGGTGGGGCCCGCCCGGCCGCCCACACTCGGACGGGCTCGTCGTGGGCGCCATGCTTGAAGCGCCGCAGATGCGACCGACATGCACTTTTACTTCGAGAATGTGTCATCGAAATATTGATTACATCTCCACTAATATGAATCTCATTTTAGACTACTTTGAACCAGTCAACCATCAGCACTCGGCACACGTTAAATTCAACAAATATCAAATAACAGTTTTTGGTTATTTTTTTTTTTCATACACAGGGTGTAAACAGACCCTTCACATAGCTGTCAACCAAACATACTGTACATCAAACTAAGTAACTTAACGCAAAAATTATTGCTGGGAATCGACTTTTTTTTTAGGGGTGAAAAATCACGTTTTACGGTAGGACTCGATGGGAAGCACTCAAAGCATTGTGCTGATGGATGGATTGAATAGTACGGGGGTCGTGGAGGTGTGTAAAGTAAAAACCTTACATAAAAAACATGTATTTAAAAAAAAAAATGTGAAAAAGTTGGAACTTTGACCACCAATATCTCCGTAACTAGAAGGTTCCCAGGTATGGTCTAGAACAAAAAAATGATCGCGATGACGGGGAGAACAAGTGTCTATGTTAAGGGTCTATTTACACCCTTTTTGTAACAGTTATAGCAAGCTGTAACTTTGACGTCAAATGTTTTATCATAAGCCGAACTTTTCATGATGTAATTTTAATGGTAGCTGGGACCGTTGCGCACATATGTTTTTGTCGGAAAGGGAGCACAATAAATAAACAAAGACAAGCCGCCGTGCGCCGGGCGCGGGGTCGTAGCCGAGCTGTCTGTTATGAAGTAATGAAGGGATTGGTATGCGACGCAGTAGTGAAGGGTATAACTGACGCCCGCGCCCCTGTGGCCCGGTGGAGACGGAAGCCGCTGCGTATGAAGTAACGAAGTGTGCTGACTTGTGTTGCTCCCGACTGCTAGCCATCCAAATGTTCGTCGACTCTAAGGTTATCTTATCAGCTACGTGCGCCTGTTGTTATGATAATGTAACGACGACGGGTATTTTGTACTGCTGTATTGGCATAGCTTTCCTTATTCTTTCATGCTATGAATCTGTGTCGCTTACGATGTCTGTTATTTCCCGCTGTACAGAGGCGGCGCAAGGCGTAGGCGACGTGGGCCACCGCCTACGGCCTCGCGGTACGAGGGCCTCGCACCTCAAAAACCCAATGACAAAATTGGGACCGGAACGAAATCTCCAAACTGTACATGGCCAATTTTGGCCAATATATATTTTTTGTTGACAGCGCAATCTGTTTTATTTTTTTTATTTTTTTCTAACAGCCACATCCTTCGTTCTTGTACTGACAGAAAGCCATTGTAGTTTCTGATATTTTAAGCTAGATGGCGTTGCTTCGTATAGGATTACGAAAAATATTTTCCGCGATGGGATTTCAAGGGAATTGTTTGCAGTTTATTTTTTCTGTGGTTGAAGTGAAAGCTGTTGGAGTTTTGTTTGGTACGTAATATTATGTACCATTTTGTTCCTGAAATTATGGCCTTTCGAATGATACATGTGAATTCCGAGTCGATGCCGATTCCGGGCCTCGCTAAATGTACCTACTTTGCCCACATAAAATTGTGGTCTTGCCCCGCCACTGCCGCTGTAACTCACCGCACGAAATGTTTAGCACTAAGAAATAGAACTGTAGCACAGTGTGTTTCTTTAACTTAAAATCAGAAATGTTATTTTTTGTTGTTTTTTCTATTCTAATGTTATTTTTTTAAAGCCAGGGCGTAGAGTAAAACACCAATGTTAAAAATTCACAACAAATGCCCGAGTAAAACTCCCGCGTGGATAACTTTTATAGTGTTTCATTTAGAGCTAAAATCAGCACAAATCATCTAGTAACTTATATGCGGTAATAACAATAAACAAAACGAATTCCCTTGTCCGTGGCCACAAGGAGAAAAACGACTTAAAAATCCCGGAATCCCGGAATTTTTCACCTACTTTCAATAAAAGTTATTCAAAAGTCTCGCTTTCGTTGGTAACAAAACAACGGACGTGTACTCGTTTTGGACATATTGAGTATGTTGTCGAGAGTCGTCGTCTTCATCGTTATCGTCGTCTTTTTCTGGAAGATCGAATGGCTTTTATATATTTAATACTTCGGTGGTTAAAGGTATCTGTTTCCTATTTCTTTGGCTCCAGTGAAGTCCACTATAAGAAATTATGGAAACTAAGGAATTAAAAATCCCGGGATCCCGAGATTTCTTTAAAGCCGTTTTTCTCCTTGTGGCCACGGATTTGAGAATTCGGTATTTTACTGTTATTAGCGCATTAAGTAACTAACAGATTTGTGCTGATTGGAAATACCACCATCAAAAAACAGAGCCAGAATAAATATAAACAAAAATCACTTTAACGCGATTTATTCGTCACTGGTAAGTCGTAGGACATTCAGAAAACGCTTGTAATTTAGCTTAGCCTTAGGCCTTTCAAACCAATGACGACATTTTTGTTTCACATGTAAGTATTCTAAGTTATATATTTTTTAATATTTTTGCAAATTCCGGGATCAAAAACTCGGATAGCTCTAAATGAAAAACTATAAAGTTGTCCACGCAGGAGTTTTACTCGGGCATTGTTGTGGAATACTCTACGCCCTGGCTTTAAAAAATTACATGTCCGATTTTAAGGCAAAAACACTGTGTGTAGGACATAATGTGCGCGTATTATTTAATAGATGTAGGACTATATGTATATATAGTATTAATATCCACAGATTATCAAGCTTTGAGTGTCAGAATGGTTACTTCTTATTTACTGTGTCTAAAGTATCTCTAAAAAGGTGTGTAGGGAAAAGGGGTTTTATCAAGAAAAGCACAGAGAGACAAGACTATTCATTTATTTCGGTTAGGCTTGTCATATTTATAGGTAACGTCAATTACCTATCAAGCTACGTCCATTCGCAAACCTAGGTCTTCGTGGAGAAGAATGGACAAGAAACTCCACGGTAACATCTTTTAAAATATGATACCAGGACAATTATACGTTGTCCTGGACCATCCTCAAGTTATAACAATTTATCAGTGTAGATAAACAATAAGCAATATAAGCCAAATAATAACATATTTCTAGCACATAGTTATCAGGAATATTCACAGTATAATAGTATAATATCAAATAACTTACATAAACATTGTAGAACCTTAAGGTAATCCAAATAGGTTCCAGCTTTACATATTTGGTATCTTCATTACTATGTTACTTTCAAACGTAATACTATACACATGGTACACACAATATACCAATCAGGGTATGTCTTAACCCTTCGAACACTTACAGCATAAAAGCCCCGAATTGGCGGCAACATCTATTTTTATACCCGTCAAATCATAATCATACCCATCAAAGATAGCCGCCATAATAAACCAATGGCAAATGGTCATACATTAAACCTAAATAACTAATAACGTAGATAGTAATTAACAAATCCTGTGTAAGGGAACTATTTTAAAACTTCATTACATAATTTAGCAATCTAGTATGTATTTATTGGTAATATTTATGTTTAATCCCATAAAATATGAACATCAACTGATAGTTCAGAGAATTGATTAAAACAACTTGATATATTTAAATTGCAAGATAAGATCTAGGAAACATTATAAATATCATTTAATTATTACTAATTCATTTATTAGCAATATAAAGTAAATAAACATTTAACTTGATTATTCAAATATCACAACTATCTTTCGTTTTGAAACTAAGCCTTTTAAGCCACAATGGAAACTATTTCTATAAAATACATCGGGCTATAAAATATCTCTGGGAAAATGTATATTAGGTTTATTTGAAATTAGAACCTTTCTGTTCTCAAGATATTAATTTACGATGATAATTAACTTACAATATTCTTGAAATGCAATGTCGCCATACGTCAATGTTATTTCACATCTGACAGCCGACGTTGCTACATTTTATTGTTATTAATTTGGTCGGATATTCTCATAAATATAAGGCTATGCTATTACGGCCATACTGACAAGAACTTCGTCCTCGAAGTACAAGATAATCATCATTACAGAAAAACAATAGTGACCAAAACTTAATTTTCGTTACATAATCATATTAATACAATCACATATTACAGTGTGTGTGTCGAAACCCGCCGCAAGTGAATATAGTCAAGACAAAGCTCATCGTACAATAATCCATTCATTATTACACACAATATACATAATTATATTTTATAGTATCTTCCTTCATTTTCATAAATTTTATAATCATCATATTATGTATTTATAATTAGAACTACACATTATACAAGATTACCTTCTGCATTAGCCTTTTGTTCAACCCTATTACCAGGCTATAGGCAGAAGTTTTTCTTTGGCAACTTAATTATATGTCTCCGACTATGTCTTTGTCTTTAGACTTGACCAAGGCTTTGACTATTATTATAAAATGTATCTGGATTGTAATTAATAATATGTAACTGTAGAATCAAACAACATTTCATTTACATAATTAAAAACTTATCGCTCGGTCAATCTGACTATATCATTGCAAATAACCTAGTCATTGTTGTACAATGTCGTAAAAAAAGGATTGTTATTATTTTAACAAGTCTAGTTCAATAGTAATAATATGTCATATCTTTTTTTTTTTTTTCTTCAGAAATCAGTCATAAGTCATTTGTATTATAGTCCCTGACCTTCACATGCTAGGGCTCTCACCTGCTATACATGAGATACCCTTTTTCTACAATTGTGAATTACTTTTGTTTTGCCAATTGCCTAGACGTGTCAAGTCCCCTCCACCCGCTGCTAGTGGGATAGACTTGCACCAAGCTAATGACCGACCAGCGGAAACAAATTTTATCGGTTACCTCGTTATGCAAGTCCCATTCACCCGCTGCTGGTGAGATAGACAAGCACCAAGTAAACGATCGCCCAGCGGATTTTTACTTTTTTTTATAGTTTATAAGCCAGAGTTAAATAAGGGCTTCTCATAATAATTTATAAAAATAATGATTTATTAGTTTATCATATCAAAGGAATTTATTTGTTTACCCACATGATTAATTCAAGTATTTAAATTCTCATTCAACTTCGTAATTTTTCTCAAAATGGTTTAACATAGTAACTTTTATATTATTCTCAACTCATCGTCGTGAGTATCAAGCGTCGTACTATGTAATGTATATACATCCTATTCTCACGTCTCATTTTTGTGAGAACTAGAATTATCAAGAAAACCAATATTGGCATTGTTTTTTTTTTTTTTTTAAATCTCGTTTTAGATAAGCTTCAATAAAATAGTCAAAAACCAATATTTGATATTTAACAATCTCAAATTTCATCATCTCATTAATTTAATTAATGATTAGGTACTTATTTTTCTTTAAATTATACTTAAGGTGTTAAAGTTTAATTTATTTTTGTTTAGTTTTGCTTATTAAATATCTGTATTCATAATTATGTATTAGATTTTTTTTTTTTTTGTTTTTAAGTAATCCATTTTTAATACAGACGGAATACTCATGATAACAATAACCTATACAATACCTATGATTAGAATAATCTATTACGGCCATACTGACGGTACTTCGTCCTCGAAGTATTCGCCAGGTGTTGTTATTTTATCGAGAGAAAAAAAAGAAAGTTATATTCTTCATCATCATCATTTCAGCCGAAAGACGTCCACTGCTGGACATAGGCCTCCCCCAAGTGTCGCCACATTGACCGGTCCCGTGCGTCTCGCATCCAGCGGATCCCTGCAACCTTTACGAGGTCATCGGTCCACCTAGTGGGAGGCCTTCCAACGCAGCGTCTTCCGGTTCGCGGTCGCCACTCCAGAACTTTTCGGCCCCATCGGCCATCCGTTCTGCGAGCAATGTGCCCTGCCCACTGCCACTTAAGTTTGGCTATTCTTCGGGCTACGTCGGTAACTCTGGTTCTCTTGCGGATCTCCTCATTTCTGATTTGATCACGCAAGGAAACTCCGAGCATAGCCCTCTCCATTGCCCTTTGGGTGACTTTCAGCCTTCTGATGAGGCCCATTGTGAGCGACCACGTTTCGGTCCCGTATGTAATCACTGGCAACACACACTGGTCATAGACTTTCGTCTTGAGACACTGCGGTAAGTTGGACGAGAAGATACCACGCAACTTCCCGAACGCTGCCCAGCCGAGTCGGATTCGACGATTGACCTCTTTCTCGAAGTTAGACCTACCTAACTGGACCGTTTGTCCCAGGTAGACATAATCGTCTACAACTTCGAGTGTAGAGTCTCCGATCTTGATAGGAGTGGGTGTTACATGGGCATTCAACATGACTTTGGTTTTGTCCATGTTCATTTTAAGACCCACTCTTTCGGAAGCTCTACTGAGGTCATCGAGCATTGTACTGAGGTCCTCCATGGTCTCAGCCATGACCACTATATCGTCGGCAAACCGAAGGTGAGAGATGTACTCGCCATTGACGTTGATGCCTAGCCCTCTCCAGTCCAGAACCTTGAAGACATCCTCCAGTGCAGCGGTGAACAGTTTCGGAGATATGACGTCTCCCTGTCTTACACCTCGCTGCAGAAGGATAGGTTCCGAGGTCTGGTCCTGAAGTCGGACTGACATGGTGGCGTTTTTGTACAAACTCTTCAGCACCTCGATGTACCGATAGTCGATTTGGCACCGTTGGAGAGACTGCAGTACAGCCCAAGTCTCGATCGAATCGAAGGCTTTCTCGTAGTCCACAAACGCCAAGCAGAGAGGCAGGTTATACTCTTCGGTCTTCTGTATAACCTGGCGCAGCGTATGTATGTGGTCTACGGTGCTAAAGCCTTTTCGGAATCCGGCTTGTTCGGGAGGCTGAAAATCGTCAAACCTGCGCGCGAGACGATTCGTGATGACTCTTGAAAACAGCTTGTAGACATGGCTTAGAAGTGAGATGGGCCTATAGTTCTTCAGCCGGGCATTGTCGCCCTTTTTGAAGAAGAGTACCACCACACCCCTGCACCATGCCTGCGGCGTTTTCCCCTCGAGTATGACGGAATCAAACAGCTTCTGAAGGGTCTTAAGTACCGGTTTTCCACCTGCCTTCAGGAGTTCGGCCGTAATTCCGTCCTCACCCGGTGCCTTGTTGTTTTTAAGCTGTTTCAGAGCCATCCTAATCTCGTACAGGCTGACATCCGGAATGTCTTCGGTATAGTGTCGGGTCAGTCTAGCTCTTGGGTCGTTAGCTAGATTTGCAACGGGTTTACTGGTTGAAGTGTACAACTGCCCATAAAAACTCTCGATCTCCCTCAGCAGCTCCGGTTTGGCGGATACGATCCTGCCATCGTCGGTCTTCAGTTTCGTGAGCTGGCTCTGCCCAATAGCCAGATCTCTTGAAAAAACCTTGGAGCCTTTATTCCGCTCAATAGCGTCTTTAATACGCTCGGTATTAAAGCGGCGGAGGTCGCGTTTCAAGGATTTAGAGATCCGTCTATTGAGCTGCCGGTACTTCCACGCCTCGTCTGAAGACTGCAGGATCATCTCGCGCCGCTCCTTCATGAGCTCGAGAGTATGATCAGAGAGTCTTTTGTTCTTCTGTGCACGACGTGTCTTGAAGAACTTAGACCCAGTCGTATGGACAGTTTCCACGAACCCATCGTTGCATTCGTCCACTGAGCTTCCTAGGCACTCGAAACGATTCTGGAGTTCAAGCTGAAAGCTCTCGGGGTTTTGGATCTGGATTTGTGCTGGACGGAGCGTAGACTTCATCAGTCGAGACCTTTCAAGCTTTATATTGATGTTCAATGTGCCTCTTACCATGCGGTGATCGCTCCCGGTTTTCACCGAATTGATCACAGAGACATCATTGAACATTTGCTTCTTGGTTGACATGATGAAGTCAATCTCATTTTTAGTTGCACCATCGGGACTCTGCCAGGTCCACTTCCTGTGCTCACGCTTTCTGAAGAAGGAGTTCATCATATAGAGGCCCTCCTTCTCCATAAAACTAGCCAGTTGGTGACCCCGGTGGTTCCGACGTCCAACCCCAAATTGCCCCACCTGCAGCTCATCCCCGTCTCGTTTGCCCAGTTTCGCGTTGAAGTCCCCCATGACAACGGTGAAGTGAGTTTTGAAACCATGCAGGGCTTTAGAAATATCCTCATACATGGTCTCCACTTCGTCGTCGGGGTGTGCCGAGGTCGGGGCGTAGACCTGTATGACCTTCAGCGAATATCTTGAGGATATTCTGAGTATAAGGTACGCCACCCTGGTCGACACACTCTCGATCTTCACCACGTTATTCACGAGGGACTTGTGGACGATAAACCCAACACCACCCTGGGACTGCCGGTCACCCTCTCGGAAATAGAGCAGGTTGCCGGATTTCAGGATTATCGTATCCTCCCCCTCTCTTCGGACTTCAGATAATCCCACAATACTCCATCGCAGCCTGCTCAATTCCTCTTCGAGTTCCGTTATCTTCTCGTCGTTCCGGAGTGTACGCGTGTTGTATGTTGCCAGGTCAAGTCGTCGGTATAGGCAGCCTGATCCCGTCCGGAGATTCTTCGCACCCCTTGCCACGCCGTAACCTCGACCGCTACCATAGTCGAGGGTAGACGGGCTGCCGGGTACTAGGGGCCATTTCTTGGTTGCGCTCATCATTGGGGGGGTTTTGCCATAATCGCCACGCTTGGCAGGCGGGTTGGCGATCGCAGTACGGTTGTTAGATACCGCAGAGAACGCTGCTGCCCATTCTCTGGTAAGTCCCTTAGTCGCCTCTTACGACACCCACGGGAAGATATGGGATGGTGCTATTCTTTTACGTCCGACACCATACGGAACGGAATACGGAATTATATTCTTATTTAGGGTATTTACAAAGACATGGAGGTCCACATTCAATTCGCTGCCATTGAGATAGACCAACCACAAAACAAATAGGCAAACCAGCGAACATTAGCCAACTACATAGACATGCCAGTCACATTCACCCGCTGCCCGTGAGATAACTCGGCTTCAAATAGGAGGCTACCAGCGGATAATAAACATTAGCCAACTAAATAGACATGCCAGTCACATTCACCCGCTGCCCGTGAGATAACTTGGCACCAAATAGGAGGCTACCCGGCGGTTTTAAACATTATACATTTTTTTTTTTTTTTTTTTTTCTCTTATTTCAATATTGTTTAATTCATTTTAGTTTTAATGTTAAATAGATTATTTCATTAATTTTGTTTTAAATTAATATTATAATAAACCTACAGCGTTTAAGTTGATAATTAACCGTAGTTTCCCCTGGGATTCTTCATTTCTAACTTTCTTTTTCAAACTTTTTAAATAACATTAAAGCAGAGCCTCTAAAGGCCTTACCGACATTAGCTATTTCGTACTGCTGCTCCATTTGATCCATGAAATGGCTTCAAAACTATTCCAGCAGCTTTTCAGTTCCGCTGAGTCAGCAGCACGAAGTTATCGTCCTTGTTGAATCGAGCTGGCGACCCGCAGACGTCACAGGTTACAGAATCACACCATTAGCTCCAACGTCGATCATGAAAAAAATCAAAATGAAGACCATTAGAAATCATTAGTAAGCCAGAGCACAATCCCACTTCTGATATTATTTAATAGATGTAGGACTATATGTATATATAGTATTAATATCCACAGATTATCAAGCTTTGAGTGTCAGAATGGTTACTTCTTATTTACTGTGTCTAAAGTATCTCTAAAAAGGTGTGTAGGGAAAAGGGGTTTTATCAAGAAAAGCACAGAGAGACAAGACTATTCATTTATTTCGGTTAGGCTTGTCATATTTATAGGTAACGTCAATTACCTATCAAGCTACGTCCATTCGCAAACCTAGGTCTTCGTGGAGAAGAATGGACAAGAAACTCCACGGTAACATCTTTTAAAATATGATACCAGGACAATTATACGTTGTCCTGGACCATCCTCAAGTTATAACAATTTATCAGTGTAGATAAACAATAAGCAATATAAGCCAAATAATAACATATTTCTAGCACATAGTTATCAGGAATATTCACAGTATAATAGTATAATATCAAATAACTTACATAAACATTGTAGAACCTTAAGGTAATCCAAATAGGTTCCAGCTTTACATATTTGGTATCTTCATTACTATGTTACTTTCAAACGTAATACTATACACATGGTACACACAATATACCAATCAGGGTATGTCTTAACCCTTCGAACACTTACAGCATAAAAGCCCCGAATTGGCGGCAACATCTATTTTTATACCCGTCAAATCATAATCATACCCATCAAAGATAGCCGCCATAATAAACCAATGGCAAATGGTCATACATTAAACCTAAATAACTAATAACGTAGATAGTAATTAACAAATCCTGTGTAAGGGAACTATTTTAAAACTTCATTACATAATTTAGCAATCTAGTATGTATTTATTGGTAATATTTATGTTTAATCCCATAAAATATGAACATCAACTGATAGTTCAGAGAATTGATTAAAACAACTTGATATATTTAAATTGCAAGATAAGATCTAGGAAACATTATAAATATCATTTAATTATTACTAATTCATTTATTAGCAATATAAAGTAAATAAACATTTAACTTGATTATTCAAATATCACAACTATCTTTCGTTTTGAAACTAAGCCTTTTAAGCCACAATGGAAACTATTTCTATAAAATACATCGGGCTATAAAATATCTCTGGGAAAATGTATATTAGGTTTATTTGAAATTAGAACCTTTCTGTTCTCAAGATATTAATTTACGATGATAATTAACTTACAATATTCTTGAAATGCAATGTCGCCATACGTCAATGTTATTTCACATCTGACAGCCGACGTTGCTACATTTTATTGTTATTAATTTGGTCGGATATTCTCATAAATATAAGGCTATGCTATTACACGCTCTTATTTAGATCTAATTTCTAGTTAGGTTGTGTTCCTACAGCTTCTTCAGTGCTCGTATTCTATAGGTCAAAAATTGAAGTCACTTCAGAAAACAACATTGAAGTACGTTGGTTTTCTTCGAAATAATGTGAGGTAGGTAGTATGTTTCTGCAGCGCAATAGTACGTCTGATGTTGTTGCCCTGTCGGGCGTGTGTTCATGTTCCCGTATTAGTTCACAGCTAGGAAAGGCTCGATCCACAGGGGTGGTCAAACCGGCCTTTCTCTATATTAGCAGCCTATGTCGTCAAAATTCTGTGGCAAGCATGTTCCTTTCGTTGAAAACTGCGGACTGAGAATTTGTAAATCAGGTGCGTTTTGGGTCGCCTTGATCGTTGATTCGCCTCGTAGCAATTGTTCAATACAAACTAGATCATATGAAAGTAGAAACAGCTCCAATAATAGTAAATTATAACGACATAAAACTTCGGTACCTTAGTACTTTAAAAACCGTTCAAGAGCTCGGTCTTAGTAATGTGATTATTCTTTAACCAAAACGTTGAGAGCTACTCAACGCTTGAAACGCTACTGGATTCTGTCAGCCCGTGTCATCCCTCTGCTGGGTAAAGGCACGACTTCCATCTCTTTCGATCCAGAGCTAGTATGGACCACTGGTCGTTTGTTTTGTTCAGCTAGCTATTTGTCTTTCTCTATTTTACCCACCACGCACGACTGAACGTAGAAGATATACAGTGTGTTTGGTTAACGGTTACCGATACTTTAAGGAAATATTATATATACTTACTTCTATCGACATACATGTTTATAAATACTCCTAACCACACCCCGGTATCTAGGGATGCAACGATACGCACTTCAGCCGATACGATACCGATACAGATATTTAAAAGAAAGTATCGCCGATACCGATACGGACAGTTAAGATTCAAAGAAAGCTATAAAAAGCTGTGCCTTTAGGAACAGACAAAATTACATGATAGATACCAGATCAGAAGACAAAACTTAATAATTAAAAATTCACAGTTATGAGATTTTTATTCAGGAAACACATTCTTAAATTACTCGGTAAAAGCCAATTTCCCCGTGCGTAGACAAACTAGGCTGCGTTTAAATGAATGCGGTGATAGCGCGTTCACATGGGTTGTCTATAGCGCGAAATTCAAAAAGTATCGGTGTATCGGCAAATTTAATATCGCTGATTTCGATATATCGGAAAACTCGTGATATCGCCGATATATCGGTATCGGTTTCGGATGCATCCCTATCGATACCTTTTTGAACAGTGATCGGAATAGGCTGACTATATTTGCCTGAACTTCGGAGAACAGAGACAGTAAGTGGAGACTTCCTTACGACAATTTTTTTTTTCCCGGGATTCGGGCAAAATCTTCAGTAAGTTGAAAATAAGCTTTATTTAAGATGTGTAAAGGCTATTTTTAACTAAACTTGCAATTAAAAAATCTTAGGAATTTTCACTAAAACTAATCTAACTTAAATCATGTATTAGAATTATCCTTAAACTGACTGTTTAAGGATCGTAAATATAATTCGAATACATGAATTAAAGTTAGATTATTTATTTCGGGATTTTACGTGAAAATCCTAAAAATTTGGTAATTGCAAGTTTAGTTAAAAATAGCCTTTACACATCTTAAATAAAGCTTATTTTCCACTTATTGAAGATTTTTCGCGATACCCGGGAAAACAAAATATAGTCGTAAGGAAGTCTCCACTTTCTGTCTCTGTTCTCCAAAGTTTAGGCAAGTATAGTCAGCCTATTCCGATCACTGCTGATTAAACATAAAAACATACGCAAAATTCAGGGGTTAATTTGGCACTAGAGTAGAAACTAAAAAAAAAGATTTTTTGTTCTAAAATTGTTGTAAAATTTCGTAATTTTTTATTTTTTTAGGCTCTCTTTGATTATTTTTCAAATTTATTTAGTAATTCGATAGTCTCGGCGTTTACCCTTGAAAAAAGATCATTTGCACGTTTAGATTCAAAGATATTGGCATTTCATTCAACATAACTTAGATCAGCTAAAAAACAAAGATTGATGCTATTCGCGGGTTAACCCCACACGGGCTAGGAGTATTTATAAATGTGTATTTGTCGATAGAAATGATTATAATGTGCTCTAAAAGTATCGGTAACCGATAACCAAACAAACTGTATAATAATATGCGTTTAGGGTGTGAGGTTGTCTGTTTCTGTGCTTTGAGAGAGAACCTCATCGGTATTTTGGGAAATAGCAATGTTTATAACAAAATGCTTCCAGTGTTCCACGTCCATTTTGTGAAACATAATTTTATTAAATTGTAAAGTGTGACTACTGTGTTTCGCACGCCCAGTCCAGCGGCGCACAGTGGATCGTCCCCATACAAGAGGTTGGACATAGAATTAAAAGTTGAAAAATTATTTAGTTTAAAAAAAGTAAATATTCAGTTGAATTCCTCTATTAAAGGACGACAAAAAATGTCAATACGCTTTTTTTATTTGACCAGTACTTTAGGAGCAAATTGATGAAATCTGTTATTTTTGTATGGAAAGCTTTCCTCTCTAAATGGGTGCACCCATTTGGTGTAAACCCGATAACAAAATCGTCGACACCAGTTCTTTAGATCCGACACATCATTTTCACATAACTGGACGTTACTATTCGACTTCAATGTGTTAAATATATTTTTATAGTCCCGAAGATCTTTATGATTACGAAGAGCAAAATAAAGATCTAGATAAGTAGAAACCCACAGAAAGCCATAATGACAACACTTAGTAGAGGTTGTAATTACAACTGAATTATATTTGCAAAACGCACTAATACATATAGGGCAGCAAGTTTGATAACTATCAATGAATTTGATAAGCTAAAAATTAAAAAAAAAAAATTAAAGATTGAAAAAGAATTTTCAAATTGAGGTTTCCTTGTTACCGATGGCTGCCGATGTCGAGTTAATGACATTTTTAGATTCCTTAACTATTCAGTAATACAAGGAAATAAAAAAAACCTGCGTCATTACTGCGCCATTTCGAGCTAGAAGCAAAAATGTCGACCGAAAAATATTTTCACATGAGATTTTTTTTTTGCGGTGATCATTTTAACCACACGTATGGAAATGAGTCTGCATATTTCTTATAACCTAGGCTTTAAAAAGTGGACTGCATCGACTCCAGAGAACAAAAAGATTAAAGAAGAAAAAAGAAGTACGTCCAAACTCGTTTCCGGGAACTGTTTGGTTTACACATTGATAAACTTCAATCTTCTTCTTCCAAAACTATCAATGTTCTGCAGAAATCACGGGTATCGATGAAGACTTGATCAAGAGATTATACATAATTCTGCAAACGACGTCATCGGGATTTTCTGTAATCGCAGTAAAGTTTGGTGAATATACGCTGGGGACTGCAGAGTTATCTGTGAGTAAATATAACTGGTACTATATGCCATATTCAATCCACACAATTCTTATACATGGTGCCAAAATAATCGAGCAATTTGCAGTTTTGCCATTAGGCCAATTATCTGAAGATGATCAAGCGGGCCGTAATGAAGACTATAAGAAATATAGGTTAAATCACGCTCGAAAGTGGTCCAGATCAACCGCAATGGAATACGTTCTGCACATACTGTTGTATACTTCTGATCACTATATACCTAGCTAGCTTAAATAGATCAAGTATTGTGATACCAAAAGAACTACTTAACGAAGCCAAAGAGCTTTTAGTATTGACAAGTGATGAGTAGAATAATGTTATTTTTTCTTAACTAGTGTGTTTTTTTTAGTTTTAAAATTATGTAATTACGTAGTTATTAACTTATTAACAATTTTAATTTAATCTAATGTAAGCAAACAATTAATTTAAATAATTTAATTAAATTTTTGTATGAAAATGTTCAACATTTAATTTTTGTAATTTTATTACTAAATAAATATAGTTTTTAAAGTGGCAGTGTATTCATTATCCAATAGCACAAGTATTCAGGAATGCGTATACAAAATTTCAATTCAAAATGCCAAGAAACAAAAACGTTATAGATTTTTGAGATGGAAAACACAGTTTGGTCCCATAGTGCGGCGGTCCGGCTCAGTCTCCGTGCCTAGTGTTCGGCTCCGGCGGACGGCGGCGCCTAATTAGCACGTTGCTAAGCAATGGCACGGTAATATTTATACTGTGGCAATGGCCTTGACTGGTCTGATATCGCCGAATTATTTCTGAACATGTGAACTCCACGAAGGTACCAAAACAACAGTCTTCAATTTAGACTATTAATGATAAGACAAATTAATGTTTGTCGGAAAAAACTCTGTGACCAAGGATGATTAACATTTGCGGAATCGCTTATATTGACCAAAGAACCTCTACGAACCATTAGGTGGAGTGAACGAGTATTACCCATACAATTTTGTTATGTACTTATCAATTGGGAGAAGCCTGATCGATAATATGGATACCCAGCCAGCATATTATGGAGTCTAGCAGTTTTATGTCGTATACTGCAAATGTACAATGCCCCGGGGCCAACCTGTCTGTCGCTACTGGCTGCCGACAGCTGTGGAGTAGAAACGACAGACTATAAGATTTGAATGATATACAATACAAAATTAATGAGCGCCACGTAACTCGACGGAAATGATACCTGTATTCAAGTACTTGGACAAAAACTTGTGTAAAATAACACGATGCATGTAATTATGATGTAAGACGATGAACTGTTGATGGCAGCGAGACGTAACCGACTCGTAGTTAAGTTGTTCAGTGTGCCGCTGTCCGAGATCTTTAGCTTGATACCTATCGAGATGGCATTTGTAACAGTTTGTCAACAGGGTCAAAGTTAAGATAAGGAACTCATACAGACGTAGTTTTTTACTACTCTACAGTCTACACTAGCTGAGCAGATGAGAGTCTAACGTGTCTAAAGAGCTTTCCGAGTGGTCCCTGCTTCCCACGTACTTGTATTAACAGAAATGTTGCATGGACAATCGCAAGGTCGGAGACAGTATTGGCGGACGGTGACATCAGTGTCACACCTTACATACATATACATTGTGGGTTAAATTAAATCTTACGTCATGTAATTTCATTCAAAGCGCTGTAAGTCGCATTCGTAAGGCTAAGCGTGTGCTGAGACGCAGGCGACGCAGCACAGCACAGTACAGATTTTGCAGGGCAGGGCAGGCGACGCAGACATAAGCCACGAGCGCATGCTGCGGCGCAGATCAAAGACGCGTTCGCGTTCAAACTAGTACAAAGAATAGACGTTTTCAAGTTGACGAGCAGAATGAGCAGATTCCGATTATTCGATTCGCCTGCGTCTCAGCATACGCTTAGCCTAAATCTTGTAGTGTCCCTGATCAAACCCATCAGATGTGGTCATGGACACTCTAGCCACGATGTTGTTTAGAATTAGTAAAGAACAGTTACGTATGACTGCGAGTAAAAAAGGAATGTGTGAGGAGGGAGTAAACTCATGTAGCGGGATGTCATAATCTCGCAGATTACACTTCTGCTTTCATTTGTGTGTTGAAAGGAAACTGTGACGAAGTTCATAAAGCGCGAATGCCCTTTAAAGGTTTGTGCGGGTTTCCAGTTCACCTCTATCTGTTCGTCAGCTGTAAATGCAAGTGCAAGCTTTGTGGACCTAGGCGCGTGACATGTCCGATGTAAACTGTATCAACTGTAACTGTTAGATAGCTAAAGGTTCGGAATGCATCTGAATCTGAAGCAATAGATTCGCGGAAATTGCGGCTCAAATTATCGAAGGTCGCGGTGACACCGCCGTACATCTCATTATGCGGCGGATGCCGCAAACAAAGCGCCTATAAAGTTCACTGGACCGAGGATAACGGAACGCCGGGCTTCGATGCCATAATGTATAGTTTCCAGTTGGCTCTGGGGACTCGGGAACACAGCTAGCATCTGTGTGCATAATGCAGAATAGTTCCACACGTTCATGCTGTTTATGAATATAGTGGTCGTGTTGTGGAGCTCGCTGTGGCGGCGGTGGCGGGTCATGCTCATGCTGCTCAAGACCTGGGAGGCCTTCCTGCAACCGGCTGCTTGCGGCTTGGTGAACGACAGTGATCGTACGTCGTCCCTGCTACAATGGTGCCGGTTGATCGGCTCCCGCACTCCATGTGTTCAAAACACGTCATTGTTGTTCCGATTCAGTGTTTATTGTAGATGGCAAACTCACTTTTCTTTCACTGGTCTTCAATCAAAAAATTTTTCTCTATTTAATTAAACTAGAGAAAAAAAATTTGATTGAAGACCGCTTGCTGTCGTCTGTTGATAATATTTCACACGTTGTTCTTAAGCTATTTGATTATAAAGGGTGTAAATAGACCCTTAACACAAATGAAAGGCACTTGTTCTCCCCGTCTTTGCGATCATTTTTTTGTTCTAGACAATACCTGGGAACCTTCTAGTTACGGAGATATTGGGGGTCAAAGTTCCAAATTTTTCATAAGTTTTTTTTTTAAATAGGTACATGTTTTTAACGTTAGATTTTAACTTTACACACCTCCACGACACCCGTACTATTCAATCCATCCATCAACACAATGCTTTGAGTGCTTTCTATCGAGTCCTACCTTAAAACGTGATTTATAACCCCAAAAAAAAAGTCGATTCCCAGCAATAATTTTTGCGTAAAGTTACTTAGTGTGATGTACAGAATGCTTGGTTGACGGATATGTGAAGGGTCTGTTTACACCCTGTATTTCAATTAAAATCTGATATTTTGGGTATTAAATTAAGCGTGTTTGTTTGTTTCAGATGAACGAGAAGACGTCCAAAAGAAAACGTTCACGAAATGGATCAACTCGCAGCTAGTGAAGGTAACTTACTGTATAGAACAGACCTTGTAGTTGTAAGCGTTTATACTACTTAGTTAGCATAAACTCATAAGGCATCGGACTGGTAATTAAACTGTAGGTCTTGGCGCATAATAGATTCTTGATCAACTAAATTGTTTTGTTGTCGACGGCCGGCGCACCGCCCACTGAGCCAAAGTGTGGCTACTGGCGAGAGATACTGTGATACACATTGATACTTGTTTATGGCTTGTATTTAAACGATCGTTTTGTCATCTTTTTAACTGATTGATACTCTTTCTTTGAAGACTTAAAATAAATCAAATCATTCGATATTTTAATCTGTTTAAACTACGCAAAAAAAAATTAAGATGTAGAAATTACGTCAGATAGTTACTTGTTGGGCCCCAAAACTAAAAGAAATGAGCATTAAATATTTTAAAATAATTATTTAAAATATATTTCGATTTATCTAAATTACTTTTCTGTCTACTAAAATTTCAATTTCACCCAGAAGTCAAAGTCAAGATCAATCCGTCAAGGTAAATATCAAAATAGTGTAGCTCGGTGGTGTGGTAAGGCGTAGTCGACGTCGAGCCTACATCTGTCCGCAGGGTTTAAAGTAACCTGATGGAGGGGTCTTAGTTCGCTGTCTTCACTCGCTCTCTAGACCCGTTATCCCCTTTGAACCCAACCTGTCCGGAGTCGGGGTGTCCCAAGCTCGCATCGCTTGCTCTTGCCAAAAATAACAGTAACTAAATAATAGGAACAAATATTATTTTTGTATTCCAAATATTAATTGAGTATGTTTAAACATAATTATCATGTTACCTTGAATGCACTTCATTTATAAGTTATCCGTAGATCAACTTATAAAGACGCAATAATTAATATAAAGATTAAACATAAAAAATACATAATTTATTTTTAAAACTGCTCATTTTCAATAGATCAATTCGATTTGAGAGGACCAAATAATATTGTCTCTGATCGTCCCCTTGTTTATTAGTAATGAAGAGACTCTTTCGAAACATTGTTAGACAAGCCAGTGGATATTGATCGTGTGCCTGGCTCCTTGGCGAATCGATTCACTAAACTGTTTGATGTGTCAATGACGTATGTATTTATAGTGGAGAAATTGGCAGTTCAGTTAAATCGATCGCGGTACCAGCATAGTACTAAGCCCTACTGCTTTTAATGTCTACAGTATACGTTCGCTAAAAACGCTGGAGGTGTGCTCTCGCTGCGTTGTATCCTCAATGTGAGAACAAATAAATAATACAAATATCGTTAAATGACAGTATAGAAAGTCATACACAACTGAATGTGGTCAGCTTAGAGGTGGATCAAGTGAAGAGCGTAGACTCATGACAGCAGCGTCACTGTGTCACGCACCCGCGACGCATACTAATTGTGTGCATGAAGTAATTAGGGTCAATTCGCGACACTCAGTGAGCCCGCCGTGATCCTGTTTACAGCTGGAATGTTACGATATAGCGGAGGAGCCAGCTGCGACAATGCAGCAACTCCAAAGCCACCATGCACCCACTCAGCAATTGAAAAAATTATTTATTAGTAAACATTAATAAAACTGTTGCACTGTATAGGTATGCTGGAATGCATAGTAGCGCGTATGTGCATGTAACGCGTGCTTGTGTTGCAGAACGACAAGCCGCTGGTGGAGGACCTATTCCTGGACCTGCGAGATGGCGAAATCCTACTGTCTCTGCTCGAGATTCTCACCGCGCAACAGTATGTAAGTGCACCAGCCCAATATCCCGTGAGCCTGCAGGAGAGGTTACAATGGTTGTTCTTTAATCAATATTAGAAAAAGTTCCTGTTTAACCTGTTGTTCCTATGGATTACCCCTTTACCGAGTCCCGGACGCCCTACGATTATCGCAACTCCTCAAGAGAATTTCTAACCATGCAATGTTAATTATTCTGAACTCACTCTCTGGTCGCTGCAGGTCATGTCTATTAGTTGCTAACTAAACTCCTGCACTTCCGTTTATGTGTCAACTTTCACTTTCTGTTAACTTTGGTGCAAATTAACGTTGTCTCGGCCTCGCCAGAACTTTGTGTGTAAAGTACGTGTATGTGTGTCTGTCACGTCGCATGTCTGCAGGACCGACTTCTGTAATGAAGTATTGTCGAAAAGCGCGGCTCATTAAAGATGTCGTTAATGAGCCGCGCTTTTCGCGCTGTGTGACATGCGCGGCATGCTCGCGCGCGTCACTGTCATGTGTTCTTGTATGAAATATCGAGGTTATCATTTATTTTACAACTGCTGTTTTCGTCATAAAACCTTGTCTATAATTGGGCACCCAGCTAAAGCTATCTAGCAAGCTGTGATAGAGGGTGGCTAGTAACTGGTAGATGTGAGTCTGGTGGTGTTGCAGAAGCGAGAGCGCGGGCGCATGCGCGTGCACCACATCAACAACGTGAACACGGCGCTGCAGGTGCTGGATCAGAACGGTGTCAAGCTTGTCAATATCAGCTCCAATGACATCGTCGACGCCAACCCCAAGCTCACGCTTGGTACGTACACACTACTGCAATAAGCTTCATAGCTGCTTCAGGCAACTCTCTTGAGTATATATCTCGCCTATATTGTCGGAGCCTCCATGTGAACATGCTATGTAACTGTTGTGTAATGTTGCAGGGTTGGTGTGGAGCATCATCCTGCACTGGCAGGTGCACTACCACCTCAAGGAGCTGATGTCGGAGCTGCAGCAGACCAACCTGGAGAAGACGCTGCTGGCGTGGTGCCGCACGCACACGCAGGTCAGTGGCCATTGCAGAAGGCCGCTTGTTGCAGAACATTTCCAACACGAGTTGTAAAAAGACCCATCGCCTAGCTGAAATCTCAAATCTGCATAACAACTCATTCTCTTGTCCTAATACAAACAATGGGCAAATACTGCAAAGACTGGGGAAACATGTAACTCTCGGCTTAGTGATGGATGAGTGAGATGGCTCTATCCCTTCACTGCCCCTGAGTGTGTATGTGTTCGCAGAACTACACGGGCGTGAACGTGAAGAACTTCACGACGTCGTGGTCGGACGGGCTGGCCTTCAACGCGCTGCTGCACCGTTGGCGGCCGCAGCTGTTCGACTACGCCGGCGTCCTGGCGCGCGCGCCCGCGCAGCGCCTGGAGCACGCCTTCAGCGTCGCGCACGACCACCTCGCCATCGACCGTCTGCTCGACCCCGAAGGTACTACTTACTACAGCGCTGGCGACCGCGGCTTTTCCTCTTTTCTCTATGCAAACTCACGTCGAATTGTGGATGAAGGACAAACCGAAACACGGCTATTTAACATAAAGTAGAATGTTAAACAATTTCAATGTAACCGAGCTTTATTCGTATTTGCAGATGTGAACACACCGAATCCCGACAAGAAGTCGATCATGATGTACGTGATGTGCCTCTTCCAATCACTGCCGCACTCCAGCGAGGACGTGGCCGACCTGGAGAGCATCCACTCCGAGCCCAGCACGCCCGTCGCCACGCAGCCGCCCGAGGTGACACGAGCACAAGCGATGTCGAACAGAGCTCTAAATGAGTCATGTTCTTGTAATAACGTTTACATCCACAGCAGGTGTCGGTGAGCCGCCCGCTGTCGACAGCGACGACGGGCTCGGCGGAGTTGGGCGGCTACTACGCCGCCTTCGAGGAGGTGCTGGCGTGGCTGCTGGAGGCCGAGGAGCGCCTGGGCGCCGGCGCCGCGCCGCGCGACGCCGAGCTGCCGGCGCTCAAGGAGCACTTCCACGCGCACGAGGCGCTGCTCACCGGCCTGGCGGAGCAGCAGGCGCGCGTGGGCGACGTGCTGGAGCTGGGCGCGCGCCTGCTGCACGACGCGGGGCTGGCGCGCGACGAGGCCGCCGAGGTGCGGCTGCAGCTGCGCCTGCTCAACACGCGCTGGGAGGCGCTGCGCCGCGCCGCGCTGTCGACGCAGGCGCACGTGCACGCCGCGCTCATGCACAAGCAGCACCAGCACCTCAGCGCCTTCCGGTACGAGACCCGCTCTGCCGCCGCGTCACACGCGACCCTGGACGCTCCCTAACTAGCATGACATGTTCGCAGGCAATGGCTGACGAAGACCGAGGACCGCATATCCCGCATGGGTGCGCTGCGCGGCTCATCGCACGCCATCCATGCGCAGCTAGCGGCCGTGAGCGCGCTGCACGACGACCTGCGCGCGCAGCAGCCCGTCGTGGATGCGCTGGCTGATTGCGTGGTCGTGGTAGATGACGACGCCCTAGACAACTGTACGTGCGACTGTATGACGCGACCGCCCTGATTTTTTTTTTGAAATTCATATTAAATGCAACAATCGAAGAAATTCTCAACAAAAATCAATGTATTTTTCAGCCGTGACCGAGATCGAGGACGAGCTGACCGCACTGAGTGAGCGCTGGTCCCACACGTGTCAGTGGACCATGCAGCAGTTGCAGCGCTTGCGCGACCTGCAGGCTCGCTGGTCAGCTCTAGACACACAACACGCTGAGCTTCTGCAAGCGGCCGAAACGTACGAGACTGAGCTCAAGCAGATGGAAGCCAACCCCGCCAGCGAGGTGGGCGCCGTGCTGCAGCGCGTGGTGGCGCTGCAGCGCCTAAAGCGCGAGCTGCTGTCGCGCCAGCGCAGCGCTGCAGCGCAGCTGGAGGCCACGGCAGAGCTCGCGCAGCAGTGCGGCGCGCCCGAACCCGCGCTGCTGGACCGCGCGGAGGCGCTGCACGACCGCCTGGACGCGCTGCTCATGATACTCGACGTGCAGGCGCAGCGGGTGAGTGTCTCTATACATAGCTGCAGTGCGGCGCGCCCGGGCCCGCGCTGCTGGACCGCGCGGAGGCGCTGCACGACCGCCTGGACGCGCTGCTCATGATACTCGACGTGCAGGCGCAGCGGGTGAGTGTCTCTATACATAGCTGCAGTGCGGCGCGCCCGGGCCCGCGCTGCTGGACCGCGCGGAGGCGCTGCACGACCGCCTGGACGCGCTGCTCATGATACTCGACGTGCAGGCGCAGCGGGTGAGTGTCTCTATACATAGCTGCAGTGCGGCGCGCCCGGGCCCGCGCTGCTGGACCGCGCGGAGGCGCTGCACGACCGCCTGGACGCGCTGCTCATGATACTCGACGTGCAGGCGCAGCGGGTGAGTGTCTCTATACATAGCTGCAGTGCGGCGCGCCCGGGCCCGCGCTGCTGGACCGCGCGGAGGCGCTGCACGACCGCCTGGACGCGCTGCTCATGATACTCGACGTGCAGGCGCAGCGGGTGAGTGTCTCTATACATAGCTGCAGTGCGGCGCGCCCGGGCCCGCGCTGCTGGACCGCGCGGAGGCGCTGCACGACCGCCTGGACGCGCTGCTCATGATACTCGACGTGCAGGCGCAGCGGGTGAGTGTCTCTATACATAGCTGCAGTGCGGCGCGCCCGGGCCCGCGCTGCTGGACCGCGCGGAGGCGCTGCACGACCGCCTGGACGCGCTGCTCATGATACTCGACGTGCAGGCGCAGCGGGTGAGTGTCTCTATACATAGCTGCAGTGCGGCGCGCCCGGGCCCGCGCTGCTGGACCGCGCGGAGGCGCTGCACGACCGCCTGGACGCGCTGCTCATGATACTCGACGTGCAGGCGCAGCGGGTGAGTGTCTCTATACATAGCTGCAGTGCGGCGCGCCCGGGCCCGCGCTGCTGGACCGCGCGGAGGCGCTGCACGACCGCCTGGACGCGCTGCTCATGATACTCGACGTGCAGGCGCAGCGGGTGAGTGTCTCTATACATAGCTGCAGTGCGGCGCGCCCGGGCCCGCGCTGCTGGACCGCGCGGAGGCGCTGCACGACCGCCTGGACGCGCTGCTCATGA
Source organism: Noctua comes (assembly GCA_963082995.1). Lineage (NCBI taxonomy): Eukaryota > Metazoa > Arthropoda > Insecta > Lepidoptera > Noctuidae > Noctua > Noctua comes. The sequence continues at coordinate 153,161 of OY720288.1, forward strand.
TACTCGACGTGCAGGCGCAGCGGGTGAGTGTCTCTATACATAGCTGCAGTGCGGCGCGCCCGGGCCCGCGCTGCTGGACCGCGCGGAGGCGCTGCACGACCGCCTGGACGCGCTGCTCATGATACTCGACGTGCAGGCGCAGCGGGTGAGTGTCTCTATACATAGCTGCAGTGCGCCGCCTGGAGGCAATTACTAGTACTCAATGGCGGCTTATAGTTTTAATAGCACAGCTAAATCCCATTAAATAACATGTTACCACTTGTCTCTTTAGATAAAAGACTTGGGATTCGACATCGACCTGGACTCGTCGGTGGCGATGGACACGTCAGCACGCGACGCCCCCGCCCCCGCCCCCGCCACGGCCCCCGCCCCCGCCCCCTCCCCCGCCCCCGCGCCCCGCGAGGAACACAGCGGCTCCAAGAAGCCGCGCTTGTCCAGCGACGCGCGCCAGGACTTCCAGCTGGGGTACAAGACCTTCGAGACCTGGGCCGACGGCGCGGAGAAAACGCTAGCCGATGTGAGTGTGCTGCAACTTAATACTAAGTTGACTTTCCTTATTTTTGCCAGGACCGAAATAAGTCATTATTACTGATTATTTACTCATGTGTATCCGTACGTTGTCGACGTATTTATATAGCTTTTCGGTGTCAATTTTGGAATTCACATTTTAATAAGAACACCATTATGTATGCCGAAATAAAGGTATGTACCCGACCTAGTTCTTGAAAATACCAGTATTACATTGTAGTGGGATCAATCCATCATCATTAGTTAAAAAATAATGTTCTGAAAATATTCTAAACATCAATCATTCGCAATTCTTGCCACTGGCATTCGCAGCTCACCTGAGGCCGGTCAAACTGACATTTGCGCGAACTTAATAGCACAACAAATAATCCAGGCTTCTCTAGCCCATAGAAATCGTCGTTGCCATATTTATCGTTATTAGTACTATTAGTAATATTTAAACATTTTAAGCCAAATGGGAAAGCCGAAAGAGTGCGAGAGAGATGTTGCTCTTCAAACTTATAGTATTGTATAGCGTTAGAGGTAAATCTCGCATTACGCGCGCTAAAAATTTGTATCGAAATGTTAACATTTCATTCATAAATTGGGAGATACTTATTGACGTTTTCTATGAGTGCCAGAAGCCCGGCTTTTCTGTGGTATTAAGTTCGCGAAAATCAGCGTCCGCGTTGACCGCCCTGAAGTGAGTTGATAAAATGCGAATTTTTGTTTGTTGTCGCGCGATTATAGTTATTACGAATGAATGTTATTGCTATGGTTTAGTTTTGTTATTGAAATTGTGCGAAAGTTATTGGCACGATGTGATTACTTATGATTTTGAAAGTGATTAATTGATTCTTAAATAGTGGTCTATTATTTCCTTTATTTATTTCCGTACAAATCTAATTCCTTTTTTAAATATTCCTAAAATAAAAACAATATATAAAAAACATTTCATAATATAAAATAGTAGCCTACCGGTATCGGGAACAGGGTCCAAGCTACCGGTGGTCAGGGCTCCAGAGAGAGGAACCTCCTAACAATACGAACCGTATCCAGGAGTACCGCTTTCTGAATCAAGCCCTTGATCCAGCTACCTAACGAGAGCCTCCTCAGGTATTGGTCGAGGCTCTTGGCAATTAAGCCATGGGCTGATACAACTATCGGCACAATGATTGCTGAGTCCACATCCCACATGTCGACAACCTCGCTAGCAAGTCAAGATACTTGATTTGCTATCTTTCTCGGCTTTCATGAGGTTCTCATCGTTGCGTGCCGCTCTGATCTATCCACCACCACTATATCAGGCTTATTGACTACAATAGTCCTGTCAGTGATGATGGATTGATCCCAGTACAATGTGTTATTGACATTTTCGAGAACTGGGTCGGGCACATACCTATAGTACGGCACTTCCGATTCCACAAGTTTGTATTTTAGAGTAAGTTGCTGATGTATTATCCTGGCTACAAGGTTGTGTCTATGCAAGTAATCTCTGTTAGCCAGACGAGAACACCCGGAGATAATATGACGGATTGCTTAGCCCGGACGGTGGCATGCCCGACATGTCATCATGTCTCATGTAATCAATATAGGTATCAATATTTATTTGTAGAAATGTAGGTATAGCTTAATTAGCTAGCAATCATTTGGTGTTCATTTTAGAAACATTCTTATAATTTATGACATTATTATGCTATAAAAAAAAAACAAAAAAAAATCTAAAACTAAACAAGTAACAAAATAAATCAAGCGTTAATAAAAATTTCTGACGAACAGTAAAAAAAATTTAAAGTATAGAAGTTTCATTTCATTTCATTTATTTCATGTAACAATTTTAACATTGTATCGAAATGTTTCACAAAACTATAAAATTTAAAAAAATACAGTAGCAATCATTAATATAACAGCAACCAAAAAATAATTTTAAAATAAAAAAAAACATTTGCAATTCCCCTATTATTATGTTAAATAGCAAAAAAAAAAAAATATGATACAATATAAAAACAAATTAAGATTCCACCATTACAATTAATGTCAAAAGTATAATATAATGTCAATAAAAATAGTAATGTTATAAAATAATAAACAATGTAAAAATCAATTCAATCAGATGAATCCATTACAAAATAATAATCAAAAACATTAAAGCAAAAAGAAATATATATATATTACTAATTCCCATACAAATGTCAAAAATCATAATATAATGTCAATAAAGGTGGTAAGTATATAATTAAAGTCTAGTTGTATGTGTCACAGAGAAACTCATCAAGGGTGTAGTAGCACTTTTCTATTAAATATGATTTCAACTGCTGCTTAAACTGATTTATGTTGTAACTCGACTCCAAATGTACTGTTAGTTTATTGAACAGTTTCACTGATTGAAAACCTGCTGCATGAGTTACTACTTTTAAATGAGGTTGTATCTTATTTTGTAAATCTCTACGCCTAGTAGCTTCTCGCTTACTTCTTTCCTCTAGTGTTTGAAAATTCTGCAGCTTTTTCATAAGATCAGCAAGAAGAACTAAAATATACAAACAAGGGACCGTTAGTATTTCAAGTTCTGTAAAGTACTCCTTACAGGATACCCACTGTGGAATTCTTACCATGGTTCTTATGGCTCTTTTTTGGATAATGAAAGCAGTGTTTACATTTTACGCGTAACTACCTCCCCATAGAGTGATGCTGTACCTAAGTTTTGACTCTACAAGCGAGTAATATACCACTTTTAATTGCTCAATAGCGATCACATCTCGAAGACTTCTTAGGGCATAGCAAGCTGAGCTAATTGAGCTTTCTATAGCTGTCAATTCTTTTTTCCAGTTTAGCCGTCAATGAGAATACCTAAGAATTTTATGCTGTCTATCAATGTTATTGTATTTTCATTTAATAATATGTCTATTTTTTCTTTGTTTCTTGACGTCGTCCTAAATAACATGGCATTCGTTTTACTGACATTCAATTTGAGATTATTGATAGTAAACCAATGATGAAAGAGAGCAAGAACATTATTTACTTTACTACTGAGAGTATCAACATCTTAAGCGGCTATAATAGCATTCGTGTCGTCGGCAAAAAGCACAAGTTCAGAATCACTTAATTCTAGCATATAGCTAACTAGCTGTTGTTGTTGAAATTTTAACAAAATTCCTAGTTACAAAATGTGAAATTCGGTGGTGGATCTAACCCGCGAACCATGTTTATTATTTTTGGAAATCTTTCAAAAAAAAAAAAAAAACCAAAATAATCACAAAAACTGGATATACTGGCAGCGATTCGAACTTGCGAACCCTAGTTTACAGGGAGGTGTAAAATAGGAGGTCTAAAATAGCTGGTCTAAAATACATGTTATGATATGACATTAATTGTCAGTTGTCAAACAGTTGAAGAATGTGGACATATTGCAATATCGCTCACCCCCTTAAGTTATTAGCGTAATAATATATAGCCTATATGTTATTCTAGACTAAAGTCTATCTATGTGCCAAATTTCATCCAGACCCGTTTACCCGTTCTGGCGTGATTGAGTAACAAACATGCATCCATCCAAACTTTCGCATTTATAATAGTAGTAAGATTAAATCGTTAATAAATAAAATGAAAAAGATTGGTCCTAATATTGAACCTTGTGGAACTCCTTGTTTTATTAGTTTAAGTCCCGATTTGAAAACTGTTTGACTATTTTCTTCATTCACTTTAATTTCCACATATTCCTTTCGATTTATATAAGTAAGACTTAAATAGATATAAGACCGGTCCTCTTACTCCATAATGTTCCTTTTTTGCTAATAGTAATGTGTGATTAACCGTGTCAAAAGCGGAACTAAGATTGAGGAATAACCCTACGACTTTCAATTTGTCATTAATTCTGTCAACTTCTTCTTCTTCCTCGCTTCCTCATTACTGAGGGTCGTGACCACATGAGGTCGTTACTTTTTCCACCAACGCTTTCCATGCTTGACGGTTTTCGGGCATGCGGACAGATGCCTGGAAATTCCCACTACAGACTTCCTTCACCACATCTGTCCATCGGGTTGGTGATCTTCCACGGCCCCTTTTTCCTTCCACGTTACCAGCCACAATAAGCTTCTCCAAGCTATCAGGCTCCCTCCTTGCCACGTGTCCGAAGTACTGTAGGAGTTGTTTCATGCAGATGGTCGATAGGCGCGATCTAACTTTCAGTTCGTTCAGAATCGAGGCGTTTGTGCGGCGCGCCGTCCAGGGAATGCCTAACATTTTGCGCCAGCACCACATTTCGAACGCATCAATTCTGTTACGAATGCGTGCTTTCAGTGACCAGGTTTCAGAAGCATACAAAAAGATAGAGAAAATCAGGGTCCGCATTAACTTTACCTTAGTACTTTTGCTGATTCCTCTGTTCCTCCAAATCTTCTCTAATCGTTTTACCGCTGACTTTGCGATCTGGGCTCTTCTTACTACCTCTACTTCACAATCGCCATCTTCAGTTACCATGGAACCAAGGTAGACAAATTCGAGTTCGGTATCCAGATCGAATAGCTCTCCAATCCACTTTAATGCACCGGCACGATCCACAAACATCAGCTTAGTCTTAGCTTGGCTGAAATGGAGTTCTGTCAATTACTTGCTCCTTAATGTATTAATTGGTAGTATCTAATTACAACTAGCAAAAATACGCGCTAGATCGCAACTTCACAAGTCAACACAACATTCAGAACACACTGACAAAGTCTACGTCTTACCCTGTCGCCTTTGCGAAACTGACTAACAAAAACGACATAAGGACAGCTTGATTTCGGGCATTGTCTCAAGCGTGGCGCGGGAGAGTAAGCTAAAGATAACAGCGGGCCGCTTGTGCTGGTAAAAACTAGTTAAAGAAAAAATCATATAATAAATAATTATGTTTAAAAAATAATAATTAAGTTTAAAAAAATAATTATGTTTAATTCTGTTTGGCTTACCTTAACTTACCTAATATTATTGATAATGAATTTCTTTTTTTTTCATTGTTTAATTAGATATTTAGGCGCATAATATAGTGCATGTAGTGCTCTTCTTTAAGTAATGGGGCACTTAGACTTAAGTTTGTAATGTTTTACTATATTATATGTAATAGTGTACTCATTGTTGAAGAGCCAAATAATATAAATAAATAATGTATGTAATACCGTAATCACGGTATTGGTGCGTCAATACCGGTATTGAAAAAGACCCATATTTAATCCGTGATCACGGTATTACGGGATCCCGGAATACCGGTATTGAAAGCCCTAGTTTCTATCTTGCGAGGGGGAAAAAAATCTAATTAGTTTATAAAGTTAAGTTCTTGTATGTATGACACATGTTTAAGCAAATAAATATTATCTTATCTTATTTAAGAAAATCTGCTTGTATTGTTTCTCAGTGCGCGCATTCGCTGGAGCACGACAGTGGCAAGCGGAAGCAGCTCCCCCCCACGCTGGAGCGCGTGGAGAAGGAGCTGGAGGCGCAGCGGGCGGACTTCGCCAACGTGGAGGAGATACAGCGCCGACTGGCGGCCGACCCCGACCTGCAGGGTGAGTACACACAGTAGTTGGGTCACATGTGGAATTGTACACAAGCAGCTCCCCCCGTGGAGAAGGAGCTGGAGGCGCAGCGGGCGGACTTCGCCAACGTGGAGGAGATACAGCGCCGACTGGCGGCCGACCCCGACCTGCAGGGTGAGTACACACAGTAGTTGGGTCACATGTGGAATTGTACACAAGCAGCTCCCCCCGTGGAGAAGGAGCTGGAGGCGCAGCGGGCGGACTTCGCCAACGTGGAGGAGATACAGCGCCGACTGGCGGCCGACCCCGACCTGCAGGGTGAGTACACACAGTAGTTGGGTCACATGTGGAATTGTACACAAGCAGCTCCCCCCGTGGAGAAGGAGCTGGAGGCGCAGCGGGCGGACTTCGCCAACGTGGAGGAGATACAGCGCCGACTGGCGGCCGACCCCGACCTGCAGGGTGAGTACACACAGTAGTTGGGTCACATGTGGAATTGTACACAAGCAGCTCCCCCCGTGGAGAAGGAGCTGGAGGCGCAGCGGGCGGACTTCGCCAACGTGGAGGAGATACAGCGCCGACTGGCGGCCGACCCCGACCTGCAGGGTGAGTACACACAGTAGTTGGGTCACATGTGGAATTGTACACAAGCAGCTCCCCCCGTGGAGAAGGAGCTGGAGGCGCAGCGGGCGGACTTCGCCAACGTGGAGGAGATACAGCGCCGACTGGCGGCCGACCCCGACCTGCAGGGTGAGTACACACAGTAGTTGGGTCACATGTGGAATTGTACACAAGCAGCTCCCCCCGTGGAGAAGGAGCTGGAGGCGCAGCGGGCGGACTTCGCCAACGTGGAGGAGATACAGCGCCGACTGGCGGCCGACCCCGACCTGCAGGGTGAGTACACACAGTAGTTGGGTCACATGTGGAATTGTACACAAGCAGCTCCCCCCGTGGAGAAGGAGCTGGAGGCGCAGCGGGCGGACTTCGCCAACGTGGAGGAGATACAGCGCCGACTGGCGGCCGACCCCGACCTGCAGGGTGAGTACACACAGTAGTTGGGTCACATGTGGAATTGTACACAAGCAGCTCCCCCCGTGGAGAAGGAGCTGGAGGCGCAGCGGGCGGACTTCGCCAACGTGGAGGAGATACAGCGCCGACTGGCGGCCGACCCCGACCTGCAGGGTGAGTACACACAGTAGTTGGGTCACATGTGGAATTGTACACAAGCAGCTCCCCCCGTGGAGAAGGAGCTGGAGGCGCAGCGGGCGGACTTCGCCAACGTGGAGGAGATACAGCGCCGACTGGCGGCCGACCCCGACCTGCAGGGTGAGTACACACAGTAGTTGGGTCACATGTGGAATTGTACACAAGCAGCTCCCCCCGTGGAGAAGGAGCTGGAGGCGCAGCGGGCGGACTTCGCCAACGTGGAGGAGATACAGCGCCGACTGGCGGCCGACCCCGACCTGCAGGGTGAGTACACACAGTAGTTGGGTCACATGTGGAATTGTACACAAGCAGCTCCCCCCGTGGAGAAGGAGCTGGAGGCGCAGCGGGCGGACTTCGCCAACGTGGAGGAGATACAGCGCCGACTGGCGGCCGACCCCGACCTGCAGGGTGAGTACACACAGTAGTTGGGTCACATGTGGAATTGTACACAAGCAGCTCCCCCCGTGGAGAAGGAGCTGGAGGCGCAGCGGGCGGACTTCGCCAACGTGGAGGAGATATAGCGCGATTGCCCTTTTTATTGTGAGATATTTACCGACACGTATCAACGTCTTTACAGTGTAGGAGATTTGAAAAGCTCTCGCACGCTATTATTTTTGTTTGCAGAAGAGGCCAAACGACATGCCGAAACTATAGACGACTTAAAGAAACGATGGGAAAACATACAACGAACGCTATTAAATATACGAAACACGATGAACTTGCTAGACGACGAGGAGGACTTCCACAGCAACGTGGAGGCGCTGGAGAGAGAACTGGACGAGCTGGAGGCGTGGCGCGACAAGGTGGCGGGCGACCGGCCCAGCAGCAACCTGCTCATACACCTGCGCAACCGTCTGCGCGGCCTGCGCCTGCTGCGCCCGCGCCGCGACGCGCTGGTAGCCGCCGCCGCCGCGCTGGTCGCGCTGCCCGGCCCGCACGCCCGCGCCGCCGCCGCGCGCCTGCCGCGCCTGGACGCGCTGCTGCAGCAGCTCGCGCGCCGCGAGGCCGACCTCAAGCGCGCGCTCGGCGAGCGACCGCCCGACGCCGCCGGGGACGACTTCGACGCTCTGCAGAATCGGATCCAGGCGATGGAGACGCAGATCATCGCGGAGCACGCCATGATCGCGTCGCGTGACGTCATGTCGGCCAAGCTGCAGCAGCTGCGGGCGCTGCGCGCGCAGTTCGAGGCGCTGCAGGCCACGTACGACCGCGTGGTGCGCGAGCGCCGCGACTCCTGCGAGAAGGGCAGCGTGCAGGAACTCAACTTCAAGAGTAGCGTCGAGAACCTCGTCACCAAGTTCGAAGACACCCGCACTATCCTGCAGCAGAAAATCAACAAACTAGAAAGTGGTGAGACTTGCTGTTTTAGTTCTTATCATTTCAAGACAATTTCTGGTCCTTGTTCGATTTGACACGGTGTGTTATTAACGTGTGTATCGTGTGCAGGTCTGCAGCTCACGCAGCAGCTAGCGGACGAAAGCGCGGCGCTGGTGGACTGGCTGGACGCGCTGGAGCAGTTCGTGCGCGACGTGCGCGTGCCGCTGGGCGAGCAGGAGCAGCTGGAGCTGCTGCTGGACCAGAGCAATGTGAGTGCTGAGCTTTGCTCCTCTTATTTGGTAGACAAGTGAATGAATTGCCTCAGCCCCTATTACATGGACCTTAAACATATCTGGCGAAATGTGGATGTACCACCTGGTGGTCACCTCTGCCTAACCGTTCGGAGAAAACATGCATGGCGTTTAGATTATGATTTATTTATTATTATACATTACAGAGTGTAAGGAACAGCCCTCCACAAACTGATGGGGCGAATTCAGTATATCATACTAAGATGACCGGTGCAAGAAATTATTTCAGGAATGTTATAGGAATCTATAAATTTGATTTGTTTTATTTCCCCACACGCAATGTATCGTTACCGTGGCAAAACTCACGTAGCGAACGGCAAGCGCGACGATAAGTTCGATGAACTCTGTAGCTAGACAGGAAGTGAATAGCTGATTTCACGCGTCGTTCGTTAGAGTATTTCAACATTTATTGTTGGATTTTATCCGTATTATTGTCATAAATGGAGTGCTGCGTACAGGGAATGTCATTTCACATTGAAATAAAGGAATTGCTTATTTAGAATAGTCAGTTTGTGGAGGGCTGTCCCTTACACCCTGTTTTATATTTACGTTTAGTTAAGGAGCATGTTTGCGCTCCATAGGTGAGGGCGGGAAGGAAACACGTCTCCATGAGTTTCCTTTTAAAGGAAAGTGAAAGTGTTCCTTTCATAAAGTGTTTCATCGAACAATAGCTCTTCCAGGCGTTATCGGTGCGTCGAGCGACTTCTTTATCTTGCCTCGCCTTGAAGGAGGTTATTAGGCCGAGGTCATGGTCGTGCTCAACCTATGTTGCCTAACCTTGTGTTGCGTGCTGTTCCTCATTATCTTAGTTTTCGTCATGTTCATTTTGAGTCCGACCTCGAGGCTGGTGTGGCTCAGTTGTTCGAGCATTGATGATACAAAATAAAACCGAAAACAAGACGTTCACATACATTAAACGTTCACTATTAGTGCGAAATCTCGATATCTTCTTGTTAGTTTTAATCTATCAGATTAGACCTGTAAGAAAAATACACAGTAGACCCAACACGGTTGTATTTTACGAATACTAATATTTCTTCTTTCATATTCACAGAAATTCGAAGAAGAAAAACAAACATACAAAGCGACGATGGAAAGTATCGAAAGCACCAAAGAGTTAATTCTAGAAGATTGTGACGACGTACTCGCGAAGACGATTCAGAGTGACACGCGGGCCTTGCGCAAACGATACGACGGCCTTGTGGAAAAGTCCTTCAGCTTGAATGAGAGCTTGCGGAGAGGTCCGTATTCGTTTTAGACATTGTTTTAATCATTGTGGAATTGCATTTCTTTATCTATTTTATACAAGTGGAAATTAAGGAGGAACTCGTGGCTAAATAATAACAGCCGCTCGGGTCGATCTTCAGGTTGATCCGTGCTTGCCTAGGCTGGTTTGGTCTGTGGATACGTGACTACCCATTACATACCGAGTTGCCTCCGTGCCTCGGAAAGGACGTTAAGCCGTTGGTTCCGGCTGTCATTTGTAGATCTTTGACAGTCGGTACAGGTAGTAAAGCAGCCCTAAAGTCTGACAATCAGTCCTACCAAGAGGCATCGTGTTAGCCAGTACTAGCTGGGTTGTGGAATTCAGATAGGCCTTCGTTCTATTATAGATACTGGTTGAATACCAGCTACATCCAGCGACACTTGAAGCCGATCCCAATATAGTTGGGAAAAGAATGGGCAGACGATGATACAAGTTCAAATTAAATTAGCTAGCGAAATTGTGATGGGTATCGAAATATCGCTATCTTAAATCGATATAATAAATTGGTTTAGTGTCGTTTTGGGGGGCAAAAGCCATTTTTTGTTAAACATTGTTAACTAGTGCTTTCTACGTTGTGTGCAGGACTGGAGCGCACGGAGGCCGTGTTCCTGTGCATCGCGCAGACGGAGGCCTGGCTGGCGGCGCTGGAGGCCTCCATGCCGCGCGAGAGCGAGTGCGCGCTGGCGGACTCGGCCGAGCTGTACGCCATGAAGGCGCGCTTCCAGGCGCTGCGCGACAAGTGCGACGACCACACGCAGCAGTTCCGCAACCTCAACGAGACCAGTACGTCCTCAATCATACATTACGTGACATTCGTCTGCCGTCAGTGACTACGACTTCTTTCAAATTGTTTTAACGGGGATGGTGCACGTGATTCTCGAAATTCACGTTTGGTGCAGGTTGTATGTTGTCGAATAATTGATGGGCGTCTAAAAAATATGTATTCACAGCATTATAAATTGTTTTAATTACCATTTATCAATACAATTTCTTAGTTTATGATTTTCGTAAAATATTAATTCCTTACAATAAAAATAGGTTATGGAGTTTTATTATTGATTCTGATGAACATAATTTTGTAAATATACAGTTTTTCATGATCGCATATTATTCGGCATGTAAAGTGTAGGTCTCGTGATAACAGTAATGAAGTGGTCGCACACGTCCGGCCGCGCGCTTCTCTATTTAATATCGTGTCATACCCAGTATATATATATGAAGACAAAAGACTAGTTAGCAGTTTTAACAAACTGTTACACGTAAACGAACTTAATTCTGTTACTTCATCCCGCCTCGCCGCCGCCGGAACCCAGTCCCATTGTGAGTGCTGTGACACCGGGACGTGTTCGGATGCTCTCTCTGTTTCAGGTGCTTGAGCCAGCTGTCAACGTGTCGAAGCAACGCCTATCAGGTGCGAGTCATCCAGCGTAATCGTATGTTGGATGACACTGTACTAGATTGCCTGCGAACTGAAATGCAGAGTCGCCATGTCATTACCCCTTCGGCGCAGGCTGTGTTACTACCACAGTCTAGCACAATACCTAATCGTACTAATGACGTGAGTAATGACATGGTTGCTAATGTAAGTACCCAGTACAATGAGGAAATAAGGAGTGCTTTGGAGTGCGACGCGTACGAGCAACCCGACCTTAGACCATATGATGATATAGATATAGATGCATAACAAAAATAGGGCGCTAATTCTCTATCAGCCCCCAAGACGCAGTTCGTGCAGTCCGTCCGTTGCCTAACTGGAAATCTCCAGGGTCGCATGGGCTGCACAACTTTTGGTTTACAAGGTCGCACGCTCGCCAGGCGCTCCTGTTACAGTCAGCCTTAGAGTCAGGGTCGCTGCCAGAGTTCCTGACAACAGGTATAACCCACCTGCTCCACAAATCGGGTAGTACTGCGGAGCCCAAAAATTATAGACCGATTACCTGTCTTCCGACGGTTCCGGTCCGACGGAAGTTCTTACATCCAATTTGAGAGCTAAAATTAACAAACACATTGATGACAATTCTGTCATGTCTGCTTCTCAATATGGATGTAGGAACGGGTCCCGCGGTACTAAGGAGCTACTCCTCATTGATATGGCCATTAGTCAACAGGTTCGCCGTTCCCGAAGGGATCTTTCGACATGTTGGATAGACCATAAGAAGGCCTATGACTCAGTGCCACATATATGGCTTATGAGGGTGCTAGAGTTGTATAAAGTTGATGCAACTCTGCCCACCTTCCTCTTGTCATGTATGGGGCAATGCAGGACAGGCCTTCGCTATCCAGGATGTCGACAAATCCGGAGGAATAGCGAGCCGATAAGGATAGAGCGAGGTTTCAGGGCGATAGTTTGAGTCCACTTTGGTTCTGCTTAGACTTGAATCCTCTTAGCACGCTGCTGGAGGATTCAGGTCTAGGCTATCGGTTGAGGAGAAAAAGTAGTCGTGAAAGCCGAGAAAGATAAGCAAATCAAGTATCTTGACTTGCTAGCGAGGTTGTCGACATGTGGGATGTGGACTCGGCAATCATTGTGCCGATAGTTGTATCAGCCCATGGCTTAATTGCCAAGAGCCTCGACCAATACCTGAGGAGGCTCTCGTTAGGTAGCTGGATCAAGGGCTTGATTCAGAAAGAGGTTCCTCTCTCTGAAGCCTTGACCGCCGGTAGCTTGGACTCTGTTCCTGATGCCGGTGTTGGTTTGGTTGAAACTACAAAAAACTCATTTACGCGAACTTTGACCTTGAATTTTTTTTTTGCATATGGCGGATCGATGGGAACTTTTCACATTTAATTAGTAATGGTGTTCCCAATATTTGTACCAATTTTAAGCACTATGCGAATTATTGTAACCAACTCCTATTTTTGAGCTAACTTGACGGGACTATGTACTTAAAATACTATTATATTCCACCACCGACAAAGAAGCAACCAGCTAACAATAAATTTCTCGCTCGAGGTGCCAGTAGGAAATGTAGTTCATCGCTAAGTATTCATACTACCGGCGAAACTCCACACATTTAACGATTTAACAACTTTTAACTACTCGTTTCTAGATATAGACTTGACTTGTATTTCGCTATTCTTCGGCGTGGACGCAGGAGCTTAAGGATGGAATAGTGACATGCCGAATACTCTCCCCGCAGGTAACGACATCCTGCTGGCGGCCGAGGGCGGCGCGGGCGCGCTGGCCAAGCGCGTCACGCACCTCAACGCGCGCTGGACCGACGTCACGCACGGCGTGTACGAGCGCTACAAGTGGGTACAGTGCGGTGTGTGTGTGTGTGTGTGCTGTGTGCGAGCTGTGTGCGCTGACGAGTGTGTGTGCGCAGGGTGCTGGCCGAGGCGTGGCACGAGTCGGGCGAGCTGCGCGCCTGGCTCACGCAGGAGGCGGGCTGGCTGGACGGGCTGCAGCGCCGCCTGCGCCGCTCGCCCAACGCGCCCGCAGACGCCGAGGAGATCTCCGACGAGCTATACGTGAGTCACACATACCTTGTGCCATCACTCATGTAGACGGCTACAGCTGCTGTAGTCTCGACGTACTCCAAACGCGTCAAGTTGACTATTGGTATACCACAATGCAATAACAGAATTGAGAAAAAGGCTATTTTTCTTATTTAACTTTATGTTCGTTACGTGCAGGACCTGGAGAACTACATCCAGAACCATAGCGACGAGCGGCTATCGCGCATTCAGGACATCGGGCGCCAGCTCATCGACGCGCACATCATGCCGGGCTGGATCCAAGCCGAGATCGACACCGTCACCAACACCTGGAACACGCTCAGGGCTGAGGTACTCACTACTTAAATAAACACAAGGGGGTTTATTCATGAACACTGATAAAAGTTAAAGATTCGCTTAAACGTCAAACATGGATGGCTAATCATGACTCAATTTTAAAGCCAAGCTCCATGCAAAGAGGGCTTTTTTCTTTTTTGCACTACATGCGGTTTTTGAACCAGACTTTCGCTTACGAACCACGTACAGTTTTAAGCAAACAGGAGTTATGTTCGGCACAGGCGGCGTCCCGCAGTGCGCTGCTGGAGCGAGCCGTGCGCGAGGCGGCGCGCTCCGAGGTGTCCGTGGACCAGCTGCAGCAGTGGCTGGACCACGCCGCGCGGGACCTGCAGCCCGCCGCCCAGCCGCTGCCGCCCGCGCGCGCCGAGCAGCTGGCCGAGCAGCTGGGCCAGCAGCGCGAGCGCATCCACGACGTGCGCGCGCAGGCCGCCGCCTACGAGCGCGCCGGCCGCCACGAGGCCGCCAGCCGCCTGGCGGAGCAGCTGGAGCTGCTGCAGCGCAAGCTGGACGCGGCGGAGGAGGCGCTGCGCGCGCGCACAGGCGAGGCGCCCGACGCGGACATCGGCGCGCGCCTGGCCGCGGCCGTGAGCGCGCTGCAGGCCGTGCAGCGCGACTGCACGCGCGCGCTGCCGCTCGCCGGCCACGAGCCCGACAGCGTGCGCGCGCAGCTCAGGACCTGTCTCGTGAGTACTCGATCAAATCAATAACCTTCAAAAAACCAAAATATTTTCCACATAGGCCTCCAAACGTTCGCTGTTAATTACGCTCGAACCATTGTTATCTCTAAAAAGGTATTAAAAAATACTAGGACATTTTTTTCATCAGCCTATCCCACTGCAGGGCACAGGCCTCCCCCGAGGCTTTAACATAAACATTTAACAAATTACGCCATGCTGTTATTCTCATAGGATCTTCTGCAATGCAAATAAAGTCGAATACGTACAAGTACTCAATTGTAGAGACTATGTATATGGCCCTTCTCTTACCAAAAAGTAGAAAAAAAAAAGATATAAGAAGAAATGAAAGAAAGACAGAGTAAAAAAAAGAACTGCCCACATACCATCATGTAATGGTGAAAGTTGTCCCTTCTAAGTTAGCCAGTAGAAGTACGAGTAACAAAATCACGAAACTGCATCTGTATTGGGCCACAGTATCGAGTGTCGTATCGAGTGACAGTCGTTGCGCGGCGTTGTCGTTGTATATTTTGTGAACGCAGCACACAAGAACGGTCGTGTGATCAGTTGACTGCTCTTTTAAGTATAAAACACTAAATACTACCTATCCTACGTGCCGAATATCGACGGAGATCAGTCAACTACAGAGGAGACATAGCACACAAGTGTGCGCAATACAGGTGCAATTCCGGACTCAACTATGCATGTTCCCTGAGACATGAGATTCGTACTCGGTCCCTTCTGATCCGCAGCCGTATAAGCTAGCCACAAGACCGGTATCGCCAGAAGGTCGCTATCTGAAGCTTCGCAATCTCAACGTTTTAGTGAGGTCTCGAGTGTGGTTGTGATCAGAGTGGATTTTCGGCGCATGTAGTGTGCAGTGGGCACCGGAACTGAGCGGATTACGTGCTAACAAGATAATGTGGCGGATAGGTTAACTGCGCGTTATCGCGAGCGTGACTATTGTGCGCTGATATTTGTCAACAATAACATTGTTCAGTGACCGTGCCCACATTTACATAACTTCCGTGTTCATTATGTCAACTACATCTGGGTTATGTCTATTATGTTACTACGCGCATCATTTTTAAATATGATTTGTATTAAAAACATTAATACACTAAACATTCTTCGATAGTCAAAATGAACTTAATTTTACAAAAGAATCCGAAGCACACGGTGAAAATCACTAGTGACCAAAATGTTCGTATTTTATTGAAAACTAGCGAAGTAAATAGCAGTGCTTTGTGAAGGTAGCACAATATAGGCGTGTATAGAGCAAGTAGTGGTACAGTGCTTACCTGTAGCGCTGTAGCGTGCCGTGCTGACCGGCAGGCGCGTGGCTCGCGGCTCGCGTGCGCTCTCATCACTGACATTGAAAGGATTCTGTGATTCCATTTGTGATCGCACCGACGTACGATCATCTGCGAGCGTGGAGCGGGCATCTGGTGCAGCTTTTATTAATGTGACGCGTCATTTTATTCATGTCTACTTTATGTTACTATCAAACTTACTATAAAGTCATCGGCTTCGATGGCTTCTAATTGTATTAAAAAAAAATTATCTCAATTATTATGTAATGAGAAAAAGAAAAGTTTTCATTCGTTGAATGAGTTTATCCAGTCAATTGTGTGTAATACTATCACGATGCTTATTTAAGTGCAAACTATATGCGCATAATGTAGCGCATACTGCGACAGTAGAGCGCGGTGGTGTGTGCGCGCAGTGTATTCGCAGGTCCGCGCGTGCGGCCTCCGGCGCGGCGTCACTCGCGGCGCATGTCGCACGCTGCGCAAACATTGTCGACACTTCCGACAGCGACTGCTATCGAACAATCACACGAAATGAATTGGGACTCCCTTTACTTGCTTGTCATTTTAAGCCTCGCTTTGTACAAATGGCTCGTAAGTACGCATACTTATCAAGAAACCACGAATGTATCAACTTTTTACTAATATGGCTTATGTTCCGACAGAGATTCTACCGCACTCTGAGCGAGATCAAGTCGGAGGTCGAGTCCATCATCAAGACGGGCCGCAAGATGGTGGAGGAGGCGGCGGTGCCGGCGCCGCAGGAGTTCTCCAAGAAGATCGACATGCTGAAGGAGCTCTACAACAAGCTGGGCGCGCAGATCACCGAGTCCAAGTCGCGGCTGGAGCGCGCGCTGCTGACGGCGCGCGAGCTGCAGAACGATCTCGGCGCGCTGGCCGCCTGGCTGGACGGGCTGGGCGGCACGGGGCAGCAGACGCTGGAGCTGGAGATGTCGCGCATGCAGGCCACGCGCGACAAGCTCAACGCCAACTACTCCGACTTCGCGGCGCACTGCGAGCCCGCCTACCTGGCCACGCTGCGCGCGCAGGTGGACGACATCAACTCGCGCTGGGAGGCGCTGCGGCGGCCGGCGCCGGACGCGGAGCGCCTGGCGCCCGACGCGGAGCGCCTGGCGCGCTGGCTGCGCGACGCGGAGGCGCAGCTGGAGGCCCGCGCGCCCGGGCCCGGCCTGCGCCTGCTGGCGGCCGAGCTGCGCGCGCGGGCCGGCGACGTGCAGGCCGCCGACAGCCGCGCGCTCGCCAAGCTGTACGAGCGCATCCGCGACAAGGTCACGGTGAGTGCGCACGCGGGATCATACCAGGGTTTCATTCGGTACGTTACTCACGCGGAATAACAATTTGTGAAACATTATAATGAAAGAAGCTATTCATTGTGTGTATTGTCAAAACTAATGAGGGTTCGCCATTCCGAGTGAGTTATGTAATAGATTGTCTCATTGTATTGAATTTGTCGAATGTTTATTTAAATTCATAAATCAATAGATCGAGTTGCCTCATCATCATTGTCATGAAATCTTATGAATCTTAAATATTCGTCCGAACTCGTAGATTTTCAATCATCTGTCCCAATGTGTATCTAGTCGTAATGCTTGATCGGTTCACTGAATATATTGCACGTAGTCGCTTCGTCGGCACGGTAAGTAATCATAGATACATGGTGTTCGATAGATTTGTTAATTGTTAGTGAGAGTTTGAACGTGTCCAATAACAAACTAATCGACTGATGATGTTTGTGGTGTGCGCACGTGTACACTGTGCAGCGGTGTGCAGCGCAGACGTCGCTATACATATGTACATACGATGGTGTTGGTGTAAATGTGTGGTGTGAACTACGCTTTGTGTCTCACGGCATACAACCATTCTATACATTGGTGCCACCTCGAGCTTGTAACGGACTCACGTGTGCGGGGATCATGCTTTATCACGCATCTCATACGACACGCGGCGCTTGGGAAATCACGGAGCGAGGTACGACGACAGGCGACGAGTTCACTAACATGTAAATAACAGTGTGGCTTGTAACACATTAACGATGGTATGGAAACTAAGCGAGGCGCGGTTTGTGCTTGCAGGCCACCACTAACGCCACCGCCGCTCCCACAGCCACCGCGACCACTACCATCCCCACTACCACTAGCACCACACAGGTGCACAGAGACGATGCGGGCGTGGTCGAGTACGAGAACGTTACGGATACTATCAAGAGGCGCCTAGAGAGCCCCGTCAACACTCCCGAGACTGAGAAACCGGAGTTTAAAAAGTCAAAGATACCGCTGGCCCTGAAGAGCCCCGTGCCCATCAAGAGGGAGATCAAGGAAGGCGGGCATCGCAGCCGCGGCTCCTCGCTGGAGCGTCGGCGCGCGTCCGCCAGCCCGCACTCCGTCATGTCCGCCGACTCCATCGAGCCCGCCTCCTGCGCCAGCTCCGTGCCCTCCACGCCCGACACGCCCAAGAAGAACAGCAGCACCTTCAACCTGCTCACCGACAGCGACCTCTTCACGCAGATCTCCAACAACAAGATACAAGCGCAGCCGCCGGCGCCCGAGCCGGAGAAGCCGACGGCCGACCCCTGCACTATGGTGGAGGTGAAAGAGCACGAGATAGTGAAGTCCACCGTGAGCCCCATAGAGCCCATGGAGATGTACCCATTCGAGGCCATCGACGCCGTCGTGGAGTTCATTCCGCAGAGCGTGGAGACCGTGGACATCATCGACGACACCGAGAACGAGTCGCTCAGCGAGTCCGACGAGGAGGACGTCCCTCTCGGCAACGACGACAGGCGGCGGACCGTCGACCTTGGAACAGAACCCAAAACCTTCGTGATCGAGGTGAAGACTCTCGAACATCGAATGAAACCAACGCTCGGTATATTGAAACGGAAGAATAGTTCGGACGACGAGCAGCCGAAAGCGATGCGTGTGACTATGGTGGCCGTGCCGGATTTGATCCCCAACTCAGAGAAGGAGGATGGGGACGGCTCGATGAAGACGCCGCCGCCGACGCCGCTGGAGGGGCCCGCGGCGGCCTCGTGCCCGCTGCTGTTCGACCTCGCGGTGCGGCAGCACGAGGCGCAGCGCAGTCTGCGGCGCGATGAAGTCAACGAGTATCTGATCCTGGATGACGTGCCGCGTGATCAGGCCGCGCTGCCCGAGCCCTCCGCCACCGACACCTGCGCTCAAGACACGTCCGACAAGAAAGGAACGCATGCCAAGCGCGACACGCCCGACAAGCATGATACACCCGACAAGCATGACACGCCCGACATGCGTGACACGCCCGACAAGCGTGTCCCGCACGAGACGTACGGGACGAACAACACGCTCGGCAACGCACACGGTGACAAACAAGTCACCAGCGCAGCCACGCCCGAGAGGATCATGAGCAAGTCCGCGGGTAGTGAGGCAGAGGAAGAGGTTATATACTCGGAGGTCGAAGAAACGCCGCAGGTAAACGATTTACATAGGGGACTTTTTTTTAATTAATTGGTGAAACTTCTCAGACTGAAAAAAAAACATTATTTAAACACACGGATCTGCTGCATTCATTCAATTTTGTTTCTAGAAAATGAATTAGGTTTTGCTGCCATAAGATACCGATTCCCATGAAGTCACGATGTTAATGTTTCGCCAATCAATGAAAGAAAACCCTGTATAAACCATGAAATTGTTTCCACGCCGTCCCCATAGATATTATGTTTAGCCACCTCAGGAGTTCGGGTATTGTAAGCAATCGGAGGAAATCAACAACCAGGATTATTGAGTGTTGTATGTACGTATTTGACCAGAATATCAGAGCGTATATGTATATCGTAGTCCCGGTAATGTGGGTTAGGCTGCCTTCGTTATTCAACAGCACACTCTACAGTCCTTTTACAGTTATTACAACAGCCACCTTATAGCACCGAGACTACAGTTGTCATTGGAAGGAACCTAGCAGCAACCCCATTCCAACGTTGAAATGCTGCATGGTTATTTTGGCGCATGGCCGTAGTCGGACCAAACTCGCCATCTTTGTTACTATTTCACAAATGTCTACCAACAGCACCCTTCTGACTATCTCAGTCGCCAAAACAAACATGTAGCGCTATAGTAAACCTGAATGTGATTTTGACAGTACAGTGATGAAGAATCAGGGTTAAAATAAGTTTGTGCGGAGTGTAAGTGAGGGTCGCGAGCCTCACGCGTGTGTACGTTGCAGCTGCGCTCGACATCGTGTAGCGAGTTCGAGGACAAGGCGCCGCTGTCCACGTCCACGCCCATCAAGCAGCACGCGCAGGTGGTGGCCATGTCGCCCAAGCTGGCGCTGTCCCCGCCCCCCTCGCCCCCCTCGCCCCCGGCGCCCCTCGCGCCCCTCGCGCCCCTCGCGCCCCTCGCCCCCGACCAGGCGCACATCGCCGTCAGCAAGGACCGGCTCAAGGTGCAGACCGACAAGTATCAGAAGACCGACGACTCTGCCAAGGTATGTATAGTTCCGCCCTAACTTATGTTAGCTAGATTTATCACATCACACGGACACTGATAATCTATATTTCTGTTCAATCTACTGACTGTTAATTTCATCAAAAGTTATGTCATGGTCTTTAATTAGTTTGCGAAACTTCACAAAGTTTTTTGTTGGGGTCAACGATAATAAAACTGATGGTGTTTCAAGGAACAAACACTACCAGCGATGGTTGACCCGAAAACAAGAATTTATATATTTTTGCTTTTCGTTTATCGTGTTTAGGTCTCGAATCCCATTATTTGTTTTCATGTTTTGCTAGCTAATAATATTTGGCTTTGTATTACGTGCGTGTGCAGCCAAGTCCGACCTCGGACAGCCAACCTACAGCGGCCGCCGGCAGCGCGCTGCAGGCGCAGTTCGCGGAGCTGCGCGACGCGGAGCTGGCGGCCTGGGAGAGCGCGGCCGGCAGCCTGGCGCGGCGCATGGACGTCATGCTGCTCACCGTGGGCGGGGTGGCCGCCGAGCGGGACCCCGCCAAGAGGCTCGAGGTACCCACCGGCTACCAGTATCCACCACCAGGTCTTAGCGCTGCGCGACGCGGAGCTGGCGGCCTGGGAGAGCGCGGCCGGCAGCCTGGCTCGAGGCCAAGAGGCTCGAGGTTTTGGCGCTATACAACTTTACAAAGTGCTGTTGGGCGCTTTTTTATTCTAATTC
Source organism: Noctua comes (assembly GCA_963082995.1). Classification (NCBI taxonomy): domain Eukaryota; kingdom Metazoa; phylum Arthropoda; class Insecta; order Lepidoptera; family Noctuidae; genus Noctua; species Noctua comes. The sequence goes on from OY720288.1 coordinate 174,233, forward strand.
CGTTCTGTATACAACAATAAATGACTTTTTGCCAGAGCCCTTAGACCTCCTTAATCCGGCCCTGTTGCAAAATTTTGCAGCAGGAGGAACGGATTAGACATATTTTGAGTGAGTACTATGTACTGTAAAGCACCCTTTACATTTAGTTATCATTCATTGACTCGAATTTGCCCTGGCGGTTGACAGAATGTCATGCTCACTCAAATGTCTCGCAGATGGCGGCGTGTGTCGGATCATTTAGTTCCCTTCAAAATGATTCAGTTGAATGGTGCATCATCATGTTCGTGAACGGGCGCTGTCAGTTGGGACTGGTCATCTTTTAGCTGCCACGGTTTATTTTAACTACTTTATTTTTAAATTGTTGATTTAATCTTTTACTCTGGACGCACTCAATGTGCATGTCTTTCACCCTTACATATATGTATTATCTCAACATCTTGTAAAAATATTTTGATTGAAAAAACTGTCCATGGAGTTTCTTGCCCATTCTTCTCCATAGATATCTACGCTTTGAAATGGGCAACTACAGTACTTTCACAAGTTATTTTGCCTTGTGTCTGGGACTGTAGCTTCGCCTTCTTTGTTTTTCTGACATTCAAAAGTGCCTGTTATGGTCTAATTGAAATAAATACTTTTGAGTTTTTAGTGACCTTTCGCTTTTATATAGTTAGATGACGTCAAAGATAATTGTTAATTAAGTAGGTACTACCATAAGTAATAGGATGGACCTTAGAATAAAAGCGCTTTATCTTATCCCATTGAATTTATAAGTTAAGATTTCATGGTTTTCCTTTCATTTAATTCTAGGAGAGGTTGAAAAATTCCACCCTGTATATGGTAGTAACTGCCGCACGGGGTCGATCTCGATCTTCTTGAATCAGTGACAGTCAATTACATACCGGATCCGCTCTATGCCTCAGAAAACACATAAAGCCGGAGGTCCCGGCTGTCATTTGTAGATGACAGTCATTACGGGTAGAAGTCCGAAATTCTGCTAACTAGTCTTACCAAGGAGTATCGCATTACCTAGCTGGGTTGTAGTTTTCAAATAGGCCGTCGCTTCATGTAAAACACTGGTATTCAGTTGCATCCAGTTAGATTGGACGTCGATTCCAACGGAGTTACGAAAAGGCTAGGCAGATAGGTAGATACGTGTCAGTGACGTGTGCGACATGTGTGGCAGATCCTCAAGAACCAGCTGGGGCAGCTGGCGCCGGACGCGGCGGCGCTGATCTCGCGCGGCGACTCGCTGGTGTACGCGCGCCACAAGGACAACCCGCTGCTCGCCGACTACTTGCAGACGCACTTCCAGGTAACACACACGCGATTAATATACACCAAACTTGTATCAACATTCGTTAACGAAACATTCTCGATTTAAGTGGGTAAGTTAAGCATAGATAGTTCCAAAAACCGTCATTAGGAACTCTGTTAATGTCATTTTATATTTGGAAAATGGCTTCACGTTATTGGTCAGACAGGGATCTAGCTTTGGTCACTTTCCCCAGTAATTGAGAAAACCTGCTATTTGATGTCCATTGGATGGTACTCCCTTTCTTCTCCTAAAATAGTTTGTCCGAAAATCATTATCCATAACACGTTTGCTATATACTTCAGTAACCATCACCATCATCATCATTTCAGCCGAAAGACGTGCACTGCTGGACAGCCTAATAACAGAAACAATAATGTTCAAAAATTCGAAATTTTGCTTTACATAATTATCTTTACTTTTAAAACTATTTTGTCATAATATCGAGTACTATAATAATGGAATCTCCTAATTTTGCATGAAATAAAGTCATATGTCCTAAGTATTGTACTATATTATACTGTGTATTATTAAAGCAACGCATGGGTAATCAGCAATTTTTCTAAAAAATATCCTAAAAGTCTTGCTAGCTGGCGTTAGGAGCCTAGGCCGGCGGAGCCACGACGATATTTGTGACAGAAAGTAAAATGCGAGCGTAGCGAGCACGCGTCTCATAGTAAATATTTAAGACAAACGGATTTAGGGTATATTGTATTTAGGGATTTTAATTTAATGGCATGCGATATTATGTGATATTAAGGTCGGGTAAGTTATCATTCGGAACAATGATGATTAGGACAAAAAAAAATGGCACTTTAGATTATGGATACAAAAGTTAGAGAACACAATAGAAAACCTCATTGAATAGATGGGCATCTAATAGCAAGGTAAATAAATTCAATCAATAAGCAAGTGTTGTGGTTCACCAGGATAAGCTGCGCAACAAGTGGTCGATGGTGATGTCGGAGATTGAACTGAAGCGCAACGTGGCTCTGCAGGCGGAGGACCAGCTCAAGGAGCTGAAGCAGCTGCTGGAGGAGCTCAGCGCCTGGTGCGAGGGTCTCGACCGCAAGCTCGGTGCCGACCCGGTACGGTATTGTGACAGGATTGGGTTGGTTAATACCGCGGTGGCTCCCGCCACCAAACACGGTCGTCCTACCACACTGGTCGACAGTCATGTATGATTGAAGGACTATGGAGGCACCTTCATGAATCCTGTTCTACTTCGCACGGTACCCGCCGGCTCACGGTCTAGTTTGATAATCTATGAGCGCTTTTTAACGAGGCTGGACGCGGCGCATGTAAAGTAAAAGAGCATTTCTTACCGGCTAAAGAGTACGTGTACAAGGCTACTCGGTGCTGGCTCGGCTAAAAACCGGTCGAGATCGAAAGCTCTCACAGACCTGCAGAACAGTTTTTCCTTAAAAACATTATTTCACATATACACTAACTATAACTACAGTACTTTCACAGTTTTTATGCCTTGTGACTGGGACTGTAGCTATTTTTGTCTTTGTTTCGACAATTCAAAAGTGCCTGTAACTGGCCTATTTGAAATAAATGCTTTGATTTTGATTGATTTCGATTCAATTATTTCCGAGAAATCAAATAGTTACCTACTTGAATCTATACTAATATTATAAAGCTGAAGAGTTTCTTTGTGGCTTTGGTTGATCGCGCTAATGTCAGGAACTACTGGTTCGAATTGAAAAAATATTTTAATGTTGAATAGCCTATTTATCTAGGAAGGCTAATAGGTTATATAACATCGCGCTTTAACTAATAGGAGCGGAGCATCGATGAAAAATGTGGCAAAAACGGGGAAAATATATTCCTTTTGAGAGCTTCCATTGCGTGATAAAAGATTTTGAACTATCATGGTCACTAACATTACTATTAATACTAACGGGATATTTATTTAATATCGGGAACTCATAGAAAACAGCAAACATGGTAAATATCCCGTTAGTATTAATAGTAATATTCCATTGCGTGCGCTGCGTAAACGGTTAAAGTTACGCAACAATCATGTATGACGGAATTGTTCCTCTTAAAAGTTCTAAATAAAAGTCTGTAATAGCATATGTCTATCTTTTAAGGTTGACTCATTATTTATAGTAATCAACTTTTTTTTAAATAATGCATTATTTGCGAAGTTGTTTTTGTAAACATGGTATTTATCCTTATCCAAATAAATACGTTATTCATCATAAGTATTTAATTTTGAACGAAATTGCTTTTACATCATTTGACTTCAATGAATATCTTAGGAGATATAGAGATAGAGTTTTAAAATAACTTCGCAGAAAAATAATGATCAGGTACCGCGCGCGCATTTGCATTATGCGGAATGATGTGTGTGATGTGTTAGAATTGTACTATAGGTGCCTTCAATCCTCTCTCTCTAACCCTCTCTCTCTCTTATGTGACTCAGACGAAGTTGCGCGGGTCTGCTAGTTTCATATACACCTACATGGCTCATGAAATTTCAAAAGATGTGTGCAAGGTATCTATATCGGTGTGAAGAACTGTCAAACTATGCGGGCAGGACGGCGCCCGCGCCTCGTACCTGGAGCGCCAGGCCACGGTGGAGCGCGTGCAGGAGCTGACGCGCGGCCTGCGCGCGGCGCACGTGGGCGTGCCCGAGCGCGCGCTGGCCGACGCGCTGGCGCTGTGGGCCCGCGCCGAGCGCGCCTGCGCGGGCCGGCGCGAGGCGCAGTGCGGCGCCTACGTGACGCGCGCCAACCTGGCGCGCTCGGCCGTGGCGGCGCAGGCGGCCGCCCTGCGCGCGCACCCGCTGGGCGGCCGCCACTACGACGACTTCCCGCTGCAGGAGGACGCGCTCGCGGTACGTGCGAGGGGGACGGGTGGGACCCCGAGCGTGGACTCGTATTCGAACATTTCGTTGTGTATGTGCAGCGCATAAAGGCGGCCATGGCGGAGATCGCAGTGAACGTGGAAGAAGCCGAGCGCGAGTACACGTGGCTGTGCAAACGAGCGCTCGCGCCTCCCGAGCAGGCCGGGCGCGTGCGCGACAAGCTGCGCGACGAGTGGGCCGCGCTGCAGGCCGCGCACGCGCAGAGACACGACAGGTCTGCTGCAACTTAAAACAGTGCTGTAGAATAAATATAGCGCATCGGAAACAATTGCATTGACTCTAAATGTCATAAGTAATAAAATAAAACAAATAGATTAATTTTATCGTCAGCAGCTCTGTATTATACACCGTGACTTTTCAGTTGTCTTACAACGGCAGCCCACTTCATGTATCCAATGACAACTAAACATTCATAAAAAAAGGTATTTATGAGATTTTAATAAGTAAAAAAAAAAAAAAACAGTATTATGACGCATGACGTAGATAAAACACCTGTTGCGAGCGATGATCTACTGGAGCCGAGCGCTGGGTAGGTATGTTCTCCCGTTTGACACGTAAACATCATTAACAGGAAGTTTCATAAATTTATTCTAATGTATTATTTATTTTTCTTTGTACCTATTACGGTAGGTAAAAAAAAAATCGCGCTTAGAGCTATTTTATGTCTGGTACATTGAGTGGCCCACTTTTGTAAGACGACTAAAAGTTACGGTGTATTATTATACCGGCTCAATGCAAAAATTTGCCGATGCCCAATATTTATCCTGTACTACTGTATCTGCCTCTTACCTACTTAGTTGAATGTACCTGGATGCCACACGTCCAAAAAAGTAGGCCATCTTATGTCTGTGGATAGCGTGGTTTCCAAGTCAAAATCAAAACTCATTTATTCTGGCTGATAATAATCATCACTTTTTTAACGTCAAAGTTTAGTTTTAAGAGACCGTCCTCCAAAAAGTCCGTTCTTCGCCACTTCCTAGTGTTTTAGCTGGGAAGAACACGTCTGTCTGATCTGATTTGTCTGTTAGGTTAGAAGATTCAGATTTTATACACACACACAATTGTGACATTTTATACAAAAGGACAAATCTAATAGCTTTAAGTTAAGTAGCTAGTTGCTCACTTGCTGACAAAACGTGGTCGACACACAGCCTTTGTTACGTTCAGTTAAAGTGAATAATATGCATTCGTATCGGCACAGATGGAGCGCGTGCCAGGCGGAGTGGGCGCGACTGTACGCCATGCTGGAGGCGTGCGGCGAGTGGCTGGACGCGGCCGAGCGACAGCTGCAGGCCGCCCGGGACCCCGACCTGCCCTTCAAGGACCTCAAGCAGAAAGTCCGAGATCTCGATAAACAGGTTATTATCGACCACCTGACTGTTTACTGATAATTTCACAAATACCGTCAGGAGGGCTGTCGGTGACTTCCCTTCTGACGTTATTCAAGCAAAACTTATACTGTCACTTACGGGATATCTTCCGTGATTGTACATTATTTTGAGCTTCCGATATTTCGGCGCTGTCTGTTGCAAGCGCCATGATCGCGGGTTGACTGGGGAATGCGAGTGGATGGAAAAAAAAAATATATATATACAGGGTGTGGCGTAAGTAGTGGTCCACCGTTCAGGATCCGATGAACCAGATAATTAACTATAACGATTAAAAAATTAAACCATTTTTACCGAAGGGTTACGAAAATATTTCCTTTTTGTCTTTTATTTACGAAATTTCTATCTTTTTTTACAAATTTGTTTGTAGTTTCAACAAAAACCATTATTTTTTCATTTTGATTTCTGTTAATTACTGCTGATTACTAGAGCTATCATGATAAATTATAATTTTTTATGTAAATTCAGCTCTTTTGAAGAAAAAGTTGGTTCTTCTCTAATTTTAACCCTAATTTTTAAAACACCTTCAAGTTCAAGAGCGATTTTTGTAAAAAAAACGTCTTGGGTAAAAATGGTTAAAATTTTTTAATTGTTATAGTTAATTATCTGGTCCATCGAATCCTGAACGGTGGACCACTACTTACGCCACACCCTGTATATATATAACTAGCTTGTGCCCGCGGCTTCGCCCGCGTGGAGTTAGGGAATTTCCCACGGATCTTACTTCTGGTATAATAAGTAATCTATGTATCTATCTATAATACATGTACTTGCTTATAACTTGCAATTATTAGTTTAAAGTTCTATCAATTAAATTAGATACGTTAAATATTGATACCTTGGTTTGAGATTGGACATCGGATTTACTGGATTTTACCTAAAGAGTATGTACACAAATTTTCAAGTCAATCGATCCCGAGAGTAAAAAGTTTCACAGAAAATTCAACACCCCATTTCACCCTCTAAGGGATAGGAATTTCGAAAAACTGATACTTACTCGTCACAAAGAATACACCCTCCAATTTTTATATCTCTGGGACCCGCGGTTTGGGCTGTGCGTTGGTATTTCAGTCAGCCAGTCAGGACATGGAATTTTAAATTGGGGGATGATTTTGGAAAAACTGTGATACACGTGTCTCATCAATTTAACTGAAGTATATGTAGACACATTTACAAGTCAATCGACTCCGAGAATAAAAAGTTTCACATAAAATTCAAAAACCCATTTCACCCTATTAGGGGTGGAATTTCTCAAAACACTTTCTTAGTGGATACTTACTCTTCACAAAGAGTACACTGTCCAAATTTCATGTCTCTAGGTCCAGTGGTTTGGGCTGTGCGTTGATGTATCAGTCAGCTAGTCAGGACATTGAATTTTAAATTGGGGGATGATTTTGGAAAAACTGTGATACACGTATCTCATCATTTTAATTGAAGTATATGTAGACACATTTTCAAGTCAATCGACTCAGAGAATAAAAAGTTTCATAGAAAATTCAACACCCCATTTCACCCTTTTAGGGGTGGAATTTCAAAAAAACCCTTTCTTTGTGGATATTTACTCTCCACAAAAAATACATTCTCAAAATTTCACGTCTCTAGGACCAGCGGTTTGGGCTGTGCGTTGGTATATCAGTCAGCCAGTCAGGACATAAAATTTTAAATTGGGGGATGATTTTGGAAAAACTGTTATACACGTATCTCATCATTTTAACTGAAGTATATGTAGACACATTTTCAAGTCAATCGACTCAGGGAATAAAAAGTTTCATAGAAAATTCAACACCCCATTTCACCCTCTTAGGGGTGGTATTTCGAAAAACCCTTTCTTAGTGGATACCTACTCTTCACAAAGAGTACACTGTCCAAATTTCATGTCTCTAGGACCAGTGGTTTGGGCTGTGCGTTGACTGACTGACTGACTTATATAAGTCAGTCAGTGAGTCAGTCAGTCAGTCAGTCAGGACTTTGAATTTTATATGTATAGAAAGGTCTTTCAAATAGGGCGGGTCGATGTTGACAGTTTGTGGCGGCCATGTTCTTTTGGCGGCATCTGTCAAATGCGTTGTTATTTCTTCAGTTACTTATGCCAAATCACCATGGCAAGTTACACGATTGAGCAGCACGTCCAAATGATAAAACTTTATTATCAAAATGTGTGTTCGTTAGTGCAAACGTTGCGCGCATTACGTCCATTTTACGGCAGACGCGGTGGCCCTTCAAACTCGACTCTCCAACGTTTGGTGACCAAATTCGAGACGACTGGTTCGGTAAACAACCAACCAACATCCTTACGTCAAAGGAACGCCAGACCGGCCGAGAACATCGCTGTTGTCCGTGAGAGTGTGCAGGAGACTCCGAGGCAGTCGATTTTTCGCCCTGCACAAGAACTCGGCCTTTCGCAGACTTCAACTTGGCGAATTTTGCGTCGGGCCTTGGGCCTAAACCCGTGGACTACATGTGGTGGAACCACATGTTGTCCACGACGTTACAAGACGGCGCTACGTGCCACACAGCGAGCGACACAATGGACATTCTGCATGAACGGTTCGAGGGTAGGGTTATCTCTCGCAGAGGTGACGTGAATTGGCCACCAAGATCGTGCGATTTGACCCCGCTAGACTTTTTCTTGTGGGGTTTTCTCAAGTCGCAGGTCTATGCCAATAATCCGCAATCAACCGAAGCCCTGAAAGTCAACATAACGCAGGCCATCGCTCAGATTCAGCCGGATCTATGCAGTAGAGTAATTGAAAATTGGACCTCTCGGATCCGTGCCACCGTTCGAAGCCGCGGTGGACATTTAAACGATGTCATATTTCATAAATAATGGCATAAATGGGCCTTTCAAATAAAAAAATAATTTCTTTAATATCTCACATACAGCTTGTTTTATTTAATTTCAACATCGACCCGTCCTTGTTGAAAGACCCTTTATTTAGTTGTAAACCGTGAAAGCTTGAAACAGTGTTATTCAAGCATTTTGATGTGACTAACAAACGGAAGCCGGAAATTTCAATTAAATAACAAAGAAAACGGAAAAACTGCGAAAAAAAACCGTCCCCCAAGCCGACTGGTCCTCGTGGGGGAAAACCCTCTAAGCAGAAAAGATGTACGAACATGCAAACCAAAAAGAACAAACTTGGATACATAGCACGCGACACACACAACACGAACACACGAGAACACACACGACACACGAACAAGAGAACGAGATAAAACACGAGAAACAACAAAACACGAGAAAACACGATTGAACACGAGATCATTACGAACATCTGAAAATCTGACGGAATTAGAGCTGGCTATAGACAAGATCAATTGGGATATAATCGGACTCAGTGAAATGTGACGGACTCAGTGAAATGTGACGGTTTGGTGAAGGAATTGAGGACCACCATGCTGAAGTCTGATGGAACGCTGGCTCATACCGCGCAAGAGAAAGCAAATCTATTTTCCTCCATCTTTGCCGAAAATTCACGTCTAGATACGGCCTCAAACATACCACCTAACATACCTCACTGTGGCTCTGTAATGCCGGAGATTTCAATCCACTTAAAAGAGGTCCGTAAGGCCCTGTGCAGTCTAGACGTGAATAAAGCCAGCGGACCTGACGGAATACCCGCAAGAGTCCTGAAGAACTGTGCTCCAGAGTTGTCTCCTGTCTTGACGCGCTTGTATCGCCTCTCTTTAAAAACCGGAGTGGTGCCGGAATCCTGGAAGCTTGCTAATGTGCAGCCAGTGCCCAAAAAGGGTAACCGTGCCGATCCTGTCAACTATAGACCAATCGCCATAACCTCCATACTGTGCAAAGTAATGGAAAGGGTACTTAACAGTAAGTTGCTGGCATACCTCGAAGACAATGAGCTTCTCAGTGACCACCAGTATGGCTTCCGTCGTGGCCGTTCAACTGGGGATCTTCTTGTGTATGTTACGCATTGCTGGGGCGAGGCCATTGAGAAACACGGTGAAGCCCTTGCTGTGTCACTTGATATCTCAAAGGCTTTTGACAGGGTCTGGCACGCTAGTCTGTTGGGCAAGCTTCCCGCATTCGGCATCTCTGCTGACTTTTGCAACGGGATTTCCGACTTCCTGAGTGACCGATCGATCAAAGTGGTCATAGATGGCTGCTCATCGGATCATGAGGCCATTGATGCCGGTGTTCCTCAGGGGTCTGTTCTTTCTGCGACTTTATTTCTCCTGCACATCAACGACCTGCTACATCTTGGTGCAGTCGGGTATGCAGATGACAGCACGGTCGCGGAAAGATACCTGTCCAGTGCAAGAGCCAGCAGAGAGGAAACAGCTTCTCTTAGAGAGGCCATGGTGGAGAGAATGAATTTGACCCTAAATCTCGTTTCCCAGTGGGGTGACGACAATCTGGTCAAATTCAATGCTCTGAAAACACAGGCGTGTCTTTTCACTACTAAAAGGAGCCAGTTCCAGTTATCTCCTACTTTCCGAGGTGCATCTGTACCAGTTACCGACCGCCTACAGCTTTTGGGCATGGAGTTGACATCGGATCTCAACTTCGGCTCAACCATCGAGTCTAAAGCTCAGACCGCAGCTAAGAAGCTGGGCATCCTGAATAAGGTGAGGCGATACTTCACATCTGGACAGCTTTTAAGTTTGTATAAAGCACAGGTCCGTTCCTGTATGGAGTATTGCAGTCACCTGTGGGATGGCTCAGCAAAATACCAGCTTGCTGCACTTGACTCGGTGGAACGCAGAGCTAAAAGGCTTATAGGCAACGAGACGTTGGCAGCTACGCTTCACAGCCTAGCGCATCGGCGTAATGTTGCCTGCCTGTCGGTCTTCTACAGGCTGTACTTCGGTGAGTGTGCGCAGGAGCTCCACGACCTGATCCCACCATCACCTTTTTACCACCGGACTAGCAGACGCACTGCGGCGTACCATCCACACTTGGTTGATATCCCGACGAGTCGTACTCAGCGCTTCTCATCCACTTTTTTAATGCGCACAGCCAAGGTGTGGAACTCTCTGCCGGCATCTGTGTTCCCTCCCACATTTAACCCGTCAGCCTTCAAAGCAAGAGTGAACAGGCATCTTCTGGGCACGCTCGTCCCATCATAGACCTCATCTATCGCTTTCCATCAGGCGTGATCGAGGTCAAGAGCGGGCACATTTCGTAATAAAAAAAAAAAAACCATGGCAAATATATTCTACACTACATTGGTTGACTATACGGTGTAGGATATCTTATCAAAAACAAGTTAGCAAGTAAAATAGAAGAAATAAGAGGAATTAATGAAAGAATAGCAGTTCTTAACATCAAATTGCCTTCGCATAAAGATAATGAAAAAATGTGTACCATAATTTAACCATATTCACCGACTGAATCATGATAATTTTACGAAGATCTACAATCAGCCGTACAATCTTCATATAAAATTTTATTGTGATGGGAGATTTTAATGAATTTTAATGAAAAAATTATTTTATCGTCAAATAGGCATTTGCAACAAAGGAGCAGAATCTCATGTCATGGTCAAATAAGTAGAAACGGAAAAAAATTGTCCGCTTTGCAATAGAAAACAAATTGAGAATCTAGAAAAGTTTCTACAAGAAGAAGAAATCGTGAAAATGGACATGGATGTCACCCAACGGCAAGCACAAGAACGAAATCGACTTTATCCTGACCACTAACAGAAAGGTATTTAAAGAATTGACTACTGTGAGCCAGCTTAATTTCCATACAGACCATAGAATGATAATAACAATAACGAAAAATGATTGAGGTCAAGAGCGAGTCCATTCCGAAAAAAAAAAAAAAATAGTAGGCATGTTCATGACAATAAGGAAGAACTGCACTTATAAGCATAAATACAAAAAAAAACAATCCAGGAACGATACAACAAAGTATTGAATATACTTAAAACAGAAGTAAGGAAAACAACTGAAAACACGTTATCTCCAGAAACTAAGCAATGGCATGGAAATTTTCATTGACAAAACCGGAGGGATTAAGAAAGAATGACGTTCTTAAATATTATAATGTTATTTTCCTGTGTTTTCTACACACCATAAATAGTCAAATAAATAATGAATTAAATCAAAAGAAAACCTGGATGCCAAACATAAAAACAAAAAATGGCAGCTCCTCAAGTAAAAGACAAGAGATAATAAAAATAGCCACAGACTACTATAAATAACTATACCAAAAACAAAAAACAGCACGGGTGGAAAAACAACACCGAATACCGCCAAACCTAGAATCACTACCAATAGTATTACAAGAAGAAGTTATTAGAGCAATCAACACACAGAAACTAGACAAAGCGCCAGGTTCAGATCAGAAATCTAATGAAATAATAAAATATACAAAACCAGTGCTTGCTCTTAGCCTAATAGATTTAACGACAACTTAACAACAACAACGAGGATTGGACAAAATCGAGTATAATATTGTTACACAAGAAAGGAGACACGGGAAATATGAGTAATTACAGACCAATAACTTTGATGTCAAACATCTACTAGATTTTCTCAACGAATAAAACGAATCACGAATCGCGTACGACGAACACGCACGCGCCTCACGTATCACGAATTGCTGGCACGCTCGACGAAAACCAACGCAAAGAACAGGCTGGCTTCCGAAGTAAGTTTTCAACGATAGACCACATCCACGTCGTTAGGCAGGAACTTCAAAAGTATAAGGGATACAATAAAATTTAGTACTTAGGGTTCGTGGATTTCAACAAAGCATTTGATATCTTAGACCACGATAGCATCTGGAGGGCATTGAAAGCCAGGGAGTGGAGGCTAAGTACATTCGAATACTGGAGAATATCTACACAAGGAGTAAGGCTCAAGTCAAGCTGGAAAGAATAGAAGATATTCCAATCGAGAGAGGTCAGACAAGGTGATCCCATTTCACCGAAACTATTCTCTGCGGTTCTAGAAATTATTTTTAGAAACCTGCAATGGGAAGGAAATAGACTCAACATTAATGGAGACAAACTTAATCATCTACTCTTCGCAAATGATTTCATTCTATTTTCAGAGACCCCAGATAGTTTGGAGAACATGCTACAACAATTGTTTGATGAAAGTGCCAAGGTAGGCCTTATCAGAACATATAAAAAACGAAGGTAATGACGAACTCAACTAAAAAAGACAGAATGAATGGTGGTCAGATGAAAATAGAATATGTTAACGAATACTTTTATTTGGGTCAACTAATATCAACAGAAATGAAAGAACACAATGCAAAAAGAAATAGATAGAAAGATATCAAATAGTTGGAAACGGTTTTGATCGCTGAGCGGGGTCATGAAGGAAAACGATATGTTTATCAAAGAAAAAAAGGAAAATATATAACACATGCATCTTTCCATGTTTGTCGTATGGATGTCAAACATGGGCACTGAACGAGAAACAACTCAAAATAATCCAAGTTTGCCAAAATGGAATGGAAAGAAGCGTTATTGGAGTGAAAAGAAGGGACCAGGTGAGATTAGAAAGTATAAATAGCAAAACAAAATTTTAAAATATACAAACAGTATACAAAACCTTGAAATCGTGATGGACAGGACACATGCTAAGGGAAGGGATAGAGAAGTGGACGAGACTAGTAACGGAATGGTACCCGCGTGATAGCAAGAGGATCAAAAGTACACAAAATAAACTTTGAGAAGACGACATGAAAAAGATAGCTAGTCCAGAATAGACACGTATTGTAAAAGATAGGACAAAATGGAAAGTATTAGAGGAGGCCTTTGTCGAAAGACAAGCTGAAACCTTCTGCCGAAAAATAATGTATTCAATATAGAAAGTATAATTGTATAATAGAGTAACGGAAATGTAAAATAAAGTTTCAGCAATAAAGGTTTGTTTTATTTTATGATGTGCCGTGTGTGTGCAGATGTCGTCCCGCGCGGAGTCCGTGCAGGCGGCGCGCGCGGCCGGACGCGCCGTGGTGTCGGCGTGCGGCGTGCCGCTGGCGTGCGACGTGCAGGACCAGCTGGAGCTGCTCAACGAGCGCTGGCACGCCGCCGCCGCCGCCATACAGCAGCTCAACGACAAGTGAGTGTAGTGTACTTACACGCTGATATATGTAGTGTCGGCGTGTCGTGCGACGTGCAGGACCAGCTGGAGCTGCTCAACGAGCGCTGGCACGCCGCCGCCGCCGCCATACAGCAGCTCAACGACAAGTGAGTGTAGTGTACTTACACGCTGATATATGTAGTGTCGGCGTGTCGTGCGACGTGCAGGACCAGCTGGAGCTGCTCAACGAGCGCTGGCACGCCGCCGCCGCCGCCATACAGCAGCTCAACGACAAGTGAGTGTAGTGTACTTACACGCTGATATATGTAGTGTCGGCGTGTCGTGCGACGTGCAGGACCAGCTGGAGCTGCTCAACGAGCGCTGGCACGCCGCCGCCGCCGCCGCCATACAGCAGCTCAACGACAAGTGAGTGTAGTGTACTTACACGCTGATATATGTAGTGTCGGCGTGTCGTGCGACGTGCAGGACCAGCTGGAGCTGCTCAACGAGCGCTGGCACGCCGCCGCCGCCGCCATACAGCAGCTCAACGACAAGTGAGTGTAGTGTACTTACACGCTGATATATGTAGTGTCGGCGTGTCGTGCGACGTGCAGGACCAGCTGGAGCTGCTCAACGAGCGCTGGCACGCCGCCGCCGCCGCCATACAGCAGCTCAACGACAAGTGAGTGTAGTGTACTTACACGCTGATATATGTAGTGTCGGCGTGTCGTGCGACGTGCAGGACCAGCTGGAGCTGCTCAACGAGCGCTGGCACGCCGCCGCCGCCGCCATACAGCAGCTCAACGACAAGTGAGTGTAGTGTACTTACACGCTGATATATGTAGTGTCGGCGTGTCGTGCGACGTGCAGGACCAGCTGGAGCTGCTCAACGAGCGCTGGCACGCCGCCGCCGCCGCCATACAGCAGCTCAACGACAAGTGAGTGTAGTGTACTTACACGCTGATATATGTAGTGTCGGCGTGTCGTGCGACGTGCAGGACCAGCTGGAGCTGCTCAACGAGCGCTGGCACGCCGCCGCCGCCGCCGCCATACAGCAGCTCAACGACAAGTGAGTGTAGTGTACTTACACGCTGATATATGTAGTGTCGGCGTGTCGTGCGACGTGCAGGACCAGCTGGAGCTGCTCAACGAGCGCTGGCACGCCGCCGCCGCCGCCATACAGCAGCTCAACGACAAGTGAGTGTAGTGTACTTACACGCTGATATATGTAGTGTCGGCGTGTCGTGCGACGTGCAGGACCAGCTGGAGCTGCTCAACGAGCGCTGGCACGCCGCCGCCGCCGCCATACAGCAGCTCAACGACAAGTGAGTGTAGTGTACTTACACGCTGATATATGTAGTGTCGGCGTGTCGTGCGACGTGCAGGACCAGCTGGAGCTGCTCAACGAGCGCTGGCACGCCGCCGCCGCCGCCATACAGCAGCTCAACGACAAGTGAGTGTAGTGTACTTACACGCTGATATATGTAGTGTCGGCGTGTCGTGCGACGTGCAGGACCAGCTGGAGCTGCTCAACGAGCGCTGGCACGCCGCCGCCGCCGCCATACAGCAGCTCAACGACAAGTGAGTGTAGTGTACTTACACGCTGATATATGTAGTGTCGGCGTGTCGTGCGACGTGCAGGACCAGCTGGAGCTGCTCAACGAGCGCTGGCACGCCGCGCGCCGCCGCCGCCATACAGCAGCTCAACGACAAGTGAGTGTAGTGTACTTACACGCTGATATATGTAGTGTCGGCGTGTCGTGCGACGTGCAGGACCAGCTGGAGCTGCTCAACGAGCGCTGGCACGCCGCCGCCGCCGCCATACAGCAGCTCAACGACAAGTGAGTGTAGTGTACTTACACGCTGATATATGTAGTGTCGGCGTGTCGTGCGACGTGCAGGACCAGCTGGAGCTGCTCAACGAGCGCTGGCACGCCGCCGCCGCCGCCATACAGCAGCTCAACGACAAGTGAGTGTAGTGTACTTACACGCTGATATATGTAGTGTCGGCGTGTCGTGCGACGTGCAGGACCAGCTGGAGCTGCTCAACGAGCGCTGGCACGCCGCCGCCGCCGCCATACAGCAGCTCAACGACAAGTGAGTGTAGTGTACTTACACGCTGATATATGTAGTGTCGGCGTGTCGTGCGACGTGCAGGACCAGCTGGAGCTGCTCAACGAGCGCTGGCACGCCGCCGCCGCCGCCATACAGCAGCTCAACGACAAGTGAGTGTAGTGTACTTACACGCTGATATATGTAGTGTCGGCGTGTCGTGCGACGTGCAGGACCAGCTGGAGCTGCTCAACGAGCGCTGGCACGCCGCCGCCGCCGCCATACAGCAGCTCAACGACAAGTGAGTGTAGTGTACTTACACGCTGATATATGTAGTGTCGGCGTGTCGTGCGACGTGCAGGACCAGCTGGAGCTGCTCAACGAGCGCTGGCACGCCGCCGCCGCCGCCATACAGCAGCTCAACGACAAGTGAGTGTAGTGTACTTACACGCTTAAGTATTGCAGCCTAATACGGTAAAGAATATACAAGGCCAAACTCACACTTGAAATACACAACGTGCGGTCATTGACCCCAAAAAATTTACCTATCAAAATTTTTGGTTACTTATTTTTAAATATTGATTCACATGCATCCGAGAAGTTTTGCCAGCATATACAGCAGCTGTATTATCATCATGTATGGTACGAAACTGGAGCCGCTAAGTTATGGAGAACAATAACGCGATGATTACCGTCCAGGATCAGTTCAGTGGAGACTCGCAACGTGGTCGCGGAGGGCGGCGCGGCGTGGGCGGCGGGGGCGCGCGCGCAGCTGCGGCGGGTGGCCGAGCTGCTGCACACCACGTGTGCCAACGTCGCCGACCGCACCTGCCTCGCCATCCGGCTCAGCCTCGTCAAGGTATATGTATACACGATACATTCATTTATATGTTTAGCAGCAACAGCCCCGGAAGCCTCAAAAAAGACCTTGGACAAAACTTCCCAAAATTTTCCATTACATTAAAACTGCCATCACGTGTCTTAAGCAGACTGTTCAGTATTATACTGATAGAAAAACTCCGGTCAATGCATGTTTTCTGGACTTATCGAGGGCTTTTGACCTGGTGCCATACGATATCCTGTGGGAAAAGTTGCGAAAGGAAAGCAGCGTTGATTGTACTGTTATTTCTTTATTTAAGTTTTGGTACGAGAATCAGACGCACTATGTCAGGTGGCGTGAAACTCTGTCTGAAGTTTATGGGTTGAAGTGCAGATTTGCATGTTGTACGACAAGTCAAAATAACCTTTATATTAATCAGCTGATTGTTGAACTCAGCAGCACCCGTATAGGCTGTCGTATTGACGGAGCTTGCATTAACAATATAAGTTACGCTGACGACATGGTGCTGCTGAGCCCATCAATGAATGGGGGTCAAAGTTCCAATTATCCGCAAGTTTTTTTTTTAAATACATGTTTTTAATGTAAGATTTTTACTTTAAACACCTCCACGACCCCCGTACTATTCAGTCCATACATCAACACAATGCTTTGAGTGCTTTCCATCGAGTCCTACCCTAAAACGTGATTTTTCACCCCAAAAAAAAGTCGATTCCCAGCAATAATTTTTGCGTAAAGTTACTTAGTTTGATGTACAGAATGCTTGGTTGACGGATATGTGAAGGTCTGTTTACACCCTGTAGTTATTATAGTTTATAGACCGCTATAAACTATACTAATAACTCTTTCATCATCATTATCAGCGTTTAAAACGCTGATAATTAACTTTAAATTTCTCTATAATTAGATTAATATTATAACGTAAAATTTATACCAGAACAACCGTTAGTTTATAATAAATTAAATCATCTGCGTAGCCTTTTCCCAACTTTGTTGGGGTCGGCTTTCAGTCTAAGATGAATACCAGTATTTTACATGGAGCGACTGCCTTTCTGACCTCCACAACCCAGTTTAGTACTGGGTAATACGATACCCCTTGGTAAGACTGGTTGTCAGACTTTTTGGGCTACTGACTACCTAACGACTGTCAAAGATCTACAAGTGACACCCGGGACCAACGGCTTAACGTGCTTTCCGAGGCACTGAAGAAACTCGGTATGTAATGGGTGGTCACCCATCCACAGACCAACCTAGGCACGCACAGCTTAACCTAAAGATCGACCCGAGCGGCTGTTATTATTTAGCCACGAGCTCCTCACATTTTTATACTCCTCACATTATAATAAATCAAATACTAAATAAAAATATATGTATAAAACTTAAACACAACAACACATGCGAACAACATCTAAATTGCTACATAATGCGATGCGTTGGCTGCTTGAACTCAGTACCGCTTTATTTTTATTTTTTTTGGAAAAAATCACTAATACCGATTTTAAAATTTTGTTCTTCTGTGTCATATCTTCTCTATTAGACTGTGCACACAGAGGTTCTGATATAATTTGCTAGATTGTGCGATTAAAATGGTAAACATATACTCCGTACTCAAACTTTAATTGCATTCCACAATGTGTTTGGTGGTACGTTAAAAAAAAATGTAATCAGTATGGTCCCTGTGGGGTACAGCAAAAAGAAAATATAGTAGGAAGCTTTAAATCGTCTAACTTATATCCAAACTAAATCCAATAATACTATATTACGTATTCTTACCTACATAGGATTCTTTATACTGTATCGTTTAAATATTCGTTTAAGCTATAATACCAATTTAAAAAAAAAAATTAAATTGAATTTGAAAATTTGTTTTAGTTTTTTATAAATGTTTATTTTATCTTCATTTTTTACTAATTCAGGTAGTTTGTTATATATTTTTATGGACATTATTACATAGGTATAAAATTCTTGATATTTACGAACAAATTTGCAGGTTTCTAATATGTTTATACTGGGGAGTGTTAAAATATTATAATTTTGGAAGTGAGGTTTGCAGCTGTCAGTTTGATCGATATTTGCTAGGATTCTAACAATTTTTTTTTGAAGGGTGAATAGTGTCGGTACATCTGTGCTATTTCCCCAAAGGGTAACACTGTAGCTTAGCTTATAAGCATACGCATAGTAGATGGTGAGCGCTGTTTGAAGATTGGTAGTTTTTTATTTCACAGAGAGCATATGAAAATCTTGAAATTCTTGATCTAAGTTTTTGTACGGTCACGGTTAAGTTCGACGAATAGATACATCGACAAACCTACTATCGAACGAAACACGAGGCTGCTGATTTTGTTTGTTACGCAAAAAAATCTACAAATGTCTTCAAAACCACAAGATTTTTGTTTGCGTTAGTTGCAAATATTAATATCACTTCCACTGTTTCTGTAAGCACACTTATTCAGTAAACAGCATGAACACGAAACACATTGGAAATTGCTCGCGGCTATGTTTATCTTAACAGTGTTTTTCTGTGCAAAAAATGCAATTATAATGAGTGTTGGTTAGGCGGGTAGGCAGCTAGGCGGCTCCTGGCCATAAATCACAGGCAGTAGGCTCGCTGCCTGCTAACTACGAAGCTCTAAAGCGCGGCGTATAGCCCAGTGCAGCGCTGGCACCCAGCCAAGGCAGACCATACGTGCCACTGTCGGGGAAAACTTACTTTACGATCAAGCGCGTAAGAATCACAGTCAAACGTCACTGCTACTGCACGGCAATGCAGTGCCCTGCATATACACGTACACAAATCATTTCTGCCAGGCAACTTTAAATCTTATGCTGTTTTCTTTAGATTCTACATAGGGTTGTGAGGCTGGTGTCTCCACGTATTAGTTGGTGTTGGACGTGTCGTGTATTCGCAGTTTCGTTTCGCTTCCTAGTTCGCTGCTGTTTTGGTAAAGGACAAAGGCCCGTTTGATCTATAATTTATCCGCATTCCGCATCCGCATTAGTCTGCATTTATTGGTTCACCTGCGAAATGTTTTTGCTACTTTCGGTAATTAAAATTTTTTGTGAATGTTATAGTTCATTATGGAACATTATGTATGAAATACTAATAGTTGTACTACAGTAAAAACATAAGAAACAAAATTGTATAAAAAAGTGGGATAGGATGTTAATAGTATGTATGTACATACTAATACACGAAAACAAAAATTAAAATCAAAAGAATGAAAATGGAAATGGGGTGATGAAAGTGCATTGATGCAATGCGTGAGTAGATGTGTGTGTAGATATGTGTGTGCGAATGTAAGAGTGTAAATGTTTGAGTGTTTATGTGAGTGTTTAAGACACAGGTTTAAGTCAATTTTCTGTGGAAGCGTAATCAAGATTTAATAGCCAGGTGCGTAATTTTCTTTTACAAACAGCTTTAGTATGTGAGTAAATAGATATTTTATTATTAATTGAATGAAGAATGTTACTAGGTATGCCAAATCGCTTGAAATATAATATTGTCACAGTAAAGCCTGTATGTATACAAATACACTAGTTTTTGTTGTAGTTAAAAATACCTAGTTGTTTTGATTTTATAGGCATTCAAAGTTTCGAAAAATATCGACTCCCGCTGAGTCACGTGACCGCTTGTGAAGTCATATCACAACGCGCCGCGCAATTGGTGGTTGTATTTTTTTTACATTTAGGCACAACGCATGACTTCCTAGTATTTGGATTGGACATTTTTAAAAGTATTTATTTTTAAGTAGTATTAGGTATAATTTCGAAGGCACGGGCGCGCGACCGCGAGCGGACTGAGTGAGCCAGACTGAGCGTGTTGTGCGATGACGTCACACCGTCACCGGCAGCCCGCGCCGTGCGGTTACAACTTGTTTTACTTCTAAATCGGAAACTAATTGACGTATCGAAGTAATTCTTTCACTAATATTTTTTTTATTTTTGACACAGAATATGGAGTGCTAATAATCAAAATTAGTTAACATTCTTCATTATAAAAAAAATTGCCAAGAAAGGCGAAAATTTTTTGGGAAAAACTAGTGTTAAAACGGATGATTGGACAAACATTTGCTGATCTTCTATTTTGAGTTAGGAAATCGTGATCTATGTTGATAAGTTTAGTGTTTTTTTAATACAGTCATGAGTATGAGCAACTGCCGGACCGTTAGAACTTTGCAGTGTTGGTAGAGATTGAAGGTTGGATAGCGAATTGGGAAATAACAACTAACTTTTAGTATAGCTCTTTGAGCTCTCTCTTTATTAATTAAATACGATTTAGAAGTACCGCTTCAGGTGGTGATACAGTAGGCTAGCAAATACTGCCATAATGAGAAATAAACTGATTTAATTACTGAAGTATTAGATTTATGTCGTAGATTTTGAAATATGTAGATTAATTTGCGGGTTCTTTTAACCAAAGTTTCAATGTGTTGTTGGAAGTTGAGACGGTAGTCTATAATTATGCCAAGATGTTTGATAGATTCCGTTTTTAGTAATACAGGACAACAACAATGATTGATTGAATTACATGTGTGGGCTTTCAAGTTGAAGTTCGATTGATCCTGTGGTCTAAAGGAATATGTCATGTATTTCGTTTTATCTACATTTAGGGTAAGTAAGTTAGCATACAATCATTTATATACTGTATCAAAGCCTTGTTGAGCATAGTGTTGAACTCTTTCCGTTTTGTAGCTTAATGTTAAATAAATCATTTATGTAAATTAATCAACTAACAATCTTTAAAACCAAAAGAAAAAACAAATAAAACAAAAACTGGCCAAGTGCGAGTCGTGCTCACACGCACGCAGGGTTCCGAACAAAACAGCAAAACTAAATTTTTTTTTCATAGTATGTTAATCAAAAACAAAGTAACTGGTTTTTTCAGAATTTTCCTTTCTTTTACGCTTATTTTAGAAATTAGAGGGGGGTACACAGATTTTACCGCTTTGGAAGTGTCTATCTTTTAAACTATTGCCTTTGAGAAAAAATGGATTTAGACACCTCAATGTCTTTTTTAAAGACCGTATAAACACATTTAGGTTTGATAATTATTTTTTTAGTTTGTGTTTCATGTATGGGGGTCCCCCTTAATCTTTTATTTTCTTTATTTTTGTATAAAAATCGTAAAGCGGTTCACATAATACATCTACCTACCAAGTTTGAACTGTATAGTCCGAATAGTTTCGGAATAAAGTGGCTGTGACATACAGACATGACGAATCTATAAGGGTTCAGTTTTTTGCCATTCGGCTACGGAACCCTAAAAATGGTCCACATAATCTTCACATTCACAATACTTTACAAACTAAATGTTTATGAAAATCATTAAATGTCACCAATATTCACAATAATAAAAAAAAAAAAAAATTATAATAAAATAAAATGGCGGTCCCACATGCCAAGAACCTCGTGAAAACCGAGAAAGATAAGCAAATCAAGTATCTTGACTTGGCCCGCGAGGTTATCGACATGTGGGGTGTGAACTCAACGATCACTTGTGCTGATAGTCGTTTCAGCCAATGCAATGGCTTAATTGCCTAGAGCCTCGACCAATAAATGAGGAGGCTCTCGTTAGACAGCTGGATCAAGGGCTTGTTCCAGAAAGCGGTACTCCTGGACACGGCTCGGATTGTTAGGAGGTTCCTCTCTCTAGTTCCCTGACGTCGGGAGCTTGGACCCTGTTCGAGATACCAGTGGGCTACAATTTTTATATTTTTAAATGTTTAAAAGAGATACTCGAAAGTCAGTGAAGACTTTATTTCTACTAGTAGTATAAATATTAAAAATATAAAATTATACAAGAATAAATAAAGGAAAAATTTAAAAAGATAAAATGCTTAAGACAAAGAAAATATTCAGGTCAAATCAATCAATCAATCAATCAAAGTGTCTGTTTGTAATTTCAAAATAACAGCTTTTTACTGAATGAATATGAACGTACATATATACGTGTCGGATATGTCAGGATTTATTCCGTTAGGCTCGCACATCATGTGGGCAGACGATGGGTTTCGTGCTTTGAAAACACACTGGGTGCGGTACACTGTTTCTAGCAAAACTAACGAATTACTTGAGATTAAAAGTTAACACAATAACACGGGGCACAATGAATCGGATACAGTTCCAAGACGTCTCAACTCCGCTGCGATCAGACATTGAATGTCGCCCTCGCCTCGAGCTGAACATCAGGGCTTTGCACAAACACGCTGAGGTGTGGGTAGACTGGTAAGTAGGTCGCGTCATGTCACCAGTGCCTACTGGCGTGTTAGCCGATTCATTTTATGTCCGTACTAACGATCGGATCCGACATACGGTACTTATAACATTTTTTTATTTATATTTTTGTCTGTCTGTTCCATCTAATCTCAGAAACGGCGAGACCGATTTTGATGGAATCTTTACTGGCAGATAGCTCATGTTAGAAGGAGTAACTTAGGCTATTTTTTTTCCTTGAAAAAAATTAAAACCCTTGAAATTGTTAACAAAATCCGATTCAAATAGGGAAGTAATATTTTTATAATAATTTAACGCGAACGAAGGTCTTGGGCAAAAACTTCGACATTCAATGAGTAAATCTAATTGGAGCAGCTTAATGTAGGCGTATAAGGATTTGGTACATCTCTGCCTAACACTTCGTCCCCGAAGTGTTAGGCAGAGTCTAATCAGGCGTGATAAGATAAGATAAGACAAGGTAAGACTTTATTTGCTTTAAACATGGTATGATGGTGTTACAGTCATATACAAAGTCCTCATGTTTAGCTATACAGAATATCAATTGCATGCAAAATAATTATCATGTCAAAACAACAGTAAATATCAATTAAATCATTCAAATTATTAGATGGATATAATATTATAATATGTCAAAGAAATCTTAATGTCATAGAAATTATGTCCAATCAGCCACTTATACAGCTTATTTTTAAATGAATTACAATTATTTACACATTTGAGTTCTTTCGGAATTTTGTTGAAAATGCGTACACACATCACAAGGCAGCTTTTAGCATACTTGGCTGATTTAGGATTGTCCTTCGTTACAAGTCTGTGTAGATCCCTTGTTGGACGAGCGATTACTTCATAAGCTTTTCTGAACAATCCCTTATTACTGTAGACAAAGATACAGATTGCGTATATGTAAAGTGCTGGAAGTGGTAACAGACGAAGCTTTTTAATAAATGGCTTACAAGATTCATCAGACCGAAGTCCGCAAATGGCCCTGATGCACCTTTTTTGTGCAATGAATGCTCTGTCTTTATCTGTACTGTTCCCCCATACGATAAGCCCGTAACTTAAAATATATTCGAAATATGCATGGTATGTAGTAATTGCCGTTTTAACGGTTGTTACGTTCTTTACTTGTCTGAGGGCGTAAGTAAATTTATTAATCCTGTTGCATAAATCATCTAAATGTCCTTTCCGTGATGTTATGCTATTTGATTCGTTTTATTAAGTGTTAAGGGAGGTGTACCCTAGCACATGCTGCACCGCGAGCGCACGCCCGTCTCCGCGTAAAAATACGCGCTGCGGATATTTACAGCGCCCGCTAACAATAGAACCGTGTTTGTTTGTGTTTTAAAAATACGCGCGCGACGGGGATGCTCTGTCGTTACGTGCTTACTATCAACATACACCTGCTTGGAGGACATTTAAAAAACAGTGTTTGTAAATACTTATGATATTGCATTTAGCGCAGACTTGATTTCATCACAGCTCGATGAAAACAATAACATTTGGTGGTGTTTCAATCAACAGTTTCGATCAACAGCCAACACTGCTATTCCTGCTTTATGTGCGCTTATGAGGTGGTATTTAGATGGCTGCAATAAAGATAGTGCGCATCTTAAGCGCAGGCCACACCGCCAGCTGGCGGGCGATTCGATAGTTCGCGGTGTGAACCAAAGTATGAAAAGAGGTGAAACGACGCGTCGTTCGCGTCGCTCGTCCGCCCGCCAGCTGGCGGTGTGGCCTGCGCTTTATACCTACTACTCGGTTAATGTTCACACCTATGACTACCCTGGAAGGTGATATTTATCAGATGTTGGCACGTTACAACAATATTTTAGACGTTTATGTTCTTCCTAATGATAGCATCATCTGCCTAGCCTTTTCCCAACAATGTTTGGGTCGGCTTCCAGTCTAACCGGATGCAGCTGAATACCCGTATTTTATATGGAGCGACTACCTATCTGACCTCCACAACCCAGTTAGTACTAGGTAATACGATACCCCTTCCTACTACTACCACAACCACACTGACCTGTAACGACTGTCAAAGATCTACAAATGACAGCCGGGACCAACGGCTTAGCGTGCTTTCCGAGGCACGGAGGAAACTCGGTATGTAGTGGGTGGTCACCCATCCAAAGACCAACCTAGGCAAGCACGGCTTAACCTAAAGATCGATCCGAGCGGCTGTTATTATTTAGCAACGAGCTCCTCTCAATCCTAATGCTAATTGGTCGATAGTTAAAAATAATGTACACAAATAGTTACTAACTTTAGCCGCCATTCAGTTTCATTATTTATATATATATATCCTTCTAATTACGATGTTATCTGAACATAATACGTTAAGAACGTGGTATAGGTCAGGAGAGCCTCGATTTCGTTGACTGACGAGCTCGTCACTCATCGGACCGCATTAGCGGCCAAACTCCGTCACTACAGCATTAAATTTGTATATTATGAGGTCAAGGCTCTGTTGAACCTCATGAGGGATATCTGTACAGTACACCACGACCGCTAAGCGGGACGCGTATGTTACCCAGCAGTGAGTTACTTCACTTGCACCATCTTCTGTTAATCTTCACGATCTTTGTAATGACTTTAAGCTTTTGTGTTGATTGTTAACAAACAAATTATTTGTCATTGAACCAATGAAGCATCCAATCCGGCTCTCTGAGAGTTCATTATCACATAGCTAGAGGGATTCAACATGTCACAAATATTTTGAAGTTTAGATGGAAGTCGCACTTAAAGAATAAGCGTCAGCGCTTCTAGGAACCTGTGATAAAATCAAATACGATCCTGAGCTGAAACACATCCAGCAGGTTTATGTTCCATCGGTGAAGCACTTTGTTAGGTTACCGAGAAGTGTCCCTATAAGGAAGTGGACTGATAGTTAGCAGACCTGGGCGGATCGCAGCGGCATCGCGTCTATTTCTGAATCTAGGAAAATATTCGTGTCCCATCGCGCCGGCGCCCACTTGCATAAAGACGTAAGAGTTGCGTGAGCCGCGCACAGATATAGATCTACTAGTAATCGGTGTAATGTTTACATTGGTATCGGTAGCGTCTGCTGGTTTATATCGAAATGAAATATGTGCGGTGTCGAGGCGGGCTTAGTTCCCCGGCGAGCACTTCCGCGAGCGTGCGTCGCGAGTGGCGCATGGCGTTGCGCCGCGTTTCTGTGCGTTATACCCGTATACATGATATTCCGCGCTCGTGATTATCTGTGCGTTGTGTGTGACGTACAATACGTCCGCGAGTGACGACTTGACGAGTGACAAATGTTCGCGCTGTGACCTGTTGGTATGTGTTGATTGGCGAGTGTTTAGCTTGGAGGAGTGACCCGACCCCCGCGCCGCTGCATTTGTATCTAGGTACATTCTTCATTTTAGACTGTAATAACTACACATCGGAATTTTTAAACTGTTATTGTATATATTAGTACTTTTTCATCAATGGTGCTTATTTCAGTCGTTAAATGTGTTAAGAGCTTTGCATAACGCTGTTCTTATAAATCCAGGTCTGTAAGGAATAAAGAAAATTAAAGCATTATATATCCAATGCAGCGGCCTCAACCTGCCTGAAGAGGTTTCTGCCCAAATGGCGCCAAACTTCAATTTCTGACCAGTAGGTCTGTTTCGGCCTACCAATTAATATTAAGTGTCAAACGTCACAAAAATGTAGAAAAATATTTAATTGCCATTACAACATTGAATACCTATTCAGGGTGGAAGGGACGCAAACGCTAGAACGGTTACCACGTATTCAGTACATCATTCTGAACCCCCCACATATAATTTTTTTGTCGGTTATTAAATATAAACAGCTGTTTAGCTACCACAAAACAGCAATCAAAATGGTCAAAATGTATGGAACAGCATTTTTTTTTAAATTACCGACGAAAAGTTTCTATGTGGTATATGTGCAGAATGATGTACTGAATACCTAGTAACTGTTTTACCGTCGGTGTCCCTTCCAACTTGTATAATATTTTGAGAAAATATTAAGTTGATTCTAATCTAAGTATATAAACACGAAATATCGAAAACCGCTTGACGCATAAAGATGAAATTTGGCAGAGAGGTAGTTTATAGTTAGAATACGTTCGCTAAGAACGGATTTTGCGGTAGGGCCTGATTAAGGAGGTCTAAGGGCTCTCGTAAGTTTATATGAAACTCCTTCATTTTTTTTGTGCTAAAAACTTGATATTTAGTAGGGAGGTAGTTTATAGTTAGAAGACGTTCGCTAAGAACGGATTTTGCGGTAGGGCCTGATTAAGGAGGTCTAAGGGCTCTCGTAAGTTTATATGAAACTCCTTAATTTTTTGTGCTAAAAACTTGATATTTAGTAGGGAGGTAGTTTATAGTTAGAAGACGTTCGCTAAGAACGGATTTTGCGACAGGGCCGGATTAAGGAGGTCTAAGGGCTCTCGCAAAAAGTCGTATCACTTAATGTCGTATACAGAAGGATACGAGAATAAAAAGCGCCCAACAAGGTACACTTTGAAAAAAAAAATGTGTAGTGCCAAAATAAACCGGTTTTTAACGCCATTTCTTCGCCTCAACGCCATTTAATTTTGTTTCGGAAGTCTTCCGCCCAGAATTACAACACCCAAAAGGACGCCTTTTGTTGTCATTAGTACATTATCATATTTTGATTATCGGTCAATTCCCACACATAACATAACATAACATAACATCACGCCTTTAATCCCCGAAGGGTTGGGCAGAGGTGTACTTAATCGTAAACACACATTTCGCCAGTTATGTTGAAGTCTCATATAATAGGGGGTGAGCCTATTGCCATCAACTGGCCAAAAATTCAGATTCGGTAGCTGCTACTGAGAAATTCCTGATGGAATAACCCAATAACACTATTATTTATAGTATTTTTTAATTGCATATACATACATTGTTTAATGTTAAGTGGAAGAGCGGAGTCACTTAGAGGGGCGTCCATTAATTACGTGAGGCAATTTTGGCGATCTTTCGACCCCCTCCCCATTTGGTGAGATGTCGTGAGATTTGGCTTGACCCCCCCTTGTAAAATTTCGAGAAAACTGGGTTAAATTAAGTAAACATGTTTCTCTACAAATTATTTTTTTAAAATGAATTGTTTTGTGCAATCAAGCACAGATTTCCGTATTTATACTAAACTACACATTTTAATAAATCTCACGTAAGAGATAATATATATATTATTATTATGGGAATATGGGGGAGGCCTTTGCCCAGCAGTGGGACATACAAGGATAATAAAAAAAAAAAATTATAGCCTTAAAAAAAAAACACTTACCCGTATTTCGTAATTTTCTTTTATTTGATTGATAATTTTTCTGGCGCGTGAAAATATTGCCAATAACCAACCTGTACAGTATTTGATTTGCACTTGATTTACCATCTTTATAAGATATTATTTGAAATGTAAAGGTTTCTCGTTATAATGTTGGGATTGAGAATAGATTCAAACGTGACGTGACGTTTTCGTGAGGTCAACAAATAAATAGTGCTTTCGTTTTGCTTAATTGACTGTAATTTACGAGATATAGCCGTGAATGATTTTTTGGGTAACAAATGTGTCTTCATATCCTTTAATAATTCGGAAACGTTTCTATATTTTTTTAGCTAGTCTTAATTTAGCGAACTGCGATAATTGACTTTTTAGAACAAACTCCATTAATTCTTTCTTCGATGCGTCCTCTACAACTGAATCGTAATATTCGATACCATCGATTAATTGTTTTGTAACTAACTCAGTATTCATTACTGGTAATAAGCTCAGCGCTATTTTTAAATCGAACTTAGACATCGTAGCAGAAGCTATTGGCTCGCTTTTACACAAATTAGTAACTTCTAAGTACAATTATAAAACTTAGCTCCACATTTGTCTATATCTTCAGTTTCTGATACACTTTTAAATTTCTTGATTCTTTTGATTTCTACATTTTAAAAATATTGTGTTAATTATTACGCTATACAAAATAGGGAGGGGCGGAGTCTTCTACTACAGGCATTATTTGTCTAAAAGAAGATTCCGAACACAACAATTTGTAAACCAATTATTTGACACAATAAATTTTATTTTATTTTTATTATTATTTATTATTTATTTCTATATAATTATTGTATTGTTCATACAAAATATTAGCCTCATTTAGTTTTTTACTACATATATTTTCTTGCCTCCTACTGGGGGCAATTTTAATTAAATATGTTTTCAATAAATCACTATGCAATTCCTTAATAAAGTCTGCCATAAAATTAATATTGCTACTGATTAATCTTCCATACAAGTTATTTAACATACCAATGTTACTGCATATACTTAAAAATAAAAAAAAAGTCTAAAGTTCACTTTACGCGTGTACTTCACTGCCGCCGTACTATGATTTTCGATTACGCACTTTTACTATAATATGTATTACGATTACGCACTTTTTAGTTATTCCGATTATGAACCGCAGTTTCACTGCAACATGCACTTTCCTGTTATGGGCTTCATGCGAATTATCGAAAAATGTTTCAATTCTACTATTCCCAAATTCATGTAAAGCTAAACAACTACGTATATGCTTTTCGGTCTGAGAATGTTTCCGAAATGACTTCGTTAGATTATTAATATCGGTGTAACCCCCTTTATTCCATAAACAACTAGCATCTGAGAAAAGTAAGCATGGCCAACAAAACATTTTATTTAATTTACAACTGCCAGTTAACCATTGCTATTTATCGTAAAGGGAAGCATTAAAATGTTTGAGAAAACCATCGCGTCTTTTATAATTTATTGTCATATTTGGGCGAGCACGACCTAACTGAATTACGTGTTTTTTTATTTTCCAACTTAAATTTGAAAAGCATGTTTCCTCACAAAGCAAATAATCTGTCAAGCATAAAGCTATTAATGCCGCAACCTACTGATCTCCTACTTTGCAAATCTACTTACTCTAAATTAGTATTTTCAACTTATTAAACTATCTACTTACCGCAAATACCTAATAATAACGTATGTCTACGTAACTGCTTTCACTACACACAACAACAACACATGAACACAAATAAAGAACTATAATACTAATCATATTTCATACCAAGAAATAAATTCTAATAGGTGAAACTAGCTAATAGATTCAAATATAATAGTGGGTAGGTAGGTGGAGTAAAAGCGGTTTTGGCATATATTGTTTAGGTATGGGGGCCTAATAAAAATCCAAGTTTTCGACCTCGGGAAGTGCACGCGCGAGCCGCCATTTTATAATATTAATAATCTAATAAATCCTAGGTTTATCTTTCAGGAGCTTTAAGACTAAAACCGAAAAATATCCTAGGTTTATAAACCTAAGATTTTTTTCTATATTTTTACAACTAGCTTTTGCCCGCGGCTTCGCCCGCGTGGATGTCGTAAATATCCCATTACTTACCTTAACCCCTCTTTTTAACCCTACGGGGGTAGAATTATCAAAAATGCCGAGACACGTATAAGTTAATTTTCAATCGTCAGCCTAAACACAAAATTTGAAGATCCTAACTTCAAAACTGACAGACTTACATATAAACTTCCATCCCCTATTTTACCCCTTTAGGGGTGGAATTCCCAAAAACCCTTTCTTAGTGGATACTTACTCTTCACAAAGAACACACCCTCCAAGTTTTATATCTCTAGGAACAGCGGTTTGGGCTGTGTGTTGATATATCACCCAGTCAGTCAGTCAGTTTACCATTTTATATAATACTGTCAGTGAAGGTTTCGGACTCGGGTCGCGGGACTCATAGAATTACCGTGACCCTGGAACATAAAGGGCTACTGAAGGACACCGTGGGTTTTAGTCAGTACAAGTCTGACAGTCCCTCCCGCTCTGCCTTGGGTGGGAGGACTTATTCGATGATTTTACCACGTTAAAAAAAAAAAAAAAAAAGTTTCGGACTCGCGAGATAATGTATGCCGTTCGCGGTCAGTTTCAGCTTCTCGGGATAACACATGTTGTTCTCGGTCAATGGTATGCCTTAGCTCTCGTTGAGAAGAGCTTTGAGACGCCCGTGATGAAGCTCGTCGCGCTCTGTCAGCTGCTAATCGCATCTCTCTCTCGGGAGAGCTTTCATTGGCTCGAGAAGTTGAGGCACTAACTCTCATAGAGTTTAACCGATGTGCTCTTTCCTCTGCCGATTCTTAAAAAGGCCTATTTCTCATTCTCTTAGCTTCTCTCGAATTTCGCGATAAAGATAATCGTTTTTTAGGTGGCATTGGACGCCTTGCCTTTTTATACCTTGGGCCGCGTGACGCGTCGAGCGCGGCGACCGATTCTCGGACCTTATACAAAAATAATCCTTATAGCATGATTCAGTATTCACGCGCGATGGCTTATTATTAGCGTATTTCATGTATAACTTTGGTGTTTCAATACCGATTTCTATGATTCTTTTTTATGGAATAGTTAATAATGTTAACTTTTTTAATTAGGGATGACTGAGAGTGTTATAAACGTAAGAGAAGACAAATATAATCAGAAAGCTTCGAACTGCTAAGCTATCGGGAGTTACACGTGATATTGTGAGTCAACCATAAAAGATAGACATGCTGTCGTGGGATATTTTTTATATAATTTTAAGGAGAACATTTCCGTCATACATGATTTCTGTGTAGCTTTAACCATTAAGGTTGCACACGCGACGGAAGCTTAAAAAATGGAGTAACTTCTCCCGTTTTTCCAACATTTCCCTTCACTGCTCTGCTCCTATTGATTGTAGCGTGATGAAAAGTATACTATAACCAACTCAGGAGTATGAAAAATAATTGTACCAAGTTTCGTTAAAATCCGTCGAGTAGTTTTTGTTTCTATAACGGTTATACAGACAGACAGACAGACAGACAGACAGACAGACAGACAAAAATTTTACTGATTGCATTTTTGGCATCAGTATCGATCCCTAATCACCCCCTGATAGTTATTTTGGAAATATATTTCATGTACAGAATTGACCTCTCTACAGATTTATTATAAGTACATGATTAAAAAAAAAAAAAAAAGATTTTTAACCTAAATTTGAGGTCTCTGCAACGCTTCGTTTTAAAGATCTCCGTGGCCGCACGGTTCTCCGAATTTCAATGGCGCGGCCACGTTCAAATCCTTATAACTTTTTAACCATAACTTTGACAAATGTATGGTTTTGGGAATCAAATTTTACAAAATCTTGGCATAGTTTTAAAAAAAAAAAACGGCGTGACCGCGCCATCGAAACGCACACATTTATACAACCTCAATATGCAGCTTTAAGTATAAAAATAAACTCAAATAGAGCTTTTACACAGCTTGCTATGCTACTTGGGATAGAGACTACAGAGAAGAGCACCTCTCATTTGGTACAGATCTGTAAATAGCGCAGTGGTCGTACGTAAGTCAACACTACGAATTATAACGCGCGTACATTCACATGTTCATACCTCATGTGAACATCGGTTATATATAGTAACCTGCTTCCGTCTGCCTCTGAATGAGCAGATATTGCAACTAAATGGAATTCACGATACGCTTTACAAAGCTGACGTTATTGAATAAGTTGTGGCTGATGGTTTACAGTTTACGTCGTACTTTTTGTGATTTGCGTTTGATATTGTCTTAGTGCCTATTAATTGTACAAAGCGAGCGTATAAAAACTGATTTGATAACAGAATTTGGTAACTGCCTAAATTACGACAAAATTGCAGTTTTATAATAATTTTAAGCTAATGCTAAATGAAGTAACCGAAATAACAAGGTAGATAAGTAGGAATATACCTTCCTACTTATCTACCTTGTTGTTTCGGTTATATATAAGGTACGATCTTTAAGAGCTGAAGGATCTAATGTTTTTGTTCGAGTTTGGATTTAGGTGTTTGTTTCTTTATGAGGCACTCATGTTTGGCTTCTTTCGTAGGCACGCGAGGAGGAGCTGGCCAGCAAGCTGAAGGATATGGAGGTGCTGCGCAAGAACAAGCAGCTACCAAAGGGCGAGCAGACCGCGCAGCTGCAAGCTGAGCTCGAAAAGGTAAGCAGAGGTGACCTACAGTTCACCAGTTATGTTAAGTATCATGTGATAGGGACCGAGACGATTACCTTAACTGGGTATAATTCCAGACTCCGGGCTACTACTAAAAAATTCGTTATGTAAAAACCCAATAAAAAAATCCTCGACATGGTAATTGAACCCAGGACCTCCTACTCAGCAGTAGCGCTTGAGACCATTAGCCTAAAGAGACACTATGCATATTTGTTGATAGGATTCGATCTGAAATATCGAAGATCTGAAATTTCATTGGCCCGGTACATCGGTATTACATATTTATGCATCAAATGTCTGGCACTTTAGAGTTAGTTCTGCTAGACGATTTCCATTTTTCATTAGTGTGCAGCTGTTCGCCATATATTTTCGTTGGTGGACGGGGTCATTGGCACCCCGACGTCAGCGCGACGCGCGGTGTGTGACGCCCACGTGGCGTGACGCGCTGATGACGTAGACACATGTAGTGATCTTTAAGATAATTGTCGGCCGACGTAGGGCTTTCATTTGTAACTTTTTAGTCTCGGGTTTTAGTAACAGGGATGGCTACATCTAGCATTCCTACTATTCTACTATTCCAAGCTACAAAATTGTCCCGCCCCATCGCATGATTGTGCCATTCCGTTGACTAAGTACACAATATTCGCTGATGCGGTGTGTACTGTTTGAGCACACGTCTGTCATAACTAGCGCGGAGCAGACGAGAGCGTGGCTAGACTAAACAGCCCTCCAGCCGAGAGGGGCAGAGGGCAACCGTGTCGGCGGCGCTCACACTACACCACTCAATGCACGTGGGCAGAAGGTCAGCTAAACGGAGACAACGAGCGTGGACCGCAAGCGACCATGTCAAACAAACGCCAGTAGCGAGTGCGCTTGTGCTCACTGTACTTTGACTCGTATTTGCGTGCCTGCTCTGCACGCTCGTTGAATAGAGCTGACCTTCTATACTTTTTTGTTTCGTGCCCACACACTTCACTCTATACCCGAATCTCCGAGCACACGCGCACACACGCAACGCCCGCTCACTGAGAACTCAGCGGAGCTACAAGAGCACTAACTCGCTTACTCAACTGAACACCAGGAACGTACCACCAATGCATGCGACTCGTTTGTATGTGTGCGTTCTCCCGCGACGACTTTAGGAAGTCGATTATCTGTATAATTTGGAAATCAATGATGACAGATAAAGCTACAAATATGAATGAAAACTTTTCGAACGCTGCGCTGTTACAATTAATCCATTTTTAAAATGTTGTTCTCTCTTCAATTGCAAAATTGAAAAATAGTTGTAAGTCACTTAGTTAGCTTATCAATATATTATTAAAATATGGTCAAAAACCACTACCTCTCTCCACAAACATGGTTGTCTGCCCTTGTTACATGACTATTATTTATTGTATATATTATATAGATTTGTATTCGCTTTATGGTGTGTATGTATGTATATTGATTTTGATATGTAGCACCTCAGACTACCTGCAGTATTGTCTCTCTCTCTCTCTTCCTGTCATCCATCAAAGGTTGCCTTGAAAAGATCGCTTTTAGAATGTTATTTATATGGTGTACATGATAAAGTTCTATTCTATTCTTGTCGGTGAGCAAACTAGAGATATTTGTTTTGCTTTGTTGTATGGCTGCTTCAACACTAGTTCTTATCGCAGTGATCCTTAGCACTACATCTTACAAAACATAAGGTCTGTCTGTCCACGCGTGTGTCGCCCTTTGTATCGCACACGTAGCTCGCAGGACGCGTGGCGTGTGTGTGGCCTGTGCGTGGCGTGTGCGTGCTCGGCATACCATTAGCGACACTCGGGGTGATGTGACGTATCGATCTACTCACCGTAACGCGGGAAAAACTGTCTAATGAGTGTCAGCTAGTGGGGATTCCGCATAAAGAACTGTTCACTTAAACCAAAAAATTAAAAGACATATAAACATATTACGCTAAAAATTAGCACGTTTAGAACGACCACATTATACAAGGTGGACAGCCCTCCACAAACTGACAGGGCGCATTCTGCTCCTTATTTTGAATCATATTCCACCGGATTTTTTCCCGGAATTTTCTTCTTTTTAAACTTTTTTTTCAGTTACTTTTCCTTTATTTCAATGTATAATTACATTCCCTGTACGCAGTACTCCATTTACGCAAATAATTCGCGTAAAATCAAAAATCCAACATTGGATGTCGAAATACTATAACGAACGACGCGTGAAATCAGCTGTTCACTTCCTGCTGGCTACAGAGTGCATCGAACTTGTCGTTGCGCTTGCGGTTTGCTACGTGCGTTTTGCCACGGTAACGATACATTACGTAAGAGGAAATAAAATAAAAATCAAATTAATTGGATTCTCATAACATTCCTGAAATAATTTCCTATACCGGTCATCTTAGTATGATACTGAATTCACCCTATCTGTTTGTGGAGGGCTGTCCCTTACACCCTGTATAAGACAGTTCCCCGAAACGCCCTCCGCTCCAAACTCAATATTTGACACAATGGGTGAGCTGAGCTTGTCTTGTGTAGACGATAAGGAACTCCACCGAAGCGGAGACGAGACGAGAGGAGAGGAGGTGTGTTGTAAACCATCAATAGAATGACGTTTTTTAAACTTCTCGTCTCCGTTTAGCTTTTGTGGAAACGGTTGAGCAGAGAACAGAAGAGATGTCTTGTAATTGTTTAGGGGAGCGGAGACGCACAGAGACATGAGCGGCTTGCGGTAAGTGGTCTGCTGTGAGCCGCGTTTGGTGACCACATCTCCTGTCCTCTCCGCTTTGCACATCTCTGCACAGCTTCGGTGGATACACCCTAGCTTTTACGCATCTTCTCTCCTCTCCGCTTCGCACATCCCCGCTCGTCTCCGCTTTGGTAGAGTCCGGGCCTAAGAGTTCTTAGTTTATAACAAACAAGAAAAAAAAAAAAAAAAAATGTGATTAATCATTACTGTAAAAGTGTAAAGTGCTTAATCAGTACCTATATTTTTGGCAACTCAAAACAAACACGCACGTGACCGAAGTCTGAATTTCCGTCGCAGTCGGTGGCTTACAGAACCCTGAAATTGAGTTGAAAGCGCCGCCGTCTTTTGAATTGTTAGTAAAAAACTCACCTAGTCGTATTGTACCATACCTACACCGAGGAGGGTATTGTAGTGGATTGTATAGCTAACTCGTCTATTTATATGGTTCGTCATGTACTTGCTTTCGACAGGACGTATTCCTATAAGTAGCTCATCATTCATGATAGTAGTCGTCACGTCCAGTCCAATTCGTGTCGCATCCGGCCTTTGACTAGCTGATGTGCAAAAACGCTCAGTTACAACGATCAGCCGATTCAAATGAAAATAAGTAGGGAGAGACGCCGATGTAAAGCTTCATTATCGGCAACGTGATTTTGTGCTGCAACGATTTAAGACACGCACGCTACGCAGTGTTTCCAACAACATGTTTCCTCAACACAAAAACAAGTTGGAACAATAATGTTGAGCAACTATTAAAAACAATTAATATGAGGCGTTATCGTGACAGATTTTTTAAAATCAAGGCTCAATCAAGAGCTTCTAGTCTCCATCTTGAGATATTTTCTGTAAACATATTCTTGAGACACACAGATTCAGCTTGCAACAAGTTTTGGTGAAAGCTTGCACAAAGTTGACAGCAACTGCGAATAATAAATAAATGTGCTAGCGTGAAGTAGGACAGACGCGGAGCCGTCGCGGTGGAGCACGACAAATAAGCGGAGAGTTGCTACTGAGAGCGACCACTGTTGTTCGGGATATCTGAACAATACAAGATATCTTAAACTGAAAGCATTGAAGTTTACTAATCAGATAGGGGGGAATATAATGTAGCAGGATAAAATGGCATCTCTTCCCAGTTTCCAACGATCTAGGACTACAGACTGAGGCTAGTCCTAGTTACTATTTAGGATATTTTTTTTAATGAATTAAGTTTTACCTTTGATGGAAAGGCATGTACAGTCACGAGCACCACTATGTTAAACACTTTCCTAAATTGAAACGCAATATTCGCGAGAAATAACGTTTGTAACTTGGAGACAGGTTTTTCATTAAATTTATGTGTTCCAGAATACTATGTTTGTAACAAAATGAAATTTTAAGATAAATGAAATTTAGATAGGTTTTTTATTAAATTTATGTGTTCCAGAATACTATGTTTGTAACAAAATGAAATTTTAATCAGAATAGTAGAAGAAAAACACTTTTAAAAGTTGCTTTTAAAGTTGCTTGTTGTAGTTGTTGTTGTTGTGTAAGTGTTTACATATTGGTGCTCGTGACTGTACTGTCGAGGAAATGAATAGTTAAGCTGATTGGTACACTACTTATATTACCAGAGTTACAACTAGTTCTGATCAAGACTGTTGTTGTTGATATTTCACGGAAAGTCAATTTGAAAATCAATTTGATGCAGGTACAACTCGTCTCACTGACTACATCACAGCTCAAACGCAGATGTGATAGTTTTGAAGTGACAAAGCTTATAGCATGTGTTATTTTTCCAGGCTCAGGCGAGTCTGGCCGCGCACGGCGAGTACATCAACAGCAAGCTGAGCGCGCTCAGCAAGTACAGCGCGCGCCTGGACGAGGCGCTGACGTGGTGCGCCGCCACTGCCGCCAGCCTCGACGCCGCGCAGAGCCGCGGGGCCGCCGACAGCGTCGCCGTAAGTACTGTCACACAGCGCGCTCAGCGAGTGCAGCGCGCGCCTGGACGTGCTGCGCCGCCACTGCCGCCAGCCTCGACCCGCGCAGAGCCGCGGGGCCGCCGACAGCGTCGCCGTAAGTACTGTCACACAGCGCGCTCAGCGAGTGCAGCGCGCGCCTGGACGTGCTGCGCCGCCACTGCCGCCAGCCTCGACCCGCGCAGAGCCGCGGGGCCGCCGACAGCGTCGCCGTAAGTACTGTCACACAGCGCGCTCAGCGAGTGCAGCGCGCGCCTGGACGTGCTGCGCCGCCACTGCCGCCAGCCTCGACCCGCGCAGAGCCGCGGGGCCGCCGACAGCGTCGCCGTAAGTACTGTCACACAGCGCGCTCAGCGAGTGCAGCGCGCGCCTGGACGTGCTGCGCCGCCACTGCCGCCAGCCTCGACCCGCGCAGAGCCGCGGGGCCGCCGACAGCGTCGCCGTAAGTACTGTCACACAGCGCGCTCAGCGAGTGCAGCGCGCGCCTGGACGTGCTGCGCCGCCACTGCCGCCAGCCTCGACCCGCGCAGAGCCGCGGGGCCGCCGACAGCGTCGCCGTAAGTACTGTCACACAGCGCGCTCAGCGAGTGCAGCGCGCGCCTGGACGTGCTGCGCCGCCACTGCCGCCAGCCTCGACCCGCGCAGAGCCGCGGGGCCGCCGACAGCGTCGCCGTAAGTACTGTCACACAGCGCGCTCAGCGAGTGCAGCGCGCGCCTGGACGTGCTGCGCCGCCACTGCCGCCAGCCTCGACCCGCGCAGAGCCGCGGGGCCGCCGACAGCGTCGCCGTAAGTACTGTCACACAGCGCGCTCAGCGAGTGCAGCGCGCGCCTGGACGTGCTGCGCCGCCACTGCCGCCAGCCTCGACCCGCGCAGAGCCGCGGGGCCGCCGACAGCGTCGCCGTAAGTACTGTCACACAGCGCGCTCAGCGAGTGCAGCGCGCGCCTGGACGTGCTGCGCCGCCACTGCCGCCAGCCTCGACCCGCGCAGAGCCGCGGGGCCGCCGACAGCGTCGCCGTAAGTACTGTCACACAGCGCGCTCAGCGAGTGCAGCGCGCGCCTGGACGTGCTGCGCCGCCACTGCCGCCAGCCTCGACCCGCGCAGAGCCGCGGGGCCGCCGACAGCGTCGCCGTAAGTACTGTCACACAGCGCGCTCAGCGAGTGCAGCGCGCGCCTGGACGTGCTGCGCCGCCACTGCCGCCAGCCTCGACCCGCGCAGAGCCGCGGGGCCGCCGACAGCGTCGCCGTAAGTACTGTCACACAGCGCGCTCAGCGAGTGCAGCGCGCGCCTGGACGTGCTGCGCCGCCACTGCCGCCAGCCTCGACCCGCGCAGAGCCGCGGGGCCGCCGACAGCGTCGCCGTAAGTACTGTCACACAGCGCGCTCAGCGAGTGCAGCGCGCGCCTGGACGTGCTGCGCCGCCACTGCCGCCAGCCTCGACCCGCGCAGAGCCGCGGGGCCGCCGACAGCGTCGCCGTAAGTACTGTCACACAGCGCGCTCAGCGAGTGCAGCGCGCGCCTGGACGTGCTGCGCCGCCACTGCCGCCAGCCTCGACCCGCGCAGAGCCGCGGGGCCGCCGACAGCGTCGCCGTAAGTACTGTCACACAGCGCGCTCAGCGAGTGCAGCGCGCGCCTGGACGTGCTGCGCCGCCACTGCCGCCAGCCTCGACCCGCGCAGAGCCGCGGGGCCGCCGACAGCGTCGCCGTAAGTACTGTCACACAGCGCGCTCAGCGAGTGCAGCGCGCGCCTGGACGTGCTGCGCCGCCACTGCCGCCAGCCTCGACCCGCGCAGAGCCGCGGGGCCGCCGACAGCGTCGCCGTAAGTACTGTCACACAGCGCGCTCAGCGAGTGCAGCGCGCGCCTGGACGTGCTGCGCCGCCACTGCCGCCAGCCTCGACCCGCGCAGAGCCGCGGGGCCGCCGACAGCGTCGCCGTAAGTACTGTCACACAGCGCGCTCAGCGAGTGCAGCGCGCGCCTGGACGTGCTGCGCCGCCACTGCCGCCAGCCTCGACCCGCGCAGAGCCGCGGGGCCGCCGACAGCGTCGCCGTAAGTACTGTCACACAGCGCGCTCAGCGAGTGCAGCGCGCGCCTGGACGTGCTGCGCCGCCACTGCCGCCAGCCTCGACCCGCGCAGAGCCGCGGGGCCGCCGACAGCGTCGCCGTAAGTACTGTCACACAGCGCGCTCAGCGAGTGCAGCGCGCGCCTGGACGTGCTGCGCCGCCACTGCCGCCAGCCTCGACCCGCGCAGAGCCGCGGGGCCGCCGACAGCGTCGCCGTAAGTACTGTCACACAGCGCGCTCAGCGAGTGCAGCGCGCGCCTGGACGTGCTGCGCCGCCACTGCCGCCAGCCTCGACCCGCGCAGAGCCGCGGGGCCGCCGACAGCGTCGCCGTAAGTACTGTCACACAGCGCGCTCAGCGAGTGCAGCGCGCGCCTGGACGTGCTGCGCCGCCACTGCCGCCAGCCTCGACCCGCGCAGAGCCGCGGGGCCGCCGACAGCGTCGCCGTAAGTACTGTCACACAGCGCGCTCAGCGAGTGCAGCGCGCGCCTGGACGTGCTGCGCCGCCACTGCCGCCAGCCTCGACCCGCGCAGAGCCGCGGGGCCGCCGACAGCGTCGCCGTAAGTACTGTCACACAGCGCGCTCAGCGAGTGCAGCGCGCGCCTGGACGTGCTGCGCCGCCACTGCCGCCAGCCTCGACCCGCGCAGAGCCGCGGGGCCGCCGACAGCGTCGCCGTAAGTACTGTCACACAGCGCGCTCAGCGAGTGCAGCGCGCGCCTGGACGTGCTGCGCCGCCACTGCCGCCAGCCTCGACCCGCGCAGAGCCGCGGGGCCGCCGACAGCGTCGCCGTAAGTACTGTCACACAGCGCGCTCAGCGAGTGCAGCGCGCGCCTGGACGTGCTGCGCCGCCACTGCCGCCAGCCTCGACCCGCGCAGAGCCGCGGGGCCGCCGACAGCGTCGCCGTAAGTACTGTCACACAGCGCGCTCAGCGAGTGCAGCGCGCGCCTGGACGTGCTGCGCCGCCACTGCCGCCAGTGATTATCAAAGTTTCGGGCTTCTAACTGTGCATTTGACTGATCGTCTGCCGAGACCGACGGCTTGGAGAGTTTTCGGTATGTAATTGACTGTCGCCCACTGGACGCTAGTCGGAGGAAATCGCCGTCGGGGAGGAGCGCGGCGAAGGTGGTGTGACGATCTGATTTCGTTTGCGGGGTGAACTTGGCCAGATATCGTACAGGACAGAGAGGTTTGGAAGGAGGCCTTTGCCCAGCAGTGGGACACTAAAACAGGCTAACAAAAAAAATACTGTCAAATTCTGCAAGTGTTGCTAAACTGAAAAAGCAGATCGACCCGTGTGGCTGTTATTATTTGACATCGAACCCCTCCCCTCGCAACACATAGAGACACATCATATAGTGAAACCCATTGAATTTACATTTAGTTATCATTGTCTGCAGGCAAGCGTGAAAGACCGCGAATCTGAAGTGCGTGAGATCCTGGAGAACTACAACAACATGGAGCGCGAGTGCGTGGCCGCCAAGCAGACGGTGGGCGGCGACGTGCGCGACGCGGCCGCGCGCCTGCGCGACGCCTGGGCCGGCCTGCGCAAGCGACTGGACTCTGAGGCGCTGGTAACTACTAAATCATTATAACTGTGTTAAAAAACTATGAACAACATGTTGAGAATTTTGAGTAATATCTTTGGTAATTATTTTTTGTCCAATGTCTGCCGAGTTTACTCGGTTAAATGTTGAAAAGCCTAATGATAAAAAGTAAATATTTGTTTGTTAATTACTGTTATATTTATATTTTGCACAACTCATTAGTGCCAACATAATTTTAACGAGTTTTTTCATTTGTTTCCGGATATTGGCATCTGACGCAACTTTCAATAAACGTTCGTTTCCTACACAAGCAAGTAATGGGTACAAAACTACCCTTAACGAAGTCGAAAGACACTTGTTCTCTCCGTCATGGCTATCATTTTTTTTTGCACCAGACCATACCTGGGAATGAGTTACGGAGATTTTGGGGGTCAATGTTCCCACTTTTTCACAAGTTTATTTTTATTCCCGTACTATTCAATGCATTCATCAGCACAATGTTTTGAGTGAGTCATAGTATGACTCTATTTAAAAAACGTGATTGTACACCCCAAAAAAGTCGTTTCCCTGCATTTTTTTTTTTAGAGTTACTTAGTTTGATGTACATGATGCTTGGTTGACGGCTTCGTGAAGGGTCCGTTTTCTCCTTGTACACAAAATATTTATCTTCCGAGAGAATGCAAAAATATTAAGATAGATAAAGATATTAATTATACTCTGACTGTGCTACACGTATATGTTACTACGGCGCGGTAATCCGCCTGCAACTGGGAAATACGAAAAAGTAAAACAACGCCTACTAGAAGCCTAAGACAAATCAGACGTCAAGAACTTCCAAAAACTTATCAGTGGACTAGAGCTGGGAGATCAGAAGCCTTCCCAGCTGTTAAGAAAGATGCGAGAGCTCGCAAGCGGCATCATGCCGAAGAAGATCTCAAAATAGAATGGCTAAATCACCTGCCCGCACAAGTTCGAAACGTCTTGTCCGT
Source organism: Noctua comes (assembly GCA_963082995.1). Taxonomy (NCBI): domain Eukaryota; kingdom Metazoa; phylum Arthropoda; class Insecta; order Lepidoptera; family Noctuidae; genus Noctua; species Noctua comes. The sequence goes on from OY720288.1 coordinate 216,270, forward strand.
AAACAAGGAATCTTCTTTGGACACCTTAGCTGCGATGGTGGACCATGCAGAGAGTCCCAGCGTCGCCGCAGTCACAGCACCGTCTACAACATCCATGACACAACTAGAGAAGCTTACGCTAGAGATCGCTGAACTACGTCGAGGACGGCCACCACACGTTACCCGTCGTACAATCCTCTCTTTCGATCCGTTCACGCTCGCAGTCAACGCAACGTTGATCTGGACCGAAACCTGGAGACGCCAACTGGGAATGCCGCTTTGCTTTGTCTCCGAGCGGACGTCGGTGTCCCGTACACCAGTAATCACCTTTGTGTACACGAACGTAACACTCACGAACGTTTCCTCGTGGACACAGGCGCAGACATCCCCGTTTTGGCCGCCAATCACAAGAATAACAAAACTGCTAGCGAAGGCTAGAAGAGACTTTGCTTGGTCATTCGTCGTTGCAGTCGTTCTCAATATTGGGCGCTGATGTTCTCCGTCACTTTAAACTGCTGGTGGACCTGGACAAGAAAAAGTTAGTTGACAAGATTACCGAACTATCTATCGACGCGTTAGAAGTATCTACAAACACCGAATCAGTTCACATCAAAAGCAACAATCAAGCATACGACGACATTTTGAAGCAACATCCAGATGCCCTACGTCCCATGTCGCTGAAGCAACCACCGATTCATGACGTTGTCCATCACTTCTAAACTACCGGCCCCCCGCTCTACGCCCCCGCCCGCTGCCCCCGGACAAGTATAAGGCAGCCAAAGAAGAGTTTGACCGCATGTTAGAAATGGGCATCTGCAAACCAACAATAAGCCCCTGGGCCAGCCCTCTTCATGTTATAAAGAAAAAAGACGGAAGGCTACGCGCGTGTGGCGACTTTAGACGTCTAAACGCAGTCACTCAACCAGATCGCTATCCCGTACCTGACATTCAAGATTTCATGTACCAACTACTTAACAAGACGATATTATCCAAACTTGATCTAAAAATGGCGTACTATTGGATACACATCACAACATCTTCTCGATCTTTTGGAATGTATGAATTCAGCGGTTGGACAAATACGGTCTGATACTGAACATAGAAAAATGAGAATTTGGTAAAGAAACAATAGATTTTCTCGGCTATGAGGTATCGGCGACCGCCATAAACCTACAACGGAACGTGTTGAAGCTATATATACCCTAAAACCGGAAACCATTCTCGAACATCGACGTTTCCTGCCCCCGTAGCATGACCACCGTAGACAAGGATTTCTTTGACGAAAAAATCGACAAAATGACAAATTTCTTTGCATTATCTGCCATGCTACGGGGGCTGGGGATTATCAACTTTTACCGAGGCTGTCTTCCTCGACAAGCAGAACTACACAACGAACTTAACAAGTACCTACATAACAGAAAGCGCAATGACAACACGTCGATCGAGTGGATAACGGACGCAGAGCAAGCCTTTGAGAAATGCCACCAAAGCATCACATACAGTTCAAAGACGTCCCCTCGCCATCATGAGAGACGCTCCAGATCACAGCCTTGGTGCTGTTCTCCAACAAAAAGTGGAAATTTGGAAACCACTAGCATTTTATTCAAAAGCAATGAGCGCAACCTGCGCAACACAACGCCGATACAGTGTATACGATCGCGAGCTATAAGCCTCTTGTATACAGCTGTTAAACACTTTGCCGACTAATTGAGAGTAGCGACGTCGAAATATATGCAGACCACATACAGCTTACCTACACTCTTATACGAACAGCGAGTACCTCCGACACACCGAGACGTGAGAGACAACTGCATTTCATAAGTAAATTTTGTTCGAGTATAAAGTACATAAGGGGAGAATAAAACACAGACGCCGACGCATTATCAAGACTCGAAGAGATTATTTGTCCGTCAATTATCGATTATAACCAACTAAGCATCGATCAACAACAAGACCAAGAACTCAAGACACTCAAGGAACGACTTCAGTACCACAACCGTATCTATCCGCAAGACACCCGTAACGCAGCTTTCAAAGCGCTACATGAATTATGTCACCCGGACGTACGTAGTGCAAGAGAACTGATGACAAGAAAATTATTTTGGCCGTCAATGAATAAAGAAGTAGCACAGTGGACGCGAGCCTGAAGCTGCCAGCGAGCGAAAGTACATCGGCACGTTACCACGCTGTTAGTACAATTCCCGCCTTCACAACGCTTCGAACACATCCACATAGACATCGTTGGCTGCTGCGTCTTTCTAATGAATATCGCTACTGCGTCACTATAATTGACCGATGCACCAAGTGGCCCGAGGCAATTCCGGTCCGTGGCATCACAGCGGAGGTCGTCGACCAAGTACTATACGAAGCGTGGATAGTGAGATTCGGCTGCCCGCTACGCATCACGATAGATCAAAAACGCCAGTTCCAGTCTTCACTGTTCAACGCGCTCATGAAGAAAATGGGAATCAACAGATCGTACCTCCCACAGACGAATGTACAAGTTGAGCGATGGCACCGAACAATAAAAGCGGCGCTTATGGCTCGGGGGTAACAACGACATGGACAGAGGAACTTCCAACCGTATTATTGGGATTACGCACTGCCCTGCGACAAGACAACAACCTCAGTCCAGCTCTAATGACGTATGGTATATACCACACTTTGCATTCCATGTTATTTCTTTGAGCCATAAAATTCAAGAAATGATGATGCCGAGCTAGTACGCCGTCTCGCTCGCACGATGACAGCACTCACACCGGCCGCGCACCGCTCACAATCAGCTGTCAAGCCTTTTGTTTACAAGTACTTAGCGACGTGTACGCTCGCAACGATACCACCAGAGCGCCACTCACACCACCGTACAATGGCCCCTAGGAAGTTAACAAGCGCTACGAGGTCACGTTACCGCTACGCACATCTGTGATATCTTTGGACAGACTTAAACCGGCCTTCATGTGCAACGAGCCCATTGAAGACAAAGATCACCACCAGGACATTGGACCTACTCAGCCCCACACCACCAGATCCGGCAGAGTCGTGAAGCCTGTGGTATGCTTCACTAAGAGGGAAGTGATATGGGACTCGCGCATATAGTGTGCGAGCAGACGACGCTATACGACGCGCGCGCGCCGCCGAGATGGGTGCCAGTTCATCTATTGTCAACAGATTGTTTTAAGTTACGGAAATCAGTGTGCGGGTGTGGTCAATTAAAGATTTTAATATATAGGTGGACTTAGCTACTGCTTCAGCTGTGTATTATCCAAAATTGTAATATAAGGCAGGAACCAATAAGTGAGCAATTATTCCCTGCAAATATCACAAGTTTAATTTACGCCATTCTTCCAATCCCAGCATTAGTATAAGGAACCCTATACCCAAAAAAGCAAAATTCATATCCGTACATGAACTTTCAGAAGTTAGGCAGAGAGCCATACAAACCGGCCATATCCTTTGTGTTTTGTAATTTAACAAAATACCATGGTATATGGTGATACGAAATGGTGGTATACAATAATAATTACACCTATATTTGCAGTCTGCGCGTGCTTGTGACGAGCACGTGTCACCCGCGCGCACTGACGCCGCGCTGCAGGCGCAGGCGCCCGACAGCGCCGAGCGCAAGAGCTCGCCGGACAGCGCGCACAGCGGTGAGTGGAGGGCGGGCTTGCTTGTGGGACTCACCTAAACATTGCTGTATTGACCGAGAGCAAACGATACGATTACAAACACTTGATCACTGATCAAGTCAAATACAGCGAGTATCAGAAATACAATGACGTTGTCATATTCAATTGTGTTGTACAGGCAGAACATCGAACAGAACTACTTTCTCCATGGGACCGTCATATCGCTAAACAATAATCAGCTGTTCCATACAAAACTTCCTTACACGCATTTGTGATAAATGTTTGGCAGAAATGCGTAAGATAAATATCTATAGACGATATTGAAAATGTGTTCAGTGAGCTAAGCTCAATAACTCACGGCAATCGTAACGTTTGCTCACTAACTGTAACGCTAAAATTGTCAGAACATGTCAGCTTTGGTGATGGTGTGTAGATGTACTGTTGTGGCAATAAACGATTGGGATACTAACAGCTCGTTTCATTCACTATTATGTAAGAATAATGATAAGTTCAAGGTTCACTTGTGGAGTGCACTAAAATGACGCTGGATGCGGTTGTCATCGAGCGTCGTTGTAGGCACCCTGTCGCACGCTCGGTTTGTGTTTGGTAGAAAGTAGCTAACGGTAAACTAACACTAACAGTTACGTAGTTTGATGAGTAGCAGACAGCTGAATTGTCACATAGTCTAACACCTAACCAAATTGTTTATTTATTTATTTTGGATTACCAACGAGTCACATTACAATTAATCTTAATATAAAATAAAAAAATTAACAAAATACCTGGTCTTGTAACGCACACTCAATTACAGGTAACCACAGCTTACACATTATCGAGTACACATGCTCTAAATACATAACTTAATAAAATTTAAAATTAGGAATACATACAATTAAACAATTAAAACACAATCAAATCAATCAATCAATATCAGAATACAGTCAATCAAATCAAAAATTATATAGTAATGTCATGATGAATTAATAATAGTTGGAATTGAGATTAAAATTAAAATAAAAATACAAATTAAATAAAAATACAAATTAAATTATAAATAAAATACAAATTAAATTAAAATACAAATAAAATTAAAATACAAATATAATTAAATTAAAATAGTGATGATAATACATTATTTAATTGATTAATTATTGGAATGATAATTCAAATGTCCTCTAACTGAAAGTGGTTATATAATTTCTTTTTAAAAACGTTAAGACTATCTTAATTGATGTCGAGGTCAGCTTTGCGCCATATAGCGTTATACAATTTGGTTGCTCTCGTAAGGGGTGAGTTGTCACCTAAGTTGGTTTTGTGCATAGGTTGTCTGAACAAATTGTAGGTATGTGACCGGGGTAACCTGCTAGGAACATTGATTGATATTTTTGACAAAAGGTCGGTATTTATTTTAGATGTAATTAATTTGTGGAGAAAGCATAGATCCAGTACTTTTCTGCGATTGTTTAGACTTTGTAGTTTAAAGTGAAGAGCACGGTCCTTGTACGATTTTAATTGGTGCGTGGTTTTATTTTTTAAAGATAAATGATACAGAAACCTCCTTTGGACTCGCTCAATACGCTGCTTATGAACATTGTAATGAGGTGACCATACCTGAGAACAGTACTCCAGATTACTGCGAACCAACGTCTCATATAGAATAATTGTAGTCTGAGAGTTGTTGAACGGTTTTTAGGTCCTTAATACAAAGCCTAGCATTTTGTTGTGTGTTTACAAGAGGTACATGATAATAAATCAAATCAAATGCGTCGCTGATTGAAGCGGATAATGACATGATGTAAAGTACACAATAGTGAGTAATCATATCGCTATTAGCGCGCGGGGTAATAGGCACGAGTGAATAGGGGGAGGGGGGGGGTGACGCGTCACATCGGACGCAGAACTTTCGACTGGCAAATCGGAGGCGAATAAACGACGCACTTATAAATGTATCAAGGTTGAAATGACCTCGAAAATTGTCTACGATACGCGACGAGATTTTCCATTAAATTGTGGCGCGAGGAGAGCTCAGAGCTCACTCGTACTGACACCACGATTTGAACGCGGAGGCGACTTCGTAACGTATACGTAAATGTAACAGGAATATGTTTCAAATAAAACACCACCAATATCTAACAAAAACACGAGGGATGAGTTACGCAGCTGAACGATACATTCCATGAATACTACATACACATAAACACGCAGGTAATCTCCTAACGCGTCTCCTCTCGAGGGATATCATACACTCAGCTGATAAGCCATCGCGAAGAAGCGCACTTTGTAACCGCGCCGAACATCGAACCCCGCCCTCCGCACTGCAGCACAAAGTGCCTGAATTATTCTCTTTCAGCCGTCATCGCAGTGAATATTTGGCGGCAGGCTCGTTGACCGAGGGCTGAGGACTGCTCACACAAATCTACCTCGGAGATGTAATTGTCTACTACATCTGCAGTTTTATGTACATTTTGTACTTACCTACATTAAACTCAACGTCTGTCTGACATATTAAATTCCACTTGCATTGCGACCCTCATTGTCTATTATGATGTTGAAACATGTATGCAAGTACATTATACGTGGCAACTCCACGCGACCGGTGACAAGCAAACGTTAGTTTTAGGTCGGACCAAAGAATAGAAAGCCACTACTGCCACGACTTATCTAAACCTGCAATTCAAACAATAAAAATCAATGTCTGTTCGTCTGTACGTACCATATATTATTACTCTTAAACTACTGAATCGATTTGATGAATTTTGCATAGTTGTTCTACATACGCCCAAGGAAGATTTCTGAAAAAAAAAAGAAAAGGTATTGCAACATTTGCAACGTTTTTCATAGTATGTCAATGAAAAACAAAGTTATTGCTGCAGATTGATGAGAAATCAAAATCAGAGTCCCATATCATCTGGGATAGTGCAAATCCGCGGAACTAGCATTGGATAATTCCGCGTATCTGAAAAATGTAGCCAATTTCAATTACGCATTGTCGTAGCGACTAAATTAATGAATTTAATAGATTTCTACTGTTAACAATATATAGAACTTACTGTAAAATTGAGGTCAAATACCGTCAATAAAAAAAATAAAATATAACCTTCTGTAAACCTACTCGTAGATACGCGCACTTTAAGTATGGCAGATTCGCGGATTTGTACTATCCCCGACGATATCTCAAAAACTAAACATCAAATCTTATTCAAACCAATTTTTGTTGAAAGTTCTTTTTACGATCTACAATCCTCCATTTTTTCTTAATTTTCCTCCTCTTACTTTAGAAATTAGAGGGACATACACACACACATATTACCACTTATGAAAGAGACTATCTTTCAAACGATTGACTTTGATAAAAATGGTTTCAGGAACCTCAATGTAATTTCGTTTGATAATTTTTTTTAGTTTCTGTTCCATGGATGGGGAGTCCCCCTTAATCTTTTATATTTTTTTTGTATAAAAAAACGTAAAGCGGTTCACAGAATACATCTACCTGCCAAGTTCCAACTGTGTTGTATTGACACCACGATAATTTCGGAATAAAGTGGTTGTGACATACGGACGGACAGACAGACACACATGACGAATCTATAAGGGTTTTTGCCATTCGGCTACGGAACCCTAATAAAAAGAGCGACCGTGAATCATGTGAAGCACGCGCCTATAAAACGCAGCCGGCATTACGTCCGACCAACGCGATGCGGTGGGACGGCGCGGCGTGGCGGGACGGCGGACGCGGTGAACAAATCACACGAGAAACACGCGAGCTATTCTATTATTTGGCAATCAGTTAAGTTATTATGAGAATGACATAGAGCGTTTTAAAGTAGATTTTTATTTATTCTCTGATGAGTGGTCATCAGAGAATAAATAAAAATCTGTATTGTTGGACATAATCCTCCGAAGCCTGCAAGCGAAGCCTGCAAGGATCGCCACAGCGAATATCTTGAGAAAAACAAAATTAAATCATACCTAAATCAATAGAATGAAGGAATGAACATTCCTTCTTTCATCTTTTTTCTTATCCATAAAGGTTGTAAAAACGAAGCCGAAAGGCACTTATTCTCCCCGTCATCGCGATCATTTTTTTTTCTAACCATACCTGGGAACCTTCTAGTTACGGAGATACTGGGGGTCAAACTTCCAACTTTTTCACAAGTTTTTTTTTTAAATACGTGTTTTTAATGAAAGTTTTATACTTGAACCACCTCCACGACCCCTTTACTAATCAATGCAACCATCAGCACAATGTTTTGAGTGCGTTACATTAAGTCCAACCGTAAAACGTGATTTTTCACCCAAAAAAAAAAAGTCGTTTCCCAGCAATAATTTTCGCGTAAAGTTACTTAGTTTGATGTATGTACTTAATGCATGGTTGACGGCTTCGCGAAGGGTCCGTTTACACCCTGTATATATTTTTAAATATTCAAAAGTATACATTAATACGTTTAAAATTAAAAAAAAAACTAGCTTAGGCCCGCGGATTCGCCCGTGTGGATTTCGGGCATTGCCTCCCGTTGATGCCCATCTTACTTCTGGGATAATAAGTAATTCTATGTATGTTTAGTAAGGGATTTACCAGAGAATGGGCAGCCGCGTTCTCTGTACTTTTATAACAACCGTACTGCGATCGTCAACCCGCCTGCCAAGCGTGGCGATTATGGCAAAACCCCCTCTAATGATGAGCGCAACACAAAAATGGAACCTAGTACCCGGCAGCCCGTCACCCTCGATTATGGTAGCGGTCGAGGTTACGGTGTGGCAAGGGGTGCGAAGAATCTCCGGAAGGGATCCGGCTGCCTTTACCGACGACTTGACCTGGCAACATACAACACGCGTACACTCCGGACCGACGACAAGATAACGGAACCCGAAGAGGAATTGAGCAGGCTGCGATGAAGTATTGTGTAAGTCCGAAGAGAGGGGGAGGACACGATAATCCTGAAATCCGGCAACCTACTCTATTTCCGAGAGGGTGACCGGCAGTCCCAGGGTGGTGTTGGGTTTATCGTCCACAAGTCCCTCGTGAATAACGTGGTGAAGATCGAGAGTGTGTCGACCAGGGTGGCTTACCTTATATTCAGAATATCCTCAAGATATTCGCTGAAGGTCATACAGGTCTACGCCCCGACCTCGGCACACCCCGACGACGAAGTGGAGACCATGTATGAGGATATTTCTAAAGCCTTGCATAGTTTCGAACTCACTTCATCGTTGTCATGGGGGACTTCAACGCGAAACTGGGAAAAAGAGACGGGGATGAGCTACAGGTGCGGCAATTAGGGGTTGGACGTCAGAACCACCGGGGTCACCAACTGGCTAGTTTTATGGAGAAGGAGGGCCTCTATATGATGAACTCCTTCTTCAAAAAACGTGGGCACAGGAAGTGGACATGGCAGAGTCCCGATGGTGCTACTATAAATGAGATTGACTTCATCATGTCAACCAAGAAGCAAATGTTCAACGATGTCTCTGTGATCAATTCGGTGAAAACCGGGAGCGATCACCGCATGGTAAGAGGCACCTTGAACATCAATTTCAAGCTTGAAAGGTCTCGACTGATGAAGTCTACGCTTCATCCAGCACAGATCCAGATCCAAAACCCTGAGAGCTTTCAGCTTGAACTCCAGAATTTTTTCGAGTGCCTAGGAAGCTCAGTAGACGAATGCAACGATGGGTTCGTGGAAACTGTCCATACGACAGGGTTTAAGTTCTTCAAGACAAGTCATGCACATAAGAACAAAAAACTCTCTGATCATACTCTCAAGCTCATGTAAGGAGCGGAGCGTATTAAAGACGGTATTGAGCGGAATAAAGGCTCCAAGGTATTTGCAAGAGATCTGGCTATTCGGCAGAGCCAGCTCACGAAACAGAAGACCGACGATGGCAGGATTGTATCCGCCAAACCGGAGCTACTGAGGGAGATCGAGAGATTCTATGGGCAGTTGTACATTTCAACCAGTAAACCCGTTGTTAATTTAGCTATCGACTGCTACAGAGACTGACCCGACACCATACCGGATACATCCCGGATGTCAGTCTGTACGAGATTAGGATGGCTCTGAAACAGCTTAAAAACAACAAGGCACCGGGTGATGATGGAATTACGGACGAACTCCTGAAGGCGGGTGGAAAACCGGTACTTAAGGCCCTTCAGAAGCTGTTTGATTCTGTCATCCTCGAGGGGAAAATGCCACACGCATGGTGCAGCGTTGTGGTGGTACTCTTCTTCATAGGGTGACAATGCCCGGCTGAAGAACGATGGGCCCATCTCACTTCTAAGCCATGTCTACAAGTTGTTTTCAAGAGTCATCACGAATCGTCTCGCGCGCAGGTTTGACGATTTTCAGCCTCCCGAACAAGCCGGATTCCGAAAAGGCTTTATCACCGTGTACCACATATTTAGAGGCAGGTTATACTCTTCGATCTTCTGTATAACCTGCCGCTCTGTTTAGCGTTTGTGGACTACGAGAAAGCGTTCGATTCGATCAAGAATTGGGCTGTACTGCAGTCTCTCCAACGGTGCCAAATCGACTATCGGTACATCGAGGTGTTGCAAATGTTTGTACAAAAACGCCACCATGTCAGTCCGACCAGACCTCGAAACCTATCCTTCTGCAGCGAGGTATGAGACAGGGAGACGTCATTTCTTCGAAACTGTTCACCGCTGCACTGGAGGATGTCTTCAAGGTTCTGGACTGGAGAGGGCTAGGCATCAACGACAATGGCGAGTACATCTCTCACCTTTGGTTTGCCGACGATATAGTGGTCATGGCTGAGACAATGGAGGACCTCAGTACAATGCTCGATGACCTCAGTAGAGCTTCCGAAAGAGTGGGTCTGAAAATGAACATGGACAAAACCAAAGTCATGTTGAATGCCCATGTAGCACCCAATCCTATCAATATGGGAGACTCTACACTCGAATTTGTAGACGATTATACCTGGGACAAACGGTTAGGTAGGTCTAATTTCGAGAAAGAGGTCAATCGTCGTATCCGACTCGGCTGCTCGGGCTGTGTAAAGTCACGAACACCAATACGTAAACACTTAACAACTTTAAAAAGTGTTTTCCTCCTACTGTTCTGATTTAAATTTCGTGTTGTTACGAACATAGTATTCTGGAACTTATAGGGTCTTTTTCATAAAAGTATAAGTTCCAGAATATATATCCAAGTTACAATCGTTATTTTTCGCGAAAATTGCTTTTTAACTGAAAGGAAAGAAAGGAAAGGAAAGTGTGTACATATTGGTGCTCGTGACTGTACACAAATTTTCAAGTCAATCGACTCCCAGAATAAAAAGTTTCACAGAAAATCCAACACCCCATTTCATCCTCTTTGGGGTTGAATTTAGAAAAATCCTTCCTTATTCCATGTCTACATTATATTGGGAACCTCTGCAAAATTTCAGCTTTCTAGGTCCAAGGGTTTTGGGCTGGGCGTTGATGAGTCAGTCAGGACTTTTCTTTTTATTTATATAGATAGACTAGCTTTTGCCCGCGGCTTCGCCCGCGTGGATGTCGAATAATATCCGACGGGAACATACTACCGGGATTAAAAAGTAACCTATAGGTTAATTCAGGTTATAAAAGATCTGTGTGCCAAATATCATCCAAATCCGTTCAGCCGTTTTTGTGCAAACCGGAACATACATCCAAACAAACTGACCAAAATTCTAAAAAACTATATTTTCGGCTTAAACTCGAATATTCAATGTAAGGTTTGACTTCGTTACTATTTTATTTTACTTCGTCCGCGTACAGTTGAAATTATTTTTTTATGAATTATTATACGTTACTATTTTATTTTACTTTGTCCGCGTACAGTTGAAATTCTTTTTTTATGAATTATTATAACAAGAACAATATAGAGCTTTGTTCATGGCTAATTGTCCTCCACTACGTGTGATATTTGAGGAATACTGTAAAGAAATACCTACTGTAAAGGACCGGTATCTACCTAAGTACCGTCCTTCACAGTATTTCTTTATATACAATGTTTTTCACTAATTCGGAAGCGGGCACTAAAACAACCAGGCCAGTTGGAGAGCTTACACGTGAGCAAGCCACATAAAACTGGCTGTGGGAGAAACAATCTTGCTGCAAATCAACTCCAGCAAATTTCAGAGTTTGTCCCTGTGACTTAATAACAGTCATCGCGAAACAAACCTTGATAGGGAACTACAATCTTTTAAAAAAACTGAAACTGAAGGTCATTTGGTATCAATGGTAAACGCGGCATGAAAACTGTTTCTCCTCTGCCAGATCCAGTTAGTATTTTGCCCTCAATAACATTGCGGCGGAGAGCTGTTGTTACTTGGAGTCTAGTTCCATTGCACAATTTTGGACACCGTATATTTTGAAGCAACATGACAGGTTCTGTGACACGGAAGACCCGGTGGATTAAGAGAGTTTAAAAATTTTACAGGATAATTAACCAACTCGTCCATATCGACCATGGTATCAACAGAATTATACATCATTTCTTCACTTTCGAATGTATTTATCAACATTTCGTTAATCGCAGCGGCTTGGTCGTTTTTGGGAGTCAAAATGGCTCTTGCAAAATCACTCCATCGGTTTGTCTTTAATATTTTTATTCATGAACGACGAACGACAACTTCAACTTCGGCCTTGGGGGAGGCCTATGTCCAGCAATGGACGTCTTTTGGCTGAAATGATGATGATGATGAAGAATAACTTTAATACAAAACTTCATCCCCGTTTTCACTCTCTTGTGGGTTGAAATTAAAAAAATATTATTTACGTTGCGTTCGTTTCCAACCATAAACCGAAATATTAGTAATTTTAAATTGAAAATACCTTTTTAAAAACGCTAGTAACCGTTGAGGAGTTCCTTCGTGAGAAGACGACCTGGCTGCAGGATGAGGTCATGATAAAATCATTTTATCTATCAAACTTGAACGCGTAAACAAAGTTTCGTGTCCGTGCTACTAACCGTTGAAGAGTTCTCTCTTGAGGAGACGATCCTGGCTGCAGGATTAAGGAATGTCTGTCATAATAATGTATTTTGTCACCAGAACCAAAGGTATGTGCAAAATTTCAGCTCAATCGGTTGTACAAAATTGAGTTGCATTCTACCCGAGCAAACATAATAACTTACCCTCATCCCCTTTTTTAACCCATCGGGGGTAGCATTATCAAAAACGCTGAGACACGTATAAATTCATTTTCAATCGACAGCCTAATCACAAAATTTGAAGACCCTAATTTCAAAACCGACGTACTTTCATATAAACTTCCATCCCCTATTTTACCCCTTTAGGGGTGGAATTCCCAAAAATCCAGCGGTTTGGGCTGTGTGTTGATATATCACCCAGTCAGTCAGTCAGTCAGTTTACCATTTTATATTATACATAGATGCCCCATCGGCATCAGGAACAAGGTCTAGGTTGCCAGTGGTCAGGGGTCCAGAGAAAGGAACCTCCTCACCTCACTATGCCGGCCGTGTCCAAGAGTACTGCTTGCTGAATCAAGCCCCTTGACCCAGCCGCTCAATGAATGTACATTATTGTTCAAAGCCAAATTCATTTATTGTTTGTCACAGGTGAATTATTAGTTCTTATGATTATTATAAAGGATCGCTGTAACATATCTATTAGGTATTCAATATTTAATGCTGGTTCCATATTTATTTAAACATCAGAATCATTATTCGTCCTAAGTCATTCGGCATGCATTAATATAGTTGTTCATTCACAACGTCATATTATTGATTTCAGATTTATTGTTTTTTTTAGGTTTTATTACAATTAAATTACTCATTGCTGTCATACAAATTAAATTATTAAATTATTCATTGATTTCATTAATATTAAAACAAAATTTGTTATAGGAACAAAGCTTGTCAAATTGTTCGTTATCCCAAGTTTATGATGATAGTACAGTCAATAACATGTGCGGAGGGAATTAATATCGGCCGGGAGTTGTTCTCAAACAGCAGAATAATAGGAAGGCATCTGCATGCCGAGACGTGAGCTCATTTCCACTACAAACAGACGCGACGCAGCGTGAGCCATGAGCAATGAGCGGGCGATGTCGCGAAGCCGCGGTACACACAATTTTAATCCTGGCCGCTGATGTCAGAAGAAAGTAAGGTAGTGTTTTGCATTTTGAAACTCGAAGTCATGGAAGATCGTGCCATTTACCTAGCTAGACCAAGCACCTAGTATCTCTTAAAACGTGCAGCTGCAAACTATTTCGTGCAACGTTGCTTTAGGGTTACTCTGACACTACCAACTGTCTTCTCTTAAACTTATAGGTACTGTCACTTACGGGATATCTTCCGTGATTAGATGATGATGTGTCAGTATAAGTTTAGTTGTAAACCGTGAAAGCTTAAAACACTGTCTTCTCTTGTTCAAAAAATGGGTAGACTACGCTTTCTTCTCGCTCGCGCTCTCTCTTCACTTGCGCCTCACCAAATATTCTCACAAAGCTTGTAAATTTCCTTATTATTAGCGAGTTTGCGACTAACGTTCAGTTGAGCTGGAATGCGGCGTACTACCCGGCTACCCGCTTACAATAGCGACGCCCGAGCGGTTCTAAATGCTAAATGTTTTCGGTGAACATCTCACAGCGGTTCCTTTGCTTATTCATTTCTAGCGAAGCTTAGAAAGTGGGTCGACTGAAAGAGACATGGCCTACTTATCTGAGAACGTCGCTCGAAGACGAAAAAGCTGGAATAGCAAACAATAGGCGGCGTGCGCATTGTGGCGCGCGCGAGTACACGCGGCCGGCGGGTACAGCGCGCACAAAGCGCGGATCTGGGGCGCGTGCGATGACTGACGTCGTAATCAGCGCCAACACTCGCTGTTTCATTTGTAACTGCAATACTACTCACAGGAACTCAACGGTTTCTTAAGAACCCAGCGCGGGGATTACAGCTCACTGTTACGGTCTGGACTTTTGTTGCGAGAAATGCGACATTAACAAGAAGGAGGCCGAGATAAATAGGCGCGGTTTCTCGTTAGGTGTTAGCTGGCAACGCCGACCTGTAGCCAGGTGCTGTTGATTCAGTAATTTATTTATTTATTTATTTATATATTTGGTTAACCAACAATTGTTTGCACAATACATTCAAATGAATCACAAAAATCAATTGAATGATGAATGAATCGCTTCGTCGTACATGTAATAAAATGCTTCAGCGAGTTGACCTCGACACGATAGTGCATTAATGAAGCCGCATCTGTCGATGCTCCCCCTGCCTCCTGCGAATATAATTACTATAAAATAACCGAATATTTGAGTGTTATTATAATTTAAGCGAAGTCGTTTACATGCAATTTCGCAAACGAAGTGCCAATCTGACAGCAAGAGACGATATTGATACCTATTATAGAAAAAATATTTTTCGATATTTGAGCAGTACAAAAGAGACACAATCAATCAAAATCAAAATCAAAATCAAAATCAAAATCAAAGCATTTATTTCAAATAGGCCAGTTACAGGCACTTTTGAATTGTCGAAACAAAGACAACAATAGCTACAGTCCCAGTCACAAGGCATAAAAACTGTGAAAGTACTGTAGTTGCCCATTCCCTAACGTAGATCTATGGAGAAGAACGGGCAAGAAACTCCATGGACACTCTTTTAAATCAGTATACTTTTACAAACTCTTGGTTACATTATTCATGTTGAGATGGTACATTATGTGAGAACGATGTAGCAAGATGTGTACGTTAAAAGTGTCCATAGTAAACAATTCAAAAAAATAAAATAAAAATAATCAATTCAAATAAGCCGTGGCAACCAAGAGATGACCAGTCACAACTGACAGCGCCCGTTCACGAACATGACGCATGTATCAGCACCGTTCAACTCAACCATTTTGAAGGGAACTAAATGATCCGACACACGCGCCACCATCAGCGAGACATTTGAGTGAGCATGACACACTCCTAACCGCCAGGGCACATTCAAGTCAAGAAAAGACGTAGGTTTCCCGCGAATGACAGCTTTCTATTACATAGTACTCACACAATATGGGCTATGCGGCTATATAATACTAAAGAGATTGAATTTATACATAGCAAAGATAGTTGTACAATCTTCAGCAGCTCCAACATACTATTTAATGCTTCTTCTTCTTAGCGTTTCGATGGCAAAAAGTTTAAATATGCTTAGCCCAAAACTCAGCCACGTGTACCCCGCTCACTGATGCAGTAAATAAATCATCAAGAGCGCAGGTGATTGGGATATGTAATGCTATTCATTTATGCGCCCCTGTCCTTGTGGAGCAGGACCGGCATTGAGCCAAGCATTTTTATCAACGATATAATCGTCTAACTTGTAATATGCTTGCCTACACAGTGTGCGTTTAATGCATGTTTTAAATTTCGTTTCATTCAGTTCAAGAATACTTTGTGGAATTTTGTTATAGCATCTCAAACAGTACCCCATGAAAGATGAGTCTACTTTAGCGAGTCTGAAGCCTGGCTGAACTAATTGGTCTCTATTTCTAGTACTGTAATTGTGTCTGTCACCTCTTTTATTAAAAAGATGTAGATTTTTTCTTACATACATTATGTTTTCATAGATGTATTGAGAATGTACCGTCATGATGTTAATTTCCTTAAACAGTTCCCTTAGAGAATCACGCCTACGAAGATTATATATGGCTCTGATGGCTCTTTTTTGCAGAATAAATATAGACTCAATGTCTGCAGCCCGTCCCCATAGTAAAATGCCATACGACAGTAAACTATGAAAGTAACTAAAATAGACCAGTCTAGCGGTATCTACATCAGTATATTGACGGATTTTTCTAATAGCATATGCTGCTGAACTTAGCCGCCCCGCAAGAGATGTTAAATGAGAACCCCATTGTAGCCTTGAATCAAGCGTAATCCCCAGGAAAACTGTTTTATCTACAAATTCAAGCTTCTCTTTATTCAATACTATATCACAATCGCTACTTTTAACATTTGGTAAAGCAAATCTTATGCATTTCGTTTTTTTTCCATTTAACACTAAATTGTTTGCTGTGAACCAGTTATGGACCTGAAGTAGGGCATTATTCACGTCATCTAGATTTTGGGCCCGTCTATTTATCTTAAAAATAAGGGAAGTGTCATCAGCGAATAACACCATATTATGAGGTTGGTTTTTCAATAAATAGGGTAGATCGTTTATATACACTAAGAAGAGGAAAGGACCCAATATTGAGCCTTGCGGAACCCCCATTTTTACTTTTAAACCCTGTGAATTAACACCATTTATTTGAACTTGTTGTTGTCTATCCTTCAAATAAGATTTCATCAAACTAAGTGCAAGTTTACCTAGTCCGTAATGCTCAAGTTTCAAAAGTAATGTGTCGTGATTTACGCAATCAAATGCTTTGGAGAGGTCACAAAATATTCCTATGGCGTCTTGGGACTCTTCCCACGCAGTAAAAATGTGCTTTAATAAGGTTACACCGGCGTCAGTTGTACAACGTCCCTTGGTGAAACCAAACTGTTGATCGTGTAAGATTCTGTTGGTGTTAAAATGATTGAGCATTTGATTCAGCATTACCTTTTCAAAAACCTTGCTAAAAACTGGCAACACGGATACAGGTCTATAATTATTAGTATCTTTACTATCTCCGGATTTGAACAGAGGTATGACTTTACTGTATTTCATTAGATCAGGGAAAACTCCTTGGTCTACACACAAATTAAAAATAAAGGCTAAGTATGGTGCAATAGTCTCAACTATGGATGTACAAACTCTGATAGACATTCCCCAAAGATCTTCGGTCAGTTTGACTTTTATTTGCCGGAAAGCTTTAATAACTATCACAGGGTTTATGTGTTTAAATTTAAATTCAGCCAGGCAGCCAGACACATTCGCCTTTAATAAACCCATTGAGATTTCAGGAGACGAATTAAGAGCCTCCGTAGTTTTTAACGGTATATCGGTAAAGAAATTTACAAATTCATGAGCTACTTCCTGATTAGAGCTTTTAGGACCATACGCTGTATCTAATGTGTAGCTAGTGTTACGTATTTTCTTCCTGTTAGTCTCGTTATTTATGACTTTCCAAACTGTCTTAATTTTGTTTTCTGCAGTTTTGATCTTGTTGCTAATGTGCAGGGCTTTGGCAGCCTTGCATGTATTTTTAAAAATATTTGAATACTTAGCAACATACTTGTTAAAAGTGTCAGTGTTTATATAAGGCTTAAGGCCATAAAGCTCAAATAGTCTTTCCCTACTTTTTCTGATACCTGTAGTTGCCCAATCACTAAATATAAATTTAGGGCAAATACATTTTGTCTTCTTTTCAAAAGTTTTGTTGAACTCAGTGTGAACTATTGAAAAGAAATTATCATACAATTGATTTATATTAATATCGTCCATACGATGGCTCATAACGCTTAACTTATTCTGAAGGGAAATATTGTACCTATTTAATTTATTAGTAGTTATTGGTCTAAACTGAATCTGAACTTTTTGCAGTGGAATGTTACACCTAAAAGTTACAGTTTGTCCGCTATGGTCAGACGGCAAACAATTTACTATGGCTTTATCTAAGTAATCACAATTGCAGAAAACATTATCTATACAAGTAGCAGAAGATGGAGTGACTCTCGTAGGTTCTATAAAAATGTTGGTCAAGTCAAATGACTTAAAAAGATTTAATAACCGACTGCTATTAGATCAATTCATTGATTTCCGCGGTTTGGAGTAAGGTAAGAGGAGGGTGAGCAAGTCATTAAGCACAAGTAGTCTGCTGAGATGTTTTTTATATTTAATTAATTAAATCTGACACAAGTGTTCACTGTATTTAATAATCCTGCGAGTGCAAGGATTAAATACACAGAACATCATATATAATACTGGATTAAATAGGTACATGCGCGTATAACTAGGTATGTGTTTGTAGTGTCCGGTAGCATTAAACAAAAACGCCAGCACTTTAAAATAATCGATGTTGAACTGTGCGAGTCGATGAGGCACTAGGTAACTGACTAACTAACGGCTCGACGCTCGTTGTCGCTTCTAGTCGCGTGTTGTGTGGCCGTTGCTTTGGTTTTCGCGTTACGCTCGGTGTTTTGAAGTCATTTTTGGGTTAATGTTGAGTCCGCGTATCACTGGTCAGTTTTCCCTCAATCGTCAGTTTATTTAATTCAGCCAGTTTATTGATTAGTCAGTTTCGCTGATTGGACAGTTTTTTGAATTAGACAGTTGAGTTAATAAAAAATAAAAAGAAACTGACAAACAATGGAAACTGTCTCCATTGTTTGCCAGTTTCTTTGATTCAACAGTGTGGTGCTCTCAAAAAAAAAACTAAAATTAACAAACAGCTGACTTACTCTGAAAGCTGTGTCATGTCGTAGGTAACTCTAGTTTTGTTCCGGACTGATATAAACCGAGTGCGGCGAACACCAAAAAAACAATTAAAATAGCATCTGACTTGCATCGCTTAAGCTATCAGTGATTTTATTTAGATAATGTAGCGAGCAAAGGGGGATAGAACATTTAGTAACCACCATCCTGGCTCGCACAGGTAAAGAATCATCGAAAATCCAGAAAAGCGAGCTCGAAAAATTCCAGCTTTCTGGACCGCGACGAGTCAAGTCTTCATTTAAAAGCGAGCGAAGCGAACTCGAAATTTTAAAGTCTTCTGGACTGCGATAAGTCAAATATTCATTATTTAATCATAACGGGCCTCTTATCAACAACAATTTGAGGTTACTGGATTATTTTTTGATATTTTTCCGCTACAGGTCTCGGGGCCCTAGTTACTCGGGGGGCCGTATCATTGATACGGCTGATAGGTAGCTACACCCCTGTTGAAGACCTTAATCTTCAAACATTGAAACGATGAATGAAAGATTAAAGGTTATAAAATAGAATACTTGAACAAAATTGTTTAAAGTGACTGACTTGTGTGCAGTTTACTACTGTACTTCGACTGACGGCAGTACCGGTGTTAGGGCCACTGACGCCCCGGGCAAGAATATTGAGTAATCAGGTGTTAACTTTAGTAGACCAATGTGAACGTATAAGAATTTCATCTTGCTTTTAGCGTTACCCAGAGCTAACGACGTGGACGTAGAATGTTTCGTAGCTCCTTTTTTTAGTACCTAAAAAAAATATTTGTTTTTTTTAATTTCATGCATATTTTTGATAGCTTACTTTTTATTTTGATTGAACCTTTTGTTTTTTTTATGATTTCCTACAGTAAAATTCCACTTTTCGGGCCTTTTTGTCAGCAAATACACGAATAAGAAAATTCGGATTGTCCAGCGATTTTATATTCAATCGAAAGAGTAACCAGCTTAGAGAGTCTCGATTGAGAGATTGTTGATCGGAGATACGTTTTATTAATTTTATTTTTGTAAAACTGCTTTCTCCACTCCCAACTGTAACGGGAATAGTTGAAAAAATCCATACAATCCATATTTTGGATAAAGTTCTTGAATATTGCGCTGTCATATAAAATTGAGGACGGTTATACACGAAATATTATCATCCGGGAGAAAATGCTTCAGACTTATGAGCTCGTCATATAGTGCGTTTCCGTCGATATCGGAATTAGAACCAACAGTGAGCTTTAGCTGTAGATTTGCAAAATACTGCGAGTTCTTTTTTTTTCGGAATTCCTCGGCACCCCCCCCCAAATTTAGCGTTCCGGGCCGTCGCCCCATCTCGCCCCCCACCTAACGCATATACAATACAAATAAATACAATCGTCCCATTGAGGTATTTATTACACTAACCACAACATCGCCCGCGATGTTAGAGACGGTGTCAAACTGAGTGACAGTGCGGTTGTGGCCTATGTCTGGCGTTGTCCCGGCGTCTGTCCGGTTCGGAAACGGTCGCGAGGCTCAATTTACGTGTCAGGGAGCTACTGCTGTCATATCCTACGTGACCATTAATTAATATGTTTTGTTATAAGAAATGGCTCAGTCGTGGTATATTGACGACTGAATCATGCTAATTAGTACCTTATAACTATTCATCCCCATAATTAAGTTTTAATAATACCTAACTGCGACTATGCCTCATTATGATTCAACAGACATTCCGATCTGCTGTGAGGGGTTTTCTTCATCGAGAATGTGTTCACCTGTTTTAAGTAATTTCGTAGCCTAGGTTACGAAATTTAGAGGTTAGAAACAGCATTCAGATCGCATACGCGTCGTTCAATACAAAGTCTAATCTGCAGGCAGAAGTGACACGAGTGAGTGGCACAACTCGTGCGGGGCAGAATTACCCTGTCTGATACGACTGCGCTAGGCAACGTGCTCAAATCAAGTCGCGGAGCTGGCAGTATGCGCACGAGAGAAAGGAAATATGCGAGCACCGCTTGAGCGAGGCGCAATGCATCACAGCGCGGCGCTCTGTCAGCGCAGCAGCTGCAACGCTGACTCTTGCGGTCGGCGTCTACTTTAATTTATAGCAATAGAGGCTAGAATTGCTGTTTCCGAGATCTGTAGTAAATATGTTGCCAGAATCTTAGACTTTATGTTTACAACAATAGATGTTATATTGAAAAATCACTGAGTTATCAACAAATGTGCCTCTCGGAATGAGTACGCGGTCGTTTCGCGCCATCCGAACGGTGTCGTAATGTAAAAGTTTTATATCACGAGGTGTTTGTTGTTCATTTTTTAATGTGTTCTCTCGGAATGCTGTAATGTGAGAGGAATTTAATTGTCGGCGGAATTCAGTAACTGCGGACTGAAGGGATATTGAGTTTACAAAGAGCCTGCGCGGTGTGCTAACGCAAATTGTTGAAACCCTGTGTAACCTACTTTTAGGTAAAAGAATGGACTTTTTAAAATCCAACGTTTATCTATCTACCTTCATGACAAAATAATCGTAGGTTCTATTCCGTGAGTATTAGTAAAAACCTGGCGACACCTACGTTTTACTGACTTCTTTCATCATCATCATCATCATTTCAGCCGAAAGACGTCCACTGCTGACATAGGCCTCCCCCAAGTGTCGCCACATTTACTGACTTTTTAAAAGTTGCAAATTAGTCAATTGAGTAATAAAATTAATTCTTTTCAAAAGACAGAAATCGTTCTTAGCCTTGCTGCTCAATGCTTGCTTATTGATAATTTGATAGGCCTCTCCACCTCTCCAGCGCTATCTATCTCTATCGAATACAATAGCGTGTCGCGCGACGCGCGCCGCAGAAGGCAGCACTTGTGCAAGTAAGTGGGTGATGTCGGGACCTTGTGCGAGAGATGTTAGGGGTTCTAGTCTTGAGTCCACGATGTCACTAACAGTAGCCGCCAACAACATTATTGCGATTATATTCATATAATTAGTAAGCTTGAAATTAAGGAGGAGATCATTTAGAGAAGATAAACGTGGCCGGGTTATTGTTATCTGAGCATATTAGGCTCATGTTTGGGCGGATTCTCATATTACACATTCATTCATTCAATACGTCTTTGTAACAGATTAACTGATTTAAATAACATTTAACTTCAGCAGCTAACTATAATTATAATAATAATAATAATTCATACAATATGTCAATATGTCACACGCTTGTTTAGCCGCACAATTCCAGTCATCCTTAGAGACTGGGTCGCTACCACCATTCTTTACAACAGGAGTTACCCACCTGCTCCATAAATCGGGTAGTACTGCGGAACCTAAAAACTATAGACCAATTACGTGTTTACCGACGGTCTATAAAGTTCTAACATCCATTCTGAGAGCAAAAATTGTTCGTCATATAGATAGCAATTCAATTATGTCTATCTCTCAGAATGGATGTAGGAAGGGGTCCCGTGGTACTAAGGAGCTGCTCCTTATCGACATGGCCATAAGCCAACAGGTTCGTCGCTTCCGAAGGGATCTGTCGACGTGTTGGATAGATTATAAGAAGGCCTATGACTCGGTGCCACATACATGGCTCATGAGGGTGCTGGAGTTGTACAAAATAGATGCAACTCTTCGCACCTTCTTGATGTCGTGTATGGGGCAGTGGAGGACGGTCCTTCTTTATCCAGGATGTCGGCAGGTTCTTGGGAACGATGAACCGATTAGGATTGAGCGAGGAATATTTCAGGGTGACAGTTTGAGTCCGCTTTGGTTTTGCTTGGCCTTGAATCCTCTGAGCACACTGCTGGAGGATTCAGGTCTAGGCTACCGGTTGAGGAGAGGTGGTCAGGTTATATCTCACCTCCTTTACATGGATGATTTGAAAATATTTGCTCCCAGCAATTTGCAACTGATGGAGCTACTAAAAGTGACTGATACTTTTAGTAGCGCCATCAGGATGGAATTTGGTGTGGACAAATGTGCGGTCATGCATGTAAAGCGAGGGGAGATTATGGAATCCGTGGGAACTCAACTTTCGGATTCCATATTACTTAGATCCCTCTCCTCAACCGAGACCTACAAGTATTTGGGTATGTCGGAAGCATTAGGCATCAATGCTGCCGACATGAAACAATCATTGAAGGAACGCTTCTTTGGCCGCCTGAATAAAGTGTTAAAAGTCTTTTATCAGGCGGAAACAAGGTGCGCGCCTTTAATGGTTGGGTCATGCCGGTATTGATGTATTCTTACGGCATACTCAAATGGACTCAGACGGAACTTGACGCCCTGGATAGGAAGGTCCGCACACTACTGACCGCAAACCGGATGCATCACCCAAGGTCATCGGTGATGAGACTGTATATCCCGCGGAAGTGCGGAGGTCGTGGCTTTTTAAATGCTAAGACCTTACACAACCGCGAGGTATGCAGTCTCAGGGAATACTTTCTCGAAACCGACGTGGGGATGCACCGAGATGTGGTTGCGGTGGACAAGGGCCTCACCCCGCTCTCCTTGGCTAACGAGAACTGGCGCAAACCTGTGGTATTGGATACTAATGACCTTAGGGAGGTATGGCAGAGCAAGGAGCTACACGGACGCTTTTTCCGGGCCCTACATGGGCCTGATGTAGACTTCTTGGCGTCCGTATCCTGGCTACGATTCGGTGACCTCTTTGGGGAAACTGAAGGTTTCGTCTGTGCGATTATGGATGAAGTTATCATGACGAACAATTATCGGAAATACATTATCAAGGACGGCACGGTTGACATCTGTCGGGCATGCCACCGTCCCGGTGAATCGATCCGACATATTGTTTCCGGTTGTTCTCGTCTTGCTAACGGTGAGTACTTGCACAGACACAATCTAGTAGCTAGGATTATTCACCAGCAACTTGCCTTGCAATACAACCTTGTGAGTTCTGAAGTACCATACTACAAGTATGTGCCCGACCCAGTTCTCGAGAATGGTCATGCCACATTGTATTGGGATCGATCTATCATCACAGACAGGACTATTTTAGCAAATAAACCTGATATTGTGGTGATAGATCGCCGAGAGCGCCGTGCAATGATTGTTGACATTACTGTCCCTCATGACGAGAACCTCGTGAAAGCTGAGAATGATAAAAAAATCAAGTATCTTGATTTAGCACACGAGGTTGTCGACATGTGGGACGTGGACTCTGCAATCATTGTACCGATAGTTGTTACGGTTAATGGACTAATAGCAGAGAGCCTCGACCAACACCTTAGGAGACTCTCATTGCGCGGCTGGGTCAAAGGCTTGATTCAGAAAGCAGTACTCCTGGACACGGCCCGTATAGTGAGGCGGTTCCTCTCTCTGGAGCCCTGACCATCGGCAGCCTGGACCTTGTTCCTGATGCCGATGGGCCATCTATTTTCTATATTTTTAAATGTTTTGTTTACTTTTGTTTTTGAAAATATTTAAAAATGTATTAAATAAGAAAAAGAATGAATAAAGGAAATAATAATTCCATTTATTTCAGGTCCAAGACCCATATAAAAACCAAAAATAGACAAAAATACAAACACAAACACATAAATTATAGCCAAAAACAGAATTACATTACATTAAAAAGAAACATTACTGAATTAAATTAACTATAGGACGGGCACAGCGGCCTCTGACTTATCAGTGTCCGTATATTATACCTATCGTTAGTAAGCCGTATGTCGTATGCGATCCCAACTAATGTACTGTAATTGAGCGTATGTATTGTCCACACAATAACCTCAATCTGATCGCCACTCAACTCGTTAACGCCTAGATAAGGGCGCCTCACACTGGTCCGCACGTATGACTCATCGCGCGTAATCGCATGCACTCTTATTCGCTCTCGTTATGTTATGCTAATAATATCGTGTCGCTGAGGGGACGAGATGCATAATGCAACAATATGCAGGGTGGGGGGAGTGGGGGAGTGACGACTTTATTGGGAACTAATTAGTTTGCCTAAAATATCTGTCTAACGTGAGGTGCGGGAGGGTAGTTTATAACGTGGGATTTTGTTTCGGGTGGTGGTGGGGTCTTGGTAATGTAAACTGAAGAAAATAAATTGTTTTGCTTCGAAAGGATTGGGTAAAATAATTGTTTGTATTTATTTATTGCTAAATGTTTTTTTTTTGTTTATTTTTTTTTTCTCTTTCAGGTAAGTAATCCATAGATTATAACTCTGCCTGCACCGGTAAGATATCATTTTACCTATATTTGTCGCGGCAGCCGGAGCTAGCGAGCGGAGCGATCAAATACCATTAGGTACCGACCGCTGTAAAACTGAAAATTATTTGCAGCTTTTACTGCACTTGGGCGCAATGATTGTAAGGTATAGATTACCTTATAAAATTCAAAGTCCTGACTGACTGATATGTCATCGCACAGCCCATACCGCTGGTCCTAGAGAAATGAAGGGTGTATTCTTTGTGAAGAGTAGGTATCCACTAAGAAAGGGTTTTACGAAATTCTACCCCTAAGAGGGTGAAATCGGGGGTTGAGTTTTCTGTGAAACTTCTTATTCTCAAGGTCGATTCACTTAATTTGTGTACATACTCTTCAGTTAAAATTATGAGATACGTGTATCACAGTTTTTCCAAAATCATCCCCTACAACTAGATATTTTGTTTTATTTTAATGGTTTATGATTTTCAAATCACTACAAATAGATCAACTAATTTAAACTTTTGTTTTTATTACGCATTCAAAAGACGGTTATGTAATCATAAATTAACAAATAAAAATTGAACAATTTACACAGTACCTATCTACGAAAAAAAAAATCTAAAAAGAGTGTAAAGTAAAAACAAAATTAAAATTAGATAAAAGTCACGACGTTGTTAATTTGTTCCGTGCGAGAATTAAACCCGCGACACGCAGCGCCGCAGTCAATCGCTCAGCCATAAATCATAGCGTCGAGCTTATAGTTCGCGTTTCAGTTCTGCTGATCCAAAACCTTGATGCACCCAGACTGTGCAACGGCACCAGGCTTCGTATCACAGAGCTGGCCAGTAATATTATAAAAGCCATGTTTATTACACGAGCTACTTAAGGTGAGAGTATTTTAACTCCCAGCATACCCTTTATTCCGAATAAGTTGCCAGTTCAATTTAAGAGGTTGCAATGTCCTTTAAAATTGGTTAACAAATACGTCGTCGTCTACAATGACGATCAACAAATCCCAGAGCCAAACCTTAAAAGTGGCAGGCATTCATTTGGGTGCACCATGCTTCTGACACAGTCAATTATATGTTGCTTGATCACGTGTTCCAAGTGCCCATAACTTGTGACGGAAAATAACCAGTTATTTAATGTTGTATACAGAACGAGGGTTTGTCTGTTCAATTTTGAAAAATTGTAAAGCGTCAATGTTCCTGTTTTTAAGCCATATCGTCGCTTCAACGCCATTTAATTTTCCTGCAATGTAATCCTTGAAGGGTTAGGCAGAGGTGTACATACCTAATCGTACATGCACATTTCGCCAGTTATATTTCAGTCCCATGTAATAGGGGCGAGCCTATTGCCATCAATCGGGCACAAATCCAGACTCCGTGACTGCTACTGAGAAATTCCTGATGGAATATCACAATTCCTGATGGAATAAGCACTTTGCCCGACCCGGGAATCGAGCCCAGGAACTCATACTCAGTAGTCGCGCTTGCGACCACTCAGCCAACGAGACGGTCTCACACCAAAATTTCCATGCGAACGAAGTCGCGGGCAACAGCTAGTGTTTTATAAATGATTACTTTTCGTTTGCCGAGTTTTCTCTCAAATAAAGCGAGCGAACGGATTTACGAGTTTGTTAAAGAAAGGCTTTGTGAAATAGTTGAACGTAGATTTAGTTATTGTTTGTTTTGCTAGCCGCGCTCAGCAGTGTTCTTGTACAGTGAAGTAGGTTTGTTTCAGTACTTATCTAGTTCAGTCTGTATCAGTGCGAAGCGTTCGCAGCTAGTCGAGCATATTATGTCGGCTAAACGTAAAGCCTCTTAACAAACAGTTAGGTTCTAATCATGTATCCTCAATTAAGCTTTGAGGACAAATCCACCGACTGTCCCGCCGCCGCCGCGCCGGCCTCCAAGCCCCAGGCGCTCTTGTGGTTAGGCAGCACACTGACGGAAGGCACAAGCTACCCGGTCTTTCATCTACCAAGTAACTAAAATATTGCTCAATTGTTTCTCCCGACTCGCCGTCATTTCCATCTTATCCGCCCAGAGTGGTGTGGCGATCACTGTCGCAAAGCTGCTCATAGGAATACTGCTCCATATAAATGTAGTAAGTAGTCCGGCGTTATATCAAAGTTCCATCTTCAGTCAGTCAGTGTGAACGGTTTCATTATGAATGTGTGCATTACGAAGGCGCGGCACGGCGTTTTTTTTTTTAAAAAAAACTATGCTAATATTTTGTAAAAATTAGTTAAATTCACAAAACCATGTCAAAGTTATGGTCAAAAAGTTATAAGGGTTTGAACGTGGCCGCGCCATTGAAACGCGGAGAACCGCGCGGCCACGGAGATCTTAAAACGAAAAGTTGCAGAGACCTAAAATTTAGGTAAAAAACAGATTGATTTTGTAAAAAAAATTGTAAAATATAGAAAAAAATCCTAGGTTTATATTTCAGGAGCATTAAGACTAAAACCCCATGGCCGCGCCATTGAAACGGTGAAAATCACGTTATCGCCGATATCTCGCTGAAAAAGCATCGCAGACGTCTGAAGTTTTTGTAAAACCTAGATTAGAATTTGTCAAAATTTGTAAAAATACACAAAAAAATCCTACTTTTATATTTCAGGAGCTGTAGTACGGTATCGCGTAGAAATAGTCATGATTATCTATCGAAGAAAGTAAGTATTAGCTAGATTTTTTTGTAAACAACACCTATTAGTATGTAGAACTACCGATAATAGGCAAAAAGAAAAATTATTTTTAATAATATAAAGCGATATATCAGCTATAACGTATTTTTCACCGTTTCAATGGCGCGGCCATAGGGTTTTAGTCTTAAAGCTCCTGAAATATAAGCCTAGGATTTTTAGTTGTATTTTACAAATATCGACAAATTCAAATCTGTGTTTTACAAAAAACTTCAGACGTCTGCGATGCTTTTTCAGTGAGATATCGGCGATAACGTGATTTTCACCGTTTCGATGGCGCGGCCACGGGGTTTTAGTCTTAAAGCTCCTGAATTATAAACCTAGGATTTTTTTCTATATTTTTACAATTTTTTTACAGATCCAATCTGTTATTTACCTAAATTTCAGGTCAAATCCTGGCATATTTTTTTTTTTTTAAAAACGCTGTTGCCGCGCCATCGAAACGCACACTTATGAATGAGGTTGGCGATTAGCAATGTTAGTGGGCCTTCTGTCGTGGCACATGTGTTGTGTCGGCTCGCCTCGCTCGGGCTGCTCTATTGTTCTCGGCACAACATGCGCTCACTATCATCAGACTCAGCCGGATTTCCCGCCAAACGTTAAATAAGCTGCCTTAGGTAACTATTTATGTTAGCGATTACGATATAAACACATTCGTGATCGGGAATCCGATAAGAAATGTAGAGGATCTCCATTCAGTTCGAGACCCTTCTATTTAGCCATTTATACTTACTTATCTCGGTAGAGTTACCAGCAATAACTCTTCACAACGTCTCAACGAAAAGGCAACAAGAATAAATTCGTTCAAAGTTTACAGACGTTTATGTTGCCAACAATGTCATCAATTTGTAATGAAAAAGATATTAGAAGAACGATTTCTTAGTACATATTACTATGTACATAAGTATTTTAGTCTGAATTTGTGATCAAGTGAGGTATAAATCTGTTGGTACAATTTATTCAAGTACATAAACAGTAATTACAAACTTCCATATGAGTTATGTGGCCACTGAGCGCACAAGGGGTGCGTAGATACGGTCGTTATAGCAAATCGTACAAGTTAATATAGTCATGACGCGGTGCGAAGAGACCTTAACTTATTAGTACTTAATATAACTACACAATAATTGTAACTAAAGGGAAGGTAACGACACCCGTCTTCGAAATGAACAGAAAGCCCTGAGAATGTTACCAATTAATAAGTTTAAATGTAAAATGTTTGCTTGACTCTTAGGCATGTGTTTTTACAACGACAATGAATTTTTCAAATCATACATTTTGATATTGTAATTAATATGACATTAGTACTTTGATTGTGAATTTTTTGACATTGTAATTTTTATTTTGACATTATGATGTATATTTTTGACATTGTGACTTATTTACTTATTTTTTTGTTTTTAAATTTGTATTATTTTATATTATTGTATTTAATCATTCTTGACATTATAATTAATAACCCCTGACATTTTATTCAATAATTCTTGACATAATAATTAATACCCCTTGACATTGTATTTGATAGTAGTTAACGTTTTCCATAATCTGGACATTGTATGGTATAGCATTAATTTTAATTTTTTGAAATATTTGTACGCTGGAAACAGCAGAATATTATGGACATCATGTTTTGTGTAACACCTAAGTAACAACAATATTCTAACAAATAAATTTTATTCTATTCTATTCTATTCTATTCTAACAGTGATCGTTTTTTCGATTTCATACATCACCTCACTCACACATTTTTCCTATTGAATACAAGACCAGTGCGTACCTATAAACTAAAATGTACCAAAATAAATCCGTCGTAAATGCGACAACAGTCTGACCCAGCCTGCCAGACAGAAATCAGCTGTAGACTAATATAAAAGATGAAAGTAGCAGCAAGACAGCGGGGTGGGGCGTAGGGGGGGTGGGTGGTGATGCCGCGAGTATCTACACGAATTGAAGCTGCTTAATTAAGAAACAGACATCCCTCCGTGCTGTGGGCACAGACCCCTACAATAACCGTTGAGGAGTTCCTTCTTGAGAAGACGATCCTGGCTGCAGGATGAGGTCATGATAAAAATCATCTTTATCTATCAAATTTGAACGCGTATACAAAGTTTCTTGTCCGTACTACTAACCGTTGAAGAGTTCCCTCTTGAGGAGACGATCCTGGCTGCAGGATTAAGGAATATCTGTCATAAAAATAATAATAATTGTCACCAGAACCAAAGGTGTGTGCAAAATTTCAGCCCAATCGGTTGTTCAAAATTGAGTTGCAAGATTACACCTTCAGCCCCCTTTTCAATCTTCGGGGGTAGAATTATCAAAAACACTGAGACACGTATAAATTAACTTTCAATAGTCACCCTAAACACAATATTTGAAGATCCTAACTTCAAAACTGACGGACTTGCATATAAACTTCCATCCCCTATTTTACCCCTTTAGGGGTGGAATTCCCTAAAACCTTTTCTTAGTGGATACTTACTTTTCGCAAAGAACACACCCTCTAAGTTTCATGTCTTTAGGACCAGCGGTTTGGGCTGTGTGTTGATATATCAACCAGACAGTCAGTCAGTCATTCAGTTTACCATTTTATATATATGATTTTTTAACCAAGTTATTAACAATTAAATAGTTAAGAACTGTAACAATATGCTCATGATACGCCACCATAATGACAGTGTTCAAATGGCGTTGTATTGCTGAAATGTTTTGCTTACTGTTGTTAATTAAAACATTCCTGGATGGTCTGTCATTCGTTAAGGATCGAGTTTCCTCGTTCATGCGATATATGATCATGTATTGGTACAATTTGAGTGAACGTATTGTCACTAGTTAAACATTCAACTGTACGGTGATCGAGCCCTCCCCGGGCGGCGATGGCGGGTAGCTTCCATCGCTTTAATTCACCCATCAGTGTCGAGAGCCTTCTATACTCTATAGCTTGCACGTTATAGCAATTTGCACGAAGCAATAATAACATTACGCCGTCACGCTTGTAATCCTCCCAGCAGCAGCAAGAGGGGCGAGTGCGTAAATTATTGCGTGCACTTCCAATATGGGGCTATAACACTTTATAGCCCCATATTGGAAGTATTTTCTTACAGAAAAACTGTGCTGAAGTTTCTGTTAATCCCAGGGTTTCGGTCCCAAATGCCTTATTAGAAATTGCAACCAAAAAAATGTAGCATTCATTTGGCGTCTATGTGTCGGCGGCGTAGCGTGTCATTATTTTTGAACGGTCGTAGCACTCGTAGCACGTCGGTCGCGTAGCAAGCTGTCGTAGACTTGTAGCACTCGCTACAAATATGTACTACGTATTTATTTTTTAGCAACGCACGGTAGTTCAGCCGCCGATCAAAAGCGGTCATAAATACTTAAACCTTCAATCGCGCTTGTTTTTTGTGCATTTTAGGTTTAAAATAATTAAAAAGACAATATCTACTTAATTTAGTATATTTACTCACCAAATAATATATTTATCACATTGACATATCAATACATTGCAAGGGAAATATTTCGGTTTTACATTCATACATTTTCTAGACAGGTATTAGATAAATAAAAAATAGTAGTAAACTATTTTTAAATCAACAAAATATACAATACAAAATACAAAATATTTATTTCCGTATCACAATATTTCTTACATTGGTTTATGGTTGGAATCTCCTTTTAAGCAAATAATGCCTGTATTAGGAGACTCCGCTCCTCCATATATTGAATAATAATAATTACTAAATACTAAAAAAATCATATACTTATATATATTTTTTTTTAACAGTTCAGATAATTTATAAATATACTATCTTAACTTAAGACTAAAAAACAAGTTACAAAATGACTGAGATCGAAATCTTATACTAATATTACAATATAATAAGCTCCACCTGCCGTAGGTCTAGCACCTCACTTGTATATAAACATAGTATGATCTCGTCGATATGGCTTGATGTTTTTATTGTTAGTTTCGGCTGCCTCTCCAGAAAGTTCCCCAATCGTAATTTTGCATTTTGAATAATCTCGGGATCATGAAGAAGTATTTTGTGGACGGAAGCAGAAAGATTATACCACGGATATTCATTAACCAAAAGTTGTGGAGTCTCTAAAGCATAATTCCCTAAATTTATCTACATGTATACTGTAATCAGATGACAAAGCTTGTAAAATAACAGAATATTGGTATTTTTCACGCACGTGACCACATACAGTAGCCCAAACTTTAAAAAAATTCACTTGAAAACGTGCATTTTGTCAAAGTACAGTACCAAAAAAGAAAACTAATAATTTAGTCAATTGTTTCGTAGATCCTGCTACGCCAAGAGAACTGACGGCGTAGCACCTCTTTTTTTTTTTTTAACGTGGTTATATCATCAAATGAGTCCTCCCACCCAGGGCAGAGCGGGAGGGACTGTCAGACTTGTACTGACTAAAATCCACGGTGTCCTTCAATAGCTCTTTATGTTCCAGGGTCACGGTAATTCTATGAGTCTCGCGACCACAGCGTAGCACCTCTTTAAACCACTAATAGGCACCTATAGGCTGACCAATAAAGGGTGTAACAAGACCCTTAACGAAGCCGAAAGGCACTTATTCTTCCCGTCATTGCGATCATTTTTTTGTTCTAGACCATACCTGGGAACCTTCTAGTTACGGAGATATTGGGGGTCAAAGTTCCATCTTTTTCAACATGTTTTTTTTTTAAATTCATACATATTTTTAATTAAAGATTTTTACTTCAAACACCTCCACGACCCTCCTACTATTGAATCCATCCATCAATCATCACAATGTTTAAAGTGTGTTACATTGAGTCCTATCGTAAAACGTGATTTTTGACCCAAAAAAAAAAGTCGTTTCCCAGCAATAATTTTTGCGTAAGGTTACTTAGTTTGATTTACAGAATGCTTGGTTGACGGCTTCGTTAAAGGTCTTGTTACACCCTGTATATCTATTTTAGAAAGTAAAGTAATAGACCTTTATTTTGAGGGTAGACTCAATGTCCGCTTAATCTGCACAACTTTCCAAAAGTCTACATGAAGTTCAATATCGCAGAAAAATATACAATATAAGTGCGGCGTAGCACTTCAATAATGTAAAAAAATAAACAAAATATTTAATCAACTAAAATAAATTTGCAAAAACATACCTTTTTCTTGGAATTCCATTTCACAAACACGTCAAAGAAACAATAGAATTCTTGGAACTCGAATTTTAAAAATAACAACAAATGAGCCACTGATAACAGCGCGGTGCAACAATGCCGATGTGTTCACTTCCGAGGTCAATTGATCAGTGATAAAATACCAAAAGGGGTGACATATTTATTTTCGGTAGGTTGTTTATCGGAGTAATGAAATACATAAACAATGACTCGTATTTTGACAATGCGTTTTTTGGAATTATGACCTATGGGAGAAACCACCGTGCAAAGTTGTTATTATCTTTATACTCTGCAGCGTAGTAATTGTAAATATTCATGCAAAATAAAATATGTGTAACCATTATGAGTTTTTATCTTACTGTTCAAGTAAGATAAAAACTCATAATGGTTAATTGGAGTTTTGATGACGCGTATGTGTGTGCGTCAGTAACCAACTTTTGCGAGTCATATCCAATGTTTCTTATTCACTTACCAACCAAAATTATAATGTAATGATATTTGATCGACTGTTTTGGTGGGTGCAAACCGCACGCTCAAAAATTCGTAACAATAAAACACTTGAATATTTCACATTCCACACAACGTTAGTCAGTTGCAGTAACTCGAGTCACCGGTCGACCGTCTGACACTGACGTGTACTGACACGAACGTGTACCGCGGCGCTATTACTATATTAGTATTTCACAAATCTCATCACTTCAGTACTATCGTTTGGGAATTCTTATAAAAAGGCAAAAACTAGCGCAAGCTCTTTGGATCCAATCCTTCAGCATTCCATGCACGGCTGGGTGAGCGCTTACAGGCATTCGACTAGCCAGGTCAGGAGATCGGTACGGGGCGGGTGAGTGCTGGGTGCGTGGCGTGTGCAGGACGTGGGCGGCAGACGCTATGATTTACCGCCACTGGTCGTTTGCATGACGGCTGCATATTGTTCACCTGATCTAGTCGACTGCTCACCCCCTGCGTGTGTGTGATAGTGTATCTTAATGAATATTAATTAACTCGGCTGTGTGTGACGTGTGCCTTGTGGGGACTTCTTGCAGATCGAGCGTCTCGCGGGTATCGTTAGGTACGCGTGCGTCTATGCCCACGAACAGCTGATATCAGACGGGTGTCGCGTGAGTGCCGGCACACGTTTCTATTTAGTTATGGTTAAATGTACTGATGGTCGTGTTCACTGTGATATCAAACGAAATATCGGGAGTGGGTTTTTCGTCGAAATATCGGGAGCTCGAAATAATGAACAATCACGGAAGATATCCCGTAAGTGACAGTATAATTTTATTTCAAAATATTCATCTAAATAAGGGTAGTTTGAATTTACATTGCTTAATATTATCCTCAACAGTTCGTCACTGCACTATTTAGGTCATTAAGTAAAGCAAGGTTTGGACCTTGCATCGAAATACGAGTAAATGTTAGTAAATGTGGTTAGTATTGCGCGACGTGTGAGAGCGCGCGCGAACAAACACACAGTCACCGCCGCGTACGGACGGACAGTTTACAAACATGCTTTACTATGAGTCACACCGCTGTGGTAGACTACTGGATCACTGCTTTTATAGCAGTTCGACTGACTCAGCTGCTGCAGAAATACGTCAACCTTCCGACATGCGAGCATCGCGATCTAACTGCACTATCACTTATGATACAACCTTCATAGTCACGTATAGTAGTCTAGCTGAACGTCTTAGCGCACGCACCGGAAGCATTACTCTGCCGCCATCGAAAAAACTCTCATTGCAACCGTGAAAAAACATCCGTTTGGCTTGCGTCGCGCGGGCGTCAATGAAACAAGGCGACATTCACTACGCGCCGGGAAAAGTCACCCGAGACAAAAATAGGCTTACGTGCGCGAGTGAGAAGGAAAGACGACATTAGGGGATAATTTCCCTCTCGTTTGGGCGGGCGGCAGCGACAGTGTGACTGGGGCGGGCGCGCGTGTCGCACGCGGGGACGTGACGCGCAGGCAGGGTGACGCGCGGCTGGGTGACGCGCGCGTGTGCGTGAGTGATGTGACAGTGACGAGCAGCGGGAACAGCACAAGTGACACGTTACTACGACATCGCCGTCGTTAGCACGAGTGGTGTCGTGTGTCTGATGTGAGTCCAGCCGGCCGGCGCGCTCGCTCGCGGACGATACGTACCTACGACATCAGTTACTTATTGATTCACATGAACAACAACAACAACATAAACATTGACACAACCATGTGATACCGTACACAAACTCTTCGTTTTTATTTACACAAGAAAGTTCAACTCACATGTGTTACGAACTAGGTTTAGTTTCGCATAAAGTTTCATTTATTGCAGCAACTTCACAGCTGGGTAACTCCGATGACAGTACAATATAATCACATAGCGGTTGATTAGTTTTCAATGAGCCTCTATCGCACAGGACTCGTTGGTAATTAACTATAACTGAACCATTTAATGATGATTACAGAACACTAAATTAGATAAGCAGTGTAATTGTAAACGAGCATAGATTGTTAATTA
The DNA here is from genome assembly GCA_963082995.1 of Noctua comes. Classification (NCBI taxonomy): domain Eukaryota; kingdom Metazoa; phylum Arthropoda; class Insecta; order Lepidoptera; family Noctuidae; genus Noctua; species Noctua comes. Next base: position 251,720 of record OY720288.1, read on the forward strand.
AGCATAATACTGTTTCGGCTGTTTTGAATAAATTTACTCAATGAATTAAGTTACCATCATAGCGTAGTCAGTACATGGGGCATAGCGGTGTTGAGGTAAGTTGTCGAGCTATAGTGACGTTTCGTATTCAATGTCAGATTTGCAAACGTTCTAGTAATTAAAGAAATCAAAGGGCTGTCTAAAGACTGGAATTGTTACGCCAGCAGGTACACAACACGTATAAGCAAATATGAGAGGCGTTGAACTGTTCAATAATTTGATAATACCGGTATCTGTACCGCTGCACACCGGGGTGCTGCCCTGCCGACCCCCGCGGGGGATGAGCGCGTTATCTTATTATTTATTACGTCTTCCCTACCCCTTACACTTTAGAATATCTCCCGTGCAGTCCCCTACAATGGCCCAATCATTTCATATTACTGCCGACTTTGGAGACTTTGAAAACTGCATAAAGTTTTATGTTTCAAAAGAAGCCGCGTGAGAGTGGCGCATATATTTAGTTAACGCTGCGTACGTTCTACAGTTCAGTGGATTGGCCAGCAGTGGGGTTTAGGATTTACGGAAACTATTAATTTGAACCCAATCCGTTATTGCCGTTATATTCCGTAAAAGCCAAGGTTTACCTAAGATTTTATTTATTCGACGATATTTTCGCTGAGTCTATAGAATCATCAAGCTAAATAACCAACCACATGTATTAAATATCTACTCCATGCATATCTTTACATTTGTTAAACGCACGTCTGTTAAGATAACTACGTTCGGTTCTGTTTACGAAGTTCCTCTGTGTCTGTAATTGAATATTCGATTGCGGATCCAATACTAAGTAATCCAATATACGAAGCTATAAATTATCGGCAGAAGAGACACGTTGCGGGAATTCCAATCGGTTGCAAAGTTTTCATACAAAGAAACAGAAACACGCGTGTATGGATTATCTGATAAGTAGGGTAGCTTTCAGGCATGTTTTATTCAGGGCCAGCCACACGGCTTCGGTTTTATTCAATAACGAATATCACAAAAAACATTACGCCGCCGATCCGGGAATTAAACAAAAACACTCGCTACTCACGTAAGCTGCTTAACTTGCTGCTATTGTAAAAACGTGAAGGAGAAGGGTTGCGAGGGTGCCGACTGCCGAGCCGTCCACTACCTATTAATATTTGTATATTTTTATTGTAATCGCTACAACGGTGCGGATTTTAATCTAACTTCACTTTGAATAATTTCATATTTTCCTAGATCGGGATTATAAATAAGTAAATGTTCACATCAATCAATGGCACAGAAGCTCGCTCGGCCACGATTTAACGGGTCGTTTAGGAATGCCTATTTGCCGATAGTGTTTACTCGGTGTCCGGCGGCGAACGGTGAACGACGTGCACGATGTTTGCTAAGACCCCAGTCTTAGCAAACATCGTGCACGTCGTTGAAAAGTTACACGGATTCCTCCCTCGCTAGTGATGCCACATGAGACTCCGTAAGTCCACGGGGTTTCCCTCCCTCGTACTACAATGGACAGCGATGCCACAATCAACAGTCCTTGCAAAGCGACGCAGTCCCATGAAGATATAGACGCTGAAATTTCGTAACTGCTGAAACTTACTCCAAAAAGTTACCTTTATACTCAGTGTGCGGCTTATATGCCGATCAAATATTCTTGCATTGAAATATCTGGTCACAGCGTCAAAGAAACACACGACTGATTGGGGTAACTACTGCACCGTACACGACAGGCGGACAGTTTCAGCGACTACGAAGTGATCTACAAATAAAATAAAACAAGCTGCCTAGTAGTAGTGCAGGCTTTTAGCTGATGGTCTCCGCGACTTGGGAGGCATGAAATGGCGCTACACTGCAACTGGTGCAATATTTAAAGTGGCTGCCTTATTGCTGAGAGAATGTGAGAGCTGCGTTGAATGTGCATGTTCTACTGCATGACGAGCACAATACAAGCAACACATTTTCCTTGTTACATTCCCTTTATAAATAAGAAAAATAGGTCAGTAGTTGCATGCTCTTCTATATTGTTGAGGCTGCGAGGTCAGGGTCACTCGACCCATATCTTGGCTCCACTCGTTACGCGCCTGTTCGGACGAATCTGCGCGAACACTCGGCAGTCTGCATTAAGTGCCACTTCTATAATATTGCTGTGTGAGGCAGTAAAGCGTGAAGGTCGAGGTGAACGGCGCACTTACTCCTCTCGTTAACCCGGGAGAGCAACAAGACGCGTTTAATGTGCTCCACCGCGTTTTACATTCTTCTGTCAAACAGATGAACTCAACTTTTACTGAGGAATATTTTAGGATATCAGCCTGAAACCTTTTACTGCTGAACATTCCTGTGTGTCACTCAACAATTACGGTTAGAGGCGATAAAGCAGTTATTGTCAAGTTGTGCAGATAAATTGGATTCTAGTAGGTTGCAATATGCAGAAAATAGGCTAGGATATGGTCGCCTGCCCTGTCAAATATGCATTGTCCTCTGTTACGGAGGCTACGTTAGACGTGAACTATGACTTATCGGAGCTATGTGTTTTTGTAGTTTATAGTCAAGGTCACGCTATACTTTCGCAACAATCGGGTTTATATCGAGTGGCATCAATATGTCGGAAACAGTGAAGACTAGAAGGATCCTTTGCATTATAAAGATACGTCGTAGTGTGTTCAAGTTATCAGTGTAATCTATTGCTGTACTTGTTAATGTGTGTTACCATTTTAATAAGGTTTCTATCATTTGCTAATTGGATTAAACTAACTACGGTGTTCTTTACTGCTGTTCTTCACTCCATACTACAACTGTTGGCGCCCAACGGTTCTCAGTTGGCGCCCAACAACCCGCTTTTGGTACCCAAAAAGCCTGTCAGTTCCGAGCTAAGTATGTATTGTAACGAGCGGGGTCAAGGTTGTATCTTGTGCGCTATTATTATATATAAAAACTAGCTTATGCCCGCGGCTTCGCCCGCGTGGAGTTAGGGAATTTCCCACGGGATCTTACTTCTGGGATAATAAGTAATCTATGTATCTATCTATAATACATACATAGATTTACATGTACTTGCTTATAACTTGCAATAATTAATTTAAAGTTATATCAATTCAATTAGATACGTGAAATATTGATACCTTGGTTTGAGATTGGACATCGGATTTACTGGTTTTTATCTAAAGAGTATGTACACAAATTTTCAAGTCAATCGACCCCGAGAGTAAAAAGTTTCACAGAAAATTCAACACCCCGTTTCACCCTCTAAGGGATAGGAATTTCGAAAAACTGATACTTACTCTTCACAAAGAATACACCCTCCAATTTTTATATCTCTGTGACCCGCAGTTTGGGCTGTGCGTTGGTTTATCAGTCAGCCAGTCAGGACATGGAATTTTAAATTGGGGGATGATTTTGGAAAAACTGTGATACACGTATCTCATCATTTTAACTGAAGTATACATAGACACATTTTCAAGTCAATCGACTCCGAGAATAAAAAGTTTCACATAAAATTCAAATCCCCATTTCACCCTAGGGGTGGAATTTCACAAAACCCTTTCTTAGTGGATACCTACTCTTCACAAAGAGTACACTGTCCAAATTTCATGTCTCTAGGACCAGTGGTTTGGGCTGTGCGTTGATGTATCAGTCAGCCAGTCAGGACATTGAATTTTAAATTGGGGGATGATTTTGGAAAAACTGTGATACACGTATCTCATCATTTTAACTGAAGTATATGTAGACACATTTTCAAGTCAATCGACTCAGAGAATAAAAAGTTTCATAGAAAATTCAACACCCCATTTCACCCTATTAGGGGTGGAATTTCAAAAAAACCCTTTCTTAGTGGATATTTATTCTCCACAAAGAATACATTCTCCAAATTTCATGTCTCTAGGACCAGCGGTTTGGGCTGTGCGTTGGTATATCAGTCAGCCAGTCAGGACATGGAATTTTAAATTGGGGGATGATTTTGGAAAAACTGTGATACACGTATCTCATCATTTTAACTAAAGTATATGTAGACACATTTTCAAGTCAATCGACTCAGAGAATAAAAAGTTTCATAGAAAATTCAACACCCCATTTCACCCTCTTAGGGGTGGTATTTCGAAAAACCCTTTCTTAGTGGATACCTACTCTTTACAAAGAGTACACTGTCCAAATTTCATGTCTCTAGGACCAGTGGTTTGGGCTGTGCGTTGATATATAAGTCAGTCAGTCAGTCAGTCAGTCAGTCAATCAGTCAGTCAGTCAGGACTTTGAATTTTATATGTATAGATAAAATAGTAAGCTTTGATCATGCTTCAATTAGGTTATGAATACGGGGTGGAAGGGGGCACCGACGCGAAAACGGTTACCTACCCCGTATTCAGTACATCATTTTGAGTCCCCCACAAAAACATTTTTCATCGGTTATTAAAAAAAAAAAACAGCTGTTCCATACATTTTGACCATGTAGGTATTGCACTTTTGTAGGAAACAGCTGTTTTTTTTTAAACCTACGAAACATTTCTATGTGGGGGCTCAGAATGATGATTAAGTAAACGCCGCACACACCCGGGTATTAACCCATGTATTACATATATTCACCCATTTACGCACATTCGTACATGACGCACTATGCCAGCGGGTTTCTATTAGTGCTCATTTATCGTTCGCTGACGCGCTGTAACATATACCGCGGAGTTTCATTTGCGCGTAATTCGGCTTTAGCGGTACTAAAACTGTTTACTATTCACCGTCATGTAGCTACTGTGTCTTAGGTGAAATAATACTATATTTCGTTCTATCATACTCAAAAAAACTTTTTATATTTGTGGAGTGGCTTTGACCCCGACCGGCGCAATACTTTTGATGTACACTTTTTTTGATTAGCTGTCTTTTGAAAGTTCTAGTCTCGAATACAGACAAAAAACTACAACTTTATTCTCGCTAAGATACGACTTTTAATTAGGCAGGGCCCTAAATGTTCATATCGGGCCGTATTACGACATAAAAGCGAATTATCCACTTAAACAATTTCTTATAATTAAACTCCCTATGTACTTCAAAAAGGCGCCTCTTAAACTCTCAATATCTGGAGAGGGTGAGTGACGGTGATAAAAAAAAAACTGAATCAAACAAACAAAAGTCACCGACTTCAGAAGCTAGAATAATTTTTCACTTTTTTGTGTTTTTGAAGTCGGTTTTATTTTTTGTAAAAAAGTTTTTTTTTTGTACAACTGAATGAAACATACAATTTCCTACCAAAGTTTCCAAAGATCAACGATTTTATCATTTCCAAGCCATATATTGTGATACGCTCGCTTTAATTATTCATGTATAAACAGCGAGTTTGGGCTGCGTAATCAAGCCGCTTATGCCGGTCACTACGTTTTCTGTGTCTGAAAATATGAACATGAATAATTTTCAAGATTTATCTCACGATTCAATTTTGAGGTACCGGAAAACAAAGCAACTGCAATGTAATCCGACACCGCAGTCCCACAAGTAACCGCCACTTTCACAATGATGAGCACATCGCATAATTCCCCTTCACTTATATTTCAATTTGGAAATATAGCTTATCACTGAGAAGACGTACCGCGACGACTGTGTGTGACTGACGGCGTCGCGCGTGGCGCCTGTGGGTCCCGGGATCGCGCCGGCGACGTTATTGCTCGTACATTTGAGCGCAACATATAATGAACTGGGTCTCAGTAGGCTGACATTACGAGGTTATTGCTTGTGGTAGCGTAACCGGGCGATATTACTTGACGTAAGTTGCGTCTAGACTTGGTTTGATGTAGTGGCTAACCATAGTGAATGAGTTGACGAACTAGAGGCCCATTGGAGAAATCATATTACTGGAACCAGTCGCGTGTGGATTACAATATATTTTTTCTTGTTAACTTGCTATTTAGTTAACTAATTAAATAGGATTACAAAGAGCGTGAACTTTGGGTCAATAACCAGACAAAATACTGACCAAAAAGTTAGGTTAGTGAAGTCGATAGATAAAATAACATTTCTCATCGGTTCAATTTCGTCAAAATGCCTTGTAGTATTGGATAAATATATCGGGTACTGTATAAGCATTTTGCTTCGATTTTCCCTTATTCGGTTGTTTAGACGTGGCTCGGCTGTCCGCTGTCGGCCACATATTTATGTTATGAGTATCACCCGGTCGGCGTGTGGTGTGGCGTGGTGTGGCGGAGCGGGTCGCGTTGACTTTGTTTTCAACTTACTGCCTGTGTCGAACGGGCGAACGTTTGGGGGTTATGTCTGAAATGTATTCTATAGAAGGTCGTGTTCGTACAGTTCCTGCGCGCTATTAGAACATAATTCATAGTTTGGTGTAGTGATTTAGAAGTATAATGTGCATTATATTCGAAACGTAAGCAATTTCTCCTTACTATCGTTCCAGTCGTTCCGAGTATTGTGAATGTGTTAACAAGTCCCATAATACATCCGCCACAACCTCACCGTGACAACTAAAGCGCGCTCTTACTACAGTTTACATAAAAACTTTATCTCAAAAACTAATATTTTTCCATAATATTGTATTGTCATATATATTATACTAGCTTATGCCCGCGGCTTCGCCCGCGTGGAGTTAGGGAATTTCCCACGGGATCTTACTTCTGGGATAATAAGTAATCTATGTATCTATCTATAATACATACATAGATTTACATGTACTTGCTTATAACTTGCAATAATTAATTTAAAGTTATATCAATTCAATTAGATACGTGAAATATTGATACCTTGGTTTGAGATTGGACATCGGATTTACTGGTTTTTATCTAAAGAGTATGTACACAAATTTTCAAGTTAATCGACCCGGAGAGTAAAAAGTTTCACAGAAAATTCAACACCCCATTTCACCCTCTAAGGGATAGGAATTTCGAAAAACTGATACTTACTCTTCACAAAGAATACACCCTCCAATTTTTATATCTCTGTGACCCGCCGTTTGGGCTGTGCGTTGGTTTATCAGTCAGCCAGTCAGGACATGGAATTTTAAATTGGGGGATGATTTTGGAAAAACTGTGATACACGTATCTCATCATTTAAACTGAAGTATACATAGAAACATTTTCAAGTCAATCGACTCCGAGAATAAAAAGTTTCACATAAAATTCAAATCCCCATTTCACCCTATTAGGGGTGGAATTTCACAATACCCTTTCTTAGTGGATACCTACTCTTCACAAAGAGTACACTGTCCAAATTTCATGTCTCTAGGACCAGTGGTTTGGGCTGTGCGTTGATGTATCAGTCAGGACATTGAATTTTAAATTGGGGGATGATTTTGGAAAAACTGTGATACACGTATCTCATCATTTTAACTGAAGTATATGTAGACACATTTTCAAGTCAATCGACTCAGAGAATAAAAAGTTTCATAGAAAATTCAACACCCCATTTCACCCTATTAGGGGTGGAATTTCAAAAAAGCCCTTTCTTAGTGGATATTTATTCTCCACAAAGAATACATTCTCCAAATTTCATGTCTCTAGGACCAGCGGTTTGGGCTGTGCGTTGGTATATCAGTCAGCCAGTCAGGACATGGAATTTTAAATTGGGGGATGATTTTGGAAAAACTGTGATACACGTATCTCATCATTTTAACTAAAGTATATGTAGACACATTTTCAAGTCAATCGACTCAGAGAATAAAAAGTTTCATAGAAAATTCAACACCCCATTTCACCCTCTTAGGGGTGGTATTTCGAAAAACCCTTTCTTAGTGGATACCTACTCTTTACAAAGAGTACACTGTCCAAATTTCATGGTCTCTAGGACCAGTGGTTTGGGCTGTGCGTTGATATATAAGTCAGTCAGTCAGTCAGTCAGTCAGTCAGTCAATCAATCAGTCAGTCAGTCAGGACTTTGAATTTTATATGTATAGATTAATTATCGTCCATGTGTCGCAGATGTCATATGATAATCGCTGTCTTGAGAACAGGTATTTTTTGTGGCTGTTGTTCCGCGTGACAACGTGTCTCGCAATCTTTGACCGTTTTATATATTCTTAGTGAATATAAAGGCTAAGTTCCAGTTTTAGAAAGAATCAAGCGAGGGCTAACATCTGCAACTTCATGCATGCATTCAACTGCTGAATCTGTACACTAAACAGTGGACTTGATGCTACCCTAACTTTATTTTATGAAGAGATCTTAGTACTCGTTTGTCTCGATTCAGGGATGTATCTTTAGCTACACAAAGACACGACACACGCTTCTCCTGCGCCATTCGGTGGTCATTATTAAAGTCAAGTGCATTTGTTTCGTCTAGACCGTCCCCATAATAGTACTAACATTTTGTCCCATAACTCGTCCCCGGCGTTATCCTGGCTTTCAGCCAGGCACTCGTTTTGTGCAGCGCGATATTATAATAGCACCACTTAACTTCTTTGTTTTAACACTGTCGTCCAGAGAATTTAGTTTACGGGGGTGATGCAGGCGGTCGTTACGTTCTCATAAATTAGCCACCACCGCCACTGCCCACCCCCGGAAGATAACTAGCGCAGTAGGCGCGCCGTGGGGACTTGATGATATTGGCAGACGATGCTAATGCCGCTACCCTGGATACCGTTGCTGGCAGCAGTTTAAACGATTGTGCAGAATAAGACATATTCAAACTCGTACTATGTGCATTTTTAATACATCAATGTACATGTGTATAAAAAGAACAATAGGCAGGTGGTTTAAGTCGTCATCGATGTACTCCGAAAGTTTCTATCGTAAAAACAATCGCAACGTTGAGCTCCTTAAATACTAGGTAAATAAAGGAATTAAAAAAAATCTTTATTTCACCAAAAGCCATCACAATACAAGATCCGAAGAGCATAATTTATAAAGTTTATAAACTAGGTCACAATAATTTTAATACTCGGACTCCTAAACTAGGGTATGTGCCAGTGTCTTAGGAGTCGAAGTCAGTGATACTCTGTAACGAACAAAGCCATAGTATACTAAATCGGGACGTTACAACAGGTATTCACTGACACACAGCAGAAAACGGCCCCACAAAAACTTAAAAATATCTCAACTAACTTTTTGTTTAATCCATTATCAGGCAGCGTGCGCTTGCAATTATATCCATTAGTCGAGCGGCCCGCTGCGATCCGTTGCGGCCCACTGCGGCCCACTGCGGCCTGCTGCGGTCTGCTGCGAATGCATTTACCAAATGCGTCGCACTCGTCCTGTGTAATTGCTTACCTGCCGCGCTTTTGTTGATCGTGTTATTTTTATGCTACCGAACCCGACGGGTGCAAATTTTATTAAAAGAAATAGAGAACAATATTGGCTTTATTATATTATAAAATGAATAACGACCCTGTAGTATCCCCTCTGACGCGACGGTGGAAACAACAGCCAAATCCACGCAGTGTCTTTACGAGGTGATTCCGTACATTATACCGGCAGCGTACAGACAGACATCAAACACTGTTGCAGTTTTATTATGAGAGGGGGTTTATTATTTGTTGAGGAGGAACTGTCTGTCTGCAATAAACTGTACAATACACCACTCAATTTACGACGAATTAAATGAGCGGCAGTGGAGCGTCGTTGTTGTCAGAGATCTCAAGATCTGTGGGTACCTCGCCGTCAGAACAGACAAAATGTTATCCCCAAATTCTACACCGGTCTGTTTCCGAGAACGATGTAGTGCTTCAGATCTTTGTTTTGTATTTAGTAAAGTTTCTTAAAGTTTTATTAACTACGTCAATATTTTTAAATCCTGTTTGTACGAAATTCAGTTCGAAAAATATCTACCATGAAACATATTATATAATAAAGAGTAGAATAACCTGACTATCGTGTTCCCCCTGCGATCTACTGCGCGACGCGTGACTTACCTCTGGGGGAGTGCGCGGAGAGGGGGGGGGGGAGTTAAGGTGTGTCATCCGTGATCTATGGTCACACACGATCCCATTACCATTGTTATGTGATTATTACGATAGCTATTGAATTCCACGTTTTGGGATGACAGGATGGGCATTTCTTATAAAATTATTGTCCGCGATTCTTGTTATTTGAAGAATTCGTTCCGATACAATCGAAATCATTACTTTTCAAAAAGTGCTTATGATCAACTGATCTACAATAAATTGTTCCATTAGTTTCTTTTTGTCAACGACGGATGACAAAAATAAGGTAAATTATTGGTTTTTATATTTTCTGATAACCTGTTTAAGAACCAACCGTGCTCTCCGTTTTTCATTCCTTCTGATATTCCCATCGTCCAATTTCATGGGTCGTGTGATCCCTCGCGGTAATAGGTCAGTTCCACGTCGACTGAGAGGGTCCTAGAGGATATCAGTGTCACCACTCCGCGTATCTATAAGACGATTTGGGACACTCGAATTTGTATTTCAGTTTTATGTGAAATAGCGAATAAGCAACATGAAATTATGTATTTGTAGAAATACCAGTGACTTTATTTAGTACACAGATTGCCTTACGTAACAAGTTAACCTAAATATTCATAGTACAGAGATAGACACACGGTCAGATCCTCAGGAAATTAATTAAAATATTGCGCAGTGTTACCCTACCCCATATTTAAGCAGATAATTCTCAGGTAGACCCTAACTATTATTTAGTCGCGACAGGTGGAGTAGGGTGCATTTACTTGGCCGTATTAATTTGGAGGATTATCGTTACGGCGCCGGTCCGGTCCCAGCGCGGCGGATCACCCGGATCACCGGCGCCCGGCATCTGCTGCCGGCTCGCTTACCGATGGGACCCGGGAGACTGTGCGAATTACCGCACTGGCCTGTGATAAAACAACTAGCTATTCACGTGCTGCAGAAGGCCCACCTCTAACTACGGATAAGGTACGGAACAATCGTTGCTACTAGGTAAAAGTGTAATGTCACAGTTACGACCAAGTGCAACAGTATAAGGACACTGCATTGTTCAGGTTTGCAAGAACATACGTCGTCGAAAAGTTCATTGATGATTTCATAGATATATCAGTTCGGAGATACAATGCAGCTCTTAGAATGTCTTATGTGTTTCGGAGTCGATGTTCTGTTCCCACTATCTCGGTAGTGGCAATCCTAGTGAAAGTGTTGGCGATGCGTGGGGTAGGTACCTACAGCTTGTGATAGTTACGACGGTTGTGTGTCGTCCCGTGTTTTCGCCGGTGTAGTGTCGTGATCTAACATTGGAAATATTGACCCTCGGGTATAGGAAATCCTGAAAATATTTACGGCTTGTGGTAATCTTATCCAAAACTCAGGCACAATTAACTTTAGGGATAGCTATGAGCAAACATGCATGAATCAACTTTTAAATACTTTTATTATATTTAGTTTTAATTTTTTTTTTACTCTGTTAACGACTTAATCTGACTTAAATAAATATCAAAATAAGTTTTCAGAGATGTTTGAATATGAGAATTGATGACAGTCACGTGGTAAAACCAATCGGTCGGCAGAATGGGCTGAGCATAATATCTGAGTGCTTTTGTACAGCACCTTGGGGATCTACTGGGGTTGTTAAATAGCACCTGGCCGGAACACCTCGTCTAAATCTTTGTTATGACATTATTCCCGAGAACCCTAGTTCGTGGCATGAGATAAATCAGAGAAAAGGGTTCGTAAGGAAATGAACACTTTCGCTAACATAAAACGGCCGTGAATTATTTCTCAGCCGAAACCGAATGAATAACAAGGAGCTCGGAATATATTAATGTCACACGTTGTTGTAATGTGATGGGGTTGTAGATACTTGTACGGTTGTCAGTCGTGTGCTGAACAAGTGACAGTTGCTGACAGTTGACAGTGTCGATGTATCCACGTCACGCTGACAGGCAGGTGTGCGTCGCGCGTCGATGTAGTAATGTACAATTGAACCAACTAATTGATTTACAGTTTATATGTGTGGGTGAAGTCATAGTTATGCACACAAACACAAAATGAAACGAGCGAGCTCGGTTTTATTAATGTGCGTGTGGCACATCAATTACCATATACCAATATATAGTCATCATTCAACTATGATACTGAAGGAGATATAATATTTTGCATAATGTTACTACAGCAACCTTGGCACAATGGCTATTGTCTTTGGTCAGTGAACGAGAAGCCGTAAGTTCAAACCATGGATGCAACAATATATTCTTTTTCTTTTTGTATTCATTATTTCGTTAAAACATTACTTAAAGTAGAATTTATAACGATTGCGTAGGTATTGAAGTATCCAGCGTTTGAGATAAACACGAATCTCTCAGGTCATTTTATTTTGACTGTTTAGAAAATAACTACCGACAATTTAAAAATATTGTTTTCAAACACCTTCATTTATAAAAATGAGCGTTCTTAGTTGTCAATCTACGAGTATTTGCATTATTGAGTTTATTGATTACTACTCATGCGCATATGTGCGGATTCATTTCTGTGGATCCAACCATGCAACATTTATCAATGTTCAAAAGGGTAGAAATCGTTGTTTTGGATGAGCAAAACGTATCTATATGTGAAATTGTGAATGTAAATGTGGTGTTGCCCCACAAACGATGGGACACTTTATATCGTGTCCAGGACAGGCAGGACTTGGTTGTTTGCTCCTGTGATGTGCATCACAGGACGCTACTGAAAGTGCCAAACTCATCGCTAAATTTTGGGCTGACCCAATTTGAATTGTCATCGACACGCTAAGAACAAGTGAAATTGGAAGGTGCTTAATGATATCGGTGAGTAATAGTTACATATTATGTTGATATTATACCTACTTCACTTTAACTAACTCCTCTCACCTTTCAATGTTTACTAGGAATAAATAATTAATGTAACTTAAGTGCAATACCTACCATAGTTATAATAATCTATTATCATAACTGAATTATAGTTTTATTTTTTAATCTTGCGATGATTATGATAAAATTAACTTGGTCTAAAATTAGCTTGATCTAGCCCTTAGACAGTTTAAGAAAAGCTAATGTCAGTGTATGTCTTGTATTTATGTATTGTATTATTATAAAATTAATTAGGTATATATAAGTATATTGTATAAACATAGTGTATTTATAGTATAAAATGGAGTATATATTTATTATAATAATAGCTATTATTACAAGTATTATAAATACTGTTTTTATCCACAGAGGAGAACCGTGCAGTTATGGGTCCGCCGATATGCGGATTTTGGAGACGTAGAACATCTTAGGCCAAAACCAAAGGCAAATTTATCGGCTCGACACTACGACATCGTGGCAAGGCACAAGGCTCATCCCTTCTTGTGCACCCGCGTAAAAGCAACAGCAATATGTGCTTACAAACTGTGAGAAATCACCTACATTCTGCTGGATTACGTTGCAGCAAGCCAGCGCGCACCTTTGCTGTCCACTGCGCACCGACAAAACCGACTACACCTTGCTAGGTCATACATCAATTTTGATTGGGAGAACAATGTGATGATGAAAAAACGTTTAAGTCGGATAAGGATCATCGTAAAGTAGTTACATATCCGCGAAAATGGTTAACAGCATGAGCAGAAGGTTACAAGAAGTAATAGAAAACGAAGGTTTACCGACTCATTATTAGTCGAATTTATTTTAATTAGTGGACGAATATGAATCTTATTTTCATGCAAATAATGTTCATATTTGCTTAGCAATAATTAGGTATAAATGTTAATAATCTCTTCCTCTAATCCTCTTTCTAAAACCACAGCTCGTAAAGTAAGTTTCAAGTATGGTGAAGTGATGTTATTGTTATGAGGTTAGAAGTTGTCATAATTTCTAACTATCTAACATGTTGTTTCACTTCACCTCTAATTTCACTAATTTTACTTTCCATCCTTTCCAACAAAAAACGTTATCTTTGTCAAAAAACTAGTAAACAACAATGTTTCACTCATTCGAACGTCTAGTATGGATACCTATTATATAGTCTATGTATGTTTAAAACCAGTTCTATTAAATCATTGTATTAGCCACACAATTTTTTTTGCTAACATACAAATTGAACCTTAAAACAACCAATGTAAGGAAGAAACCTAATGGAAGAAACGAGACGGATCATTTTCTAACGACGTTTATCTAATAAAAAATCAAATTATTTTATTGGTTGTATTTAATTACTTTTTTACTTTTTGCTTGAGTGATTTTATTGGTCACAAAATTAATTTAATAAAGAACAAAAAGTAAAAAACAGCAAAAATAACTTCTAAGCTGGGATCGAACTCACGTCGTCGAGCTTAGATCACTAACTGACGCAGTCGCACACCAATCAGCTATGGTGACCATGTTACATTTGTATAAATTGTTGGGCCTTATTGTAAACCCGTTTATTATATTTTTACCCGTGTACCCTACACGGGTAAATATAAATAAAATAAAACCCGTGTAGGGTAGAATACCTTCACGCACACGAGCGGCTGTATGAACATTACCGGCTCGTACAATGACAGTTAGCGATGTGTGCGATGTAAACTATTTAGCTTGGCCGATTGTACATTACATACTACATCCACTTGACCTAGTGTGCCGACTTCTGTTACTCTGTGGTTCTTGAATTATTTATTGTCATCAAATTGCAGGAGCGCTTCAGCAAACATTTGATCGCGACTATTTAGATTAAAAGTGAGACTAGTGGCTGTATTTCGAGGTATAAATTCGTATCCCACATCGTCTTACAAAACAAGAAATATAGCACTTAAAACCCGCATAGACGGTCAAATATCCTGACACCACTTAGTGGGATTAACGTTTTTGCAACGAAATACGGAATTCCACATTTTTGGCCGCAGACCAAACTTGAATTTGAATTAGACCAAAAATCGGCTTTAAGTGCTATCACGTTAATTAGTGTATGGAAGCTCCCGGAGATTTACTCATTAAGTGCGTTAGGGAGAGCGAACGGTCAGATAAATGCAATTTAAAATAATAAATTGGCCCCAATGAATTTATTGACAGCTGTGAAATAATCCCTTGTGCAGTGAGGAATGGGGAGGCGGGCGGGGGCCACTTATGTCACCATGTCGGGACTAATTGTTGGCGTGTAAACAACGCATCAACTATGTATGAGTTAACGACACGCTGATGTGCTTGAAGAGTTCGGATTTGCTTTATGAGAAATTTATATACGCAATCGTAGTCGGTATAGTAATGTCGTAGTAAAAATTTTAATTTACATTAGGATTTTCTTGAACATAAATATGTAAATCTAATCTTGGAATCAAAGGTAATCAATGAGCGATGTTGGTCGCCCCAAATGTTTATCAATCTCTGCTCTGCTGCTGCGTCACTCAACTTCAATCAATTCATCACTTCAATTGGCACCTTCCAAAAACAAAACATGATCCTTGAAAGTACTCCACTACCCATTAACTTCCCATGAAGACACAGAAACAGGAGAGATCACACAAAGTCGGCGTGTGATCGCGACGTCTGCGCCTAATCGCAGCACAACGAGTCTAAACAATAAACATAAACAACTCGCCCCTCGCCCCCGCTCGCCCCACACGAGGGGCGAAGCCCGCGGGGGCTTGAAGGACTGCCACTGCACGGCTCGCGCTGCATCGAGGGCTCACAGTAATATTTGTTTGCAAGTTTCGAGTAGTGTTTTCCATATTGCTTTGATCATGGGAATGCGTTATTGTGGCCGGATATACGGTTGTGGTTCATTCCGTCTGGGTTCAAAGTTTTGCAGAATAGGCTTCAACAATGGTTAATGTATTGTTATTTTGTATAGAATAAAAAGAGTAAATAGCTCAGAAAGCACACAAGACAGCCCCCGCGTGCAGTTCTTACTACTTCCTTGGAGTGCGTAGATCCGATGGAACGCACTCGACAGTCGCGCGTGCACAAGTACATAGACACATGCCGATGCGCTGACTAGCGATTTTGAACGTCACTGCATTCAACCTGCCCCTCACGCTACCTGAGGGCGCGGGGTAGGCAGCACCCCTCGAGCGAACGAGCGGAAAACAAGCGCGTTGAGCACTGAGCACACGAGTGTGATTTGAAATACTGAGGGGAACACTCCTGTAAATAACAAGACAAACTTATTTTGAGCGTGAATGCTTCAATCAACCAATCAACCCAGTGTGCTGAACAGTGACAGTCTGCTGCTGAAAAATGTGCCGCAGTTGTTCCCCTTGTACAAAAGCTGTTTTACATAAAGTGTTAGCTCCACTTACTAAATCAATAATTCGAAGCTGTTTCGAGTAAATTGTGGGTTGTATGAAACAGCTTGTTTTAGCTTGCCGCGAACAGCTCACATTAACATAATGATGTCGTTGTATCAACAGCTGGTATTAGCATACAACGGAACAAGCCCAATATCCGGACTTAGTGGCTACAGGTATATTTGTTTCTAATATGTAGTTAATATATGAATTAGATAGAGATAATAAGACAGGGAAAGGCAGCGTTACAGGGCGACGTTTAAAACAGGCTTCATTTGAGCTCAGACATAGATACGTTTTCTCTTCACGCTTACTTTAGCCGCGTGTTCGAATATTTCGTAGACAATAGCTTCGTTTCTATGGAAATAACACGATTGTACTGAACGTTCGCGAAACAAACTAGATATTAATGGAAATTAATGATATACGAACTGACTCGGGTTTCTGCGTCATCCATTTCGGCTGGCGATGGAAACTTGTTGTTTACAGCTCCAAGGCTGATTGATAAATCAATATGTAGGATTGAGTAGGTAATTTAGAGACAGTGTACATATTATGTATATCACCTAGGAATTTTGACATGGAAACCAATCAACATCATTCTTTTGCCTTTCTCCCAATTCAATTGGGGTCGGCGCAGCATGTCTTCTTCATCCATACTTCTCTATTACTCGTCATCTCATCAGACACCTCCTTACTTGCCATATCATTCATTACACAGTCCATCCATCGTTTTTTGGTCTTTCTCTAATCATATACCCATGGAACCCAATCAAACGATAGGTCGTTTATTATGATATTTAGTTACATCACCGGTGTCATTTGTCAGTAAAATAGAAATTCTTGGAAATCTTGCATTTTATGGCTTGAAATACTCTGAGACTAATTGAGAGAGATCAGAAAAAAGAAAAAAGAGCAGCGTCATTCAAATAGGAAATTAATATGAAGGATTATTAATTTATTAGGCATTTCTAGAGATTGAACCGAGGTTTAAATCTCCCTCATCAATTATTGTACCGACATATTTGTGCAAGCCTTTCTCATGAAGCCACCATGACGTCACATTAATAAACGCGCACATTCGCTCGTCACACATATTTGCCTACAGTACACAGTCGGGGTAAGGTCGGACACACACGAGCGACTGATTACTGGTTTATTGGCGCGCGGATCTCGCTCAAATGTTGTTGAGATTGTTTCCCACGGAAAATGAGAAAACAGCTATAGAACCTGAAAATCAAACCCTTTGTCAGGAATACGTGGTCAGTACGAAGAAGTAAATATTCATTATTTTGAGTATCAAAGCAACTTCATTAATACTCATACGCCAAGTTTCTTATACACATGCCTCTAAATCTGATTTTAATTAATGCTGCGGTTTTGGTAGCGGCTTTGATTAAGACGTACGGGAACCACATTGTCATGTACATAACTGTCTTAGTCGAACATAGAGTCTATTGTAGTTAGAAGGATATCTATCCGTATCTACGAAGTGCTGTTTTCTGTTCAGTTTGGTGTGGAACAGGCTTTACGCAGTCGTCACAATCTCGTAAATTGTACTGTTAGTGAGTAGTTAGTTAGGTGTGCGGTTAGTACAAGTTTAGTGCTGTTGATCTAGACAAGCACATCTCAGTAGAGTTTAGTACTCCGTCGAATGTCGCATGTTGGGCTGAATAACGTAACAGATATTATTAAGTAACTTTCAATTATGGAGTGCAGTCATGCTGATTGGTGAGATATAAAAATGGGATAGAACAACTCCACCATAAAAAGAAAGGACAACCACAACAGTGTAAGGGTTGTATTAAGTACCTAGTTCTGTAACACTATAATCTATGCACCTTGTACACCTTTTATATGCACTATCCTATCAAATATATTTCAGTATTATTCGAGCATTCACTCGTTTCATTTACCATCAACACCGCACCTTACATGGCGACCCTGCCAGAGGACGCTACGCGAACTTGAGACGTTGAGCGTGACTTCGTGACAGAATACCATTCGATGAGTAACGAATACAATTAGTGAAAATGGGACGAGTAGTGACTTTTTGGGCCTACTGACTAGACGTCAGCGGGACAGTACTAATCATCCACAAAAATGGGCAAGCAGCAGTCTAAAGAGAAGACCCTGATCAATGTTTAATAATGTACTGCAAACACATCATTTCTCCTTCATGTTATAGTGGTAATAAGGTATGGATGCTATTTTAAAATTGTACAATGATTTAAAGAAGATAAGAGTGTACTTAATAAAGCTAGGACCGAAAAGAAGGTCAGAAAGAATATTAGAATATTATTTCCTTTATTTATTTTCACACTTATTAAATACATTTTTAAATATTTAGAATATTATTTTTTAATAAATACTTTTTTTATTTTTGACCGAGCTTGGCAGCAAGCCACACTTCCCATTCGCTTGGGTGGTCTCGGCGTCCGCAAAATTTCAAGTATAAGTTTACCAGCCTTCCTCTCCTCGGTCTACGGTACCGAAAAATTAACCAGGGATATTCTTTCTTCGTCACTGGTTGATTTTGAGGTGCCGTATTTTACCGATGCGTTGAACGCTTGGAAAATGGCTTGTCCTTTTACGGATTTGCCCGACAACCTGTCCTCCCAGAGACAGTGGGACGTGCCGCTCTGCAGTATTGTACGGAATACCCTTTTAAACACGTCATTCAATACTGTGGAGCGTGCCCGTCTGCTGGCCGTGGGGGAATGGGAGTCGGGGTTGTGGCTTCAGGCACTTCCGTCATCCACCATTGGCACTATGATGGATGACGCATCGTTCCGGGTCGCTACGAGTCTACGCTTAGGCGCACCTTGTGTTGCCCCGCATCGGTGTCACTGCGGTGAAGCTGTCGACAGCCTCGGACACCATGGCCTGTCCTGCTTTAGGAGCGCAGGTCGTATTCCACGGCACGCCAGCATTAACGACATTATTCGTCGAGCCCTTGCCAGCGCCGGCGTACCTGCGGTTTTAGAACCAAACGGCTTGGTACGTGACGATGGCAAGAGACCAGACGGCATGACGTTGGTGCCTTGGAAGGTGGGTAGGCCTTTGGTGTGGGACGCAACTTGTGTCGACACCCTTGCGCCATCTCACCTTGCAAGCACGGCGGGCTGTGCAGGCGCTGCTGCTGCGGCTGCTGAGATCCTCAAGCGGCGCAAATCATCATCATCATCATCATTTCAGCCGAAAGACGTCCACTGCTGGACATAGGCCTCCCCCAAGTGTCGCCACATTGACCGGTCCCGTGCGTCTCGCATCCAGCGGATCCCTGCAACCTTTACGAGGTCATCGGTCCACCTAGTGGGAGGCCTTCCAACGCAGCGTCTTCCGGTTCGCGGTCGCCACTCCAGAACTTTTCGGCCCCATCGGCCATCCGTTCTGCGAGCAATGTGCCCTGCCCACTGCCACTTAAGTTTGGCTATTCTTCGGGCTACGTCGGTAACTCTGGTTCTCTTGCGGATCTCCTCATTTCTGATTTGATCACGCAAGGAAACTCCGAGCATAGCCCTCTCCATTGCCCTTTGGGTGACTTTCAGCCTTCTGATGAGGCCCATTGTGAGCGACCACGTTTCGGTCCCGTATGTAATCACTGGCAACACACACTGGTCATAGACTTTCGTCTTGAGACACTGCGGTAAGTTGGACGAGAAGATACCACGCAACTTCCCTAACGCTGCCCAGCCGAGTCGGATTCGACGATTGACCTCTTTCTCGAAGTTAGACCTAC
The DNA here is from genome assembly GCA_963082995.1 of Noctua comes. NCBI lineage: Eukaryota > Metazoa > Arthropoda > Insecta > Lepidoptera > Noctuidae > Noctua > Noctua comes. Next base: position 271,583 of record OY720288.1, read on the forward strand.
CTAACTGGACCGTTTGTCCCAGGTAGACATAATCGTCTACAACTTCGAGTGTAGAGTCTCCGATCTTGATAGGAGTGGGTGTTACGTGGGTGGGCGCAAATACTGTAACCTTATTGGTAATTACAGTTTTGAGCCGTCGAAACGCTCGGGTCATGGGGCCCGAGTGCGCGTCTCCTTTTTAAGGAAATCTCTCGCCGACTGGTCGACACTTCGCGTGACCAGAGGGCTGGCTCTTTCTTTGGCCAAAGAATTAGCATTGCCATTCAGCGTGGCAATGCTGCCAGTCTTCTGGGCACGTTTCCAGTTGACAGCGATGCGGAGGAGTACTTTGACGCACTCTGAAGTGTCCTTTTGTCGTCGTTTTTTATTTTTTTATGTTTTCTTACTTTAATTCTTTTTTTTTCATTAGGTTAGTTCTATTTGTAGTCTGTATATAATGTAAATATTATTTAGTTAGAATATTATTATTATTAAAATAAATTAAATGAAAAGCTGAAAAGCTATCCCAATTCAAGTGAACTTCTCAGTGGAACTGCCCACAGCGTCTTGTCGATATGAGACGGTAACATATACCTGCCGGAACTGGCCGCCTCACCGCGGGCAGGAGTCGGCCCGACCTTTCATTAAAACTTTTTAAGGAAAATGTGATGATTTTTTTTATTAAAAGTCGAGTGTGTTGGCTGCCTGAAAATTAAACACTTCCATTGGTAGGAGCTTCGGGCTATTTTAAACTGTAATCTTGCCTGAAATAGGAGGCCATCTCTTTGTTGAAACAAGGTTCCTTTGGTGAAAATTCAAAGGTTTTCAAAAGCAGTGGTCACGACTTTATGAAGAGATGAGTCTAAACTCTATGTTATGGTACTAACCTCTGCTCAAGCAATAATGGCTTGCTAAATCATGTTAGTAATCTTAGCCATAACTTAGATCTGCTGTAGGTCGTCCTAATGACCTAAACTTCCCATATTAGAGGTCACGTTATTCATGACAACTATGTAGAACCACAGATTAATAGTAGAACATAAGTTTTAACATTCAGCTCAAGATTGATGGACGTACTGAAAGGTAATTATAATAGTAGGTACCTACTAGTCATTTGTGTTGATTCTCTCGCTTACGATATTCCACACGAGAATTACCTCTGTTCATTTACAGAAAAAAACCATAAAACTTGGACATCATAGATAGGTCGTCCGTAAGTACTTTATCATATCTGTACCCTCCTCCATTTAAATAACCTTGAAACTAATACTGTCACTTACGGAATATCTTCCGTGATTTTTCATTATTTTGAGTTCCCGGTATAAAGCTAGCTAGCTTAAAACAGTGTTTAAATAACCTTTAAATCAAAGGCACATTGGTCGAATATTTGTCGACATCTGTAACACTATGTGACACTTTCTGACCGTATCTACCGTCCTCACTTGTTCCGCCACGCTTCATGAGGACTGGGCCACGATGTCTCACATCCCTATAATCAAGATTGATGCAAACCTCTCAGGTGTCGTATCGATGGCTCGCTATTTATCCGCGTGTCAATCAGAAGACGCTAATACATCTCCAACACGCACGTGGGGTAGGCAGGTTATCCTCTGTGATCAAGACTGATGAGTGTCCCGCATCCCGAGTCTCGATATTGTCAATAGTGCTCGTCATGGCCAGTCCGTGATCTTGCGGATGCGATGATCCCGGGATTACACGCGGACTCGAGCCACGCGGATTATACGGGATTGTGGCGGAAAAATGCAGGTTTAAGGAAAATAATGTGCAGTTCTTGAATGATGGCAGTGTTGTTCAGTTGTTCGTTTCTCTGCTTCGTTGTTACCTTTTGGAGCTCTAGAATGCAGCATCCTTCTGTTGAGAAAACCGTGAAGGCGGCGGAGTTTGCATCTTACTAGAAGAACACAAAGATTATATAGAACGAAGCGATATAACCGAGATGTCACTTGAATATATTTTAGAAGTTTGAAATATTGAAATACCTAATTATAATTTGTTATAGTATATATATGTTATGACAGAGAATAGATTAGCAGGAACACTAATCCCGAATATCAACGCCATCCGCCATTCCGCCATATTGTCTCCGCGTGACATGATTCTTTTGTTGGTAGATAGGTAGTTGGGTAGTTTAAATTACACACAATACTTGACTCAAACTTCAAACGTTTATTTCTATTAAACCATTTACAAGTTGAGCCACCCGTTCGCAAACATGATTGTTCATAAGGAGAAGAACGGGCTAAGAAACTCCTTACACACTCTTTTAATTCGTGTTACAGTTCTCATTTACACAACGTAATATTGTTCACTTCAAAAACCACTTTCAATTACATACTTCAATTGTTTTCTAATCGCGAGCTAACTAACTCGACTTCTCGTTGTACCTACGCGTGTTCTCTCTGTCCGGGCGGAAGTGCCACACCGCCAATACAGTAATTTATTACATAGTAAGTTCATTAAAACTTTCAAAAAATACTAGAATACTTCACAATTAATTACTCTAATAATTAAACAATGCCAATATTCATAAATGCAAAGGCGTTATTGAGTTAAAACTAATTAGTGGCTTCATTACTTTTTACAACAATGGGATCTTGCTTAAAACCATTTCTGGCAGATCGAAGGATTTAATACAAACAGAGGTCTTTCACTAATACATTGCTCTGTAAAATAATCTTGTTACTTTTTAGTTTTTAATTAGTTATAGAAACTGATTTAGTTGTAGTTTCAAATTATAAATTGAGTTATTGATCATTAAAATCGTATTCGGCGCCATCTTCCACAATATTGTGGAATGTTGCCTCAAAACAAATCTTAGTGTTAAATGTGCAATTGTTAAAATCCCAATTGTCAAATATTTGCTTGTCTTAATTTTAACTATAGTTCTAGCTAAAGTCTTTCGTTTAATAAATTAATCTTCAGAAGATCTAGTCACGAACTATCTCAGTACTAATTAATACAGAGACCATTAGATGGCGCTTATCTCTTCTGTCAATCGATACAGGTCATTGTAATAATTGTTCTTGGAACCCACAGATGGCACGATCAATATTATGATGGATGAGACATTATAAGTTGGTTATTAATTAAATTAACTAATATTCTTAGCAGATAGACGCTCTTGCGGCGACGTATAGTATATATAGTAACAATGTACTGGATCAGAAGAGAAGAAAATATTTTCTAAATCAATAAAATACTAGCGTACATAAACAATAAATACACAAAACTAAACACAGTCATCGGCGGTGACCTTAATATTGACATCCTTAAAAACAACTCAAAAGTTAACGCTTTCTTACACCTTATGTCCGAATACACACAACACATAAAACATCCTACACACATAACACAAACAGCGTCGATGTGCTTAGACCTAATATTTACGAATTTAAAAAACGGAGATTTATATACATCCGTAGAAGAACTGGGTTTTTCAGATCATTGTGGTACAATTATAAAATTAAAAATACCGCAACGACCAAAGCAAACCACTTGGTATTGTAAAAAACGACTGTATAACAAAAATAACTTTGAAAATTTCAAATCTGCATTAAAGTCGGTTAACTGTGAAGAAATTATTATAGAAAGTAACGATGCAAATCAAAACTATAACGTTTTTAGCAGCTTATTAACTAATATACTAAACAAAACTATGCCAAAAATAAAAACTAAATTAAAAACACACTATTAAAAATACTGGTTGTCTAAAGGTATAAAGATCTCATGCACCAACAAAAGGTTATTAAAAAAATTTAAGAATTAAGTCTGACAATCCAATTATCAAAAATTTCTATAGAAAATACGAAAATATACTTAAAACAGTCTGTGATAGCGTCTAAAAAGCAGCATTACATTAATAAAATAAAAATGTCTCAAAGCAAAATAAAAGATATGTGGAATATAGTGAACGAATGTACTAACAAAAAAACGCGTACTGTTAAGCATAATATTGAATTAGAAATTAATAATACTTTAGTTTTAGATCCAAAACAAATTACTATTAATACTACTAAAGAGGGTAAAGAGGGTAGACCGATTTGTCTGCTCATAAACACCCACCCGCAATAACTTCAGTTTATCCGTAATCTTGGTGCTTGCAACAGCGTGATATCGGGAACTCATAGAAAACAGTAAACATGGTGAATATCCCGTTATTAGTATTAATAGTAATGTTAGTGACCATGATAGTTTAAAATCCAAAACAAATTGTAAACGAATTCAATATTTTTTTTGCATCAATTGGCGAAGAATGCACCCGCCCTGTTGGCAATGTGGTCAAAGGTCAGCCTGTACTTAATCCCTCTGAAAATACCCGATTTCTTAGACCCTTTAGACTGTAAAGAAACGCATAGAATCATACAAAATTTAAAAAACAAAAAAAGTCACGGAATAGATGAATTAGTACCATCCCTGATTAGGCAGTGCGCAGATGAACTTGCTGTACCTTTTTGTGTTTTGATAAATCAATCCTTTGATGAAGGTATTTTTCCTGATCAACTTAAAAAGGCTTATAAAACCATTGTTTAAGAAAAACTCAAAAACTGTCCCTAATAATTACCGACCCATAGATCTTCTACCTACGGCTCCAAAAAATTTCGAGAAAGCAATGTGCGACCGGGTGTACAGTTTTTGCGAAAATACAAAATCTTTGATGAAGGTCAAAATGGTTTTCGGAAACAGGGATCAACAACCCCAGCTGTCTATAAATATATGCAACAAGTTGTAAATATCATAAATGAGAAAAAATATCCGGTTGGCATACTTATGGATATGACTAAGGCATATGACAAGGTGCATATTACTTGAAAAATTGTACGGAATTGGAATTCGTGGAACTACACATAAGTGGTTTGCATCCTACTTAAAAGATAGAGAACAACATGTACAAATAGAATATTTCAACTGGAACCAAAAACAAATTATTCAAATAAGATCTGATAGGAAGACTTTAAATGCATCTATACCTCAGGGCAGTGTCATTGGATGTCTCCTATTCATCATCTACATCAATGACCTTTCCAAAATCCTAGAAGAACCATGTGTAATCGCAGACGATATTTCTTTACTTACCACATGCCAAAGAAATAGTAATATAAGTGACGAGGATTGTGGAGGAGGAGTGAAGAGGATTCACAGTAGACAGACACATTTCTTGGAAGCCCCATATAAAAAAAGTACTATCAAAATTATCGAAATTCACATATATATGCACTTAGAGAACTAAAAAAAACTACCGACTTGCAAACTGCACTTATCACATACTATTCCTACGCTCATGCCTGGCTCAGCTATGGCATTATAATGTACGAGTAGGATAATAGCACGGACGCGCCTACACTTTTCATTCTCCAAAAGAAATTAATTCGTATCATAGTTAACATAGAACAAACCGATAGTAACATAGGGACCGGTCAATGTGGCGACACTTGGGGGAGGCCTATGTCCAGCAGTGGACGTCTTTTGCCTGAAATGATGATGATGATGATGGAACCGATAGTTGTAAACCCTTTTTCATAAAACATAAATATTATTATTGTGGATGTCCTGAAACTCTTTGCCCCCAACGATTTGCAACTGATGGAGCTACTGAAGGTAACTGAAACTTTCAGTAGCGCCATCAGGATGGAATTTGGTGTGGACAAATGTGCGGTCATGCATGTAAAGCGAGGGGAGATTGTGGAATCTGTTAATAAGTTATGGAAAGGGTTCTCAATGCGAAGCTGCTGGCGTACCTAGAAGCAAACGACCTTCTCAGTGACCGTCAGTATGGTTTTCGCCGGGGACGATCAACTGGGGATCTTCTGGTGTTTGCAACGCACTGCTGGGGCGAGGCCATCGAGAAACACGGCGAAGCCCTTGCTGTTTCGCTCGACATCTCGAAGGCTTTCGACAGGGTATGGCACGCAGGTCTGCTAAGCAAACTTCCTGCATACGGCATCCCCGTTGGCTTTTGCCGCTGGATATCTGACTTCCTGAGCGAACGGTCGATCCGAGTGGTCATTGATGGCTGCTTCTCTGACCTTATCGCTATTGATGCCGGAGTTCCTCAGGGGTCTGTTCTCTCCGCGACACTTTTCCTGCTGCACATCAATGACTTTCTGGTTCCTGGTATTGTTGGGTACGCAGACGACAGCACTGTCATGGAGAGTTATGCATCCAGCGCAAAAGCCAGCGGTGATGAAGTGCGCTCAATGAGAGAGGCCATGGTTGAGCGAACGTGTTCAACCTTAAGTCATGTCTCCCAAGTGGGGTGATGAGAATCTGGTTGTTTTTAACGCCACCAAAACGCCACCAAAACTACAGGTTATCACCCATACCTTGTCGATGTTCCACACATTCGCACGAAGCGCTTTGCTACATCATTTATTATGCGCACAGCCAAGGAGTGGAATTCCCTGCCTGCGTCGGTGTTCCCAGGTTCATATGACCCTAATCTATTTAAGTCGCGAGTTAATAGGCTTTTTTTGGGTTAGCTCGTTCCATCGTCGACCTCATCTCTGTCCCCAGGACGAAACTTATAAGTATTTGGGTATGTCGGAAGCGCTGGGCATCAATGTTGCTGACATGAAGCAATCGTTGAAGGAGCGCTTCTTTGGCCGCCTGAAAAAAGTATTTGATACTCTTTTATCAGGCGGAAATAAGGTACGTGCCTTCAACAGTTGGGTCATGCCGGTTTGGATGTACTATTTTGGCATACTCAAATGGACTCAAACAGAACTACACGCCCTGGTTAGGAGTCCGTACATTGTTGACGGCATATCGAATGCATCACCCGCGTTCTTCGGTTATGAGACTGTATGTCCCGCGGAGGTGTGGGGGTCGAGGCTTTTTAAACGCTAAGACTCTCCACAATCGCGAGATATGCAGTCTCAGGGAATATTTCCTTGAAACCGACGTGGGGATGCATCGAAATGTGGTCGCAGTGGACAAGGGCCTCACCCCGCTCTCCTTGGCTAAAGAGAACTGGCGCAAACCTATAGTGCTTGACACTAACGATCGCATGGAGGTATGGCAGAGTAAAGAGCTTCACGGACGTTTTTTTCGGGCCCTGCATGGGTCCGATGTAGACCTATCAGCGTCCGTAGCTTGGCTACGTTCTGGGGACCTCTTCGGAGAAACTGAAAGTTTTGTCTGTGCAATTATGGATGAAGTTATGATGACGAATAACTATCGGAGATTTCTTGTGAAGGACGGTACAGTTGACATATGTCGGGCATGTCACCGTCCAGGCGAATCAATCCGTCACATTATTTCCGGGTGTTCTCGTCTGGCTAACGGAGAGTACTTGCATAGACACAACCTTGTAGCCAGGATTAAAATACAACCTTGTGGAATCGGAAGTGCCGTACTATAAGTATGTGCCCGACCCAGTTCTCAAAAATGGCAGTATCACATTGTACTAGGATCGATCCATCATCACTGACAGGATTATTGTAGCCAATAAGCCTGATATAGTGGTGGTGGATCGATCAGAGCGGCGCGCAATGATTGTTGACATAACGTTCCCGCATGATGAGAAACTCATGAAAGCCGAGAAAGATAAGCAAATCAAGTATCTTGACTTGGCTCACGAGGTTGTCTACATGTGGGTTGTGGACTCAGTAATTATTGTGCCGATAGTTGTATCAGCCCATGGCTTAATTGCCAAGAGCCTCGACCAATACCTGAGGAGGCTCTCGTTAGGCAGCTGGATAAAGGGCTTGATTCAGAAAGCGGTACTCCTGGACACGGCTCGCATTGTGAGGAGTGTCCTGTCTCTGGCGCCCTAACCACCGGTAGCTTGGACCCTGCTCCCGATACCGGCGGACCACTATTTTTTATATTGTTTTATATTAGAATATTTAAATTCTATTTAATATGTGTAAAAATAAATAAAGGAAATATAATTATGTTAAAAGTTTATAACAGATCTCAATAAAATTAATGTTATAATTTAGTTAATTAACATTAAGCACATGTTTTAAAACTGTAAATTGAGTCAGTATTAATTTTATTCCTCATATAATTTCATACTTTTTGCTGTGCCCTACAGGGTCCGTAATTGTTCCTTAGCTTTAAGCCGATTGTAAGATCTTCATACATTATGCAATGCAAATAAAGATATGAATATGAATAATGGTACAGACTCAAATGTTTTTCGAAAGATTCATTCACTTTTAAACCTCTTTCTCTATGAAACGCTACAGAGCTGTCCTAGCTTCTAATGTTAACATTAACTACCTACTCCGACGTTAAAAAAAATTACAAGGCATAAGCAGTGAATGGAAAAGACATGAAATGTTTGTAAAATGGCACTGCATGTTTTGGGGTTCCTAATAGGCCTGTTAGCGCATCACTTGTTCTGGCCTGTCAGCGAGTAATGGTGCATATGTGTTGGAAAGCCTCCTGCAATTGACACCCATCCGATCTTACAACTCTGTCACAAAGCATACACTGTAGTGTGCAGTGTCGAGTCGTCGTGGGTTGTGTCGAGCTTTTATCTATTTAAAGCTCGACATGACACCAATCCAGCTGGGATTGGTGTCAATCGCGAGCTCTCAGGTGCATATTTGTTCATACTATTTATCTTATATGCATACTATTCGCGAATCGCTCTCCTTACTGCACTTGGCATGAAATATTATGTCTGTGAGGTGTGGACCGAATGGATCACATCGGGGTTTCGCTAGGACTGAAGATCTTAGTGCACAGGGTGTTTGATCTTAGCCTTTGGAGACAGTTGAGCTGAGATTAATATAATAGAGAGGCGCTTCGGATAAAAGTAGCATCAATTTTGTATTTATTTAACAGATAACATGATCCAATGACATTTACACAAAATACAATTCTAGAATGCTAGTAAACCATTTAACTTATACACTATGTTAGTATTTATATTCTACTACAGACAGGGTGGTTTTTATAAGATGTCTCATTAAGGGACTTTCATCATGCCTATCAGCAACAATTCTCAAGAGGCTGTTGCCATTGCCACGCAATCTGGCGATATAGTGCAAATATATTTTTATATGGAAACGCATTTGGCCATTTAACATTATTGCTGAATGTGATTAACATTTTAAGATGACACATATTATATTCTCTTAATTAGCAGGACCCTTCTTATTTACTTTAAAAGTAATAAATCAGAACAATAATACTTTTGACCAAACAGACCTAACATTAGCACGAAATAGATAAGTTTACAAGGAGGATAGCTCCAAGAGCTTCATTTTTTTTGAAACAGGATTTTTTTTAAAATAAACTTTGGAGTTTTTAATTTTCAGGTTGAAATGAATTTTCTTGTGAAATACGCCAACGCATTTGTTTGTGTTATGAACTTATGACTTACACTGCCTCACTGCCACTCTTCTTAAAATGAAATCAGACAGTTCTCAGGAAAATAAAATCTTTTAAATCGAAATGCAAGGATTGCCCAATGTTCTTTTACGACATGATATTTTATTTAACCCTCAACTGAAGCATTTTAATAAGCTACGCTAGTATTATCATATGAAAATTACCCAGCAAGAGTTTGATCTCAACCCGTGAGCGCGAACGATTTTAATATCATCCCTTATTTTAGGATTAGCGGGGGCGAGTGGGACGAGTGGGTCCACCTCGTTTGTACGCGGTTCATCCCTACACAGCACCCACTTAATTATGTGGTAATATATGAATTCTAATTATGAGAACTCATTTGGTGACAAGGACGGCGGCATTTTATTGGATATTGAGTCTCGGTATTTGCTGCGGGTTGAATATGTTACGGAATTGTACAAGTTTGTTTGTGTATGAGTATATTAGAGGATTTAGCCTTTTTACGCGTACGCGTACAGTGTACGTAGAGAGTGTAAAAATATTTATTTCAATGATTTGTTAGACAACCTGTTTGGAGGTTTTAGGAGGTTGTTAAGATTACATCAACGTTTTCTATAGATAATAACAAGATAAATAACTTTACTTAAAAACACAAAGGAAGTCAGTTTAGTCACAAAAATAACGGAAAACTGGAAGAAAGCAAAACTTGGCATATAGCAATATACGTGGCCTTTACCGCTGCGCGCCAATACATTGTTAGCTGTACTTTGTATGGTACGGGGTGCGGTGGTACCAGTTCGTTCTTATTCCGAGGTGTCGGAAGTTCGGCAAGTCGTCACATCGCCGGGACGTGATGTATGATTGAGGGTTCGCTATTAATTGAGGGCTTTGGAGGTCGATGAGAACTTCTGGAAGTTTCCTTTTTCAATAAAAATATTTCGGGGCTTCAGGAAATCATTAATTTCCTAGTTAGATCCTTCGGCTACTTGTAACTCGTAAAATTCAAGTGAAAAAATGTTCACTACAAAATGCTTTAAGAGAAGACTGGATTAAAAATATAATCATCCCAAGATGAGACAAACAGAATTGCTGTAGCAGGTAAGGGTAGACTTTATGTACGCTAAGAATACTTTTATTATTTAATTACCACGTTACCACTACTTCATTGATTAATTTTAGTTAGTTGGGTGGCCAAACTCACAAGGAACTTATACAGAGTGTACACGGACCCTTCACGAAGCCTTCAACCAAACATTCTGTACATCAAACTAAGTAACTGTACGCAAAAATTATCGCTGGGAAATTAGGTACTTTTTTTAAGTGAATACGTAATTTTTTAATCACGTTTTACGGTAGGACTCAATGTAACGCACTCAAAACATTGTTATGATGGATGGTTTGAATACTACGGGGGTCGTGGAGGTGTTTACAAGTAAAAATCTTACATTAAAAACATGTATTTAAAAATAACTTGGGAAAAATTTGGAACCTTGAACCCCAATATCTCCGTAACTAGAAGGTTCTCAGGTACAGTCCAGAACAAAAAAAATATCGTAATGATGTAATGATGGGGAGAACAAGTACCTTTCGGCGTCGTTAAGGGTCTTGTTACAGCCTATTTAGAAATCTATTAATATTTTTCTAATTAAATTAGAAAGGAAGCCTCAGATGTGTCACGTGCGTGGCGCCATGTCCGCCATAGTGATAACGTCACGTATCTAATGGCAGGACAGTCGCAGACACAGTGCAACACAAACAGTAGGTTTACTCCGCACCACCCAAGTAGTGGGGTAGGGTTGCAAAGAAAAACAAAGAAAAAAAACTGTTGATTGAAAATGTTGGAGTTTATAATCGATTCGTACGTGCTTTAGCGATAGGTTTAACTGTTTTTGTGTTTCGGTGTACGTGTACGTGTACGTGAGTCTTTTTGTAAATCGTCGTCTGTCTGGTATTGTCTTCTGCCGTGGATTGGGGATGGGTCGAGAAGATCTAGACTTGGGAAAGCGAAGCTAGACTTTTAAAAAGTTTTACCTTTTTAAAAGTCTAGCTTCTAGTCCAGCCTCTGTGTTGAGATAAATAATCGAATTTGCGCCCTAATCTCGTAGCACACCTCGTATAGCTCCAATCACTTTAATGTTATTAGCACTGTTGACGTTGATCTTCTTTTAAGGCCCAGTTAATGCTGTTGGTCAAATAAAAACAAGTTTCTATAATAATTATGTGGACTGATTCTTCTCCATCTATCTCCGTAATGTCGGTATTCGCGTTTGTTTCGCATTAACGTTTTGTTATAGTTCGCTTCACGGCGTGGCGGCATGCGGCAGTTTGAATCACTTGGCGTCGTCGTCGTTCAGGCTTTGTCTCTGGTCACGTGATAGCGCCATCTGTCGCGGCTCCTCTGACAGCTGGCTTTATCCCCGCTAAATTATTACTATTGGCAAAAATTTGGGATTAGGCAACTAAGGTGTGTTTGTTGTTTCGAAAGAAAACTTGGTGTATTTTGAGCGGATTATTCCACGATCTATCAACCTCAGGTAACAATGTTGATGGGTAGAGCCTGGCCATTGCCATTCAATTTAGCAATGTATCACAACTATCAAAATCTATGGTAGAGTTTTGTAATGTTAGCTACAGGCACTCTGGTTTGTGATGCTCTCGATATATGCAAATAAAAACGTTAGCATCGAAAACAAACCTCACTGATGGAAGATTTTTTTTTTGTTTTGAATAAAAGGTTGTTTATTTTGTCAGTGCCTATACTTAGCAGTTTTTATTTTGTCAACAACCATCGGTATGTAACCTAAATGGCGATGGTTGTTTTTCTATAAATATAATGTTCACAGTACTTTTAAATAACAAGAGTAATTGTCACACACAAAAATACGTTTTTGTTTTAATATTTAAACACAATAATTAACGATGAAAGCTGTCAAAGCTTTTGTCGGAATTGCGGTTTATTTGGGAACCGAAAAGCGATTAATGTAAAACTCTGTTAAAACAGAAGTGGGACAAAAAAGGGTAATTAGATGATGTTCTGTGCGGCGCGCGGCGGGACCTTTCAGCTGCTTTTTGTAGTTCTACCCTCACACGTGCCGAATTAGGGTCGTGGAAATAGGGCGTTTCGTTAATGTTTTTTGCCTACCAAAGGTGTGAACAAAATTACTCCTAATGTTTTTTTTGTAAATCATAATTCTGATGTTTTTTTTTTCTTTTAGAAAGTTGAATGGTTTTAATCCGCTAGTAACGCGACTTTTGAACCTCAACCTCAAATCCCTGACCTCAAAATAATAAACTTTGAGCCGAAAGTAACATTACATTTTACAAAATCACATTCTTTTCACACAATTACGCCTTCAAAATCTCGATTTACTGTATTATACGTCGCGTCGTAAGTAAAAGGCCACTTTATCTCAACTTGATTTTAAATCTTTTGGCTTACTTTTGGTGTTGTAAATGCAATTTGGGCACAGTGTAATTGTCCGGGTAGACGCCATTAGACTGGTGACGTCACTGGCCCTTTGCGAAGCCATAGGATAAAAATATAACAGTAGGCACACTTTCGAACTCACGGAATTTATCTGACTACAAGAATATCACAACATGCTCGTAAATCGTCGCTACGTTATCATTAGAACACACATTCTACATATTATGTTAGTCACCCTTCGAGACCGATTTTTTTTCATCTCACATTTAATTCTCCTCATAACCTTTTGTCTTGATTATCTTGCAAAAGAGCTAGTTAAAGCGCGGGTGGTATCCCCAAGTGAGGACATAGTAGATCTTCTGTTATCCTCACACTGTACCCGCCTTTATACTGACATGCCCTGGTAACTCCTCCCGCGCGGACATGATATAGCTCAAACCTACTTAATTGTGTCGTACTCATGCGAGGGCACACTGGTTCTACTGTATGACCTGTACTGTGTCGCCCTAGCAGTGACATGCCCTGGTAGCACCTCCAGCGCGGACATGATTTAGACACCACCGACATTATTGTGTCGCGACAGTTAACGGGCCGGGTCCACGTTCTGTGGTATTATCTGTCCCTTGTTTATATTTATTCGTTTATCATGGGGTTTAGGGGGCAAACTAGACAGGATTATGTCGTAAAAGTTAAACCATTTGGGGTAGTAGACTTGTTTTTGGCAATAGTAATTATCATGTTATTCAAGGCCGACGTTTAAAGATTTAGCGTAGTTAGTACGTCCAATAAGGTAATTTTTACAGAGAACACAAGAAACTAAAATTACATTATGTAATACAACTCTCGCACTTCATCATAAAAAAATAGGAGTCGGTCCCTATACTCCCTATCTACAAACACTCCTGAACAAAAAAACCTGATAGTATCACAAGAACTGACAAACGGAGCAATAACGCAAATGAAACATCCACCGTCTGAAGGGGACACATGTAGCAATAAAATACGCTCAACGACTATAATAGTGTCGGGGCGCCCGAGGGGCACGCGCTGCGTCGAGGGGTGTCGGAGGTACCTGAAGGGGACGTAATGGCACCCGGGGTGACTGCGACTAAAGAGCCAGTGATTCATATTAAAATTATATTTTGGGGCTACCGGCGTTTTTGGCGAGCGTACTTTTTTGATCGGCAGGTGGGCGTGACGCGCTCTCACTACTGATTGTTAAGTGATTGCACGATAGTTGCTGGGATACGGCCGTAGTGGCTTGTGCAGGGGATCTCAATCGCATTTGCTGTTAATATCTTTTAATGTAAATGCTGTCGCGGTCTGTATGATTTAAGTGTGACAAGTTTCACAATGGAGGGTAGATAAGTTCGGGAATATAATTTGCTAGAGAAAGTTCTTGAAAGAAATATTGTTAAGAGAACGAAGCAATCAGTTGCCGTCAGCCTTTCTATAATAAAACGCCAGATTTACGATTTTAGTGTTTTATTCAACGTCGTGACAGGGGTCGGAGGATATACTCAAGTGCATTAAATTTGGAACTTTATTTGCTTTACTAAAAGTTTCATTTTCGTTTAACTTAAGTAGCGCCCCTGTTTCTTGCAAAGTTCGCACGTGAGCTGAAGTTTTAAAAAGCGTCCAATTTCCAAGTTCCCCTGTATCTTGAATAACATAAATTATTGTAAAAACATCCGCAATTTATGAGTTTAATTCACAAATTGTGTGGCTCCGGAACTACTGCGCTGTGAATGATAAAACTTTTGGCGCGATAACATTTATTCTTTAAATTAAGACTGATGAAGCTAATAATATTCCAACAGAGAGAGTATTAGAACACGAAACACAGATGTTTTTTTTTGTTATGAAAGTTCTTGCGGTTTTGAGTTTAAGGAACATAATTAAGATATTTGGTTCTATTGTGTACCTAATTATCAGTAGGTTCTGTTGTCAGATATGGTATTTACACGTTATTAATTAGGCCATCGCACCTGTCATGTAGGCCATTAATAGAAGCCAGGAATAAAATAAAACCCGCCACATTACAAAGGCACAGCCACACATAAAGTCCTCTACATAAAGAGTGTAGCCGCACCAGTGACACGTGCAACTAGTCAGCAGAGCGTGAACGTACGCGCACCTGAGCACGTCCTGTGTAGCAACCATACAACAACTACAGAAGTCGCTCTGAGCACAACATAATAAGCTCAAGAAAACAATACGATCGGGTGTCAACGCGTGCCTTTTTGTATCTTCATAGTGTTCATAAAATCTCGCCTGCAATCCTCGAAACTCTAGGCAGAGCAGTACCAATAGTACACCCACATTTCGCCAGCTATGTTAAGTCCCATGGAATAGTTGGCGACCCTATGGCCTTCAACTGGGTACAAATCCAGACTCTAAAGTTTAATTCGACGTTTTTTGTACAGAACCTCTCTCTGGCATGCATGTCGTAACTGTAAAATGTAAACAGTACTGGTTTCGGTATGGAAACCGATTTAGGGCCATTCTACTTGACCAGTAAAGTTAAGAGTGACTTTAACGAGGCGAAGAAGAAAGTTCTTACTTGTGTACTGTGTTTACTGTGAATCAAGTGGTGGGGCATCGATCTTCTGTATTCTCTTGCTCTGTGGCAGGAACCCCACTCGCGCCCTCTATACGCACAGAAATAACAGGGCTGGCCTTTAAAAGCTATTTTTATGGAATCAGTCTGAATAGAAGGTTACTATTGTTGTCCTACATAAGGTTTACATATAACAGGATGGATGCTCCTGTGTTCTCGTTAAATGTCAAGTTTGTTGTGCTGGAAATGTGGGTCGCAAAAGATTGCCTAGTTATTTATTTATTTTTATACGTACCCACGCATATTGTAGGTATATTAGGCGGTTATTTTTCATATTCGATGTCTAATCAAACGAACTAATGTTTATTTCCCAAAATCAGTACAGCTACAGTCTACAGTACTACAATGTTACTAAAGCCGCCCCTTAAACAAAATCACAGCCAATTTAACCGTATAAACTGCCTGTTTGTACCGCTAGAGGTGCGCTCACAGTTCCCGGCGTAGAGTCGCCCGCGGGCACAGGGCATAATTCGTATTAAGGCGTTACTCTGTAAGTCACACGACTGAGGCGAAATTAAATAATTGAACTTGCAAAAAGTTACTTTGGAAGACTTCGTTGAACAAATTGTAATGAACATTCTATTACGAGAATTGGGTGTAGATAACGTGTCAAATGAGAGATTTCCTTATGGAACACCGAATTTACTTTGAAGGTAAAACAGTTCAGAATAGGCTTATGTTTACACGTGTCTAGGCTTAACCTGAGCGTATCTCAAGGCTGTCACAACATTTGCTCGTAGCGTTCACCCTCACTAATGATTTGAATTGGTTCCAGAGATCTGGTAACGGAAGACTCTGAATAATGAAAACTGATGACACTTCATTAAAAATCTCTTAATAAGCTGTAAACCTATCCCAACTGAAACTGCCTGATGCGCGTCAACGCTACCATGTATACCTACACATACAGCCCGCAGGCTACAGATGTTGTAATAGGGGACGCAGAGTGATATTGTGGCGCAGACAATTTAGACGATATTAGATATTGCTAGTGCAGATAGTCCACGAGGGTGGGGGTTTTCGGAAGTGCACCGTGAGAGAAGACTTCTTGATCTGTTGAATAATATCTTGAGAAATGTGAATTAATATCATATTGTAGTAATATCAAACAATTAGGGATAGAAGCTTATACATAGAACAGTTACTTACTTTTAGACTGCATAGTCCCACTGCTGGGCAAAGGCCTCTCCCCACGACTTCCAGTTCCACTCCATGACCACTTATCGTGGGCTTGGTCCAGCTCGTAGAACACTTAAAACCCCCTTATTATTCGCAACCACTAACTTCAGTATGATCAGGGCAGCAGTAGAAAACCGTTTGTTTCAAAGAGATCACCTCGCGAGCGCAAATCTATCCCAAATAATCACTTGACTATTCTATCCAATAACTGCCATCTCATAAGTCGCACAAATCCTTCGCTAGCTCAGCCCTAGCCGTCCAAATGTCCGGAACAAATGCCCTGGAGTAAGTGTCCGGACTCACTGTTAACATCCCGCACTAGTGGTACACGTCCGAATATCCGTTATCCGAACCAAATGTCCTAGAGGTAGTATGTGGAAAAGCCGTAAACATCCCGCGTTATCTTATCCCCTCCCTAGTGTCGCTAGCTGTCCGGTGTCCCCTAGTGTCCAACGTCCGTCGCGACACTGCCGGTTAATAGCCTCCTTAATAAGTACGCAATGAGTGATATTCAAACGTTAGCGCCATTGTCTCATACAAACGTGCGGGAAGTTTCTTGGAGCGGAATTATCTGGTACTAGCTGAATAGGGGATTACGATAGCTAATCAAAGTTATGCAGTATCTTATAAGCTGGGATATTTATGCCAAAGATTTAATAGGTAAACAGAACTATTTTTAATAACGTATACATGACTTATTTGTAGATTTCTGTTAGGATATTTCCGAGGAAAAGGCATTAAGTAGGACTTATAAAAGGTGGGTCCAGGGGGACAACACAGCAAGGGGGACCTTTTTAAGCTTGAGTAGGTACAGACGACTAAATGGCAGGAGACATTAAGTCGTCTGCGTCTACAAATAAATAATAAAAAACCTTCATTCTGGCAGTGAAATCAAAAGATTTGCTTGAATATTTTAAGCTTCAAGACCAAGACATGAATATTATAGTGTTTTCTGAACACGAGTATGTTTATTAGTAAAACTTCTATCTGCTAAAGATCGTGGCGTCGAAAATTGAGTAAAAACTATCAGCCGCAGACGCGCGAGACAAGTATCGATATTTAAAGTTGTTAGATACGGAAGTGACAGGGGTAGTGGTACGTCAATCAAACTCGCTAGCCTGTTGCACACTAATATATTTAATAAGTAACCCGCAAGGCGCGGCCGGCGGGGAGGTGCGGGGCGCAGCCCGCACTCCTGCGCTCGGCATACACAACATCCCTTCCCCATAAGCTAGGACATACTTTTAATCTATTTCCTACTACTAAACTTATTCTATAGTTAAATCTGTTGGTTCGTTATCATCATCGTCGCTGTCGTACTGACCCGCTGTAGGTGTCGTGAAGATCGGACTAATTGCCTGTCGCCTTAGAGATCTAGCGGCTGCTCGCGGAGGAGTCACCAGAGTACTTGGCATCGTCGTCCTTTCTCCCCCTTCTAGCTGCGTTATTGGCTCGGGGTGAGAAGTATTAAGTGGCTCCACATCAGGCACCACATCTGGGTTCCAGTCTTGGTTGTCGCTCGGAAGTGTGTGTAGTGATTTCCTTATTTGATCCATGTGCCTCGTGACTTCACATCCTAAATGTGGCACGTAGATTCTGTACATAATATTGCCGATTTTCTTTCTAATGATTCCTTGTATCCAACTGATTTTTTTATTATTAATATTTTTGGTTATCCATACTTTATCATTTTCTTTAAAGTCTAACCTGTGTTTCCCTCGGTAGTACTTAGCCTGTAAGGACTGATTGTGTGCGACGGTTCGCGTTAGTTCTGTGGACGAAGGTGACGGCGCGATAGGGTTCATTAAGTCTAGGCGTGAGCGCAACGCACGCCCGAATACTATCTCCGCGGGTGTTTTGTCAGTGGTACTATTTTTAGAGTTCCTGTAGTCAAATAAAAATTTTGCAATTTTCTCGTGTATATTCTTCTTATTGCAGCCCTCCAAAATGATAGTTTTGAACCCTTTTTTTACTATTTTCACGAAACTCTCGGCTTGTCCATTACTAGAGGGATGGTAAGCCGGAGATAAGATGTGCTCTATACCGTTAAGTCTACAAAAGTCTTGAAATTCTGTTGATGTGAAAGATGTGCCGTTATCACTCACCAACGTGTGCGGAACCCCGTACCGCGACATAAAATCGCAAAGTTTACTTATAACCGCCTTTGAATTATGAGTTGTGGACATATCGTAGCATTCTACCCATTTACTATAAGCGTCGACGATAACCAACAACATATAATTATTAAACGGGCCCAAGAAATCAATGTGAATTCGGTAGAAAGGGTACGGCGGCAGTGACCAAGGCGCGAGAGGGGCGTGTGGCGGTGCGGGGCGCAGCGCACAGCACACGCTGCAAGCGGCCGCCACTCGCTCCAGTGTCGCGTCCACGCCAGGAAACCACAGTCGCTTGCGAGCCTCTGCCTTCATCTTGACTACCCCGAAATGTGAACTATGCAGTTCCCTACACACGTTCTCTTGTAGGGACGATGGAATAACGACTTTATGCCCGCGCATTAAGATTCCATTTTCATACGACAGCTGTGTTCTACAATTAAAGAATGGTTTTAAACCATCGTCTTGAACTTTCCTAGGCCAACCATTTAAAATGTAACCCTTAACAGTAGCTAGGTGAGTGTCGCGAGCCGTCTCGTGACGCAAGTCTTTTATTGTTACCGGCAAGTCACCGTCCACTACGAAATTCACGTAGGCCGCACGATCCTCGCACTCCGCGAGCTCGTCGGGCGCCTTCGTGCCGTCCTCCCCTTCCCCGTACGCCCGTGATAAATAGTCCGCGCTGTTAAGCTTGCTACTGATATACTCAATGGTATAATTATACGCTGCTAAAAATATGGCATATCTCTGCAAGCGATTAGCAGACACTTCGGGAATGCCTTTATTCGGCCCAAATATAGCCAAGAGGGGTTTGTGATCTGTTCGTAGTACGAAGGGTTCGGACCGACCATATAGGTATTGGTGGAACCGTCTTACCCCAAAGATGATCGCAGTTGCTTCCTTTTGGATCTGTGCGTAATTTCTCTCCGCCGACGACAGCGTTCGCGACGCATAAGATAATGGCCTTTCTAACCCTACTTCATCCATTTGGGATAGTACAGCACCTAACCCTGACGGCGACGCATCTACGGTTAATATTAACTTAGCCGTCGGGTCGAAATGTGCTAATGTGTTATCGGACGCGAGTATGTTTTTTATTCGGACGAACGCGTCATCGTGTTTACGAGTCCACTCCCACTTAGTATTTTTATTTAACAAATTATATAATGGACATAATACGGACGACGCGTCCGGCACGAAGTTCCGATAGTAATTAGTGAGGCCCAGAAACGACTGCAGCTGTGACACATTTTTTGGCTTAGGCGCTTGTAAAATAGCTTTGACTTTATCGGGTGACTTCCTAACTCCATTTTTGTCTATTACGTGCCCTAGATACGAAATCTCATTTTTATAAAATTCACATTTACTTATTTGAACCGTTAATTCAGCATCATCTAAACGTTGTAAGACCGCGATGAGTCTCTGCCTGTGCTGGTCTTTATTTGTCCCCGTTATGAGGATATCATCTAGTAGAAAAATGATTCCGTCAATTCCCGAGAGCAAGCATTCCATTGCGCGCTGGAAAATGGCTGGTGCGCTGGACAACCCAAACACCAATCGAGTGTAGTTAAAAAGACCGCGATGAGTATTGATACACGTTAACCTCTGAGATTCTTTGTTTAATAAAAATTGGTTGTAAGCCATAGATAAATCTATTTTACTAAACTGTACGCCCCCGTGCAATTTGGCTAATAAATCGGTTACCGTCGGCAAAGGATATTGATCGATTATCAACTGTTTATTGATTGTGACAGAGTAATCGGCACATAATCTGATGCTACCGCTTTTTTTTAAAACCGGCACAATAGGCGACGCGTATTCTGAGTGTTCTACTGGCTCTAAAATACCCAGTGACAATAATCGGTCAAGTTCTTTGTCTATTTTTTCTTTTAGCGCGTAAGGTACTGGCCTAGCTTTAAAAAAAATAGGCTTTACATCGGGTTTTAACTGTAAATTTATTTTATACTTGTTAAACGACCCCAGATTGCCCGAGAAGACCTTAGGGAACATGTTTATGAGTTGTTTATCAATATTAGTGCTAGACTCGCATACCGCTTGTGCTTCCTCGAACACGGCGTGCACACGCGACGGCGCTAATTCCAGGTCGAACTCACGAATGAAGTCGCGGCCTAATAGCGGTGGTCCGGCCGCGTGCACGACGTACACATTCAGAGTATGTGTACGCCCAAGATATGTTATAGGTAATAAAACAACTCCGACCGTCTCAATATTTTGCCCTGTATAACTGAATAACCTTTTGTTGGTGACTGATAACGGCAATTGTTTAAATTTCGACTCGTAGGTATTTTTAGAGATTACACTTACTGCAGAACCACTATCGATTTCGAACTCTAAAGCTAGGCCACTGATCATCACACGCTCCGTCATAGGTTTCCCTCTCACGCACCGAATATTATAAAAACACTCACCGTCGTCGTCTCCGTCGTCCACAGTACCTTCGTCTACGTATTTCACTTTACCCTCACTAGGGCACATTTTACGCAAATGGCCTTTATTGTTACACTTTTTACATTTATACTTTTTGTAACGACACTGATTAGAACTATGATTTGTAAAACCGCACACACTGCACCTTTCCTTTTTGGAGATGTTGAACACGCCGTCGGGGCCTGCGCCGGCGCCGCTGGCGCCTGGTGCTGCCTGCGACGAGGCCTGGCGCGCACAGCGCACGCTCTCTGCCAAGTCGATGGCCTTCGCGAGGGTCAGCTCCCGTTGATCCTGTACGAAAAGTTTGTCCCGTTCGTGTCCTGGTGCCATGCCCATGATGAATTTGTCCAGCAAGGCCTCCTCCAAATTCTTGAATGCACAGTGAGTTGCCAATCCTCTAATCCTGGCTGCCCATTGAGTGTGCAATTCACCTGGTCGCTGTGTTGCCGAATAGAATACTGATTTCTCTGCAAACCCAAACCTTTTTGGTGTGAAGTGGTCGTCGAGGATTTCCACTATCGCTTCGTAACCCAATTCTTCAACCTTTCTGGGTAGCGCCAGGTCACAAGCAAGCTTGAACGTAGATTCACTCAGGGATGTTAACAATATCGCCCTTCTTTTGATTGTGGCCTTGTCCGTTTCTGTGGTTATGTCGTTTGCGATGAACCACTGATTTAATCGCAATTTGAAACTATTCCACTCCTGTGACAGGTGGTCGAAGGTGGAAAGAACGCCATAAGTCGCAACCGTAGACATTTTAAAAAAAATGTGAGTCCGTTCGTCGCCACGTGTTAGATACGGAAGTGACAGGGGTAGTGGTACGTCAATCAAACTCGCTAGCCTGTTGCACACTAATATATTTAATAAGTAACCCGCAAGGCGCGGCCGGCGGGGAGGTGCGGGGCGCAGCCCGCACTCCTGCGCTCGGCATACACAACAAAAGTTAACCGACTTGTCGAAATAAGTAACAGCACTTCGCAAAGTTTCCAGTTTCACTTACCGGGAATACACGAAATATTGCCAGGTGAGAAATAGTTTTAGTGGAGAAGGGGATAGTGTTGCCACCTTTGGTATTCTCAAATTGAGTTGGAAGTTACGTTTCTTTGTGTATCGAATGGAGTATCGACTAGGTCGTTGTTGACGCGAGCTTATCTTTTCATATAATGAAACTTTTAGCTTATAGATTATTTGGCGGTTACTGAATTGACTAATTGAAGTTTATGCCTTGTCAAACTAGACTTAAGTTTTAAATTTCGAGTGCTTATGGAATCACCATAGAGCTTGACTAATTCTCTATTTAACTACATAAATCATAAAGAGAAACTGGTAGTATATCAACAATAAGTTATCTTTTGCTTTTTCTTCGTGTAGTAGATGAAGCTGAACATAAGTTCTAACAAGCCATAAAAGTACCAGTTTATTATATTCCTGGGAGCTCTAGTTCCACGCGACCCCAGTGTACTGCAGTAAACAGTAAATTCAGGTGAACCTGCGCCATAACTTATGTATGGTAACTTGTGAACATACTGAACATAGCCGGTACTTACTGCTGCTTGCTACACAATGTTCTAACATTGCAGCATTGTGGGCAACTAGGCAATCCGGCTTGCTACTTACATTGTACTTAGTTAGTGCATTGTAGACTAGCAGGTTGGAAAGCGCAGATGTTTTATTATAGAGACAAAGGCTTCTCTCTCAGGTATTAAAGTTAGCTTATAAGTTATGATTTCAAAATAAAGTACGAAATGTAGGATGGAGTGGTCTACGAAGAGACTTCATATTTCTATGACATTTATTTTAAGATGGCCGACCGGCATTCAATTAAAAAACAAACCATAAAATTTACTAATGAAACCAGAGATGAACTACCTTGTTCCTGTACCTGTTCTGGCTACTGTGTAATTGGAATTGCCATAGTCCACGAACAATCTTCGTCGAGAAATAGAATAAAAAGAAACGAATGACTCAGCTAATCCAACTATCTGTTTACCCAGCAAGCTTAACGAACGCCGACCGCGAACCACAACAGAATCTCAACAAAACAATGAACGTTACTAAAAATTACCACAATCCTCCTTACTTACGATTTTCTGAGAACCTCTTAACAATACGAATCTTGCCGAAGCTAATAATGGCTCTTTTTCCGAAATTCCCACACAAAGGGTTGGCGTCCATTGTTGTACGACATTCGGGCCCCAGCCGAGCCGCACCACCGGCGCCGGGCCACTGGGCCGCGCGGCTCGAGCCGTATGCCAGATTGGTTTCAGGCTAAAGGGGCCTGCAGAACAATATTTTGAATTCCTGGCGGAATCGTACAGGTATACACAAGTGCTTGCCTTTTAAACACAAACTCAATTCAGAGCATGCACAAAGCATATACCGTGCATTATGAGAAATTTCTAAAACCGACTGACTGAAGTTTCTTTCTACCTCTTTTCTACATATACTGGTTTTTAAAAACACCCGCCACACGTATTATGTAGGCCGTTCTGCTGACATCGTTTAGCTGATAGCCTGTCTCCATGCGCCTCGGTCTGATAAGTGCTCATTTATCTTGAAGCAGCTGCAGAGCTGTCCGTATTGACAGCTCTTATTGTATGGACCGTATATTCTGTACACAGCAAAGCGCTGAGAATGTATTTAAAACGGAACCCTGAGCAGCTGGTGGAAAAGCCATTTGAACTTTTATGACAATAGGTATTATGACGATGCTTTTCGAAAATAAGTGACGAGTTATGTGTGTTGCGAATGAGTTGGTACAGATTTCACCCATTCGCGCATACATACAATACGCCTAGACAAAATATACTCATGTGCACTCGTCATTAGTGTCCGGAACACAATATGCCTCAGGGGGCCATTGTCAATCAATCTGCCTATGACGTCTTAACAATTGAATGCTGGTGAATTATTGGATGTCCGTGATGGTTCATTGATTAGTTGGGCGCTGATTCAAAGCCTGTAGAAGAGTGGTTGGAAAGTTCGCGGCTAAATGATAACAGCCACACGGATCAATTTTCAAGGTCAAGTCGTGCTGGCCGCTGGGCGTGGATAGGGACATTTCATACCGAGTTTCCTCCATGCCTCGGAATCGGATCTTTGACAGTTGATACAGGTCAGTCAGTGGCTCGAAAGTTTGCCAAGTGACTCCAATCTTGCTAAGGGACGTATTACCCAGTAGGTAGGCTAACTGGGTTGTGGAGGTCAGGTAGGCAGTCGTTCCATGTAAAATACTGGTATTCAGCTGTCTCCGGTTAGACCGGAAGCCAACGTAAGTAAGTCACTGTTCATTAGTTCTATCGCTCGTTCGTCCGGCCGATACAAGGGAAACTCGGCTCGATGTTATAGTTAAGGGAATTTTGGGTTTCATGTTACAATAAGGTTAAGTTACGTATTGAAGTTTCAGTTAAAGATGATTTGATTAGAAGTTCCGCTGTAAGTTTACAAACAAGAAGAGCCTTTGCACAGTTACAATCTTAAATAATGAGTCACCTACATATAAATATAACAAATAATAACAGTGCTTTTTGGGCTGTCATAAACTCATAAACCTCCATATTATACATAACTTATTAAACCTCTAGTCATCCTAAGACACATAGGAACTTTACTTTCAAAAGAATATCAGATTCAGCCATAGAAAAACTAACCCAGATTACTTGTCAAAATCGAAACTTCACGCTCAAACTGAACTACAGATAACTTCGGCCGGTGTGGTGTCTGTGTGGTCTGTGGCGAGGCGTGACCTCACACGCCGTGGTAATGGACCCTAATAGTTGTTGATAACATTATATGGACGAAACTAAGAATATACAGGCTTAAACCATGTTTAACGCTAGATAACTAACTAACAAATCAAATAGAAAAACGATTTTGGTGCCAATGCATGTAAATGACTACTCAAATTAAAGTGATTTAGATATTAAAAGGAGCCCTTTTAATAAATCACTTTAGTGTAAGTAGTAATTTAGTCGATATTCTCCGGCGTAGTTTAGTTGGAGCCTAGCTTACCTTAATACTGCCACTGTTAGCCTGTGTCATCCCACTGCTGGGCAAATTAGCTTACCTTAGCTTTCTGATAAATCCTGAAAAGGTGAGTTTAGGGAGTAAATTGAGAGTGGCCAATAATGTAATGAAACATAATTGCTGGAATTATTTCGAATTATGCCGACCTCCGCTGGGAAAAGGCTAGGTAGATGATGATGAATCAACTATCTACCTACAAATACTGAGTACTTAGGTAAAGGATATTTTAATTACTATATTGTACCCGTAGTGTGTAAAGATATGCACACAATGGCGTCGTCCTCTCGGTTCGAACAAACAGTCCTTCAAAGTGCGACAGTAACTAATGGTCGGGTCCTGGACCACCATCACTCATCCTCGATTCAAGGAGACTGCTTGTTAAGAGATGGACCAAGAATATATTAGTATCATGATTGTAGAAGACTAGTCGTGGAGATCACTATTTTATTTTGAAGGCTGTGTTGAATCATACACAGGCCGTAAAGATCCACTTTCGAACACCAAACCCTCAGATGTCATAAAATATTTTAGAATTTTCTATTAAGTACTTTTCTCGGTTATTCAGGCACTTTTTCTCGTCACTGACTGATGGCGGTAATATTTTTGTATCCAATACATTCATAAGTCTTTTCAAACGACCATGATCCTTTATAGCTGGACCAATCTTGTCTATCTCAATGTCACCAAGACACCCCTCAGTAACAGAACAACAAAATTAGTCCCTTTAACATCAGTATTCCGATCAGGACCGTTTAAATATTAATCCGCAATAATCCAGCGCCGCACTGAGCCCGTGAGCCGGTAAGCCGCGCTCGCGGCCGGGAATATTAACGATGGTCACACTGTACTGCTGAGGTAGATAATAATAACATAGTCGTGGCGCTGATCATAGTTATTATCTCTAGGCCGTGAACTGGGCTTGATTAGTGATAGTTGAGCTTATTGTGTTGTATGGTGCTAGGTATTTGAATTGTAACATAGGGACCTCGATTTGTCGCACGACTGGCCTCAACCTTGTCCGCAGAAGCTCTGACCAAGAAGTAAGTTTAGCCGTACGACCGAGCAGTCGACCAGTCGCGGCCAAAATTTGTGGGCCAAACAATTGTAGTTGTGGCCGCGTCAATGTGGCGTGTGTGTGGTGTGTGTGTGGTGTCGTCTCAGACTTGCCTGCACAAAACTATGTGGGTTTTAAAACGAAAATAGTTATCTCTTTTTTCCAAAACAAGACTCATTTTACTTTCAAATTCACTTAAGATCGTCATTACGTCCTGACGACGCATCCAAATAGATTTATTCATTAACAACCTCTAGTTTATCCCCCAAAGACTACCAAACAGCCAGTTGCCTCACGGCCGGCGACCGGCCGACTACAAACGAAGTGCCCCAAGAAACAAAAACAGGATTAGAGCGCTGAGTCGTGGGCAACCGGCCTAACGCCGCCATCTATTGCGAACCGCCTCAGGTCCGCTCATCGGTATTCACAAGTGAGCCAGTCTAATTTTATTGAGTTTATTTCACATTTATTAGCATTATCTTTATTGTAAGCCTCTTTATTGGTGAGGCTAAATAAAGGAGCGCGTCCCAGTCGAAATAAAATAATACATTTGTATGCATTTACTGAAGGCTACATAACGCCGCTAAATCATACCTACGTATTGACAAAGAGAAGATCAAAAGAAAGCTTACGAATCTATTTAAACTATTTCA
This sequence comes from Noctua comes, assembly GCA_963082995.1. Lineage (NCBI taxonomy): Eukaryota > Metazoa > Arthropoda > Insecta > Lepidoptera > Noctuidae > Noctua > Noctua comes. Next base: position 298,407 of record OY720288.1, read on the forward strand.
GTCACAAAACAGCGATATTTTTTTCCTAAAGAAAAAATTTAGTTCTAATGTCAGATAAATATTTGTAAAGGAATCAATATTGAGCTCAGCTACAGCTTCCATCAATTACTCTACCTTTTCTGGGATTCTTTACAAATGAGCCCCATCTTATCTCAAGTGTATGGGCGGCAGCCAGCATCTGTATCATTTATCTCAGCGGGAACGTCTCCGCGGCCACTAATTGGCACTAATCCTGCAGCTCGGTGATTATAGCTCAGATATCGATGTTATAGCGATTTATAGCAGGCAGTTACCGAGTTAGTTATTCATAGATAAACCACGATTTCCTCATTGGAGTTGTGCAAGCGTGTCTACTGAGCATGGGGTACTTTTTTTTCTTTTTCTTTTCGGGTGGAAACCTTCAAAAGGCGACCGGTCTTTGGGGATAAGACCGGGGAGTGTGGGATTTTTACCGCACTAAAACCACCCCGGTGGTCACCATCCGCACATGAGAGGAGGCACCGTTTCCTCTTTAAAGACCTGTCCGGAGCCCCCTCTGTGCAACGCCTGTTAAGGCACATCTCTAGGGCGACTATGCAGAGATCTCCCCTGAGCCTCGCTGTGTAATGCAGACGGGGTTTCGGCGTGCTAAGCGTCGAGGCGGTTGCCTCCCTGACTACTTCTTCTCCTACTGGGATCGGCTCTCACGATCCCGCTCGGCAGCCTCCTTATGGACCATCACGGTCTCACAGAATGAGGTCACCTCCCTCCAGTTGTCAGACTCCGCCAGCATAGCGCCAACTATGGCTGGCAGAGACAGGTCTTGCCCGATCTTGGCTACCAGGACCCCTCGCTCAGAGTCCAATGCAGGGCACTCCTCGAGCGTGTGCTGTTCTGAGTCCAGGTTTGAACATGGGGTCCTAGGACCGGCAGTGTTATTTGTGTTTTCTACTAAGAATCTGTCAGTAACTAGTATCCTAGCCCCGGGTTTGACTCCGGCTGAAGGCAATACCCAAAATTACATGTGCTATGGAAAAATGTGGGTTTACAAATACTTCTCTGCCAAACTGTACGAGGAACATATGCATAATGTTGATGTTGTTATAGTTACAATTATTTACATAAACGTGCCTCCTTGTGGTCCAGCGTGTGCTAGTGCTGCCAGTTAATCTGTTGATCCGTTTACGTGCTGTGAGTGAACTGTAATCAGTCGGCAGTCGGCGAAGGCTTACTTCCAACGAGCCGGCGCTATCGCTACACACAAGACTTTGCAAGGAAATAGAGAAAGATAATATCTAACCGCTGCTTAACTGTCAAAAATAATGTGGTTGTAGAACTGACTAAAGGAAAATAACTACGTAAAGCAAAGACTAACTTGTTGTGTTAATAAATTATTGCCTGATGATTGCTATTGATTGATGACTGTTTCGCTCCTGCTCCAAGCTAAGTCTAATATTAATTTTCTGGGAAATAAATAAAATAAATTCAATCGATTACCACCAAAAATATAACAAAAGCAAACCGTATACATTCTACTCATCGACCAGTCCCAAGTTTCCAAACAATCGCAACGTCTTTTCTTCCTACCATACCAACAGTGATTGTATGTATTCGATTCAGATGTCCAATATGTTGCTGTAGTTACAGGTTACGACAATCACCACAGAAGGGTGACCGCCCCAAAACGATCCTTCCCTTACAAAGGGGAACAAAATAACAAGATTGGATTGTCCAAATTGTGCCATACCCTGTATTGTTTTCGTGTTCTCAATGTCGCAGCCGGCTTGTCAATATTTTATGTTGAAAAGGAAAGTTTTACGTAAATGGATCAAATATTCTGAAAACTTACTGATGAAAAGAAAACATTAAGGAATCTAGGAGTTTCTAAATCCCATTAAAGTTCAATCAATTTGAATTGAAGTTTTTGCGTGCCTACATACACAAATTTCCTAAGCACAAATTACAGGTGAGACCAGCAGAACCATGTCACAAGAAAGTTACAGAACATAGATACACTTATTGACGATATTTTGGTAAAACATTAAAAGGTAAAAGACTAGTTCCCGACGTTCGGTCCTTCAGCGGGAGACCGCGGCAACAGATGGAAACTCATACAAATCCTAATTCCGCTTCTTCATAATGCACAGTAGATAGTGCTTTCGGTTTTCCGGACACGGAATCGACGAAATGAAGAAAGTTGACCTTCTAAATGTATTACCAACTTGATCTTCTTTCAAACAGTTCTGGGAAGTTAAGAAGAGGGTGACGAGCGAGCTCGAGTACTCACAAGTAAACCGACGGGACGCGACTTCAGACGACTTTCAGAACTTTAACAAAATATCTCCGGAGAGACTGTGCAGTCGGCCCACTGATAAGTTCGGTTAATTAATATTAATTCTCTACGACTACCGCTAGATATTTAATGATGAGGCGGAAGTTGGCAAGTTTACAGGAACTCCGTTTGTAAGTACATTGAGGGTGCAATGTTTTAACAAGCAAGACGAAATGAACTAGAGAAGCATGTTGATTATGGCAATATTTTTCTACTCTAGATTTCATAAGGCGAGCATCGAAAACTTAGAGAATACACAAATACCTGATCAAAAGAGGTTCTCTTTAAAAAAAGAACCGAAACCATCAATCTCTTAAATTAAAATAATCAATCCTTCAATTTCCAAGACAAATCCTTGTAATTATGATATGAGCCTCACTAATTACTCAAATCTGTAACAAAACACGGGTTGGTAAACAAATGATTAATGCCGTTACTTTGTACGTAATTAGCAGCAGTCGCAGCGATCAGTCGCCGCCGCCGGTCGCTACAAAAAGTCGCAACAACAGTGAGTTATCGCTACTACACAAAAAGTGCCGACAGCGCGACTGTGCGCACTCCGCTTAACTGTTTGCTTTTAGTTGCTGTAATTGGGGCAAGCCTATAGATTGTTTACTGGTCGGAAACTAGGGGAAATGGATATCGGTTGGAAACATAAATCTATTTTGTAAAAGAAAGCTTAACAATAAAGCTTAAATTTTGTATGGTGCAATCAAGGGCTACAAAATGATCAACTCTACAATACATGCCTCTTTGATGATATTTCGGACCTGTGGAAATTGATATGTTTTGATCAACAGATTTGTTCGAAGTATTATTATGATGTCCTCTCAACGTTAAAAATGTCAACCGGTTCTCTATTGTGTCACCTAACTTTTTTATCCATAATTTAAAGTGCTATAACTTTTTTTGTCCTAATCATCATTTGTCCGAATGATAACTTACCCGAACTTAATATCACATAATATCACATGCCATAAAAGTGAAATCCCTAAATATAACATGTCCTAAATCCGTTTGTCATAAATATTACAATCAATAACATACAAAAGACATAAAACCGTTTTCAATAAAAGTTATAAGTCCTAAATTCAAATTACTTATTGTTTATTTATAATAATAATATTCTTAGAACAAAGAAGGGCGGCGAAAATGGACCCAAGGAATCTAAAAATTAACGAAGCTCCATGCAAGTGTAAATATAATATAATTATAACCACAATTATATAAGATATTTAATTTAAAAATATTGAATTTTTAGGACACGGGAATCAAAAGTTATAAATATTTTAATTTACTCAAAATTAAGTAATCTTGCAATTACAAAACGCAACATCTTTTCCGATTACGTTCCAATCCAATGACATGTGTTTTTTCTCAAGGGTTTTCTTACTATAAATGGCACTTTCTCTTCGTTTTTATTCTTTCTATAATGTACAATATTTATAAACAACATGTAAACTTGATATTAAAACGCCAATTAACAAGGCAAAATCATGTAATATAAATGAAACTATGGTGATCTCGTAGTATATGTTATAAAGGAACGTTATCAATGGTGATTGATTGAGCCCCGTCACTACTGTCACTGTAAGATCTGTGATGATCTATTCCAGTGTTTTTCAACGGTTAATGAACGTGATCTCGACCCCCCTAGGGGTTGCGACCCGCACGTTCATTAACCAATTTCCCCCATCGTGGATTCGTTTTCTTCATCTGCTCTTTCAGTCTAGCAATAAATTCCGTGATTATTCATTATTTTGTGCTCCCGATATTTCGACGCTGTTGCAATGAACAATCACGGAATATACCCCGTAAGTGACAGTATAAGTTAAGTTGTAAACCGTGAAAGCTTAAAACAGTGTTTGAATAAATCCCCTGTTCGCACCACTCATAGCTTTTGCTCTGTCACTACAAATACCAATGCATTTCTTTACCAAATTGATATTCATATCTTAGCTTATCTTTGCGTAGCTTCAAGGAACATGTTAAGCTTGCATTGACCTGTAGTATTGGTGGGAAGTGCTCACAAAAGAGTATTTCTTCCATTAATTTTTCATTAGATTTAAAACGCACAAAAGCTACAAACTGCGCACAGCCCGCAATATCCGTAAATTAATCAAATTGCAAGGACACAAAACTTACTTTCTTTTATTTTTTCTACATAAATATCACTTATCCTGCGTTGAATGGTATTGTCAGAGAGGGGTATACTTTTGAGCTTTTCGACCTCTTGTTTGCCAAACATAATCAAAGTCTGAGATTTTTCTGCTTGTCGCGACGGCATCTGTCTTGGTTATACGTATGCACGAATAAACTGTGAATACACGAAAAAGCGCGAAAGGTCGGGGGTTGCGAAATATTTTTTCTTACTATGGGGGTCGTGTCATGAAAAAGGTTGAAAAACACTTCTATTCCATCGTTCGATACGTTTGTATTTTTGCGTGGGATTTTATGTTTATCATTGCGATTTTGTGGATTCTCGATGAATTGGCCTTTACATCTTGAACTGACGATAGTGCACCCTGACTTGGACTACCGCATTCTTCTTTGGACAACAAGTTGCTTTTGATTTGGACTTTGATTTTAACCATTATCATGCGTTGCGTTAATTGCCATTTACGACTTGCGCGCTTACGGAGGCATCGTCACTCTGATGAAGGAAGGTGCTCAAGGTGCTCAATGGATCAAGCCCCTCCTGGTTAGTATGATAATGGGCTTATGATGAACACTATTTATATTTTTTCTGTTATTTTGTGTTTTTGACTACTTTTTACTGGTACCTATTGTTTCAGTTAACACCTAATGATGAAGTGTGTGTACCATGCTATTTGAGAGCGCTCAGAGGAGTTCCCCTAATATTGTACCCACAACAAGTACAGAGGAAAGTACACACCCGATACCTTCTGAACAGAGAGCAAATTGTGGATATTGAAATGGTGGATAGTGCTTACAGAAGTTCTGCTGATTTTGCACACTCCCCAAGTTCAGTAGAAATACATCCTGTCCCTATTACCTATCCTATATTTCATGGCAACCACCCATTTATTTTATGTGCCAGAATTAAATCTATGCACATAGGATGCAAGTCCTATTAAACGTATATCGTAGTAGATAGAAGGCTACAGGGGCGAAGTGGTGTATTAGGCTATTGTTGTCACTGTCCTGTTGGGACACGGACAGCGGGTTGTTGCTCTCATGTTATGAGCATATTATGGTATATGGGGTCTGCCAGACGCCAGAACTATATCGCTGCACCAGCTTCCTTTTTAGATAATCTTTTAATAAGATAATTTTTTTTTTCTATAACACTGTTGAAAATTATAAAAAAAACATGTAAAAAAATCAATAAACGAGATTTATTACGTCACATTACACATTTTTTATTCAACAAACCCTGCCTTTCAATAGCTGTACTCGTACATACATAGCTAGTGAGCTCTGGCTGTTATAATTTATGTAAAAGTATATCTTCATTCAGCGTAGTAAGAATCGTTCTACTTGACTATAATTCGCTTATAGATCCAAGTCGTAACAACATAGTTTTAATAGTGATTGAACTAATTACTAGGTTAGTAATCAGTATAGTCTCTAGACGCAGTCTGGCAGTTTTATGATTCATCAATTAGGTACAGGCAAAAAATTCGGGTTTTGGCTTAAGACAAGTAAATAATAAGTACATCAGAATAATATAACATGACCCGAACCAAAATTATTACCTCCCCTGGCACCTGTCAGTAGCCTACTACCAAAAACCAAAGAGAACCAAAAAGCACAGAGCATCATCCAAAGAGGCCGTGTACAACGCGCCATGCCTTTTATACCCTTTTACTCGGACCGGGTAGGTTGGAAAGGGAATTATCTAAGAGTAGTTTATTCGAATCTTCCTTTATGATTCATCCTAAACATTATTATTTTTTTATTCATTTTAAATAAATAAGCAGACATTCACAGTTAAAAACCTTAACCGTAAGATTTTTAGGTTATCTTGTTTAAAGACGTATATCTCTTTTCTCCCAACTTGTTCGTCTTACTTTCCATTTGCTTTTTTGTTAGTCTTTAGTCGTTTTACAAGTATGTATAAGTTGCCATAATGAATGCAACCTCTAAGACTGGGTCCCAAAATACATGGACTCTCGCCAGCCTTCTTTGTATAACAAAGCTTTTGCTATGAACTTCTCTCTCTTATAATTTTTTATTATACATAAATAAATATATTATACATGTACTCAATAAAGCAGTTGATTGTGAACATGTGGTTTTTGATGTACGTTTGCCCAGCACGGCCCCTCAGAATTTGCATTTATGGTGTACACCATTGCAATGTACTCGCCTCTAGCAGTATATGTACCGATTTCTTTTTCAATGTACCTCTATACTTTTGAAGAAATATGCAAAAAAAGGTGGCCGTGCCAGCCAAACGCTTTCAGCACGGCCCCCCATGTAACTTGAATAATACATACCGTATTAACAAATGTCTATAACTCAAGAAATGTACTCTATTAATACGTTATATGTGCCGCAACAGTTATTGTGAATTCATAATAACAAATAATATATAGATGTGGATAAGGGGCCGTGCTGGAAAAAATCATTTTAAGAAATATCTAAAAAAGACAAAACATACTTAGCCAAAAACTATTAAAAAATAATTGAAGTTTAGCAAGTAACATATGTACCGCATTGATTTCTCATACAACTTGTTATATTGTGAAAAATAAATCTATTTTAGTTCATTCAGCACGGCCCTCTATAGTTGCCTATATCTTTTTAAATAAGCCGTGTATGTTTACAAAATTCGACTTCCTGAATAATATATAGGAGTACATTCCTTTCAACTAAATTGCAATTCTGCTGTATCAATACTTTAGAAGATAAATTCAATCTAAAATATACATACATTAAAACTGATGGGGTGACCATGATTCTACATGAAAATAGGATAAAAAATACTGCTTAAATTGAGTAAATCTTTATTAAAATAAACAAATCAACAATATGGTAAACTATATAAACGATAACTAGGTACTTATACATAATAGGTCGATAATCAGTGAACTAATAGCGATCGCACACGACAAAATTAACTGATAATATATTATTATACTTAATGATTATTTTTTAAGATGTAATGAATAAACACATAATTATTTAAATAAATTACCCAATAGCGGACAAATTTTAAACTTTGAGAAACATTGAATATTTTGTTTTTTTTAGCATTTCTCATTCTGAATAACATTTATTTAAACATATTATAAGTTGTGTTTTTTCTAGGGGAAGGTTATAAGCACGCTTTATATATTTTTTATTTCTACCACGCGAGCCGAACCGTAAGTTAAAGCTAGTCCACTTAGAAATTCGTTTATTTAATATATTATCCCACTAGATAGGCTTTGAGGAAAAGAAAACGATTAATTACTTGAAGCCAAGAATCAGTTATTTTTATTTTTAATGTTTTTGATGGGTACCTATACCTACCCTGTGTCATTCTCACAATTAAGACGAATATAACGACATCTCTCAAGTTGAAATTAATAAAGCCGTTTAGACTACAAAGCGTGCCAAAGAAATGAAGGTTGCTACATATCTACATTCATTCACTCGAAAAACCTTACCGTCCTTCTGGTACAGTCGGGTAAAAAGAATGTTTATTTCAATGTAGTCACATAATTTAATTAATATAAGTACATAAATATAGAACATTTATGTACCTACCTACCAAATATATGAAATCATGGTCACCCCATCAGTTTTAATGTATGTATATTTTAGATTGAATTTATCTTCTAAAGTATTGATACAGCAGAATTGCAATTTAGTTGAAAGGAATGTACTCCTATATATTATTCAGGAAGTCGAATTTTGTAAACATACACGGCTTATTTAAAAAGATATAGGCAACTATAGAGGGCCGTGCTGAATGAACTAAAATAGATTTATTTTTCACAATATAACAAGTTGTATGAGAAATCAATGCGGTACATATGTTACTTGCTAAACTTCAATTATTTTTTAATAGTTTTTGGCTAAGTATGTTTTGTCTTTTTTAGATATTTCTTAAAATGATTTTTTCCAGCACGGCCCCTTATCCACATCTATATATTATTTGTTATTATGAATTCACAATAACTGTTGCGGCACATATAACGTATTAATAGAGTACATTTCTTGAGTTATAGACATTTGTTAATACGGTATGTATTATTCAAGTTACATGGGGGGCCGTGCTGAAAGCGTTTGGCTGGCACGGCCACCTTTTTTTGCATATTTCTTCAAAAGTATAGAGGTACATTGAAAAAGAAATCGGTACATATACTGCTAGAGGCGAGTACATTGCAATGGTGTACACCATAAATGCAAATTCTGAGGGGCCGTGCTGGGCAAACGTACATGGTTTTTGTAAGCAAGCAAGCATGCAAGCAAGCATGAAGCATGCAAGCAAGCATGCAGCATGCAAGCAAGCACGCAGCATGCAGCATGCAAGCAAGCACACAGCATACAAGCAAGCATGCAGCATGCAAGCAAGCATGCAACATGCAGCAGGCATGGTTTCTGTCACGGCTCCGGCGCTGCGGGGCTCCGGCGGTCCCACGCGAGTTTATCGTCGCAGATGAGTTTAACGCTCACCACCGCAGCTTCGGCTTGCTGGCCGGCTTCGCCGGCCAGCCTCAGCCGTGGCGACGAGTGTTACAACCACCTGCTCCTCAACTCGCGGGCCGCCTCGCCCCTCCGCGCCTACGCGATTTTAAATTACACTCTTGGGGTAGAGCAGACAAGACTGCGTGGAGTCGGATTTACAGCGATTCGTTTCTGTCACTAAAACCTAATTTTTAGCAAATGTTTTAGACTAAAAAAATTATTCTAAATGAACATTCGGAATAATGCACATTATTTAACACAATACTTAGGACATATGACTTTAGGTCATGTAAAATTAGGAGATTCAATTATTATAGTACTCGATATTATGACAGAATACTTTTAGAACTAAAGATAATTATGTTAAACAAAATTTCGGGATATTGAACATTATGGTTACTGAAGTTTATAGCATACGTGTTATGGATAATGATTTTCGGACAAACAATTTTAGGAGAAGAAAGGGAGTACCATGTCAACCATGTAAGATCTAGCCGCAATGTGCGTGTTTATTAGTTGTCTACACCAGTCAAAATAATAATCTTTCTCTGCTATCAAATCTAAGACAGACATCAATATTTGATTTCTTTTTCCATGAAGTAAGTGCATGCATATCAACGCCGTCGCCGTCACAGGAACACATCACAAAAAAGGAATACAGCGACTGTCCAATACAACGTTACCGTTTCAAATCTCCAGCAGATGTGAGATCATCTACACAGAAAATATGAATACCGTCCGTTTGTGCGTTTGTGCCGGACTCTGTAGCGCAGCAGTCACCGGGGCGTGTGTGTAGCGTCGCGGGTTCGTTTCCTGGCGCCGGTCCGGCACGGTACGGCCGCCGGCGCCGGAAGCGACTGTTTATTTGTTTACTTTCCACTGCAGAACCGTTCGGAGTTTTAAATGTTGACCCGCAGTTTGTATTTTCATGTTTAAGCTTCGTTTTTGTGTATGAGTTGTACTGGTTGTTAGTACGGAGTTGGGATTTGAATTGAGTTTTGATAAATAAGTCTGTTGCGCTTGCTATCTTCTACTTACGGTTTTTAAAAACATACGTCAACATTGGACTCTAGTCAAGTCCTGCAAGAGGCTTTAGAAAGCCCTTTTTGATTGTTTTGTCAGAAAGTTTTAATAATTTCCTAAGAAAAATCTTAGATACCAAACGGAACAAAGTATATGTGTGTATTAATTTTATCTTTAGTGAGACTGCTTGAACAGGCTTCAAATGAAGTATTGATGGCCGCTGAGATGCAAGCGTCGTCGCTGGTCAAGCTGTGTTTCGAGCCTAAAAGTGCACCGGTCAAATGATGAACATCCTCCTTCTCAGTCGTTTGTGGATCAACTCCGCGTGTATACTTCAGGGCCGAGTCATCGTCACCGTTGATGATATTATGCGTCAGCTATCTTATAATCTCCTTGTATTCCTATGCTCCTGGCAGTTGATCAGTAATGGTTGTTTTGTTGTTTCAGATTGGAGCGCTCGGCTGTCGGGGCGGCGCCGCTCTTCGCAGCAGTCGCCTGCCGCGCTTCTGGCGCACTTCGACACCACCGTGCTGCAGGTTTGTCTCCTTGTTCTTTGTTATCACCACCATTAGCAAACCGTTACTCTTTTAATGCCATTACGAACACCCTCGAAGGAAATCGGCGTGCGTGTTGTGTGACCAAATGTATCGACGTACATTTATGTACACTCTTTCTCTATTTCTTCGCGATCGTAGGTACACCAAGCCAAGTTAATTAGTTTACATCGCACACTTCGGTAACTGTCATTGTACGAGCCGGTAATGTTCATTCATACAACCGCTCATTATTATTGTGTGAGTAAACATATTGTACCCTACACGGGGTTTATTTTTTTTATCTTTACCCTTGTCGGGTACACTGGTAAAAATAATCCCACCAAAAACATTCTGTAAAAAACTAGCCAAGTCTTATGGAGCTGCTTGTTTATCTCTAAAAAGTAATGAAATCTAGACAAAGTCGTGTCAAGTCTAAGGTTCCTTACTGCGATTTCTTTATTATTATAGTTAATGTTGTGTGACTTGGCCGTTGAAGGGTTCACAAGGGAAGTCAGTCTGTACTGGATATATTTTTTTATACTGTTTGTTTCAGGCTCGCCTATACATAAGTATTATTCAAATACGCAGCTTTATCAAGCCTACAATTGACTGGTTATTGAATCAACGTTTTCCAAGTGGCAATTTTCCATCGTCAATGGGTAGTGGTTCTGGCGACAAATTGGTGCAATGATGTCATGGAGCACCTCGTTTTGTACCCTTGTGAACCCTTCAATGGCCAAGTCACACAACACCATTGAAGGGTTCACAAGGGTACAAAACCAGGTGCTCCATGACATCATTGCACCAATCTGTCGCCAGAACCACTACCCATTGACGATGGAAAATTGCCACTTGGAAAAGATATCCCATAATCTGAAAAAAAATATTAAAGACTCCTTGATAGACCCCTTTATGCTTCTTTATGCAGGTTGTTTTTATCCAGATATCCTTGATATTAAAGATATTGCATAAAGATATCTCTAATACAGCTGAGACCAGCTGAGGGTTCTTATGTATAGGCGAGCCTGAAACAAACAGTATAAAAAAATAATTAAAGACCCCTTGATAGACCCCTTTATGCGTCTTTATGCAGGTTGTTTTTATCCAGATATCCTTGATATTAAATATATTGCATAAAGATATCTCTAATGCAGCTGAGACCAGCTGAGGGTTCTTCATCAGATACTTCAGACCTTCGATTTTTAACATCAAATGAAGCGGCCCACCAAGTTGAATATTTTTTGTAAAGGCGGTATGTCGATCTCTAATAGTTTGGTTGGGCTATTGTGCGATTTTTGTAAAAAAAACGTCTTGGGTAAAAATGGTTAAAAATTTTAATTGTTATAGTTAATTATCTGGTTCATCGAATCCTGATCGGTGGACCACTACTTACGCCACACCCTGTATATTGGTATATGGTAATTGATGTGCCACACGCACACTAATAAAAACCGAGCTCGCTCGTTTTATTTTGTGTTTGTGTGCATCACTATGACTTCACCCACACATATAAACTGTAAACCAAATACTTGGTTCAATTGTACATTGGAAACAAGTTTACATTTGCTAGTCATACGCGGCCGCATCGGTTTCGCTAAATCTTCGGTAACATACGACTAGTATACGCGTTTTTATTGTATTGTTTATCCACCACGTATGACGATACCCAATTTATTTCACCCTGTACCTTCCTTACCAAATCATGTTACCACAACATGCGCTTGTTCAGCAAGTGTCGACGCAAGGACAAGATCTGAAAATGTCAAAAGCCATCTAGATATTCCTACACTGGAATCAGTTTCATTCTTCTGCTTAGCATGTAGATAGCAATCTTAATTGAGGCAGCCCAATATTCGGTTACGAGCATCGTCAGTAGTGTCCATCAGTTCCTGAAACACACAGAATACAAGACACGCAGAACACGCATCGGATGTCCCATCGTTTGTGGAACAATACCAGACTATCATACCAGTTCCATTTACCCACTAGAAATCATTATAACCGGATCAGCCGGTCTCTCAGCGGTGCGGTAGTACGTAACTACCCACATAATGTGATGGCGGGTACTCTTGAACCGCTGACGATCACAAGTCAGCCGGCGTGAATATAATCTGAAGTCGCACCACCACTACACTCGGGGACCGGCCGGCGAGCAGGGTAGGCACGTTCAGAAGGTCAACCTGGGGCAAAAATGCTATATAGGAACTAAGCTTGTACCAATGTACCAGTATTGATAAACCACAATAGATATGCAATGAAAATGCTGCTGAGCGGCTGTGGGCAGGCCATGGTTGTCGAATATCGGTCGATGGAACAATCGGGTCCTGGAGTGAAGACCGCGTATTGGTGCGTAGCGTGGAACGCCCACAGGTAGATAAGCCGACGATCTTAAAATTTTCTGGACTGTTGCTGGGACAGACTAGTTGCGGAAGGCAGTGTGTTCTGTTCCAGCTCGGGAGAGGCCTATGCTCAGCAGTGGACTGTGGTAGGCTGAGGTGATCGATTGAATAGAATCGAATTATCGATCTTAATACATGAACTTGGTCCATTAATCTACGGACATATCCATTTCTGTACAATTACGAGTACCCCCAAAACTTATGGGCTAGTTCTGCTGAAAACTAATATTCGCTATTTACCAAAACAGATCGAAGTACATTTTTCTCATTTGACATTGAATTAAGTAGGTCTTCTGTGCGTACCTTTCATTTGACAGGATCTAGTAACACTCCGATTTAGCGGACACAACGCGATTGAAGCGCCGCCTGTCCAATGCTATACTAAAGATATTAACTTGGAGTCTGTTCAGTTTAATATCATTCTGCACGATTCAGATGCCCTGGCAACTGAAGTGGTACCAAATAAACCTAATGGAATTTTATTTAACTGTTAAAATACCTGAATGAGACTCGCGCAGACCAGAGAATCATAGTCCAAAAGGGAGTAAGCTGTGTTTTGCAGTTAAGGGAACAAGGCTACCCATTGGTACACCTAATGATAATAATGAAGATGATTAAAGGAAACGCTGAATTTAACATGTGGAGAAAAATATTTTAAATATTTGTCAATAGGAATAAGATGATTACTTTAACAGGTTCTACAAGAAAGCTCTTCGAACGTTATCTCAAACAATACGCGACAAATACAAAGGAATTTGTAGGTCCTTGGAACAAAAAAAATAGGCAAACGATTTACCTGATCTGCTCAAAATAACGAGCGAATGTCACATAATAAAATCCATTGCCTCCTCGCCATCAAAATGCGATTCAATTTCACAATAGTCGACAGTGTAATCGGTACATTTTTCTTCGCTGGACCAACGTGATTGCATTGAGTTCTTTGTTGCGGCTTGTATCAAATATCGGCGGCCGAGACGTCAAATAAAAATGAGTAGAAGCTTCATTGGCAAGGTTCCGACACTGTCGTAAAGGATCTAGCGATTGTCGAAAATATTTTGCTGCCTGACACGAATATAAAATAACCGACCAATTGTAATAATGTCTTAAGAAATTGGAATAACTAGCTTATTTTATTGCATATCAGAATAGAAAATACCTACGCTTGCACCTGAGATAAGTTAGAGTCTAAAATCTATCCATGAAACACGCCTTTTACGGGAGTATCCAGAGATAAATATCTTCTGTCTTTAAAATAAATAGTTGGCACCGTTTCGTGGCGAGTGCAGAATAAGCGAGTCCTACTATGTTTGTTACGTATGTACCTTCTGTACATTTTCAGTCATCGGCGTCTGTAAGTTTATCTCTTCCGCACAATTTGGCGCGAGTAGCTCCAGGGGTAGCAAGCTAGCGGGGACGAAGGCATTCCTTTGAAAACGCCGCGGTTTATTGCGGAATACCCGCCTTGCCAGCTCATTCCGGGAAAAAATTATATCGCGACTTGTAACATTTTACGTTCGGTTCGGAGGACGGACTCAATGTAGACGCAGAGGGCAAATGATGCACTCTCACCAGCTTACGAGCACACAAAACAGTTTGTTGGGTTTGTATGGACCAAAAAATGTGTAAGAGCTTGTTGATATTTTGTAGCAAACACCAGTTGTAAGTCGTTGGATGCAAAAGCAAAAGTTACTAGCGACTTCAATTGGTTTATTTTGTAGGTTCGAAACATAGTTTTGACGTTATAATGAAAAAGTAAAAGCCGTTATGTTCTTTGATTAGGTGCTTAGCTTATGCGACAAACCTTGACACTCAGTCGCAGTACAATAGAAATTGTTTCGTAACCGCCTAATTTCCTCAAGCGAAGCCATTTACTGTAGTTAATTTACCAAAATAATAGTTTCAGCGATGCAATCAAAACATAACCCCAAGTAATTTTCAGCCAAAAATATAGACTCTAAAAAATCCTATTTTTCCCGACAAAGTTCCTTAATCGAACAAAATGGCTACCGTTTGGAATTCATTACGACAGCAAAGGACGGAAAAAGGTGAAAATAGTGCGCAAAGCTATTCAATCGAGCACTTAATGAAGTAGTAAGTGAAATTAATTCAGAAGGTAATGTCGGCGCTAAAGGTGTGTTCACTACTAGGAATGGACTTCAAACGGTAGCCAGTTGGAGCGGTGATGGAGCGGTGGTGTCGGCTTCGATTCACGAACTATAGATTGCGGGTACGAACCCAAGCAGGCTTTCTTTGTGTCATTTATTTCATGACTGGTGCTCTCAAAACGGTGAACGAGAACATCGTGAAAAAACCGGCATGTCCTAAAGTTCAAAATTCGAAGACGAGACCTTCACTAACTCGCACTGGGCAGCGCGGTGGGTTGGCCACCCTCTCTCATGGAGGGAATGCCTGTGTCCCAGCAGGGGGAACTTTAACGTTCGCGTGCGTTTGTATTATTATAGCCAGTCCATATTGTCTCACTGCTGGGCAAAGGACTCCCTCCATTCCTTCTCACGGTCACGATTCTGTGCTACTTCTTTCCAATTATCAAGGAAGACATCCAGTTCGTCTCCAGTGCGTTTTGGAACTCAGTGTAGTGTTTCGAACACAATTTATTAATTACGATTTATTCACGACAAAACCACGTTCGGCGAACATCCACATACGTGTACGAGCCCTAACACTAGAGCGTAGTTCAGTTTGAAAGTTAGCTCTTAGTTGGAAAGATTCTAAATACAGTGAGTTTCATCTTTTGTTTGGAGTACAAGTTAGCGGCAATGCAGACGATAGATGACTTATTAGTTTGGAGTCTTCTGCAGGCTAGGCACTGGAAGTTCAGTGGTTTAGTTGAGAAAAGTTGTAATTTTTTAGACTTTGAGAAGGAGAGAGAATAGTACATTTTGATATAAGTGGGGAAACTTTGTTATTGCATTCGAGGCGGAATGAACACCCGAGCTGCAGGCGAGGGTGTTATGGAGCCGAGAACTGCAGGAACAAATCCCCACGCGTATCAAACTACGTTCTTCGATACACTTTCGAAGAAATAAAATATTAGAACGGAAAGTATTTTTGTCAGTAATTATTATGAAACTATGATTTAATTTGCTTTTTTTACGCGCTTTGCTTTCGCCAGGTTGAAGATGAAGCAAAGTTATGATGCCGCTAAACAGCCTAATATGAAAAATAGAATATTCAAATAATTTTGAATTTAGAACACAAATAAATGTTAATTTGTTCATAAAAGTAAATATCTGTTTTAAATAATCATGTTAATCTGTGATATTCTATTAAAAACACAATTTTAAATACTCAATAAATATTTACGCCGTAAAGACGCATATTATATATCTTTGCAGAGACTAAAAACAAAACAATCACCACCGACTATAGTCATTGTTGAACCCATTTGGACTTAGTATATTAAGTTTAGTTATCTGTGGAAATTTTTATTTCCGCACGTGTGCGGAAAAATGTTAAAAATCCACGTGTGTGAAATACATTGCATATTGAACCTAATCGTAGTGCGTTAAGACACAGTTTTCTAGAAAGTGTATTGAAAAGTCATTTTAAGACTGAGAAGGTATTTTAATGTTATCCATCATCCACAGCCTGACTTCACCCACGTTTGATGAACATACATAGACTTTATTGACAAGTTTAACAACGTTAAACGAAGACTAAACAATTGACAAAATTATGCGCTATTGTTACCAACAATTGCAGTTCAATAAAATATTTGCTGAGGGAGATCGAGAGTTTTTATGGGCAGTTGTACACTTCAACTAGCAAACCCGTTGCAAATCTAGCTAACGACCCAAGAGCTAGACTGACCCGACACTATACCGAAGACATTCCGGATGTCAGCCTGTACGAGATTAGGATGGCTCTGAAACAGCTTAAAAACAACAAGGCACCGGGTGATGACGGAATTACGGCCGAACTCCTGAAGGCAGGTGGAAAACCGGTACTTAAGGCCCTTCAGAAGCTATTTAATTCCGTCATACTCGAGGGGAAAACGCCGCAGGCATGGTGCAGGGGTGTGGTGGTACTCTTCTTCAAAAAGGGCGACAATGCTCGGCTGAAGAACTATAGGCCCATCTCACTTCTAAGCCATGTCTACAAGCTGTTTTCAAGAGTCATCACGAATCGTCTCGCGCGCAGGTTTGACGATTTTCAGCCTCCCGAACAAGCCGGATTCCGAAAAGGCTTTAGCACCGTTGACCACATACATACGCTGCGCCAGGTTATACAGAAGACCGAAGAGTATAACCTGCCTCTCTGTTTGGCGTTTGTGGACTACGAGAAAACCTTCGATTCGATCGAGACTTGGGCTGTACTGCAGTCTCTCCAACGGTGCCAAATCGACTATCGGTACATCGAGGTGCTGAAGAGTTTGTACAAAAACGCCACCATGTCAGTCCGACTTCAGGACCAGACCTCGGAACCTATCCTTCTGCAGCGAGGTGTGAGACAGGGAGACGTCATATCTCCGAAACTGTTCACCGCTGCACTGGAGGATGTCTTCAAGGTTCTGGACTGGAGAGGGCTAGGCATCAATGTCAATGGCGAGTACATCTCTCACCTTCGGTTTGCCGACGATATAGTGGTCATGGCTGAGACCATGGAGGACCTCAGTACAATGCTCGATTACCTCAGTAGAGCTTCCGAAAGAGTAGGTCTTAAAATGAACATGGACAAAACCAAAGTCATGTTGAATGCCCATGTAACACCCACTCCTATCAAGATCGGAGACTCTACACTCGAAGTTGTAGACGATTATGTCTACCTGGGACAAACGGTCCAGTTAGGTAGGTCCAACTTCGAGAGAGAGGTCAATCGTCGAATCCGACTCGGCTGGGCAGCGTTCGGGAAGTTGCGTGGTATCTTCTCGTCCAACTTCCCGCAGTGTCTCAAGACGAAAGTCTATGACCAGTGTGTGTTGCCAGTGATTACATACGGGACCGAAACGTGGTCGCTCACAATGGGCCTCATCAGAAGGCTTAAAGTCACCCAAAGGGCAATGGAGAGGGCTATGCTCGATGTTTCCTTGCGTGATCAAATCAGAAATGAGGAGATCCGCAAGAGAACCAAGGTTACCGACGTACCCCGAAGAATAGCCAAACTTAAGTGGCAGTGGGCAGGGCACATTGCTCGCAGAACGGATGGCCGATGGGGCCGAAAAGTTCTGGAGTGGCGACCGCGAACCGAAAGACGCTGCGTTGGAAGGCCTCCCACTAGGTGGACCGATGACCTTGTAAAGGTTGCAGGGATCCGCTGGATGCGAGACCCACGGGACCGGTCAATGTGGCGACACTTGGGGGAGGCCTATGTCCAGCAGTGGACGTCTTTCGGCTGAAATGATGATGAATGATGATGAAAATATTTGCTCAGAGTTCGATTTGGATTAGTCCAAATGAATTTCATAAAAAACTCAAGTCAAACGCCTGACATTCCGTAGGTGGGAATGGCAGCATTTGTTATGACAGGCGACGTCGGGAGGCAAGCCAAGCGCGGCTCGGAACCATCCCCGCAAGCGCCGCTTACCATGTTATATTTCTTAGACGAAACGTGTAAACATAGGGCAGGGTATTGCAGACGTGCACGCTAGCGTAATATGTTAGGCGAATGTAAGAAAAGCCTAGTCGGGTAATGAACTAAAGCTTACATAGGAAAATAGTTTGTCTTGTAATTACTAATAAACTAAAAGATATTTGATGGCATGCTAGAGTCATGAATCCGATGATGGTGTTCTGATAGTGAAAATAGGAGTGCGTTTGATGGCATTTATATTGCGCTATGCACTTCAGCGTGTGCACTATAAAACGACCCAGTTTTATGATAGTAGCGACATAACCGATTTATTGCTGGCATATTATACGAGTGCGACGCAATTCATAAACATGCACACATTTATGAACCCAGTGTACGTGTGTCGTTGCTCAGGTTGAACTGTGTAGTGGAAGAAAAATAATTTCATTGATGTCTGTGTTCTGTTTTCTTTTCGTAATACATTACCTATTCTAACAACAGGCTAACATACGCACTTAAGTTCTCCCTTTACTTCCCACGGAGGAGGCAGAAACTACAATAGATGCATGGTAGTACGAATAATTACGGTGGTAATAAGTACTTATGTGTGTTTTAGGGACAGATAAAACACACCATTCTTGTACTCAAAAGTACAAAAAACATAAATGTTATGTAGAAGTACAAAACAGTATTCTCAGTTAAGTTGTGTAGCCAAGAGTTTTAATTAAACATCATGACTTAGAATATGAACTATTCAACATAGTAATATAAATGCACAACAAAATATGTAGGTTACCGCGCTCCAACACACTATATCCACCCGAATGTTCCCAAAAAGGTCACAGAAGGCCTCAGTAAATCAGAATTGGGTGTTCGGTATTACACGCGGCGCTCAGCGGTCGCAGATGACCTCAGGCCTTTATACCCAAAGAGAAACGGAAAAATGCGCGTCCTCGCCTTGATTCCTATAAAATTCCTCGCGCACCCATCTGAAGCCAACGTACTAAAAAAATATATATATTTCTGTACCGCTTGAGGCCTTTTTCTAAAGGACAGTATTGGAATAAAATGTTATTGTTATCGGTCAGGTCGCGAGGCTGCATTGGTTTTTATAGGGAAATTATGTTAAGATGAGGGACCGCCCCTTATAATCTTGGAGTGATATTTATTCGTTATATTATTTCTGTTCGTGAAGGTGGAATGTTGAAAGGAATGTTACCAAACTTTGTGAACGTATGTAGGATGTATCAATATGTTGGTGGTGCTTCCGTAAACAATATTGTAAGCAAATGATGGGAGGCTTCGGTTCAATGTAATTGATACAATATGTCATGTTACTGTTTGTGTAATGGGTATTGTTTCCCGAAGATACAATGTATTGCGGGTATTGTGTTTATATGTCCTGCATATCCGTGAGGAGCATCGATACTAACGATTTAGCGAAGATTCATAGTAATAATCTTAATTATAATAATAGAACATAGTGAGACTATTAAGGAATTTTGAACTGTTCTGTCTTATGCAATCGGATTTAGGCCATATTACGCTTGACATTCATAATGAATTGTAGTACAGCATAGACTGAACAGGTCGTGCTCGATTTTATGTTTACAGGAATGACCAAGGCTCTGTCTCGACTTGCGGTCTGACTGTCTGATTGTTTTTAGTTATTACATCTAGTCTGACTGTGTGTATTTCCTGCTATAGATCCGCGACTGGGTGTCGGTGGAGGTGGACATGCTGCGCACGCAGTCGGTCGCCGTGGGCGATGTGGACGACATCCTGCAGCAGCTCGACAAGCAGAAGGTACTCCGTACCACACTCTGATAACACTGTATAAAGTAACGTAAGGGGTATTGAGCATGCTTTTGGAATGTCAACATTCGGCGCTGAGCTGAACGTTACTAATCCAACAACACGCTCAATGTCCGTCAGGGCATTTCGAATTTTTCATTGTCGATAATTATGTAGCACCGATAAACACAATTATGTTATTACTTTTTCGCGGTTCTACGGAAGAGTGTGTTACTTATGCGTGTGTGCAGTGGTTGTCAAATTGAGGGAGGATGGCTTAACGCGCTCATGGTGGTTTCGAAGATCTGCAGTTTGTCTAGTTCTCCATTAGAGGTGACCACAGTGACCTCGTTTGGATCCTTCTAGACTTAGGAGTGATCCTTTTAGTTTAATGTTTCCATTAATAATGAATAACTCAAAATGAAAAGTGATCTAAAGTAACGGATACACCACTAACTCACAATTCACAATTTGTCCCTGCTCATAAAGCAAGAACTCTCACATTAGAAGAAATTGAAATTCTTCAATATATCTTCGACACCCAAAATATGCAATAAAAATAACAAATGGTCCCCCGGCCCTCCACCGAGAACAGACTACCTTCGAGTAATTTAAAAGGTAACATAGATCGTTCTGCGAACATTAGGCAAAAGATTAAATTTATTACTACCCATCAATTGTAGCAAACTAATTTAAACTTTATTACTTGTATGTAAAAGCTCATTTCCGGGCGACATTGTGGCGGACCCCGCGTGATGTTGGTTCCTTTATGGCACCTGTACACTACTCGATACGAATTGACGGCGGGGTGTGTCCCTGATATGTAGGTTACGTTGGAAACGTTATCTATAGCATTCTCTTGAATCGTTTTCATAAACCTGTGACTGGTTAACATGTATGATTTTGTTTGAAGCACAACAAAAACAAGGATATGGCAGCATTTTTTCCCTCATATTAATTTACTTATTAACAATCATTTATACTCATTTTATTATATACTCTCTGAAAACGCTAAAAAATGGTTTCGAGTTTCAGCAAACCTGAAAGTCTGACAGGCAAATGCTGTCAAAGGGCATTGAGCTATAGTAGGATAGCATTAAGGTGTTAAAAAATTTATGTATAAAAAAGTGTGTAATGTGAAAGCCCCATAGGCTTCGGCACAGGCCTTTGAAGCGGCTTCTTGTGCCTTCCTCGACAATGGCTCGAGACTGTGTGCTCGTACTACAGAGCTATGTACTGTGCTCGAGCCGGTCTCGTCATAATGGAGAGGACTACTTTAATGTTGGAGGAGACAGCTAATTGTTTGGAGATGCTTCTTCAGAGGAAAGATGATAAAACTCTGAGCTAAGTTAAGGATGCATTCAAATGTCTTCTGTGGGACACCTACGTCCAGCAGCGAATGAATTGCAATAGGATCAACTCATACAAGGAATAATCGTATAAAAAAAGGCAGTGTTTTAAAGGTGAAAAGTTACGAGAAAAAGCTAGTTTACGTTTATCAATATACAGTGTTGGACCTCCATGTAAAAGTTGTATCTAAATGCATGGGTGAAATGAGTTCGCGCCCATGAGTGTAGACAGACATAGCCTTGGTATCGGTTGGCATACAGAACAGTTGACCTTTGAACAACGTGTGTGCTAACCCTAATCCTATGCATTGAATAGAAGAACCCTTTGAGGCAAGGGGTTTGATTCATATACAAATGCGAAAGTAAAGCCTATACAACATTCTATAGATATATGCAGAGGTAGGTAAGCTCAGAGCATTTCGGGGGAAACGAGGAAAATCGAAGACAAAATAAAAAATCCTCGATACTTTATGAGGTTTTTAATTTCGCCGCAATACGTAACGTTATTAAAATATCTGTTGTTGAATATCGACTGTCCTGCTGCGATGCAAAATAAACAAAATGAGACAGATATTATCAAAATCAACTTGTATTGGGTACTTACAATGTGATCTTGTGCACTGATTTAAAGTACGATGTTCACAAAAGTAGGTAGTGCTAGAAACAGTGATAAGGATCGGTACATTTAGCACCAGGGCCTTGTTTAATTTAAATTATAAAAATCTTGTGTTGATTAATCGTCACTCTACCAATTAAAGCCCGTCATATTTACCGTCAAAGAAGACACATTTAGTTCTTGTTCCTTTGGTATGGATAAACGACCACTCCAATTATATTCGACTAGTAAGTTGCTATCTTGACAGCTCTGTCGTGCGCATCGTTTGAACCTAGGAATATGCATGTGATTGAGCATGATGGGCAGACAAGAAGCTGGCACTGTGTTCGGAAAGGTTTAAGTTTAGTAATGATTACACAAGAATACAGTTCATACATAGAAATACGACACCTTCATCCCAAGCCAACCACATTGTTTAAGCAGGCATTCGTGCGCGTCCCACCGGCTTCGGTTGGTATGCACCACGAAGCTTTCCCGCGATTAACATCCATTGCGCGTCCTCTACCCGGCCCGGGAAACAAGCTGAAAATCTTACGAGCATTACATTCAATGTATTTATGGCTTTATGTGCGCATGACTAGTCGGGTTAAGGAATTGGATACGTGGGTGGATTTCACGTGTAGATATGCGAAGTGTATTGGAAGGAGAAAGTTAGTGATTCTGAATGTAATATCTAAAATTGTAGGAATGAAACAGTCATAATAATCGACCCGTTAAATACCGATACCCCCCCTTGCCTAGGAAAGCACGATTAACTATTGGTCCTAACTGTTTGCATCAAGTCAAAAACTCGAAAGTCTGACAATCAGCCCTCCCAGTGTGGCTTGTGGAAGCCAGATTGGCTCCATGTAAAATACTGGTGATGAGTACTAGTCTTAGGTGTTCTTAGTGCCATTAATAAGTTGATGCCCGTCTATTGGATATAATTCTTCCGTTAATTTTAACGACACCGGTCTCGGGTTCGAGATGGTCACCTACTCAATAAAATCCTTTTTTATGAAAACCAACCAGTGGAAATATGCTCAGCTATAACTCATGTAAAAGATAGTAACATACAAGAAATGCGAGGAACTTTTCCTAAAGCTAAGAAATTTCTTAGCATCGTTTCTATAGCCTCGTAAAAAAGATAATACCGGAAACATTCTTCGTATAGTTTTCACAAAGAATATGATTATGAGGAGCCGGCTCAAACAAGGTATTTGAACAGGAATTTCTTTATTGTCTGAACACAGATTTCTGGTTCCTTAAAGGTTAGTTATAGCTGAACATAATAATAAATGTTTTCCATACTATGGCCGTAGCAATAAACTATTAATAAATCGTTATGTAATTGAATCAAATCAAAATAAAAAATGAATGAATATTTATTGACATAAAAACATTAGTACAGGGTATGTGGGATTTTCTGGCTCCTTGCAATAGCAATATCGATTTGTTTAGTTCAATCAGTTTTTGCCTAATTCTTCCTTGCTTTTTTAATTCAATTCAAGTGTCTGACGCTGACGAAGCTGACACGAGACTGACAGCTCTATTTTTGACAGCTGTCAAATATCTGGCAGTTACGCGTCATATTAAAGCGCAATAAATTATTTTTTAACTCTTTCCGCAATCATATTTACATGATTATATAAATTACGTCCACTCCTCTCCAGTTACACAGGACCTCATCACTCATCTCGTTAATGCAGCATCTGCGTGTCACGTGACGCGGCGCCCCTGACCCTGACCCGTTATACATCACTTATTTAGATAAGGGTTACCGCAAACCTGCGAATTGCAACCGTCAGTGAACCGTGTGTGTCTACTTTTGGTCGCCGACTTGGAGTATTTTTTTTTTAAGTTATGAAACTATATCTAATAGATGGAACTAAACATTAAGGCCTTAGATCGTGATAAATTGATAAGGTTTATTCAGTTTTGTGTCGCGCTATGTTAAGTGTATAGTTTATGTTTACAATGTGTTCTTAAAAATGGCGTACGATTTTGATAAATCATATTTATTTCTGTAAATTGGTTTTACAAAACACTTTTACATGTCATCATGTTATGTTCTAAAACTTGATGGGGCCGGTGTTTCGTACCCGACTACTCTGAGAATGATGATTTTGATTTAAAAGTATTCGATTTCATTCCTGTATTTATTATTCTTGAAGCAAAGAGTAATTGCAGTCTGCCTGAGTGTATTAAATCTAACATTGTAATATAGCAGTAAATATATTCTCCCTCCGATAACCGTCATAAGAGAAACAGTAACGCTTTCAGTTGCACAATTAAAACCAAATTAAAAACGCCGACGACGGCGTCAATTTGAACCCACCTACAATAAAATTTCATTCATACATGTAGGTATATTGCATTCAATCACGGCTATTTTATTTACGAACGAAACAGGTAGTCAAATACTCCTAAACGGCGCCTGGAATTATGTTTTGTGTATTAATTATGATTTTTATGTTATTATTTTTTATTACCTGCTGTGTAAGCTCCTTTCAGTGTTGTGTCGCGATCGCTTACTGAAGCGCGACTGCTTCGTTCACCCTCATTGCTCCGTTTATATAGACTGAAATATTTCATAGTGCGCATGCGCAAGAAACAGTGGTGGGAAAGTGTCGATGGAAGAATTTATATTTAATTCAGGATTGTCATACAAAAGTTCCTAGTGCTAGCGATAGATGGCGTTGTAATCTACAGTTCGAATTATTAATAGACTCGACATTAAGTAAACAATTAAACATATACAGCGTAACGCTAAAT
Organism: Noctua comes; assembly: GCA_963082995.1. Lineage (NCBI taxonomy): Eukaryota > Metazoa > Arthropoda > Insecta > Lepidoptera > Noctuidae > Noctua > Noctua comes. The sequence goes on from OY720288.1 coordinate 323,360, forward strand.
GAGTAAATAAATAATAATAAAGTAATAATGGGTTAATAATCCATGGAGTTTTGGAACGGGCCACTAGTTTCATCTTTCTATTTAACTGACCGATTCCTTGAAATAATTGCTTTCAGTTTGAGTTACTTTCCTCTATTGGAGGATCATTGAGCATTAAAACAGAATAGAATAGCGCTAGGTGAGCGTGAATCAGATATCTAACAAAAATATCAGCACCAATCGGATATCCAACTACTCACAGAGACTTAACCGAGGCACTCTACAAAGGTCTTTATTATCTATCTATCCTATTTTACCTTTAACTTTCGACATCCTGTCACATGTAGTCAGGCAAGCAGTCAGTCTCATTTTCCACAGATTCTTGAAAAAGTGTGTGACTTAATAAAACATCATTTGTCTGCCAATAATAAAAAATAAAAAACAAATAATTTCATCGATAACAAAACTATCGACATCTCACGTATCGATACGCTCCGCATCTCTCTCGCCCACCCCACTGCTATCGTAGGGCGGAGTTGCTAGGCAACGGCGCGGGGCCGGCACGCCACACGTGCCGGCGGGCACGTCGCCCGTACGCTACCACCGGCAGTATGGCCGTGACCACGGTACGCAGCAGTCGTCTTACACGGCGACAAGAAATTTTCACAGACTTAAAGAATTTTCTGCATATATTAGAATAGCATATTTAGCTCACTGTTGGGCCACAGGCCTCCTCCAGGGACCGCGTGATCCATACCCTGATACACCACGCGGGCCATAGTGCTGGTTATTGTACTTTACTTGGACTTCTTTCGATTCTAGGACAAGCAGCTTTCCATAAAATGTTTTCACTGTCTTAAGAGCGCCATCTTATTACTCTTGTGCTTTTTTTTTTTTAGCGTGGTAAAATCATCAAATGAGTCCTCCCACCCTTGGCAGAGCGGGAGGGACTGTCAGACTTGTACTGACTAAAATCCACGGTGTCCTTCAATAGCCCTTTATGTTCCAGGGTCACGGTAATTCTATAAGTCCCGCGACCCCGGCAGGCTTTGGCCCAAACTCTTGTGCTTGTATGAGATATCCCTTCAAATACGATGGCCAGTTTTTTTGGGGTTGCTCTTTTATCGAGTCTGCCTCCACTTAACTCTGTGTTTAATTATGAGAATCTTCTCCCCTTGCCAATATTAATGGGGTACTTTACCCCCTTCAATCCGATATAGATTTTTTGTATTTCACATTATTTTACTCTATCCTGCTATCCCAATTCATTTGAGGTTAGTGCAGCATACACTCTTCAGCTATACAATGTAGGCATACGGGGTGGATGGGACACCGACGCGAAAACGGTTACCACGTATTCAGTACATCATTCTGAACCACATAGAAATTTTCATACATTTTGACCGTGTTTTTCGCGTCGGAGTCCCTTCCACCCCGTATAGGTACCAAACAATATGCGTTTTTTCACGTAAGAATGACCAATTTTCCTAAACAAATGAGTGCTGGCAGTAAGCCAAGTGCGGGACGCTCACTGCACCGATTTGGACACTGGTTCTTGGATTGTTAATGGTCATTGTTCTGGCAGAACTGCAGCACAAACATGGCGGCAAGGTTTCTAACAGTAGTTTGAGGGCCTTCAAGTAGCTTTTAATAGTTTTTGACATCTGACTCTCATCCATTCTTATATTCTAAATGCGGAAATAACTCTGTCTGTTACTTTTCGTGCCTTAGCGGATTTGGATAAAATTTGCCACATTAATAGACCATGACCTGGAATAGGATACCTTTTTATCCCGGCTGCACGTTCCTGTAAGATAGTTTTCGACTAACACGCGGGAGAAGCTGCGGGTAAAAGCTAGTTTTTCCAGAAAGGTTTTTTAGAGTCTTACAAAGGCGTTTATTGGAAGCTAGTTTTCATCGATACACTACGGTTCTCTACGGTACACTTTAGACCCGTTGAGCTATGAAATCTATCGCCTCCTAAACCTCTGTTTCCGGTCCGCGTTATCACTTGCTACATCCATACACTATCCCATAAACTACCCGTCTTCATTGAAATTGTTGAATAAGTTACAAATGACCACTTCGGTTTTTTGAGCCACAATTCAGGTCACGTTCCCGAGCTGATTAATTGCTACCTAATTCATTAATAGTTACTACGCACTTTGGCTACGAACTTATTCAAGTACAACTTCTTTGGGTGAGTAAAAGAAAATTCATTTTGTATATTCTTTTGAATTCCCCCAAATACATATATTGAATGACGTCTGTGGGGTTTATTCATAAACACTGTTTAAAGTTAAGTAAGTTTAAGATTAGCGTCAGCTCAAACATACGTACATTTTTAGACGTTTAAACGTCTCTTAACTTTGATCAGCCTTTATGAATGAACCCATTTGTCACATTGTGCATAAACTACACTTCTACCCTTGAGCCCTTCTCCTTTCGAGAACAGCAATGACGAGTATTATTTATAGAACGCACAACAATATCTGTGGATGAGCACAGTTTTGTAGTAATCCAACAAATGGCCCATTAGGAAGCTTCGTGTAATTTATGAACTCGCTTACACAGCGAAAAGGCTTCAAAAGACTTTACTTAAAATTGAATCAGACCTTTTACGTTTATTTACTTTTATAATAGGACTTGAATTCTAATATTCTGGTTCTTTGTCGTTTATTCTGTTTTGTTTTTAGTTAGAAGAACCAATCCCGTTCCAAAATTGCTGTCAAAAAAAAAATCGAAGATATGCGACATCCAGCCGCACGTGACCCGCCTGGTGATTATTGACCCTTTTAACAGAACGGCAGCCTGTGTCCCAGCATTGGGAACGTAAGAGGCAGTTCATTCCATGTAACGGTCTAGGATTTGTGATTTGATCACACTTACCCTACCTATAAGGAGGGAACTACAAACCCCAGTAAATAATACAGCACCGCGTGGTAGTTATGTGCCGTCAAACATGCCAATACGCCACATAATCCGTAATGTAACATGTGTTCATACGCCGCGCCGGTGTCGCATGACACAATACGACAGCTTGCAATACGCCGCGTAGTACGATTTATTTATATTTAGGTCTAGGGTCCAGGTAAACTGGCTTGTATAAGCTTATACAAATCTTTTGTCATTCAAGATTCATGACACAAGGACCAATGCTTGTTATGCATAGTACTAATCCGCGAGGGTTCTCAGAATTCAGATTATTATAAAAGACAACAACACAAGTATGGAATACTAGAATTGGATATTAAAACTCAAAAACTCAAAGCATTTATTTCAATTAGACCATCACAGGCACTTTTGAATGTCAAAAAAAAAACAAAAAAGAAGCGAAGCTACAGTCACAGTCACAAGGCATAATAACTTGAGAAAGTACTGTAGTTGCACATTCCAAAGCGTAGATCTCTATGGAGAAGAATGGGCAAGAAACTCCATGGACACTCTTTTAAATCAAAATCTTGGTTACATCATCTATCTATCTATATAAATCTATCTATCTATCTATATAAATAAAAAGAGAAGTCCTGACTGACTGACTGACTCATCAACGCCCAGCCCAAACCCTTGGAGCTAGAAAGCTGAAATTTTGCACAGAGGTTTCCTTTAAGATAAAGATAAAGATAAAGATAAAGATATATTTATTTGTAAACATGTGTAACATAATACATATAAATGCAAATGTGGATGTAAAAGTGAAAATCTGTGAGTTTCAACATGTTTTGCCAACATTGGCGTACAAAATAATTTATAGCCACTTGAAATATAAGACAATTTAGAAAAACAAAGCAAAACAAAATAAAAATATAACACAAAATAGATTAGAAACTATCATTTAAAAAATCTTTAACATTATAGTAACATTTTTCAGTAAGTAACTTCTTAAGTTCTCTTTTGAATAAGTTTGGCTGGTTTATATTTTTAATAACCTCTGGAATCTTATTATATATTAATGGTGCCATACAAAACACGCTTTTATGAAGGAGTGCTGTTTTCGCAGAGTAAGGCTGTAAGAAGTTCTTATATTTAGTACGTCTATTTCTAGTGACATTGTCTGACAAAAGAGGAAACCAGTGAGGATTGCTTCTAACAAATAAAGCTATTTCCAAGATGTATAGTGACGGAAGTGTCAGTATAAGGTTTTTATAAACATTGGCTGACAGCTGTCGGTATTTTTGATCCTAAACATAGCCCGAATACAACGCTTTTGGATTTTAAACACCATGTCGGTGTTTGTCGAATTACCCCAAAATATTAGACCGTATCTAAGCACCGATTCAACCAGTCCATAATACGCCATGAATAATGCGTTTCTACTCACTATTGGTGCCAGTTTGTACATCGCAAAAGATAAACTACTTACTTTTGCACAAAGGTCTTCTGTGTGACATTTCCAATTGATTCTACTGTCAATTTTTAAACCGAGGAATTTGGCTGTTTCAACTTGATTTATTGTATTATTTTCAAATATTAGTTTAAATTTAACTGAATTTTGAGGTCTTTGACTGTAGTTCATTACATTTGTTTTATTTATATTTATTTTTAGATTATTATTGATTAGCCATGTTATTATAGATGTTAGTGCTTTATTTATGTCATTTTCAAATAGATTTTTATCATTACATGTAATATTTACTGTGCTGTCGTCTGCAAATAATGTCATAGGTTGCACAGTTGCATTAGGGAGGTCGTTGATGTAGGTAATAAATAACGTAGGTCCCACTACGCTGCCCTGGGGAACACCATATCTAACAAATCTTACTTTGGATTGGTATTGTTCTTCTTTTTTAGTTTTTATGTTAAATTTTGTAATTTGTGTGATTTGTTTTCGATCAGTTAAGTAAGATCTAAATAGTTCTAAAACGTTTCCTCTTATACCGTATGCCTCCAATTTACTAGCCAATTTATAATGTAGACAAGGAATAAGGAAGGATTTTTCGAAATTCAACCCCTAAGGGAGTTAAATTTACATTTACATTTTTGTAGTTTAAACCATGAAAATTGGTGTTTATCATTATGGGGAATAATTAAAAACCACGTGTTTCCGTGTTTTTCCAAATTCAACCCCTAAGGGAGTTAAATAGTGGATGAAAGTTTGTATGGAAAATCGACATTTTTGTAGTTTAAACCATAAAAATTTGTATTAAGCCTTTTGCTAGGTCACTCACTCACTCATCACGAAATATCGAAAACCGTTTGACGTATAAACTTGAAATTTGGCAGGGAGGTAGTTAATAGTTAGTAGACGTCCACTAAGAACGGATTTTGCGACAGGGCCGGATAAAGGAGATCTAAGGGCTCTCGCAAGTTTGGGTGAAAGTCTTTAACTTTTTGTGCTAAAAACTTAATATTTGGCAGTGAGGTAGTTTATAGTTAGTAGACGTTCGCTAAGAACGGATTTTGCGACAGGGCCGACTTATGGAGGTCTAAGTGCTCTCGCAAAAAGTCATTTAATGTTGTATACAGAATGGTATTAGAATAAAAAGCGCCCAACAAAGTTCACTTTGAAAAAAAGTTGTATAGCGCCAAAATACACCTCAACAACATTTAATTTTGTTTCGGACCTCAGCCGCCCAGAATTACAGCACCCAAAAGGACGCCTTTTGTAGTCATCAGTACATTATCACCTTTTGATCTGGTTGTCAGTTCTCACACAAAACATAACATCACGCCTTAAAGCCCCAAAGGGTTGGGCAGACGTGTACCTTATCGTACACACACATTTCGCCAGTTTTATTGAAGTGCCATGTAATAGGGGGTGAGCCTATTGCCATCAACCGGGCACAAATCCAGATTCCGTGGCTGCTACTGAGAAATTCCTGATGGGATAACCCAATAACAATTTTTTATTCATAGTATTTTTTCATTTGCATATACGTTGTTTAATGTTAAGTGACTCCACTAACAAAAGTATCTCCTTGCTTAAAAAGTGATCTCCAAATCATGTGTGTGACAACTTTATGTAATTGAAATAAACATTTTTTTTGTAACACTGCCCGACCCGGGAATCGATCCCCACGCTTAGTAGTAGCACTTACTACCACTAGACCAACGAGGCCGTCTCACACATGCACATCAAAATTTCCACGCGAACGAAGTCGCGGGCAACAGCTAGTTCATTATGAGATTATACATATGTGTGAGAACGATATAGAAAGACGTGCACATTAAGAGCGTCCAGAGTAAAAGATTGAATCGACAATGAAAAAATAAAGTAATTAAAATAAACCGTGGCAGCTAAGAGATGACCAGTCCCAACTGACAGCGTCCGTTCACGAATAATATGACGCACGGATCAGCGCCATTCAACTCAACCATATTGAAGGGAACTAAATAACCCGACACACCCGCCACCATCAGCGAGACATTTGAGTGTGCATGACATTCTCTCAGTTACCAAGGCACATTTAAGTCAGTGAAATATAACAAAATGTAAATTGTAGGCTTACAGTACATAGTACTCACACATGTGATATGCAATTATATAATACTAACATGGAATCTATACAAAGCAAGGATATTCTACAATCTTCTGCAGCTTCCACAATAATTTAACATGGTAATCAATTAGTTTGCCCCTTTGGTTGTGGAGTAACAAATTGCTGCTTCTACATATTTGTGAACACAATATAGTGACAGAAAAAAAAAATTTAACCTTAAAGATTAGGATAAGCCCTACTAACCATAATAGAAAGTCTACATGGTGGTACTCACATTTACAAAAACTGAAATAATGCTTCCAATTTACATAAAACAATGGTTATCAAGGTAACTAAGTTTCCAAACGAGAAAAAAATAAATAATAAAAGAACTAGAGAGGGAGCATCATCATCAAGTGGCAGTGGAGCAGGACCAGCATTAAGCCAAGCATTTTTATCTATAATATAGTCTTCCAACTTATAATATGCTCGCTTACATAGTGTGCGTTTTATGCATGTTTTAAATTTCATCTCAATAAGTTGTAGAATGTCATTATGACTGCATAATATCCAATTCTAGTATTCCATACTTACGTTATTTAAAAACAATACCAGAGCTTATTCCACGAATTCAGATCTCTGCAACCCACTGAACCAGCGAAACGAAACAAGCGGAACGACGAGTTTGATGAACTAGCAGTTTATTTAGTAACGGAACACTACAACAGCACTCTCATCAACTATTTTGCTTACGGAATGCGAAACAAACAACACTAGCGCACGCCCGCGACCCCGCCCGCCATTCAGGAACGAACACAAACAAGCAACCCGCCTGTTGTTGCTACATCCATCCCGCTGAAACATCATCATTTATATTACACAATGCCATCAAATGGACAACTTTTAATAATGTAAATATTTGTGTAAATTATTAGATAGAAGCTTAAGAGGAGGAACCTTAGCTCTCGGTATAAAAATGTTAATATTACCTGGGACCATTTGCCAGTGTAATTTGACCTCTTATTGTGTAACGCAATTATCCTAAATCGTCTTGCGAAGCACTTGGCGTGAGGGGGGTAGTAGTTCTTATTAAGTTGGTTAGTTGTTACTCAGTGAACTGGTGGGGAGGGGATCAATAAGGGGTGTCGCGGGTGGTGGGGGCGCGCCGGCCGGCAACGGCACTCGAACCCCGCCGCTGAACGTGGCGGACGTGCAGATGTTACGTTTTTACTTAAATTTATAAGCGTAATCGTAAAATAAATGACTAAACTAATTAGCTTGTAAGATTTTGTAATTTCTGAAATCATGTTATACTACCTACTTACTTTGAATATATTTAGTAGGTACACTGTTTTCAGATGCAATTAATTCAACTAGGCAATAGCTGTAGATGGTCCTTGCGATTGTCTGATTAGGCAGAGCGTCCGAGCTGTTAGTTCTTCTATTTCTAAATCCAGGAATCTTTGAAAGTAATCGAGAATGCTTTTTTCAGGGTCTTCGGTAGATTGTTGTCAATCTTAAGATCTCAACGCATCACAGAGTTCGAAAATATCATCTAAAAGCAATGGTACGCGAGAAATATCTTGCAAATTCATGCATAATATGCTTTTGAACATTCTCCATGTATCTCATTGCAGAGTTACTCTCATATTCGACAGATACGAACATTCGAACAACTTGCTCGACATATGCGAGCATGGACAGTCAATAGACGAGTACAGAAGGCTAGCTACATAAAAGACCAAAAACGCACTCACTCAAAGATACTCATACACTTAACCAATAATCTACTTTATTTCAGTGTAAATGAGTGCTGATGAAAAAAAAATTACAATATGCGTATCCTGCAGGGATACAGAGGGTAAGCAAGCGTGTGCAAGGGTGTGTTAGTGCACTCGCGAGTGGTGTTCGTTTGTCATAGTTTGGAATCATTATGTGTCGATGTCTGCTCGCACCTATTTTTCTGGTCCAGCCCTGCCGGTTCCCAGCAACCGGCGGAGCTTCTGTCAGCACCCATGCATGTATGTTGTGACGTAGGGGCACGTGCCGCGTTGTTAAAACTTCTCGCTCCTGTATTGCCAACTTATTCATACTTCCGCGTGAACTCGTATCACGCTAACTTATCTGAAAAATGGCTGCTTTTAAATTGACATTCGTGTGATTAAGGGTCGAAAATAATTAGGAGTAGCTGGTATGTGAAGCAGGTTTACTCTGTTGGCACAATTTTGTATAGCATTCCCGTACGCGCATAAATAAATAACGACACAAGAGATCAAAAGAAACTAGCTTTTGGAATGACCCATTACCAACAATCAATAATTATACCAAATTTTGATATTCAAAAGTGCCTTTTATTGAAATAAATTACTCGTTTGAGACTCGAATTCCGTTCTCTATATTCCGAATTCAACGTGCTGTTGTAGTTCTGTACCAAGCTTTGTTGAATCTAACTGTGTGTTAGTTTCCATACATACCGTCTACACTAACGACATCTTGAGAAAGTCAGGCTTGTTAGGCTGACAAACATAGTGGAGCTATAATAACAGGACAAATCTCCTATGCAACTCACTGCCAACAATATATTCAGTGATAGCTCTTAGAGATAAAATCTAATTAAGGGAACGGCCTTGTTCAATTTTAACTTTATAATCTCTAAAACCTAGATTTATCCACAAGTGCTAAGTGCTAATTACTACCTGTCATTAAAATAACATCAAGTTGCCGAAACTTGAACTGCTCGCGGTGCCCGTCATCCAAAAACTTATAGGTAGCTGAAAACTGGATAATTTCAGTTCAACACACATTTACTTGGTAGATATCACGAGTTAATGAGTCAAACGACTCGTGTATACGCCTAACGGGTACTTTACTTGATTGTCAAGTGAAGACCTGTAATCGTTACGAGAAATGAGAAGCTCCAAAGAGTTAATCACTCTGAAGTTAAGTATGTGATGTGATGTCATATGATGGCGGTAGATAGCTGACGTTTGACACAATTACAAGTAAATCAGCCTTTCGTCTTGACCTTCGCCGTAAGCTATAGGTTTGATTCACTTTCAAAATCATAACCAAGCTAATAATGTAACATTATCCAACGTGTTTCGTAAAGCAAGCAGCACGGTTGTTAAGCAACAATTCGCTGTTCTAAAACTCGTGCTCAACTTAAAGCAAAGTAAGTCTCTGCCTTAAATTGACTTCAGCAACTTGCTCCAGTAGGAAACCTTGGCTTTTTACTTTTGTTGGTTCGGTGAGGAAATAAATAAATCGGTTGAGGTTAGATTAGATCTAAGGTCGGTTACCTCGGCTGGTCGCTTACTCTCAATGTGATCAGGGTAATTTTGGTTTAGGGAGGTTGGCAACACTGGATGGTAAATAGTATTTGGTTTTTTCGGTTCAGAGGGATTTGGTAGTCAAAATAAGTAAACCATGTACAGGAGTGGAACGCAATTATATTGCTGCTGTTAATGCATAAAATATAAAGTACTTTCTCAAGTTATTATGCCTTGTGACTGTGACTGTAGCTTCGCTTTTTTTTGTTTTTTTGGCATTCAAAAGTGCCTGTGATGTTCTAATTGAAATAAATACTTTGAGTTTGAGTTATATTTATTAAATAGGATTTTAATTAATTAACAAGTGAATAAAGGTCAAGACACATTAAATAGGCATTGAAGTTAGATACCTTCTCAATATACTAAGAATGATTTATCATAATTAACTAATTACGCAGTGGTCAGTTTAAATGATCGATGGGAACACAAAGCATCGCTCTTTAGGTTTCCAATAACTTCCAGTCATCCAAATGGATATAGCGTTTCTATTGTGATAGAAGTTGCTTGCATTGAAGTAAGGTTGTTAGCTGTATTAACTTTATAATTGGTGAAAGATCGATGGAAAAGAAATTAAGCTTATGTGACACACAATAGGGAGCGGTGCCGGTGGGAGGTGTTGAACGCCATGTAAATGTTAGAAAAAGTTTTTTTGGGCCTCTGGTTTGTCTGGTAATACTGCTTTACTGCGCGTCTGGTTGAGTATTGTTTTGAAAATATTGCATTTAGACTCGTTTTAAAAGTAGCAATGAATGTATATCTCGCTATTATCCCCCCGAGACTGCAGGATCTCCCGGGGTACGAGGTGTGTTCGCTACATAACGGGGAATAGATATTGATAACATTGTCTTATTAGACCTGTGAATATCATGCACTTCTGACGAGAAATATTTTAAAGTATTTCTCAGAGAGGAAATGTAGAGACACGAATATTTTAAAGAATGGTGTAGTTTTCGAAAAAAAAAAGTTCCGTTTTACTTGCTTATCTGAATGATAAGCAAGGAAGGGGTTTTATAGAAAATATTGGTGTTTCATAAATCTACCTTTTGGGGTACCCACCCGTATTTTTTCAACATTTCTTAAATAAAAATCAAAATAACCGGCATTGCCGGTATTCTTTGTGCCCGTCCGAGGCAGGCGTATTTCCGCCAATATTTTCAAAACTGATCCGCCGCCATGTTGCATTTCCCCGGAAGTCGCTACACAGTACACGTGAACTATTCCAACCACTATGAATTTTAAGGCTTCATGCATTTTTGCGGACAAATAGCTCGAAATCTTTTTATATAGTCTGCCATTCCACTTTTATATGTGTTCTTATTTTGAGCTATGGAGTTGCACTTGTAACAGTGTTCTGGAGAGTTATTCATTTTAAAGCCACGTAAATTATAGTAAAAATATAGCATGTTATTAAAAAAAATAGTTATTAACAAACTTAAATAACTGAATGAAGTGATTTGTGGCCGCTGTTGCACGCCGTTCATACGGCGATACCAGTTTGATATTTTACAGCATAATGTTGGGGTTACTTGACAGTTTTTAAAAGTATAAACCATAAATATAAACTGAGTGATTTTGACGTCTGTTTACTCTTCAGCTTAAAATATCGTACTGATGATCGAATGCGAAGAGGCCCGAGGAATGCAGTCAGTAATGGAATTTGGCAATCATTCGCACAATCGACCAACACACTTAATTTCAGTGAGTGGTTCTTTCATGACGTTCCCGTAGAAAAGCAGAGCATTAGCAAAGAATTGCCGAAGCTTTACGCTTTTGCTTACTAATGCACTGACACAGGTAGTGCTGGGGTCACCTTTACAGCTGTTGGGTAAATTATTAGCTGTGTACGATGTTACAGCCATTAAATTTGACGTGCAATTCATAACATATATAACGGAGAACAGAGACCATTTGGATTTTTAGAAACCGTGACGTCAGCTCTGGTGACGTCAGCTCTGCTGACGTCACCATCTTCGCCGCTAGGCTCACTCATTGCAAAAATGAATACACACAATGGGTTATCTACTCACGTTTATTCTTAATATTTAGCTAAACAGTTTAAAAGCAGCCTTAAAATCTAAATTAATCATCAATAGAAATCAATAAACAGAAATTGTACTCACAAGATATTCTAGTCGGAACACCACTTGTCTTCACAAAATTCTCCTTTCAAATGTGGCCTCGCAGCGGCTCACCATTTCAATACCAAAAATGGCGTCGTCGTTGCGAAGTCATTACACATCTTTTTATTACAAATTGCGGATAACATTGATTGAGGTAACAAACTATGATTTGTTAATTAGTTTTACTATTTTTAACACTCGATTTTAACATTGCATTAATCATCTAACGTTTAAAACATTTACCTAAATATTTTAAACGCGCGCCATATTTTTCGTTTGACACACAGTAGTTCAATCAACTATTTGTTAAACAATAATTAAACAGAAATTATTTTAAACCTAACGCATATCGCTTATAAATCGAGAAATGAATTTAGCAATAGATAACTTGTTTTTAAACCTAAGTTTAAACAAACCTTCCGTTATGGTTTTCTGTTAAAGTAACAGCAAATCATAACACGGTCTTTTATATTGAAAAGTAGCAAACTGACTTCAATAAATAATTCTAAATTAATTGAAACCTATCCAGTCATATTTAACTGTTGAATTTGAACTTAAAGTTAATATTTTTAACGTTTACGTTAGCCTTGCGTCGACATATAAAATTGTCGTATTGCGGGAATGCGTCGGTATGACATTCAAATAGCACCATCTTAAATTAATACTCAATACTCAAGTTTTATTGCATTCCATATGTATCACATCGATGGCGTAACAAGGTTAAGATCAGTATGGACCCTGTCGGGCACAGCAACATTAGGAGAGAGGAGGAGGATATATTATTCAATAATATTATTGTAACATACACCCAATTAAATTTATAATTTCTAATAATTATTAGAAATTATAAATTTAATTGGGTGTATAATCATAAATATACAACGTGTAACATAATAAACGCAAGACCTCTCGTGTGGTGTCTCAGACCATGAAACTGAACAACTTTTGTTGTATGACTTTTGGACATTCATAACTTTTTTTTTAGTATTACCATACATCTGGATCAGCTGATTGCGTCAGTTCCTATAGTATGTTCCTATAGTATGTGTAGAAAGTATTTTTTTTTTTTTGGGAATTTCAAGAACTCGTAGAACAAAAGATGTTTAGTTTCATGGTGCGAGAGACCACACGGGAGGTCTTGCGTTTATTATGTTACACCTTGTATAAATAATACATTATTAGGTTTGTTTAGGTATAATATATTAGTTATATTTATTTATGTGTAGTTTAATAATGTAGGTAATTATTATGAAATTATTAGAAGTATTTTCATTATTATTAAATTATGTTATTTTTTGTGTATTCATATTTTCATATTTATATTTGGTTTCCTAAATTCCATTTATATTATATATTTATTTCGTGATGTTTGGTGTATTACATGAGAGCGAATAATTTTATTTTGTAATCGATTTGTCATCCAGAAACTCCTTTACTGAGTAGTATACCTTGGATTCCAGAAATTTGCTTCAATTTATTAATAAATATATTTGTTTTGTCCACTTCTCGAATGTCATTTGGCAATTTATTATACATTTTTTATAGACATAACAAAAGGGCTGGTTGAGTGCATTTTAAGTCGGGATTGAGGTATGTTTATTTTGTTTTTGTTGTGTCGAAAGGTGAATCTTGTTTGTGTTTCTTCACACTTGGTGTAAAAATCTCAAACTACTATGTTCCCTATTATTTCATGGTTTCTTTTTGATTAAAACTGACACTCAGACCTTAGCTAGTATGCACACATTAGGTCGATTTTTACTTATTTTATCGTAGTTAAAACTATACGTTTTTAGATATAGTCAAGTATAAATTATAGAGAAGAGTTAATAATCAGGCTTTTAGTTCATGATCTAATCACAAACCTAAATACAAGTACTTTGCGCCGGCGCCGGCGTGCGGCATGTTAACGGCTGCGGTCAGAATCACGCGCCCGCCACACCGCTTGCGTAGACTGTACGGTGGGATGGTGAAACAGCTCTCATTCATGTGTAGCTAATTCCAAACTATTATGATGCTGCCGAATACAAATAGTGAACCCAATTAAGGTGATATATTGAAAAAAATGTGGTTTTTCTATTTCGTATAACTTGTTAAGTATGTGGAATAGGGATTCAACATTTTGGTATATGTTTTTTGACTCTTTGGTCTAGTATACTTAAATAAGGAATACACGATTCAATGAACTTTTCTCGATACAAAAAAAATGCAAAGTTATATCTATTTTTTTACTTTTTTCGACATCACGGCGTAACGCTTAAGAATTATTCAATGGGATTTACTTTAAAACATAGAGAATTATTATATCAAAGTTTACTCATTGTAGTTTTAAATTTAATTCATTTTTTATGTTAAAAAAGGAGTAAATTCGTTTTGGCACGTACGTCGTTTTATTCCGAGCGCACGCACAATATAGCCATCTCTTTTTTTGCGTTTCAAAAGTAATTGCATCACTTTCGCTCGCTTACAAGATCAGTCGCCCGGTGGGCTTCATTGACGTCAAACCTATGACATTTTTTTGCAGATCGGTGCTATCGAATTTTCGTGATTTTAATAATTGTTTATACATTAAAAGTTAGTAGATTGTGTTAATTAGTGTTAAATAGGTATATAAAGACTATTCTTGTGATTGAACAGTACCTATAACGTATCGTTTTTCTATTTGTGACTAGTTTTTAATGGGAAAAAATATGAAACCAAAACTAAATAAAGTACAACGTTTAGAGCACAGAGCGACTGAGGGTGAGGGCTCAGAAAATGAGAAAGATTAAAAAGTAAGTATATAGTTATGTACAATAATTATTAGTTTCTATTTATATAATTGTTTATATTATGAAAAAGGCTAAAATGTACTTATATTTCATTTTAGGTTAGAAATATGTCAACAATACATTGATGTATATAATACGTCAAGATTACAGCGTGTGACAGACAATGATCACAAAAGGAATGGAGTCGCATTTGAATTGCGAAAAGAGGTGAGTTTTTAATCGATTTTTTTTTTGATCTTTATTGAGGTAAACTTGAAGGAAATGTGAGTCCTCTTATTTTATTTACTACTAGCTTATGCCCGCGGCTTCGCCCGCGTGGAGTTAGGGAATAGCCCACGGGATCTTACTTCTGGGATAATAAGTAATCTACGTATCTATCTATAATACATACATAGATTTACATGTACTTGCTTATAACTTGCAAATATTAGTTTAAAGTTATATCAATTAAATTAGATACGTGAAATATTGATACCTTGGTTTGAGATTGGACATCGGATTTACTGGATTTTATCTGAAGAGTATGTACACAAATTTTCAAGTCAATCGACCCCGAGAATAAAAAGTTTCACAGAAAATTCAACACCCCATTTCACCCTCTAATGGGTAGGAATTTCGAAAAAATTATACTTACTCTCTGTACCCGCGGTTTGGGCTGTGCGTTGGTATATCAGTCAGCCAGTCAGGGCATGGAATTTTAAATTGGGGGATAATTTTGGAAAAACTGTGATACCTACACGTATCTCATCATTTTAACTGAAGTATATATGTAGACACATTTTCAAGTTAATCGACTCCGAGAATAAAAAGTTTCTCATAAAATTCAAAATCCTATTTCACCCTATTAGGGGTGGAATTTCAAAAAACCCTTTCTTAGTGGATACCTACTCTCTACAAAGAGTACATTCTCGAAATTTAATGTCTCTAGAACCAGCGGTTTGGGCTGTGCGTTGATGTATCAGTCAGCCAGTCAGGACATTGAATTTTAAATTGGGGGATGATTTTGGAAAAACTGTGATACACGTATCTCATCATTTTAACTGAAGTATATGTAGACACATTTTCAAGTCAATCGACTTCGAGAGAGTTTCACAGAAAATTCAACACCCCATTTCACCCTCTTAGGAGTGGAATTTCAAAAAACCCTTTCTTAGTGGACACCTACTCTCCACAAATAGTACATTCCCCAAATTTGATGTCTCTAGGACCAGCGGTTTGGGCTGTGCGTTGATGTATCAGTCAGCCAGTCAGGACATTGAATTTTAAATTGGGGGATGATTTTGAAAAAACTGTGATACACGTATCTCATCATTTTAACTGAAGTATATGTGGACACATTTTCAAGTCAATCGACTCGGAGAATAAAAAGTTTCATAGAAAATTCAACACCCCATTTCACCCTCTTAGGGGTGGAATTTCGAAAAACCCTTTCTTAGTGGATACCTACTCTTCACAAAGAGTACACTGTCCAAATTTCATGTCTCTAGGACCTGTGGTTTGGGCTGTGCGTTGATATATAAGTCAGTCAGTCAGTCAGTCAGTCAGGACTTTGAATTTTATATGTATAGACTAGCTTATGCCCGCGGCTTCGCCCGCGTGGAGTTAGGGAATTGCCCACGGGATCTTACTTCTGGGATAATAAGTAATCTATGTATCTATCTATAATACGTACATAGATTTACATGTACTTGCTTATAACTTGCAATTATTAGTTTAAAGTTATATCAATTAAATTAGATACGTGAAATATTGATACCTTGGTTTGAGATTGGACATCGGATTTACTGAATTTTATCTGAAGAGAGAGTAAAAAGTTTTCCAGAAAATTCAACACCCCATTTCACCCTCTAAGGGGTAGGAATTTCGAAAAACTGAAACTTACTCTTCACAAAGAATACACCCTCCAATTTTTATGTCTTTGGGACCCGCGGTTTGGGCTGTGCGTTGGTATTTCAGTCAGCCAGTCAGGACATGGAATTTTAAATTGGGGGATGATTTTGGAAAAACTGTGATACACGTGTCTCATCATTTTAACTGAAGTATATGTAGACACATTTTCAAGTCAATCGACTCCGAGAATTAAAAGTTTCACATAACATTCAAAACCCCATTCCACCCTATCAGGGGTGGAATTTCAAAAAACCCTTTCTTAGTGGATACCTACTCTTCACAAAGAGTACACTGTCCAAATTTCATGTCTCTAGGACCAGTGGTTTGGGCTGTGCGTTGATGAATCAGTCAGCCAGTCAGGACATTGAATTTTAAACTGGGGGATGATTTTGGAAAAACTGTGATACACGTGTCTCATCATTTTAACTGAAGTATATGTAGACACATTTTCAAGTGAATCGACTCCGAGAATTAAAAGTTTCACATAAAATTCAAAACCCCATTCCACCCTATCAGGGGTGGAATTTCAAAAAACCCTTTCTTAATCCACTAATAGAATAGGTATCCACCTATTCTTCACAAAGAGTACACTGTCCAAATTTCATGTCTCTAGGACCAGTGGTTTGGGCTGTGCGTTGATGTATCAGTCAGCCAGTCAGGACATTGAATTTTAAATTGGGGGATGATTTTAGAAAAACTGTGATACACGTATCTCATCATTTTAACTGAAGTATATGTAGACACATTTTCAAGTCAATCGACTCAGAGAATAAAAAGTTTCATAGAAAAATCAACACCCCATTTCACCCTATTAGGGGTGGAATTTCAAAAAACCCTTTCTTAGTGGATACCTACTCTTCATACGGAATACATCCTCCAAATTTCATGTCTCTAGGACCAGTGATTTGGGCTGTGCGTTGATGTATCAGTCAGCCAGTCAGGACATTGAATTTTAAATTGGGGGATGATTTTGGAAAAACTGTGATACACGTATCTCATTATTTTAACTGAAGTATATGTAGACACATTTTCAAGTCAATCGACTCAGAGAATAAAAAGTTTCATAGAAAATTCAACACCCCATATCACCCTCTTAGGGGTGGAATTTCGAAAAACCCTTTCTTAGTGGATACCTACTCTTCACAAAGAATACACTCTCCAAATTTCATGTCTCTAGGACGAGTGGTTTGGGCTGTGCGTTGATATATAAGTCAGTCAGTCAGTCAGGACTTTGAATTTTATATGTATAGATGTACTATGAACTTTCCAGTATAGAGTTAGGCATAAATAGCATTTTTCCAAGTTGACTTATACTTTTTGTTTCAGGAGTCCAAAACTGCCGACATTAGTGGCCACAGAGTTGTTGATGTAAATTACTTTTTTACTGAATTGCTTAAATTATCGAGTCACCAATCACTGTTTCAATGCGGCCTTACAACCATTAAATTAGAATCAGAAAAAGTTTCTGGCCTTTTTTTTTTTTTTTAACTTGGTAATGTCATCAAATGAGTCCTCCCACTCAGGGCAGAGCGGGAGGGACTGTCAGACTTGTACTGACTAAAATCCACGGTGTCCTTCAGTAGCCCTTTATGTTCCAGGGTCACGGTAATTCTATGAGTCCCGCGACCTCGGCAGGCTTTGGCCCTCTAGAGGGTCCCCGTCATTATGCTGACACTCTTTGAGGCGCGCGTGGAACACAACGCGCCGTCGACCCGGGCATGGTCCACGGTCGGACAGCGAGTCGCCCATTACTCGCCGCCCGCATGCCCGCACCTACGGTGGCCGGAGATCGTCTGCCAACGTCCGGCGCCGTGGGCGTCTACCACTGCGGCTGGGGTGGAGGGAGGACGCTGTCCTCTCCCTCACGCGGCCCGCCTCCTCCTTCGCGAGCATGTGCTTCGCAGAAGGAGGCGACCGCTTCCCACTCCGTCTCGCCCCGCAGCATGGCCTCGACCAATGCCGGGCGCGAGAGGTCTCCGCCTATCGCCGCCGTGAGGACACGGCGGTGCTCTGCCCAAGCGGGGCAGTCCTGCACCGTATGCTCCACCGTGTCCTCCGGGCGGTCTTCGCAGTGGTGACACCCAGGCGTTTCCTCCTTCCCCATATGACACAGGTACCTCCCGAAACTTCCGTGTCCGGTGAGGGCCTGCGTCACGCGGTAGGTCAGGACGCCGTGACCCCTATCCAGCCACTCCTCAAAGAGGGGTCTTACCGCCGCGATTGCGGCGTGCCCGGACCTCGGTTGCGACAGTCGTCTCCTCCATACTGCCCTGAGATCGCGCCGGAGCTCTTCCCGCCGCGCCTCGACTTGTCGAGGCAGCAGGGATTCGCCCCGGCGCTGCGCCTCCGCGCGCCCCTCATAGACGCGCTGGAGGGCAGTCGCCTCCAGATCCCAGGGCAGAAGTTTCTGGCCTTACACACATTTTCTGTCTGTCGGCATTTTCGCCATTATTAAAATCTATTTTCTTAGAAACCAATTTACGTTTTTTTTTTCTTTTTTAACGTTTGGTTGTACGTTCTTGTATTTTCTACTTGTTCTTCATATTTCTTGACTTTTCTAAAGGGCTCGTATTGTGAATAGTTTTGTGGACGGTAGTCAATATTTTCCCGGAGTTAAATGATACTACTGCCCCTGTTCATCTTGCCTGATAAGACCGTTTAAGAGCGTAGTTAACTCTTTTGCCGCCAACTAATTTGGCAACTACTCCATTAAAATTCTCTACAATGTTGCTGTCTACATTTTCAATTAAGCTCCGTGAATGTGATGCAACATTGCAGATTAAATATTTCATCTGATGCCAGAGACGTGTAAGTTTGTTAATAAGATTGGCATCTTTATATGTTGTGCACTAAAACCATACTTGGGGATTAGATTATACCAGTGAAAGAATCATCAAAATCGGTTCAGTAGTTTACGAGAAAATTGCTAACATATTTTATCTATATCTATCTATACATATAAAATTCAAAGTCCTGACTGACTGACTGACTGACTGACTTATATATCAACGCACAGCCCAAACCACTGGTCCTAGAGACATGAAATTTGGACAGTGTACTCTTTGTGAAGAGTAGGTATCCACTAAGAAACGGTTTTTTTTTTTAATTCCACCCCTAATAGGGTGAAATGGGGGGTTGAACTATCTATGAAACTTTTTATTCTCTGAATCGATTGACTTGAAAATGTGTCTACATATACTTCAGTTAAAATGATGAGATATGTGTATCACAGTTTTTCCAAAATCATCCTCCAATTTAAAATTCAATGTCCTGACTGGCTGACTGATACATCAACGCACAGCCCAAACCACTGGTCCTAGAGACATGAAATTTGGACAGTGTACTCTTTGTGAAGAGTAGGTATATACTACGAAAGGGTTTTTCTAAATTCCTATCCCTTAGAGGGTGAAATGGGGTGTTGAATTATCTGTGAAACTTTTTACTCTCGGGGTCAATTGACTTGAAAATTTGTGTACATACTCTTTAGATAAAATCCAGTAAATCCGATGTCCAATCTCGAACCAAGGTATCAATATTTCACGTATCTAATTTAATTGATATAACTTTAAACAAATATTTGCAAGTTATAAGCAAGTACATGTAAATATATGTATGTACTATACATACATAGATTACTTATTATCCCAGAAGTAAGATTCCGTGACCAATTCCCGAACTCCACGCGTTCGAAGCTGCGGGCAGAAGCTAGTAATACATATAAATAGACGAGTTTTTTAAAGTAGGTTAAATATAGAAAAATTGAAACAATATATTTATTATTTAATAAAAAATATTCATAGTAAATAAACATTTGTTATATGCCTTCATTACCTAATGAATTTTTATTACATGGTGTACTTAATAAAAAAAATGTTGAAAATTAAATATTTGTATTATTTTTCTACTCCATCCCTCCTATGTGCTAATATTTCAAATAATCCAAGAAGTGCGTACTCTGTTTTCCCGAATGCCACCGCGTACACTGCATTCGCCGCTCCCCTCGCGGGGGGCTAAGCCACGCCCATCGAGCTACGATTTATTTTCGAGGTAGCGCCTTAACATAACGTCACGCCTGTTTTTTCCTTAGACAGGTGTATTTATTATAATCGTACACCCACATCTTGCATGTTTTAAGTCCTGTTTGTATCCGTAATAATATTGTAACACCAAATGATTTGAAAAGAGTAACCATGGAGTTTCTTGCCGGTTCTTCTCCATAGGAAACGACCAACCCGAACCGTGCACCTTTTTGTCGACGTTTTATAAGTGCCCATCGAGGCCTATGTGAAATAAAATATTTTGATTTGATTTGATTTGATCTGTGTAGAAAGGGGTAAGTCTCTTGGCATTGGCACCAACCGTGGAGAAATTCAGACTCTGGGCTGCAAAACCCATTAACATTTTGCCAGATCTGAGAAACGAAGCCAGGATCTCAGCTCAGTAGTAGTGCTTACGAGCACTGGACCAATGAGACAGTCACTGCACCAAAAAGGCAAAAAAGTATATCGAATAATAATCAATAATAATCAGTATAAATAACGAGTATTTACGTGTGTATTTCTGATGTTTTTACTAAAGTTGGTAAAAGTATAAGTCATTATAAAGCTATAAGCCCTACTCCCCGACACACACATACACACACACACCTACAGACAGGCGGACAGGTAAACTCACAAGTTTGCTTGTTGCGCATATTGTTGAGGAGTTCAAGTCGCCCCACTGAAGGAACGAAGACAGTATAAGTGGAATAAGATATACTTAGACACTGGACTTTATTTAAATACAAGCTGAGTGATTGTAACAGGCGATTTTTTTAGAGGCGGAGAACTTTGTATTGGAACAAAACACAGAATAATGTGTAATAATATCCATGAACATTTTTCATATCTGTCAACACCGGTACTGGTGAACTGGGACAGTATCTTGTACACTTAAAGTATTTCACACAGATCCGCTTTCCTACGTCAGAGGCTGCTTGTAGCCGCGATTGATTAATAAATACATACAGTATT
Organism: Noctua comes; assembly: GCA_963082995.1. Classification (NCBI taxonomy): domain Eukaryota; kingdom Metazoa; phylum Arthropoda; class Insecta; order Lepidoptera; family Noctuidae; genus Noctua; species Noctua comes. Next base: position 344,877 of record OY720288.1, read on the forward strand.
TTATGTTCTAGGTATTTATTATTTACTTCTTCTAAAGATAGCCTACGGTGCTCAGACCTGGTCATTCACCGAGACTCAGCGGTTCCGCCTTGGAGTTTGCCAAAAGGCAATGGAACGCAGCATTCTGGGTGTCAAAAGACAACACAGGGTTCGTAACACCACTCTGCTTTCCAAAACGGGCATAGTGGACGTTGGCAAGAAGGCTGCTAGGCTAAAGTCGCATACCGCGAGGGCTGGTTCGAGGAGGCACGGGAAAAGAGCACATCACAATCGTGTCAATTTTGCCAATTACAAGTTCTTCAATTTGCTGTTGGGAAAAACATTATTTCGGTTTTTACTGGTTTTTACCGATAATTAACTAACCATTTCGCAATCGATTTGCTCTTGTAAGCGCTATATTAGACGGCAAGAAATAGGGTAAGAATTTATCTCCCAAGTGTTTCAACACATACTTTTTAAGCATATGGTATCCGCACTTCATGTACAAACCAGTTCCACATCACTTACACCCCTCTCCTCTTTTGCAGGGTGTTCTTCGCGAGCTGGAGCAGAAGAAGCCGCAGCTGGATGAACTGCTGCACACCGCCGAGAGCCTCAAGGGCACGGAGAACCGTCAGCAGCTGCACGGCAAAGGTAGGCCTAGTTGTAATAGTTGCAGTTGTTAGGGAGGCTGTTGAATAGTGTGGAAGGTGCGAAGACAATCATCAACGTCTAAGGTTTCAGTGGATGTGTTTATTGTGTACAAGTTTTACTCGATATTCAGTGGAATTTAGAGTTTCTCGAGTGAATTTGACGCGTTTATAAGCGGAATGAATTTGTCATTGTTCTAAAAGATGACAAGAATAATTTGATTGCAATGTCTATCAAGAGAGAGGGTACTAGGTCCTTTATGTATCTGGGAACCCATTCGTATTTCGATAACGTTTTCTTCAAACTATGGGTTCGTCTAATTACTTTACCCTAAGGTACTTTCTGGCCTCGTGACTGAGAACACAGCGCAAACACCCCATCGTTTGGCGAGATAAAGATACGCCGTCATTTAACGACAAAAAAAACATTCCTATCATATTTTCATCAAATCTATCATCATCTTTACTATTGACAGAACACCAACCATACCGACACTCCGACACTGTATTCCTATCCAAGTTCCATTACCTGAAACTCCCCAGAGGGTTACAAGAATTGAAAACGTTTGTACTACCCGCTACGTAGGAGTGGCGCCGTGTCCGCCGGACATCGGCCTCGCCTGTTGTGGCCGGACAGCGGCCGAGCTGATTGGAAAGCTCGGAGAAGGGGCGAGCCGTTACTTTTATATCAGCCGCTCAACATTAACGTAATGCTTATTGTTTTCTGTTGATATCGTACATGTGTGCGTCCACACGCACACTATCAATAGAAAACATTGATTGGGAAGCAATTTAATTTAATGCTGTACCTACTTATGTCTTAGAGACAACCATGAAATTATAAAACACCGAAACCGAAACTAAACTCGACCAACACGTCTTAAGCGCAGGCCACGCCGCCAGCTAGCGAGCGAGCGAGCGAGCGAGCGAGCCGAACGAGTCATCGTTTCACCTCATTTCATACTTTAGGTTATTTTAATTTATACGTTTAAATATGATTGTTATGATTTGGCTTAACAATAACAAAAATTGTACTTTGTCAGTATCATAATGTTTAACATAGTTATTGATACTGACAAGTTTTTGTTTATCGGGTTGAAAGCGATTTCCACATGATATTTTCTAAACATTATACGAGTACTTTGCCAATATTTGAGCAAATTTTTGCCTGAGAGCTACGCAAAACATCATCAAACAACAAATTGTATAGATAAAATTATTAGTGAGGTATAATTACTTTAAAAACCGGCATTTAAAACAATGTGTTAACTCTTTGTGCGTGTCAAGAGTTACTTGCTATACAAACTTAAAAATAAATAATAAAATATTTTATTTTAAAATTTTAAAACACGCGAGCTCATCCGTGACTCAAAGCAGTAAGAGATTAAACGTTAAATAACTCCAGTCCTCACAAACGAAGCAGTTTTACATAAAAACTGTAATCTGTAACAAACGGTTAGAAGTCGTTAACGCGTCGCCGCGTCGTTTCGACGTGTCGTGATCAATGGCGACGATTCGACGCGGTTTGTTTTATTTTATTGCGTCGATGCGATGATTACATTCATTCACTTAAGCTTTATGAGTTGCATTGTTTATTAAGCGTTGAAAAATGTTAACGATGGAACCTTATTAATGACCTTTTAGTAGATTAAGGCCTGTCGTCCACGTTATTAATTAAAAATAAACAGTAAATAAAATAACCAATAAGAAATCGGCATGTAAACACACTAGTATATTACAATTGCAGTCGGTCCGTACACGACGTAACCAACCACAAACTAGTTTATAACACGTAAAGCTAGTCACCTCCTGTCGGGCCTAGCGCACGCAACCTTACACTTGTTACCGTACAACTGTTAGTGTCCCTAACCTTTTTCTTTCAAAGCCTATCAAAGTATAGCTATTTCACGGTTCTCTATTGTGTCACCTAACTTTTTTATCCATAATTTAAAGTGCCATAACTTTTTTTGTCCTAATCATCATTTGTCCGAATGATAACTTACCCGAACTTAATATCACATAATATCACATGCCATAAAATTGAAATCCCTAAATATAATATGTCCTAAATCCGTTTGTCATAAATATTACAATCAATAACATACAAAAGACATAAAACCGTTTTCAATAAAAGTTATAAGTCCTAAATTCAAATTACATAATAATAATATTCTTAGAACTAATTTATATAACAAAGCTTTTGCTATGAACTTCTCTCTCTTATAATTTTTTATTATACATAAATAAATATATTATACATGTACTCAATAAAGCAGTTGATTGTGAACATGTGGTTTTTGTAAGCAAGCAAGCATGAAGCATGCAAACAAGCATGCAGCATGCAAGCAAGCACGCAGCATGCAGCATGCAAGCAATAACACAGCATACAAGCAAGCATGCAGCATGCAAGCAAGCATGCAACATGCAGCAGGCATGGTTTCTGTCACGGCTCCGGCGCTGCGGGGCTCCGGCGGTCCCACGCGAGTTTATCGTCGCAGATGGGTTTAACGCTCACCACCGCAGCTTCGGCTTGTTGGCCGGCTTTGCCGGCCAGCCTCAGCCGCGGCGGCGAGTGTTACAACCACCTGCTCCTCAACTCGCGGGCCGCCTCGCCCCTCCGCGCCTACGCGATTTTAAATTACACTCTAGGGGTAGAGCAGACAAGACTGCGTGGAGTCGGATTTACAGCGATTCGTTTCTGTCACTAAAACCAAATTTTTAGCAAATGTTTTAGACTAAAAAAATTATTATAAATGAACATTCGGAATAATACACATTATTTAACACAATACTTAGGACATATGACTTTAGGTCATGTAAAATTAGGAGATTCAATTATTATAGTACTCGATATTATGACAGAATACTTTTAGAACTAAAGATAATTATGTTAAACAAAATTTCGGGATTTTGAACATTATGGTTACTGAAGTTTATAGCATACGTGTTATGGATAATGATTTTCGGACAAACAATTTTAGGTGAAGAAAGGGAGTACCCTATTTCACAGACAGCTTTGACAAAAATACCAGCCTGTCCCCTCTTCCAACAAATTAACTAAGACACAAACATATTTGTGAGTGTAAAACACGAACAAGTCGTAACATAATTTGCTGAAACTTGGGCACAATCTCGCAGCGAGCTAAACGCCCGAGTCAGACGGTAATTACCACAGCACCGAACAGTTACCGAGTGCAGAAGAACAAGTTACACGCGAGGAAACAACGGAGTACGAGTTGTGACAACATGCTTATCTAATGCATTCATTTGTACCGAGTCACACCAATAATTTATCAACTGACATAGGGTCAGTTCCGCTTCTTCTTCTACTCGTGTTGATGACTGAGATTTTTTTTTTTTTTTTTTTTTTCAATAAAAACGTTGCCCCACACTAGGAACTTCTCCTGTATCGTGGGTGCGTTTACAAACATTTAAACTCACATACACAAACAGCCAGACCCGGAACAACTACCTGTAGATCATACAAATATTTGTTCCGTGCGGGGATCGAACCCGCGACACGCAGCGCAGCAGCCGATCGCTCAGCCACTGCGCCAACCGTACCGTCAAAAAAAAATTTGTCCAACCAGTACGAATACAGTTCAGACAGCGATCTGTCTGTGATAGTTGTGTCGTTTGCCTCATTCAAGTCCTGGAGGGTGCAGACGGTTGTGCACGGAAGGCGGGAGAGAAGGTGCGGATATCTGGTGCCGTGGTCCACACACACGTGTTTTGATGTTGGCATTTTCTGCTATTGATAGTGTCTTGGGCGTAAAGCGCAGCCACACCGCCAGCTGACGGGCGCGCAAGCAGGCAAACGACGCATCGTTTCACCTCTTTTCAAACTCAAACTAAAACTCAAAGCATTTATTTCAATTAGACCTTAACAGGTACTTTTGAATGTCAAAAAAACAAAAAACGCGGAGCTACAGTCACAGTCACAAGGCATAATAATTTGAGAAAGTACTGTAGTTGCACATTCCAAAGCGTAGATCTCTATGGAGAAGAATGGGCAAGAAACTCCATGGACACTCTTTTAAATTAAAAATATTGTGACAAAGTCTTGGTTACATCATTCATGTTGAGATTATACATATATGTGAGAACGATGTCGAAAGACGTGCACATTAAGAGCGTCCAGAGTAAAAGATTAAAGCAATAATGAAAAATAAAATAATTAAAATAAACCGTGGCAGCTAAGAGATGACCAGTCCCAACTGACAGCGCCCGTTCACGAACATGACGCATGGATCAGCGCCATTCAACTCAACCATTTTGAAGGGAACTAAATGACCCGACAAAATACAACCTTGTGGAATCGGAAGTGCCGTACTATAAGTTTGTGCCTGACCCAGTTCTCGAAAATGGCAGTATCACATTGTACTAGGATCGATCCATCATCACTGACAGGATTATTGTAGCCAATAAGCCTGATATAGTGGTGGTGGATCGATCAGAGCGGCGCGCAATGATTGTTGACATAACGGTCCCGCATGATGAGAACCTCGTGAAAGCCGAGTAAGATAAGCAAATCGAGTATCTTGACTTGGCTCACGAGGTTGTCGACATGTGGGATGTGGACTCAGCGATCATTGTGCCGATAGTTGTATCAGCCCATGGCTTAACTGCCAAGAGCCTCGACCAATACCTGAGGAGGCTCTCGTTAGGCAGCTGGATCAAGGGCTTGATTCAGAAAGCGGTACTCCTCGACACGGCTCGTATTGTTAGGAGGTTTCTCTCTCTGGAGCCCTGACCGCCGTAGCTTGGACCCTGTTCCCGATACCGGCGGACCACTATTTTTATATTTTTAAATGTTTTTTTTTATTGTTTTATATTAAAGTATTTAAAAATTTATTTAATACTAGCTGTTGCCCGCGACTTCGTTCGCGTGGATAAAAACGATAACCTATATCATTCCTCAGGATATAATCTATCTCCTTGCCTTTCATTACGACCCAATCTACAGACTTCCTCGTCTTAACCTAAATATAAAGAGGAATGAAAACTGTCTGCGTGTCGCCCTGCTCAGAGTTAACTAGCGACCCTCGTGTGTTAGGGAGGCGCTTCATTAACGCGAACACTTCACATTTATTCAATTAATTACGAGAGGAGCTCATATTGTGATGTGAAAAAAATAACTGCCACTTCAAATGGTTCACGCTTTTGTTAAGCCCGATTGCTTTTCAAATAAGCTGTAAGAGTCCTCTATGAAGGTCATTTGTGTTTCACACGTTTTAAGTCATATCTACTATCCAACAAAAACTTCGCTCATAATACCTAACAAGTGACAATACGTTAACTAAAACAAACTCCATAACCCAAAATGATAATAAGACAACAAACCTTTTTCCCTCACCTAATAACTTGCCAACTCAAAAAGAACCACCCAATGAAAAAGTAAAGTAAAGCTGACCCGTAATCTGGTTACTCACCTTCCCTCGCCCCACAGCCCTCAGCCGGAGGGACACGCTTTATGTGAGGAGGAGTGTGCTCAAGTATAATCAAGTTTAGGCAAGCCCTAGACCCGTGAGCGACTCGAAAGGGACTTTCGCCCATAATTGAACCAATTAGCGGGCATTTTTGAAGATTTTCCTTTCAATGGCTGTTGTTTGCATACATCTGGAGAAAGTCTGAGTTTGGAGTACGGTCCAGGGGAGTTGTGATTGCTGATTCAATGTTCATCATGTGATGCCGGCAGGCTAGCACGATGTAATATGCTGATTCAATGTTGATCATAATTATGATGCGGCAGGCTGGCACGATGTAATATACTGATTCAGTGTTCATCATGTGATGCCGGCAGGCTGGCACGATATAACAGCCCTAGGCTTTTTGTGTACAGCATTATTGAATAGAAAGCTCTTATGTTCAGGACTAAGATAAATTAAGTTAATAGTGAACAAGCAATTAATTATTGATCGTGTAAAACACCCCGCCACACTAACCTCGTTACGACACCCTCGTGTTACAGGTTACACAGACGGAAGCTACACCTTCCTTTATAGGATGTGTCAATATTGAAATCATCAAATACGTACCAAGAATGATTTGAGAAATTTTTGAGTTCTGGGAGCATCTAACTCGGTTGCATAAAAATGACTCATATTTTTTATCTTTTATTGTGGAGGTCGTAACTATTAGAACAGTTTGTGTTTTTATGTTAACGCTAAACTAACTGTATTTCTAGTCCAGACATCGAGGCTTAGTGCTCATAAGTAAACAGAACACAGAACGAATGCTCCTAGCATTAGTTCTGTGGGGCTGAGCCACTCCTGGAGCAACTCTTACAAAATGAATCTTACTAAGGCAATCCCCCAAGCATTCATAATTCCCTCTTCCTCGGATAAATTGATTCACTCCCTTCCTCTCAGCTGTTGATTATAACTCTCCAAACACTCTTGATAATAAACCTTACATCTTAGATCTTACAGTTGGTTTTCGACTAAAAGATGCTAAAGATAGCACCTTGAGGGAGATGCAATAGAAATTGAATTTTAAATGTGAGGGGTTAAAGTTAATAATTGATTGCGTTGTGGCAAGACGTGCATTCTTGATGGCGCGAACCGGTGCGTCGTTTATAACGTTGGCAACTCTGGGTGGCTAGCGGCAAGTGGCGAGTATGGCAACATTCAATTTATGTATTACACGAGTCGCGTCGTTAGGCGTGCCGTGACCGTGCGATAGTGTGGCCGTGCCGCTAATGTGCTCCAGGGAAGGGGTTTTCAATTTCATTTTATTTGCAGTGATAAATCTATTTCGTTTCAATAAATTTAATATGCAATCAATGGCATGGTATGTGTTTCATATGGCTTTGTTGTTGATGATCCAAAATACATAGGAAAATGAGTAAAAGTAAATAAATACAACATTCTTTTAAAAAAATGAGAATTTTGTTCAAACGATGTTATTTGTTTGCAAAGAGAAAGCTATTTATCGAATGGTATCGCTCGACTAGTTCAAACTCAAACGGAGCCCTCGACGAAGCCAAGAGCGTTTCAGGAGATCTCGAGTCGAATTGAAACCGGCCGCTATCGTCTCTGGTTACCTTGTAAGGCAGCGGGAGCCAGACAGGCTGTAGACGTTCCCAAGAGGATTTACCTCAAAAGTAACAATTATGATGCCTTGAGCCTTATAAGTCTCATACAAATCAACAGGGATACATCTACAATCCGTATTGCTGAAAAACCTTTAAAAATTATCACACGGAGACGTTTTAAATAGCACTCGGTGAAATTGATTTTTTTTGGCATCGGGTCAGTAGTTCCCAAGATTATCCCTAAATCCAAACTTATTACAAAATACCTCGTTATAATATTATAGTAAATAAAAAGCACCCCATACTTCACACTACGGGCGGGGATTGAATCATATCATATCCCTTAAATTCCGCAATTTATTTGTGAACACTAGACCAACGAAATCCTAACACTAATAACACTATCACATCTTAAGTTTGTACATTACGAAGAACATTTGTTCTTTTATCTCTAATATATGATATCCACGTATTCGCTGTATATTTAGTGAGTGCTTGTGTTTCAGGCGTTTCCCTCGGGACGCACTTTCTACTCTAAAAGTTACGCACAATTCGAGTTCAATTCTTTTCTCCAACTTCACACATTGTTATTTTAGACGCAGGCGTATACTTATACATAAGACCGTACATGCCAAATGTATGTTATATTATGTCTGACATACATTATGAAGTTCTAAAGTACTGTTAATATTCAAAATGATACTAAAATGTAAGCTCTTAAACAAAGCCGTCTTATATTCATAGTTTCATGCTATACAATATTAATTTCGACAAGACTGTCATAGCCTTAATATAACTGAGCAGCTGAAATGTTTGTGTTTCAGTGTTCGCATTTGCCTTCAAAATAACAACGCCTTGCCAATCATAAGCCTTAAAGGCGTCTGTTTGCTTTCCCTCCGGTTCTACAAACCAATTTGTGGTCCAAATGAATCTTTCAGTTCTGTAACAAAGTTCTACAAATATCTGTACACATAATTGTAACGTTGAAATCTAATTTTCCGCAAATTTATAACCTTTAGAATATTCTGTGTTACAAATTACGATCTTTGCAACAGTTCGTAGCGCGGCGTGGAGCGGTGGAGGGGGGGGTCTACGCGCTACAGAGGGTCGTAGCGCTACGCGTCGGGGGTCGTAGACGTCTACGAGTTATCTTGTAGTGGTGTGCATGTGTCGATGAGTTGTTTGTTAATTTATTGAGCGCGTTAATTTGTGTACCTACTGGTACACAAATTAACATGTAGAGTTCCATCATTTAATCAATTTTGGAAATTTCAATTACTATGTAATAATTAACCACCATTTATGCCCGAAATTAAAATGACACGCGCTGCTGGAACACAAATGAATGCTACACTCAGTAAATCATTTCGGCTGTATTTAATTGCACTGTAATTCACAAAACATTCTAGTACTATAAACGAATATTTATTGAACCGGCGAGCGCACATTAACGCGGGCACATCACTGGGCCTTTGAGGCGCGGTTCGTCGCTAAATATGAAGTGAGGCGTGCTGCGCGGTGGCGGCGGGGCGACTACGGGGCGTCAGCGGCGCGACTGCGTGGCGGTAGCGGCCACGACTCGCGTTCCATTAACTGTGCGGTTTCTACCTTTTATTCGTTGTGACTGTTTGCTTGCTCAGTATAGATTTGGCATGTCCAGTCAGTTTGCTTCTTGTTTGTGCTACATACCCACAAACTGGAATAGAAAACCATAAAGAAATATTAATTAATAAGAGTTTTAATTAAGTTAGATTTAAAATTGAGATAAACAGAACTATTTTCGTCGTTTTCTTTGTGACTGCAACAACTCAGCTACAGTTTAGAACTTTCCAGAAGCTTACCTTCATTTTTAAAATAACAGCTTTATTTTTTTGGCATATTTATGTAAATGGTTTCAATGATATCTCCTAACTTGTCATCTTGTCTTTACCAACAACAATTGCCCTTCGCGAGTGGTTACTGCGAGCGGATTGCTTCTAGTTTAATATCTTTCCCTCTGAGATCACATCTGTATGTAGGTTACGTAGATGGTATTATTTCTAAGAAAATTCTATTAAGTTTACTCTTTTAAATTCCGGGAAGCGTGCCTGTTGCTCTCAATATGTAGATATGCAGTACTAACTACATAAATAAATGGGAACGTTTTATATCAACATATAACGTATGCATATAGTTTAGGTTATGTTTATTTGCAATAAAATTACAAAAATCTCGTTATTGCAATAACACTGAATGTTTGAATTAACATACACAGAGGAACATCTGGCCCTTGAATCTGTGAATCACCGAACTTAGGCAACTAGCTTATGCTCGCTTCCCCTGTAGGTCAGAAGTTACCCCAAAAGAATGTTCTACAGGGACAAAAAGTTGATCCCCCAGATCCTAGCCAAGCTTATGGTCTATACTCGTATAAATGTCAATCCTTATCGCCGCGCGCCGTGAAGGCGTGAAAAGGTAACAAATCCACAGATAGAGTAACTTCCGAAGTATTGGTTTTTATTATGACTTGTCAGACAGTGGATCTGTTTAAAAACTAAATTATAATTCAGTTAATTCAATTCAAGTGTACCCAGCTGCTCACAGTATTTCCTACTAGCTAACATCCTCACACACGGGTTCCATATTTAGCGCCGTGTATCTCCGAACGCATTAAGGTTTCGAGGGGAAAGTTCAGACGTATCGTGATTTATTTCAGGCTTCAGCCCGTAACGACGTCTGGCAAGTTCGCTGCAGTACAATCGAACCTGAACACGCCGCGAATTTAGCCCTTTATAGACGTACTTGTGGCATAACTCTGTGTGATAGCCCTTTGTTGTTGTGGGTGAATGGACCAATATTTTATTGCTTACGTGAGATATCGGATCGCTAATGGGGTCGAAAGATTCTGGAGCTTTTTAAGGCCTCAATGTAGGACGGAGGCCTTTCAACGTGCACCTGATGGACTGATGACCGCGGAACTCCACTGGATGCGTGAAGCACAGGACCAGTCGATATGAGTAGGTACGCTTGGGAACGGCTATGTTCAGCAGTGGATGACTTTCGGCTGAAATAATGATGATTAGGTTACATTGAGGATTAGTTAGAAAGACTATCTCATAGGTCTAGCGGTCGCTAAGTGTGAATGCTGAGCATATGGTCCTGGGTTCGATTGCCAGGTCGGGTCAAATTATTGGGTTTTTCCACCAGGAATTTCTCATAAGCAGTCATGGACACTGGAATTGTGCCCGGTTGTTGGCAATAGGCTCTCCCCCTATTACATGGGACTTAAACATAACATGGCGAAATGTGAGTGTACTTATTAGGCACACCTCTGCCTAACGCTTCGGAAATTACAGGCGTGATGTTATGTTATGTAGAAAAGAATCACCTACGTAGAAAGGAAAGGTTTTCAGCTTTTTTTTCTAACTTATAAATGAGCAGTGTTTACTGATCGTTGTCTTTCTATTAAACCGAGAAGCTTTTGACGTTGAAGTTGGAGATTGAAAGTCCTGGAACACTTCATTTAGTATAAACATTAATTAGCTTGAACTAATACAAGTTACTATTAGTTCAAGCAAACTGAACAATAGAATATATATATTTATAGTTTTCGTTTCGAGACACCTTAACATCACGCCTGTTTTCTTTAAAGGTGTGAGGGGTAAGACACGTGTCTACAGCACACTCCCAGACTTCGCCAGTTATGTCAACATGAAAAACCGACAACAAGTCAGCACGATGGAAACAACATGACATGCTAGCGAATGAACGAATTTTTGTTCCAACATGTACGGAATTACTGACTTTTGTGGAGATCGGTTATTGTTCCATGGTTCGTACTAGTGTGTTGTACAAAGATATTTTAGAACAGAGGAGAGTTTTCATAGATAGTACCACCTAACCCTTGGTCAGCCTGATTGCCAAAATTCACCGACGGCCGCGCACCGATCATCATCATCAACCTTGTTCCACTCACTGCTGAGTACGAACCTCCTCTCTCTCGCGCCATGCTTCCCTGGTCTGCGAGTCTCCACCAGGTCTTGCCCGCGATCTTCTGAATAGCATCCAGCCGTTAGACATACCGAGTTACTTTCACATTTTTAAGATTAATTCGCATTCCAGGCTAAAGCTTGTAACTCAAAAGAAATAATTCTAAATAATACTTAACACAGAGACATCGATACATCAACAGCATATGTGATAATAATCCGTTCATCTATACTTATTAATTCCGTTTATCTATTCGTAGTGTAATAACCAATTGACACGATACTCAACAGTTCACACCCGATCTGTACTAATTCAATAAAGTAGAGATCATCAGCCGATCTGTTTGCTCTACACTACTCGTTGCATTACTATTATCGTTTAGCATCGCTAATTAGGGCTCTACATGCTCTATGTTGCTCTTCATAGCTCTACATTGCTCTACGTCGACTCTACATGGAGAACTGTATTACGTAGCATGTAGTGTCAGTCTGGTAGGGGTGCTTTAGTTAATGTTAATGTTGGAAACATGGTGGAGTAGATAAAAGTTTTTGATTTAAATGTTTAATTATTCTTGTGATGATGTTGGTAGATAGTTAGTTCAAAAGTTGTTCTACTATAGTGACTACCTTGTTGGCCTAGTGGTCGCAATCGCGACTGCTGAGCATGAGGTCCTGGCTTCGATTCCCAGGTCGGGCAAATTGAAATTGGGTTTTTCCATCAGGAACTTCTCAGTAGCAACAACGGAGCCTGGATTTCTGCCCAGATGATGGCAATAGGCTCACACCCTATTACAAGGGACTTAAATATAACTGGCGAAATGTACATGTACTATTAGGTATAGTTCTGCCTAACCCTTCAGCGATTATAGTCGTGATTTTATGTGTTTGTTATGTTCTACTATGGTAATGAACGAACTTACCTATGGCATGGTAAAGTAATTTGGAATATTCCAAAATTTCATTTTATACCGTAAGAAATCCACATTTATAATAATGAAAGCTTCATTCAAATATCCATTAAAACATAGTAAAATATTTTCCGCATAATAGTAAAGAAACCTGAAAGTAGCAAAAGAAGTATGTCCTAGCATGCCATGCGGTACTTACCCACTCTCTTGACACGAACACGTAATGTAATAGTGGATGGTATGTTAGTAACAACGATACTTACCGCTTTACGTGGAATACTCCAAATAACATCAATTAATTTCCTAAATGGTATGTATTGAAGATTTTCCACTACATTTGAAAGCGTACCGTAAGGCTCCGGTCCCTCTGCCGGCGAGTAGTGTGTCGCACCGACTAGTGGAGAGACAGATCTCGACGATTTACTAATATATGTATCTCTTTTACTGATGCGGGACTCACATCTATGAAGTGTAATACTGATGTACATCCGTTACCTCACAACGCTAACGATGATAGCGAGTCGCGCCCTTCAGCGGCGGGACAGGTGCTCGGACTAAATGAAGCCGCCAGCCCACAGCAGTCGGTAAATACTTGACTAAGTTGGCAAACAACACCGTCTTTATCTGCGGGCGGCCCTGGGCTAGCCGGGGAATGTTCGGTTCTATATAAATAGAAGTGGTGTACTTGTAGGTAAATACTAGTAAGGTAATATCATACTAGCTTTTGCCCGCGGCTTCGCCCAAATGGAGTTCTGAAATGACCTCACGAGAACGTTCTAACGGATTAATAAGTATCTGAAGTTAGGACTCCAGCCCAGACTATGATCAGTCTAAGTGGCAATTTTCATGGAAGTCCGTTTACGTGTTAAGGTGTAACAAGGTGCGACGCCTACAGAAGACACAACTTTCCGCGGAACAGTACTACGCCTTTTTGTTTTGTTATGAAATTAGTTTCGTAATTGCCCTAATCCTTCCTGAGCTGAGCACTCATAAGCTCTTAATCCGAGAATACCTCACGATATATAAGAGGATTACCTAGTCAGCAAGGTCAGTATTACAGACTACTATCCTGGGAGCGCTTGACCAACTTAACTATTATCCCCCACAGGGAGTCTCTTTAAATCTGCTCCAAATTGCGTGAAATCTTGACCGACTTGGCTATGCTACATGGGTCGACTGTCTATCTCACTTTCAAAACCCTGGGTAACATCGAATACGATACTTCTTAAAAAGTCTGCTTGTCAGACTTTCGGTATTCTGACAACTCGGCTCGTGCTGCCTCACAGAGAAGAGGCCTGTGTCCCGGCAGTGGAAGTTTTACAAGCTGGTTATGAACGACAGTAAAAGATCAAAAACTGGCAGCCCTCATCATCAGCTGTGAGGAGACAAATAACTAGATTAACATGTATATTCCCGTCGTGGTAACGATATGCGACAGGTACGAATAAAGCAGCGTTCGTCCATTATTCGTAATATTAGTTGCTTCCTCGACCGCGCACATTGCAGTGACAAATTCAATTGACTTGAAAGTGGCAGCGAACGATAGAATATTGCAGACCGTCGATACATTTGTTTACTATTTCCTTGTAGTTATTGGAAAAGGAATTGTCCTTTCAGTCTTGAAAAATATTGAGGCAATGCAGGATAGTGAGACGGTGGGTGTGCTGGTTTAGTGCCGTAATAGCATGTTATATGTAGAAAGTACATTCTTCGGTGGGCATCAAAATTCAGTTCCAAATTCACAGTTCAGTCACTTAAAGCCTGCCCTTGCCGAAATTTCAGTAAAACATTTAAGATACGGAAGCAGTTAAATAATAAGAGGTTCTTACAAATTCTTAGTTGTACTTAGATTTCGAGGAATGTAGTGAAATAATTGTGTGAATCCTATCGATTGACCGCACTGTCCACTCAAAGTCTGGACAAACTTCGTGAGACAAGCTCGTCGTCGTATCTCCTGACCCCGGCGCAGCTGGTCATCAGATCTTAACCTTCAATCGTCCACAATCACAAATCAAGCTGAGCATTATCGCGGCTGTAAGGAAACGTGATCGTTAACCTATATAGCTCGGGCCACCCGCGCCGCCCTTCGTCAGTCGGCGCCCGCCCTCCGGTCCGAACGCACGCGCGCCGCCCGCCCAAACAAATACCCCGAAAATAATGTGCCGCGACCGGCCGGTCATACTAATCCGAGGCCTATATTAAACATATCAGCTTTTTAATTATGTATTCTAGTGTAATAGTGATAAGGTGTAATTTACAACGAGTTAGTGTCGGCGAGATGGCATAATGAGTGAAGCATTGTGATCACGGTGAATAGTTGGGATTCGTCTTTTGTTGAGTTTTTTTGCGTGATTAAGCTCTTCAGTTTTGTGTTAGACTTCATTTGAATGTATGCAACACTTTGCTATTATTCTTCTCTTCAAATTCCATCAGTATATTTTCCCCTGCGGATATATTATTAAAGAGAATGTGTTGAGGTGATCCTCCGATCTGAACTTGATCGTCATTCTGAGCTCGATCAAGTAATTCTGAGCTCGATCAAGTAATTTGTCTTCATTCGCACCAACAGGTGACGCGCACTCGACATCACATGTCTTTCACAAAGTGCGGCTAAAAACTGTCTTTAGTATAACAAATATTATTTCGTTTTCGTAACGAGAGGCCATTGTCTTTGGATTAGTTATCTCTCTAGAGTAATTTCACTAGCTATAGCTTTTATTAGATTTATTACACAGTAACTAATTAGAGTTATAGTAAAGAACTTGTTGCGTTCCTACCTGTTTGTGCAGCGACGTCTCGTAATTAACTGTTTCACATATACTCACGGCTTTACGAGACTTCTGCTAAATTATTCATGTTTCAAGTCGTGAAATACGTACTGGAGTACATTACAATACTGGCAAGCAAACGAGGAAAGAAACTGCAGTTTTCTCTGAGGTTGTTCTTTTTAGGTGTGTACTATTTAGCGGTATACACTTAAGTTAACACAAGCACGGCAGCTTGGCTCAGCTCCACATACTGCCCGTCGGCGTTCTAAGAAGCAATTAAGGTCATTTTAACCCAGAAGGTGATGTTAGTTCCCTGTAAAATTAAGTACCTATGGGATTCTAATAAGGCGAATTATTATTAATGATGGAGTACATAAGGTACTATACACTACGTATCTAAATCAGAATCTCGTCATTTAGGGATGAAATGACCAAAGTTGGTCATTTGAAGTTATTAAAAATATTATGAGGGAATACACACTATGTACTTTGTTCCGTAATGAATATCATCTAAGCGCAGTAGCTTAATGGCTAAGATGTCGGACCGGATATTGAGTTCGAACTCAAACCCCGCCCTTTTCACTAGATATATAGGCTTGATTCCACTCTTAGCGATAACATATTTAACTAGATTTGAGAGACTAAACTAATAAGTGGCTCGTTGGTAGAAACGCTACTGCAAAGCCTTTGGTTCGATTCTCAGGTCGGACAAATTCTTATTGTTGTTTTGGTCAGGTATGTATCAGTAACAAACAGCCACAGAGTCTAAATTTGTGCCTCGTTGATGGCAGTAGGCTCGCACCCTATTACATGGGGCTTAAACATAAATGAAAAGATAATGTAATGTAGATACACTTTTGCCAACTCTTCGGAGATTACAGGAGTAACGTTGTTTTTATTTAAATAAATACTTAGCCAAGAGGCAGTAAGTGCTTGCATAAAAAAATATTGTTTCGAAGTAATCATGTACATAAGATTGTACATAATGTGAAGATAATTAGATTGTTGTGTAGGAGCTCGTAAATACGTCAGACTCCCTCATTAACTAATTACATTCCATCTTCGTTACGAGCGGCGCCATGTCATCACGGCTAGAGATGAAAGGACACCATCAACGGACGGAAAATCATATTTTATATTAATTTCACTGCGGAAATAATGTACAAGGCAGGGTTTTGTAAGGGAAATAGGCAATGATGATGTTTTTACTTAATGACCCGTGTAATTGTTGAAAATAATAGTCCAACCACAACAAACTGGTTTTAAAAGATTTTCCCACGTTTTCTAAATATTCATTCATGCAGTCGCGGTTTTCAATGTACTTGCATTGACATTCGTCAGGGCCACTCGGAAGCCCAAAAAATTCGACATCCAGTCTCACCGTGCGGTGTCGGTATTTCCTCCTAATTGGGCTGCAGACGACAGATTCCCATGGACAATGTGCCGGGAAAATCTCGTCATTTAGTTGCGTATAGACATACAGGCAGCTAACGACTATTACACGCCAATATAAATGACATCGCCGCGTAAACTATTACCACAAAATCTTTATGTACATCATTCTAGATGGGTCCACAAGCACTGATTTATTCTTCGGATGTTTAAAAATTGCATCTGTTCCATACATGAAACAAAGGTTTTTTTTTAATCTTTTCTCTTTTCTACGCGGGTTCTAGAATCATGTGCTGAATTTATGGTAATAGTTTGCGCGACAATATATTATTATTACTTCGCGTAAATGTAATAAAGTTAGCCCTTTGAGTTTTATGAAAAATTAAATATGCAAGACCCACGCACTATCGCAAGGACATTTTATTTACTAAATGCAGCTGACATCAACATCCCTATATCTTGACGAGAAACTTAATAGTAGTTTCCTTTGAGACCGCGACGAGGGCATGCTAATCCCGCCGGTGGCTCCGCGAGCACGAGCCCATCCCGCCGGTGTCGTGTGGGAACGGAACTGTTGCTGAAGTTTGATGAGTTTGAGACGAGCTGTTATCATCAGGTTTATCTTTTATCTTTGAGTTGAGCTTTAGGAGATGTAGACTTAGTTGATAGTCTCTAAATATTAGGTGATGGTTCATTGGTACTTCCTTTGGGCAGATGTGTACTTTGTCGAGTTTATAATAAATATATTAAAAGCCATGTTTTAATATGAATGATATTAGTGGTGACAACTGAATGGCCAGCTACTATCCTCAACATTAGACTGCAGCTGAGATGTTATTACCAGAATTAAAAACAACTTGCCACTGTGACTAATATGAGAATAAAAGCTCATTACGAACATCATAGTTGGCCCCTGTAAACACAACGTTAATGAAGCATTATAATTACACACTACTCAAATCCGTTAACCACAGCATAACCATTTCATGTAATAAAGATGAGCTTATCATATTAGCCTGCTGCAATATCATCGGCAGTTAGCGGATGATTCCTGCTCTGTGGTCCAACTGATTACTGTATAATTAGTGTAATTATACTGATCGATTGTAAGCTAGTATTTGTAAAGCTTTTATGGTGCTTTTAGAGCTGTTTGACATTGTTGATCGATGTCACACAGAAACAGTAAAGCATGTCCGACTTTTACCGCTTTATGTTTCTAAAACAAAATTGTTTTTAATTTATGTCCATTTGGACATACAATTATAAAACATCACCTATTTAGGTGTGTAGATGTCTTTTTAATTTTATCTTTACCTTGTTTAAACATACGATATGAATTCTGGCATTATTTAAAAAGATGCAACAGCAGCTTTTACAAAATCTGTTATTCCTGTAGCAACTATGAATTTTTTCCGTAAAATAAAATGCTTTTGTACGAAAAATAAATATTTATACAATGTACGCGAAAAATATTTTGATACCAGGAAAACATAAGACATAGAGAGCAATTCGCGAAGAAGAATTGCCCATTCCTCTTGCGGAATAGCTCTCCATCATCATAAACAGGAACACTTACCCACTCACCTAGTTTCGCGATAAGCTTGAAGAAAAGCAAGCGATGCAATTTACTAACTCGATGGGCGACAGAAATATTTGATAGAACGAGTGAGTTACTGACAGATACATAAAGTTAACATCTACAGTTTGTCAGTGATTAAAATATTTTAATTTCATAGGATTTTTGGAGTTTGCTTTGATTTAATAACTCAGATACGAACTTTCGATGCACGGAGGGAAATATCCAATATTTCTTAATCTGAGTCGAGTTTCAATATCCGATCCTAAGTTCCGTAGCCACGTTTCGACCGTAACTTTCATAAGATAGGAATGGACTTGATCTGAATATATTAATTCAACTATCGAACAATTTAATTATTTAATTAATGGGGAACAAATTTTTTGAACTATTATTTAAACATTCGAGAGGTTATTATGATCAGTTGAAAAAAATAATGGGCAGTTATTTTTTTATCGGCGGTTGGTATAGTGTGCGACAGTAAAACATAGACAGTAATTAAAAAAAGCAATTGGCCGGTTATTTCGTCTTACAATGTCAGTACTAAAAATACGTAAGCAGACTAATAAATAAATAGCTAGTAAAAATGATGGAATGGGCAGTTAGATAAATAGTTCGGCAGTTGACACATGCCGGGACCTAGTAAAAAGGCACAGAGAACTGAAAGCCGCGTACAGACTTCACGAGGCGTGCGTTGCGAATGGTTCGTCTCGCATGCCTCAACCTGAGGCATACGACGGTACATTTATGCATGCGTCCCGAACGACACATGCTCAAGCTGAGCACGTTCGTTCGTTCGTTTTTTGCTCTCAGTACCGCTACCACTCTCACTCGCAACTCGATTCAACAAGTAAGAGGGTAGACCGATTTGTCTGCTCATAAACACCCACCCGCAATAACTTCAATTTATCCGTGATCATGGTGCTTGCAACAGCACCGAAATATTGGCAACTCATAAGAAACAGTAAACATGGTAAATAAATATCCCGTTTCGAGTATTAATAATAACGCATTCAGAAGCTTTAAAAACATGAGTTATTCGCAAACATCCATCTGTGAAATAAACAAGTCAACCGAATAAACTTAAGGCGCTACCTCGAAAATAAATCGTAGCTCGATGGGCGTGGCTTAGCCCCCCGCGAGGGGAGCGGCGAATGCAGTGTACGCGGTGGCATTCGGGAAAACAGAGTACGCACTTCTTGGATTATTTGAAATATTAGCACATAGGAGGGATGGAGTAGAAAAATAATACAAATATTTAATTTTCAACATTTTTTTTTATTAAGTACACCATGTATTCAAAATTCATTAGGTAATGAAGGCATATAACAAATGTTTATTTACTATGAATATTTTTTATTAAATAATAAATATATTGTTTCAATTTTTCTATATTTAACCTACTTTAAAAACTCGTCTATTTATATGTATTACTAGCTTCTGCCCGCAGCTTCGAACGCGTGGAGTTCGGGAATTGGTCACGGAATCTTACTTCTGGGATAATAAGTAATCTATGTATGTATAGTACATACATATATTTACATGTACTTGCTTATAACTTGCAAATATTTGTTTAAAGTTATATCAATTAAATTAGATACGTGAAATATTGATACCTTGGTTCGAGATTGGACATCGGATTTACTGGATTTTATCTAAAGAGTATGTACACAAATTTTCAAGTCAATTGACCCCGAGAGTAAAAAGTTTCACAGATAATGCAACACCCCATTTCACCCTCTAAGGGATAGGAATTTAGAAAAACCCTTTCTTAGTATATACCTACTCTTCACAAAGAGTACACTGTCCAAATTTCATGTCTCTAGGACCAGTGGTTTGGGCTGTGCGTTGATGTATCAGTCAGCCAGTCAGGACATTGAATTTTAAATTGGAGGATGATTTTGGAAAAACTGTGATACACATATCTCATCATTTTAACTGAAGTATATGTAGACACATTTTCAAGTCAATCGATTCAGAGAATAAAAAGTTTCATAGATAGTTCAACCCCCCATTTCACCCTATTAGGGGTGGAATTAAAAAAAAAACCGTTTCTTAGTGGATACCTACTCTTCACAAAGAGTACACTGTCCAAATTTCATGTCTCTAGGACCAGTGGTTTGGGCTGTGCGTTGATATATAAGTCAGTCAGTCAGTCAGTCAGTCAGGACTTTGAATTTTATATGTATAGATAGATATAGATAAAATATGTTAGCAATTTTCTCGTAAACTACTGAACTGATTTTGATGATTCTTTCACTGGTATAATCTAATCCCCAAGTATGGTTTTAGTGCACAACATATAAAGATGCCAATCTTATTAACAAACTTACACGTCTCTGGCATCAGATGAAATATTTAATCTGCAATGTTGCATCACATTCACGGAGCTTAATTGAAAATGTAGACAGCAACATTGTAGAGAATTTTAATGGAGTAGTTGCCAAATTAGTTGGCGGCAAAAGAGTTAACTACGCTCTTAAACGGTCTTATCAGGCAAGATGAACAGGGGCAGTAGTATCATTTAACTCCGGGAAAATATTGACTACCGTCCACAAAACTATTCACAATACGAGCCCTTTAGAAAAGTCAAGAAATATGAAGAACAAGTAGAAAATACAAGAACGTACAACCAAACGTTAAAAAAGAAAAAAAAAACGTAAATTGGTTTCTAAGAAAATAGATTTTAATAATGGCGAAAATGCCGACAGACCCGATGTGGATTCTGATACATATAACCTCACAAAATTAACGTTTTTGAAAAATTTAGAAAAATCCGATGAGGAACGCTAAGAGATGCAGGAGTGGACAATACTACAGAGTGAAAGTGGAGAGTGGCTAGAATTACAGTAGAAATCTTTTAACAGCGTCTAATTACGGGACGGTGGTAAAAAGGATAAAAACTAATAGTTGTGCTAATATGGTGAAAAACATGTTGTATAAGGCAAATATCGACGATGTGGCAACAATAAGCCAAGGGGCGAAATATGAAAAAGCTGCTATTGAGCAACTGTCTAATTTAGTACAGGTAAATATACAAAAATGTGGTCTTTTCATTGACGATAAGTACCCGTTTTTAGGGGCAACGCCGGAAAGGATTGCTGATGACATGCTTGTTGAAATCAAATGTCCTGAATTGTGACTTTGTTGCACCAGGAATGATTTAGTTTTATGTCTTAAAAAATAGATACGTTTTTGTCGCTCCAATAAGTGAGAATAAAAATGGCCATAAATACATTTGTTTGGCTGTAGCTCCAACGCACGTCGAACTCTCGTGGGCACGGGGGCATTGTCAAATGTAACTCTGTCGGCCCAAAACCCGAGTAAAAACCGCCAATAATCACAAAGGCACCTGCGTCATCAAGTAGAATTTTGAGATACTTTCGGGGATATCTTTGTGCCCCAAATGTAGGCATGGTTCAGAGACAATTTGGCAAACATAACTCGATTTTGCAGTTTAGGCTATTTGTGACTTTGTTGCATCGAAGGTGCGAATTTGTGATTTTTGCAACCAATCTTTTCGACCGTGATTTAGGTATATGGTCGAGTGTCAAGTGTCAAGTATTTTTGCATAAGAGATACTGTCTCCATCAGCTATGTATCTTCCAAAGATAACGCCATGCATTTTTATGGACTGTTTACTGTCGGCGCTAATAGTGGATTCCATAGCTGTTGAAGATCCGCTAAGATTTTTAAAACACTCATGGTGTTTTACTTCCTCATTTCGTTTTACCGCTCTAGCACAAATACAACAGTATTTTTTTGACTGCCATGAAAAGAACTTGACGAAATCGTCTACCTATAATTGTCGCAGCGCCAGATAGTGCAGAATAATTAGTTCTGTATGAATGTTTAGCCCAGCAACCATCTAAGATTACATCTATTATTGGTATGCCATCTTTAGTAGCTTTCCTTCTTTCACTGCCGCTTCTTTCCCCCGTTCCCCCACTTTCCTCATTTCTTCCCATGCCGTCACTTCCCATTCGTCACATATTTCATCTTGCAAGATTTTGTATTTGTATTCCGACACGGATGGTAAATCGACAGCAGCCGAAAACTGTTTCAGTTGAGCGTTACCACAACCAGCTGCCACCATCCCGGCCACCACCATTTTATTTTGAGTTCTGTACTTTAAACTTTGTTTTACATAATGTACAAGAAAATGTGTGTAAGGCCAGAAACTTCTGCCCTGGGATCTGGAGGCGACTGCCCTCCAGCGCGTCTATGAGGGGCGCGCGGAGGCGCAGCGCCGGGGCGAATCCCTGCTGCCTCGACAAGTCGAGGCGCGGCGGGAAGAGCTCCGGCGCGATCTCAGGGCAGTATGGAGGAGACGACTGTCGCAACCGAGGTCCGGGCACGCCGCAATCGCGGCGGTAAGACCCCTCTTTGAGGAGTGGCTGGATAGGGGTCACGGCGTCCTGACCTACCGCGTGACGCAGGCCCTCACCGGACACGGAAGTTTCGGGAGGTACCTGTGTCATATGGGGAAGGAGGAAACGCCTGGGTGTCACCACTGCGAGGACCGCCCGGAGGACACGGTGGAGCATACGGTGCAGGACTGCCCCGCTTGGGCAGAGCACCGCCGTGTCCTCACGGCGGCGATAGGCGGAGACCTCTCGCGCCCGGCATTGGTCGAGGCCATGCTGCGGGGCGAGACGGAGTGGGAAGCGGTCGCCTCCTTCTGCGAAGCACATGCTCGCGAAGGAGGAGGCGGGCCGCGTGAGGGAGAGGACAGCGTCCTCCCTCCACCCCAGCCGCAGTGGTAGACGCCCACGGCGCCGGACGTTGGCAGACGATCTCCGGCCACCGTAGGCGCGGGCATGCGGGCGGCGAGTAATGGGCGACTCGCTGTCCGACCATGGACCATGCCCGGGTCGACGGCGCGTTGTGTTCCACGCGCGCCTCAAAGAGTGTCAGCATAATGACGGGGACCCTCTAGAGGGCCAAAGCCTGCCGAGGTCGCGGGACTCATAGAATTACCGTGACCCTGGAACATAAAGGGCTACTGAAGGACACCGTGGATTTTAGTCAGTACAAGTCTGACAGTGCCTCCCGCTCTGCCCTGAGTGGGAGGACTCATTTGATGACATTACCATGTTAAAAAAAAAAAAAAAGGCCAGAAACTTTTTCTGATTCTAATTTAATGGTTGTAAGGCCGCATTGAAACAGTGATTGGTGACTCGATAATTTAAGCAATTCAGTAAAAAAGTAATTTACATCAACAACTCTGTGGCCACTAATGTCGGCAGTTTTGGACTCCTGAAACAAAAAGTATAAGTCAACTTGGAAAAATGCTATTTATGCCTAGCTCTATACTGGAAAGTTCATAGTACATAGTAAATAAAATAAGAGGACTCACATTTCCTTCAAGTTTACCTCAATAAAGATCAAAAAAAAAATCGATTAAAAACTCACCTCTTTTCACAATTCAAATGCGACTCCATTCCTTTTGTGATCATTGTCTGTCACACGCTGTAATCTTGACGTATTATATACATCAATGTATTGTTGACATATTTCTAACCTAAAATGAAATATAAGTACATTTTAGCCTTTTTCATAATATAAACAATTATATAAATAGAAACTAATAATTATTGTACATAACTATATACTTACTTTTTAATCTTTCTCATTTTCTGAGTCCTCACCCTCAGTCGCTCTGTGCTCTAAACGTTGTACTTTATTTAGTTTTGGTTTCATATTTTTTCCCATTAAAAACTAGTCACAAATAGAAAAACGATACGTTATAGGTACTGTTCAATCACAAGAATAGTCTTTATATACCTATTTAACACTAATTAACACAATCTACTAACTTTTAATGTATAAACAATTATTAAAATCACGAAAATTCGATAGCACCGATCTGCAAAAAAATGTCATAGGTTTGACGTCAATGAAGCCCACCGGGCGACTGATCTTGTAAGCGAGCGAAAGTGATGCAATTACTTTTGAAACGCAAAAAAAGAGATGGCTATATTGTGCGTGCGCTCGGAATAAAACGACGTACGTGCCAAAACGAATTTACTCCTTTTATAACATAAAAAATGAATTAAATTTAAAACTACAATGAGTAAACTTTGATATAATAATTCTCTATGTTTTAAAGTAAATCCCATTGAATAATTCTTAAGCGTTACGCCGTGATGTCGAAAAAAGTAAAAAAATAGATATAACTTTGCATTTTTTTTGTATCGAGAAAAGTTCATTGAATCGTGTATTCCTTATTTAAGTATACTAGACCAAAGAGTCAAAAAACATATACCAAAATGTTGAATCCCTATTCCACATACTTAACAAGTTATACGAAATAGAAAAACCACATTTTTTTCAATATATCACCTTAATATATAAACAACTACACTAATGCACGTTAACTGTCTGTCTGTCGATGTTGTTCCTAATATTAGTGAGATGCGTTGAATCTCATCGCGGACGGGAATAGACTTTAGTGTGATTTGTGTGATACAGACAATGATGGGGCAATTGACTGATATTTTCCGGTTTCTCGTATATATTTGTGTAAGAAACTACTTCCTAGATCTTGTGTTCACTTTTGCTGATCATAAGGTTGGGGGTTCGATTCCCGCGTCGAGATTTTTCCCCTGGAAACTTTGCAGTAGCCTGGGTCTGGATTAGTGCGATAGGTTTGCCCCCTGTTACATGGGGTGTCAGAGTACACCCCATATAACAGGGGCCTCTTACCCATCTCCTTTCTTCCATCGGGAGTCCAGACGTACTGCAGATTATCACCCATACCTTGTCGGTGACACATTCGCACAAAGCGCTTTGCTACATTTTTTAATCTATGCACAGCCAAGGAGTGGAATTCCCTGCCTGCGTCGGTGTTCCCGAGTTCATATGACCCCAATCAAATTCTTTTGGGTCGTCTTTAGTGCGTTCCATCGTTCAGCGTCGACCTCATGTCTGTCCTAGGATAAGATTGTGGTCAGAGTAGGCTCATCTATATAAATAAAAAGAGAAGGCCTGACTGACTGACTGACTGACTGACTGACTGACTGACTGACTCATCAACGCCCAGCCCAAACCCTTGGACCTAGAAAGCTGAAATTTGGCACAGAGGTTTCCTTTATAATGTAGACAAGGAATAAGGAAGGATTTTTCGAAATTCAACCCCTAAGGGAGTTAAATAGGGGATGAAAGTTTGTATGGAAAATCGTCATTTTTGTAGTTTAAACCATAAAAATTGGTGGTTACCATCCTGGTGAAAAATTAAAAACCACGTGTTTGAGTATATTTCGAAATTCAACCCCTAAGGGAGTTAAATAGGGGATGACAGTTTGTATGGAAAATCGTCATTTTTGGAGTTTAAACCATAAAAATTGCTGGTTACCATTCTGGTTAAAAATTAAAAACCATGTGTTTCAGTGTTTTTCCAAATTCATCCCCTAAGGGAGTTAAATAGGGGATGAAAGTTTGTATGGAAAATCGTCATTTTTGTAGTTTAAACCATAAAAATTGGTGGTTACCATCCTGGTGAAAAATTAAAAACCACGTGTTTGAGTATATTTCGAAATTCAACCCCTAAGGGAGTTAAATAGGGGATGACAGTTTGTATGGAAAATCGTCATTTTTGGAGTTTAAACCATAAAAATTGCTGGTTACCATTCTGGTTAAAAATTAAAAACCATGTGTTTCAGTGTTTTTCCAAATTCATCCCCTAAGGGAGTTAAATAGGGGACGAAAGTTTGTATAGAAAATCGTCATTTTTGTAGTTTAAACCATGAAAATTGGTGTTTATCATTATGGAGAAAAATTTAAAAACACGTGTTTCAGTGCTTTTCAAAATTCAACCCCTAAGGGAGTTAAATAGGGGATGAAAGTTTGTATGGAAAATCGTCATTTTTGTAGTTTAAACCATGAAAATTGGTGTTTATCATTATGGAGAAAAATTTAAAAACACGTGTTTCAGTGCTTTTCAAAATTCAACCCCTAAGGGAGTTAAATAGGGGATGAAAGTTTGTATGGGAAATCGTCATTTTTGTAATTTAAACAATGAAAATTGGTGTTTATCATTCTGGTTAAAAATCACGTGTTTCAGCGTTTTTTGAAATACAACCCCTAAGGGAGTTAAATAGGGGATGAAAGTTTGTATGGAAAATCATCATTTTTGTAGATTAAACCATAAACATTGGTGGTTACCATTCTGGTTAAAAATTAAAAACTACGTGTTTCAGTGTTTTTCGAAATTCAACCCCTAAGGGAGTTAAATAGCGGATGAAAGTATAAATGGCAAACCCACTCATCACGAAATATCGAAAACCGCTTGACGTATAAACTTGAAATTTGGCAGGAAGGTAGTTAATAGTTACTAGACGTCCGCTAAGAACGGATTTTGCGACAGGGCCGGATTAGGGAGATCTAAGGGCTCTCGCAAGTTTGTATGGAAATCCTTCATTTTTTGTGCTACAAATTTGAAATTTAGCAGGAAGGTAGTTTATACTTAGTAGACGTTTGTTTAGAACGGATTTTGCGATAGGGTCGGATTAAGGACGCCTAAGGGCTCTCGCAAGTTTGGATGAAAGTCCTTAACTTTTTGTGCTACAAACTTAATATTTGGCAGTGAGGTAGTTTATAGTTAGTAGACGTTCGCTAAGAACGGATTTTGCGACAGGGGCGACTTATGGAGGTCTAAGGGCTCTCGCAAAAAGTCATTTAATGTTGTATACAGAATGGTATTAGAATAAAAAGTGCCCAACAAGGTTCACTTTGGAAAATAGTTGTATAGCGCCAAAATACACCGATTTTTAAAGCCCTATCGTTGCCTCAACGCCATTTAATTTTGTTTCGGACCTCTGCCGCCCAGAATAACAGCACCCAAAAGGACGCCGTTTGTAGTCATATCACCTTTTGATCTGGCAGTCAGTTCTCCTACAAAACATAACATCACGCCTTAAAGCCCCGAAGGGTTGGGCAGACGTGTACCTAATCGTACACACACATTTCGCCAGTTTTATTGAAGTCCCATGTAATAGGGGGTGAGCCTATTGCCATCAACCGGGCACAAATCCAGATTCCGTGGCTGCTATTGAGAAATTCCTGATGGGATAACCCAATAACATTATTATTCATAGTATCCTAAGGGGTCGCGCCCATTATCACCCAATCTCACGAGGGAGAGAGGGGGGTTTCGGCAGATATAACCGGGTTTAATTGAGTCTCACGTGAGATTAGGAGGGAGATGAGGGGGTCAACCGAAATCTCACGACATCCCACCAAGGGGGAGGGGGTCGAAAAATCGCCTCACGTAATTAATGGACGCCCCCTAACAAAAGCATCTTCTTGCTTAAAAGGTGATCTCCAAATCATGTGTGTGACAACTTTATGTAATTGAAATAAACAATTTTTTTTTTAACACTTTGCCCGACTCCGGGAATCAATCCCCACGCTTAGTAGTCGCGCTTGCTACCACTAGACCAACGAGCCAATCTCACACATGCACACCAAAATTTCCACGCGAACGAAGTCGCGGGCAACAGCTAGTTTAATATAAAAAAACCCTTCGGGACTTACAGTTACATTGTGTTTATGTGAGAAATTGCCTTATTATTAAATTATTTCAATTCCTACATAAAACAAAATAGGTTATTGATAGCATACGCGACCTGATTGAATGACGTAAAAGAAGTAGCTAACTATCATCAATATTTCAGTGCTTGAATAATTGATAACTGCTATTAATATAAGTCATCAACACGTTTTTTTCTTTCATTCTCTCCTGTCAATTGTCAAGCTATTAATATAAAGCGCTATTATTATTAAAAAAAAAAACAACTCGATAAATCTTTATTTAAAAAAGAGAAAGTCTATTCTTTGAATTTCAATTCTCTGCAGGTAGCAGGCACTAAGGCTCAAACAAAACTTTTGCCAATTTAATTAAACAAATATTTCAAGTTGCTCCTTTTACGGCAGTCGGTCCTTTGTAATGAAAAGTGTTATTACCTGACAGTACTTAAGTACTTTAGAAACGTAGCTACTTACTTCAAGATCCTTGATTAAAGTACAAGTAGTCGTGATCTTACTGTACTGCATTAACAGAAACACAATACGCCTTTTTTTCCCAAAAGGCAGAGTTGTAACTGTAATGTAATACAGGGCAAGCTTATTGCCATCACCTGGGCACAAATCCAGACCCCATGACGCTACTGAAAAAGCTAATTACTAGTCGACCTGGTAATCAAACCCAAGACCCCATGTGTTGCTCGACGAGGTGGGCAAGCTCTTTGAAAGAGTCATTGCCAACCGCCTCGCCGGGCACCTTGTGGGGATGGGGCCGGATCTTGCGGAACACCAGTTTGGTTTCCGCAAGGGGCGCTCGACGGTGGACGCCATCATGCACGTGAGAGCCCTCACGACGGGGGACGCGGTGTATCGGTTCTGGGACCGGCCTTGTGGAACATCGGTTACGACTGGGTGCTGCGCGCCGACCTCCCTAGCGGCGTCAGCGTAGTTTGCTACGCTGACGACACGCTGGTACTGGCACAAGGGAGGTCGCACAAGGCGGCGGCCGACAACATGACACGCGGGGTTGCGATAGTCGTGGAGAGGATCCGGCAATTGGGTCTCGAGGTGGCATTGCACAAGTCCGAGGCCATGTGTTTTCATGGGCCTCGGAATGCGCCACCGTCGGGATCCCTACTGATGGCGGGAGGGGTCTCCATCGGCGTCAGGTCGACGTTGAAGTACCTAGGACTCGTCCTCGACAGCCGGTGGAACTTCGTGGAGCATTTCCGACGTTTGGCTCCCAAACTGGAACGGACAGGGGCTGCCTTCAAGCGGCTCTTGCCCAACCTGAGGGGTCCAAACCCCTCCTGCCGGAAGCTCTACGCGGGGGTCGTGCGGTCCATGGCCCTTTATGGGGCCCTGGTGTGGGCGCGTGCTTTGAAACTGCGAGCCGCCCACTACCTGAACGCGCCCCAAAAGGTGATAGCCATAAGGCTAATCTGCGGGTACCGCACGATCTCCGGCGAGGCGGCTAGCCTCCTTGCCGGATTGCCGCCATGGGATCTGGAGGCGATAGTCCTCGCGCGCCTGCACGAATGGCGCGCGGAGGCACTAAGTCGGTTGGAAACTCCGCTGCCGCGGCTCAGCGGACAGACCTCCGGCGTGATCTCATGGCGACATGGAGAGCGCGACTGTCGCAACCCCGTGCAGGGCACGCCACCATAGTTAAGTGAATAGTAAGGCGATAAGTCCCCTCTTTGAGGAGTGGCTAGAGAGGCGCCACGGCGCCCTCACTTACCGCCTGATGCAGGTCCTCACCGGACACGGTTGTTTCGGGAGGTTCCTGCACCGGATCGGGCGGGAGGAAACGCCCGGGTGTTTCCATTGCGAGGATCGTCCGGAGGACATGGTGGAGCACACCGTGGAGGTCTGCCCCGCTTGGACGGAGCACCGTCGTGTCCTCGTAGCGGCGATTGGCGGCGGCGATCTCTCGCGTCCGGCCCTGGTTCAAGCCATGGTCCGGAGCGAGAGGGAATGGGAAGCCGTCACCTCCTTCTGCGAAGCAGTCATGCTAGTGAAGGAGGTGGCGGGACGTGAGAGGAAAAGAACTTCACGTCCCAGCCGCCGCGGGAGACGCCCTGGGCGTCGGGGGTCACGTGGTGGCTCCCGGCCACCGTAGGCGCGGGCCTGTGGACGGCGATCTATGGGATAGCTCGCCGTCCGGCCGTCTTATGACGACAGGCCGTGTCGACGGCGTGTTCGTGTTCCACGCGCGCCTCAAAGAGATGTTAGCAATGATGTAGGGGTCTGCAAGGGCCGATGCCTGCCAGGGCTGCGGGACTGTTCGAAAGAGATACCGTGGCCCTGGAACACAAAGGGCAAAGAAAAAAAGAACATGGATGGGTTTTAGTCAGTACAAGTCTGACACTCCCTTCCGCTCCGCCCAGAGTGGGGGGGGGGGGTCATTTGATGATTTCCCATCCGAAAAAAAGAAAAAAAGACCCCATCCTCATAAGTAGCTCTTGCGACCACTTGGTCAACGAGGCAGTCAAACAGAGTAGTGTATTACACACAGTAAATACCAATTGTAGCATAAACACCCTCTAACCTGATTGATATTGTTTACACACACACCCCTGCTTTACAGCTTGGCCACAACCTACTCGTGCGACAATGACTATGGATAAAACAAATGCACGAAATTAACAAAAGTCACCGCGATGGTAATCGCATGAAGTAGTTGTCTTAATGTGGCGGGGTTACAATATAGAGGTATGAGGAGCAAGGTATAAAGTTTCTCAAGCATGCTCTTCTATGTAGAAACAAGTGACGCACGCGCGTGTGTCTTGACGAAAATTGAGTCGCATTTCGCGTCGCATGAGGTCCGTGAACGGGACGACACTATCTCCCATAACTCTTACCTGTCACAAGCAAACACACACAAGCTCACGCATCAAGCCGGACACACACATTAATGCATACCTCAAATAACAAATTTGTAGGTATGTGAGCCGCATCGCAGCGTAAGATCGAGGCAATATCTTAGCGGTTCCGCCGAGTGGCGCTCGTTCATTAACTAAGTCTTTAGCTTATTTAGAGACTGTCTTACGTGTGCTTGTACAATTGTATCGATCAGACAGCCTATTTAGGTTGAGCGGATGGTATATTGAGTACATTTTCATTGATATATTACTAGGGTTATAGACACAAATGATGTATATATCACCGGAAAATAACAAGAACCGCCAATTTATAAATTTCTATGAAATTTCGATGATAAATTGTATTATTTTACGGCCACATTTTCGCAAATCTCGGGACTTGGGGCACCCGACTTTAGGTTAGGTTAGGTTACTTTAAACCCTGCAAACAGAAATAGGAGCCCCGTGCGAAAGACTCGTGGCACCTAGTTTTCGGAATATCGCCAAGCGGTTGGTCGACTCATCACATTAGAGGAGGGCTGGCTTATTTTGGGTCAAAGAATCAGCATAACCATTCAAAATGATAATGTCAGCCTTATGGTCACTTTTCCCAATGAGAGCGAAACAAAAAAGGTCCTCTCATATGAAATATTGTACGTATGTCTTCTGCATGTTTCGATAATATACACGATTTAGTGCAAGAAAAATACACTTATTGTTTATAAAACCTGGTATACAGCTCCAGTAATCTCTTTGCAACGAAACTAGCTCGTTGCCAAAGAGAACCTTTTAAGATATGTATATTTGAACTTAAGTAACAGGATTTCTTCGAGTTTTGCGAGAGATGATAAGCAGCTGTTACACTTTGATCCCTTGCAATGCCGGATTCATTCTCTGAGGAAGATTTAAACTCATTCAATGTTTTTAAAACTTTCTTGTATTTTAATTTAAAAGTGAATGTATAATTACAATTTAAATTATTTTAAACGGGTGATTTCCTTTTAGTTGAATGGTTGTGCTAATCCGGCTCGAAGGACCAATTTTTAGGAGTGAGCTTTTATAGATTTTTCCGTCATAATATCTATCATATCTGCCTTTTTCACAAGTCTGCTAAAAGATAAAACTTAAAAGCAGTAGTTATTTTTAAAAATCTTCATAATATCCAGGGTTAACTTGAGATTATGTTCTAAAAGGTAGATAATAATATTCAAAGCAAACATTTAAAACTAGTAGACGTATACGATGCAAATCTAGGCGGATTTAGTAAGGCGTCACCAAGACTTGTGTTGGCAACCGGACTTGCCAAAACGTGCTATCAAATGTGCTGGACCAATTCTCGAATATTTGTGGATCCGATAGAATACTTGCCACTAAAAGTATGCATTCCAGGGCACAGTTATTTTCAGTCATCGACAGCTTTTCTAAGCTTCATATTATATTGAAATCACCATAAATAAACCTCGCCTCCTTGTAAGAGACAAAAGCAAAGCCATTGTAAATTTGGATGCTGTTCTATTTGCTTGATTTTTCAACGATTGGAAACAAAACCGAATTTATCCATAAACTAGGATCATTCTTTGTCAAGAACTATGCTTACGCCAGTCTTCAATGAAAAAACCTATTGTTTTTTTATATTCACTAGCCAGCGATAACATAAATCTATCTAGATTTAAAACCTAGCATCCTGAAGTAGTAGATAGTACCTACCCGTGACGTCCAGACGAAGAATTGCTGCGCCCACTCGATATTCCTATCGCATGGAGTCCAGTAAGACTAGTGATGTGCATAGCAATGTAATTATGTTCCCAGTTATCGATAAAAAATATTGCGTCTACTTTTTTTGCTGAGGCTCTATAGAAAAATAGAATTGAAAGCTTAGAAAAGAAGAAGCATAGAAATAACAACCATATTAATTAGTGTGACACAATGGACGATTTTTTTACTTTCTTTAACGACAACCTTCTAAAATTGCTCTCATGGAAGTTAGAAAACATCCGTGCTATTAGAAAAAGCAATGTCTATGCGTAAACCCGACTTTTTTTGGTGACTAGCTGTTGCCCGTGACTTTGTTCGCTTGGAAATTTTGGTGTGCATGTGTGAGACTACCTGTAGTGGTCGCAAGCGGGACTACTAAGCGTGGGGATCGATCGGGCAAAGTGTTAAAAAAAAAATGTTTATTTCAATTACATAAAGTTGTCACACACATGATTTGGAGATCACCTTTTAAGCGAGGCGATGCTTGTGTTAGGGGGCATCCATTAATTACGTGTGGCGATTTATCGACCCCCCTCCCCCCTTGGTGGGATGACGTGATAAGGTACTGATGACTACAAAAGGCGTCCTTTTGGGTGCTGTAATTCCGGGATTATAAAATTAAATGGCGTAGAGGCGACGATGTGGCTTTAAAAATCTGTGTATTTTGGCGCTATTCAAGTTTTTTCAAAGTGAACCTTGTTGGCGCTTTTTATTCTAATACCGTTCTATATTCAACATTAAATGACTTTTTGCGAGAGCCCTTAGACCTGCTTAATTCGGCCCTGACGCAAAATCCGTTCGTCTACTAACTATTAACTACCTCACTGCCAAATATCAAGTTTGTAGCACAAAAAATGAAGGACTTTCATCCAAACTTGCGAGAACCCTTAGGCCTCCTTAATCCGGCCCTGTCGCAAAATCCTTTTTAAGCGAACGTCTACTAACTATAAACTACGTCCCTTCCAAATTTGAAGTTGGTAGCACAAAAGATGAAGGACTTTCATACAAACTTGCGAGAGCCCTTAGATCTCCTTAATACGGCCCTGTTGCAAAAGCCGTTCTTAGCAAACGTCTACTAACTATTAACTACCTCCCTGCCAAATTTCAAGTTTGTAGCACAAAAAATGAAGGACTTTCATACAAACTTGAGAGAGCCCTTAGACCTCCTTAATCCGGCCCTGTCGCAAAATCCGTTTTTATCGAACGTCTAATAACTATAAATTAACGACTGACTGACTTTTGCACGCAAAATACGCGCTTTGACTTGGAGTTGCCGACACCAGCCCGTTATACAATACAACTATAAACTACCTCCCTGCCAAATTTCATCTTTATACGTCAAGCGGTTTTCGATATTTCGTGATGAGTGAGTGAGTGACCTTTCGCTTTTATATATTTAGAAGATTTCTCATTTTTGTACCTCTCTTTCAGTGCCAAATTGTTAGTGCAAAGAGTAAAGACAAAAGGAAAAATAAAACAAAATAACTAATAACTTTCAGCCATTCCGACTACACTACGACTACTAAAACCTATTTACGTTAATTATTAAAATCATATACTCACTTAAGAGGTTACCAACTAAATTTTAAACATTTATATCTTTTGCGTCTGTTGGTCAATTTTGATCAAATAAACGCTAAATAATACCTACAAAAATGCTTCTTATTTTGTAATAATTTCGATTTTGAATACAATTTCTACGTGATGCGCGCACAAACGAACAGACAAACCGACAAATAGACAAAAATTAAAAAAAGTATTTTTTTAGTTTCTATTCAATACTCAATACTACTACTATACTTATTCCTCGCACCTTCCAGTATTTTTTTTGCAAAAATCTGTAATGTACAGACACGGAAAGTCTACGATTTTATTATATGTATATAGATATAGATAGAAGATAGATATAGATAAACACGACTCTAAAATAATAAGACCTGACTTCACTACATCAATAGCAGATATCTTCACAAAAGTTAACAGCGAACATAAAACAAATGGTACACAGGTGAAGAACTACACCTTAATTACTTTTATTTTTAGCAAACTATGTAATAAACTTCAGTTTTATCGACTCTCAATTCACCATCAATTAGTATTTAATGCGCAAAATGTCTGGTTGAATGTTAACTATTTTCACTTTTTGAAATAAAACAACGCAGTTATTTTGTAAGCAAGGCTACTTTTCTTTTTATTGAAATAGAAGTTATAGAAAAAATATTATCAGCGGTGTCCCCTCACTACCGTCTCCTCTCGGAAAGAGTCCAGGCGGGGCCGACTCAATAAATATGTATGAGTCGGACATGTCGTGTTTTATAAGGGATAAGACGATTGTTGTCAGAGTGGGCGCGATATGCACTAACGTGTGCTTTGCGATACTCTGGGTTTATTTCCAATTTATCGTAAATCCTTCAAGACTTATGAAGCTGATACTAAAATTAATGTTACTATGTGTTGTTTTATCGTTGCTGTGTTAATTTACCGTTACGAAGAGTAATAAAAGTCACACATTACTGCCTCTTACATTGTCTAAGACTTTTCATTAACACCAGTAGGTACATTGATTTTGTAAAAAACATTTGGAAAGACTTTTAATTTAGATTCATTCAATACTAGAGATCTATCTCCTTTCAATATCTTTCCACTTCAGTGAGAATCTTAGTAATAAATGTTGATTAAAACCGACGACTGAAAAATTCCAGACTCTTCCACTAGCCCCAAAGGAGTTCAGGAGTTTAATTTTAATGTCGCTAATTGGTGGATGTCGTGCGAAATATTACTAAGAACTAGGATTTAGTAAAAGGACTTCATTAAGGACGTATTTTTGCGGTTTCCAGCGTACTTACAAATATTTTGCTCTTTGCTAAACTAAACGATATTATGCGGTACAAGATTCCTATTGAGTTATATAATTTACTTTAATGACATATCCAGTGACATGCATTTTAGCATTGCAAATAGCAGGCAGTCACTAGACAGGTAGCAGTCGGATAACAGTCTCGTTCTGTAAGATAATTACTGAAATAGTGATTCATATTACACTCGATGCAAATATCTACTGCCCAAAACATTCAAACGATCCAGCTATCGCAATGCGTGCCTGTATCATCTAATTCACCTGACTTAAAACTATTCACGTCACTATTTGGCAATGATACAACTCCACAGTACTCACTACTGACAAAACACACGTGCAATAAATCACATCGCGACACATGTGTCACAACACTAGACGTGTGTCACAACACTAGTACACACGGGTGGGCGTCGCCTCGTCGCACGTGCTCGTGTGTTTGTTTACATCGTGACGTCACTAATGTGGGGCTTATTGTCCCCTTTGGGGGATACATGGAAGTAAACGTTGTTTTCTTTTTCAAAAGTTTTTTTTTGTTAGTTTGACAGGCGGACATGTTTTTGTTTGGCGGGTGATAGATTGGTCTTACGAGGTCGGCTGCCTGCCTGCCGGCTGCATTAAAAACATATCATAACATCACGCCTGATATGCATGAAGAGTTATGCAGAGATGCTAAACCCACTATCCGCCAGTTATTTTCAAATCCCACTTAATAGGAGGCGATCCTATTGCCATCAACTGGGCAAAAATCCAGGCTCTTCGATTTGATGAAGGGAGAAAAAGAAGGATAAAAAGCAGCAAGAGATTAAAAGCAAAAAATATATAAAAATGTTTGTACTCTACGTCATTAAATGTAATAAACATTATAATGAAATGTTCAAAATAGTAGCATCCCGAATACTAACAGAATACTGTTAAATATTGTTTTTTCCGAGCAACAAGTTCGTAATTAATAACTTAATGAATGCAGTTTTTTTAATCTACGACCTACTCTTTGATAAATATTTAAACAAAAATAATTGCTTCTGAATATTGTATAGGCGCTTATTATCAATAAAACCGTAATGTCTACTTCGCTGTTGGTAAAAGGGAAAATCCTAATTACTCCTTCAAATAAACTTCGAAGTCCTAATATGACCTCATGGGTCGCGGGACTCATAGAATTACCGTGACCCTGGAACATAAAGGGCTACTGAAGGACACCGTGGATTTTAGTCAGTACAAGTCTGACAGTCCCTCCCGCTCTGCCCTGGGTGGGAGGACTCATTTGATGATAAGTCCTAATATGAACCCTCAAGCCTTTTTTAAATAGTTTATCCGCTTTTTAACAATTAGCTTTAGGCGGTTGGAAACCATTCAATTTGTACCACATCGGGTTAATTACATCAAAATTCGTTCAGCCGTTAAAAGTTAACAAGACAGACTGACGCGACGGACAAATGAGGTACTTTCGCATTTATAATATGAATTTAGATTCAGTAGATTTTTACCAAAACACGAAATGTACTATGCTTTCGACTCTTGAAGCGGTTTGTCGCCCAAATTGCGGACATTTTATTTACAGTTTTTAATTGTACATTCGAGGGTGCATTCTATTCATGTCATGGCTTGTTAAAAAGCGCTCGGTGTTGCCATGTCATTGGTACGTACAGAAGGGCTAGATCAGAAAATATCATGGTCACTAAGAGACGGATGCTCCGTAGTATCCAATCATTATAATGAACCTCTTCGAGACTTCTCGGTTGACACTTTAGACGACCTTGTCAGAGGACATGTGGTGTCTGCTCTTTAAACTGCGACTGAAAATCCTGTTGTAAATTTCAGGTATTGACTGTTCCCATGGGTATAGATAGTCTATATACATATATCTATATTAATTAACTAATGCAAAAAAAAACCAGTTCAACCTCAACCTGCGTTTCTACTTTCTTCTTACATTTAGCGACCACCAATCTTGCTCTTCGACTTTGGATGAGATGCAACAAAGTCATTTGTTTCATCCCAATGGTTTTTCTGTCCTTATTGCATGTGATAATGATACAGCATGCGTCGCGTCGTAATGACGGCCGAGAGCACGTCGATACATGAACAGAACAGGCACGGCATACAGAACCTGATGCTGATGACTCCTCTATTGGGGACTCGGAATCGTGACGTAGTGGGGTATTGTCTTTTGTTCACTATTTAACGATGGAAGTTTAAATGTATTGTTTTTTGTGAACTTCATATCACCGTTCACAATGATTTTTGGTAGAATCAGTTTGCATAACATAATCATAACATCACGCCTGTTTCCGCACAGGGGCAAGCAGTTTAATATTTCGAATTTATGAGCAGCTAAGTCTTAGTTATGTTCTCACATTCTTCTTTTGCATCGGATTTGTAAAGAAAACAATACCTGGATATAATGACGATACCTAACAAACCTGCCAAGCATATTCATCATTATTATAATCTGGCGCCCAATATCTAACAAGTTGTTGTCATTATCAGAGTGATAGAAAGCACCTCATGAACTCATCTGCGCTTCAGATGTAGGTCACCTTTCCACAATTTTTTATTCTTTCCAGTAGAAAATTCTATATAATGTACACGAATCCCACCCATCCAGCCAAGCCGTCAATCATTACACTTGCACGAAACATTTACATCGAATACCTAATTGTATGTACAGCAGTTTATAGCGAACGTCACACGGACGGGAATAAATTCTCGTAAAACTATGATATACGGCACATACACCGTGTATGCCATACATACATGTGTAGATGTTTGGATGATAGTACGTACGTGTAGGAGATTAAAACAGCTGTGTTTGTGGCGTGATATCGATGCATCAGTGTTTTCGTTTCATTTCAAATTCCGGCTCGGTGAAAATAGTTTCATGTTGAATTTTTCACAGAATTCTGAAGGAATTATGCAAGCACTTTGCTAATTTATTATTAACGAATTAAAAAAAAAACTTTGGAAAGATGGCTATAAACTCAAGTTACCTAATGAAACGGAAGAAACATTTATCCAAGTCTTTAAGGCTTATTGAAGCTTACAACCCTTTTAATCTATTGCAATCTCTTGATTGGTTTTTGTTCATTTGTTAACCAATCAGAACTGCCACTTTTCTTGGGATTTGTCAGCAGATTTTTCACTTAAAAACAAGATTAGACGTTCAAAAACCGGTCATCTTCACCAAAATATAAGACAAACAACATAAGATTCAAGACGCGAATAAACTTCATAATATCACAGAAGGAGATCGTTTGCAGCTATTGTCGACATCTGCGCGCCTCCCGGCTCTGCCTAATGCGCCCTTTCCTTCGAGAGCCCTCAGCCCTCCGTGTTGTGGCGCATGTAATTGATTTTGTTAACGATAATCTTCGTATTTTGGGGAAACAAACGCGGCTTGGTATTGTAACAACAGCGAGATATTACTTTGTGTGGTGTTATTGTTTAGCTAAGTAGAATCTTGTTCGTAGTAAATACTGTATAGAAGTTTTCTTCTTCGTTCATTTAATGCTCAATAATTATGTCTACCTATAATAGAGCAGTTTATTAGCAATAGGTTTGAGTCTTTAAACGGTCTATTGTCAAGCTCTGGTTAAAAATTCTGTATGCTGTAACAGTTTTTAACGACGTCATAATGATGAAAAATATATTTACGATTTCTTACTGAGATCAACAAACCTTATGTCAAGACATAATTGCCTCCCATTTTCAGATTGTAAGATAAAACTTGAATATTCATACATGAATGAGAGCAATTACTTTAATAAAATATCTAATAACATTGCCACCTACGCGCGAAAGGTTAATTGAAACTTTGTTACTTAATTTACCTACCAGAAATATTATCTGCCTGTTACAAATATCAGGATTTTTTTTTGATGGAAATTAGTCAAATTATTCAGGAATATTTTCGTGGGAGCTCTAAAGCCTCGCATTATGTCAAAATGTTCACATAACGACGCCATTTTGTATTTTGTTCGCTGTGACATGTCGAATGGCGGGAAATCTGAACGTCATTGTGGAAAGGCGCTCAAATGAACTGCTTTACAGAGCTGTGCTTAATATACTGAGAAAAATGTGAATATTTGTGGTATAATGTTTTGTCGTACAATTGTATGTTAAAAGTTCTAGCTACATATTATAAGTAAAATATTAATACAGACTGTCAAATAAAATATCGGTTAGCGTGTTTGTGTTTTGTGTACATTGAATTGGCTAGTAATATTATTGATTATTATTATCAGCCTGGATTACCCCACTGCAGGCACAGACCTCCTAATCTCCTTTCACTTCTATTCCTTTTCTATCCACGGCTAATTGACGATTAGCCGGTTTACAAGTTCTCATAGTACTAAGAATGTTCTGGAAAAAACAACATATTTAAATGTTGGAACTTACTTACTTATATGTAACAACTAAAATGTACACATGAATGCAATAAAGAGTTTGAGTTTGAGTTTACACGGCAATAGTTTCTTTATTCTGTAAGCTTTTCTATTACTAAGGGAAATATTCTTTCTCAAGAAGAGGTTTGATCACAATATAGTAAAGAGTGGTTTACCTTAAATGATCATAATAATATTATTGTCCATTGGCAGTCGTTGGACGTTTGTCGCTGATTAGTATTCACAGTATGCGACTGCACATCCCGATATAATACCCGGGTGACCTTTTATGATACCCACCACATACTGGCGTATATCCACGCAAAGGATGAGCTGGGTTGAAGGACGAATATATGTATTTGGTTCGGGAGCTTTTATTAATAAAGGACTTATTGAGGCCAGTATTTATTTATTTCCATAAATATCATTATTCGGTAAAGAAATGGAGTGTCTCGGAGGGCTCAATAATAATGCCATACGTTTACCTGGTAGGGGAAGTAGGGTAAGAATAGCACACTAGCGAATCACCTGCAACGAGTCAAACTACTTTACTAACAGCTTACCACGGTTACGTTAGCTCCACCCTCACATACGGTGAAATATTTTGGGGCAACAGTACAGACAAGAAACGAGCCTTCATCGCTCAAAAACTTTGCATCAGAGCTATATTTAACTTACATGAAACGGACTCCTGTGAGCCATTTTTTAAAAAGACGAACCTATTAACTCTACCATGTATCTATATATTTGAGACTGCAGTCTTTGTCAAAAATAATATTGAGTTATATGATTACCACACTCGTATACGGCGTAAGGACCAATTGCGCACAGTAGCTAGCAAGACTCATTTAATGTATGAAAGTATATTTTGTGCAGCTTCACGCATCAATAATTAATAATATCCCGGGGCCTATTAGAATAATTTCAGAAATAACAAAATTTAAAAAGAATCTCCATGACCTGTTAGTACACAAATGCTACTTCTCTGTTCACAGCACCAGTACAGTCTCCCTCAGTCATGATGCGTTCAGTAGCCCCCTAATGTGCATGTATAATTTAATCTTTTGTAACCATAATGTAATAATATATTTAATTTAACTTCCGTGCAAGTAACTATTGTATGCCCAATGGGCGGGACATAACTGATCACAATTTAATTATTTAAGACCTGTATTATGTACCTACCTATGATTCATAATAAAGATATTGATTGATTGCAATTATAATGAATTTAATAACATTTTATACTTTCCCGAGAATTAATATTTTACAACACGGCTTTCGCACTAATAACCCAGCTCAAATTATAATGAAGTTTGTATTGTTTGTTCAATAATATAATAACATGCATGATAACCTGCCGCCGCAAAATGTTGTGTTTATTGAAAATGACACGCGATAAATTACCACCTTCCATAAATAAGGCTTAACGAAATACAAAACAATTATTTTAATGTGTATACCGAATGTACTTAAATGTTGTATGAATTCTAGCTTGTTCCCGCGGCTACGCCTGCGTGGAGGTGGGAAATTATCCCAAGGAAACAAAAAAAAGATAAAAAGTATTCTAATTCCTATCCCAGGTAGTTTAATTCTTGTGCCAAGTTTCATCCAAATCCGTTCAGCCGTTAAAATTAAAAGAATAGGTACAGAAATATAAAAATGTAACAGACAGACAATGTTTCTTTCACATTTTATACTATTAATAAATGTATTCACCCTGACCTCGGGTAACTAAAATATTTTTCCATACTAGAAATGATCCTTCGTCTCCTAGAAAGCAGGAATACTATATGACGACCGGCCAATCTTTTGCGTGTGATCGATGACGTCACGGGTACGGTTTGTTCCGCGTCGTCATCACTTAGACGCTGAAGTGGAACACGGCGTTTGATTGGCTGCTTCAGGTTATTTATGAGTACGTCGGTGGATTTGTGTGATTATTGTTTGTTGGTATGAATTTATTATGTATGTGCTATTATGGCATACATTTTTGGCTCCTAAGTTAAATGGTTTTTATATAAAGAAGAAATGTTTGGTATGTCGTTTTTCTGTACCCTTAGGGTTTTTATTAGCAGCTCGGTGTTTGGGACCAATACCGCTGGAAATAAACAGTGAAAGAAAGATACTTAATAGAGGATTGTACGATTACTTCTGCCTATCCTTTAAGAAAAATAAGATGTAAGATCATTTTACCAGTTTTTTTTAAGTAAGTATAGAGTTTAATGAAAAGAGTAATTTGTTCCTTCCTCTGAGGACAATCTCGGCGACTTGCCAAACCTCACTTGCTTCGACAAAATGTTCGTCTGCTCATTAGTGGGTAATAAGTTCTTTTACAAATATTAA
The DNA here is from genome assembly GCA_963082995.1 of Noctua comes. Classification (NCBI taxonomy): domain Eukaryota; kingdom Metazoa; phylum Arthropoda; class Insecta; order Lepidoptera; family Noctuidae; genus Noctua; species Noctua comes. The sequence continues at coordinate 386,886 of OY720288.1, forward strand.
AACAGCTTTTACTACACAACGAAGAGGAAGAGGGTTTTTTATTTGTATGCCTAGTTTGTTTAGCCTTTCTCAAATCGAATCCAATAAAAACAATTTTAAAATTTCATCAAATAAAAAAACGTTCAAGAAACATTCTTTATCGTTCAATTCGCAAAGCCTTCTAATCCCTTCTTACCAAGACAGCCTTCTCTGAGCCCGATATCTATAAACCTATTAGTAGGTCCCTAAAACCCCACGGTACCTAATTTCGCCGCAACATAACCTCGAAAGGCACTAGATATGTCATTCTACATTGATAACGTCTAATTCTGTTGGGTAGAGTCCGTCGACAGCGGGTCAGGGGGTCGGTATGACTTCCGATCGATATTAATGTTGATAGGCAGCTGGATCGACGCCAGCTGTCGATATCGAGAGGTCGTGCGTGCTAAAATGGAATAAGCATGGACAGAAGATTTATTTTATGCTTATGTTTTTGAGTTTTGAACTTAAATCTACACTGGGATATATGTTAAAGGGAAACGCTAATTTAACAAGAGTTGTCTATCTGAAAAGTCAACCAATCAAAACCGCTAATGGGGCTTTGATTGCAGAGTTGCTGAACAATTTATTGTCCTTGTTCGGTAAAACAGCGGCCATGTTTTCGGGAAATTCAGTAACCTGACCTGTAAAGACTACCTTAAGTTATTAAAATGAAACTTTTCAAACTCTCAAGAGGCAAAGTCAGGGAAATGAATTGTTATTTATTTAATTAATTAGTCCGTGTATTCAAATCACAACTGTCATTCTTTGACAGTTGTATGAAATGGATATAATACAGCTAGAATAGACAATAGACACAGGGTGTCAATTGGCTTAATTTATTTTCGTGACCGTATATGTTGTGAAAATATTTTCCTTTAATTTACCGCCTGCGTGTACATTGTCCCGTGTTGTTCGTTGTGAGTCTTCTGTATACACTTACTCCGTGGCTCCTACCGTGTTTGCAGTAGCATTTGATTGAGGTTGAGCGAGCTGTATTCGCTGTACTGCTCGTACTCGCTGCTCCCTGTACTCTTGTATACACAGCTTTTATTGTCGTGCGGTCGGCAAGTGTTGCTGATTGCTTTGGACCGGAATTAGGTCTCAGTAGCTTGAATATAGAGGCGCTAGTGGTTATTAAAAGAGTTTATGAAGTTGGCTATACTTCAGGCCAGTTCAGGCTGATATTTTGATGACAGCGTCTGGTGCTTTAGAGAATATAGCTTTATGTTTATCGTATGCCAAGTTTAATGTTGAAACATTTGGTCATAAAACGGTTCATAGACAAATTAATAAGAAATAGTTACCTTAAAGACCAGAAAGGCAACACTGCAAACATCATAATCTAATAAAACACACTTATAGTAAAGTTAATTAACAAATCTACTACAGAGTAAGTCGTAACAATATGTCATAGTTAAAACTCACACCAAACAAACTGTGAACTAGTGTCTGCCATTACAGAGTCGTCCCGAAGTTGGCGACGCGCTCAACTCTCAACGAGTGTTGCGCGATAGTTACGCAAAGAATAGTGGTCGTGATTCATTGTGGGGCAGCTGCGGTTGTAGTCGGAGGGATGAGAGGATCCCTTTGAATTAGGAGGTGTTTTAGAGGGTTCTTTACGTATAAGGAAGGGTTTTATAGAATGATATGGTTGAATGTTTAATTAGGAAACTTTATTTAATCATCTCTGTCAGACGAAGTCCGAATCCTTTTGTACTGCTTACTTGCAATCTAATAATTTATTGAAAAATGTGTTTCTATTAGAACCTTAAGTAGTGAGACCTTCTTTATGGATCATTAAAGAAAACATAAGTACCACAAAGTATGCTTACTTACACAATATATAACTGCAACAATGCAGCACAATCTCATAAAGTCAGGCTCATTATCGCCACAGACTCACTACGTCACAGTCTCAGCACGTAGAACTTTACAACTTACGTAAATACGTTACGGCCTTACGCCAAGTCGACGTCCAAGTTGTCCGCCAAGTGGTACGGCGTACGGCCAAGTGCCAAGCCAAGGGCGGGCTCTAATTACGAGTAATGGTCGAACTTGGGACGCCTCGAGCGCGCCGTGCTCTGAAGATAATGAGCTGCGATTGTTCCTGGCTGCTTAGCCTTAAAAATAGAAATTGTTGGTGACGTTAGTAGGAAGAAATTGTGTAAAAATCGAATAGCAGCTTGAATTGGTTTCGCCGAGGCCTTATTTTTTCTTGCGATAGTTTTCCTTATCCTCGATGTTATGCCAGCTACTTTTTCCATTTTCATCATTCCGTTCCATTAGTCGTTTTGTTTATAGAATATGATTCTAAGCGACAGAACATTGGCATTTACAAACAATAAATTATCCAATAGCATCACAAGATTAAATGATATTCAAATTCCATAATAACAATATTAGCAGTAATGGTTCTCTCACGGCTGTGACTAGTATTCGGAGGATACCCAAACAAATTTAATTAAAGCAGTTAGGTTCAGAATAATTTGAACGCTTGTTTCTGTAGCCGTACGGCGGCGGCGGCGTGCGCCGTTCATATTCCAACCCCTTTGCTTTGAATACGTTAATGTATGCGGTTGAATTATTTAGGAAACTATCATTAAGCATGGACTTCAATAATGACTTCTTCTGTTTAAGTTTATTTGGTTTTTAAGGGAATATTGTGTTTTGCCATCGCTCATTACGCCAAAGAGGCTAGAGATAATATTCAGTGAGTTGAGTGAAACCTATACACGGTTTTTTTTCTTCCCAGCTTGTGTATTTGGTTGTGAAAGTTTTCCTATAAATTTATTGCACAATTAAAGTAAGCGTGACTTCACTTTTTAAAAATATAATATAAAATATATATACTCAAATAAGTATATGACTCTGTGTATTCACGACTTTTTATATATATCCACTATTTGTGTAGAACATTTTAATATCCAGTGTTAGTGAGTGTACGTTTTGATGTATTTATAAAAAAAAACAAGCAAAAGAACAAACTTAAAAATGTCTCAACCACCGCAACAAGGTTTCGTGCCTGAAAAGGTTCTGGAGTTCAACCGGAGGGCCTCTCAGGAAGTTTCAGAGTCTGCTCCTCATCCAAAACTTCGTCCTCAAGAGAAAAAGGAAGCCCACCAGAACGGGACTGACAAACAACCCGAGAAGCCATCCAGAGATGAGAAACCAAAGGTCGAAACTGGTTATGCATCCAGGCAGAACCTGGAGAGCAAGAATCCTTTCTCTCCCAACTTTTACCGGAATAGCCGACCTCACGGCCACTTCGAGATGGGTCCGCGCGGCCTCGATTACTCACCCCATAGAATGGGACTTGACTTCTCCAACCGGCTGCGAGATTATGGCCCGCAAAGGTCCACGTCTATCCATGGACATGAAATGACCGATGCTCCCGTGAAACCTGAGTATTTGGGACATCGGAGTCACTTTGGCAGTCAGATCGTGCCGGGTGGGATCAACCACCCTGATGTTGTCTTCAGACAACATGACTACTACAGCCAGATGGGGTTCTCTCCTCCTCGGGCGTCTAGGTTCTCCTCGCAGGAGTACCTGAACGCACCAGCTCAATACGGGCGCTGGCCTGACTACCGCCAGGAGTACAGGCAGCGTCGCCGCTCGCAGCAGGATCTTCACTCACTCGGACAAAGTCCTGAAACAGGTATTTATCAATTTCATTCTTGACTTCTCCCATAAACTATAAATAAAATTATCAGTAAACGAATTTCCAAACTGTTTAGTTACCAGACAAGCTTAAACTGTTTCTCAATGAGACAAGTTATACCGATCATAAATTAATCTAGGGTTTAATATAACTTTTACCCGAAACAATAAGCGGCAATTTTGCTTTTCGGCTATCTATTCCTTTTCGGCATACATACCATCCGCGATAGAAGTGGTCCGTTAGTAGATTTATGTTTGTGGAGCGGACTCGACAAACATTTTTATAAATTGAACGCGCTATGGCGCCCGCGTATTGATCATACGTTTTGTTTCAATTGACGAATGGCCTGTCGAAACGAACCGTGAACCGTGGACGCTAATAAAACTCAATCAGAGATTAAATATTTTGTCTCCAAATATTCACATCGTGGCGTCGTGTATAAACTACGGCGGCTAGGTATTAAAGCAAACACTAGAGATGCTTCATTTCGTGTTCTCATCAATTATTTCAAAAGAAAAATCTGTTAAATGCGAAAGTCGTCTTTAAAGTACCATCAGGTAAGATTGGCAGCACTTACGGCACCGAGGAAAAAGGATACCTCTAATTTAAAAGTACCGTGAAAGAAACTACTTCTTTTAATAAAAAGTCATAGCAGGAAGTTCCAATATTAAATATTAAGACTTTCTCAGGGAATAAGAAAAAAATAATAATTTTGCAATCAGGAAATGTAAGTAGAAGCAGGTGGTCCAATAATCCCGAACCCACTTAACCTGGAAATATATGCTTAAAAATTTTTGTTCGCGTAATCCTTCGAGTAAATGTTATGAAGTTCGCGGAGGTTCGGGTAAGTTCGGCTATGTTCGGGTGTGTGTCGGAATTAGCCGACACGCCGACTATATGAGTGATTTATAAGTTCGTGCACACACGCGACCCGACGTGAAGGTGTAGCGAAGTAGTTTTTATTTTAAGGAAGATGGATTTGAAAAGTTTGCGGCGAACTTTGATTGAGTGCAGTTGGAATTGTTTTTTTGGTTTGTAGACAGGGCTAGCATTTAAAGTATTTTAGTGTGGCACGAACTAGTTAGTTGGATTCTTTCATAGGTATTCAATTTTCAATTCAATCATTTTATATTCATGATAAGTACCTCTCCTGGCACACTAAACCCGAATGAATTAATGTTTTGCAAAAAAATATGAAAGAAATCCGTAAAACAGCTTTATTGTCATAGTTTCCTTCCCTACCATTTAAACAATTGGTCTTATAATGACGCAGTTGTTGTCACTTCTGTGTCTTATCTTCCGTTATCGATCACTTCATATGAGCCATGTTTATAGGTAACGATTATTATCAAAACATGGTTTGTATGACCCGACTCGACCCTCGTAAATATTACTGCAGGAAATATCATTACCGAAACCCTTCCTCTGAAATACATTGAATTGTTTCACATTAAACACACATTAGCTACTAACTTACAAGTGATTTTAAACTGATAGCTGTTAACATAAGGTTGAATGTTGAGTGCAGGTGTTAGAGATTCATAACGTTGTTATATAGGGTGTTTTGAGCGCAGGTGATCGCTGAAAGTTTCAGCGGGTACTTCACACGCTTGTCGCACACATGAGCGATCGGTTCTCAGTGTACTGAACGACTTTAACACAAGACTGATGCGTATTTTATAGCATCGAAAATATATGGAAACATTTAGACAGTTTAGGTTTATTTGACAACTTTGTATTTCATTTAGTTCAATCCAAATAAAAATCATTTGTTTTGGAATTAAAAATATAAAAATATTTTATTTAGAAATGAAAATCCATTGTAATATTTTACAATTAGAAAGTTTCATAGATTCAGATAAATAGGTTCTCGGTACTGAAATCATCTAACGCTATTGCGGTACACTCTTATCTAAAAGCATAAAATATGCACAACATAACACCTGTCACCCCGAAGGGCTAGGCAGAGATATTCCATCCACATTTAGCCAATTAAGGATATTACCATCAACCGGGCTCGAGGCTTCCCTTTCATACTTAATTAGTGGTAAGTGATGTGTATGACATGACATTAATGCATGCTGACGAATTAGTGTCAAAGAAACCGAAGACTTTATAAAAGGTACATGAAATTGTGATTACCAAGTCAAAGGCGTATCAGCGGCGTGTAATCAAAGGTCGCCATATTGCATCCGCGCCGACATCCCATTAAAATATCCTGTTTATCGCGCGGTGCTATGAGATGAGGGGAACGGTATATTTTTCCAATCAGCTGTAGCTACTCCACCGTAGTACGTAGGAAAAGAAAGCAGAAAGTTAACTTTGATCTGTGCACGAAGATAAATTCGTGTTTCATTAATGTTGCTTGATACTTAAAATGCAAGCATAAAATGTCAGACATACATACTTACGTTTCCTAATCAGTTGAAGTTTCTAAGAAAGCCTGAAACTTAAAGAAAGATATACGTTTATTTGGCATATGTACACACCATTAATAAAGGAAAACTCAAAGGCGTTACTACTGTTAGTTTACTGCCCGGTCTTAAGGGAATAGAATTTTCAATCATCACATGATCCGAAATACGTCCACTGTTGGGCATAGGCGTCGCGCAAACGTCGCCAACATATTGAAATCTTACGAACAGCTTATAATTAATAAGTCTCGTACAATGTGTCCAGTATAACTTTCTGCCTCTATTTCCGCGTGGTGGTATATCAAGTCCCGGGGCGCCTCGCCCGGGCTGAGCTCGCGAAGGCTGCCTCTCATCCCTCATCCCTCCGTTTTCATTCAATTTTAGTGCGAATATGTTCCTCCAGGCCCGAGTTTTTGTTCCACTAACAATATTTTACTTTGATATCATTTAGACCCTAGTTCGGCTACAAACATTGCTCATTTTCGCGTCTTTGAAGTTGGTAACCACTTTAAGTTTTGTAAAACTTCATTAAGATGAAAATAGAAAGGGGATATTGAGAAGGGGTGGCTAAAACAAGATGGACGGTTTTAAAAAAGCTTTTTTGTGTAAAATAAGTCAAATCTTGGTCGATAGTTTTCTATACTATGCTAAATACAACAACAAACATACAATAAATATTTGTTTTTCCATTACATTCCACAAAATTTAAAAAACTCACAAGAGAAGTTAACCCTTACGATCTCAGTCAACTCAACAGCACTACCCAATAACGTAAACTTTACTACCCTCAAAGAGTAGCGGAGTAGTGGCGGGTTAACATTGACCCAAAGATGTAGCCCGCGGTCGTTGACCTGGCGCCGCGTATCGATCCCATTCATGCGTGGCGCTGAACATGCCGCTCATCTGCCAGCGGAAACTTCTGCTGTGGAGAAAGGAAGAAGGAAGGATAAAGAAAGAATAGTAATTTAATATTGTAATACATTTTTTAAGAAAGTTGTTTATTCTTCTCTATAAAAACATACCTTAGTGAATGGACTAGGTACTTCAATCAATTTTGTCCCCTTGACAAGTTTGAAATTCAGAAGTGCATTTTAATGGTCGTATTAAAATGATTGGTACATCTTATCAGCACTGTTACTTACGGCGTTCTTGAAGTATCACAAAACTATGAAGTAGTTGATGAAAACTGACAATGTTTTAGTAAAACACGTGCTTTTTCAGCATGTTCGTAACTTGTTGCTATTGTTTTCATACCGACAGTTTTATGACTTAACTGTCCATTTTCAATAAATTCCTTTTTTTGTCGGTTCATACCAAAATGGTATCGATAAATAGCTAACAAAGTTTTTTGCTTTACACCTCCTTGTAAAGAAATACTTAGATTCAATTTCATTAAAGTTCCCTCTATAGCAAATTACCCTATAAACGAAACTGAAGTATGACAGGTCTTACTAGCAACTAGTTAGCGGTTCCGCGGCGCCCGACGGCTTTGTTGTCAAATGAGAAGATCAGGGCTAAGTTTGAGGTCGGCTGAGGTATTGGAAAGTAGGGTTACAACCTGGACAGGTGTCTATCCATCTATATTTATGGTATCCATAAATCTTTTGGCGCAACGAAAGCCGCCATCTAGTCTCTTCAATACAACTTCCATAGATCATTTCACAAATGTTTACTACCAGCGCTTTTCTGACTGTCATTTGTTGTATTTAACTCTGGTTCAGAGTTATAATCTACTTCGGCTCTGCTCGATGTCATTTAAAGAGAAGCTGTCAAAAACGTCGTCAATTCGAAGATTTTTTCGGAATCGTTGTTTGAGTGACGTTGAGTGGGATCAAGGAAATTGAGAAGTTGAATGGGCTTGGAATAGCGGGACATTGTCATTAAATTCAGTATACCTAAGTATTACCTAATATAAATAAAGCAATGGTGCATACCTCATTTAACGAACAAATACACTTGATTTAAGTTGTTGTGGTTTCAATCAATAATGCGAATCATGTCGAAGGCAACTTTCCGAGAAATCCTGAATACTCTGAACAACATTTCTCAAATTCTTGTAACTATTAAATTCTAGACTAAAGCCTTCTTGCTAAGGGCTTGTATTTCCACAATAAGCTGTAACCTGCATGTGTGCTGTATACATGCATGTCGGCTTCTCCTCAGGGAAAAAATATACTCACAAAAATGTACGCAAATTAAACAGTACACGAGTTTTGTTAAATTCTCCTCTTTTAAAGTAAAGGGGGATTGGGGATTGTTATCTCAAGCCCCCATAGTTAGGGCGAACTTTAACTTACATGGGGAATAATAAGCCGTAACAATGGGATAGCTTGCAGGTGTAGTGGCGTAGAGGATATTATGTTTCATATTATGATGTGTGCCTACCTTTGTTCCCGAATTTCGTAGTCAGATTTGATGAAGGCTGGGACTGTATGATGTTGCTCGACACCGGGTTTGCTGCGGTCATGAAATTTCAAATCTGGTGTTGTTTTGGCGTCGTAAAGCAACGTTTTGGTTTAGATGTCGGTGGTATTGTTAGTTAGTTTTGTAGTTTTATCTTAACTTGTACGAATATTTGATTAAAAGATCAGCCAAACTGACACTGACTGGACTGAAAAATACTTCAGTAGATAGTATTTGCCTGGTGGTGAGCTCGTCCGCAGTTACGTCCGTAATCTGTCAGCACCGGTTTGACGGGATCTTTCAAAACACTGATTATCCAGTAATCAACAATTTAGTCATAGTATTTCTTAAATTACATAGTTTCAAATCCTTTAAAACACGGTCGTATGACACCACGATAAGTTTATCTCGCTGTGCCAGTTCACTCACACTGAAGTGTTCACATTCCTACATCTAACTGTACAAAAACTCCGCGACTGTGTGAGCTATTAAGGCCACCATACATAATGTTTGAAGTTTCAATCTGAATGTAGATCTACTCAAGGTCTACTTGACTCATCATTTGTGTCTTCCGTCTTGGGAAGACAAAAGTTCCATTTCTCTTAAGCATTATTGTTTCATAGTATTTTTCTAAGTTTATGGCGGTTCATGGGACCTTTGGCGGTTTATATATTCAAAAACCAATACAGTACGAGAAAGAGGAACTCCAAAGATTTTAAGTCGATAAAAGTTCGACGTAGCCATGTTCGCCAGAGTAGAGCATATCCATATCAGATTTCCCCACAAAGCAGATATACACAGTAATTACTGTATCCACTTTCCTACCCCAGCAATTCAAAACTATGATCACAAAATACGTGAACTTGATCGCAGCACTAATTAATCCTCATTTATCAACATCCAAGCTTTGGGCCGCAGCCTGTAGCCTGTAGGCTGTAATGACGCTGACGGGCGCTCATTAGCGAATATAACAATAACGCGTACTTACTGTACCCACTACTACTACCTACGAGGTTGAGGGTCGTTAGCGATCCTTATCGACTGGAGTTACTGATGGTAGGGCTAGGCGTAGATAGTAATTTTTTGGTTACAAAAATCTCTTACCACGATTTATTTTTATGGTTATACCTTTGAGCGTTGTTGATTAAAAATAAGAATTTTATTTTCCTGTCTCTGCTACATTTGGCGATCAGATGTCTAAACTTATTCAGTCGTATTGATGGCACTAATTACATAATGAGCCCATTACAGTACATTCAGGATCACATGTAAAATGGACCGTGATACAATTCCACCTATATGTAATTATATACTATATCCACTGCCGGACATAGTCCTCTCCCAAGTTACCTGTTGTAGTATTGATTTGTCTATTTTGCAGAGAAAATCGTAACCTGTTTAAATATTCTCTACGTTACCGTAGACACGATCTTTTTAAAAAACCTATTACTTTTATTACCGGCCAGAAACGACCACCTCAATGAAAAAACCCAAATATATATCTATTCAAATATCCTGCAAATACATGGTTATGTTAGTAAGAGGGGCTATCGAGCTGCATCGCAAACTTGGCGTATCAATATCGAGCAACTTGGTCGGTGGCCAAGCGCATTTTTTTGTCTGCCGGCCGACTTGGCGGGATTAGGCCTAACTTGGCGGAACTTGGCAATTTCTTTTATTCGAATATCGAATGCATTGATTTAGAAAAGTAGGGTGTTGAGTTTCTTTTGCGTGTCTGAAGTTCCTTTTATGATCTTGTTTAAACGAGGTGCAATTTTAATCTTACTTATTTTCTTAAATGTATCACTTTATATTTAACTCTGACTGTTCAAGTTGATATAGTAATGCCAGCTACAGGAATCTGCTTTAGTCCAGATACATCACTGTCTCCTTCCATTATTATTATGATTTTATTCAAAACAGCGAGACACAAAAAAACCTGAAATAAACTCAAATCAGCATAAAACAATCCCTTCTTCCGTGAGAGTTTCATTCGTCTCATCCGTCCGAACGAATTTAAAAAGCGCCTCTAAACGAATGCGCATACAATTACGCGCGTAACTTATTCCGTGGCTATCTGCGCGCACGCTGGCGTGTTGGCGGCAATGATGGCCCAAGTGCTGGCTGAATTGAAATTATGTTGATGTTAACGAGTTGGGGCATTACCATACAAGCTTTTATGGGGTTGGGGGCCTGGTGAACGCGAGTGGAGTGAGAGAGCATTTTGTATTTGACAGAATAGCTACAAAAGAGCGCTTTGCCTGTGGATTCCTGCCAAGTTTGATATGATTGTATTATATGCTGTTAGTTGCATATTGCGAGCTTTTATTTTGCATTAAGCCTGACCAGATATGAAAAGACTTTTATTTTAATAATTTCACACAACATTTCCATATTCTCCATGGTCTTTATAAAAATAACCAAGTGTATGCACAGTGGAATACAAATGAATGGCATATAAAAGCCAGTGTTGCTAGTATACGAGTGCAGCGATAGCCGTGTTAAGATTTTAGATTAGACACGCTGTTGTGAACAGAAATAAGTTTATGCAATATTCTTTTATGAGCTCGGTATGTCTTCATTCTGTTTTGTTCAACAGATTGGCTTTTTAAACACACGTAAACATTGTTTTGATATCTAGTTAGCAAAAAGTAAGAAGGTAACATAAAAGGTTTTAGTAGTAATAAGTAAAGCTTTGGGTTATTTTATGTAAGGTTCGTCTGAAGAGGAAAATTCGTTAATCAAAATTGTAATCTCTGAAACTTCACAATTTTCCACCAAAATAATGTTTAAAAGGTTTAACTCAATTTTATTAGCAGGCACATTCCTTTACCCAGTTAATTCAAATCATATTACTTTTTAATTTCTGTTTATTTATTCTCGAATGACTCAAATCTCAAATGCTTTCAGAAAAGTCAATTTCTAAAAAGGCTATTCTTTCTATCCATCAAACTTTTTTTAGTAACTCTTCGTTTTAGTTCCTTCACAGCATAAAATTGTTCATATTACAAGCCCTGTAATGTATTTCTCAACTCAATTTGTCTAGGTCGGCTAGCCAAGGGCGGTTTTCTGCAAAAAAAATAATAACCATTACAGCATATTCCTATGTTATGAATCCAGCAACCCACGCCAACCTCTCCGGTTGCTCTGTAATAGTTTCATAACGCTTTATATGCCATGCCGGGATGAGAGAATGCTAATATTCCGAGTCGAGAGTTATAACGAAAAAGAAGATGGCGCCCTCTAGCGTCTGAAACAAGTTCGCTATGGTAACTACGTATTAAAACTGCGCTGTGATTACTTGAGTGTAACAAGAATGTGGTGAAAATAATCTACATACAAAATATAAGGGGTACCAAGCAGCAAATCCAGAACCTGGGTTATCTGGGTCAATGGCTAAGCTAAACACTACTGTATCTAGATACAGAGAAAATATTCAATAGAAGCCCAAACTAAATGTTCTGAAATTAAAATCGAAAATTGGTTATCAAAGCTCGTTCTTTCTCTGTATGAAAAGAGCCTTTTCCCAGCATAATTTACTTATCATTGTACCCGTTACGAGTAGCTATAGGTATAGGCTTTAAATCTATCACTCGACTGAATCATCAGTAGCCATCCAGCTAGTCTATCGCTTCACATAAATCGCTACGAAAACATTGACACAGCGCTGCAGCGCCAATGATGCTGCCTGTTGATTTTGTACCGCGCTTCATAATTCACTCACCGTAGAACAAACAAATTAAATTCAACTACGCTTTGTTACAAGTATGAATTTAAATTAGTAACTTCATTAATTTGTGTTTTAGTAATTTTGTTATATTAGTTAAAATTATACCATCCTCTACTCTGTGGTCTGCGGTGCCCATAAATTATTATGAAAAAAAAAAATAATATGTCGTCTTTGTCCAAATAGAAACACAATTAAAGCAACCACGTATTAGATTAATAGACGTAGTGATTACAGTAATGTCCTTACGAAACGGAAAATACGTATTCATTAGCAATGGATGTTGTACGGACTGTTGTGTATGACATTGTCTGAGCCATTCGATTTCTGTAGAAGAAAATCTTTGGTTTTTTAATAGTTTAGTGTTTGCGTAAAAAGTATGCAAAAGTGACGCCTGTAAACCTCAATCATATGACAGACGTACCACCGTAAATCCTGGCACAGTTCGATATCGTCAAGGTAAAGGCCAAAAATAACACGCATCCTTAACAGAACGAATTCTGACAGAAACAAAGGAAAAACGATAGAAATAAAAATGTTCATTTTGGTTTTATTATTAAACTAGCTTCTGCCCGCGGCTTCGCCCGCGTGGAGTTCGGGAATTGCCCACGGAATCTTACTTCTGGGATAATAAGTAATCTATGTATGTATATTACATACATAGATTTACATGTACTTGCTATTGCAAATATTTGTTCATAGTAATATCAATTAAATTACATATGTGAAATGTCTTGGTTTGAGATTGGACACTGGGACACCAATCAAATGATTTATTAGGAATCTATTTATAGACATAATACTTTGACATAATATTTAATATCAATGTCCCGTATCGCGAGCCAACGCGAAAATCGGTGGAATAAACCATATTCACAGACACGTACGTCTACCTCAGAAAAATCCTACCTACTTAGTAATAGGTAAATACTCCCGCGCCTCGCACGCCCTCCGCAATTTTGGAAAAACTGATACACATGTCTTATAATTTTAATTGAAGAGTGTGAACATCAATTTTCGAGTCAATCGACCGATATATCAGTCAGCCAGACAGGACATTGAATTTTAAATTGGGGGATGATTTTGGAAAAACTGTGATACACGTATCTCATCATTTTAACTGAAGTATATGTAGACACAATTTCAAGTCAATCGACTCAGAGAATAAAAAGTTTCATAGAAAATTCAACACCCCATTTCACCCTCTTAGGGGTGAAATTTCGAAAAACCTTTTCTTAGTGGATACCTACTCTTTACAAAGAGTACACTGTCCAAATTTCATGTTTCTAGGACCAGTGGTTTGGGCTGTGCGTTGATGTATCAGTCAGCCAGTCAGGACATTGAATTTTAAATTGGGGGATGATTTTGGAAAAACTGTGATACACGTATCTCATGATTTTAACTGAAGTATAATATGTAGACACAATTTCAAGTCAATCGACTCAGAGAATAAAAAGTTACATAGAAAATTCAACACCCCATTTCACCCTCTTAGGGGTGGAATTTCGAAAAACCCTTTCTTAGTGGATACCTACTCTTTACAAAGAGTACACTGTCCAAATTTCATGTTTCTAGGACCAGTGGTTTGGGCTGTGCGTTGAAATATCAGTCAGCCAGTCAGGACATTGAATTTTAAATTGGGGGATGATTTTGGAAAAACTGTGATACACGTATCTCATCATTTTAACTGAAGTATATGTAGACATAATATCAAGTCAATCGACTCAGAGAATAAAAAGTTTCATAGAAAATTCAACACCCCATTTCACCCTCTAAGGGGTGAAATTTCGAAAAACCCTTTCTTAGTGGATACCTACTCTTTACAAAGAGTACACTGTCCAAATTTCATGTTTCTAGGACCAGTGGTTTGGGCTGTGCGTTGATGTATCAGTCAGCCAGTCAGGACATTGAATTTTAAATTGGGGATGGTTTTGGAAAAACTGTGATACACGTATCTCATCATTTTAACTGAAGTATATGTAGACACAATTTCAAGTCAATTGACTCAGAGAATAAAAAGTTACATAGAAAATTCAACACCCCATTTCACCCTCTTAGGGGTGGAATTTCGAAAAACCCTTTCTTAGTGGATACCTACTCTTTACAAAGAGTACACTGTCCAAATTTTATGTCTCTAGGACCAGTGGTTTGGGCTGTGCGTTGATATATAAGTCAGTCAGTCAGTCAGTCAGTCAGTCAGTCAGGACTTTGAATTTTATATGTATAGATAGATGGTTCGAGAGGAAACAAAGAACAGTTTATTTTCCTCTTCACCTCATCAATCGGGCACCCCCTGTGTTACGGGCAGGAGGGGGGGGGGGGGGAGAGGGGGTGAATATGATGGTGTTCAGGTGACGAACGACCCGTCAGGAACTTTTATTGAACCCGATTTAGAATGGCTTTTTTGTTTAAGATGAGAAATCATTTTTTGTTAATGTTATAACGTGTGGAATGTCTAATAGAATGTTTTTGGCAAAAAAATAATTACATTTTAGAAAGTCGTCAATATTCAAGCCTTTTCCGTAGCATGTTAGGGTAGGCTTCCAGCTTAACCGGAAGTAGATGAATACCAGCATTAAACTTTCAAGACTCCCCACTTAAAAAGCATATATCATCATCTGCCTAGCCTTTTTCCCAACTATGTTTGAATAGGCTTCCAGTCTAACCGGATGCAGCTGAATACCAATATTTTACATGGAGCGACTGCCTATCAGACCTCCACAACCCAGTTAGTACTGGGCAATACCATACCCCTTGGTAAGACTGGTTGTCAAACTTTCAGGCTACTGACTACCTATAACGACTGTCAAAGATCTACAAATGACAGCGGGGACCAACGGCTTAACGAAAACTTAAAAAGCATATAAATATGTAAATATCATTAACTTGCATGTTTAGAGAGTTGAAATCTTCAACACGAGTAGACTTCTACTACTAAACTAATTTCTTCAATAACTCAATGTCTCATAACATTGCGCAATGTACGATGTCACAGTTCAAAGAAACGCCTTGTTTACATTGTTACTATACATCAATGCCTGGGACTAGAACCAAAATCGCTCAATAACTGTACGTACTGTCGACCACAAAAGTGCTTGGTTGACATTTTTGCACTAATATAACTATTAGTCTTACCATCGTATTATCCAGTAACTGAGTTGTGGAGGTCTGTGAGGCAGGTCGCTTCGTGCAAAATGCTGGCATTCAACTGTGTCCAATTAGACTGGAACCCGACCCCGACATAGTTGATCAATTCAGTCAACATGAAATAAAAAATTAATTTAAGCAACTAGTCAAACAGAATCAGTGAAAACAAAAGACGCTCGATCAGGAAATTCATTAAACATTTACTAATTAAACAGATACGAAGAAAAGAATCTGAGAAATTCGCATAACAATAATTCACGTCCTCTCGCTAACTAAGCTAATGAAACATGACGCTTTTACAGCGAGCAATGTATACAGCAGGTTATTAATTCCTTTCCTTATGAAAATGTTGATCAGTTTCGGAAACTTTCATATAAAAATCGTTACTTCGTGGCCATTTGCTTAATAAAATATGGAAATACTGCTATTGTCAGCGGGTTCGCTCGCGTGGAGGCGAAAATTGTCCCACGGGAGCGTACTAATGGGATAAAAAGTCTGATTGTATGTAATAATCCAGATTATGATCTACCTATGAACTGCTACTGGGTGAAAAGGTTATATTTTGAATATTAGTATGGACTAGCTTGTGCCCGCGGAGTTCGATAATTTATTTATTTATTTATTTACACTTCAAGCACAAAAGCACATTGGCGGACTTAATGCCATAGGCATTTTCTACCAGTCAACCTTTGGGTGATGCAGAGACAAACAGTGGTAGGTGTATCTGAAAATAGTTTTAATTAATAATACGCTATAAGTATATATAAAATACTATAAATATATAACAAATACTATAAATACATATCAAAATTTTGATAAATGAAAATAGACATTTACACGAATATACTAAAATAAAAACACAAACAATGGGGAAAACATTACCGTCGTGACGAAACTGCCAGCTTCTTCCGAATGTACTCGCGAACTTTAAATTTGAAAGATACGCGATTGGTTACCATCCTGATTTCCTGGGGAAGCGCATTCCACAGAGATATAGATTGGACAAAGAATGATCGGTGAATGAAGTCAGTGCGGTGAGAGGGACATTGAAGCATACGGTTTTGCGATGATCGCAGGCTCCTGTTATGGTTGGCGCATATACGGAAAGTGGGGAGCAAGGTAACTAGGGGAAGTGGGACAAAACAAGAAAAGAAAACAAGGTGGTAAGCGCCCTTTGCTCCCTACGCTGACGTATGGGCAAACACTTTAGAAAAGTCCGGTGCTCGGAGACATGATCATATTTACGCAAATTGAAAACGAATCGAATGCAGTTATTTAGAAGACGGTCAAGTTTGTCGAGGAGATCCGCATTCAAGTCAAAGTAGCACACGTCACCATAATCGATGATAGGAAAAATTAAGGACTGTACAAGCCTTGTTTTCGTATTAGAGGGTAAAAAGTTTCTCAAACGGTACAGAGCCAGCAACGAACCAGTAATTAACCAGTAATTATCCCACGGGATCATACTACCGGGATAAAAAGTATCCTATGATAGTTATTTATTTGTGCTAAATTTCATCCAAATCCGTTCAGTTGTTTTTGCGTGAAAGAGTAACAATCATCCATCCATCCTCACAACTTTCGCATTTATAATATTAGTAAAAATTATAATATAATATTAGTATGGATTCTAAGTAAGGTTTAGGTTTTCGTAAGTAGACGGTATAACGGCATCGCGATCACGGCATCCAAATTGCGAATGAAACTGAGTTATTACAGAAAGACATTCGAAACCGTCAAAACATGGCGATGGCAAATAAACCCATCGTTCAATAATTTCCCTTAAACATCGGGCTATTTGTTCCCTTCATTGTAACGTAATGGATGTCGAGCGGTAAAACAAAGCTTCAGTTACCAAATTATAATTTCGTGAAAACGCGAAAATTCTTCGTAATTTTGTAGACGATGTTGATTAAGTTTACTGTGCTATCAAATTGGGTCGCCCAATGTAAACTGTTTTGTTCTTACTTATTTTTCTCTTGAGTATTATTTGTTTGTGCCAGCACTTAGGATTCTTCAAAGTAAAAATCATACACGCAAAACTTGGCTGTTTTCTCCAGTAATACCAGAGGCGTAATATCAGAGGCGCCGAGCAAAAGAAATTCTTTCGTTCGACCTTAAAATTTTAGTGTAACTTCAAATACTTATTTTCAGGCTCAATATTAAAGATTGGGCATTTCCAACACGTTCGCCTTACAAGCAATATTGATCTCTATTGACTTTTGATATGGTTGATATTAAACTGGTTTGGGAAAACTTTGCGCCACTCAGCTCAATTCACATCGACCCCATCGTGGGTTTCTTACGATTTTATTTCTCATATAATCGAAGCCGTATTTCTAGACATCTGTGTTATATTTTCTGAAATGTTTGTTCCATCAAGACTTGGCTAAACACTCCTCTTTTTTTAACCTACTTTACCATTTACTACCCTCCGGTAGTAAAAAGATTTTATGTATCTTTCGCACTTTTGGTGGGGAGAATGTCAAAGTTTCATCAACCCAACTTTTGACAGCACGTTGATTAACATACATAAGCAATATTATGTCATCCATCACATGTTTTTTTATCGTTTATGTTTTAAGCCCGGAAAAGTTCATCAACACGGAAACAAAGTTATAACAAATTACAACACAGCATCTAGACATAATAAAATTAAGAGTTTTACTGGTTTTACGACCAAAATAAAAATCCTAAAATAAAAAGATAACCGCGTTATGGGCGACTACGTACCACCACCATGTTGGTACACTCATGCACAGCGGTATAATTGTGAACAGCTGTGAACACAGAGCAGTCACAACAGTAACTCAACACCGCAACATCCTTCAGTTTGTTTACTATAAACCGCGATTTGGGTGGAAATAAAACGGGCGGGTCGTTGATAAGTCATAAAACAAGCGAATGGCAGCCATTGACCGGTGTGACGTCACATATTGATAGTAATCTGTGCTTGGGTTATTTCTGTCAGTGTCGTGACGTGGGTTTCTATTTCGATGCTTTTTATTTCGGTAGAATGGAGGCTATAAACAACGAAATCTTTTGTTAGAAGAAAAAGACTTCATACGATCGATAACCTTGTCCGAAACCTGTGAAAGAACTTGTTGTCATCTGCCAATCTATCGATATCGTCAAAGGAAACGATCAAAAGTTTAATGAGAGACGCGCAGAACCGAGTTGTAAGGGGGGCCTAGCAGTGGATGATTCCGAGCTTATAATTACGATGATGATTATCTGCCAAAATGTTGTTTGTCCAGAATCTAATAGTTCAGTAGCAGCAATTATGAAAATTGGGAATATTACCGTTTTCACACTTTACCTGTCACAGTTCAACCAATTATGCTCACAGAGAAAACAGTTGTCTTACTAAACAAGTTGCACGCCCGACGATCATAAACCATACGCCACGCGGGTTTATAGCATTTTTACTTTTATTGCATTACTGAATTAGATTAACTGGCACACGATGTTATACACGATTCAATAGTCACATAAACATCTGAAATATGTAAACAAAACGCTTTGAAACTGATTTATAATGGAGATGCCTTTTGTTGTACGAAGATTTTAAAAACGTCTAGAGATTGTTTGATTCTCTAAATATCGAGATACTGTGGTTATTTGTAAGCCTTGAAAGAATGAAAGCATTCTTTGGTATAGAGAAAGTATTTGTTTTCATTGTTTCTTGAACCATGAGGTGATGAAAACTATTATTATTTCTTACCATATGGGGTGTTGAAACGATGGGAATCGAAGTATTGGAACTGATTGTTTGAATCTTTTAACAGTATTCGGGAATCAAAGAGTGAAGTTCTCTCAATATTTACCCTTTCCATCGTTTCTGGGTTTTATTTATTTCAATAAGTATGAAAATAACAAATATTCTGATTTGAACGTTATCATAAAAACGTGGGGTTGTTATTACATCTTCAATTTCTTTGAAAAGCAAGAATTTACTCTTTCAAAGCTTTAACTGTTGAGCTTCCTACGAAAATGTACAACAACTGTGGCAGGATCTTCTCTAGTTTATTATTTCTTTACAATTGAAATTTCCAAACCCAGTAACACTACGGTTTATTAAAGAAAAAGAAAATCACTATCATTAAAATGTTCCGTCTGAAAGTACACAAATGCTATCTGAACAACACTTTCCTCAATAAAAAGCATTTACTCCAATTATATTTTTCCCTGAATCTAGGGTAGTTGGTAACTGGAGCACACGACAGCGATCCGGTGGTCAAACGTCTGAAAGACTGTAAGGGCAGCAGACCGGGTTGACTGTGTTGTTTGGTCAGTTTTTGATTAACCTTTATTGTTTACACATGTATGGACGTGTACATGTTCATTGCATGGCTAGTTTCAATGTCAAATGGTGATCATTTTCAGGAATGGGTAACCGTAAAACGCATCTATTCATTTGGTCTCTAAGCTTGTTCCTGTCTTTATAATTTGAAGGTGTATAGTAGAGACAGAAATACTTTGATGCATTTTGATTTTTGGGGGTGAAGCAAGTATCAGTTAGTAATGCACCAGGGACAGGTTAGACCGCCGTTTGCTGTAAATAATCTCATTGTATCTCTCGCTTCTCTTGTGCTGCTCCACCCCATCTTGTGTTAACCAGTTCACGGTCCACACTAATTGTACTTTCAGTAAAATTATATGCTTATGTTGTGATAAACAAATACAGCTTTTTAAATCTTTCTCAGCAATAAATAAACTACGACGTATTTATTTATAGTAATAATGTTCTAATAAAATATATCAACGCTGTATAAGATCAATGTGCATTAATACTATATTTAAGTGTAGTGTTTTATGTGTCCGTAGATTTATGTTGAAGTTTACTATTTGTATACGAGATTGTTTTATTGCTGAGAAAATTTATGTATCTCCGTGTCTTCTTGCCCAATCGGTAAAGTTTGCTGTATTTAGCAAATGTGACGTCAAGTATACATTACTAGCTCATGTCCGTGGCTTCGCCCGCATGGGTTGTTGTAATTGTTCTACGGGATCGCACTACTGGAATAAAAAATCCGAAATCCTGTGTGTTAATCCAGGCTACAAACTATCTGTGTTTCATCCAAATCCGTCCAGTAGTTTATGTGTGAAAGAGTAATACACACACATTACATGCATCCATCCATTCTCACATTACATGCATCCATCCATTCTCACATTACATGCATCCATCCATTCTCACATTACATGCATCCATCCATTCTCACTAACTTCCATATTTACAATAGTAGTATAAGATAAACAGGTATTTTGAGCTTATAATAGTAGGTAGGTACCTCACCTTGCTCACAGCTTGTTCATGATTTCTAACCATGTACAAGTTTTCTCCCGAAGTTTTCCTACACTTTAGTTAGTATGCATATGTGTGTGTTTGTGCATAAGATTTACTAACAAAGTTCAGGAAGCGCGGTACTTACACAGCATGAAAGGCCACGTTCGATTTTAAACTAGAAAGTTAGAAACCTCATAGAAGTAGCTACTAAGATTCCTTTCATTGAACCTATCAACGGTTAAGACGAAGATGGGGATCTATAAGATTCGGTAAATACATTATGAACGGCTTCGGACTCTATCAGATACCGTACTAGAGTATCCGTCTATACTCGGTGTCCACAGCCGGTCCACAATATGCATGTTCCAGTTGGACTGGTCCGTTACTTCAACTAATCTTCTAGCAGACAAGCTGCTTGAAGCTTTGTTCATTACCCAATCAATACAGCTTACCCAGCTTATCCTAATTCAGCACATAAGCTAGCACATAATCTCTGGCCCTATTGCTAATCTGTAAGCCTCGGTAATGGCCGACGTTTGCGTGTGCAAGACCAATCAATAGCATAACATGTGCTTTTGTGATTAGAGACTATACATATACATTTGTACGGAGTTGATTGACTATGAAGAAAGCCGAAAAGGTTCTAATTTCTTTGTGAGTTCGTAAGTCGATATGCATAAACGTAATAAATGCTTTATTCCAGTAAAATAGTTTTACGTTAATCCGAAACTTCTGTATCTTGACTACTAATAATGCCACTTAGCTGACATTTGATTTAGCCATGTTCCCATCTTGTTGGACGTTGGATGTTGTGCCACAGTGACGGGAATAACGCTTAGCCTTTGTCAGCGTTAAGTAAGTTTTTAGATCTTGACCTTCGTTCATAGGGTGTCTTTAGACAAATTGGTTGAGTGGTTGTCGCGTTTATACACTTATTTACATACATTATAGTAAACTGTCTAGCAGACTAGCCCAGTGCAGTAACATGTTTTACCTTAGCAACATGTGTTACAGTCCAATTTCTAAAAGCTCAGTAACCGTACTGTAGACGGCAATGAATAGATTAACGCAGGTGTTCGCAGTTGCCTTCCTACAAAGCTTGTATTACAGCCCTTGGGAATGTACCAATAATGGCAAGATTCAATTTGCTGCGTCTTCTAGCATTGCCTTTATTTAAGTTTGTTTTCTAGTAAATGTACCTATAGTGCAAGAAAAGTACAATTCTACGGTCCCTAAGTGGTTGATAACACATAGTGTATGAGGTCTGCGGTCACTGCGGCGGCGTTGGTTACTAAGCGCGGTCACGCGACACACCTTTATGCCTTTATAGAGGCGGAGTTGAAAGATTAATATACGATAAGGACACGGTGGAGCACACCGTGGAGGTCTGCCCCGCTTGGGCAGAGCACCGTCGTGTCCTTGTAGCGGCGATTGGCGGCGGCGATCTCTCGCGTCCGGCCCTGGTTCAGGCCATGGTCCGGAGCGAGAGGGAATGGAAAGCCGTCACCTCCTTCTGCGAAGCAGTCATGCTAGTGAAGGAGGTGGCGGGACGTGAGAGGGAAACAACCTCACGTCCCAGCCGCCGCGGGAGACTCCCGGCCACCGTAGGCGCGGGCCTGTGGACGGCGAGCTATGGGCTAGCCCGCCGTCCGGCCGTCTTATGACGACAGGCCGTGTCGACGGCGCGTTCGTGTTCCACGCGCGCCTCAAAGAGATGTCAGCAATGATGTAGGGGCCTGCAAGGGCCGATGCCTGCCAGGGCTGCGGGAATGTTCGAAAGAGATACCGTGGCCCTGGAACACAAAGGGCAAAGAAGGAACATGGATGGGTTTTAGTCAGTACAAGTCTGACACTCCCTTCAGCTCCGCCCAGAGTGGGGGGGGGTCATTTGATGATTTCCCAAACGAAAAAAAAAAAAAAAAAAGTCTTCAGTCAGTGAATGTATTGTCAAACTAATGTAAGATATCATTAATAGTTAAAAAAAACTTCTGAACCAACCACTTCAGTTCAAATGAGTTAGTTAATAGATTAAACTGGCAAGAGATCAAACGAAGTGAAAAACTGATAAAAAATTGTAAAGGGTAATTTCAAAAGTAAGTGTAACTAAGTAAGTCACTGGTGTACAAAGAAGAGGGGTCAAAACACATTTTAACAGCAAATTGTTTAAAAAAACATTAAGATAACTTGCACGCATGTTCGTGCGTCATGCGTGTCACCAATATGGGTCAGCAGGATATAGGTCAGTTGAGTTATTTAGCGATACAAGTAGTACAACTTTACAAGACATCAGTTAAAACATAAATTATGTCTTGCGTGGGTAAGATTTCATGTTAACAATGCGAAAATAAATGAATAGAAAGCATAAAATGCGCCACAAACGAATTTGATCATTTTCTCACAATAACCCCTTGGCCAGGCGCTGCAAGCGTGTTGCGACATCGGCTAACGAAAAAACAAATGAAAGAGGTTCCTTGAGCATGCCCCGAATCACCGCAACGCAATGAAATTCACGCAAAGGAAACAAAAGACACGCGCATGTGTCGCTTGACGCTAGTCCCATCGCCTGAGGTTGTAACGGGACATAAGATTTCGTGGTAATAATAAATAATAAAATAACCCCCATCAAAAGGCACAAAGAACCCAACCACTCCTTTCAAAATTAAACAACATTTATTTGCCCCACCGTCCAAACGATTACCTACAGTAAACAAACAAACATAAAAACATACCCACTCATATTCATCACGACACAACGGGATTTAGGGGTCCTTAGTTAATAATTAATCGGACGGAACCTTAGGAGGGGACCACTTGAGCCAAGTTTATGAAGGTCAAGAATTCCGAGGATGGCCTTAAGTTAAGAGAAGGAGGAACACTTTGTGTTATGTAAGTTTTGAAAAGTATAAGTTGTGGGGGGGCTTCACGCTCGGTACAGAATGATCTCAGTTTGGACTGAGTTAATTGGCCATTCCCCTTTACTAAGTTATTTATTAGATCCAGGTGTCTCTACATAGCAAATATTCAGTTTTACATGACTCAGAAATGGTCTGAGCACTCTGCAACTTTATTGAAAAACTAGAACTAACATCTGGCACAAATAAAATTCAGTCTGTTCCTTCATTTTCCAAATCAATTTTTGCATGGATGTAGGACCCAGTACCCCTTACTTTCTCTACCTGATCATGGTGTGATGAAATTGTTATATTAGGGTGAACGGTCCACTTTACTCCCGATAACAATACATGACGCAAAAGTTTCACAATACAAGTCACGTCTGGACGATTTTCATTTGAAAACTTTAGACCAAAATAAGTAGCCCACAAAACATAGCTCATAATCCGTTTACGTAATATATTATTTTACTAAATAAATAAACTTTGCAGCGAATTTATTCACGTGTATTTTGACACACAGAGTTGAGCTCAATGAATTTAGCGAAACAATAGCTTTGAGCTGAAATTAAATCTAAGCTCAACGGATTATTTTAGCTGTTTGTGATTCTATTGTACCTTTGTTTCCATGCGTTTGTAGACGACTGCGAGGAAATTATTCATTTGACTCGTGAAGTCGTGAAATACTTTGCGGTGTTTATTTTAAGTGGGAGGTGTATTATGGACCTGTTTTCTTTCCATATTGTGTTAAACCACACACGTGGAGAGGATTTTGTCGAAAATATTCATGCGGTGTTTCTTTTTAGCGGGACTTAGGGATTGTCGACAAACATTATAAAATCTTGTTGACGCAAAATATGACTCCATAAAACTTTCGTAAAAACAGCCTGAAAAAGTATCAATTCTCATCTTCTGCAGCACCACAGCAATCTACTGTTAACATCAAACCGTCGAGATATCCTCCCAAGTCTTTAAAAAACTAAACTTTTAAAAGTCATAAAAGAATAGTTTTAAAAGCCTTCAAGTCTTGCACCGCACTGCGTCCCTGAAGAATAAACTTTTAAATGCGTTCACTTGAATAGCTAGTGATGGGACAATGTTGATATATGAGCTAGATTTCAAGTAGGGACCTTTTTTATTTGTGGCATATTGTTTATAACACATGGAAACCTAAGTATAGTACCGGGATGTAGACTTATCGACTTTTGGAAATTCTCTCGACTATCTGAACTTTTAAGTAAAACGCGATGTGGCATTTTTGCAAATATGTCCTCATATTTATGCTCCTTCAACATGATAGGCCAAACGACTGAGTCAATTCACTCCAACATTGTAAAAAAAATAAAAAAAAATAATAAACTAACTTAATAAATATGGCGCCGGAGCTTCAAGTAAAAGTTAACAAGCCAACCTTCCTGTACGAAAGTAAAACTTCGCGCTGAAATTGTTTCATTTACAGGAAAGGACAGGAAAAACATCAAATCTTTTTTTAGCATCTACCTAAGAGTTTTACGTAACTTGAACCCCTCTCCTGTGTTGCCTCTAAAACGGTTACTAACATTAGAAAAAGTTACAAAATACCCCTTGTGCCTTTATGAAATGAAACCCGGGCTATTTTGGAAGCCGGAAACAACTGAAAATTTCAGTTGGTATTAAAAAGGCTGTAAATATTCGGCAGGTGACAGGAGACAATAAAATAAGTCTAACAAGTGTTATGATAGGGCTGACAAGAATATCTGCCAGAATGTTATGATGATTTTGATTTATTTTGGTAATTATGTTGTTGATATAGAAACCAGTCACTGAAACGTGACTTGAAACCTCGTTACGGTTTATTTCGGCAGTTTCGTGAAATTCTTGAGTACCACGTCCCAACTTTATAAGTCGTTTAATATTGGCAAAAGCAATAGATTTAAAAAATATATATATATTTACCGTCGGCCACGGATGTGTCTAACTAGCCATTATCTACCAACCAACCTTTTAACCATATCCTTCGAATAAATATCTTTGTTTTTGCATTAGGTACCTACATTATTGGAAAAAGTAATCTAATTGATAGTCGACCTAAACCTTTTTGCAAAAAAGCTAAGGACGACCATGACGTTCGAAATTCAAATAGTAACTCGACCCAACTCTACATCCGTGTTCTTAATTCGATTTTGCGCAGTTGGCGACGAAGTGACGCCAGCGCCGCACGGTGGGCTGATATGAAATCGTAGAAGACTTAGGAATCAACAAATGGTGGCCATTATTTTCAATGTTAAGAATATTTAAAGATTTTTTTGTATGAAATAAAACAATTTCATGAAAATCTCGAAACTCAAATTATCTCAGTAAACGGTTTAGAGATTTGGATAGTACAAATTATAAGTCTATTTTAGCCTATATCTGGCACTGCGATATTTTGCGATTTTAGAGATATATTTTGTTTTAAATTCAACTGCGTTTTTTTTAACAGTGGTATCGTCAATAGGAATAATCCACTACAGAAAACGTTTTTTATGCTTACACGAAGGCATAATTAATTAATTATTCAGAAAAGTCAGATTCAGGTTCATTGTACAGTGATGGGTCTGAAGTTAAATTTATGTTTTCCTGATCATTATCGTCAACAAATGTATCCATAACAATCAATAAAACTTTGGCCTCGTCTGAGAGGGTTTTGTGTTTTCGCAACAGTTTGTGATGTATTTTTGAAAGAAGTGGGTGGGTGGGTGGTGGTGGTGGGTGGTAATTAATAAATTATTCTTATTGAATTGGTAGCCTTTCTACAAAATTTTCTCGAATGATGTTCACGATATCTCCTGAAATCCTTATTTCGAGCTTCAGCAGCTTCTTCGGATAATTTTCCAATTGACACTATACCCAAATTCTTAATTATATCTGCTCCGTGAGCATGAACCTTATGTACACTTGCTGGCATGTAATACCAATTATACAAATGAACATACAATTTCATGGAAGCTTTGGTATAATCTTTGAACTTAATTACATCTATAGGGTGACCTGAAGAAATTGCCTGTAGTATGATTTTAAATCGTTTTATTAAATTCTCATCGACTCCTGTGATCGAAGCTGCAATTTCGGAGTTTTTAAAATATCTTCTAGCGGTATTTTCGTCATTGGTAGTACCGTGACCCTGTTTTACGACATAAATTAAAAGTCCACTGTGCGCCGCCACCTGGACAAAGTGGAAAACGTTGTTTTACAAGCAATCTAGCAAATTTCCCAACGATTCTAATCATTATTTGGGCCTCACTTTGTGTTACATTATTAGACACGAGTTTATGGGCACTTAAAGAAACCGATATTGATAGTTTAGTTTTGGAAGATCAATCAAGCTGTGTACGAATTATTTCCACACACATTAAACTTAATCAGAAGGCAAACAAATCCGACAACGGGGCTTCCCCAAATGTATTAGAAACCCGTAATTGGAAAAAATCTTACAGCATCACTGAAAGCCATAAACGCCCCTTCCATCCCTTAGGCACCTATTTATCATATCCCAAGCCTCCAAATATTTTTCTTACCTTTCTCGAAATAACACCGATACATACAAATTAAGCGCCCTTTGGGTAACAGCATTATGATACATGCAAACACGTCGTCCCGGGTGACGTCATTATTAGGTAGCCACCGCTTGTTTGTAGTGCGGATGGACGTGGCACGTTAGGGCTAATTAGGAAGTGATGAATGTGGATGTGTGGCAAGTGAATACCTACGTACGAACATGGTTTTGTTTTTTTTTTCGTATTTTCGATGTTTTTCATCTGGTCGTGCCTTGGTGCGAGTAGTTGTGCACAAGTGTATACGTGCATTACCTAATTTTTCTTTACATTTTTGAAAATGGTAGATTAGTAACACTATTAATTCAGTTTCCAAGATGTTGAAACAGATGTTCTCAACAGAATTTCTACAGTAACTCCATTACATACCTAAGAAACGAAGTTTCTTGAAATACAGCCCACCTCGCTCTACAGTGATATAAACTCCAACTATTTATTTATGTTGCTCGACTTCAATTTTCTTAGTTTATTTATTAGTTCGTGCCTCAATCAGTTCAGTTGACCGGTCTGTGCTGTTTATAGTTTGGATATAAAACAGTCTGATTTGTGTGGTGCAAGGTCAATATTCACATCTAGTATTTTAAAATGTAATTTATCAGGTGTAATGAGTGTTGGCATCGAATAAACTACAGCAGTTGGTCGTAAATAAGTCATTAAGTTTAAGAAAAACTGTTGGTTTTGTGAATCGACTATCAGTAGTATCATATTTACGCTCGGTATGTCAGTAGATTAATCAATACGAAAATTCTAAAATCATCATCAGGTTTCATGTTCTTAGAATGCTTTCTGGAACTTGAGAACGTAGTTAGTTCCAATCAAGGTGCTTGTTGTAACTTGCGGAGCTTATCTTGATCAGCACCTCGGTTGTGATTGAAATTGTGATGGATGATTGGATCCTATGTTGATTTGGTGCGATACTGATGGCTTCACAGTTCTGATTATGTTGAAGAACTCCTTGTCCCACGCTTCTCTCCTCTGTTGTATTTGTACTCACACCGGGTATTATAATAATGCGTAAGTCAATTTTGTTAGAAGAAATATCAACAAGAGAATTCAGAACAACTATCTTTTCAAACCTGTTTTAAAATAATAAACCCCAGTTGTCAACTTTCAATAGATTTCCATCGATATCGCCGTCCATACAATCCTATCTTGCAGCGACAACAAAAGCATATTCAACATTTTCCATTTTTCTCGACGCGGTATTACGTACACTTTACAAACAAATAACCGTCGTCGCATTTCCCTTTATTTCCGATACGAAACAATTCGGGAGCAAATCCGGGACTTATCTGTGGGTAATGCAATCGGGATGCTGGGTATTGTACCGGTATCGGTGTACCGGTAACTATACTGTGCCGTAGTGCCTCTTTTGGTACTGTGCTGCGGTACTGAGGGACGGGAACAGATACGTTCTTTGTTTGGGAGCGGGGACAATGGAATGAAGAACAGTTCTCTTGGGAAAACTTCTTTATTCTCTTTTTTGACGTTTATTGTTTTAATTGGTATTTTTCGTCTAATTTAACTTCTCTGTTAGTACTACTGTCTTTGTAAATATGATTAAATTTATTCTATTAAACGGCCTAATGGTCTAATAAATACCTCGGAGTCACAGAAAATATTGGAGAAACTATCTTATATCGAACTTTTAAAACATAATTATGTCAAGGTTTAAATTGTACTACTTCAATGAACAACCCATCTATACATATAAAATTCAAAGTCCTGACTGACTGACTGACTGACTTATATATCAACGCACAGCCCAAACCACTGGTCCTAGAGACATGAAATTTGGACAATGTACTCTTTGTAAAGAGTAGGTATCCACTAAGAAAGGGTTTTTCGAAATTCCACCCCTAAGAGGGTGAAATGGGGTGTTGAATTTTCTATGTAACTTTTTATTCTCTGAGTCGATTGACTTGAAATTGTGTCTTCATATACTTCAGTTAAAATCATGAGATACGTGTATCACAGTTTTTCCAAAATCATCCCCCAATTTAAAATTCAATGTCCTGACTGGCTGACTGATACATCAACGCACAGCCCAAACCACTGGTCCTAGAAACATAAAATTTGGACAGTGTACTCTTTGTAAAGAGTAGGTATCCACTAAGAAAGGGTTTTTCGAAATTTCAACTCTAAGAGGGTGAAATGGGGTGTTGAATTTTCTATGAAACTTTTTATTCTCTGAGTCGATTGACTTGAAATTGTGTCTACATATACTTCAGTTAAAATGATGAGATACGTGTATCACAGTTTTTCCAAAATCATCCCCTAATTTAAAATTCAATGTCCTGACTGGCTGACTGATACATCAACGCACAGCCCAAACCACTGGTCCTAGAGACATGAAATTTGGACAGTGTACTCTTTGTGAAGAGTAAGTATCCATTAAGAAAGGGTTTTTCGAAATTTCATCCCTAAGAGGGTGAAATGGGGTGTTGAATTTTCTATGAAACTTTTTATTCTCTGAGTCGATTGACTTGAAATTGTGTCTACATATATTTCAGTTAAAATCATGAGATACGTGTATCACAGTTTTTCCAAAATCATCCCCCAATTTAAAATTCAATGTCCTGACTGGCTGACTGATACATCAACGCACAGCCCAAACCACTGGTTCTAGAAACATGAAATTTGGACAATGAACTCTTTGTGAAGAGTAGGTATCCACTAAGAAAGGGTTTTTCGAAATTTCATCCCTAAGAGGGTGAAATGGGGTGTTGAATTTTCTATGAAACTTTTTATTCTCTGAGTCGATTGACTTGAAATTGTGTCTACATATACTTCAGTTAAAATCATGAGATACGTGTATCACAGTTTTTCCAAAATCATCCCCCAATTTAAAATTCAATGTCCTGACTGGCTGACTGATATATCAACGCACAGCCCAAACCGCTGGTTTTAGAGACATGAAATTTGGAGAATGTACTCTTTGTGGAGAGTAGGTATCCACTAAGAAAGGGTTTTTGAAATTCCACCCCTAAGAGGGTGAAATGGGTTGTTGAATTTTCTGTGAAACTCTCTCGGGGTCGATTGACTTGAAAATGTGTCTACATATACTTCAGTTAAAATGATGAGATACGTGTATCACAAAATCATCCCCAATTTAAAATTCCATGTCCTGACTGGCTGACTGATATACCAACGCACAGCCCAAACCGCGGGTCCCAGAGATATGAAAATTGGAGGGTGTATTCTTTGTGAAGAGTTAGTACCAGTTTTTCAAAATTCCTACCCCTTAGAGGGTGAAATGGGGTGTTGAATTTTCTGTGAAACTTTTTACTCTCGGGGTCGATTGACTTGAAAATTTGTTTACATACTCTTCAGATAAAATCCAGTAAATCCGATGTCCAATCTCAAACCAAGGTGTCAATATTTCACGTATCTAATTTAATTGATATAACTTTATAATAATAATTGCAAGTTATTTATTTATTTATTTATTTAATTAAAACGGTTTAAAACCAATTACAGTAACTAAACTACTAAACATAAACATAAACATAAATGGACAAAAAAATATGAAATAAAAATGAGTTAGTTACTCTGTCATGAATCCCTCTCACAGTACTTCTGACATGCCAATAAAATCTTTGTCCATTCATCCGCAAACAGATCGTTTGTTGGATTAGAATCCAGGAGATCATTAAGTGCAGCCAGAGTTCGAGGAATTGGAGACTTAGCACGCGCTACGGTGCGACACGGAGGCACAGCGAACAATCTGTGCTTTTTACCCCTGCAGTAATTGTCCGGCACAAAGAAGCGAGCCAGCATAGCAAGCAGATCAGGCGCGTCAATGGTTTCACGGAGTGTCTTACAGGCCATTGTGAGCTGATCATGTGCTCGCCTTACCTCTAATGAGTTATATCCGAGGCAACCCAGTAAAAATTTGGTCGGATAAAGGTAAGGGTAATAGCCATGTATCCGCTTGTACAAAAACCTAAGGAACGCTTTCTGTACTTTTTCTAAAAGAAGCGCGTAAGTTTTTTCGTGTGGATTCCACACACAAGAACTCGACTCTAACTTGCTACGCACAAGCGCGTTATATATCATTTTGATGGCGTGTGCGGAGCGAAAATCACGGCAATTACGCAGAACAAAACCTAACCTTTGGTAGGATTGTTTGGCTACCGTAGTCATGTGGTCGTGGAAGGTGAGCTTTCGGTCGAATGTGACTCCCAGATCTTTCATGGCTGTTGATTTTGTGATAGTGTCGTTATTTAAATTGTATTCGAAATTCACGGGGTGTCGCACTCGACCGAAGCTCATAGCGAAGCCCCGAATGCCGAATTCCATCTTATTGTCAATGCTCCACTTGTATATCGCGTCTATGTCTTGCTGCAGTGCCAAACAGTCACACTCAGAGCTTACTTCAAGATACAGTTTCAGGTCGTCGGCATACAGTAGACATCTTGTATGGCGAAGAACTTGAGGGAGATCATTGACCATAATTAAAAATAATAAAGGCCCCAAAATTGAGCCTTGACTCAAGCCAGAACGCGTGTGATAGGTACTAGACTCGTACATGCCGAGCCTAACAAACTGCTGACGATCACGTAGATAGTCTGCGAAGAAACGGAGAAGAGACGGGGAGAAACCGAGTTTGCTAAGCTTCATCAGCAGCGTGTCATTGTTAACCCTATCAAACGCCTTCCGGAAGTCGAAGTAAAGTACGTCCACCTGACGCCCGCGGTCCAAGCTGGAGGAGATATAATCAACCAGTGTCAGGAGATTAGTATCAACTGACCTCTTGCTTCTGAAACCGTGCTGCTCATTACATAGGTACTTGTTTATTTGCTTAGAGATAGCATTGTGGAGGATGTTCTCGAACACTTTCGCCGGGGAAGATAAAATTGCGATAGGGCGGTAATCTTCGGCAGATTTCTTGTTTTGGGATTTAGGAATGGGTGTGACTCTGGAAACTTTCCATTCAGAGGGATATGAACCTGTCTGCAAGGCTAAATTAAAAATGTGGCAAAGAGGTTCACTGAGAATACTTCTTAAATCCTTAACGATAAAGGGGGGAATATTATCGGGGCCGATAGAGCTGTTAGGTTTAAGTTTATTTATGCCTTTTACAATGTCTACAGGGCACAAGGGGGGATATCTATGTAATTGCTATTGCCGGTATGCTCAGCGACACAAACATGATCAGCATTGAGCCGCGGAACATCAGGAAGAAAAACATCAGAGAAAAATTCGGCAAATGCCCCTACCGCCTTAGAATATAATTATAATATATAATAAGCAAGTACATGTAAATCTATGTATGTATTATAAATAGATACATAGATTACTTATTATTCCAGAAGTAAGATCCCGTGGGCAATTCCCTAACTCCACGCGGGCGAAGCCGCGGGCATAAGCTAGTTTATTTAGTTATACAAATAAAATGATATTACACAGAAATTGTGTGAACAGCACGACTGCACCTGTTTCAACCCCCTACAAACTACCCTGAGATAGCTCTCGGAATAAAATTACACTAAGATAAGACATTCTACTGAAAGTGCTGAAAACTTTCCGCTTTTACTGCATGCCAGCTATTCGCAGCGTACACGGAGTTGAATTAAAAACTCGACACCTTTTGTTGCTCTAAGATAAATCTGCTATTCTCTAGCGAAAAGAAAAGAGTTGGATTTGCTGATTATCGTCTTGTAAAAGTGAGGACATTGAATTGTGCTAGTAGATACTTCAAGTTCCATCGTGTTCTTTGTACATGTATAACTGAAGTTAATGTGTAAGATTAGTTTTAATGCTAGTTTTGGAGTTAAAATTGGGTCTGATAAACTATGACGGATAAAATGCCCACTTTGAATTGATCCCTGGTTAAAGTTTTAGATGTTTTCGTTCTGTCAATTCCCCTTGGTTATTCAAGGAATTGCAATTAACATACATAACTTAACTAAATAAAATAAGTTCCCTGAAAAACTTGCACACAACAATATCTACAACATTTATCTCCACATAATTTTAAATCCCGCTACCCCAAGTGCTAACCAATATGACCCGCGTACCACGGTTGTCTGCTACCATAAAGTACAGGAGATATTGCGATAGTCTGCTTGCAATATTAAAGTAGAATGCGACAGCACACGCTTATAAACGGCAGTATGGTTGTAAAGTGGCAACGCGGGCAAACTGCATGCAAACTATTGTTATACGAGTGTGTGGCTCTAGTGTAGTGTGAGCGAAAAGAATTAGTCTGTGGCTCTAGTCTAGTAGTTATTCTGCTATCGTCCCGATTTATTATTTTAGTTTCTAAGGGGAGATAGGAAGTCTAGACTTTGGAATGGTTGTGATTTTGTCAGCGTCAAAAACATAGACACCAAAAGACTGCTTAAAATCAGAATAGAGAAATTACTTAGCTAAACTTTATCACAATTGAATCAAATTCTTGTCAGAATGGATCATTTACTGTGTTGAGTTGACTCTGAAACACGTCTTGTGTCATAGAGTTGAATTTAGTATATTTGTATGTTTTGGTTGTAATGATAATTTTGAACAGAGTGTCCTACATTTTCGACGCGGATTTCTTAATAAGTACAAAATACTCATGACATAGGTATTATTACGTATTATTACCCTAACATTGCTTCCCATCAGACCCTTCAAATGAAAAAACCCCAATCTCGTGCATTTCGCGTTAATGTGAATGATCACACTAATCTGACAGCGCGGTAAACGACGCCATTTTATGTCATTACGTCACTCGCAAGGGACCAGTGACGGGTGACGTGTGATGGACAATGACAACATTAATTGCTGTGGGACATGGAGATTTCTGCTTTAGGAAACAATGTATTTTGTACTTTGGTAATACAAAAGCCAGATTAAAAAAAAAAAACTGAAATCTTTGCACTGGTCAGACCAAGAACACAATAATTAAACGTTCGGCGACTGAAAAAATCCATTCGATAAAAATAGAACATCTCCTTAAGAAAGTTTTCATTCGGTCGACCATGAGCTTTAAAAATTACGTTACCATTAATAATTTACTTTCACGTAACCGTGAAATCTAAATTGCTATTCAAACGCTCTCCAAATATGATAAAACCAAGTTTTAAGTAGTTTAATTTCTAATGCAAACTGGAACTCATTGTAACACCTGGTGCAGACCATAAAAGATTTGGAAGTCATCCCAACAGGCTACTATCAGGCGGACACAAATCAAACGTAAGTGGGGGTTTGGGGAGAGCGGGGTAAACTGGGACGTAGACGACATTGGGGTAACTTTCGGTTGTTACGGCTCCTGTCATGTGTGTTGTATAGGCATGCTTTAGACTTCTGTGCGCCTGGTAATACATCCCTGTATGTCTGTATGAATTAGATTTAAGACTCAAAATTACCAGTTTAAGAAAATGTGTGAAGCAAAGCCAGTTTAATTTATCATTATTTTGTTTCTTTAAAATGAATGAAATTGACGAAGCAAAATCGTTGTAAGAGCGAATAAGAAGTGTAACGTTTGCAATCTACAAAATGTATTCTACTACAATTTGAGCTAACAAAACTCTACTAAAACACTTCGTACGAAACAAAATGAAACACTACACTCCTACATTAATCACAAAAACACACAGAAATAGTAAACTGTAGTAAAGTCCGTCTGCGCCATTAACAAACTCTATTGTGTAGAGGGTAGTATTAATAAAAATTCAATACTACGCTACATTTGCCACCCTCACCTGCGAAGTTCAGGGGTAAGTGCGGCTATTTCCAACCAGACAGACGAAAATGCCGGAGAATTTTAAAAGGGGGGTCTGGTCGGGCGGATCACAGGTCCATAATAGAGATATTTTGTGATTTAGTTTGATCGGGTCAAGGGCGGAGGGAAGTATTGTTTTTGTTAAATAAATACAGGTTTAAAAATATACTTTCCGAGTAAGTTTCCGCCGTCAAACTAAAGGGATAAATTATTTTTCTGGCTTTTTCTAGAAGCGTTGGTCGACGAAGTTCTCTGTTACGGAAAACAAAACGTTTAAATGTGTTTACATTGAATTCCAAATACACAATTTATTTATTCATCCCATTAAAAAGTATCAAAACTCTTAAATAATGTCCCCACTTACTTCTAAGCAACTCACAGCCTCATATCTTCCACGTGATTAAAATTTCACGTCCGCCACGCGCACGCGGCTAAGACCGCGCACAACGCGACTGCAATTAACTCCAGTGCTATATTTATGCCGCGTCGACCCTGTTGCACGAAATAAAGGGTAAGAAGGCCCACTTTAGACAATAGTGGGGTAAGTTGACGCAGAAAGAGAAAAAAGTGTGAACAATCAGTGACTGCTCGCAGTAGGAGGAGACTTTTATTCCTATTGTACTTTTAAGTAACTGTTTCTCATAATTATAACTAATGCTGGCTAGCATTTCTACTGTAACTAGTACCATTCACGTCAAAATGGTTATCTGAATAACTTAGTTTTCTGCATAATTTTGGTTAGCAAGTTTACCTCTTATTAGAGTCTCTGTGGGTTTACCCAAGTCTCATTAAAGGAACAGAAATGGTCTTACCAAGAGTATTTTTCTGAATTAACGTTTGTCATAAGTAAGGTACTATGTTCACTATATAATAAGTTGAACTAATGTAAATATAAAAGACACACAGACAAAGCATTTTACTTACTATAGTGGCGCGAAAACCAATGGAACATATGTTATGAGTGAGAGGGCAAGGTCATTCACGTCCTCATAAAACCCAACAGTTGTGCACCGTGTTCGCGCCTCTTTAGCAAGTGAGCCTTTTGTATCTAGCTGCTCTGTGGTGTAGTGCAATAATGCACACCCGGAGTCTATTAGCCAGTGAGGGCAGTAAATAAAAACGTATTTTATTGACTGCCCCCACTGGCACACTGGTTGATCGCGGATGGAGGCAATTTGTGCTGTCCTATCGTTAGTAATGGACCAGTGTTTACCTTGCCTGGGTGATGCTGGTGATGAAGATTTATAGCGGTTAACCAGGGGTGCAGTATGTTGTAGTTTTTAGCTGCAGCTGATATAAATTTTCGTTTTCAGGTTGTTTTTTTTTTTCATCAAAATTATTTTTCTCCGGAGTTAATCTTTTGAAATATTGTGTTTTTTTATGGAGTATGAACAATGACACATGTATACATAATTATTTTTCCTTTGTTAACCCATGTTGCCCCATTGCTTGGCAAAAGTCACGCCCAAACTCCTCCAGTCCTCTATGTTTCACCTTCCCTGGCTGATCCGGCAAGAATGAACCCAGATCGTCACGCCAGCGTCTCCTAGGCTTGCCTTGACGAGGATGCCCGTCTTCAGAAATTCAAAATAACCAACAATATTTAAGACTAAAATTACTGGCACATTGCAAGCCGCTTCACGCCATAAGAAACGTATATCCGATACCACATTACAAACCCCCAGTCCCTCAATCGCAGACAGCGTGCCCAATTAGTGGGTACATACACGTAGCCAGCCCCCGCCATTAGGGATCGCGTGACCGCTGCCATAAACACTAGATTAGCATATCTATCGCGCCG
Organism: Noctua comes; assembly: GCA_963082995.1. NCBI lineage: Eukaryota > Metazoa > Arthropoda > Insecta > Lepidoptera > Noctuidae > Noctua > Noctua comes. The sequence goes on from OY720288.1 coordinate 423,524, forward strand.
CTCGCTCTGTGGCCCCACGACCCGGCTTATTAATCGCTTTCGTATCAAACTGTATGAGTACTGCAATGGGGAGAAAATTGCAGCTTACTATACGTTAAGTGTTTCGTGCTTGAGGATTTGTGGTAAAGTGGCTTTTGGGGGTGGTATTATTTTGACGTTAGTTTGTTGTAATTTGGACTACCAGTCCGATATAGAGATTGGACTAGTAGCTTTATTTCGTTGGCAGCTGCAACTTGAAACTAAAGAAACCCAACTTCCTTTTCAAGTTATTAAACTGCTTCTCTGCGAAACAGTTGATGAACAGACAGACCAACATCCCCTTTTTTTAAAGGAAATTATTTGTCGAAATATTCTTCCTCACACCGCGTGTTTGTATAAATCTTCCCTCAAAACATTATCCTCATAAATAACTAAACACACCAATATGTATTATATATCGCGTCCATTTCACCCGTTCTTCCCCTTCCATTATAGCTGCCCGCGCAGTCGCGATGCGGTTTACACCAGTTAAAACCGGTTTATACAGGTTTATACATATATATGTATATGCAGCAGACTCAAGCGGTGAAACCTGACCCCCCGTCTGATAGTACCCACCATGGTAGGTGCTGTTACTGTCAGACCTTCCATATCCCGCGGTAAACTATTCGATCGCACCAAGATTAGTTATGATGTGATTTAGAGGTTTCAAACTTTGTCCTTTAATTCATATTTTTCGTAGGGCTAAAGGCTGTGTTGTAGTACTACCTCATTTTCACCAGCACAGCTACGACGTAATAGATCCCATGTATAGGTGGCGATTATTAGGCCTATTGTCACAAACTTTTTGCAGTAGCTACTCCTGACTCATAGAAGATCTTGATACGACTGCTGCTTCCGGGTGACCCGGGTCGATCCTAGTCCGACAACAAGCGTCAGCACTGTCCTAATTATTTAATTACGTCAAATGTGCAATACATGTACACTTATTGTACTGTTCTTATACCTTGTTAGTTTTTGCTAACTTTGGTACCTTAAACATACACGTTTAACATAGGTAAAATAATATTATAATGCCTGGCAATGCTTCTGCACTTCATTCCCCTCTGCCCGTCTGTTTTTCTTCCTGGTCTATGAGATGAAGCGCGCAGCATCGCGGCGTACTCTCTTTCTTGTACTGACATTTCCAATTAACTGTATCGACTGCACGCTATAATTACTGGCTCCTTTTATTGGTTTTAGTTTAGAATTAAATATTGTAGACTATCTGGGATATCATTGGGGTTTGGTTGTGAAAAGTTATATTTTAGTAATGTTCATCTCGATGTTATGATGTCGGCTTATTGCAAGGGTTGTTTGCTTACCTATATTTCATTATTTATGGTTATTACCACAATTTTTCATAGGGTCAAGAAATAGTGTCTTAATGTGACCTACACTCCGATTGAGTAACACTGTTTCAATCACTTGCTTCAAATGTTTGAAAAGCTCCTCTGCTCGATAGTGTAGATAACGCAATAAGTGTTGTTTGAATTGACACAATGTTTTCATTGCGATAGTAAGCTTGTTAGGCAATTACCCCTACTTGAATTATCTGTACAAATAAATGGAACACTCACTACCATCTCTGCATCCAACTCCACAACAACCTCATCAGATTTCCTCACTAATCTCTCCAAGATTGCTCCTGAATCAGCGCGCGCTAATTGCCGCAGAACCAGCCAATCACGACACGCACCGTGATTACCGCTGACGCTGCGACATGATGAGCGAAGATGATTGGTGTTCCAGCGACACGTAAACTGATGAGTCGGTCTGATTGGTGGTTTTATAATAAACGGCTAGTATTGCTTGTTGTTGTAATTGTAAACCCGGTTTAGTTATGTTAATTGAGACTGAAATACTTCTCTAAATGGCATTTGTAGATAGTAATGGCCATACCTAAATTAATAAATATTTTGATCATATTAGTGAAAGATAGGTTAAACCGATACCTACGGACAAGCTGCACTGTATCTTTCAGTGTCCAGTGCACTTATCGTATATAGACTACTAGCTTATGCCCGCGGCTTCGCCCGCGTGGAGTTAGGGAATTGCCCATGGGATCTTACTTCTGGAATAATAAGTAATCTATGTATCTATCTATAATACATACATAGATTTACATGTACTTGCTTATAACTTGCAATTATTATTATAAAGTTATATCAATTAAATTAGATACGTGAAACATTGACACCTTGGTTTGAGATTGGACATCGGATTTACTGGATTTTATCTGAAGAGTATGTAAACAAATTTTCAAGTCAATCGACCCCGAGAGTAAAAAGTTTCACAGAAAATTCAACACCCCATTTCACCCTCTAAGGGGTAGGAATTTCGAAAAACTGATACTAACTCTTCACAAAGGATACACCCTCCAATTTTCATATCTCTGGGACCCGCGGTATGGGCTGTGCGTTGGTATATCAGTCAGCCAGTCAGGACATGGAATTTTAAATTGGGGGATGATTTTGTGATACACGTATCTCATCATTTTAACTGAAGTATATGTAGACACATTTTCAAGTCAATCCACCCCGAGAGAGTTTCACAGAAAATTCAACACCCCATTTCACCCTCTTAGGGGTGGAATTTCAAAAACCCTTTCTTAGTGGATACCTACTCTCCACAAAGAGCACATTCTCCAAATTTCATGTCTCTAGAACCAGCGGTTTGGGCTGTGCGTTGATATATCAGTCAGCCAGTCAGGACATTGAATTTTAAATTGGGGGATGATTTTGGAAAAACTGTGATACACGTATCTCATGATTTTAACTGAAGTATATGTAGACACAATTTCAAGTCAATCGACTCAGAGAATAAAAAGTTTCATAGAAAATTCAACACCCCATTTCACCCTCTAAGGGGTAGGAATTTCGAAAAACTGATACTAACTCTTCACAAAGAATACACCCTCCAATTTTCATATCTCTGGGACCCGCGGTTTGGGCTGTGCGTTGGTATATCAGTCAGCCAGTCAGGACATGGAATTTTAAATTGGGGGATGATTTTGTGATACACGTATCTCATCATTTTAACTGAAGTATATGTAGACACATTTTTTTTCATTCGACTCAGAGAATAAAAAGTTTCATAGAAAATTCAACACCCCATTTCACCCTCTTAGGGATGAAATTTCGAAAAATCCTTTCTTAATGGATACCCACTCTTCACAAAGAGTACACTGTCCAAATTTCATGTCTCTAGGACCAGTGGTTTGGGCTGTGCGTTGATATATCAGTCAGCCAGTCAGGACATTAAATTTTAAATTGGGGGATGATTTTGAAAAAAACTGTGATACACGTATCTCATCATTTTAACTGAAGTATATGTAGACACAATTTCAAGTCAATCGACTCAGAGAATAAAAAGTTTCATAGAAAATTCAACACCCCATTTCACCCTCTTAGGGGTGAAATTTCGAAAAACCCTTTCTTAGTGGATACCTACTCTCAACAAAGAGTACACTGTCTAAATTTCATGTCTCTAGGACCAGTGGTTTGGGCTGTGCGTTGATATATCAGTCAGCCAGTCAGGACATTGAATTTTAAATTGGGGGATGATTTTGGAAAAACTGTGATACACGTATCTCATCATTTTAACTGAAGTATATGTAGACACAATTTCAAGTTAATCGACTCAGAGAACAAAAAGTTTTATAGAAAATTCAACACCCCATTTCACCCTCTTAGGGGTGAAATTTCGAAAAACCCTTTCTTAGTGGATACCTACTCTTCACAAAGAGTACACTGTCCAAATTTCATGTCTCTAGGACCAGTGGTTTGGGCTGTGCGTTGATATATAAGTCAGTCAGTCAGTCAGTCAGTCAGTCAGTCAGTCAGTCAGTCAGGACTTTGAATTTTATATGTATAGATTGCCGGTCTGCAAGCTGTCCCGATCTGAAGGAATTTAAACAATGCGGGAAAGCAATTATAATAAATAAAAAACCCACCCATTATAATTCTTGCTTAGTAAACTTTTCTCTCTCTCAAAGCTTTTTTGAGAAAAACTCGCAAAAAATACAAACGAAACAATGCGTATTCTTATAACATTAAAAAGTCACTCCCAAACAAACTTGACTCAAAGGCTTCATTCCCCGAACTTGAACAAACTGCCATTGACTCGGTCAGTGCGTTCCGTGTTGCCGACGTGGAAATATGGCGCTTTTTCCCGAACCCGCCCATGATTGAGGAGCCACTTCCACCCTATCGCGCCCTGATTGTACGCCTGTACCCCTAGGGGTGGGACCGCGTCGATACCTGCTTCAATGAGTATGGGTGAGGTATGGGTGAAGGTGAGACGTTAAAATGATTGAACTTTTTTTTGACGTGTGTTCGCATGGCAATTTGCAGTGGAATTTTATTTTTGTTGGCATTAGGGTACATATACTTTTTTAATACTAAGCCAAGCCATTGTGAAAGCCGATCGCAATATTGAACAAATTAATAAAAAAAAACAATAAAAACTAAAATCACACACCAATTATTACCAACACCCAGAAACACCACATCACATAATACAAAGTTAGCTATAATCACCATTCGATAACACTACATCGATACAATACCCTCCAATCCGGCCGATCCCATCAATCCGCGGCGTCATTAGCCCATAAAAGCTTCCACTACACTAATGCCCCCACAAAGAACGTTTATTTCGACCCCTTTGTATTGGGGACTTTGTCGCTACTTGTATTGGGGACTTTGGGCGAATTGGACTACTCATGCTGGTAGAATTACGGGCCGTTACAAACTAGTAATCTTCTTGCGGTTTCATTAAGGTTAATCGCATTGTATCGTTGATTAGTGGTAGATTTGTTATTGCTAACAATTAAGCTCCTTCTCGTTTAATCACTTTAATGATATTAGTCTGTACGCCGAGAACACAGCGAAATATATTAACATTACTTTGTGAGTTAAGCACCCTTTCCACCTCTGATCAGCAAATGCGTTTAGCGTTTTGCGAATTGAAGATGTTGTTTTGTTCCTGTCAATCATCATCATCATCATCATCATTTCAGCCGAAAGACGCCCACTGCTGAACATAGGCCTTCCCAAGTGTCGCCACATTGACCGGTCAATCGTTTGAAAATGATCGAGACATGTTTTAAATATGTTCAGCATAGCATTATGGTGCAAGCAGGCCTTAAAGTTTTAGCTCTAAATCAATCAAAATATCATCATATTTAGACAAGCACCACGGTAACCTGCACTCGAAACAATCCATGCACGAAACAGAATCATATTTAATTCTCCTCTCGCTGCATGCTCGAGTACTTGGTTTACTCTGCCGTGCATTCATTTATTCATGAAGCGCCGCGCACTGTGTTTGTTCTGCGTACAGTCAGAGAAATGTATTGTTTAGCAGATTTTCACACTACGAGATTTTACCGATGTTTGGTATTCATCTGCATCCAGTATTCCAGTTAAACTGAAAGCTGATCCCAACATATTTGGGACTAGGTAGAAAAGTCATGATTTTGCTACGTTACCTATAAATAATAGCCGTCTTATGCAAGGGCAATAACGCGAGTATATCACCAGGGGGTGGAGAATAACGGTATTTTTAATATACGGACAATTTATAGTTATATAATATTGAATTTACAAAACAATTAATTTCTCTGACTGTAGAATCTTACGAACGAAGCAGTTCTAAGTTAACTTTTATGAGGCGTAAAGCTAAAGAGAATAGTCAGAAGACAGCGTAATGTATTTAGTTTAGAAGGATGTGTGTTTAGGGTGTGTTAAGTTATTTAAGAGTAGGTGTGTAATTGCTGTCTTGGGATTTGCATATTGTGTTTGTATAACGAGATAGTTTAATTGTGCGTCCATTTAGGATGTTCGTAGTTTAATTTTGTCTTTAAGCATCCAACCAATTTCACAAATAACACGCTACCAAGAACGATGTAGAAATTAAAATTAACAGCACGTCATCTGTAGATTTATTTTGTCTCCGTCCAGCAAATGAACCATTTTACCCTAGTATCCATTACGCGAATTAGACCTATTTACCGATTACTATAGTGCATCTGTTTATTCCTGTACACAAACTCTGTCAGTTTGTCAGTACGGAACCCGTGAGCCGACGGTGCGCCCTGCGGATCGATATCCTCTGACTAACGACACTACCACTGTTTAAATACTGTGTGTTTTGATTCGTTAATTCCGGTGAAGAGTTTACGACGAGGATGTCTTATTGTGTGGGATACTAGATGTACACAAGACCCAAGTATTTGGTTTACAGTTTATATGTGTGGGTGAAGTCATAGTTATGCACACAAACACAAAATTAAATTAACTTGGCTTGCTGTACGAGCCGGTAATATTCATACAGCCGCTCATTATTATTGTGTGAGTAAACATATTGTACCCTACACGGGGTTTATTTTTTTTATCTTTACGCTTGTCGGGTAAACTGGTAAAAATAATATAAACGGGTTTACAATAAAGCCCAACATTTTATACTAACTTAACATGGTAACCATAGCCCATTGGTGTAAGCGCTTGCGTTAGCTAGTGATCTAACCTCGACGACGCGAGTTCGAACCCAACTGAGGAATTATTTTTGCTACTTTTTACTTTTTGTTTTTTAATAAATTTATTTTGTGGCCAATAAAATTACTCAATCAAAAAGTAAAAAGTAATTAAATATAATCAATGAAATAATTTGATTTTTTTATTAGATAAAAATTGGTATTGTTTGCTTAGCTTATCGCTTGGGTCATTAGCAAATTATCCGTCTCGTTTCTTCCAATATGTTCCTTATATTGGTTGTTTTAAGGTTCAATTTGGTGGGGGCTGTATGTTAGAAAAAAAAACTTGTGTGGCCGATACAATGATTTAATACACTGTTGTTTACCTGTTTTTTTGACAAATACAAAGTTTTTTATTGGTAAGGATTGACGTAAATAATTTGTCAAAGTAGGTAGGTATATAAATTGAATCAAAGTAAAATTAGAGGTGAAGTGAATCAACATGTTAGATAGTAAGAAATTATGACAACTTCTAATCGCATAACAATAACATCACTTCACCATACTTTCAATAATATACGAGTTGTGGTTTTAAAAAAAAACGTTTTATACCTACCTACTTATTACTAAGTTTTGTATTTGTTCTAATTTGCTTAACAAATATGAACATTATTTGCATAAAAATAAGATTCATATTCGTCTACTAATTAAAATAAATTCGACTAATAATGAGTCGGCAATCCTTCGTTTTCTATTACTCCTTGTAACCTTGCTCATGAGATCTCACAGTTTGTAAGCACACTTTTATGCGGGTGGACAAGAAGGGATCAGCCTTGTGCCTTGCCACGATGTCGTAGTGTCGAGTCGATGAATTTGCCTTTGGTTTTGGCCTAAGATGTTCTACGTCTCCAAAATACGCATATCGGCGGACCCATAACTGCACGGTTCTCCCCTGTGGATAAAAACAGTATTTATAATACTTATAATAATAGCTAATATTATAATAAATAAACACTATATTTTTATACTATATATATATACACTATGTTTATTCAATATACTTATATATACCTAATTAATATTACTTATAATAATACAATACAATACATAAATATAAGACATACACTGACATTAGCAAACATTATAATCTATTTTTATTTACGTTATTCAAAGGCTTTTCTTTAATCTGTCTAAAGGCTAGATCAAGCTAATTTTAGACCAAGCTAATTTTATCATAATCATCATACGATTACAAATAAAAAAAAAGAAACTAAAATAATTCAGTTATGATAATATATTATTATAACTATGGTAGGTATTGCACTTAAGGCGCTACCTCGAAAATAAATCGTAGCTCGATGGGCGTGGCTTAGCCCCCCGCGAGGGGAGCGGCGAATGCAGTGTACGCGGTGGCATTCGGGAAAACAGAGTACGCACTTCTTGGATTATTTGAAATATTAGAACATAGGAGGGATGGAGTAGAAAAATAATACAAATATTTAATTTTCAACATTTTTTTTTATTAAGTACACCATGTAATAAAAATTCATTAGGTAATGAAGGCATATAACAAATGTTTATTTACTATGAATATTTTTTATTAAATAATAAATATATTGTTTCAATTTTTCTATATTTAACCTACTTTAAAAAACTCGTCTATTTATATGTATTACTAGCTTCTGCCCGCAGCTTCGAACGCGTGGAGTTCGGGAATTGGTCACGGAATCTTACTTCTGGGATAATAAGTAATCTATGTATGTATAGTACATACATATATTTACATGTACTTGCTTATAACTTGCAAATATTTGTTTAAAGTTATATCAATTAAATTAGATACGTGAAATATTGATACCTTGGTTCGAGATTGGACATCGGATTTACTGGATTTTATCTAAAGAGTATGTACACAAATTTTCAAGTCAATTGACCCCGAGAGTAAAAAGTTTCACAGATAATTCAACACCCCATTTCACCCTCTAAGGGATAGGAATTTAGAAAAACCCTTTCTTAGTATATACCTACTCTTCACAAAGAGTACACTGTCCAAATTTCATGTCTCTAGGACCAGTGGTTTGGGCTGTGCGTTGATGTATCAGTCAGCCAGTCAGGACAGTGAATTTTAAATTGGAGGATGATTTTGGAAAAACTGTGATACACATATCTCATCATTTTAACTGAAGTATTAGACACATTTTCAAGTCAATCGATTCAGAGAATAAAAAGTTTCATAGATAGTTCAACCCCCCATTTCACCCTATTAGGGGTGGAATTAAAAAAAAACCGTTTCTTAGTGGATACCTACTCTTCACAAAGAGTACACTGTCCAAATTTCATGTCTCTAGGACCAGTGGTTTGGGCTGTGCGTTGATATATAAGTCAGTCAGTCAGTCAGTCAGGACTTTGAATTTTATATGTATAGATAGATATAGATAAAATATGTTAGCAATTTTCTCGTAAACTACTGAACCGATTTTGATGATTCTTTCACTGGTATAATCTAATCCCCAAGTATGGTTTTAGTGCACAACATATAAAGATGCCAATCTTATTAACAAACTTACACGTCTCTGGCATCAGATGAAATATTTAATCTGCAATGTTGCATCACATTCACGGAGCTTAATTGAAAATGTAGACAGCAACATTGTAGAGAATTTTAATGGAGTAGTTGCCAAATTAGTTGGCGGCAAAAGAGTTAACTACGCTCTTAAACGGTCTTATCAGGCAAGATGAACAGGGGCAGTAGTATCATTTAACTCCGGGAAAATATTGACTACCGTCCACAAAACTATTCACAATACGAGCCCTTTAGAAAAGTCAAGAAATATGAAGAACAAGTAGAAAATACAAGAACGTACAACCAAACGTTAAAAAAGAAAAAAAAAAAGGTAAATTGGTTTCTAAGAAAATAGATTTTAATAATGGCGAAAATGCCGACAGACCCGATGTGGATTCTGATACATATAACCTCACAAAATTAACGTTTTGTGAGGTTATATGTATCAGAATATAGTATATGATATAATATATATAATATATATATATATAATATATTATATATATATATAACCATGCCTATAATATATTATAGGCATGGTTCAGAGACAATTTGGCAAACATAACTCGATTTTGCAGTTTAGGCTATTTGTGACTTTGTTGCATCGAAGGTGCGAATTTGTGATTTTTGCAACCAATCTTTTCGACCGTGATTTAGGTATATGGTCGAGTGTCAAGTGTCAAGTATTTTTGCATAAGAGATACTGTCTCCATCAGCTATGTATCTTCCAAAGATAACGCCATGCATTTCTATGGACTGTTTACTGTCGGCGCTAATAGTGGATTCCATAGCTGTTGAAGATCCGCTAAGATTTTTAAAACACTCATGGTGTTTTACTTCCTCATTTCGTTTTACCGCTCTAGCACAAATACAACAGTATTTGTTTTTGACTGCCATGAAAAGAACTTGACGAAATCGTCTACCTATAATTGTCGCAGCGCCAGATAGTGCAGAATAATTAGTTCTGTATGAATGTTTAGCCCAGCAACCATCTAAGATTACATCTATTATTGGTATGCCATCTTTAGTAGCTTTCCTTCTTTCACTGCCGCTTCTTTCCCCCGTTCCCCCACTTTCCTCATTTCTTCCCATGCCGTCACTTCCCATTCGTCACATATTTCATCTTGCAAGATTTTGTATTTGTATTCCGACACGGATGGTAAATCGACAGCAGCCGAAAACTGTTTCAGTTGAGCGTTACCACAACCAGCTGCCACCATCCCGGCCACCACCATTTTATTTTGAGTTCCGTACTTTAAACTTTGTTTTACAAAATGTACAAGAAAATGTGTGTAAGGCCAGAAACTTCTGCCCTGAGATCTGGAGGCGACTGCCCTCCAGCGCGTCTATGAGGGGCGCGCGGAGGCGCAGCGCCGGGGCGAATCCCTGCTGCCTCGACAAGTCGAGGCGCGGCGGGAAGAGCTCCGGCGCGATCTCAGGGCAGTATGGAGGAGACGACTGTCGCAACCGAGGTCCGGGCACGCCGCAATCGCGGCGGTAAGACCCCTCTTTGAGGAGTGGCTGGATAGGGGTCACGGCGTCCTGACCTACCGCGTGACGCAGGCCCTCACCGGACACGGAAGTTTCGGGAGGTACCTGTGTCATATGGGGAAGGAGGAAACGCCAGGGTGTCACCACTGCGAGGACCGCCCGGAGGACACGGTGGAGCATACGGTGCAGGACTGCCCCGCTTGGGCAGAGCACCGCCGTGTCCTCACGGCGGCGATAGGCGGAGACCTTTCGCGCCCGGCATTGGTCGAGGCCATGCTGCGGGGCGAGACGGAGTGGGAAGCGGTCGCCTCCTTCTGCGAAGCACATGCTCGCGAAGGAGGAGGCGGGCCGCGTGAGGGAGAGGACAGCGTCCTCCCTCCACCCCAGCCGCAGTGGTAGACGCCCACGGCGCCGGACGTTGGCAGACGATCTCCGGCCACCGTAGGTGCGGGCATGCGGGCGGCGAGTAATGGGCGACTCGCTGTCCGACCATGGACCATGCCCGGGTCGACGGCGCGTTGTGTTCCACGCGCGCCTCAAAGAGTGTCAGCATAATGACGGGGACCCTCTAGAGGGCCAAAGCCTGCCGAGGTCGCGGGACTCATACAATTACCGTGACCCTGGAACATAAAGGGCTACTGAAGGACACCGTGGATTTTAGTCAGTACAAGTCTGACAGTCCCTCCCGCTCTGCCCTGAGTGGGAGGACTCATTTGATGACAGTTAAAAAAAAAAAAAAAGGCCAGAAACTTTTTCTGATTCTAATTTAATGGTTGTAAGGCCGCATTGAAACAGTGATTGGTGACTCGATAATTTAAGCAATTCAGTAAAAAAGTAATTTACATCAACAACTCTGTGGCCACTAATGTCGGCAGTTTTGGACTCCTGAAACAAAAAGTATAAGTCAACTTGGAAAAATGCTATTTATGCCTAGCTCCATACTGGAAAGTTCATAGTACATAGTAAATAAAATAAGAGGACTCACATTTCCTTCAAGTTTACCTCAATAAAGATCAAAAAAAAAAATCGATTAAAAACTCACCTCTTTTCGCAATTCAAATGCGACTCCATTCCTTTTGTGATCATTGTCTGTCACACGCTGTAATCTTGACGTATTATATACATCAATGTATTGTTGACATATTTCTAACCTAAAATGAAATATAAGTACATTTTAGCCTTTTTCATAATATAAACAATTATATAAATAGAAACTAATAATTATTGTACATAACTATATACTTACTTTTTAATCTTTCTCATTTTCTGAGCCCTCACCCTCAGTCGCTCTGTGCTCTAAACGTTGTACTTTATTTAGTTTTGGTTTCATATTTTTTCCCATTAAAAACTAGTCACAAATAGAAAAACGATACGTTATAGGTACTGTTCAATCACAAGAATAGTCTTTATATACCTATTTAACACTAATTAACACAATCTACTAACTTTTAATGTATAAACAATTATTAAAATCACGAAAATTCGATAGCACCGATCTGCAAAAAAATGTCATAGGTTTGACGTCAATGAAGCCCACCGGGCGACTGATCTTGTAAGCGAGCGAAAGTGATGCAATTACTTTTGAAACGCAAAAAAAGAGATGGCTATATTGTGCGTGCGCTCGGAATAAAACGACGTACGTGCCAAAACGAATTTACTCCTTTTTTAACATAAAAAATGAATTAAATTTAAAACTACAATGAGTAAACTTTGATATAATAATTCTCTATGTTTTAAAGTAAATCCCATTGAATAATTCTTAAGCGTTACGCCGTGATGTCGAAAAAAGTTAAAAAATAGATATAACTTTGCATTTTTTTTGTATCGAGAAAAGTTCATTGAATCGTGTATTCCTTATTTAAGTATACTAGACCAAAGAGTCAAAAAACATATACCAAAATGTTGAATCCCTATTCCACATACTTAACAAGTTATACGAAATAGAAAAACCACATTTTTTTCAATATATCACCTTAAGTTACATTAATTATTTATTCCTAGTAAACATCCCTTTCAATGTTTACTAGGAATAAAGAGAATAGAGGAGTTAGTTAAAGTGAAGTAGGTATAATATCAACGTAATATTTGTTACTCACCGATATCAATAAGCGCCTTGTAATTTCACTTCTTCTCATCGATATGCTAATCGATAACAATTCAAATTGAGTCAGCCCAAAATTTGGCGACGAGTTTGGCTCTTTCAGTAGCGTCCTGTGATGCATTTCACAGGAGCAAACAACAGAACAGGCAGGACACGATATAAAGTGTCCCATCGTTTGTTAGGCAGCACCACATTTACACTCACAATTTCACATAATATAGATACGTTTTGCTCATCCAAAACAACGATTTCCACCTCTTTGAACATTGATAAATGTTGCATGGTTGGATCCACAGAAATAAAACCACACACATGCTCAAGAGTAGTAATCAATAAACTCAGTAATGCAAATACTCGTAGATTGACAACTAAGAATGCTCATTTTTTATAAATGAAGGTGTTTGAAAACAATATTTTTAAATTTTCGGTAGTCGTTATTAAACAGTCAAAATCCAATAGCCTGAGTGTTCAATGTTTGTCTCAAACGTTGGAATCGTTATAAATTCTACTTTAAGTAATGTTTTAACAAAATAATGAATACAAAAATAAAAAGAATATACTATTGCATGCATGATTTGAACTTACGACTTCTCGTTCAGTGACCAAAGACGATAGCCATTGTGCCAAGATTGCTATAGTAACATCATGCAAAATATTATATCTCCTTCAGCATCATAAGTGAATGATGACTATATATTGGTATATGGTAATTGATGCGCCACACGCACACTAATAAAAACTGAGCTCGCTCGTTTTATTTTGTGTTTGTGTGCATAACTATGACTTCACCCACACATATAAACTGTAAACCAAATACTTGGGTCTCGTGTACTAGTCTGTGTGTGCCTACTCTATGAACTCCACTTATTTTCTGGCACGGTATTTTTTCCTGTGTTATCAGCAATCCTACAACAACCGTACTGTTATGAGAATAAAGATTACTGTCATTTTGACAGACTACATTGTGACATAAACATAACAGCAATCTTGTTTAAAACAAATAAAGCTCATTTTAATGTTGACAGTAAAGACAAATCAGAGGTTAAATAATTGTATGTAGTTTTGTCTGTCAGGGAAGTTTTAAAAATCCACACAATCGAACATAGTTTTGATGAAGTTTTTCTTATTATCAACTACTTACCCTGAGACATGCGTAAAGTACTTTTTCATAAAAAAACACTGCCTTCATAAGCCATTTATCGTGTCTGCTTTTAAACTTAGGAGATATCTGCTAGGATAACCGTAATTATGTGGCCAATGGTCATGAATATCTAATTTATTTCTTTTCATATTTTCCAAACCGTCGTTTTTCAACACAAAAATAACTTGTTATTTTTCGTCTTGCTGAAGGAATAAAAGTGTAAATAAATTAACCACCATCTTAGTCGCGTGGATTGTTGAATAATTCAGTGCCGGCGACAAATTGACGCCGCTGCAAGGTCACGTCAATTTGACAGCTCGCTTCGTGAACTAATTGGGTTTTAGAGTGTCACTGTTATTTTTATCTGACGGAAGGTAAATGAGGATAACGGATTGGTAGTATTAAGGGGGAATTTTCTATTAGGTATATTTTTAGGTTTGCTATTTTTCGCAAACGTACTCCATTTTCTTCTTAATAGTTATGAATTGGAAATTATCATAAAACCTGCGGGAATTTTAATAACTCAGTGATGATTCGATTTGTTATTTTGTTAATGTTGATGTTTTAAGTGTTTTTTAGTTCTGTGTTAGAAGGTGTGCACTGTACAAAGGCTGTGCAGATGATATATTCTGATGGGAATACCACAAGGAGGTACAACGGTACCTATATTGTAAACACCCGTTTTATTAATTAGGAGATCTTTATTTCACCAAAACATGAGCAGGTAAACCCAAAATTTTCACAAAAAAAAATTCAGCTTACAAAAACAGACATTATACCCACAGAATCAAAAATGTCCATATTTATAAACGATCAAAAACAAGCGCGAGTCGCACTCGCCCGGTTGACACGGGTCGCACGGGGTGTGTTTTGTCTAAATATAAACATTTGTGTGTTTGTAAACCCTGCCGTGTGGGCAGACCGGGGCGCGGGGGCGCGGGGGCTCGAGCTATGTGTACGACTGTTTACGTTGTTTACATATTATTGCGCGCACCATCTTGTGTCAAGAGGTTGTTCACCCTTGGTAAAGTGTAATGGATCGAGTGAAGATCTTTGAAACCATCGCAGATCGCTTATTGGGTACTTTGGTAGCCATTGCATGTTTTCTTAATACATTTACTGCCTGCGTATTTGGTCAGCCCCTTATTACCTGTCGTTTTGTAACGGCCTAACTGAAAATAAATAAAGTCAATTGACAGGTCAGTGGACATGTACAGACTAATTTTAACATTTAGCTTCTTAAAGCCGAGTAAGCCTTTGAAGTTAGTACTACTGACTGTAACTATACGCCGCGTTTATAAAATTCTACAGGGGTTAAAGTATTTAGATATTAAATGTATTTAGTTCTGAATGTCAGTACAACTCCAACTTTATAAAAAGCAACTTAATAATACTCATTTTGCTACAGTACACAAAGTTTTCAATTTTCTCCTTGAGCATTTTATTTTTTTTCCCAGTGAACTCGACTCGAGTGAGAATAACAAAGACGCAATGAAACTCTTCTAAACGTTGTATTTTCTTAAAAACAGTTCCCTCCCCCCCTCCCCTCAGTCACATTGTTCAAATGTTCACTTCTCAACATGGAAACTGTTATATTTTGCACCGTGACAACTTTGGCTTCCATTCTGTTATGGAACTGTAGGGGAAAATTAATTCCTCGTGGTCCATTCATCTTAAACTGAAATGAATTTATTCAGGTAAATATAAAGAAAAAGTTACTCGTATATTCATTTAGAATTTCTTGATTGTACAAAAAATCTTGGGTACATTTTTTTATTCTTAAATACTGCTTTGGCTTTTACGCATCAAAGGGCATTGTAAAAAATGGCCTATGCATCAACACGTATCAAAACCTTTACAATAATTACTAGTTCTTTTTATAATTTACATTACAATTATTACAATAGGACGGACACTTCATAATTTCGGAAACATTTTAAAAAGTAATTCACTTCCTTCTGTCTTACTCCCCGGTGCGGGTGCCATTATTTTTTAAAAAAGAATTGAATAAACTAGTGACAGTCGATGAATTGACAGATGCCACTTTAACATTTGATACTGATGACAGAATGACAGTCTCGTCATTTTGTCACTCGCAATTATTACGTTTCTATTGGCCTAATTATAACCTCAAATACCGAAACTGTTTTTAATTTTTTAACAATTCTCTGAAGTATCTGTGATTTTAATTTAGATTCAATCGAATGAATGCATTATTTAGAACACAGACAGTAAATTCACGTCTCTGTTGGTTCTTAGGCGAAAGATGTATGGACGCCGAACAATGTCCCTTAAAACTATTCAAAGTTATTTACAAAAATTTTAAGTCTAACCCGATTTTGCTATCGTAATAGATAGCAAAATCGGGTTAGACTTAAAATTTTTGTAGTTTTCATAATCATCTTGTTTACTTACCGTATATATTTTTACTGGTCTATAAAAATACAAAAAAGTAAACCTGTGTATAACTGAACATACGAAACATTTAATTTTTAATTACCATGGTTACAAAGGAAACAATGCAAAACTGAATTATAATTACCTCTACACACCACACACTAAACAAACATGCACCTCTCTACATCTAAAATTAAACCTGTCCGTCTTGAATATTTCACGTCCGGCTAATAGTCATCATGCCGGGTGTGCAATATTTATGCATTTTTGTCCGGATCCCAGAGTCCGGACACCGCCGCGCCGGCTTTCGGACGGTAATAATTTAAGATAGCGCCCTCTACCGGACAGTGGTCATTCATCGCGGAAATGTTCCTGAGCTTTATTTCCGTGGCGTGTTTAAATGGCAGACATTTTTGGGCATCAACAATGCAGATTTTTTGCGGGTGTACACTTGTGAAATGTGATTTGTGAGTTGTCTTGTTCTTGTCTCTGTGTCGTGCTAAGCTTCTTCCATGTTGTTTTCATATTTTCACGTATACTCGAACGGCATTGTTGGTTTCTTTAGTTAGTTTTTACCTGTTAATGAAATGAAATGAATTGAAATAATTAAGAGATCTTACATGACAGAAATATCTTGAAATCAGTCGTCGCAATCACAGAAAAATAATGCTCCAAACAAAATCAAAAGTACACTTCAAAGCAACCCCACATCACTAAACACTCGCCAATCTCGCTATGTTTAGAGAGTATTTCCACAAGACGGACGAACAACAGCGGTCGTTTGAGTCGCGCCCGTGACGTCACGACCATGACGTAGGGCACAATGCGTGGCGCGCTCAAAGTGTACGCACTATCATTTAGCGCGCAGTGTGTAGACGTAGCGTAGGTAGTTGAAGATATGATGGTGTTTGTTCGTTTGTGTACCTGTTTGCTGAGGACAATCATACAGAAACAGACTTAGAAAGTTAATGTTAAGGGCTAATTGAGAAAGCTCAATTAGAATGGGCATAGTGGAGCTTTGATCAAATATAAAACTGTCTAATAAAACATATAAAAAATATTCGGAATTAAAGAAAAATATACTCTAGTGTTTTTTCGGATGCTAAGAATATTCATGTCTTTGTGTACAAATCCCCATATTCCCAGTTCCAAAATACAATGCTTCTAAAACTTCTTCCACACTATTCTCATTACATATAAGTTTCAAGTTTCTTCCAAAACGCGGGCCCTAGGGGACGCACTTACACGACAAAAGAATACAATATTTCTATTCATATCCCGGGGGAGGCTCGGACACAAGTAGCCGGCCCTTTGTCGTGACGTAACCATAGTGTGTTCTATAAAACGTTTCGTTTAACTTTCGGTCGGGGATGAAGGACTGAAATGTAAATGGGTATCATATTTTGGTACTGCCTAGTGCCTTTATTACTTCTTTTACCTATAGCAACATCCACACTATTCAACAAGAAGAATAAAATATCACTTATTCTTCGCATTATTTTAAAATTGTTTAGTTAATATCATGAAGAATGTTTATTTAATTTCTCTGTCTTTATTGTTTCAGGTAATCATCAGATTTTACAAACTGCAATGTTAGTGTGCAATGTTGGAGTAAGTTATAAGATGTAAACTCTTACGAGTATGTTATGGTGGGTATGGGCACTTAACGGTTCAAGTGATTATAATTTATGATAACATAAATTGTAACAAGGTATTTATGCCTACACATACTGTGCAAATTATCCATAACCAAGTATAACTTGAACATAATAACAAAAACGATAGTATCAAAAAACAGATGGCGCTATCCTAAAACTGTTAAGAATGAATAAATAATACGCTCGTTAAAGGTGCAACCATTGACCATCCCAAAAACACCACCCTGTATAGTCCCACGTATGTCACGATACGACCCACAGGACGATAATAATGGCGTATGATTAATGGAGCCACGTCGCGGGACTTTGATCAATTATCATTATTTTTTTCGCCACAGATTGATGATGGCAGCAAAATTAAATTATTTGAGAAGTTTGTTATAGCATCGAGGAATGTAATTATAACAAGGTGAGTTTTTTATAGGACTGTAGGAAGAAAATCGATGAGAAATTGTTAAAGTTTCATGAGAGTCAAGCTAAATATTCGGTGGTTCATTTGACAATTTCTCAGTTATATGTTTTCGTCCTGCAGTTTCAACTCGGTCCAGAACCCAGCTTGCCATAGCAAGGATGGCAATAGACCAGTGATGTAAAAGCATTTCATTAAAAAAGATAATTGGAAATCGGTGTCGGTTCTGAAACGACACCATAAAACGTCGAAGTAGCTTTATATTTAAAATAATCTCTCTCCGTTGACATGACAGACAATGAATTTTTAATACCCTTTGAGATTTCTGAAGCAAAAGAAATGTAAAACCAATTGTCTACTTTCAATTGTTTGCGAAAGCGCAAACAATTCTTGAAAGTCTACTAAAAAGTATACCTTCATAATAAAACAAAGGAGAATGAGTGCTTTTGTATAATAAATAACAAATACAGTATACGAGAACAATATCACAGAGTAAATAAGTGAAAACAAACAGTATTCCAATTAGGGGCAGAACACACAGTCCACACGAACTAGTTTTGTTAACGTCTAACGTCCAATTTAAAGTTCTACACTTAAAATTGCACGCGGCGTCGCTTGTGATGTGAAGTTTATTAACAAGTAAAATTGTATCTATTGCTATGCATTGTTTACTAAAGTAGCACAAAGACATATTAATCTTAGTGATGGAATGGCTGAATGGCTGGAATGGCAACACAGCAATCTGACTTGGAATTAACAGAGACAAAAAAAAATGTTCGTCACATGTCGACAATTTTAGTGACAGCTACAAAAAGCTATGTTCTCATAATTTCACAAACTATCAAAGAACCAACGTCTTAAGTTATTTACACAAAGCACACAGACATCTTCCAACAATAATTGCACGAAAAATCAGAACTGAAAAACAAAACAAAGCCCATAAAACGCGAAAAACACAATACAGTAATAAAACGAATCCATGTGAATAATCCTTTGAAATATTTTTCGGCGTATTGTGGAGATGTCCCTTCACTAGCGCGTGACTAAACTTCCAAGATGAACGCCGCAAATACGCGGAAAACATTTTTTTTTTGCAAAAGCCGTTATTTTTTGGGTTCTTCTCTCATTTGACATTTAATCTGGGTGTTATGCTGGAAAGATAAGGATTTTATGAAGCAGAGAAAACTATTAAGAATGTTGTAGAACAGATTTGTTTAAATCTTTCCTTTATCCAGCTGTTGAGGTAAAATATAGCGAAATTCCTTGCAATCTTCTTTAAAATTGAATGTTCAAGAAAATCCTGAATTGAAATCTTAAATTTACCGTTTTAATGAAATTAAACAGACTCGAAAATCTTCAAGCGATGAAGAATTATCGGATCATAAGCAAAGACTAGGTTATTGAATTGTGGAAGTGGTCCTTGCGGTAGTACTGGATTCTTAGTAGAATCCATTACTTTATTACAAAATACAAGTGCTTAGGCACTCGTATTTATTTTAGTCTCTACACTTTTTTTAAAAGTAATAATACAGAACCCCGAAAAATCATTAGCTCGTAAAAAAATACACTGACAGGCATGAAATAGTACCACCCTGCCGACCCTTAGTAAAAATAATAACCTCCTCTTTTTGGAAGTCAGTTAAAAAATAAACAGCCGGTGTGACCATTTTGCGCCGCTGCCCGCGGGCAAAAAGGGTTTCCAGCTCATCCACCGAACACAACAGTAGATATTTTCTTTTCATCTATTTCGTTTTAAAAAACTGCAAAGTCGAATAAAAAGGGCTTTAGTTATAAATAGGCGGTGCAGGGAACGAGTTTGAGGACGAAATAAAATGGAATAACAGCCTCCAGGATGGTAAGCCCCGACATTTGAGTGCGCATGACATTCTCTCAGCCACCAAGGCACATTCAAGTCAATGAAAGATAACAAAATGTAAATTGTAGCCTTACAGTACACAGTACTCACACATGTGATTATATAATACTAACATATGGAATCTATACAAAGCAAGGATATTTTACAATCTTCTACAGCTTCTACAATAATTTAACATGGTAATCAATTAGTTTGCCCCTATGGTTGTGGAGTAACAAATTGTTGCTTCTATATGTGAACACAATGTAGAGATAAAAAAAAACAATTAAAATCTTAAAGATTGGGATAAGCCCTACTAACCATAATAGAAAGTCTACATGGTGGTACTCACATTTACAAAAACTGAAATAATGCTTCTAATTTATATAAAACAATGGTAATCAAGGTAACAAAGTTCCCAAACGAAAGAAAAAAAAAATTAAAGAACTAGAGGGGGAGCATCTCTTCCAAACAAATCTTAGTTCGTGAGCCCAAGTGGCTGTGGAGCAGGACCAGCATTAAGCCAAGCATTTTTATTTACAATATAGTCTTCCAACTTTTAATATGCAAGTTATTTTAATTATGCCTGTTTCTTATTTACAAAAAAATAAGAAAAAATAACATTGGTAAGTCAACGTAAATATTATCCTGAAAAAAATATTATTTATTACATATTTACATTATATACAGACTACAAATAGAACTAAACTAATGATAAAAATAAGACTAAAAGTAAGAAAATATAAACATTTAAAAAACGACGACAATAGGTCACTTAGGCGTCATAGTACTCCTCCGCATCGCTGTCATCTGGAAACGTGCCCAGTAGACTGGCAGCATTGCCACGCTGAATGGCAATGCTAATTCTTTCGCCAAAGAAAGAGCCAGCCCTCTGGTCACACGAAGTGTTGACCAGTCGGCGAGAGATTTCCTTAAAAAGGAGACGCGCACTCGGGCTCCATGCTCCGAGCGTTTCGACCCCAAATGGCTCAAAACTGTAATTACCAATAAGGTTACAGTATTTGCGCCGCTTGAGGATCTCAGCAGCCGCAGCAGCAGCGCCTGCACAGCCCGCCGTGCTTGCAATGTGAGATGGCGCAAGGGTGTCGACACAAGTTGCGTCCCACACCAAAGGCCTACCCACCTTCCAAGGCACCAACGTTATGCCGTCTGGTCTCTTGCCATCGTCACGCACCAAGCCGTTTGGTTCTAAAACCGCTGGTACGCCGGCGCTGGCAAGGGCTCGACGAATAATGTCCTTAATGCTGGCGTGCCGTGCAATGCGACCTGCGCTCCTGTAGCAGGACAGGCCATGGTGTCCGAGGCTGTCGACAGCTTCACCGCAGTGACACCGATGCGGTGCAACACAAGGTGCGCCTAGCGTAAGCGTAGCGCGACCCAGAACGATGCGTCATCCATCATAGTGCCAATGGTGGATGACTGAAGTGCCTGAAGCCACAACCCCGATTCCCATTCCCCCACGGCCAGCAGACGGGCACGCTCCACAGTATTGAATGACGTGTTTAAAAATGTATTCCGTACAGGAGAGCGGCACGTCCCACTGTCTCTGGGAGGACAGGTTGTCGGGCAAATCTGTAATAGGACAAGCCATTTTCCAAGCGTTCAACGCATCGGTCAAATACGGCACCTCAAAATCTACCAGTGAGGAAGACAGAATGTCCCTGGTTAATTTGTCGGTACCGTAGACCGAGGAGAGGAAGGCTGGCAAACTTATACTTGAAATTTTGCGGACGCCGAGACCACCCAAGCGAATGGGAAGTGTGGCTTGCTGCCAAGCTCGGTCGTCCAGGGCCACATTAAGTATTGAAGTTAGAGTGTTCCTAATAATTTGGTCTACTTTTTCTAAAAGCTGCGGATGCTTCCAAAGATGAGTGGAGCGAAGACTATACGTGAATTTTGGTCCAAAACAACAGTATCGAATAAGTGTGAAGGCCGAATGAATGTTAATTTTGAAAAGTCGCTCCGAAATGAAAAAAAAGAAAAAAAAATATGTTTTAAAGAACGCTGGCGAGGTTCCATGTATTTTGGGACCCAGTCTTAGAGGTAGCATTCATTATGGCAACTTATACATACTTGTAAAACGACTAAAGACTAACAAAAAAGCAAATGGAAAGTAAGACGAACAAGTTGGGAGAAAAGAGATAAACGTCTTTATACAAGATAACCTAAAAATCTTACGGTTAAGGTTTTTAACTGTGAATGTCTGCTTATTTATTTAAAATGAATCAAAAAATAATTATGTTTAGGATGAATCATAAAGGAAGATTCGAATAAACTACTCTTAGATAATTCTCTTTCCAACCTACCCGGTCCGAGTTAAAGGGTATAAAAGGCGTGGCGCGTTGTACAGTTACACGGCCTCTTTGGATGATGCTCTGTGCTTTTTGGTTCTCTTTGGTTTTTGGTAGTAGGCAACTGACAGGTGCCAGGGGAGGTAATCATTTTGGTTCGGGTCGTGTTATATTATTCTGATGTACTTATTATTTACTTGTCTCAAGCCAAAACCCGAATTTTTTGCCTGTACCTAAGTAATGAATCATAAAACTGCCAGACTGCGTCTAGAGACTATACTGATTACTAACCTACCTAGTAATTAGTTCAATCACTTTTAAAACTATGTTGTTACGACTTTGATCTATAAGCGAATTATGGTCAAGTAGAACGATTCTTACTACGCTGAACGAAGATATACTTTTACATAAATTATAACAGCCAGAGCTCACCGGCTATATATGTACGAGTACAGCTATTGAAAGGCAGGGTTTGTTGAATAAAAATGTGTAATGTGACGTAATAAATCTCGTTTATTGGTTTTTTTACATGTTTTTTTTTTAATATTTTTCAACAGTGTTATAGAAAAATATATTATCTTATTAAAAGATTATCTAAAAAAAGAAGCTGGTGCAGCGATATAGCTCTGGTGTCTGGCAGACCCCATATACCATAATATGCTCATAACATGAGAGCAACAACCCGCTGTCCGTGTCCCAACAGGACAGTGACAACAATAGCCTAATACACCACTTCGCCCCTGTAGCCTTCTATCTACTACGATATACGTTTAACCCTAGAAAGATAATCATATAGCAACTAGCGTAAAAGATAATCATACGTCTGTCAGACGTACCTTAGTTAATTAAGATTTTTTAGTAAGCCTACGGATGTATTATCATGCCTTAAAGGTTGAAATAATTGTTTGAATTCTATTTAAAGAAATAAAACGATAAAATAGCAATAATAAAGTTTAATTGACAAATTACAAACAAAAATCGTAAACTTCTTTACAAATGAATTCGTCTTCAGTGTCACTCTGTACATCGTCTTCTAAGAGGTTATCTTCGCATTCGCTTTCAGATTCTGATGACGATTCCTCTTCATTTTGATATAAAAAGTTCTCAATTTGAGAACTATCCAACACCCTTCGGTTTGCCATTATAATATAATAATAATTAATACCTGAAAATAATAATAAATAAGTGTAAATAACAATAAACAATCAGTTCAAAAGATTGCATTAAAGATAATCATACGTCTCGCGGACGTACGACATAGGTATATCTTTTATTTGAACGTACTTACCGTGGCGCCACTGCTGCTTAGCGCGAGCTCCGGCCGCCGACTGAGTTGACTCGCGCAGCTAGCGCGCTGCGATTAATAATAAAAAAACTACAACGAAATTTAATTTTACGATACGTCTCGCGGACGTAGATTATCTTTCTAGGGTTAATAGGACTTGCTTTCTATGTGCTTGTGCATAGATTTAATTCTGGCACGTAAAATAAATGGGTGTTTGTCATGAAATATAGGATAGGTAATAGGTACAGGATGTATTTCTACTGAACTTAGGGAGTGTGCAAAATCAGTAGAACTTCTGTAAGCACTATCCACCATTTCAATATCCACAATTTGCTCTCTGTTCAGAAGGTACAGGGTGTGTACTTTCCTCTGTACTTGTTGTGGGTACAACATTAGGGGAACTCCTCTGAGCGCTCTCAAATAGCATGGTACACACACTTCATCATTAGGTGTTAACTGAAACAATACCAGTAAAAAGTAGTCAAAAACACAAAATAACAGAAAAAATATAAATAGTGTTCATAAGCCCATTATCGTACTAACCAGGCGGGGCTTGATCCTTTGAGCACCTTGAGCACCTTCATCAGAGAGACGATGCCTCCGTAAGCGCGCAAGTCGTAAATGGCAATGACGCATGTTAGTGGTTAAAATCAAAGTCCAAATCAAAAGCAACTTGTTGTCCAAAGAAGACTGCGGTAGTCCATGTCAGGGTGCACTATCGTCAGTTCAAGATGTAAAGGCCAATTCATCGAGAATCCACAAAATCGCATTGGAATAGATCATCACAGATCTTACAGTGACAGTAGTGACGGGACTCAATCAATCACCATTGATAACGTTCCTTTATAACATATACTACGAAATCACCATACTTTCATTTTTATTACATGATTTTGCCTTGTTAATTGGCATTTTAATATCAAGTTTACGTGTTGTTTATAAATATTGTACATTATAGAATGATTAAAAACGAAGAGAAAGTGCCATTTATAGTAAGAAAACCCTTGAGCAAAAACACATGTTATTGGATTGGAACGTAATCGGAAAAAATGTTGCGTTTTGTAATTGCACGATTACTTAATTTTGAGTAAATTAAAATATTTATAACTTTTGATTCCCGTGTCCTAAAAATTCAATATTTTTTAAATAAATATCTTATATAATTGTAGTTATAATTATTTTATATTTACACTTGCATGGAGCTTCGTTAATTTTTAGATTCCTTGGGTCCATTTTCGCCACCCTTCTTTCTTCTCGTTAAGTTGTAGAATGTCAGTTAAGCAATACTATAAAACGGAGATAACAATTGATGTATGGCATCAAATTATTTTACCAAACTGAATAAAACTCAATATTATTTTCAAGTGACTTCCAACACAACATTTTGATTATGTATAATTACTAGCTTATGCCCGCGGCTTCGCCCGCGTGGAGTTAGGGAATTGCCCACGGGATCTTACTTCTGGAATAATAAGTAATCTATGTATCTATCTATAATACATACATAGATTTACATGTACTTGCTTATAACTTGCAATTATTATTATAAAGTTATACCAATTAAATTAGATACGTGAAATATTGACACCTTGGTTTGAGATTGGACATCGGATTTACTGGATTTTATCTGAAGAGTATGTAAACAAATTTTCAAGTCAATCGACCCCGAGAGTAAAAAGTTTCACAGAAAATTCAACACCCCATTTCACCCTCTAAAGGGTAGGAATTTTGAAAAACTGATACTAACTCTTCACAAAGAATACACCCTCCAATTTTCATATCTCTGGGACCCGCGGTTTGGGCTGTGCGTTGGTATATCAGTCAGCCAGTCAGGACATGGAATTTTAAATTGGGGGATGATTTTGTGATACACGTATCTCATCATTTTAACTGAAGTATATGTAGACACATTTTCAAGTCAATCGACCCCGAGAGAGTTTCACAGAAAATTCAACACCCCATTTCACCCTCTTAGGGGTGGAATTTCAAAAACCCTTTCTTAGTGGATACCTACTCTCCACAAAGAGTACATTCTCCAAATTTCATATCTCTAGAACCAGCGGTTTGGGCTGTGCGTTGATATATCAGTCAGCCAGTCAGGACATTGAATTTTAAATTGGGGGATGATTTTGGAAACACTGTGATACACGTATCTCATGATTTTAACTGAAGTATATGTAGACACAATTTCAAGTCAATCGACTCAGAGAACAAAAAGTTTCATAGAAAATTCAACACCCCATTTCACCCTCTTAGGGATGAAATTTCGAAAAACCCTTTCTTAGTAGATACCTACTCTTCACAAAGAGTACACTGTCCAAATTTCATGTCTCTAGGACCAGTGGTTTGGGCTGTGCGTCGATATATCAGTCAGCCAGTCAGGACATTGAATTTTAAATTGGGGGATGATTTTGGAAAAACTGTGATACACGTATCTCATCATTTTAACTGAAGTATATGTAGACACATTTTCAAGTCAATCGACCCCGAGAGAGTTTCACAGAAAATTCAACACCCCATTTCACCCTCTTAGGGGTGAAATTTCGAAAAACCCTTTCTTAGTGGATACCTACTCTTTACAAAGAGTACACTGTCCAAATTTCATGTTTCTAGGACCAGTGGTTTGGGCTGTGCGTTGATGTATCAGTCAGTCAGTCAGTCAGTCAGGACTTTGAATTTTATATGTATAGATAATCTTATATGCGCTAACAACTAAACGAGGCAAAATCTCCCTAGTGACTTACTACCCAGATATTACTTTAATAAAAATAAGCGGAGAGTCACAAGATGATGTTCCCTCATAATTTAATCTAGCCCTCCAGAAAGCCAAGAGCTACTACACACTAAACACTAGACTTAATAAAAGGGACACGAAAAATCACACAGCCCTCCACAAACTGATGGGGTGAATTCAATATATCACACTAAGATGACCGGTACAAGAAATTGTTTCAGTAATGTTATGGGAATCCATTAAATTTGAATTGTTTTATTTCCTAACTAGCTTATGCCCGCGGCTTCGCCCGCGTGGAGTTAGGGAATTGCCCACAGGATCTTACTTCTGGGATAATAAGTAATCTATGTATCTATCTACAATACATACATAGTTTTTTTATTTTATTTTTTAAAGTTATATCAATTAAATTAGATACGTGAAATATTGATACCTTGGTTTGAGATTGGAGACCGGATTTACTGGATTTTATCTGAAGAGTATGTACACAAATTTTCAAGTCAATCGACCCTGAGAATAAAAAGTTTCACAGAAAAGTCAACACCCCATTTCACCCTCTAAGGGGTAGGAATTTAGAAAAACTGATACTCTTCACAAATAATACACCCTCCAATTTTCATTTTCATTTTTGGGCTGTGCGTTGGTATATCAGTCAGCCAGTCAGGATACGGAATTTTAAATTGGGGGATGATTTTGGAAAAACTGTGATACACGTATCTCATCATTTTAACTGAAGTATACGTAGACACATTTTCAAGTCAATCGGCTCAGAGAATAAAAAGTTTCACATAAAATTAAAAACCCTATTTCACCCTCTTAGGGGTGGAATTTCAAAAAACCCTTTCTTAGTGGATACCTACTGTCTACAAAGAGTATATTCTCCAAATTTCATGTCTCTAGGACCAGCGGTTTGGACTGTGCGTTGATGTATCAGTCAGCCAGTCAGGACATTGAATTTTAAATTGGGGGATGATTTTGGAAAAATTGTGATACACGTATCTCATCATTTCAACTGAAGTATATGAAGACACATTTTCAAGACAATCGACTCAGAGATTAAAAAGTTTCATAGAAAATTCAACACCCCATTTCACCCTCTTAGGGGTGGAATTTCGAAAAACCCTTTCTTAGTGGATACCTACTCTTCACAAAGAGTACACTGTCCAAATTTCATGTCTCTAGGACCAGTGGTTTGGGCTGTGCGTTGATATATAAGTCAGTCAGTCAGTCAGGACTTTGAATTTTATATGTATAGATACACATCGCGTATCGTTACCGTGGCAAAACGCACGTAGCGAACGGCAAGCGCTGATTTCACGCGCCCGCGCCGTTTGTTAGAGTATTTCGACATCCATTGTTGGATTTTTTATTTTAGCCGTATTATTTACATAAATGGACGTGCGTAATAAAGGAAAATTAACTGAAAAAAATTATTAAAAATATTAAAAACCCTAAAAAAATCCGGTGGAATATGATTTAAAATAAAGAGCTGAATGCACCATGTCAGTTTGTGGAGGGCTGTCCCTTACACCCTGTATTAGCAATTGTCTCGCATACATTTAGTATAAATATGAAAGTTTCAATCTTCGCCATACGGCATGGTCGCCCTACGCAAGCACGCCCCTTTGCTTATTCATGCATTTTCATGGAAATTTACCATGAAGGAAGGAAGATTCCCTTCAGAGAGCGTTTTGCTTAAACTGGTATGGAAATAAATGTTTTATAAAGCATTAAGATCTTGTGATTATGACATTTTAATGATAACGGTAATTGCTTGTTGCTATAACTGTCTATTTCCAGTACTTTTGGAGTATAATGAAATAGTAGATCACAATATAACAAGTGTGTATTTATACTTGCGTGGTTAAAAGCAAACGCCAAGTTTTGAATACTCATGATATAAAACTGAACCCTGTAGCTGGATATTTGTATGAATATTACCTGTTTACTTCGTATCTTTATTTTATATTGAACCGTCTGAAAATCAATATAATCACCGGTAGCGGTAGCAATACCCAGACAAAGATACAAAGACAAGCCAATTTATCTTTTTCCAAAGTTTATTCTTCTGCCAGAACATGTTATGACAACATTACAAACTTTTATATTCTCCAATCAGTACGAATATCATCAAAGCAACTTACAAGTACTAACAAGTAGGCAACAACTCGATGTAAGTCGACAACTCCGAAGCGGTTACCTCGCGACGACAACTTTTAATTACGTTCGGTTTCGCCTGTAATAGCTTACTAAGTGATAACAGAGGTGCTGCGGTATTAGGGAACTGTGTTTGAATGGGTGTGTTTGCATGATCATGACCTCTAGTGTTTTGTTCAAAATCAGCGAAGACTGATCCTTAAGATAACTAAAAGCAGAGAAAACAGTGTCAAGCTTGCATTTAGAACTTTAGACAATACACAACTCATCCAAACTTAAACCTTTTTCAAAAAAAAACACCAGTTTTTTGGCTGTTAAAAAGTGCCATAACCAGTTACTGGCACTTTTTAACAGCCAAATCGTTGGTTAGTAAAGAATAAGATGAAGCTATTTGACAATTCCAAAGCGCACATCTATGCAGAACAATGAGCAAGGAAACCCATGGGAACACTTTTAAACACAAAATATTGTTGTTCCTTATAAATAAGGAATAGCATAGACAATCGGAGTGGTTATAAAAAAAAATGAAAACAACAAACATCTCTTCGTTTGCATAAAATTTAATAAAAATTCTTCGACATTGTCGGGTTTCCGCCGACCTGAGGCGGTGACTTGCTTTTCCAGTAAAGGTAGGAATTGGTTCCAATTGCAGCGCTTCCAGGAAATAAATACACTGTAGCTTTTCCGAGACTTTAACAACTGAAGAGCTATAAGTTGAGACAGGGAAAATACAGTATTCCGTTTTTCACAAAACTAATTCTTCTTTTTTTTCAATTCTTTGTACTTCAGAATATGTTTCAAATCGAAAGCTTTTATTTTTACGATTCTTATTTTAATGCCCCAGATAATATCAAATTTTTCTCTTGGGAGGTAGATCCAGAGCAAAACGAGATACAAATTATTGCATCTCTGATTACGGCACATGAGAGGTCCAACGATCTTCCCAATAACTTACCTATACAAACGCAGTAAATCCACTAATTGGCTCGCAAACTGCAGACATTACCAGTGTACATCATCCCCACAATATCTGGATATTGGCAATATTTCACCTACCGTTGTCTGAGCTATGAGTGGCCGCCGAGCCCGCCGAAACGTCAGGTATTGTGCGGTGGCCGTAAATCTGACGTCACAGCTCCGGCGGGACGGCCGTGATAAATTGTAGAGGGTTTTCGGTTTTTAAAGTGAGGAAATCATCTTCTATGCGTTTAACATGATTTATTTTGTTTATTGGTGTAATAAAAGTTAGTGCTAAATAGTTGTAGATGGGATTTAATTTCGTCTAGATATACCTCGCAGGTACTAGTAAAAATAAACTGCTGGTATATATATATGACAATAATATAATAAAATAATACTATAGCAATAGTTACTTAATTAACTACCTTTTTAATTCATTAATTTACTAATTTTCCTTGTAATTTATTAATTGTGGTTGACCTTGAAGACTAATTTATTTCTTATTAAAAATTGAATCTTTATTTTAGAAAAAAAATGTATTGGTATAAGTATTATAATTTAAAGGAAATTGCACAAAAAAAAACGCAACAAAAAACAGTGAGTTAAGTCTCAATGGCGGTCTACTTACACAAATTACTTTCAGAACATAATAATAATTATTGTTTAACACAATAAAAAAATAACTCGACTTGGCACACGAGGTGGTCGACTTGTGGAATGTGAACTCGGCTATCATTGTGCCGATCGTCGTGACGGCCAATGGCCTTATAGCCAAGAGCCTCGACGACCATCTTTCGACGCTCTCCTTAGGCTGTTGGATCAAGGGCCTGATTCAGAAGGCAGTACTCCTCGACACGGCTCGCATTGTGAGGAGGTTCCTGTCTCTGGAGCCCTAACCACCGGTAACTTGGACCCTGCTCCCGATACGGGCGGACCACTATTTTTTTATATTTTTAAATGTTTTTTTGTATATGGTTTTTATTTTAGAAATATTTAAAAATGTAATTACTGTGGAAAATAAATAATAATTATTGTTCACTAAATTGCTGAAAGTTACCTGAGAAAAGTTTTCAAGAAGTCCTTCAAGTATGAAATTACAAGTATTGAAAGTGGAATGCTCTATAAATATTACGAAAATAAAGCTCAAGAGATTAGGAAACATTGTGCCGTTATTGGAGTTTATTTTAATATGTACTCTTAAGGTAATTACGGACGTGTTTCGGACATCACAACATCACCTCTATAAAAATTCATAGCAAGGTATCTGTCAATGTCCGATGTCCTCAGCTGGTCCAACATGTATCCGCACCAGTTAGACTAGTAGTTCAGTTAACACATCATACTAAAACTAGAAATAAAATAATTCGTGTAAAAAGCGCTAGAACACACCTTTATCGCCAATAAACCAAGGCTCACACTCGGAACTTTACGGCTGCACGCGAATTTAAATCTTAAGTGTAAATGCTATTTATGTAATATGCAGTTTATCTGCTAAACTGTGTATTACGATGATAAGAAATGAAGAAAATATATGTGTTTATCTATACATATAAAATTCAAAGTCCTGACTGACTGACTGACTGACTGACTGACTGACTGACTGACTTATATATCAACGCACAGCCCAAACCACTGGTCCTAGAGACATGAAATTTGGACAGTGTACTCTTTGTAAAGAGTAGGTATCCACTAAGAAAGGGTTTTTCGAAATTCCACCCCTAAGAGGGTGAAATGGGGTGTTGAATTTTCTATGTAACTTTTTATTCTCTGAGTCGATTGACTTGAAATTGTGTCTACATATACTTCAGTTAAAATGATGAGATACGTATATCACAGTTTTTCCAAAATCATCCCCCAATTTAAAATTCAATGTCCTGACTGGCTGACTGATACATCAACGCACAGCCCAAACCACTGGTCCTAGAGACATGAAATTTGGACAGTGTACTCTTTGTGAAGAGTAGGTATCCACCAAGAAAGGGTTTTTCGAAATTTTACCCCTAAGAGGGTGAAATGGGGTGTTGAATTTTCTACGAAACTTTTTATTCTCTGAGTCGATTGACTTGAAATTGTGCCTACATATACTTCAGTTAAAATGATAAGATACGTGTATCACAGTTTTTCCAAAATCATCCCCCAATTTAAAATTCAATGTCCTGACTGGCTGACTGATACATCAACGCACAGCCCAAACCACTGGTCCTAGAGACATGAAATTTGGACAGTGTACTCTTTGTGAAGAGTAGGTATCCACTAAGAAAGGGTTTTTCGAAATTTCACCCCTAAAAGGGTGAAATGGGGTGTTGAATTTTCTATGAAACTTTTTATTCTCTAAGTCGATTGACTTGAAATTGTGTCTACATATACTTCTATTAAAATGATGAGATACGTGTATCACAGTTTTTCCAAAATCATCCCCCAATTTAAAATTCAATGTCCTGACTGGCTGACTGATATATCAACGCACAGCCCAAACCGCTGGTTCTAGAGAAATGAAATTTGGAGAATGTACTCTTTGTGGAGAGTGGGTATCCACTAAGAAAGGGTTTTTGAAATTCCACCCCTAAGAGGGTGAAATGGGGTGTTGAATTTTCTGTGAAACTCTCTCGGGGTCGATTGACTTGAAAATGTGTCTACATATACTTCAGTTAAAATGATGAGATACGTGTATCACAAAATCATCCCCCAATTTAAAATTCCATGTCCTGACTGGCTGACTGATATACCAACGCATAGCCCAAACCGCGGGTCCCAGAGATATGAAAATTGGAGGGTGTATTCTTTGTGAAGAGTTAGTATCAGTTTTCCGAAATTCCTACCCCTTAGAGGGTGAAATGGGGTGTTGAATTTTCTGTGAAACTTTTTACTCTCGGGGTCGATTGACTTGAAAATTTGTTTACATACTCTTCAGATAAAATCCAGTAAATTCGATGTCCAATCTCAAACCAAGGTATCAATATTTCACGTATCTAATTTAATTGATAAAACTTTATAATAATAATTGCAAGTTATAAGCAAGTACATGTAAATCTATGTATGTATTATAGATAGATACATAGATTACTTATTATTCCAGAAGTAAGATCCCGTGGGCAATTCCCTAACTCCACGCGGGCGAAGCCGCGGGCATAAGCTAGTAATTCGTATAAATCGCAAAATTTTTATAACATGATTATGCTCTCTGGTTAAATTAGGGTGACCATAATTTGCAAAAAATTAAAGATTTGATTTCGCTTGCTACCACAATACAACATATACATGGGTTTAAACTATTTCGCACGTTTATAAGCAATACCTTATACAAAATTCCTTCTTTTCGTATATTATTATAATTCCCAATAAAGCCGCCAATATTTTCTCAAAACAGAACAAAAGGACATACGTCAATAAATAACAAAAATACTGCAAAAACTTCCCCTCGTGTAAGCTGCTTTGACATCAAAAGAGTATTCTTGAAGCAATTCTTTCGCGTCATCGCTCGGCTGGCTCGCCGGACGTTGCCGAACACAACCGAGGTTTCCCGAATGCTTTCCAATGACCGTAGCGATGGAACTGAACACGTGTATAAAGTGTGTCGGTCACTTTTTCTATGAAATAGTAGCGTTTTGTTTGCAATTTCTGCTTATTTCTGATCAAGAATGGGCTCGCGTCCCAATAACCTGGAGGCCAATTCCAGTTTTACGAATGTTTTAAATAACTTCACTTTGGAGACGAAATTGTGACTGGAATTATTTGTTTCGTAAGTTTATTTTGGACAGATTTAACTTTGAATGTTATTAAAAATACGGAAATTGCTCCTTTGATGTGAAGTATTATTATTATGTTATAAACTAAGTCAAAATAATGATAGAATCAAAACGATTAAATTTCTCAAAGCTCTAACTAACTCCGAAATTCTGCGATAATTTGCAAAATTTCTGCCGAATAAAGGACACGGCAAAACGAGTAATGACTGGAATTGAACCGGACTGCCTCAGGTACTTAGCGCGCCGCATTACCGCTGAGCAGTGGGGCGTGGCGACAGTTATGACGATGTTAACGGACGATTATCATCACTTTGTAAGCACTAATGAGGCTGTGTGTCAAACTAGATTATCCCTTTTCAGAAGTAGACAGAATTTAATTCTAATTTCTTCATTTTCATAAATCCTAACTAGGACCCCAATTGCATTATTTTCTCACATTCTGAGGGTTTTGATAACGAGCAATATCTTTATTGCCAGTGTAAATATGCTATAGCACCTAAAGCTTGTTTTATTTGGTTTTAAACTTTTTCATTATGCCTCTATCGATGAAGTCCAAAAACTACAACGCATCTTTTCCATTTCTTTAAAAGGAATAAACTCAAATCTTACTTCTCAAACAATAAACAGATTTTCCTAATACCGCTCAAAAAAGCGACAGCATCCACCCTGCTCGTCAGTAAGTGGCCCATGCTCCATGATCTATGCTCCCGCTGGTCATCCATCACCTTCAATATAAGCTGTCGCCTTGTCTTACTTATGTTCTACTTCTTCGGTCCCCATTGAGTTTGTCACATTCGTTTAGACTGTACTACACGACTGTGGGACAAGACACTATTTTAGTTGATAAGCATAGCGCTTTTAAGAAAATGTATCTGAACTAAGTATTATAGGAAAAGGCCTCTTCCATAGCCTTCCACTCTTCACTTATTCATTTTGTCAACTCAAAAAACTACACGTTGTATTTCAATGTACCGTTACGTAAAAAGAGAAAAATCTAACAGACAGTGTAGAAAGAAGCGTCTAGTTTCCAGCAAACTAGGTTAGTACGAGGTTGCGACTGACAGCCTATCAATATGTCTACCCACCACCCACCACGCAGACGATCTCTGAACTAAATATGTTAAATATGAATAACACCGGGGCTGCTCCGTCGCCAATATAAAAATAAGAAATATTTTCTCCCTATACTTTTCTTAGAAATGTGTTACTACACATTTCTAAGAAAAGTACCTATACTCAAATAAATATATCGGCAGAACTTTCAACAACGCAATCTATACATATAAAATTCAAAGTCCTGACTGACTGACTGACTGACTGACTGACTGACTGACTGACTTATATATCAACGCACAGCCCAAACCACTGGTCCTAGAGACATGAAATTTGGAGGGTGTATTTTTTGTGAAAAGTAGGTATCCACTAAGAAAGGGTTTTTTGAAATTCCACCCCTAAGAGGGTGAAATGGGGTGTTGAATTTTCTATGAAACTTTTTATTCTCTGAGTCGATTGACTTAAAAATGTGTCTACATATACTTCAGTTAAAATGATGAGATACGTGTATCACAGTTTTTCCAAAATCATCCCCCAATTTAAAATTCCATGTCCTGACTGGCTGACTGATATACCAACACACAGCCCAAACCGCTGGTCCTAGAGACATGAAATTTGGAGAATGTATTCTTTGTGGAGAGTAATTATCCACTAAGAAAGGGTTTTTTTGAAATTCCACCCCTGATAGGGTGGAATGGGGTTTTGAATTTTATGTGAAACTTTTTATTCCCTGAGTCGATTGACTTGAAAATGTGTCTACACATACTTCAGTTAAAATGATGAGATACGTGTATCACAGTTTTTCCAAAATCATCCCCCAATTTAAAATTCCATGTCCTGACTGGCTGACTGAAATACCAACGCACAGCCCAAACCGCGGGTCCCAAAGTTATAAAAATTGGAGGGTGTATTCTTTGTGAAGAGTAAGTTTCAGTTTTTTGAAATTCCTACCCCTTAGAGGGTGAAATGGGGTGTTGAATTTTCTGTGAAACTTTTTACTCTCGGGGTCGATTGACTTGAAAATTTGTTTACATACTCTTCAGATAAAATCCAGTAAATCCTATGTCCAATCTCAAACCAAGGTATCAATATTTCACGTATCTAATTTAATTGATATAACTTTAAACTAATAATTGCAAGTTATAAGCAAGTACATGTAAATCTATGTATGTATTATAGATAGATACATAGATTACTTATTATACCAGAAGTAAGATCCCGTGGACAATTCCCTAACTCCACGCGGGCGAAGCCGCGGGCATAAGCTAGTATCTGATATTTGTCGTGTTTGTCCTATTATTTTGTTACTGATACGAAACAATAAGAGCTCCCAATTCTCAAATAAGATTTGTTCGAGTATTGACAATATATATTTTCGCGAACATTTTACCTTCAGGACATTTTTCAGACAACTTGGTTAATTTACTTTTACTTATTGTCAACAAATGAATAACGTTTTTACCTTTTCAGTTAAAACTTTGAAATAGAACGAAGCCTTGTGAAAATGTCCATAACATACTGCCAGTTAATTATTTACAGTTCAGCGAGGGTAAAAAGTACGAACGCATTCGCTGCGGAACAGCGTAACAGAGAGAAGGGAGCATCGCAAAAACTGGTTCGAACCGGTGGGTACTAGTTGCTGCTAGGACAAACCGGTTTAATTAAAAATAAGCTTTCTTTTAATTGAGACTTTTTTTGTTTTGTCTTAGGATAAACAATATTATTATTTAAGTGATACAAATAAACCTTGATACGTGAAAAAAACATAACCCTGTTATTGCCAGCGTGCAGTCGGACAAAAATAGGTTGATGCCTTATAATATTTTGATTAACAGATAGTAATTTACAATCCTATTTCAAAAATATTTGAAGCACAAATCAAGATTATCGAACGTTTTTCTCCTCTCCAGTCCCCAACAAGATGCTTACGAAGCAAAAACTCGTCGTCGTTTCTTATGTCCCACATTAATAGGACCCCTCACGTCACTGAGTATCTGTCACAGTCCATTGCTGGCTCGCTTGGCTTGCGTCTCGGCTTCTCCGCAATCTCGCCAGACGTGTACGGCTGACAAAATGAATTGTACCCTATAGGGTTGCCATGAGATAACGCTTGTTCTTTTTTGTGGGATGAAAAGGTTTAGGTGGTGTGTCGTTTAGAATTTGTTCGTTCGAACCACTTCGGACAAGTTGTGGACCGGCTGCAGGCACCAGACTCTGACACTTATTTCAATATAGTAAGTATTTGTCCGAGTAAAGTGTCCAGAGCCGCATCCACATTTTGTTTCGTATTGTTTGACCGAAACTTTATTAGGTAAAAAAAACTGGCCAAGTGCGGGTCGTACTCACACGCACATAGGGATCCATAGCACCAAACAAAACAGCAAAACTAACTTACTTTAGAAATTAGAGGGGGAGGGGCACACATTTTACCACTAAGGAAGTGTCTATCTTTCAAACGCTTGACTTTGATAAGAGAGAAAAATGATTTTAGGAACCTCAATGTAATTTTTAAAGACCTATCTATAGACACCCCGCACGTATTGATTTGAAGAAATTTTTTTTTTGTTTCCGTTCCATGTATGGTGTTAATCTTTTATTTTTGTATAAAAATAGTAAAGTGGTTTACAGAATACATCTACCTACCAAGTTTCAACAGTGTAGCCCTAATAGTTTCGGAATAAAGTGGCTGTGACATACAGACGGACAGACAGACAGACGACGAATCTATAAGGGTTCCGTTTTTTACCATTCAGTTACGGAACCCTAAAAATTAAGAGAAAAATTTATAAATTGACATTGATGACGACTTTTTTTGGAAAGCTAATTAGGTAACTGTCAGCTGCAGTAACACTCGGATATTGAAAACTAATTTTACTTGATTTTCCATCATCATCATCATCATCATTTCAGCCAAAAGACGTCCACTGCTGGACATAGGCCTCCCCCAAGTGTCGCCACATTGACCGGTCCCGTGCGTCTCGCATCCAGCGGATCCCTGCAACCTTTACAAGGTCATCGGTCCACCTAGTGGGAGGCCTTCCAACGCAGCGTCTTCCGGTTCGCGGTCGCCACTCCAGAACTTTTCGGCCCCATCGGCCATCCGTTCTGCGAGCAATGTGCCCTGCCCACTGCCACTTAAGTTTGGCTATTCTTCGGGCAACGTCGGTAACCTTGGTTCTCTTGCGGATCTCCTCATTTCTGATTTGATCACGCAACGAAACACCGAGCATAGCCCTCTCCATTGCCCTTTGGGTGACTTTAAGCCTTCAAGCCTTTAAGCCTTGATTTTCCATAAAAATATATTTTAATGAGCTTGTTCAGTCCCTTTTGTAAAAGCATTTTTAAGGTAATTAAATCTCAAAGTATCGTAACTATTTATTTAACGCTTCGCTTTGTGAAGCCAAAATGTGATCGGCAGCACAAGTTCTGCTATTCATGTTTTTATAAACAATTGATCTGAAAAAAAAAACAAAAAAGAACAGTTAATAATTCCGTAACGCATGGTCACCGTACCTCGCTGATTGGTTCGTTGTTCGGGACACGTCGGGACATGTTCGTCGAATCAATCGCGCTCGTCCTGATTGATTGGCCGACGCATTAGCTGGGCTAATACGCCTTTTACAAGCGTTGACTGCCATTTATCAATCGTTGGTTGATTAGATATTATTCTGTGGTGATGATGTTTAGACAGTTTAACTGTAAAGTACTGCTTAGACAAAGTAACAAATCTTCTTCTACTTATCGAGTCGATGGTACTGCTAAGATCAGCTAAGCCTAGCAAGTGGCCACCTTAACCTAGCCTAGTAACATTAGAAGTTCATATAGTACCTAGTAAGTGGCTCCCATTACCTCAATTGATTCGTTGACATTTGACCAAAGCAGAGATGTATTGTGGTTACCCATGTTCAATGGAAAACGAACAATCAAACAACCTCTTATAACTCAGTTATCATCCCGAGTTTCTAGTAACGTAATCTGATTGTCATCTGGCAGATTCTTGATCAAGCATATCATCCATGATAGAAAAAGAGAAATGTGGTGCTGTTCCGCAAACGATAGGGCACTTAATATCGTGTCCTGTGTGTCCTGTTGATTATTCACTACAGGAACTGATGGACGCTACCGACAAACTAGTGGCTCAGTTCTGGGCCGACACAATTTAGATTGCCATCAACACGCTAAGAAGAAGATTATAGAAACCATACATAAATTCACGCTTTTTGCAATAAGGGTAGATAGAACCTACAGAACGCCAATTACGCAATACGGACCTGACGTTTTTGAATGGAACACCCCTAATAAGCAATAATGTTCTTCTAGAGCGGGCGTCTACTCATACCGTTCTTGTAAATACCTGATAGTAAATTGAAGTTAAGAAACTACCCCTTGTACCTACATTATTTCATTTCTTTTGGTTTAGTCGTCATTTAAGATAACTGCTAAAATCAAGACTTTTGTCATTCAACTGAATTTAAAGAAGCACCTTCTTACGAAAAATTCAAGCCTGGAGCTACAAAAACACGTAAAATCAATAACCTAAGCCGGGCGACACCGGGACACCGGGATTCCGGGACTCCGGGACACCGGGATTCCGGGACTCAATTGAGATAAAATAATTCGACGACAATCGGAACGAGCGGGACGTGTGAGCTTAACTCATTAGTGACTTTTTGTCATTCGTGATTTTCTTCAATTTGTTACATTTTGTAACGTGCTCAATTTGGGAAATCATTTTTCGGTATAAAAGAATACGGTTGTGTCACTTGAGAGACTACAGCTTCATTATGTGACGCGATTTCAGAAAATATCAAAAGTAGAATTAATAAAGGAATTCCTGATGATAAGTCATAGGAAGACACCTCCTTAGCAGTGGCACCTTTCAATGATGTAAGATGAACATAATTTACTGAATTGGTTCGGGCAACCATGGCTAAACTTAGAAGTTTGTAATGTTACAAAACGTTAATCGCTAACGACGCCGACGCTTTACAACAATAGACAAGTTAACAGAAGTGATCAACGTTTTCGTAAAGTGGTTTTATTTTTACTAAATCGTAGGATAGGTAAACTAAACTAAAAAATTTTCAACGTTCTTTATTATTCCGCTACAGGCAGCAGCACTTTTTAAACGTCAATACTTAAAATGCGTATTTTAAAATAGAGCTTCCTGTACGCTCTCCAAAACTTGTAATTTCTACCTGTGTGCCCACTCTTTGCAATCGTAGTTTTATAGACCTTTGGCACACAGTTGCGACTGCGCGACATCAAAGACGGGATTATATTTTTCCGCGTATCAATCTTGGTCTGATGGTATGATTAAATCTGTAATTGAACTAGAATGATAAATACGAGTTCCAACTGCCCGTAAACGAATAAAAATCCATCTATACTTATAAAATTCAAAGTCCTGACTGACTGACTGATATATCAACGCACAGCCCAAACCGCTGGTCCTAGGGACATGAAATTTGGACAGTGTACTCTTTGTGACGAGTAGGTATCCACTAAGAAAGGGTTTTTTGAAATTCCACCCCTTACAGGGTGAAATGGGGTGTTGAATTTTCTGTGAAACTTTTTATTCACCGAGTCGATTGTCTTGAAAAGTGTACATACTCTTCAATTAAAATTATGAGATACGTATATCACAGTTTTCTAAGATCATCCCCCAATTAAAATTCAATGTCCTGTCTGGCTGACTGATATATCAACGCACAGCCCAAACCACTGGTCCTAGAGACAAATTTAGACGATGAATTCTTTGTGAAGAGTAGGTATCCACTAAGAAAGGGTTTTTTGAAATTCCACCCCTATGAGGGTAAAATGGGGTGTTGAATTTTCTGAGAAACTTCATATTTGCTGGGTCGATTGACTCGAAAATTTGTATTCTAACTCTTCAATTTAAATTATGAGACATGTGTATCAGTTTTCCAAAATCATCCCCCAATATAGTCAAATAGGGCTTCGAAGCTCACATAGACGGGGGCATGCCGCGCAGTGTAGCGCGGGGCGTGCGGGGCGCGGGATTATTTACCTATTACTAAGTAGGTAGGATTTTTCTGAGGTAGACGTGTCTGATAATATGGTTAATACCGGTGTCCAATCTCAAACCAAATTATTTCACATATGTAATTTAATTGATATTACTATAAACAAATATTTGCAAGTTATAGCAAGTACATGTAATTCTATATATGTACTATACATACATAGATTACTTATTATCCCAGAAGTAAGATTCCGTGGGCAATTCCCGAACTCCACGCGGGCGAAGCCGCGGGCAGAAGCTAGTATCTACATAAATGTGTTCTATCTACCTCTGATAATTCCTTCCAATAACTGCTGTAATAAGTAATTTAATTGCGTCTCTAAAGGTACCACCAAATACTACCAAAAGTAGCCAGATTACTTATTCGTAGCGGCCATATTGCTACTTATACGTACCTAAAATTAATATATTATACATTACCCATTTGTACGAGGACCTATAATTACGATTTATTCGCAATAATAATCATTTCTCGCGTATTTGCGATAGAAATGGCAAATTGTAATCAAAACAGATTGATATTCTGTTAGTCGCTACGATTCGGGGAATATAATCTGAAACGGATATTTGGTATGAAAACGAACTGTTTTCAATTCACCAATTCATGGATGGATTAATTTAACTAGAACTGTTTATTACAACTTGGTTAATTTACTGTTAAAACAAACAATGGTTTGTGTATAATTACGTCACAATTCCAACTAAAACAACTTTAATTTCAAAACAGTATATAAGCAACCGATTTTCAAAGTTCATTACAATGAAAGCCTTTTCGAGAACCCGAAGCCGGCCGCAACAGACCAACCACGCAAATAAGTTACATTTTACGTCCCTGTAATTTACTGTCCCTAATATTCCCTTTGCGAATATCCCATAGAGTGATGATCAAAGAAAAAGCAGAAAAAACCTAACAATATTTTTCGCTAAAGGCAAATAAAAATGCTATGAATTCGTAAACGACACACAAATTATATTTTATTTATAAAGTAAAAAGTACAATGGCGGCCGAAAACAACGGGACACAGAAATAATCCGAAAGAAGTCCTATGAATAATGAAACGGTGTTCAGGGAACCTCTGACGTCACGCCGGTGTTGCCAGCCTGGATATGACACAGTATGGCCACAATTAACGTCCTTTTATACAAATACTTCTATGTCTGCTGTAGGGCTTACGTTTTATTTTTGGTCAAAAGAGCCTGTAAAATACGTTTTCTCTGAAAATTATTACGATTGACGCAAGTGAAATTGTTTCTACCAAGGTCGTCGTTTTAATTGGCTCCCTTGGACCGTGTCACGTAAACTTAATGTCTTTCTTTCTGTCTGCCTCATTACTCATTCATTAGGCACGTCGCGTTAGTGAGTACTGTTGTGCTTACTGTTGTTGCTGTTTTACGCCGTTCGTCCACGATTTAAACATGTTGACACCTTATCAACACTTATTCCCTCGTGGTCAGGCAAAATGTCATTACGTTTTCTATGCGGAATGTCTCAGTACAACCTGGAGTCTGCATTTTTGGCGGGCTCCATGGCAATAGGCTCGCCGTCTATTACATAGGACTTAAACATAACTGGTGAAATCTGGGTGTACCTACGTTAGTTACCTAGGTAAGTTTCTGCCTAACTAGAGTACAAGAGTCTCGCTCGCCAGTTATCGGTCCTTTAAAATAATATTTCATGAACATTCCGAAAAATAGTCAAATCTAAAAAGCTACAGATTCTACGATTCCACTCTCTGTGAAACACGTGAGACAGAATGTAGCCCCCGGGCTCAAGGGAGAGGAAATCCCAGGCTTTGGCGGCTAGTGGCCCGGCCGGCGGGCGCGGTGGTTTGACGTGGGCTTTATTTAACTAGAGGTAAACAATAGCTATGCAGGTTTATAAAATTAGATTTCACTTACGCAATGAATTTCAAAATGTAGTAAAGCTTTTTCTGGAAAGGTGTACCTATTGTTGAGCCTTATTTTCGTGTTTAATGCTTTTATTAAGAACTAGCTTTTGTACCCGGCTTCGCCCACGTGGTACCCGGATAAAAAGTAGTCTATGTTCATCTGGAATAATGTAACTTGCAAATGGTGAATTTTTCAAATAGGTGCCTTGGATATAAGTTTTTAAACTGTCATGGTCACTAACATTATCAAACAGCCACCCGCAATAACTTCAGTTTATCCGTGATCATGGTGCTTGCAACAGCGCCGAAATATCGGGAACTCAAAACAAACAGTAAACATGGTAAATATCCCGTTTCTAGTGTTAATCATAGGTGCCTTGGTTCTGGAGTTACCTTCCTCATACATACAAACTCACAAAATTCACACTCTCCTTTATAATATTATTAGTATAGATAAGCTAGTCAAAACGGGCATAAGACACGAATAAAGCTAAGCTATGATAACCCAATTAAAAATAAATAAGGCATTGAGAAACGCAACAATTCTCATAAACTACTAAGAAATGCTATTCAGAATTTTAAAACAACAAAAGGTTTATCCAACACCCAAACAAACCATTTTTCATCTTCTATAAAATACTATTCAGACATTACTATCCAGTTTTACAACTCCGGTGAAAATCGTAGCGT
The DNA here is from genome assembly GCA_963082995.1 of Noctua comes. Taxonomy (NCBI): domain Eukaryota; kingdom Metazoa; phylum Arthropoda; class Insecta; order Lepidoptera; family Noctuidae; genus Noctua; species Noctua comes. Next base: position 466,507 of record OY720288.1, read on the forward strand.
CCCCGGACGATACCACCCTTTCCAAGCTTTACATTTCCGAGTTTTTCCGAGTGTAGCCGAGAGCTCCCGATGATGGCCGGTTTTTCGATCTCCATTTTAACTGGTTTATTATTGTTAACTGAGGTTTACGCCAGGCGAGGTAGCCGGTAGCCCGTTTAATCATTGTTATTGAATTATAATTACTGTGTTTTCGGTCGAACGGGGGTGAATGTTTGAGGTAGTCGGTGGCAATATTTATCCATCGTGTGGTGTTGTATATTACGTTGCCGGGCCGTTTCATGAAACTATAATGTTATTAAATTAATCAATTATTGGGTGTACCATATATATGACCTACTAACATTCAAAGTGGTACAAGGAACATAATATGATTTTTAGTTTAAATAATGTTGATATTGATGCGGTTTGAATATATATGCAATATTCTTGCTTCTGTTTCTATTTGAAGTCTCTGAATTTAAATGAAATTAAAAACAGAAAACTATAAATATGCACTATCGCATTTCATGAACATATTAAAATAAAACTGTAATCAAACGAAAAGCACAATATAAACCCAAAAATATCCAATGTTTACAAATCGCTAACATTTCACAGGGCAGCTAATCCGGGCCTGCTAAAAGCTATTGCTAGCAATTGCAAGCGATTGCCATCGATTGCCAGTGCCCATGGCAATTCAGTGCCGAGCTCTCGATTAATTGGCGTCGTAATAAGCTGTCCATTGCCGTCGATAGCAGATATTCGCGATATAAATGAGAGATTCGACGATTCGGATTTAAAATCCATCGGAGCGCTCTCGCATACTAATTATTTTGCACTGTAGTGTACATGTATCGTGAGTGCATTTGTCACTATTGTCGAGATGTGCAACTATGTGAGGATTCGTGAAAAACGTATTGTTTTATTTTACCATTTTCAGGCAATGTTTATGTGAAATGCAGTAATATTTCATGTCATAGTAATGTTTTTTTTACATGAAGTGGACCGGACAATCCATTTTAATTCAATTTTGCTTGTATACACGTATTGTTTATTTTAAGCCTAATGTAAGCTCATTTTGAAATATTTACATTATTACGAAGTATCGCTTGCAATGGGTGGTTAGGAAGGTGATTCGTCCGATTATCTTATAGATAGCTTCCTTGTACAATTCTGTAGATTTACCACGTCAATGTCGTTTCTGAATATAATCAATTACCCCATCTAAGACTACACATAATATAAAATGTTAATGATTCTAAACGCCACCATCAATCATGCCAATCAAATCTGTAAAACATAATATCTCCGAAAATATTTTAAAAGCCATTCCCCCGAAGTGAACCCGCGGAATAATTGTAGTGTAAATAATAAATATTTCGCATTTGTCGCGCCGCCAGTCGTCGTAAATAATACCTCAGCCGGGATTGAACTGCCAGCCCGCGCGATATACGTATACGTGTCATTTGGTATATCATTTAATTCACTTTTTCATAAACTTGTTGTGGAAAACGGGGAATGGGGATAGATTTTGGCTGAATGACGGTTTTGGAACTATTTTACATAACGTCACGCATGTAATCCACGAATGGTTAGGCAGAGGTGTAACCTAATGAAGACCAACATTTTGCCAGTTATGTTTAAGTCTTATGTAATAGAGGGCGGGCCTTTTGCCATCAACCGGGCGCAAGTCCAGGTTCTGTGGCTACTACTGAGAAATTCCTGAATTAAAAACCGAATATCACTTCCCGACCTAAGAATCGAACCCAGAGCCTCATGGTCAGTAGTCCACTAAACCAACGAGGCAGAACAACAAGAACCAGTTATTACCTATCGGTCACAATAAACTAGTCGCGTGAAAAAACAAATAACACTGGCCGATTAGAGCTTACCAAACCTGTGTCTACCTACACATGGTCCACCCGACTCCAAATTTCGCACATGCATACTAAGCAGCTTACCAAAGTTCTATAACTTTATCAGTCCGACCAGAATCCTCAACACATGTTATAGTAATAATTCGTCATACGACGAAGATATATGATTGTGAGGAAGCCTCCCTGAGATCAACACTCAAATTATAAGTCCTTGTTAATCCTGATGAGTACTGGTATGATAAGCTGTGGGTTGCTTACGTCTAGATGCATGTAGGTTTGAACATATTTGTTGAAATTCTTGTCGTTTTGGCCTGAAGTTTATGTTCGTACGTACGGCTATCTGTCCTCTATGTGTGAGCAGAAATGCGGGGAGGGGACGCCATAAAATGACATACACTCATTCGTGATATTCTTTAGGAAGGTCATATGCATAGCACTCCGTAACAAACGAACGTGGACAATCCAAAACGAGTATGTAAGGATCGTAGCCTGTGGCATTCTGTCGTTTCTGCCTACCCCCATTTGAAACAGCGTGAGTTTAATTAAGTGGGTCTGTAAGAACAAGATAACAAAAATTACACACCTTACAGTCAATATCTGCTCACCCCTCCAACGGTCGTTGGGACAATGTTTCTGTAACATTATACTCTATTACGACTTCTATTACCATAATTTAACATCCCTCTTTCTTCTTTTGACCTCCCTTTATCGGCCATGTTACAAGGAAACCCAAATTAACATTCACTACACTAAATATCTTTTTATTTCTTTTGCATGGAATCGCCGAAATTAGAGATTCTCTGTTCGTAAAGGGGTGTCCAGGGGTTCTCCAATTTTAATGTCGTCTGCAACCCCGTGTTGCACCCCCTTACCCCCTACTAATTAACTTGTTCGTTGCGCTGTCTTTTTTAACACCTACCCCTTTCGCAATCAAATTAAATTAAAAAGGCCTTTGTTTCTTCGATGCAATGGCTTTTATGTAGTTTGAGTTTATTGTTATTGTAGGAAACATTATATGAAGATAGGATTCTTTGTGAGCACGTGTCTTCTCCATCTTGGCGTTAACTTGGCTTTTCACCAAGGCCTGTTCATTTACGTGACGATAGGAAGGTAAGCCTAGACCTGCACCCTCGTTGCGTCGTGTAAATCTAGGCCTGTGTCCCAGCAGTGGGAACATTTCAGTCTGATTATACAAATAGGAATATGGAAACAACAACAACTATGAATAGTTCAAGATTTGTATTTGTGTTTTGGATGTTTCGAGAAACATCTATCTCCTTAACCCTATAGGTAATCTTTAGGTTCACAAAGTTTTAAGTAAGACCCTATCTATTATAAACAACGTTCTCTCATCTAACAGAATTTTTAATTACTAAAGAGTCTGTACAAAGAAAAATAAAACATTTTGTTGATGAAAAACATTTTCTTTACCTAATCAAACATAAAGCGAACGTGTTCTTTTTCAATCAAGCGGCCTTCCGAAGGGTTTCATTGACTAAAAGGGCGGTATCGCTAATTGTAACACGGTAATTAAACCATAGCGCGAACTTTTTACAATCTTCGGCACACGGCCAACGAATAGAATGATACGGAAAGTCGACTTATTGGTGAAAAGAGCGACTACCCACGCATACGCAAACATGAGAACTGCCTTGGTTGGCTTGTCTGTATGCTGGCCGAAGCAAGGAAAACCTATACAGATTTAGTTTAAATGTGTGTTATCACAAACGATGTAACACTTAACATCGTGTCCGGTTGTCTGTACATTGCAGTAACTGATGGGCACTACCAAAGGCGTCAAACTTTTAGCCAAATTCTGGGTATAAACAATTTATATTGCCATGGGCACGCTACATACGTACATTTTCGCTCATTGTTGAACCTTCTGTTCCTATCTATGTTGTGGCTCGGCGCCGGTGTCGGCTTTACGTACCAATCACTTGAATTTTAGGGTTAATAGGGCTGTTACTGGTGCTCAATATTTGAACGCTTTTAGTGATGAGTTTTGGAATGTTATAATTAGAAAATAAGCATTGTTTTGTTTATCGAAAAGGTGGCATTATTAACAAGTACCGGTTTGTTGGTACCGGTGGCCAAATCGAACTGGTACGGAAAAGTTGTGGACCACTGACACCGGACAGATCAAATTACGGTATCCGGAACCGCGTCCACAATTTGCAGCACATATGTATTTCACCGAATCATACTATAACTTTAGATTTCTTTGACTTTCTTGGCACATTGGCTTTCACGACCAGCAAGGGCGTTGCCATTCGCAGCTAGCAACAACTTGATAATTCTCAGCCTAATTAAGTATCTAGTTTTCCCATCTCCAGACATCTGATAACTTGCCAGCTAATTAGGTCTCATTATTCCGTTTATTTTAGTTAATTAGGCAAATGATGTAACCGGCGGCGAGAGGGAGATTCCTTTGATGTCACTCGAGGTACCATTTTTACTCAATAATTCGTGTTTTACCGAAATTTTCCACTGTGTCAAGTCGGCTTTTATTTCGTCTTAATGTTCTTGTTGTCAAAGGGAATTGTTACGGAGTTGTGTGTGCCAATATTGGCAATTATGTTTTGTTTCTGAACGGCGGAAAAGAGTTCATTTGTTTTATTTCTGTGTTGGCAACACTCAACATTAGGTGTTGTTTGTGGTTTGATTTTTGGCATTGAATCTGCTACTCCTACTCTTTTCCTGGCTGTCATTAAAACACCCAAGGGTTGGCTTTAAGGGGCTTATTTAGGAAGGATAAGAAGTAATTTCAGGTGTTATTATGATAATTTTAACTGACATTTAAAAAAGCAAGGATTTTCAAAGCTTAGCTCAGCTCTAGATGAGATTGAAAGAGAAATGAAATTCCAGCAGTACAGAAATCTTTTGGCATTGGTTTAGAAGTCGCTTAGTGTTAGTGAAAACAGGCATGAATCTACTTGTGTATCAAGTTTCACGGTCATCAATTCGTTCGAATACTCATAAAAGAAACTTGTACAAATGTACTGAATGTTTGCTAGATACATGAAAATACCAAATAGGTACGTAGAAATGACTATGCAAATAAAAGTTTCCAGTTCTATGATTCAATAAAAAAAACATTAAAAAATACAAAACTGTTCTAAACCTGGTATCGCAGTTCGGAAGCGCGTATTTTGCAGCTGTTGCTGTTTCCGCAAGGTTTTATTTATCTCGTATAAAATGTTAAAACGCTATAGTTTTTTTTACCGGTACGAAGTTATGCGGGATCTCCACCATAAATCTTATGCCACGGTTTTAAATAAAATCTATGGTTCACAACGTAACTGGATTTATCTATCTATACATATAAAATTCAAAGTCCTGACTGACTGACTGACTTATATATCAACGCACAGCCCAAACCGCTGGTCCTAGAAACATGAAATTTGGACAGTGTACTCTTTGTGACGAGTAAGTATCCACTAAGAAAGGGTTTTTCAAAATTCTACCCCTAAGAGGGTGAAATGGGGTGTTTAATTTTCTGTGAAACTTTTTATTCCCTGAGTCGATTGACTTGAAAATTTGTGTATTTACTCTTCAGTTAAAATTATGAGATACGTGTGTCACAGTTTTTCCAAAATCATCCCCAATTTTAAATTAAACGTCCTGATTGGCTGACTGATATATCAACCCTCAGCCCAAACCACTGATCCTAGAGACATGAAATTTGGACGGTGAATTGTTTGTGAAGAGTAGATATCCACTAAGAAAGGGTTTTTCAAAATTCCACCCCTAAGTGGGTGAAATGGGGTGTTGAATTGTATGTGGAACTTTTTATTCTCGGAGTCGATTGACTTGAAAATATGTGTACATACTCTTTAGTTAAATTTATGAGATACGTGTATCACAGTTTTTCCAAAATCATTCCCCAATTTAAAATTGAATGTCCTGTTTGGCTGACTGATATATCAATGCACAGCCCAAACCGCTGGTCCGAGAGAAATGAAATTTGGACGGTGTATTCTTTGTGAAGAGTAGGTATCCACTAAGAAAGGGTTTTTTGAAATGCTACCCCTAAGAGGGTAAAATGGGGTGTTGAATTTTCTGTGAAACTTAATATTTACTGGATCGATTGACTCGAAAATTGATGTTCACACTCTTCAATTAAAATTATAAGACATATGTATTAGTTTTTCCAAAATCATCCCCCAATATATATAGTTACATAGGGCTTCGAAGCTCACGTAGAAGGGCGCATGCCGCGCAGCATTGCGTGGGGCGTGCGGGGCGCGGGAGTATTTACCTATTACTAAGTAGGTAGGATTTTTCTGAGGTAGAAGTGTCTGTGAATATGGTTTATTCTACCGATTTTCGCGTTGGCTCGCGATACGGGACATTGATATTAAATATTATGTCAAAGTATTATGTCTTTAAATAGATTCCTAATAAATCATTTGATTGGTGTCCCGGTGTCCAATCTCAAACCAAGATAATTATTTCACTTATGTAATTTAATTGATATTACTATGAACAAATATTTACAATAGCAAGTACACGTAAATCTATGTATGTACTATACATACATAGATTACTTATTATCCCAGAAGTAAGATTCCGTGGGCAATTCCCGAACTCCACGCGGGCGAAGCCGCGGGCAGAAGCTAGTAAACTTATATAACCAGGGCAGGCTTTCTTCTTCTTCTTTAATGGCACTTAATATAAGCATAATCAGCCTATATATGTTAGTTTATATGTTTACCCGTTGGTCTCGTGGTCGCAAGCGCGACTGTTGAGCGTTGGTTCGATTCCTGGATCGAGCAAAGAGTGTCATTTAGTTTTCCCAATAGTAGCTCGGAGTTTCGAGGTTGACGGTATTGAGCTGTTGGTCCTGCGCCGGATCCCTCTGGTCGTGTCAGATTGCCGTTCCGTCAAGTAAATGAATAGAGAGTGCATCTGTGCCTGCGCACACGCCTGTCCACTAAAAGGTAGTTTAAAAAAAACTCCTGCGCCGATGGCTAATCTCCGCTTAGCGCCTATTACTATCTGTTTGAGGGAGTAGGCCAATGGGCACCAGTAGCTCAAGTGTGGGTTATGGGTTTCATATATCTTCGAATTCTTGCTTCAAGGACATGTCGGTTTCCTCGCCGCGCCGATTCGAACAGTGGCGTCATTGCTTCACAAGTCTTGGACAAAAAAAATACTCCGTCCCCTCTCAATCATTGCAGTCAACTAGTTAGGTAAAATGGACCCCCTGTTCAAAAGTGATCAATAGGCGGTCAGTTTGGGTTAACCCTGCGATGGCCGCTAATGGCAGCCGTTAGCGCGTCGATTAGACCTCGTTAAACAAAGATTTTAGGCTTACCGGCTTTGAGCCAGCACTCGTATTTTTTAAAGTTACAATGTGGGAAGCTGAGTAAAGTGATTTGGGTTCGTGCGAAACGGTTTATTTATGTCTGTAGCAACTGGGTGGCTGGTGATTCAATTATAGTAAAATTATTTTATTATACAACACTTCGGAATCAACTTATATGAATTTTAACCGACTTATCTTATTGAAACTTTTGCCGAACGAAATATCTTAGTGAATTGTACAAGGTTCATTTGAAAATTTGACCTTGTTTTAAGCTTTCACGGTTTTGAGCTCCCGATAGTGGAGCTCAAAATTATGAACAGTCACGGAAGATATCCCGTAAGTTACAGTACAAGTTTAAAATTTGACCTTTTTGGCGCAGCGCTGATCCTATATTTTTTATTTTATGAAAGTTTATTTTGATAAAATGCGGTCCTTTTACGTAGTACCAAACAAACGTTTTTCTTTCTTATAAAACAACATACCTTTATAGCAATACCTCTAAATCTCCAATAAATAAAACACAGGCAACTGACGCGATTCTGAAGTACTGTTGCCTGAACTAACATTAATAGATTATATACCTAAGTATATTATACCCATGTATAGTTTATGTATTAGTCTGTATATTTCTATTTCAGCGAGCAAAACCGGTTTCCCGGTGTCTCAGACAAGCGCCCCGCTCTTACACTTGAGGTGTCTGTTGAAAGGTTCGATGCTTGACTCATACAAATAACTGAGGGCTTATTGATCAATTGTGCAACTTATCTGAGTAACAAATATGGCGGCTTGGGGTATTTTTATGCAAAAGCTGTCAAATTAGTTGCTCTGAAAAAAAAAATGTCTGACGATTGATAAATCAGCCCTATATTCATTAATTGGTTATAAATAAACAAATACTTAATCAAAGTTTTTATTAATAAAATAATACAATTATTGTGTTTTGTGAGCGGCTTTCTATTTAACAAAAATAATATAAACAAAAACAACAAATTCATCCCTAACGCAGTAAAATAATCTCATATTTGATAGCTTCACATTCCGAAACAAAAAAACATCTATCTGACTGAAATTTTTCTAGAAAATCCTCTATAAAATCAGGTCCTATTACCCACTGCACAGTGCGCTCCCTAGTCCGAGCGCTGGCGCTGGACAAAGTTGTGTCATTACAAACGCGACGATAACGTGTCCCGAGCGTTGTCAAGTCGTTAATGATAATGTTATTGTGATGTTACTGACTTCGTGACTGAGTCTGTGTACGTTCACCGACAATTACATTCGATAATAATCTATTGAGATATTATTAACGTAACGTTTTGACTATATTCCCCGGAGGAGTAGACAGGGGTGTTTGTGTAGTTACTATACCTATAAATGTGGTTAATACCATAACTAGCTGGCTTGTGACTAATATCAGTTATGCTTAAATGTAATTAGGGATGAGATTATTGCCAGTAACAAGAAGCTATTAATCGAACTGAAGATCATAATTATGCACTGTGGTAGCATTAATTTGTAATTACGGAAACAGGCAGATGAGGAAGTGATAGAATAAAGGTAAGTACGGTTCTTTCATGGTGATTTTCGAATATATTTAATAAATCAAATAGCCTCTGATCTGTCTATTTGTATAAAGGGATAATTTAAAAAGAGTACGCCCTACTTACTCTACAAATCGCCAATTAAATTTAATTTTAAACGTTTTATTAAAACATCACCCTATCTCATGCATCTCCGGCAGCTTTAACCGATTGTCAGAAAAACGACTATGTATTGAAAATGCTTATCGTTAAATGTATTCAACGATTTGTGGGCTTTAAAGTGCAAGCCAACTCTTGTTAAGTGGACAGCCCCAAAACACCGTAGCCTTAATAAAATAACCAAGATTTAAAAGGTAGCAGGTGCAACTGCACGCTAACCTATTGTCACCCTCAATCACCCTTTACGAAATGTATTTAAATGAAATGAATGTATGTGCGGCCGAAGTAAACAGCTTGCGGTGCTCGGTACGCGCATAGTGTACCGGGCGTCCTGCTAGGCTTCACAACAAACGCTCAGTCAGACCCTGACTCCACACACACAAGATTCGTCCAATCACAGGAGAGACGCGAGACGCCATGTAGATTTCAACTAATGTGATTGGTCGGTTTCTTCACGTCTCCCCTCCGCTCCGCTCGTCTCCACTCTGGTGGAGTCCGGGCCTCAAATGACTCGCGTTGTTACATTTGCGGAGATAATAAACGAAAGAAGTTGTATACAGCATGTCGCGACGTCTCGTCCAGCGACTTTACCCTCGCTAAGGAAACAAGTGAAGCTCACGTGTCGCTTAACGTAACTCGTGTTGCAAGATTCCTCGTGCGAGGCCATGAAAGGGGCTTTGCACAGTGCGCCGCCTAGCTCGCCCCTGGACAAAGTTTAGTTGTTAACTAAAGCTAAACGACCGCCGTATCCCCTTGCTTAGTATAATTAATTTTGTTTTACGTTGTCGCGTCATATCACTGGGGCCTCTTAGTAGGTGAGCTGCTGAAATGTCGGTGAAGATGCGAAAATTTTGTAAGAGTAATTTGTTTTAGCAGTTGGTACTTAAATTTATAATGTATGCCGAACTATTTAAATAATAATTAACATTATTCTTAAGTAATGTCATTAAATTACAAGACATACTATTAGATGCTGCACTATTTAAATAATAATTAACATAATTCTTAAGTAATGTCATTAAATTACATGACATACTATTAGATGCTGCATCAAATCTGACTATTAAATTAGATTAGACTGCTACAATTTCAGAAATACTTGTTTTCATGTTTTGTTACAAAAAAAAAAACAATTTAATCAATCCCTAACCCAAACCCCAATTTTTTATCATTCATCATACCTCTGTGCTATAGAATACAAATAAAAAATACAAATAGGTACTGCAACATTAATTAATTAAGCTTTTTACCCAACATATTTAATAATCTCGTAAAATACGGGCGGACGAATTGAAAATAAACATTTGTTGAGCACAGTAACAGTATTGCGACTTCATGTACACCACAGTAATGGTGTCGTGAAACTTTTTACAGCGCCATAAGGAGTAAGTTCGGGACATAAACTTGTATTATTGTTATTTTATTTGTATTTACTTATGTTTTAACGAGAGAAGAGGTTGTATTTTATCGCTGCATTGCTCTTTGGTAACAGTTGGGAAATCGAAAGAGGCAGGGACAAATCTGATAAGGGCATATACTTCCTTAAACATTGAATATTGTTATCAGAATACTGAATTAAGAAAACGTATTGACATACGTTTTCTAAAAAGTTTATTTTTTAGTACTGACGTACTAGAGAATAAAGTTTTAAATCAATACCATTTTATTTTTTTTAATTTTAATTAGGTATAATTTATCAAGCACTTTTGCTTTTTTTCTGACTAGTCAAAGCCAACATAATCATTGCAAACTAGTATGTTTTATCTGTAGTGTGTTCTATGTTCTCTTGGCCTATTCTGTTTTTTTATAAATGAAGGTACCTACTCATGCACTTCTTGCTTCCTTATAATGAAATCCTTTTGAGAATCATACCCATGACATCTGTATCGTTAAAACTAACTTCATTCCGCACACGATTTCAGATCCCAGAACAAACTGCGAGCGAAATATAAATCCGACACAGTATTCCACTTGGCACCGCGTAACGACCTTAGTGCAACACTATTTGACTTGCTGTGCATCTCATTTGCACTGCGCCCAATTTTGTCCAGGAAACACGCGAGTTGGAGCGCACTGTGTGTTGACTTTTTTAATGTTTTACTGTCGTTAGCGTGTGAAGTTACACTTTAGTGGCAGATTTTTAGTTGTACTAGCTAATTTGGTGAAAACTCACGACTTTTTCCCGTGGGGGAATGCAGAAACTACGTAACGCAACCTGCTATGATTCATAAATACTTACTCATTTTGTGCATTTTCATAAAGATTGGTTAACTAAGAAATACGTGTTTGTTTTCTCAGACAAACATGTAAACAAAGCGGTATAAAATATGAATGTTTCAAAAATAACGTTTTAATTAGCCAAAGTGCTAGGTCGACATGAAAGACGGCGGTCCTTACAAAATACATCTTCATTATAATATTCTCATTTCTTACTTAACACCCCTTTTGGTGGTGACCATTCAATATGAAACCCTATTTCACATGAAGTAAAGCTGAAATTTCAATGAGATTAGGGTTTCAGATGCATGATATTTAATTCAAAGAAGGCATAAATATTGGTCGGAGAATGCGTCTAACGTTTGTGTTTAGATATTTTTTGTGTGTTATGTTTGAATTAACTGTTTGATACAAAATGGCGGTGCGATCGAGTTGAAATTGAAGGAAAACAAGATCTTGTGAGCTTGGAGCTTGTAACTTGGTAAATTAAGTTTTATGTGCCTGAAAATTTACTTGAGATCCCAGAAAAGACGGCAGAAGTAACGACATAGTTTGTAGGTGGGTACTTCCCAGTGGATTGTCGTGATAATCACTTTCGTAAAGAGCTCACTTTTTAATTCCCTGCAACTTATTATCTTTGTATTAATCAGATTAGGAAACCACTTCCTGTACATACTATTGCCATTGCCATTTTTATACAGTAAGTACATAAAGCTTTGTTCCAATTCCCAGGACCTCAAGCGTTTAAACGTCAAAACATTATACATAATTATGTACATGGTGTAAGGGACAGCCCTCCGCAGACTGATGGGGTGAATTCAGTATAATATCGTACTAAGATGACCGGTACAAGAAGTTATTTCAGGAACGTTATGGCAATCCAATAAATGTGATTTGTTTTATTTCCTCATACGCAATGTATCGTTACCGTGGCAAAACGTACGTTGCGAACGGCAAGCGCGACGTCGAGTTCGAACTCTGTAGCTGGGTAGGAAGTGAACAGTTGATATCACGCGTCGCGCGTCGTTCGTTAGGGTATTTCCATTGTTGGTTTTTTATTTTATTCGTATTATTTACATTAATGGAGTGCTGCGTACAGATAATGTAATTTTACATTTAAATAAAACTGAAGAAACTGAAAAAACACGATAAAAAAAAATCCGTGGAATATGATTCAAAATAAAAAGCTGAATGTACCCTGTCAGTTTGTGGAGGGCTGTCCCTTACACCCTGTATATCCCGAACATACCTCGGGCACTTTGTTTGACACATTAAAACAAATCTTTCTTTCCATGAATCTTTTCAATTTCACTGTTGACTTGTTCGAAAGCAATTTACTTCAACTTATTCTATATTTATTTATCTTCCTTGATCTACTAGATTCCGGTACCGTGAATCTCCGACGCCACATCCAATCTCGAAAGAAAATCTGTTTTAGAATACATTGCGGGCTTCCTTCAATAATATTACCGAAGATACGCGTCTAAAATCGCAATGGAAAACAAACTTGGACGGTTCGTGTATTTTCAATATCGAATTTCGTTTCGTTGTACGAATATATTTTGTATTTCAGTTTGTGAATTGATGTTTTATTATACCTACATGGTTTAGTTTGAAAAACCGTTCCTTGGAGCGTTTCTTTCAGTCTATTTTTGTTAAATCAAATACATCTGGGACTAGTAACATGGCTGTTTTTTTGTTGAGTTCTTTGTCATTTCGTTAAGAATGTGTTGGCAATATTCTAATAAATTACGTACGTTTCATAGTGACAGACAGTACTGTTTGAGTTCTCCTTATCTTATGCTTTTTTTCTAAATATATTTGGTATTATAAGTGACTATTTATTTATTATTTATTAGGCTTCTCAACAATGAGTACACTGTTACATTATAATTTGTACAATTTGTAATTTGCACAGCATGCACTACATTATGCGCAGATAATTAAACAATTAAATAATTAACACAAGAAATACCTGTATAGTTTGAAAAAATAAAACAATTAAAAACTAAATTGAATAGATTAAATTAAAAATAGATTAAAATAAATTAGAATAGATTGAATTAAATTAAAATGTGAAAGATTATATTTTTATATAAAACTAGCACTACGCCCGCGACTTCGTCCGCGAAAATTGTGATAGCTCGGCAAATATGCATGATATCTTTATAATTTATAGCCTATATCACTCACGAATAATGTAGCTTTCTATCAGTGAAACAATTTTTAAAATTGGTTCATTACTTCCGGAGATTACTCCCTACAATCTAAATACAAACAAATTTTACCTCTTTATAATATTAGTATCTATAGATTAGGTAAATATTTGATATTTGACTAGAGATACCCATTAAATGGCAAGGGCGACTTTTTATAAAGCGTGTACTGAAGAGTAACAGAGATCAATGTCAATTTCGTGCTCTTTGTATGCAGCATACATTCTTGATAGTGGACAGTGTTGCCTCAAGTTGGTATGACATTTTGGCATGCAGAAAAGTCTCCTATTAGAACTTCTTGGCAGATTACGTGGCACATGGAATAAGACCCTACTGAGCAAATTGGGACGGTTTAGAGAGCCCGTGACTAGTTTCTTCAGGAAAACTAAATCTAGCATATTCCTACGTTTCTCCAGCGACACCATCCTAAAATATTTCAGTCGCTCTTGGTACGGGTTGAGCTATTGACCCATATTATTAGTATATGTAAGACGCCATAAGAACCGTTTTGCAGCCGTTCAATGCGCTCGATGTGAACCTTATACTCAGGTGACCAGACCACACTGCAATTATACTCGAGATGGCTTCTTTCTAACTAGCGAGTTGTACATCATTTTTTTAATGCTGGGATTTTTGAAATTTTTACACTCTCTCATAACGAAGCCAAGCATCTTTGATGATATTATTTATTTATTTGCGTTCTACAAGGTAAAAACATGGTGTCATACAAAAGGCTTATAGCCAAGAGCACTATATTAATATAGTTTTGTCAATATGTTCGACAAAACTTAACTTTTTATCGAACTGAACACCTAGGTCTCGTATAGTTTCGACTTCCTCAAGCCGCTCCCCATTATATTTTTGTTTTTTTGTGAATTTGATATGATGGCATTTTTTTACATTCAAAGATATTTTGTTGTGCTCGCACCACTTAGTCAGCCGGTCCAAGTCGCTTTGGATTAGTAGCGAGTCCGCAGGATTTTTTATAGTCCTAACGGCTTTGAGGTCATTAGCGAAGAAGAATATATTCGAGTTCGGGAAGCATTTACATTGACTTCATTATTTCAGCTAATTATCTTACTTGTCATTGATAACCTACAAACCTTTTCAGCTACCTTCTCTTTAAAAAGGACTAATTTAATTAATTAGGTCCCGCCGTCTCGTCCTCTCGTAAAAGATACACAGGTCGGGAATGAACCCACAAACGTTTTCAAAGGTAAAATAAAAAAGCCGGTAAATAATTAAACTAAAACTGTTTCACTCTTTAGAGACGGCGTACTTAACGAAGTTTAAATTGAAAATGAACTCGTAAAAAATACGGGACTGCCGCTATTTAGCAAGAGAATTATTTAATCTTTTAAAATATTCATCAGCATCATCATCATTGCACGCGTTGTTCCATCTCTCTTGTGTCAACCTGTAAGTATTCCATTTCTGTGCTAAAGACCTTAGACATTGAAGCCGTATTTCGTTTATTATAAAACGTCATTATCGTTTCAATTATTTTTTATGTGGTTCATCATTTACCTGCCCTTATCCCAATTTATTTGGGTTCTTCCATACTTCTCTATGACTCGTCATCTCATCAGACAAGAAAGAAATATATATATTCAATCGACATTTTTCATTTTGTCCACAGTAACAGCTCTCCGAGAGCACTGGGACGAGGCCAACGCCCGCGTGCTTCAGCGCAAGGCGCAGCTGGACGCCATGTTGGGTGACTCGCAGCGCTACGAGGCGCGGCGCCGCGACGCTGACGCGTGGCTGTCGCGGATGGAGGCTAGGCTGGCTGCCATGCAGCCGCCTGCGAACACTGCTGATGTGCTGGAGATGCAGCTTAGAGAGCAGAAGGTATGTAGAAAAAGTGTTCCTATAATTATTTCAGCTAATAGACTGCAGCGGACATAATCAAGGCGAGAAAAAGAACACTAGCAACATCTGTGAGTTGTCCGCGCGATAAGAACATATAAGAAACCCGACAGCAACTATCGAGTTGCTACTCGATAATTGCTGTCTGATGATGTCTGTAGAATCATTCTCATTTGTTTGTGTTTTTCATTTATCTAGTAGAATTATTCTCTCTTTTCTTCTCCGAACTTCACACCGTGTTTCTCATATTCCTAAAAAACAGTTCACAGTGGACACCTCACTCACAGGCTCTTTCATAGATTTACACTAATACTAAGATAGTATCATGTCAACTATCAATACAAGGAAACGAATCCTAGCACAGTAGAAGCAGGTAGGTACAGTATTTATGCAGTACATTGTTATAAATGTCAAATTCAGCTTATGACAGCATGGAGGTAATCAGGCATCACCGAAAGTATAAAAATACTGAGCTTCTCTCACTGAAAATAACTTATAACCATAAACTCCAGACTATTGTATTGTTTTGTTTGGTATGTAGCAATAAACTCGTCCTACTTAGGTACTAAAGAGTCCTGCATTATTAATAGTCGCCCCCCCTTTTCTGAGGTATTTGTATGCGTGACGGGTTCCCATTAAGTGATAACAAACTAGTGTACCCTTGGAAGTCGCGACTGCTTGAGAGGCATATTTTCTTGTCACTAATAATAATATCTCCAGAAAACCAATCGCCATTCCCAGACCTGTAGACGTAAAGTAATGTTTCCATAATAAAAAGGCGCTAAAACACCCCTGCGCGAACCGCGCGACTGTCTGTAGTTTTGTGTTAGATGTAAGACGTGACCTGGAGAGTAAGTGTGTACCGTCTGCGAGTGTGAGGTGCATGCTAGGGTGCTGTAGTGGAAGACTGCGGGGTGCGGTGTAGTGGATTGTGTCTGCTGAGAGGCATAATCAGTCCGTAACGTCCCCACGGCTGGGACACAGGCCTTCTCTTTATGAGAGTGAGTGGGCTGTATTCTACCACGCAGACCCAGTGTGGGTTAGCAGATGTCACATGTCATCGAATTTTTGGTTATAAGACATGCCGGTTTCATGTTGGTGGTGAGATCCCTCTCACCACCAACATATGCCTACATGACCAATGCTTTAGAACATGAATGCTTTCGTCACTCATGAACGTTGATTTTGGAGATGCTTATGAGTTTACACAATTTGTACAATTTTAATTTGGAGTTCAAAATATATGCTTCTTGTATACAAGGATCTAAGCTAAACTGAAACATTCTCTGTACAAGTCACTACCTACAGTTACAAAGGTTTCCATCTTTCCAAGAATATTAATGGGCTCTATAGAATTTCTCAGGCAGGAAAATACACATTACCTCGCCTATATTCTTTGCCTGACAGATCTTTTGCTGTTTTATTTTATAAGTTGCCTACATTTGTGTATATTTGACGTGGATGTCATGAATTTCCCATAAGTATATTCTCTCGCTATTGTGGTAATCTACCAATACCGTGTAACATTTCTCACGACACACGGAGATACGACGTCTCCTCCCGTTATCTCAGCTCACTGCGCGCAACACCGCATTGTCTGATGCCCCTGAGTCCTGTCGGTATTAATATCATCACATAATATCTCCCTGCCGATCACTACATATATAAACTGTATTCTGATCTAAAAGTATTATTTTGTTGAAAATGTAAACATAGGATAAGAGGACGTATCTGCACTTAATTCCGAAGTTTTAATTTTTTTTCTATTTAAATCACCATAAAAAGGTTTACAAGGTTACAAGAAAAACGAACTAACCGGAAAAGGCAGCAACGGAAAAGGTGTGTAGCCTTAGGCCAGCAATGGTGGAATTGAATGGGATAAAAGAGAAAATAGATAGAAACAAAGTCCACTTTCGAGGTTTCTTGTCTGTTTCTTTCATACATTAACTTTTATAATACTAGACCAAGTTTTTTCGTTGTAAAAATATAAGTTATTTTCTAGCCAATAAAATAAATGGAGTGTTAAGTCAAGAAGGGTGTTAAATTAATATGAAAAAAAAATAGCAAAGATAAACTATGTATTTATTGAACATAAAATAAAAAAGTGTGTCCGTTTGGGAAAAACGGTGGCCACAGGCTAGTGACACAATAATAAATATGAATCAGAAATACGTCCCAGTAATATCGACACGAGGAAAATGACAAGTCGGATATCCAACAGTAAATAGAGAAGGTATTTTCTCGTACATTCCGTTCATTCGTTCAATGGTGATCGGATTCTCGACACATGAATCTGTTAATGAAAGCAATTCAAAGATGCGACATTTTCGTGTAATGAGAAATCTTTCGTTTGCAGACATTTGAGAAGATGATCCTGAATTCTCAACTGAATTCTAACGTGAAGTATGTTTTCAGTTACAGTTCCACGTTATTCGGATCATGATTTTGATTCTTCGTTATAAAAGACGAATGACGCCGCTTTATTAGTTACTCGCGTTGACTTGGAATTTGACAATCAATTCGGGTTGTACTCTGCTTGTAATAATATAATTCAATCAAGATTCGAAAGACACGTGGCGCCATCTATTATCTTTAGAACGTTATTGTTGTTTTCCTCGGGAACCGTACTTGTTTTCGGGATATTAGGTATTCTATGTCCGTTTCTGTACAGCTGACAAAGTATATGCAAAATGTCAGGATGATTGGTTCAGTGGTTTAGGCGTGAAAACTTAACAAACAAAGTTACTTTCGCATTATTATAGAATATTAGTTAGGAAGTAAGGATTAGTAAGGATGGTGTAATTTATCGCCTTTTGCAATAATTTAAGGTATTATAATATGGGTGTTTACCACGGTGTAATTTTACATCACGATATTTTTTTTCCTGGTCCGTACCTCATGATCAAAGTTCCAACGTTTTCACATTTTTTTTTTTAATAAACGTTTTTAATGTTACAACTTTACTTTAAATACCTCCATGGTCCCTTTACTGTTCAATGCATCCATAAGCACAATGTTTTGATTGCGTTACATTACATCCTACCGTAAACCATGATTTCTCATCCCAAAAAAGGCCGTTTCCCAGGTATAATGTTTGCGTAGTAGTTTGATGAACAGAATGCTTGGTTGACGGCTTCGTGAAGCATTCGTTTACCATATGTATAGTCATCAAAATTGAAATAGCAGTCAGTAAATTCTTAGTTACCCATACCAGCAGATACTATAGACATTCGCTGCCTGTGTTACCACCACCTCAACTACTGTCCAATACCAAAGCAGTTCGCGTATGATGAATGACCAATATGATGTACTGAATAGGTGGTAACCGTTTTCGCGTCGGTGTCCCTTCCACCCCATATTTATACCTACCGAACTAATTTAAAAGTAGGCAACACGAACTCCCCCAACTGAAGATAGTTTCATTTGTTGTATCAGACATGTTTTTATTACTAAACTTTCTTAACATTGTGTTGAGTATAACCCTCTGTCTACCCCTTTTTCAACAACTAGAACAAGAAATTATATTACTTGCAGTAATATAATTTCTTGTGGAATCGGCAAAAATATGAATGTTGGGGGTTAGTGCTGACGCCGACGGAAACTTTGTACATTTGCATAATTACCACGACGATACATACGTACAGACGAAATACAAGTCTTTATGTGTTTACGTTGAGTAGGCACACCCACTTGTAACCGAGGAGGTTTGTGTTCAGCTAACTTTGAGGTATACTGTTGGTATAGAGCTGGGGAAATTTCATGATACCGCGTTTTACGTGTTATCATAAGAACAAAAATAATTGATAGTCGGGAATGTGGGAGTTCCGCTCCTAAAATGCAGCCTGTCTGGCAATCGAGTCTAGCGATGAAGGATTATAGACCCCACCGCCAAGCGAATGCTTCAGCTCAAACCATGTCCCATAAGTTTGGGTTGTCCAAAGGGTTCAAACACCTGCACTTTGGGAATCTAAAATCGCCACTGATGCCGTTATTGCCATAGACCACACCAATTGGGCATATAAAATATAAATGTACATTTACTCATCGATTCGAAAATAAAGAAGAAGTAGTAAGTAAGTAGTAAGCACTTACGAAGGCCCTTTTAAGAACCCCATAATTAATTTCACCTAAAAACCGAGAAACTAGAATAATCCAAGTTGAAAATAAGTAAAAAAATTACGAAAACGTATTTCAAGATACCTTTACTAAACGTTAGCCATGCCCTTAGAAACTCGTCCATATCTCCGACCGCTTGCAGGCGATATTACTTACAAGTAAGTTCAAGTTACTCGTATGAGCGCCATAAATCCCCGTTAATTGGGAGCTGGCCACGGTAAAGCCCTTTAATATTCCACTTTGCATGGGAACGGGACTTCGCGGGTGTTTTACGTGCATCCTGAAACGTCTAAATACTGGGATATTACTTTTAGTTTAGCAAAAATTTTACAATTTTAAAATCAGTGGCATTCGTTAGACAGCCAATTAGAATGTGGTTTTCTGTATACTATAAAAAGATCGTGTTCAAAAACTACTTGAATCATTATGTTTGTTAAAACTTTTCTCATCACTGTTGGTCGTTGGTCATGATGATGGAAATGCTAATCTCCTCTCGATAGATCATCATTCTTCTGCCCTTATCCTAATTTATTTGCAGTCGTTGCAGCATATCTTCTTCTTCCATACATACTTCTCTATTACTCGTCATCTCATCAGACACCTCCTTTGTTGCCATAATTATCCTTCACACAGTCCATCCATCGAAATTCATACTCAAAACTTTCTTCAAAACTTTCCTCACGACATTTTCCTCATTCCTCTGCATTACATGCCCATACCACGATAACCGATTACCACACAACTTTTCAGTCACCAGCGCCACTTTCAGTCACTTTGCCTCTACAGCGCGATTGATATCTAAGTTTAAAACGCACGGAAGACCGTGAGGTCAAATATCTTTAATTGCTATTTTCTCTTTGAATGACTGCGTCCAATTAAAATCATGTGAATTGTTACACAGTAAAATCTTCTCCAGAGGTACAGAGATTTCTTCCATCAAAAGTTCAGTTTTTGGAAAAACATGACGTGACTGTAACCCAACGACTTTGAATAAAATTAATGTTTAAATAACTGCAACAATTTAATTACATTAATTATGCTTATCACAACGCCCGATCTTTATTGTTCCAACCAGAGACATTTGTTGGCTCTATCACCAACTTGGCTTTAATTTAGCGCCATCTATATGCGACTGCTCATAACAAAGTTCTCTGTTAAAACTCCTCCTCGCCACCAGATGACGCAATTATTAAAGTATACATTAATTCAACCACCTGCTTTCAACGTCTTTAATTTTCGACATAAGTACTTTATTTTTCTGTGTTATATTAATTCATGTTTTTGCTTTGTTTACAGTCATTCCACGCCGAAGTGCATCAATACAAGCATCAGATCGAGCTGTTCGGACAGTTGACACAGCGACTGATCGCAGTGTATCGCAATGACGACACCACTCGTATCAAACGTTCCACTGAGGCTATCAATCACAGATACAATGAGCTTAACAACAGGCAAGTTTTTCAAATATAAGTAATAAATAATTTAAACTGGAAAAAGAAGAAACGGGCTTCGAGCCGTTTGAGAGTTACTACTATCGCCATCTGTCCGCAGTGAGTTGATCTTTTTAAACAACGCCATCTATCGAAATTGTATCTTAGCTTAAGGGTTAGATGTTTATGTAGGGCTGAATTCCCTTCCAATGTCGGAGCG
The DNA here is from genome assembly GCA_963082995.1 of Noctua comes. Classification (NCBI taxonomy): domain Eukaryota; kingdom Metazoa; phylum Arthropoda; class Insecta; order Lepidoptera; family Noctuidae; genus Noctua; species Noctua comes. Next base: position 487,439 of record OY720288.1, read on the forward strand.
TCCCCTATATTGCTTTGGTGGCGGAGACGAGATGGAAACGTTAAAAATATGAGTTTTCAACCACACCTTATACAGGGTGTAAACAGAACCTTCACATAGCCGTCAACCAAGCATTGTGTAAATCAAACTAAGTAACTTTACACAAAAATTATTGCTGGGAATTAAATTTTTTTTTGGGGTGAAAAATCACATTTTACGGTAGGACTCGATGGAAAACACTCAACACATTGTGCAAATGGATTAATTGAATAGTACGGGGGTCGTGAAGGTGTGTAAAGTAAAAATCTTACATTAAAAACAAGTATTTAAAACAAAAAAAAATGTGAAAAAGTTGGAACTTTGACCCCCAATATCTCCGTAACTAGAAGGTTCCCAGGTATGATCTAGAACAAAAAAAATATCTCAAGCACGGGGAGAACAAGTGCCTTTCGGCTATGTTAAGGGTCTATTTACACCCTTTTATAAATATGTAGTTGGTAAAAAAAAGACAAAGTGTAATTATTCTATACTACCGACTACATTTATGTAATTACTGGTGCTGTATTGAAACATTTAAATTAACCAAATGTTTAATATTCAACAAGGTTCTGTATAAACTAACTCATAAATATTCACCTTAAGGCATTGAATTCATGAATATTTCATTCGCTAACTGTTGATTAAAATAACAGCTGTAATTAAAATAATAACTCCAACGTAAACGATGATAACAAAATCATCTGCTCCTTAATTAATGTTTGTAAGTTATGTTATGATATTTCTTAACGTTTTCTCTTGCGTGTACATAAATCATAAAGTAATACTTACAAAAAAAAACTAAATTAGAGATAGGTTAAAATTATTCAAGAAATATTTAAAAAAATGCCATACTGAATAATAATATCCTTCTCCCACAGTATTGTTGCTCGAGGCAAAGCACTGCATTCAGCGGTTTCGTCGCTGCAGAACTTCGACCGGTCGTTGGAGAAGTTCGTCGCGTGGCTGAGCGAGGCGGAGTCGTTGTTGGACGCTGCTGAAAGGGATCCTCATCTGTTAAAGGTGGGCTAATAATTTGTACTAATCAAAAGGTATTGAAATTACAAGTCGTAATGTTGTCAGATCTTGAAATGACAAAGAAATTTATCCAGAAAATCTACAAGGTTTAAGAAGCTAATAAAACCGTGTAAAAATCCATAGATACGATAAACACGTGGTTTCACAGTGTTGTTGATAATTCTGCCAACATCCTTGGGGACATCTTTTTTTTTCATTTGCTGCCCTATATTAATTTATATTAGTTTAAATCAGTACACGCAAAATAATACCATATCTGCCAACATCCTTGGGTTTGCGACATCTATCGGAAGTTGCGTGAACTAGACAGAGCTCCGGCTTGTTTTTAATTCTCACGCGCTCCGCAAGAAGGCCTTAAAACTTGGGGAACTTGTATTTGGCCCTGGGGAAGGGAGGTGCCGCTGCGGGCGTTTGTAGCGCCATCTATGTGAAATCTCTCGTGTTTCCGTTTTCATTGTCTGAAGAATAGATATCGCTGCGAGCGTATGAATTCGTTTAAGCAGTTTTATAGGTTTTATAGACAAACTAGTCGATGATACACTCGGAATATGTATTTGTTTTATTAAGTACTAGCTGTGCCCGGCATGGGTTGCAAAGCACCTTACCCTACCGACACACCTATCTACACTACCTACTTACCCTAGCCTACTACCTACCTTACCCTACCTACCCTAACCTACCTACCTACCCTACCCTACATACCTACTTACCCTACCCTACATACCTACTTACCCTACCCTACATACCTACTTACCCTACCCTACCTACCTACCCTAACCACCCTAATACCTACCTACCCTACTCTACCTATCTACCACCTACCTACATACCTACCTACCCTACTCTACCTACCACCTACCTACTTACCTACCTACCCTACCCTACCTAGTTATCTAACCTACCATATCCTACCTACCTACCCTACCTGTGTGACATGAGCTGTCAATTGCGGAAATTGCCAAACCTAATTTATTTAAAAACTCTTTTATTGTCCGTCAATTTTCCAAAGTTTTTAATAGTTATTCTGCTATTCGGGACGGAGACAAATACAACAAATCAAAAACCACGAAAATCGGTCCAGCAGTTCTCGAGTTATCAAGTGTTCGACCAAACCCGACTTTGTTTTATATACCTATTAAGATACCCTGCCAACATAAAATCGGCCATAACCGAACTGCCGATCAACTAAAAAGACAAATGCAAGTTTAATAGACCCATAACAAAAATAATCGTTACTAGGCTTCTTCATTCAGTTTTGAAAACGAGCAGCAAACAACTTTCGAAAACAAGCATCACAAAATAATCTATTATCATGAACCACATTTAACTTATTCAAAGTCACAAAAGCAAACATAACAAGTTTATTTCAAGTAAATTATAACGTAACACGATCAAGGAACTTGTAGGCAAAGTAATCTAATCTCGGCACAAACGGAGAAGAGGCGAATTTAATACAATTCTGTTTCACTGACAACTTTGCCCTTTGCTTTAGAATCGCCCAGAAATAATTATATTAGCAGCATTTTGAAACATGTTACAAAAGGCAGTCTTTATACAAGTATTAAGTGCTCAGTGTAGCTCTGTGGTTTATTTTAAAAAAAGCAATTTGCGAATGCTTGAATAGTGTAAACCTTTTTATTTAATTAAAAACGCAAGTCACAAGATTGAAAATTTAGTAGTTTGACCAGTTTATGGAGTAATGTTTTAGTATTTTCTTTTTATCTTTTGTTACATTTATGGGTCTTGCATAGATTTATTTTACAGACTTCAAAATACCCACCCACTTCTATTTAATTTGGATTTTTTTAAATTCAACTGTGTATTAACCTATAATTATATACTTTTGTGTCTAGTTTTTTTGGTACACTTGTCAAAAAACCCTCACTTATATAGCTACACTCTTTAAAACTGACCGTTGACCCCCATTTCCACCATGTCATGGAACTATCTTTGTCTTCAATAATTCCCCTATATCTGAGCTCAAGGAATTTGTTGTGACGAAACTTTTATCAATTCGGGGAAGTTCCCCCAGGAATTCCGTGTTTCCCGCTACGGGGTTACGCCGAGGTACAGGGCCACGTGTTTTAATTCACCATACCGCCGTAATGGAAGAGTTTCCTTTGATTACTTAAGCGGTTTAGGGTGAACACGATATTCATACGCATGTTTATTGTGATTGCTCGGGAACTTGAGATTATTTGTATCTTTGAAGAAACGTCTCTGATTTTGTGAAGTCTTCAATACTTACTCTTAGGTTTTTTTTAACATTTGCTGGGCAGCATGTATTCAAAAAAACTATAACATAAGAAAATAAATGAATTTATATAGGTTATATCAGTCCTAAGCAAAATACCACACCATCATCATCATCATTTCAGCCGAAAGACGTCCACTGCTGGACATAGGCCTCCCCCAAGTGTCGCCACATTGACCGGTCCCATGCGTCTCGCATCCAGCGGATCCCTGCAACCTTTACCAGGTCATCGGTCCACATAGTGGGAGGACTTCCAACGCAACGTCTTCCGGTTTGCGGTCGCTACTCCAGAACTTTTCGGCCCCATCGGTCATCCGTTCTGCGAGCAATGTGCCCTGCCCACTGCCACTTAAGTTTGGCTATTCTACGGGCTACGATACCACCACCAAACCACCATTTTATTTCTGAAACCATTTTTACGAGTCTAGCAATGTATAAAATCCACCTCAAAGAAATAATTAAATTTTAATTTTTTTTTAACACAAGTGGTTTTGCTAATATAGACGAGTATTTACACTTTCCGGTATCCAGATTACGATACAAATTCATGTATCTAGCATAGTTGTTTTTGTAAGCTACGGCTGGTGAGTTTGCTACGGCGTAGCAATTCGCTACGGCGTAGCGGAGATTAGTTTTCCTTTGAGCTTCCTACTATGTGGAAATGTTTGAGTTATTTTTTTGTATTTGTTCAAGAATCAGAGTAGGAAAGAGAGATAGCTTTGAGAAAAAATAATTATTTATTTAACTTGAAAATCGCTTATAACTGTTTTTTTTTCTAACATAACCTCTTATTAAAGCCTTCAATTCAGGTCTTCATAATCCAAGTAGCTAACATGTTGAAGCTACGATGAGCATTCATGACTGTTATGAAACTGATTACGTACAGCTGAAATATGCCCGAATATTTTAATAAGCCCAGGATGAATGAGAGAAATATTTTAATCTAGCTTCTGAGATCAAGGTAGACGATTTTAGGCTGAAATTCATTCGATTTTTTCATTAAGTTCCTACAAAGAAATAAGATATCTTTCTAAACATAAACGTTTTGTTACGTGAAAGTGACATTAAATTTTGGGGTGGTTTAGCATATACGGGTTCGAAAATAGAAACATTAAGCTTGAAGAAAACATTATACGCAAATACTTAAAAAGCTAATCAAGCATACAATACAGTATAATAAAAATGGTATTTTGTCGGGAAAGTTTCCTCTTTATTCTCACAATATATATATTTATTAGCGCGGCAATGAAATTCGATCGCAGCTTATCGCGAAGTTTCGTAGTTTTAAATTGTTCGCGCAAGTTTATTAACTTTAACTCTCGCACCGGATGATAACTTATTTATTATTATGTGATTTTGTTTTAACTTTAAAGTGAACGATATTATGAATAAATTGGCAATTCTGGAGGGAAAGAGAAGCCTTGAATAGTGCACTGCGTTGTGAACGTTTTTAAATGCAAAAAATATTACAGTTAATTAAAATTGTTTTTTTCGGTCATAAACACTGTTTACATTTCATGAACTTAACTATCTTTGCTCCAAATAATTGTATCTTATATGTACACCGGATAGTTCGTTAAAAACTACCCTATTTTGTCATGTATGGTGTGTTCAAATGTGTTTAGAAAATCATTCAATAATCATCATCATAATAATTCTCCATGCATTTATTTACTCGTTATCTCAGTAGTTATGATTTTCATATTATACACAGTGCATACATCGCAAAACATTCCTATTGTTATGTTATACCTAATTGTATTTCATTCTATGTTCCAGGTAAGTTCCATTCCTAATCTCCCGTGGGTAAGTCATACTTTAAGATTTATTTCAAGCAAGTCATTATCTCTTCGAATCTTCCAAAATGCCAACGATGTGACTTTTTTGTGACAATTGAAACGAGACGTAGGACGAACTCTCGAGGAGGTTTTATTAAAGCCTTAAACAAACGATGACCGATGTACTTCGGACGAGAGGGCCGAGTCCGTGTTTGATAAAAATATTTGTAGGACTGTTCAACAATCTTGCCGAATTGTACTCAAATTGTCGTAGAAAATGACGTCTTGGGTGTCTTTAAGTTTATGTGGATTTGATATCGAGTTCATGACGCGTTGCAATGGACTCTGGTTCGGTTTGTATGCATAGTAATGGCTTTCTGCACTCCCACAGAAATTGTTTCAAGTATTCCAATTTAAACAAAATAACTTTGCTTAAGACACCCTTTTAGCATAAAAGGTTTGTAAAATCAAGTTGTTACGTAGCGTCTAGCTCTTCTAGTTATCACTTTAACGTCTCAATTTTATTGTAACGAACGTAAAATCTGAAAATTCTCACACCTACCAATCGTATGTGAAACTCTTCGCAAAAGACCGGAAAAACTACGATGAATAGCAGCTCGATAGCAGCAAGTAAATGTTGATCAAAAATACTCCTATACTTCGCTACGAATACAAATCGTAACACTCTACGGCGTAGACGGCTACATCTATCACGCTACGCCGCTACGCCGTAGAGCCCAAAACAAACTAAGAATATCTGAGAAATGGCTGTCCTTATATTTTCGTCTTAGATCAAATAAATAAAGTGGATATGTAGATATGTCTTCGGAGAGCCTTGTGATTTTTGCGGATATACGGGTCAAATACCAGAAATAGAGAAAATTTACCAATAAGTAGTTCAGTAGTGAAGTAGTTTTAGTTCTTTGTTATAAAAATAATACTTGGTTGCTTGAAGATTTTGAGCCAAGCATGATAAGAAAGCAAATGACTTCTCTTACCAAGAGATTTTGTAATGTGGGTGCAATATTTTAAGAAAAACATCAATTTAATTCATGATATTGACATTCCTACAAAGAGGCGCAATTTACACTTGTAATCATCAATTTCCCAGTAAAAATACCAGCTCATCTGTTCCAAAGATATTTGTTAAAACAAGGGTCCATATCTCATTGCAGCCTAGTTCCGTCATGCTTCAGTCTACGGTTTCAGGTTTTTGTTTCACGTCCGTAAACTGAGACTTATTACTTCAATTATTTTTCGGACGATTCTCTCTCTTTTTTAACATTTTCTGCGTTCATCATGCTTTGACGTAACGAGGTCAATGTTTGAGTTACGAAGACTAATTTCACAAACAGAAAACAAACAAATTTTTATCAGCTTCGCTCTGTCATCATTTTTGTTCAATGTTAATAAGCTCTCATAAATACATGCCTGTTGTCCAGAGCATTTCATCAGTGAAACATAACATCACTCCCTATTTCATAATAGTGAGTGGGCAGAGATAGATACATATTCCGCCTGTTGCAAGTTCAGCGTTACAGACGACAAGCCTATTGCCAAAATCATGTAAAGAATTTTTGGATTCACAAATAATGGTGAATATATGACAGTACCAGCCATTTAAGGGCAGTTTACCAGTCCATTGTGTACCACCACTATTAGGATCGCTTTCCATTGAAACCAGTCTGTCTGTGATCGTTATCAGCCCGTATGTTGCACTATCTAGACCTAATGGACTTATACAATGAACAATTTGTATGTACTATGTATCTAGCCATAATAATATTGTGTTATAGGTGAAAATTAATTCTAATGATGGCATCTCTAGAATATAAATAAAAAAATAACATATTTCGTCGTATGAGGTGATGCTCAAAAGCATTCGTTCAGATTCCTGCAGCGTAAAGGTTTATTCGTAGAATTAACAAACAAGAATACACGTCGTCATAAATAACCTGGTAGTCGAACTAAGAAGCCTAGACAGATGACTGTAGGCTTTTCAATGTTGTATGTAATTTCGCTTTTCTCGCCAAACAATTTCCACCAAAATTTTCAGATAACAATAATCAAAATCAACGCCTTTACCACACAAATACGCTAATATTATAAACTCCAGGGACGATTAAACGCACGCGTTCCCAACCACACCCTTATATACATAAAACATAAACAGGCACATAATAAGGCGTCGCACACACGCGCGACAAGTCGTGCGTGTGTCAAATAGCTGACGTTCATGCATTATGCGCATATCACGCGTTAGGCCCGTCGCACAATATTAATATCGGAAGGCGAACACCTGCGATGCATATTGACGTGTGTGATATTGCGTTTTATATTTCGTTTGGCGCTAGCCTTATTTATGTTGGGTTGCAATATGTTGGAGGAATAGTGTGCATGGGTAAGGTTTTGATTTGAATGTTGTTGGTCAAGAGGTCGCAAGAGCTACTGCAAGTATGAGGCCTTGGGTTCGATTCCTAGACTGGCTAAAGTGTTATTGGGTTGTTCTCTTAGAAATTTCTCTGCAGCCGGTCAGAGTCTGAAGTTGTTTCCCGTTCATGGCAATAAGCTCGCTCTCTATTACATGGGATGGAAACATGTGTGATCTGAGAAATTACACCTCAGCTTAAACTTAAAAAAAAATGGTAGTTGAATGAACGCTACCTTAAATGAATCGTTATCACAAAAGACTTTTAAGTTTTATCTAAATGCGATGATGAAGTAACATAAAACAAATTATAGTTTCGCTCGCTCAGCTCCAAAAGCTCACATTTTATGTTTAAACACTGCATTATCCGGTAACATTATTTTCTCTTGTTTCGTACGAATTCGGTCGAGCGTCTGAAATTAAAACAAGTATTTGGATGCGGGCAGAGCCTGTAGGGTACGTATGTATGTTCGCTTTATCCTGAGTACGCAAATATTTTGGCAGAACGATTGTACGGCACAAAGGGACAATACTCAATGCTAGCTCTGTTTAAACGCGGGTTATATTGTAATGGTTATTCTCGTTTTAACCTTGCAGGCAATATTTAGAACATTTCATTTGGATTATCAGTTGTTAGTTCATAACATAACACTACATCTACAATACCTAAAGGGTTAGGTGAACTGGGTGTCACCATTGCGAGGACCGCCCGGAGGACACGGTGGAGCATTCGGTGCAGGACTGCCCCGCTTGGGCAGAGCACCGCCGTGTCCTCACGGCGGCGATAGGCGGAGACCTCTCGCGCCCGGCATTGGTCGAGGCCATGCTGCGGGGCGAGACGGAGTGGAAAGCGGTTGCCTCCTTCTGCGAAGCAGTCATGCTCGCGAAGGAGGAGGCGGGCCGCGTGAGTGAGAGGACAGTGTCCTCCCTCCACCCCAGCCGCAGTGGTAGACGCCCACGGCGCCGGACGTCGGCAGACGATCTTCGGCCACCGTAGGCGCGGGCATGCGGGCGGCGAGTAATGGGCGACTCGCTGTCCGACCATGGACCATGCTCTGGTCGACGGCGCGTTGTGTTCCACGCGCGCCTCAAAGAGTGTCAGCATAATGATGGGGCCCCCCCCTAGAGGGCCAAAGCCTGCCGCGGTCGCGGGACTCATAGAATTACCGTGACCCTGGAACATAAAGGGCTATTGAAGGACACCGTGGATTTTAGTCAGTACAAGTCTGACAGTCCCTCCCGCTCTGCCTGGGAGGACTCATTTGATGATTTTACCACAAAAAAAAAAAAAAGAAAAAGGGTTAGGTGGAGGTGTACTTGTGGCACTCATACACATTTCACCAGCTATGTTTAAGTTCCCTGGCCATAAACTGTGCTCAAATCCTGATTCCAGACTACTACTGCTACTGAGAAATTCCGGTTGGTAGGCCCAAAAAACTGCCTGACGTGGGAATAAAACCCGAAATCTCACGATTCACAGCAGCACTTCCGGTCTGTAGACCAACTAGACAGTTTAGTTCAGTCCCCAATTGTTCGGACGTGGTACCGGAAGGCATCATTTTCTATTAAGATTAAGACCTGTATGATGTAGTTACAAAATACATAATAAATAAGAACCCGATATCTCAGGCTTAAAGCTGACCTAATTCCTAATACAGTTAAAGGCAATATACGAGGTCTGCCCGAAGTCGATCGGCCGTAAAACCTCAAATTTCTTTACGACTTCAACTCCCATTTCCGGCGGAAGTTAAAAGAGCTTCAGCCGATAATAGGAGCCCGTTCATCGGCTCAAGTTACCGCCCTTCGGCTCGGTACAATTAACACGGTCTTCGATAAGAACCTTTTAATTATACGCCTTCTTAAGGTTGTTAAAAAATCGTAAATTTTAGAAGAAAGGCTTTTTTTTTCGGGATTCGATAATGATCCAATAAGTGAAGGAGATAATATTGATTGTGGGTAATTTTCACGTAGTATCACGTCTTAGAAATATCGACTGCGTAACATGGGCAATGATCATAACAATAAAGGGTCTTAGTTTTTGCCATAACCACCAGCATAACAAAGGGATCGCCATTTATTTTTATTATAAGACATCCTCTTCAAAACCTCTTCCATCCTCTTAAAAACATCTTTACTGTACCGTCTATTATATAGTTATAATATGATATTTGTAAGGTGGCGGGTAGTTTCTAAGACTAGTCCAATAAATCAGTGTGTTGCTAGCTCCCGCCTTTCATTGACATTGCATTGGCGACGAGGATGGGATTTTTAAAACTTTTTCTTGTTAACGCGTGCAATTTAATAAAATTAAAATCAATAAAATGCCGATCGGCAAATTAGAACCATTCAACATCAGTACCAAACAATGGCCTGCATATATACGCCGAGTGAATCAGTACATTTTACTGAACGATGTGAAAGATAACCTAAAAGTGCCGATGTTAATAACTATCGTGGGCGAAGAAACTTATGCATTGATGTGTGACCTGTGTTCGCCGGACTTTCCCGAGAACAAATCCTACGACGATTTGGTTAAATTAGTGGCCGATCATTTGGAACCACAGCGATCTGAGATCGCCGAGCGCCACGTGTTCCGGTTGCGGCGACAACGTGTTGGTGAACCATTAATGGAATATCTACAGGCTCTCAAGCATCTGGCAAGTACTTGCAATTTCGGCAAATGTAAAACGTGTTCGACGCTCGAGGAAAATTTAAGAGATCAGTTTGTATCAGGTTTGACAAATGACTCAATGCGGTCGAGAATATTTGCCGAAAGAAAAATACAGTACAAAGAGGCAGTGGAGTTAGCACTAGCACTGGAGGCTGCAGAGAAGCACGCGGAGGTGAGCGGCAGTACGGCGCCGACGACGACCTCGGGTGCCGGCGGCGAGGCAGGGGAAGACCTGCACTACACACGTGGCGGGCGAGGGCGCACCCGCAGCGCGCGCACGGGTGGCGCAGGGGTGGCGGGCCCGGCTGGCGCGGCCGGCGCAGCGGGCGCGGGGCGCGCGGCGGCGGACTCGCCGGCCGGCGCGAGCGCGCCGTGCTGGCGCTGCGGTAAGGCGCACCGCGCCAGGTGCCGTTATGTGAATTACCATTGTGATGAGTGTAAACAAAAAGGGCATTTAAAAGTGATGTGCAAGTTAGTGAATCGGGCGGACAATCGACATAATTATCTAAGTGGTGAAGACGACTCGGACGATCTGTACCAGATTGTCGTTGGACGTAAAGACAATAGACCATACTTTTTAAGCATTATGATAGATAACTTGGAGATTAAGTGTGAAATTGATACCGGTAGTCGAATTTCGGCTATCAATGAGGACTTGTACAATCTAAAATTTTCCCATAAAGTCATTAAAACCGATAATTTGAGGTTACGCAGTTACGCCGGTTCACGCATCGAATCGCTGGGTTACATAGAAGTACAAGTTAGGTTACGTAATGTAGAAGTAAAATCCTTGCCCCTGTATATAATTAGAAACGGAGCGTGCCCATTATTGGGCCGAGACTGGTTACGCGCCCTTAAAATAAGTCAAATAAATTTGAACAAGATAACCGACGATGGATTCGTGAACCGACTATGTGCCGAATTTCCAGAGGTTTTTACAGATGCGTTAGGGACTTGTACGCGAGCTATTAGATTACAGCTTACTAATGATGATCCTGTGTACGTGCGCGCGCGGCCCGTGCCGTTGGCACTGCGCGCACGCGTTGAGCACGAGCTGGCACGACTTGAATCTGATGGCTCGATATACCGCGTTGACTATTCCGACTACGGAACGCCAATAGTGCCGGTTGTAAAAAAAAATGGAGATATACGCATATGTGGGGATTACAAAATTACTATTAATCCAAAACTCAAGCGTGACTATTATCCCTTACCTCGCATTGATGAATTGTTTGCGAACTTGAGCGGAGGAGAAAAGTTTACTAAAGTGGATCTCACTCATGCGTACGAACAGTGCTTATTAACAAAAGAATCGCAACCCTACACAGCGATAACAACTCACCTCGGAACATATGCCTACCGTCGTACGCCGTACGGTCTAGCGTGCGTACCCGAAAAATTTCAAAAGATTATGGAAGAAACCATACGGGGCATACCAGGTTGTGTTGTTTTCCTGGATGATATTTGCATAACGGGAGCTAATGATAAAGATCACATTAGTAATTTACGAGCTGTACTCGAAAAGTTGCGCGAAGCGGGTTTAACAGTTAAATTAAGCAAGTGTAGTTTCTTACAAGACAGTGTAAATTATTTAGGTTACGTAATAGATAAAAAGGGATTACGGCCAGATAGTGCAAAATTGGATGCCATTTCCAGCGCGCCTAGACCAGAGAATGTAACACAATTAAAAAGTTTTTTGGGGATGCTAAATTATTATGGTAAATTCATCAGTAATTTGAGTACGTTATTGTACCCTTTACACAATTTACTAAGAAAGGATGCTCGCTGGGAATGGGATGCCAGTTGTGAACAGGCGTTTAAAGAAGCTAAGCGAGTTCTCTTGGGCGAGCGAGTGTTAGCACACTACGAGGAGGGGCGGCCGCTCGTACTCGCGGTCGACAGTAGTGCGTATGGGTTAGGCGCAGTGCTGGCGCATCGCTACGCCGATGGCAGCGAGCGCCCGGTCAGCTGTGTGTCTCGCACACTCAACGCGGCCGAACGGAATTACAGCCAACTTGATAAGGAGGCACTCGCTATATTATTTGGTGTAACAAAACACCATCAGTATCTATTTGGTAGAAGTTTTACATTACGCACAGACCATCAGCCTTTGACGCACATATTTGGTGCTAAGGGTGGTATCCCACAGACCGCTGCCAGCCGGCTACAGCGGTGGGCGGCGCGCTTGGCCGCATACGATTTCACAGTGGAATTTGTTCGCTCGGCTGACAATGGGCCAGCAGACGCTCTGTCGAGGCTACCGCTACCCCAGGAGGGCCGCTTAGTGGATGCAGTCACCTACATCCATTTAGTAGAAGAATCTTTTCCTGTTAGTTTTAAGGACATTGCTAGAGAGACTGAAAAAGATAAATTGTTGTGTAAGGTGAAAGGTCATGTCACTTTTGGTTGGCCGTTGACAGTGGACGATGCTGAGAAACCGTATTTTGCTCGGAAACAGGATTTAGCAATAGAATTAGATTGCTTAATCTATAAATATAGGGTTGTAATACCAAGTTCATTGCGAAAACAAATTTTAGAAGAAATACATGACGGGCATTTAGGAATTAATAAAATGAAGAATTTGTCAAGAAATTATGTGTACTGGCCCAGTCTTGATAAGGATATTGAGGAGGTATGTCGCGCTTGCTCGGCGTGCCGCGCTGTGCGCGACGCGCTCCCGCACGCACCACTGCACCCATGGGAGTTTCCGCTGCATCCGTGGCAGCGAGTACATGCCGACTTCGCGGATTGTGGCGGGAAACGATATTTAATTATGGTAGATGCACATTCGAAATGGATAGAAGCTGTTAGTATGAGTAGAACAGACGCACAGGCGACTATCACAGTCATGCGTTCAATTTTTGCTCGTTTCGGTTTACCGTCATTACTCGTCACTGACAACGGCCCACCATTTTTCTCACAGGAATTTAAGACATTTTGTGGCAAAAATTGTATTAAACACGTGACCACAGCTCCGTACAGACCGCAAGGTAACGGTGCTGCTGAAAATGCGGTAAAAACCGTCAAGAAAGCGATCAAACGTGCTTTGTACGAGGGCGAGGACGTCGCCACGGCCTTAAGTAAATTTTTATTTAAATATCGCAATTGCCAACACGCAACTACTGGCGTGTCCCCAGCGGTAGCACTGCAAGGACGCAGGCTGCGCGCGCGCCTGGATGCGCTGCGGCCCGACGTGTCGGCCGTTGTGCGCGCCGCACAGGAGCGGCAAGTGGCCGCGGCGGGCGGCACGCAGCGCGCGCTCGCACCCGGCGACGCGGTGCTAGCCCGCGACTATACCGCGAGGGGAGACAAATGGTTGGCGGGCACAGTAGTCGACCAGACAGGGCCGGTCTCGTACAAAGTAGACGTTGGACGCGGCGTCGGTTGGCGTAGACATGTCGATCAGATTATGCCTTTACAAAACAAGAATCGTCACTCGTTAAGTCGTACTAGCATAGTTTCTGAGAATAGAGATTTATTCCCAGAGCGGCAGGTGCCTTCGGTCTGTGAGGAACCTGAGGATATACAGAAAGACGCGTCTGACGGCATTGGTGAGAAGTCACCGATAACGGGATCGGAAGTGGCACCGAGGCCAGTGACACCACCACCACCGTCAGGTGCGTCTGCTCGTGCCCTGCGAGCTTATAATCGCGCTCGACCTGGAGCTGATTCATAAGATTATTCTTTAGCTTAAGGGGGAGAAATGTACCGTCTATTATATAGTTATAATATGATATTTGTAAGGTGGCGGGTAGTTTCTAAGACTAGTCCAATAAATCAGTGTGTTGCTAGCTCCCGCCTTTCATTGACATTGCATTTACTACTCTACTGTCTGCTATCTTTAATTAATTCTGAAGTCGCATTTTATAACGCAGATAAACAGAGACACAATAAACATTTACCAAAAAACTCAATATCAAAAAGATAAAACCGTAAAATATTTGTCCGTCATTCTGTACAAATAAAACGAACATCAGTCAACAGAGGGTCCAAAAGGGAAGCGGTTGAAATAAAGAAGGTTCACAACAGAGGGATTAGCAGCATCAACTGGCCATGTAGGCAGAGAGGTACTCGTTAACAGTTGCACTCGAGCTCCTCTTTAATCCCTGACATGACGAGACTTTTTACTGAAACGGGAGGTAGCTCTTAGTCATAACTGGTAGAAAATCCTTTAAAGTGTAAAAATAGTGCCTGGTGTTTTCAGTTGGCTGGAAAATTCTCTATTCTTACTCCAAATCACTTACGTGATTAATTGATAACCCTATAAAACTGTAACATATCATGTGTAATAAAAAAAAACATAAACGAATTGCAAAAAAAAAACAATGTAGTCTACATTGTTTTTTTAGCAACATGTTATTTCTGTGTTGGAATTAAACCTAGGCTATTCGCGCAACCACTTTAGTAAACGATCCTACAAATTGACATTACTCAAAGCAATTGTTTTAATACAAAACATAACGCATGCTATTCAAAAATAAAAAACAATCGTCCACTTTATCACATCCCACATGTTCCCAGTGACTAACAATCAAACCATGTAAAGGAAAATCTCGTTTAACCGCAAACTATTGTCACAAGTCTCCGCCACAAGTCAGCGCAAACTTTCCGCACTCGTTGCTCAGAGGAATCCTCTTTAATCTGTGAGATATCGTCAAAGTCTAGGCTTTCTTTTAAACATTCAATAACACTATAAGTTTTGTTGGTTTTGTGTAGGAGTTTGGATGGATCTTCAGGAGTAGTGTTGCGAAGGAAAATGGTTGTGAGATGATAATCGAAGGACGTAGTCTTATTACAAAAAACACGCCATTATTATCTGGTTTTTAAGTGCGGTTAACAATTGTGCTTTAAAACCAACCAAGGCATCTACAAAAAATGCAATTGAGTTACAATACAAAATTTGTGCGATGGCCACAGTTAATAGCGTTTCAATATCATCATCAACATTCAACCGAAAAACGTTCACTGCTGAACGTGGGCCTCTGCAAAGGTCACTTATAAACGGATACTCAGAAAATTAACAAGGCTTGAATATTATTCAATCTTCTAAAAATATATTTCTTTTGAGCAGCATCAATTTGTGGCAATCATTATTACTATAAAAATTAAACGAAAAAATTAATATGTGAAAGATGCGTCCTTCTTCACTTTTTCTCCTCTCTGCCCACCGATTGTGTAAAAGTTTTAAATTTAATCTCCAAAGAAAATTGTCACGTGCTGGGTGCACCCAGCACGTGACAATTACCTTCACAGGTACTGCAGGTACCTAGTGACGGGTAAGGCACCAACTTTGTGCATTAAACTGTCGTTAGTAGCTTATTAACACTTCTCAATTGATTCTGTTGAACTTTAGTTAGCATATTATGGAGTTTTAGTTTATTAGAGTACGTTTACAGTTTCGAATAGTTTATCGAAATCTGGCACCTTTTTTTAATATCCGTAATTTTTTTAATTTATATGAAATGGCTGTGTCGGTGAAAAGACCGTCTTCTGCAATATTTTTACTTAGACCTTTCTCATCTTATATATTATGTAGTTCCCGTTTATCTTATTAACTGCTTCGGAAAATCTTATAACACAAGTTACGAAATAGTACAATTACACAACCTAAAGTGCGTACAATACTTCTGACAGAAAATGAGTCACTCCTGCGCAACTATCCAGACAGAAAATAGAATACCGTATAGTTTTTATTAAAAGCCGAAGTCCGAAATAGTTTCTTCCAATATCCATTATATATCCATTAAATTGTCCCTGAAAGCGATACAAAGAAACTAAAACAACAGCAATTACAAAATGTAAATGTACTTAACATGAAAAGACAAAATAAACACAAAATGACCTATTAAAAACTCGTTACGTCACACTATTAGTAGTTCCCCATTGTCTCTGGTTGCCATGGCAACGGGGTCCCCTAGACCCCGGGGGTACGGGCGGCGGTACCACAAGTATAGCGCTAATGGAAAACTATTTGTACCATTGTCTGCTTTTGTATTAAATGGTACAATGCAATACAATAGTGAGGAATATTTTTGGTTCTGTTTCCTGATTTTGGATCATTGTGTTTAACAAACTGGATGTTTGTATGTTTATTGAAACAGTTAGAAGCTATATTATGCACTAGCTTTTCCCGCGAGCTTCACACGCTTGAAAGTCTGAAATTATGGCACGAGAGCTTACTACCGGTATTATCAAGTATGCTATGTCTTAAACCAGACCATGAGCTATTTGTAGTTCATCCGAACCAGTTCAGCTGTTAAGGTATGAAAAGGTAACAGACAGAACGCGACACTTACTTTCCCATTCATAGTATTAGTATGGATGGCAAGCCTAAGTAGACGTTAACAAGCGTGATATGACTACTTATCTGCCTCCTACGCTTCTGTTTTGTACTTTAAAACGACATCTTCAGTATAAAATGTTACTTTACTGACACGAATATAATTCTGCCGACTAATGAAACTGTCTAAGTGGCAACTT
Source organism: Noctua comes (assembly GCA_963082995.1). Classification (NCBI taxonomy): domain Eukaryota; kingdom Metazoa; phylum Arthropoda; class Insecta; order Lepidoptera; family Noctuidae; genus Noctua; species Noctua comes. Next base: position 504,103 of record OY720288.1, read on the forward strand.
TAACATTTTATTTACAGCAACGTTATCACAAAACAATAAAAGTGTTATGAACAAGCACTGCCGTCTTATATTACACAGTTTCAGCCAAACTTAGTTGCACGTTGCAACTCGCCGAGTTGCGCGTCAGTCGCTGTTGTCCTCAGAACGGCATAATTATGAATAAATTAGCTCAAGATTAATGAGCTAAAGGAGCCTTCTTTCTTCGCCTATTTACAGTTTCTGTTTTGTCAACAATGAATAAAGGGTAGGAGTTGCTTTATGAATTTAAAGTTACAGTTGTGCTGCAAATTTTATGAAACGTAAATGATGTACTGTTGATACCTTTTCATGCTTATTTGATACCTTTACAAGCTAGTGGAATATGGAACCTTAATCTTGAAGGAGCGAAATTACATTAAGATTAACATGTTTGAGCTATTTTTACAAAATAACTGCATTAAAACCCTAGTAAAATTGACGCATATTCAAAAATACTTTTACTCCCTGAATGGTTGCCTATAAATTAAAGATAATTATTATCCTGTAGATATATTCTCACATCACCAAATCAACACCAATATTTTCACTAGCTACACTCACACCTCCTATAACAATCTTGCCATCAACATATCCGAACATAATGACGGACACAAAACTATCAGCGGCGCTAATTGGCGAGATAAACTTGATACGCGTCGTTGTATCAAGTCTGGCTCCCCGTCTGTGAGTCGGCTTGTCAGTCGTTACAATTACTGACAAGTTACTAACATCGATGACGTTTGAGAAGCTGACTGTGTTGGGAGTGGGACTAATGGTTTATGGATATGTTTGAGTTTGTTTTTTGGGTGATAAAACTATTTTTCTGAGAAGAACGGACGGATGAAATTTATTTATAAAAGCAAAGCTGGTGTTGCCAAGTGTATTTTTATTTTAGAAGTCTCAAAATAATTTGAATATAGATAGAGGCTTCTTACAATATAAAGTTATATCAGAATGAAAGTAACAAACTAGTAGTAACATTTTTGTGCATGAAAATTTACAAATTGTGATCCACAGCACATAACAAACTGGTAAACCAACGATAGAATTAAAACGCAACGACAAAAATATTACACCTGCTTTTTGAATTAGTTTTATAAATGAAAACTGATTCTGAATCCTATAAAATATCCAACGTGCAACACAGAAACATATAAACAGTTGAAGACCCTCTTCTATTAAAAAACCTCGTTCACTATAAAAACTAGTTCACGGATTACATTTTCATTCAACTATTTACATCTCCGATGCTTGAAGCGCTTCACGGCGCTGTTCAGTCATGTTCAGCGCTTCATTCAGCGGAACCTTCTATCTTGCTATAATTGGATACTCGACTAGCTTTGAAATGGTGATGTTTTCTTGACTTTAAAATAATAAATCTGTGATGGAGTTATAAAAACAATAATATGGAATATCGATCTATATTTTTGTTTAAAAAACGATACGTATTTATATTTTGTTTGAATTCGGTTTTTAAAGAACGAAGAAAAGTTGTTAATATTGCTGCTTGAGTATTGCTACAGTCATCATTTAAACTTAAATACGTTAAGTGGCTTACACATACATATCTAAAATAGCATTCTGTATCTGATAATAGTTTGAAGTCAATACAGACAAAATAAAGTTTCAATACCATTGTTTGCATCCTGCAGTGGTTGCACCGTTGTTTGGGGCGGGTGCAGCATGCCTTCAACGTTTTAATATATTTATCGCTATAGGGACTTATGTTATATGATGCAAACAAAAAAGAAACCAATCACCAAAGAATCATCTAATCAATAATTTCTAAACTTTTTAATTTTGCACATTTTTTTTTCAAATATATTGCAGCCTGTCCATCCCTCAGCAACCGTAGCGATCGTAGCGATCGTAGCGATCGTAGCGATCGTAGCGATCGTAGCGATCGTAGCGATCGTAGCGATCGTAGCGATCGTAGCGACCGGGTTCGCAGTGAGCTCCGTCTTGTCGATTGGGAACGCAATTACACGTCTTGTGCCGCCTGATTGATCACTGGCTTGTTCGAACGCATTGTGTTGAGAACGAACGAGTGAGTGAATGAATGGGACGTGGCGCCATCTTTTGTTGTGTATTTTTAATAGGGAGATAATGTTTTTTTGTTTATACTTACTATAAACACATCCTATAAGCTTGATAGGACGATATAAGCAAGACTCACGACCATGAATAGGTTGGTTACGAAATCATAAACATGAATTCTAGTGCAAGCTGATATAAAGAAATAATAAAAATTATAAGGACAGATCAGAGTGCATGTCCACCCAAAAATTAATGATAATTTGTTCTGGAAGTCGGTTAAAAAAAAGAGTTAATTAAAGTATATTTTATTTTATTTTTTATAAGTCAGAACAACTCGATCAAAATAAAGGCAAGTCAAATATATTTCTTATAAAATAAGAACGTCATAAAGATATTATTTTACGTTTCCTAGCGAAATTAATATCTCATTTACAAGGTAAGCTTGTTCGTCCAATATTTTCCAATTTAATAAAAATATTTTTTTCTCGCTCACTGCCAACTAAGTGAACATTTATCAAAGTCTTATTTATATTCCTTTCATAAAGTTAGACTCAAGATTCAAGCCGCGAAACTACATAAAGAGTAATTGCAAAACTGATGTTGTCGCCTCTTCAAATATTACGTAAATCTCTTAAAAATATCCATCAATATATCAATGGGAGAAGTTAATTTGGTATATATAATGGTGACTTTAATAATAATCCGTCTGATTTGAATGTAGAACGCCCACCTTTTTGTTTTCAAGTAAGCCAGGGTGGCATGCTTTAAAACAAAACAAAATGGGATGAGTCGCCTACTATTGTGACGACACTTCCAAACATCTTTTTCTGTACCAGACAGATCTAAGTAAACTATAAATGTAAACACACAAACTTTTCGGAATAAATTACCCAAGTGTTGGTGAAACCCACTGCAAAATCCGATGCGTAGTTTAAGAGAAAACACGCTCACACAGCAGACACGAAAAGCAACTCTAATTAAAATATGTATAGATTTTCATGAAGAATATTTCAACCATTTCATAAACAGCAGTACGCCTACACTTATATCGAACTCTTTACGCATGACTACCCTCTTTAATTCATTTACAAAATACTTTACCTTCGGGGTCCAAATTCACCCCACTGTTAATTCAAAGATATCGCAAATTGACTTACGGCCATTTCTCCGGCACGATTTACTTTCAAACTCGAATCCAAATTGAGTGTGCTGACGAGCGGGCTGCAAAGGGTCTTATGTGTATTATAATATTAAATCATCATTTGCCCCACTATTTGCCAAGGCCGTATTACTCGCCGTCCTACGAATAATAACGTTTGCGTTTGTAATTTATGCGTGAACGGTGTGCTAAGTTTTGTTCAGGAGAACAATTATATTGTGTCGGTCTTTAGATTCGGGTGTTTAAACGCAGTTTCCTTATTTGGGGCAGTTTTTGTTGTGTTGGCTCCACGTGGCTTTTCATGTCATTTTTAAATTATTAAGTCCTCTCCGTCATAGACTATTGTACCGCTCTCTAAATTTTCTACCATAATTAAATACGTCACACGTAAGATGGATATGATTGAAAAGAACTATACATTGAATGAAGTGTGAACTTCGTTTACACACTTTTTTTTTCCTAGCCTTATCTGTCCTACTACTGGGCAAAGGCCTCCCTCCACACCTCCCTTTTCTCGCAAATTCGCGCGTATCCTTCCAGTTCTGACGGAACCTACCCTTAAATAAATACAATAGTTGTGCAAGTGTTGTGGAAACAATCGGTCGCGATGTCACACATTCCAGGAATAGTTGCGACGTCACGCGTCGTCTGCGAGTGGCGGCGGCGATAGGCACGGGGTCCCGGCCGCGGGACTGAGTGATGTTATTGGGACTTTAGTTTTTCATGGTGATTCGTTTTTATGGCGATTTTAAGTTTCATTTTGCTTGTTTTTAGATCTTTTGGGACATAATTACTTAGGTAATTAACTATAGTGTTTTTTTTATTGATTACTTACTGACTCCCCGTAAACATTGCTTTATTTTGTTAAATTCAAAATTCATTTCAATATTAAAACACCATCGTTTAATAAAAGTGAAGATTGGAAAGAATTGAAGATTTTCTTATACGTGGCATTTCATGAGTTTATTTTTATACGTGATTCTCGCGTAAAAGTAAATAAAAAATAAAGTTCTACCTGTAAAATCTTGGAACCGATTTCAAAGACTACCTTCGTAATCGACCTGAATTTAAGAAGTGATATTAAATTTTAGTTCTCGACTAAAAACTTCATCCATAAAACTTCCGCGTTGAAGATATATTTAACAACTATAAATTAGTTATGTCATTTATTAAACGCTTTATAACAATGAATAAAACACGAAAACGTACCGTGGAACTCCATCGCGATTATTCTACTTTCGTAAACATTCCCGCTGAAGTGGAATATTAAAAATTTCTACCTCAAAAGTATCGATAAATAAGTGGAAAGTTTCGCGTTGTTTCCCAGCCCTAGTCGAAGAATTCTGCCCAGTGGGCCGATTATCCCTTTTCTGGAACACAAATTGATTTATAGTTTCATATGAAAATTGCGTCTCACGCATTCCTAATACGGTATTAAGGAATTACGAACATATACGGAACCGAAGCATTTTGGCTAGATGCCCTTTGATCTCAAGAATCCCTTTTCTCCCTTGATTTTGTTTATGGCAGGATTAAAAAGGAATTTTCTTTGAGACTTTTTTTTACTTAGGACGTGGTAAGGGATATGGACGCTGTGTTTATCCCCGGGATGTTTAATAAAGTATATAACTTATAGCGTCGAATAGGCTTTTAGGGTGAATGGAATAAAAATAGCCTGAAATTGTGGGGCGAGAAAAAAAGTAGGTAGAGAAAAGTTTAATTTCGTAGGAATTATTTCCATACCTTCATCATTCTTTATTTATTTTACTCTTAATTATTTCGTGAACACGAACACGTAATAGAGAGCTCAAAGAACCCATAAAGTGTGTACTTAAAAGCCATTAATTTATACTTCCCATAAACTAACACCGCCCGGGTTATGAACCCCGAACGTTCGATCGTAATTTTATTTTGAATCACCGCTCTGAAGTTCCTGTTATATTTAGATTTAAGACGGTAAATAATACTTCAGATGTTTAAACTTGAAATCTGTAAAGATAAAGGGTTTTATAACTCGAAAGCGATATCTGTTTCATTATCGTTTTAGGAAATTGTCTTCTGTCATTGGTTGAAGGGGTTTACTATGGCCTAATAGAAACCATCAATTCGCAGCAAGTGTGGTTATCAATGGTTTTGTCCTGCAATATAAAAATACTATAGGTGCTTTAAGATGCTAACAGAAGTTCTAGTGATAAGCACAAAAGTAAATTAGGGGGACTATCATAGCAAATCCTTAAGAGGGTGCATACCGACTTTTGGCAACGTCGCTAAAACTATTACACCACCTTATCCATTGTTATTATTGCAATTATACACAACGCTATATTTCATTACTTCAATTGGTAATTTTGAAACATCAAATCAGTGAATTATATTGCGACGTGTCAACTTTCAGAATCCACAGCTTTAAGACTGACATAACTCCACAAAATAACCTTCTATTTATAACACGCTCATCTACACCGATTCACACCACATATCCACATTGAAGCTAAAAGCCACATAGCAATCACCCTGTACATCAATGATATACTGTGTGAATAGGTATTTCGTGAGCTCCTCCGAGCCGTTCGATGGGTGATTTCGATGAGATCCGAATGGGCTGAACTGCATACACCTCCGCCATAATGGAGCTCATAGCAATGTGTCAGTTGTTACGAGTAGTAGTTATTTTATGGTTTTTAAATGGTTAGCTCAAAATGCTCCTACAGTCAATAAAACCAAGCTCAGAAAGTAGACAGCCAGGGAAATTAATTGATTATTTATCTAATTGATGAAATACGCCCATAACTGTGTTAGTGCTATTTCATTCAACTGTAAAAGAATGACAATTAATGGTATTTAAACATTGGTGCCGAAAATTTAAATAAGAAGTCAATTTGCTAACTAAACAATTAATTTTCCTGACTTTATTTTATAAATTCAGTTGGGCTACTATGGCTTAGCCTGTAGGGTAACTGTCCGGTATAAATTAGAAATTCTGTGTATCACTAAGTAGGTGTTTCATTTATTTCAAAATGCCATAAACATCCTGGTCGAAATAAATAACTCCATCATTTCAGAATGAACAAATCCAATGTGCACCAAGTACTGGACTAGCTTAGCAATATAATATGTGAGAGGGAAAGAGCCTCACGTCCCAGGCGCCGTGGGAGACGCACTGGGCGTCGGGGGCCACGTGGTGGCCCCCGGCCACCGTAGGCGCGGGCCTATGGACGGCGAGTTATGGGCTAGCTCACCGTCCGGCTGTCTTATGACGACAGGCCGTGTCGACGGCGCGTTCGTGTACCACGCGTGCCTCAAAGAGACGTCAGCAACCACGTAGGGGTCCGCATGGGCCGATGCCTGCAAGGCTGCTGGACTGTTGGAAAGAGATAGCGTGGCCCTGGAACACAAAGGTTAAAGAAGGAACATGGATGGGTTTTAGTCAGTAGAAGTCTGAAACTCCCTTCCGCTCCGCCCAGAGTGGGGGAAAAAAGCAGTATAATATATCTTCGAAAGTATTAAACTGCAGAAGTTTAAAAACAAGGGTAGTTTGTTAAAAGGTAATCCCAACTAGTGCAGTGTCTACACACACGGAATCGACTAGTTCGAAATGTGTCTTTTGCTTCCTTTAATATTCTCTTTAGAAACTTCTACCATTCCGTGTATAGTTAGCTGAATTCGTTGTTAAAGGATTTTTCTTTTCGAATGTATTTTAATACTGGATAAAACGTGAATACCATGATTTCATCTTATATCGTTTGTTACTGATAAAGTTAACATAAGCCGCCTGCCTCGGCAGACACACATTATGTACTTTTTACCTACTTTCTCATTAATATTTATTGGCGTGCCATTAGTAGTGGTTATACATATTTGGAAAAATCTTATTGAAAATTAAGAAAAATGTTTGTTACAATATGAGCTAATAACGGGTTTTTGAAAAAAAAACAACCCGTCTTTTAAAGACTATTGTAAACTTTATTACTGCTAATCATAGGCTTTCTTCTGTTTGGTCAGAACATGGCTCAAATGTAGCTGTTAACCAATCTGTACATCCATCAGTACTGGACGTTCAAATATGCTTATCAGTCATAATCACCCTGACCTAAACATCATCTTTACTATTTCGCTGAGAAGCACAATAAAAAAATAAAATAAAAGTTTGGAAAATTAATAATTTGCTTCTCAAAATACAATTATTATTGAAACACGACCAATCGATTCCGTAAATAAACTTACAAATAACCCTTCCAACGGCGCACCTATTTATAAAAAGCCTTTAAAAATCGGTATAAGCTGCTCTAAAACTGAAATAACAGCACTCGAGATGCATTACAGGAGTTTCAGAGTTCGTTGCATCCACTCAGTACTTAGTGCGGCCGTAATTTATCATATTGTACGAGTTTGATGTACTTGAGCGATTGGCAGGATAAGGTTAAGACGTTTCTGTTGTTTGTGTGTTTTAGGATGATGCATAAATGTAGTGAATCCATTTTATTATCCTATTTAAATATCACTGAGTAAGCTTTGTAATAATAGCGAAAACCGGTCATTTTAAAGTCAAGCATAATTTATGTAAAAAGTAACAAAAACTAATTTAAACTTATATAACAACTTATGTTAATGTTTGTCATTATTCAAATTGATCCATCGAATCAAACATTGTTTATTAACTAATCAAACTTTAGTACTACCTACGATTTGAATATTAAACTGAGTGGGTTACAAACTTCCAAACTTAACTTATTCCTCAAGTAACTACAACAACTCTCTATACTATCAGTTGAATGAATCAATCTTCTATCATAAACATTTTTTTGCAATACATATAATAATAGCGCGTGAACAGGTCCTGATGTAATGTACAGAGGTGTAAATCATAGCTTTAGTGCGCCAATACAGCGAGAGGGGGGAGGATCGGCGATATTTCACAATGACCCCTACTGCGGGGTTTTACCGCCGCCGTGCTGCAGGCGGGGGGTTGACACGTGGACGTTATTGTCCCGAACTTTCAGAGGAAAGGAAATAACGTAATGTTTATGAGAATTTTTTGTCTAGTTTTTTGTTACCACTAACTGTTCCACTTGTAGGTAGGGCTTAATAAAGTTTTAGTTAGGTCTAAGAAAGATCCGCATAAAACTATAAAATAATTTTTAAATTAACTGTCGCCGTTTTATAAAACACGAATGTTCCGATATCTACTGATTTTCCACTCACAACGTTTTCCAAACCAATAAATAACATCAACATCGAATTCGTTTCAAACACCGATACACACGTAACTCACGCACGTCCAAAACAAACGAGCGCCGGAAAAAAAACGTCCACAAACCAAAACAGAGAGTGCGTCGATGCAGAGGCGGAGATGCAGCGTCGCGACGCCAGTCGACCGGCGGACGCCGCGCGCGACGCACGCCGCGCCATGTGACGCGCTGCCGGGACAGGCCGCCATGACCGAGGGGGCGGCACGGCCCAGGCCTCCGCCGCCCCGCAAGCCCGACTCCCTCGCGCTCGCCTGGCCGCGCTGGGAGGACCCGCCACCCCCGGCGCCCGACAACCAGCGCCCCACGCCCGCACAACTCAAAGACTTCGATGGCTTTAGCCCCTACACGCCGCCGAACCCGATACAGAATGACCGGCGTCCGCGGCGGCCCCAGAGCGTGGTGTCCCCGCGGGCTCCAGTGAACCACCTCGCTCGGAGGCCGCACTCCATCGGCTGCACGGACGATGAGTGGGGCCCGGTACCGCTGCTGCAGCCGGTGCCGCGCCGGCCGCGGCCCATGCCCGGCTCCATGTCCACGTTGCCGCGCGCGACCCTATTGCCGTCCTCCAGAAGTGATTATCAGTTGCAAAGACCAGCGATTATGACGAACGGTTACGGCGCCGTGCCGCCGTCCACATCTCGCCGGTTGTCGTTACCTGGTGGTGTGCAGAACCCCCCGAAGACGTCGGCGACCTTCCACGGACTGTCAGCCCTGGTGGGCGCGTACCCTTCGCTGGGCACGCCGTGCACGCCGAGCACGCCGGCCGCCGTGCGCGAGGCGGTGCGCCACCTGCTGCAACAGCCTCGCAATGGGTTCCCCATCATGGATCAAAAGTTATCCCTGTTCATCGAAATCCTGGATGCTCAGGAACGATTCTCACAGGTACGTCAGTAATACTTATAAAACCCCGGACAGGTAGATCTGGATAATAAGATAAAACCCGTGTTTGCGCACGTTTATTTCGGTCACATACATTTAATCCGGTGCCGTGATATTTACATCGGAATTGTAACAAAAATATTCAATGTGTGAACAAATATGTAGAAAAGGTTACAATATATTAAATAAGAGCGGTACTCGAAATAGTTACACGCTAATTGAATAGGTTCGGGCAATGTTGTGATAGTGTTAACAGCGAAATTAATTGAAAGTAATGACAGGCATTAGCGCGGCGATAAAGCCGCCAAAAAATTAATTGTTCGGAAAATGATAATGATTATTCAAAAGCGGCATCCGTTGTTTTCAGTGATAATGCAAATTCGGGTCGTGTTAGGAGTTAACTTCGCGAGTGTCTGAGGAAGTTGGGTTCGTCGCAATCATCCCTCGGAGAATTTATAATGCCTACAATGTTATATTGAATAATCCAATACATGAGTTAGCGTCTGCGTCAAACTTTGAGTCAACACGAAGTTTTTAAAAGCTTTGAAAATGGCTACAGGAACATGTATTGTTGGGAAGACTTATAATGTATGGAGCGTATTAAGACGTAGTGCTAAGTTAAAGCTGGGACTCGCAGACATTTTGCTCATAAAATGTGAGATGAGCGTTTTCAGGCGTGCAGCCTCTCGGCTATGTCGGCATGCTTTTGATATGTGTATGTATGTATGTGTTGCGTATGTTCCGTATGTAAAGGGAAGGTTTCGGTATTCTGTTTGCGATGCCTGGCTCCCGTTACGTATGCACATATGTACGCATAATGGCGGCAAAAGTATTGAGTGCGATTCGAAGGTTTTCATTACTTTCTGGGATATTTTGCTTTGTCGGAAAAATTAGGAATTACGAATACGTGTTCCCATATTTACTTGCTGTGAATATTTTTATAGTTAGATGTGTAACTTTAGATGTATTGAATATATATTGACAAATTCTGCGACTGCTTGAAATTCTGCATTTTTATTTGTTAAATTTCATGAAAATCTCAGATGGTAAATACAGATTATAAGTTCAAAAGCCCTATCATGAATTCAGGTCTGTGGTGTAAATTGATACTTAAAGCCAAGCCAGCCTTCCAACAAAGCCTAACAGCTTTTCAGGGCACAACAATAATCCTATTAAACACCGAAAACCAACCAATTAAAATAATTTCACTCTAACAATGACTCACTCGTTTGACAATATTGAATTCAATTAAAAAGTACGTAGTCCTGAAACACTTGGCTGAAAGAACCTGAATCCGCCCCCCACAGTATTGTCGGCTGAATTTCATGGCGGCCACTCGACCCGGTTCTGAAAGAAGCTTTTGTTTCAATATGAAAAATTACTGAAACTGAAAGAAAATGAGTGAAAATGTTGGCAAGTATAACATCTTGCGTTTGGAGATGTTCATTAACCTTCGTGTGACATTGTCGAGAGGAACGTTGAGTGGATTTTGTTTTAATGAAGGCAGGAAAGGAAATATTTTATTTTAAACCTAATTTATTTTAATATTGGCTAGAGTCTCCATTTAAAAAACGTAAAATTTTTGTTTTCTGTCTTTTTGCTTCAGAGAACCCTAATCTGTACACAAAACTGTAACATAAGTAACCCTAGTTAAGCATACTCAAACTGTAAGCAATAAGTATTAAACTTTGTTTCTAATACCTCCTAAAAACTTCTCAGACTTACATACTAAGTCCTGGATACGGTTTAAGTTCAAGTTTTAAGCTACTAAGCCACATTCAAAATGAAATACTAACATCCACCGAACAAACTATTGTAATAAACCTATAGATTTGACATGAATAACAGTATTCATGATTTTAATATACCTCCATCGAAAGTGAGTCGGTAAATCGTAGCGCTACGGCGTAGCTTGTAGCACCGTCGCTACGTAGACGCGTAGCCATGTGCTACGAATAGGCTATAACTATTTTACTCGGGTTAAATGTATTTCGAATTCTCGTTGGCTTTTGGGGAATGGTGAAATATGACTATATTTTCACGACTGTAGGCCTAGATAGGATAAGTAGATGTGTACCCTTACCTACAAATTATTGAAGATATTCGATATCGGAAAAGACGAATCATTTCTCGTTCCACCTATAAACTGAACATAACAGATTCAATACACAATATGAAATAATAATCACTTTCCGCCCGTTTGATATAAACTTCCATATTGCTTTTAGTTTGAACTTTTATTGACAAAACTTCGCCGTGAAGTTTTTATTGTACATTTCTCGGAAAGCGGAATTTGATGGATTTGTAACAACATATTATTATAAAGTGTCGGCGCTATGTTAGTACAGTTTAGAATTTGATAGGCAATAATATAGCGAAGTTGTGATTGTACTGAATTTTAGGCTTAGTTGAGAAAAATTTCCTAACAGTAAAAATTATAATAAAGGGTGATAGACCCTTAACATAGCCGAAAGGCACTTGTTCTCCCCGTCTTTGCGATCATTTTTATATTCTAGACCATACCTGGAAACCTTCTAGGTCCGGAGATTTTGGGAGTCAAAGTTCCAACTTTATCACAAGTTTTTTTAAATACATGGTTTTAATGTTAGATTTTTACTTTAAACACCTCCACGACACCCGTACTACTCAATCCATCCATCAGCACAATGCTTTGAGTGCTTTCCATCGAGTCCTACCGTAAAACGTGATTTTTCACCGCAAGAAATAAAAGTTGGTTCCCAGCAATAATTTTTGCGTAAAGTTACTTAGTTTCGGGCACGCCGCAATCGGGGCGGTAAGACCCCTCTTTGAGGAGTGGCTAGATAGGCTTCACGGCGTCTTGACCTACCGCGTGACGCAGGTCCTTACCGGACACGGAAGTTTCGGGAGGTACCTATGTCATATGGGGAAGGAGGAAACGCCTGGGTGTCACCACTGCGAGGACCGCCCGGAGGACACGGTGGAGCATACGGTGCAGGACTGCCCCGCTTGGGCAGAGCACCGCCGTGTCCTCACGGCGGCGATAGGCGGAGACCTCTCGCGCCCGGCATTGGTCGAGGCCATGCTGCGGGGCGAGACGGAGTGGGAAGCGGTCCTTCGGCGAAGCAGTCATGCTCGCGAAGGAGGAGGCGGGCCGCGTGAGGGAGAGGACAGCGTCCTCCCTCCACCCCAGCCGCAGTGGTAGACGCCCACGGCGCCGGACGTCGGCAGACGATCTCCGGCCACCGTAGGCGCGGGCATGACGGCGACTCGCTGTCCGACCATGGACCATGCCCGGGTCGACGGCGCGTTGTGTTCCACGCGCGCCTCAAAGACTGTCAGCATAATGACGGGGCCCCCCTCTAGACGGCCAAAGCCTGCCGGGGTCGCGGGACTCATAGAATTTCCGTGACCCTGGAACATAAAGGGCTATTGAAGGACACCGTGGATTTTAGTCAGTACAAGTCTGACAGTCCCTCCCGCTCTGCCCTGGATGGGAGGACTCATTTGATGATTTTACCAAGTTAAAAAAAAAAAAAAGAGTTACTTAGTTTGATGTACAGAATGCTTGGTTGACGTCTGTTTGAAGGGTCCGTTTACACCCTGTATACATAGAGCCTTAAAAAACTAACGATTAACGTGACGTTTTTTACCCAGCTGTGTCAGAAGATGGGTTATGTTATTTAATAAGTACAGCAGTTGAGTAATAAATCATAGCTTGAATAATTAAATAACCATTAACTTTTAGGTTATATAAAATATATAGCATAATATTTAGTTATATTTGTTACGGAATCTTCAAAAACTATTTCTAAATCCTCGAAATATCAAACCAAATAACCTCCACAATTCTAAGTCCTAAGTTCTGTTCCCGGTTGACTGTCGCGTGTAATTTCAGCATGCGTATTGTCTGTGTTTCAGCGAGTTTCAGTATAATAGTGCACTGAGCAAGCCTGAAATTATTACTGCTATGACCCATTTACTGTAATGAGTTAAGTTTTATGGTTCACTTGCTTTTATGACTTATATTTTGTTCATTCTTAGCGCAATAGTTGTCATAACTGTGGGTTACGACAATTTGGATTCGGATTCAATAAATTGAAGAATTTATTTGCCTACATACCAATAGAAAAAGGTCTGAACAACAATGTTCTTTTCGGATTTCCGTGGTAATGTATTATTGTGCATTGGCATCTGTTAATTTTGAAACAAATTTCCTTATATTTTCGCCACTGCTCCATAGGTTTCGGCGTATTTTAGACAAAATGTAGAATTTTAAATTCTCTACTATTACCATTTTTTGTTTATCCGTGATCATGATGCTTGCAACAGCGCCGAAATATCGGGAACTCAAAGCAATCAGTAAACATGGTAAATATCCCTTTTCTAGTGTTAATGATAAGATATAGAATTCCTTAAGCTCTTTGTAGAATAATTGTTCTTCAAATAACAGAAACTTGCAATTTTTCAACATTCGTCTGCAACTAATCACCAACTCACAGCCCCATATTAAATTTTTAGTGGATAATTCAGCAAAACCCAGGGCTTTTATTTCAGTTGCCGCCGTCAAACTTCCTCAACTCGCCCATAAAAACTTGATATATTCAATTACACCATCAGTTTCCCTCCAGCTTGATAGTATATGCGTAAGTAATATATAAAATTTACAGAAATAAATAAAGATATGAATAATAAAGTACCTATATACCTGTGACGTCACCGCCCAGCTTGCATTTAGATATTACGCTGAATATTTTAGTGTTTGCTATCCTATCCAGCATCCAGTTCTCTTTATTTAGTTTAAAGTGAGGGATCGGTTTATGGTGATTTGGTAGCAAACTAGGTTTATAGCTTTTATGCTTATCTTAGTGGTAGGTGTCAAACTGAAAAACTAGCATGTACTAGTGAGACTTATATTCGTCAAATGATTGACTTTATAAGATAATTTTCACATAATCACAATGAGAAAAATCATGTGGGTCTGAAATCGCCAGTCGTTAGTAAGAACTTTTATCAAGTAAGGATCTTGTGAATTTGAGAAAGATAAGAAAAATAAATAAATTTATTTGGCCCAAATTCAGAGGTCTATTAGTGAGAATCTATTTATTGTTAAATATAAAATAAAATAAAAAAATAAAACGGCCATTTAGTTCATTTTCTCATTTACTAATTTTTCTTTATTAAAACTTCTATCTACATAATAATATATCAATAGCCCTGTACTAGTATAAAAACAAGTATCACAGAAGACACACATTTAAAGATTCCTTCTTACACACACATAAAGCCACCTGTATACAGGGTGGATGAAAAGAGTCAATATCATGTCGTGAACACTCTGTTTGTCCGTCTTGCACCAAAGAAAACACGGTACGTGGCAACTGACCGTCCCCAACAATTAGTGAAGACCGATACTGGGTTTTATATCACACGACAACTTTATTGTGTTGGTTTCAAGAAAACTTAGAAATAATTTCTAAGTTTTAAGTTTAAGGGCAGTTTGTTTGTCTGAAGTGGTAAAGTCGGTCTTGTTTAGGTTTGAAATTTAACAAGTTTTAGTTTTTAATTAAATAAAATGTGGGTTAATTGGACAACGGAGGTTACCTGTCTGTTCGCTTATTGAGTTTTGTTAGCAGTCGGTTGTTATTTTATTATTCTTTAATGTTTAAGGCCGACTTTACGGTAACACTAAGCGTACCTATATTAAACATCGTATTTTCCTGTCAATCGTTTGAAGATGACAGAGACAAATTAATATTTACCTTTTGAACGTTAGAGCATAAACGCACGCGCGTACCCTCCTCGCCAAGCCACAATTTCACCTACCATTTTGTCACATATTTGTGTCGTTTGGCGTACAGGGCACGCGCTTGCTTGTCACGTATATGTCACAATGGCGTTCAAAGGTTAAGTAAGTGTGTTTTAGACGGAACGTGAGCCTTCTTATAAAACTTAGTGCTTTTTAAGAAGGGTTACATTCCATTCAGAAGGGTTTTAAGGTATTATAACATTACGTACACAAGATTATGGTAATTCACAACATACAATAAAAGTATGTTGTCCTAAATAAAATAAAGCAAATTATTCTATTTCATTGTACTCACTCGAATCCAAACCTGTAACACATACTGACATAAAAAACATGATTCAGGCTCACGTCAATCATTACCCAACAAACAGTCGGATCAAGTTATTCTAATTTCCTAACAAAGCCACGCGTTTCAGCATAATTCCCTTCAAAAGCCAAACTTTATGAGTACTCCATGAAACAATGCAATGGGTTCCGACATTCCTGAACAATCCATTTTACTGTAAAATGGGCCAACGGTCAGCTCCCGCATTCCATATCGAATCGGTTTGTGTCTCAGTGGTAAAGGTCCCTACTTACTTGTCGTTGGTTCGAACCCCGGGTAGGCACTTTTTTATCAACTTGTCCTACTGCTGGGAAAGGACCTCCCCCATAGCCTACTTGTCTTTTTCGTGATAACTCGTGAGTAAAGCTCTTAATTTCGTGATAATTATTTTGTTACCACTAGTCTCAATTAAAATGGTGAAATTAAAAGTTGAGTGGGAACCGAACGTCCTAGAACCAAAACTTCGAAGTTATGTAATTTCCATCAAACTGCACTAGATTACGGCCTACTTCTACTACAAAACGGAGGCTGTCCCAGCATTGGCAACATTAAAGGTTTATTATGCGCATCGCTTCGGGATCGTATCATCATCGTACCGTAGCTTCTAAAAGGGAGCTCTCTCGCTAAAAGCAAGCGTGGCTTTTTCTATTTTGTTTCGTTTCAGAGTTAAAATTAGTGCGCGTTTTAGCGGCCCCGCCACACATGTTGCTATAGACATAACTACTGCTTTAAAAGTTAAGACTATTCTTACTAAAATTCCATGTTTTTTTAGAGTATTTTTGTGTAGGAGTGAATAGTATAATCAGCTTATATTATTTCCACAGCTGGGACACAAACATTCTTGGTGTGAGAGGGAGTGAACCCGTCAGCCCAACGTCGTTTGGTAGATGTCAGAATAGCTTTGAATGTCAGGTCCCAGGACATGCTGTTCCCTCTCGATGTTTTCCTTTATCCTTTTGAGAGCAGTGGTGATCTGCCTGCCTGCAGGAGTGAATCCTCCTTAATACAAAATAGATGAACACCAAAACTTGAATTAGCCCTGAGGCGCGACTAAATGACCCACAAGTTTTATTGCGTAAATATGTTACGTCTCATCTTTCTTACTTGCAACACATTCATCTCCAACTTTTATACCCGCCTCTGATGTTCATCTACCATTTTACAGTAACTCGGTGATCCACCACGACATCACCACCCTATCATTAATCACAATACTTCCTCATCCACCGTCTAGTTCCCATCTTTAAATAGTTCCCTAATAACAGCTCATCTTCACAATTTATTATCTCGTTAGTAACGTTTCTTCTCCGTCCCAAGCTCGGCGAGTGAAAAATTAAAATTTATTCTTTCACTGAACTTTAATCCTTTGACGAAGGCTTCTTTTTTTGGAAAAAGTGTATCTTTACGATTGCTTTGCTTCGTACGAGTATGAGCACAGGTAATCGGGTGAGTTATCGCTTTGAATGGATTTGTGTAGTTTATTTACTGGAGATGATGTAAAAGTAGTGCTGTACATGTTTATGTTTACAGACAGACGTTGCCAAAGATATGTTGTTAGGTTAGTGGAAAATAGAGAGCAGAGCAACTTCGGGGAACTTGTTTGCTCTTCTTCGTTTCTTTTTAATGTAAATGTTCAGTGTATGGATTTTATTGCAGAATTAGCGCATAGTTCATAGACACAGCGTAACAAAATCAGAATGCGTACCAACAAACAGTCTCTCAATGCCAGTATGACACTTTCACAGACTATCCCAGCCACCCCATAAAGTCACCGTGCCATCACAGGTCGCCAACCTATTGGTATAATCGCGTCATTGCTTCTGACAGCTATGTGAAGTCATGGGCTAGTAATTTGTATGGAACGTGCTAGCTGTTGTATGTGCTGTTTATATCTTAAGTTAGAAGTGACGTCGTATACTACCTTTTTTTACGAGACTCGTGTTTATATGACATTTTGACGCTAAAACACCTTAATACAAATACCTTATGAATCTTTAATAGAATAAAGTAGATATCGGCCATCTTAATCCTGGTCGATCTGATTGAAACAGGCTCTCCACAGAATCGACCAACGTTGGGATATAAAGGGTGTAAATAGACCCTTAACATATCCGAAAGGCACTTGTTCTCTCCGTCTTTGCTATCATTTTTTTGTTCTAGACCTTACCTGGGAACCTTCTAGTTACGGAGATATTGGGGGTCAAACTTCCAACTTTTTCACAAGTTTTTTTTTTAAATACATGTTTTTAATGTAAGATTTTTACTTAACACACCTCCACGACTCCCGTACTATTCAATCCATCCATCAGCACAATGCTTTAAGTGTTTTCCATCGAGTCACGTGATTTTTCACTCCAAAAAAAAAGTCGATTCCCAGCAATAATTTTTGCGTAAAGTTACTTAGTTTGATGTACAGAATGCTTGGTTGATGGCTATGTGAAGGATCTGTTTACACCCTGTATACTCTGAAATAAAAAAAGAAAAATTCAAATCGAATCTCTCTGTAAAACGTTATGCGTGGTCATACATTAAAAAAAAATAAGTATCGAATTGAGAACCTCCTCCTTTTTCACTCGTCGGTTGGAAAGGTTCGTCCAAACTTGTACGGACAGATTGCTGACCTGCTGCAGGCGCCGACACTGGCATATATTTCAGTACATGACTTGCCAGAGCCGGGTGACAGGAAACGAGTCCGTACTAGTTCAACCGAACCTAAACAAAAGTTTTCCAAAGTTTGTCGTGTAAAACCCAATCCAAACACACCCTTCTACATATTTCATGGGCCAATAACAAGGAACACTTAGCAACAGAACGAGCCTATCAGCGCAGCCGTAATCCTCTCATTATGCGTGTTTATTTACCCATCACGCCGTAGTTTTTCCCATAAAGTTGCTTCGATCGCCGCTGGTGGAGTGTTGGCAGCTGTCCACAGGCTCGTGCCAAAATGCGTGATATGCGTACTTGTGACTATAGTACGTGTTTACAGTAAAATGACACCTACGGTAATGGTAATATAGATAGTTTTAAGAGTTTCATTAGCACCTTCAAGCCTAGGCAACGTCACGTTCTATCTTCGGCAACGATCATGGAAAATTCTAAAATGTGTTGGATTGACTAAAGTTACCGAAAAGCTTGTGACAATCGTGTTGAAAGTCGTAGTAGAAATATGAGATGTTTTTTAAATCACCACCTGTCAAGCTGTCTTGTCTATTAGGAAATAAAATACCCATGTCCACTGGACATAGTAATTGGTAATCCTGAGTTACACTAGATAATCAATAGCATTTTTCTGGCTTTTTGCCATCTAACATCAGCTTTAAATCATGGTAAATTTTCCCTTCCTTTCATTTATTTATGAAATATTATTATTATTTGACCCAAAGGTTGACTGGTAGAGAATGCCTTGTGGCATTAAGTTCACCTATATACAACTATTGTACATAAAGTTTAAATAAATAAATATAAAACAAAATACATAACAGTATAAAACTAGTAAGTGAAACTGCCGCCAATTACAAGTCTTATCTTCTATAAAACAGACTGGTAAAGAGTCTAAACAACACAGCACTGCCCACAATAAGAACAGCAGTTATAGCGGCGTTATGAATATTCCCAATAGCGAATAATCATTAGAATCTAAGAGCGGATTTCTGCACATCTAAATGTTCATCACACGTTCCAGAGCTGTCTCTGTCGTCGTATATCGCAATCCTTCTCTGTGAGCTAGCCCTATACACACGTGGATGTGCGCCAGTTTTACCTTTCAAAGATAACAAATAATGTCAAAGTAAATAATATAAAAGCCCTTTTCCAATTGTACCGCCACTCGATACGTATGAATATGTCGTTTAGTTGACAAAAATGTTATTATGTTATTGTTTATTACCGTCACGACACCCTGGAGGGAGATACCAGTAATAAAATTATAGCTTTTCTGTACGTGCCGCGAGTTTTTCACACGTTCCCCGTAAAATACTGAAATTACAGTGTTTATTAATATTTTGGAACATTTTTTGTTTTACATAAATGCGTTATAATGATTGTGTGACAATATTTACTTCTTCCAGTTGTTTATATCTTTCTATTTTGTACGCTATGATTGCAATCGCTATAGTGGATACAGCAGACTACAAAATCAATGCGCAGTGCAAACATATATTTTAAAATATAAAATTGATTAATGTTTCCTGACAATATCTCAAAGTATCACTGATTAAATAAAACTGGAAATGCAAATAAGAAAACTTGATAATTATACTAATAGGCTCACTCGGTTTATTAAAAGCTTGATTAAATAACCATCTTCAAAGTCAAAGAAAAAGATAATTTCTCTTATTTAATCGTATCGAACCCAACACCTCAAGCTCAGCAGTCGCGCTAGCGACGACTAGACCAACAAGGCAAACTAAGTTATACTGTTGCAAAATGTACTGTTCGTATTTCAATTTCGTGCTATGAGGTTTATGCCGTAATCACCTGTACTTGCATTACAATAGAGACAAAAGTAGCCCGAAATTGATCGTCCATACAAACAATTTTATCAAATCGTTACAAAACAGTTTTAATTTAGAATCGTGTAGGTGTTACAACAACCATCAGATAATTCACTTTCAATGTTTTCGTTTCAAACTGTACAAAGACAGACTTCAAAGGAGACATTCCTCCCATAGATCTTTGTTTACAAACTCACTTGCTAGCTGATAACCAACCTTATCTTGTCAGGGTAAAGTTGATGGTAAAACAGGGTGGTCTTTTCGGTTGTAATTGTAAAGTTGTATTTCCAAAAGTACAGTCGACAAAAATGGTTCCCAATTACTAGTGTCCCCACATTTTGTTCCCCTATTAATTCCTTTGTGAGGAGCGGAATTAAAAAATAATACACGTCGTTACGGGCCCGTTTGATTAAGAGCTTTTTGATACGAATTTATTTCGAGAACTTGAAGGAGATGGTAATGAGATTTATGCTGGAGGAATTTTATTTGAAAAATTAACGGAAAACAGGTTTTTATACTTTGAATGTCTAAGTGAATTTTAAAACCATCTGATAGATCTCTGGATCGATTTATCAGAGCAATGAAATTTTTGTTTTCAGAATTTGAGTTGTGGTGCAATGAATTACAATATAATACACCACCAAACTTTAGCTGAATGTATGACATAAATCTACTTCACGTCAGTTGACTGTAAAATAATATTTAATATTAATTTTAAAACTACTATCCCTCGAACACACCAAATACCAGAGAATCATTCACGAATTAGTATTTTCTAGGAATTACCTGACAGTATGTTTCCACAAAACCTCAGCGACTCGTTATTTTTGAGCGCGGTTTTCATTCAATCTGTCTTTATTAGTGTGGGTGACGCGCCAGTAACTATATTTGCACTCACATACAAATACGTTGGATATTTGTTTTGCCAACTGTACCTGGAACTGACAATAATGGATGCTGTCGTGTGTCGATACGGATTTATATAAAAAATAGTTAAAAGTTTTGAGAGTAAATGGTGAAATTATGTAGTTTTAAGCAGAATAAACGTAAATAGCTATTTTTGACCGACTCACATAACGTAACATCATGCCCGTAATTCCAGAAGGATAAGGCAGAGATGTATATATACAGGGTGTAAACGTACCCTTCACGAAGCCGTCAACCAAGCATTCTATACATCAAACTAAGTAACTCTGCGCAAAGAAAAAATACGTTTTACGGTAGAACTCAATGAACTCAAAAAACAAAAAACTCTCACTCAAAAAATTGTGCCGATGGATGCATTGTATAGTAAAGTTATAACATTAAAATCTTGGATTTAAATAAAAAGTTGTGAAAAAACTTTGACCTCCAATCTCCGTAACCAGAAAGTTCCCGGGTATAAACTTATACTGTCACTGACGGGATATCTTCCGTGATTTTTCATTATTTTGAGCTCCCGATATTTCGACGCTGTTAGTGTCGCGCGCGACGCTGTTTGGTTGTAAACCGTGAAAGCTTAAAACAGTGTTCCCAGGTATAGTCTAGAACAAAAAAATGTTCGCAATGATGGGGAGAAAAAATGCCTTTTGGCTCCGTTAAGGGTGTATTTACACTCTTTATAATACACACACTTTGCCACTTGTATTAAGTCCCGTGTAGGAAACGAGCCTATTGCTATCAACTGGGTACACCAAGTTTGATGTATACCAAGTTAATCGTATTTAAAAAGTTTTCTTATAACCATCAATACGAAACAAATCACGACCTTCAGCTGTGTAATTCCCGCTAAAACATTATCTTGATAAAAACACTTCCTAATTCACGCAAAAAACCTGTCAATAATTTTACCCCAAACTTAATACCCCACAAAATTATTAAATCATTTAGCCGCGAATATTTTTTTAGCCTAAAAACGGAAAAATACATGTATACAGGCGTAATGATCCGTTCAACGATTTTGTTAACTCATCTCAACTCACCATTTTACACCGACCTTCCTTTCCCTTCTTTCTTCCTACATTTTACGTTTTTGAAGGGTTTTTTTTGGGAAACCAGAGGTCAAAGTATGCTGGTTGATATGTTACAATTTGTGTAAACAAGTTTAGTGAGTGTGTCAAATAAGACTGATGTACTTTTAACTTGGATATCAGAAGTGTATTTTTATGGCAATTGAGAACGATAATTTGGCGAATGATATTTTAGGAGAACAATCTTGGAGATAGCCTATTTTGACCAAATATCATCTTAAGTTGTAACGGTATGTTGATGATAACATAGGATTTGCTGGGCGAATAGCACTAAACTACGATATTTGCGATAAACTACCCGCTTTCAACTTAAAGTATCATAGGTGCTACATTTCGGCAGATTAGGATCTAGCCCTCATCTATAGTGAGGCGAAACGTAGCACCTATACCGTCCGACCCTCAAAACCTCTTTAAGGACAACTAAATTATCCTGCGTTCTCCATTAAATTTCGATAACTTTAAAACCCACACCAAAATTTTCGTGCTCGATATTAGAATAAGTTATTCTGAAATCAACTTAATTCCCACTCAAATAAAGGAGATATTTGTTTCAGTAGAATTTCCAAAAATTGGTACTAAGGACTTCTTAAACCGCTAGCATTAATGCCTCTTTCGACATAATATTTAAGCAAAACGAGATATTTCGAGCCACGGACGTCCCCCAGACGTATTGCGCTTAAAAGTTGCAGCAGTTCATACGTTTCAGCAGATTACCGGACCATTACTTACGTCTATCGAGAAAGTAGTTTCTTTAGTTAGCGGTTTTACATGTTCAGAACTAAATATAGCTCATTTAAGCGCTTTATTTGAGGAGAAAATATGATGTGGAACAGAAAAGTTTTTTGGCTTCTGAATGTTTCTGACATCTGTCTTATTTGCATGGCCAACGGCTTAACATACTCTGGTTCTATTCGTACGCTTTCATCCTTCATCCTTGTCTTCGCATACCAAGGTATAAATGTAATATGACCTTCTAGAGACAGTAAATTACTTGGACTTTCTTGCCAGTCTCCGAAGGAAACGCCCGATTGCATCTAGCTTCTGACGTTCCAGAAATTATTTTGAATGTTGACCTTGTCGTTGGATTAACCATGTTATTTTTTGATTGAATAAAAAATTGGTCTGGGCCGTCATTAGTAGATCTTTGACAGTCGTATCGGGGCAAGGGCAAAGGGTAGTGTTACCTGCTGGCTGCTAAATTTGACTTTATTAATTTTGTGTTTTATTCTTTTCAGGTAAGTCCCCTAAGCCCTCTAAGAAGATAGAAGGTAGTACTGTGATGAATTCGTTAGCGTATTTTTTTAACAAAAGGAATATTGGCAAACTACATTCACTGAGGTTGTCCTTAATTTTTTGAATGAATTGTGAAAAAGAGACCTGCCTGCATTATCAAGGTCAGATAGACCGTCGCTTTATGTAAAATACTTTAGTTGCATCCGGTTAGACTGGAAGTCGAACCACAACCTTATTAGGAATGACAGATGATGATTACGATAGCTTTAGGATAGCGAATCGGTATCTTGATTTTGGACTAGCCATCTTACCATCATCATCTTCATGCCCTTGTCTTGCCCCATGTTACTAGGGGTCGGCGCAATACGTTTTTTCTTCTGCTCTCAATCCATCCACAAGGTTTTTGCTCTTCCTCCCTTTCCATCCATCAACACTAGCTGATCCGACACAACGTAACCTAATTATAATACAGGGCTACCCCTTGTGACTATCATTATCATACTTATGCTAAAGACCCCAAAAAAACTCCTTCATATACTTCGTGTCACACATCCCTATCTACCAACCCATCATCATAAAACATAATAACATCACTTAGTACTTCACTTGACGTAAGTGAAGTACACTCGAGAGCGCATCGGACGACCTTTTTGACAAATTATCGTGTCGTTTTGTGCGCATGATGAATGGCGCTCCTGACGATTTTGCGAGTACGAGTCATTTGTGTGAGAACGTAGTTTAGTATGTGAATGATGGATATTTTTATACTGATGTACTTTTGTGTGTTAAGTATATATATTTTATAATAACCGCTCTTTAATATTGTCGGCCTTGACCTAATTTAGTACAATATTTGTTTATTCGATTTCGCCAATTTTGATAAAATAATATTGATCTATAATTATATATATTTGAATACCTCCGGCTTCGCACGGGTGCAATTTCCTAATGAAGAAAAAGACACGTGCAAAAAAACTATCAAAACGTTCTTTCATAAAAATCTCTTTCTGACAATTGCGAAGAGAAAAAAATCAGCCAAATTGGTCGAGGCGTTCTCAAGAGATGATCTTGAGAACGGCTCGACCGACCTGCGACAATTGATTTTAATACATTCTTTTGTTGTATGGTCATACAAAGGCGTTATTAATCATGAAGCTTTAATAAATTTACATTCAACAGTTGCACCTACACATTTCATTTTCCATGATAACATGTTTTTTCAACACAGCATACAACCAAACAACACTAGATATCACAATTTGCATAGTGAAACTATCATACAATTTCGTCCATTCTTCAAGTGTACACCACTGGTACTCAGGTGCATACTCGCGATTCTGCGGAAAAAAGTCGCGCGATTTTTCAACGCCACTCGCTTCCCGTCGCTGGCGATTTGCGCAATTGACCTAATTATGACGTCGAGAAATTCAGCACTGAAAACTGTTCTAAAAATTACATTTTTCAGTTTCAGCTGAGCTCGGCGCAAACTATTTAGTTTTACGACTGTTCTATCACTACGGGTCTTTTTGAAAACGAAACCGTTTCTTAAATGAAAGCCGAAGCTTTACAAATATTTAAATGTTTGTAATTTTGAGGTCAGCAACGTTTTCCTAGGATTCCAAAATTAATCCTGTTGAAGGTTGCCAACAGAAACTAGTAAGAATTTTAACTTTAGTTTTCATCGACTTATTTAAGATACGTAGGTATATGTACGTACGTAGTAACTTTCAACAGTATCATATTCTGAGAAACTGTCTATGTAATTGAGACTACCAAACAAACTCAAACATCGCAACTAAACTACGAATTAAGCAGCTCTTCCTATTCATTAACTGGTGTAAGATGCACCACATCCCCTAGCGTTAGCTCTTCGAATATTTGATTAACTAGTAACAAAACGTTCATCATTTATTCATAGTCGGACGGCCTATAATTTGTTTAAGCCCTTTCACTACCCACCGAGATCTTCGAAGGGATTACGATGGGTAGTCGAATCAATGTTATAAATGGCTTTGCTGTCAATAAATGTAATGTTATTAGCACTGTGCGTTTGTTGTTTGAATTCAGTGTTGTGGAAAATTCCCGTTTCATCTGATTTAATTTTGGTAGCATTGTCAAAGTGTTAATTAATATTATAACTATGTTTAGCTACGTTGATTCCATTATTGGTCTGATGTTTTCGATTGATTAATCCAATTCAATTGTTATTACTCCTAGCAGAGTTTCGTATTCATAATTTAAGCAACATCTGTTGATCTGTTTAAAAGCGTGTATCATCAATTTTGTTACAAAAATCTCATAACAATCTCAGTTTTAATATCGACAACATTTGGTACTACTCATTTTGATGACATAGAATATTCAGAGGCCGAGGGGAGGGTGTCTCATTAAATTTTAATATTCTCTCTCGTATTTACAGACACCCTTGTAATTGAGCGTGTGACGATGTTTTAATTCATTATTCCTTTGTTGCTGTTGCCTTGATTAAATTTGTAACATCTTGTAAGGGATCGCTGAAAGAGGCCAGTGAAATGGGAACTGAAACAATATTTTATGTCTCATCAGGATATTAAACAGATAAATTATTCTTTATTTCTTCGGAATTAGATACCTAACCATGAGCTTTTGTCTGCTTACTCTTATATTGACGTATTATACCTCTTATCTCCAATATTATACAATCTAGAAATTCATCATTCGTATTATCATCTCCAACAAGAAAGCCATTGTTAAATTATATCAAAGTGAAACCTGATAAGCCTGGCCCACAATCTCGGGTCGATGTGAGGGGTTTTTGTGACCCTCTCCTACTCACCGGTTCATTTGTCAGGGAGTATTTCTACTTTGCGTTTCTCGGTTTTTGGTTCCAATTTATACATAACGACAAACGTGGTCATATGCTACGTCCATTTTTTTTTCTACGTGGTGATGGTTTTTTTTTTATCCCGTAAGAGGAGAATATGCTTGTGTGGAAATCGAAAGTCAACAAAACTAAGTTCAATATATTGCTTTTCATATTAGTATGTAGACATAGAACTAGAGCAAGAAAGCAGTACAATTTAAGCGATACTACACGTAAAGATAGAAGTTAGTCAGCTGTCTGCTGACTTAAAATGCAAAATCTTCTGTATGAAAACGCAATACTGATTTAAAGTTCGTAACAAGACCCTCTCAAATCCTCAACCATTCATCAAAAACAATATTAAATAAATTGTCGGAACCGAGATTTATAGTAATAAACAAACAATATCAAGTGACACAGTTTATTCCTGTTACGGCATAACAGCGAGGGGAGCCTGTCTGCGGGCGACAGCAATGGAACCTACCTGTTGGAACTTTTTGCAATCGACCGATGTAATATCCAGTGCAATCTGTTTGTTATTTAGTTTCCTGCCTGCCAGGGGTAATCACGGAGGATCATGTTGTTTTTCTTGATTTTTATATGAATGCAGATGTTTCTATTGAAATGGAAGTAGTTTGACAAACGAAATACTGGTTTATTACGACGTGCTTTAAGTTTGAGCTAAGTGAAATAAGATCGGAGACACTAATTTATTTGAGCTTATTTTGTTCTAATTAATTTCTTCGTTGGACTTAGCTTTGGACTATTAACAGCTCTGCATTTTTTTTATTAACTGGACCGTGTTAAAACAAGAGTTTAAAGTTATGCTTGAGTCGTCCACAAACTCATTAAATACATAAACACCAATTTACTACATTTTAAATAAAATTTCCCGCATCACAAAGTAATTCCTGAAACTATTCCTATATTTAGTTCTTAGGCAGTCGCTCCATACTGGTATTCAGCTGCATCCGGTTAGACTGGATGCCGACCCTAACATAGTTGGGAAAAGGCTAGGCAGATGATGACGATTCTAATATCTAGATGATATGGTTCTTCCATCTCGCATCCAATAAACCCAAAGTAATTGATAGTTGAAGCCTGTTCATATTCCATTTCTGCATTCTGAGTGTAGTTTATTTTTAATTTCCGGTGTGTTCGTGCCGGAACAGGAAACACGCGTCTCTCGCACAACTAGGCCTATTGTTATGGAAAAATGATCATGTGCTTTCGTTTTTATAGTTTGGTGAATCTTTCATACCTACTCTCTGAATCTTTGAATGCCGTTATTTTCCGAGTATATTTAATTTCTAGTTTAAATATAAAAACAAGGTAGCTGTATCTGTTCATGTAAGTACGTACTTGAATAGGTATAACATAATCAAAAGAAGTACCCATAAAAGCTCTTTTCTGATCGATAAATACACGGGAGCTTTTAACAAAGAAAAACTAGTAATAACCCTTCCTTTATGAGAAAAACCCCTGTTAGTTTTCTAACGGAACACAGGCATCGTTAAAATGAGTAACAACTACAAAGTACGGCAAAGAATGGCAGAACTTGAGGAAACAGATAATGATGGTCATCAATAATCACGCTGCACTCGTTACGGTGCTAGTTAGCTACGGGTACGGAAGTTAGGGAACGTTTTATTTATTTTTGTACCTTTCTCTTTCTATCGTTTATTAAAACTATGTGTTTCTGTCTAATATAAATCACTTGGTTACAAATATTTTCTTAACATAAAGGGTGTAAGTAGACCGTTAACATATACGAAAGGCACTTGTTCTCCCCGTCTTTAAGATATTTTTTTTGTTCTAGACCATACCTGGGAACCTTATAGTTACGGAGATATTGGGGGTCAAAGTTCTAACTTTTTCACAAGTTTTTTTTTAAATACATTTTTTAATGTAAGATTTTTACTTTACACACCTCCACGACCCCGTACTATTCATTCCATCCATCAGCACAATCCTTTGAGTGCTTTTGATCGAGTCCTACCGTAAAACGTGATTTTTTACGCCAAAAAAAAGTCGATTCCCAGCAATATTTTTTGCGGAAAGTTACTTAGTTTGATGTACAGAATGCTTGTGAAGGGTCTGTTTGCACCCTGTACTCTGTTTAGAGTCTTTCTAATCAGCTTTTCGGACGTCGCGTCGTCTATTTAAGAGTATTGTTTCACTGCTGGAAACGTCACTATTTGTGGTTACCGGTAGCAAAGTCTAGAAATAATTTGCGAGTGAACTGATTCAATGAAAATCCGGATTCGACTGCTTTGGTTTACAATCAAATTCTGAGAAAAAAGGCATGGCAAACAGTTACGAAAATAAATCGTGTAGCTGTTTGAGCGAAAGTAAACACAAGACAGCTGGCATACTTTGTTTATTATCACAAAAAACACGTCTTAATTGCTTTTATTCCACCGATAAATTCTCCGGATAAAATTACGTAAGTAGATGAAAATACCATTGTCCATCGTAATTAGAAAAGAGATGTAAATAGATCTGACGAATAGCAGGTCTTGTTGTAGTGAATGCCACCTTGATGGATTTTAGTTCAGAAATTCAATGCGTGCTAAATAGAAAGTGCACTGGTGAGAACGTATACATTATTGCTTGAGTTTTCTTACCATATAAATCTGTTCTGTATATCTCTATCCTTCTGTAAATAGTCCTTTCTTTTATCTGTCTGTGCCATATAATTCTAATTTCATTTATTCAGATGTTGCCTTAAATTACATCCGTTATTAACCGTTGCCCTATTTGCCAATTAGTCCACTTCACGAAGCACTTGCACCTAAAATCGACCAGCAGCTAATTCCAGCAAAAGTTAGCCAAACTTGTATCCAAACAAAAAGCTAGTCGAACTTGCCAGCCGTGTGTCCCCCGGGCTAGAATGATAACTTCATAACGTGATTAGTCACCCGGCACTCGCAGCAGTTGTTCTATAACTTGTTCCTACTCGCGCCAGTAACTCGTACACACAGTTGGGGAATTACTCAGCCATTATCACTGGCTGCCTTGTTTAGGCTGTTTGGTTAAATGTATTGGGATCGATAAATCCTTGAATCTATACTGGTTTTGCGGTTGCCAATTAACTAGCCTAGGAAAACTATGACTAGTGGAATGCCAGCTGCTGCTGAGATATAATAATTTCTATCGTTGCTAGCTCTAGGAACTTGTTACCAATAGTCACAGGCTTTATCAGTTATTTTTGCATAAAGATGAATTTTAATCTAGCAAAAAACGCAAATGATCTTTGGACGAAG
Organism: Noctua comes; assembly: GCA_963082995.1. Classification (NCBI taxonomy): domain Eukaryota; kingdom Metazoa; phylum Arthropoda; class Insecta; order Lepidoptera; family Noctuidae; genus Noctua; species Noctua comes. Next base: position 533,401 of record OY720288.1, read on the forward strand.
AAGGTACTCATATAGACTAATATGACCTGGAAGAAATAGGTCCAAAACTTTTGAAAAACTGGTACGACCGAAAATAATGTCTTAAATACTAAAATCGAAAACCACAGCGATTGCAGTATTGCTGGCAACAGTTTGCCAATTCTCAATTCAATATTCACTGCAGTATTGATTCTATGACATTAGCTTCTGCTCCAGCTCCAAAATTACTGTCTCCGTAGTAATTCTACAATGTAATATCCAAAGCGCTGCTGTGCTTGAAATTGGCGTAATAACTTAAACGTGGTTAGCGTCCAACTTGCGCGTTTGTTCGTCAACTTAGTTCGCTGGTCGTCTAGCCCGTGTGTACTCTGTTGTTGCTTAAGTGATTGGTTTAAGTTAGAAAATGAGTTCGTCTTGAGATGAACCTAAAAGAAGAGAATAAATCCTTTCACCTTTTTATTGTGAACTAGATTTTTATTCTTGTATGATGTTTTTAATTTAGCTTTGTTAAACGTTTAGTTGTGCTTCTTTCTGCCCGTTTACTTGATAATTTATTACTGGTTAGGTTATATCTACAACGTTGGTCCTATACAGCTACAGGCAGTACTTTCTATTCTGTTTCTATGTCGTTTTCAACCTTTTATTATCGTACCACTTACCAGTTATTATTATTATTACCAAAACTTGAAATAAAAACCTAAGGGTTTATTTTTAAAAAGAACGCTTTCTGTCAAGTAAAGTCTAGATTCAAGCAATTACTAACGGAATCCATTGGAAAACATTTCTTCAATAAACGGCGTTATTTCCCCACATCGTCTTTAAGTAAATAATTGTAGGGTTCCTTCCATTGAGGTGTCAACATGACGAATGGGCCGCGCCATCGATTTCTTTGTGCTCCGATTATAAAGAAAACTCTCCGTTTTCTACTATTATTGAAAATGTTATACGTTGTTAACGTTATTTTGATGTAGTATCGAAATGATGCTCTTTGTTCGCTTTGTGGTCGGGATTATTGTTGAGTTAAGTGTGCGGTATTTATCTTTTTTTTTATTTTTCGGCGTGAATTCAAAATAAGACCGGTCTTTGGGGATAAGATAATGTAACGCCTGTCAAGGCGCATCTCTGGGGCGACTATGCAGAGATCTCCCCTGAGCCTTGCTGTGCAAGTGTGCACGGCAGCACGTGACCACTGTGCTGCCCGTCATCTCCGAGGTTACTCGGTGAGCGCACAGAGTCCCCAATCTGAACGCCCGTGACCCCAATGTCCCACCTGCTTTAGGTGATGCAGGCGGGGTTTCGGCGTGTTAAGCGTCGAGGCGGTTGCCTCCCCGACGACTTTTTCTCCTACTGGGATCGGCTCTCTCACGATCACGCTCGGCAGCCTCCTTTTGTACCATCACGGTCTCATAGAACGAGGTCACCTCCCTCCAGTTTTCAGACTCCGCCAGCATAGCTCCAACTATGGCTGGCAGGCACAGGTCTTGCCCAATCTTGGCTACCAGGACCCGTCGTTCTGAGTCCCATGTAGGGCACTTCTCGAGCGTGTGCTGTGCTGACTCCAGATTGCCTCCACAATGATGGCAATTTGCTGTGGCCTCTCGCCCAATCTTATTCAGATGCGGTATTTACCTGGAATTTAGAAGAATTTGTGGAAGGTTTTATATTTTTATTCTCTTTGAGAAACATTGCTTTATTATTCAATACTTATCAACAATCATTCTGTCAGTATTCTAATTTTTATTTGATATGTCCGTAGCTTCAACAATTTTCATTGCATTTATCTACATAGTTGCCGAAGACGGATACTGAAAACATTACTGAACTTTCAATATCTATTTTGATGTTCAGTTTATGTCACAATAACCTAGATAGTTATTAATACAATGTCCCGACAATGCAGACTTTTACTGCAGAAAGTAATGATCGTTATAGTCCTGTTGCCATTTCATAAAAGTTGAAGGCAATATACGAGGCAGGGGAAGCCGGGGTGAAATATACTGTTACCACAGTGGAAGGAGAAACAGAGATCCAAGTCTGTACTCTTCACTTGTATGAAAAGAACTTGATATATGAATATTCGTTACACGGTTTTGTTGAAATGGGATAGTCTTGAACCACTGCGGTTCCGACTTCATCATCAGCATCAGCAGCCTATAGCAGTCCACTGCTGGACATGGGCCTCCTTAATCGCACGCCACTCATCTCGGGCCGACTTGTCCGATGTTAATCTAAGACACTACAGACTTATCAAAGAATGAATAAAACCTGGTTTCTCAAGATGAAAACGAACCTTCTGCGCTGGACATTCTACCGTTCCTGTTCACTTTAAACACCAATACTGAGATATCGTCCGTGACACTTTAGTGCGGAGCAGCACCTGTCTAGAATTGTATTAAGTTGCGGAGTGGGGGTGAAAAGTGGGTCAATTTCAGTTATGGTGCGACATTGTAGGGCGACCAGTTAGTTAGCTGTGTTACAGAAGACATGTAGAAAGCTGTAGACGGCGCATTTTATATAGCAGCATTAGACATTCTAAATACATTTGATATATTATGTAGGTATGTTGTACAGCTAAGTATTATTGAAAAACCAAGCTAATTAGTTACAAATATCTACTGAAAACAACTGGACGTGTCTGATGAGATAACGACTAATAGAGAAATATGGAAGCAGACATGCTGCGACAACCCCAAATAAATTAGGATAAGGGCAGGAGAATGATGATGTCTACTGAATATAAACTTATACTGTCACTTACTTATCGGGAGCTCAAAATAATGAACAATCACGGAAGATATCCCGTAAGTGACAGTATAAGTTTAGTTGTAAACCGTGAAAGTAATAATTAACCCTATCGGCTTGTTCAGTCGTTTCTTGAAATAGTTTTAATTACACTATCTGCTGTCTAATGCTGTCACGTCGGAAGTCAGATTGACTTTCTTCAAGGTTATCAGCTACTACTTATAATCCCAGAATTTTTCCACTTAACTAATAGCATCATCAGCAACGGTCGACTTTGTGCCCGGTTGATGGCAATAGGCTTGGCCCTCTTTCAAGGGACAGTGAAATGTGGGTGTTATATTAGATATACCTCAGCTTAACTCTTTGGATATCACAGGTGTATCATTAGTATGTTTTTAGTAACTTTGTATGATAAAATCTTCGTAAAGAATAATAAAAACCTCCCCATTTGAGGGTAAGCAGAGCCGACGCAGATGTAGCGCGGTGCTTAGCCGATGTGTTACTGCACCAATAATTCATGGCGGGCCCGCCGTGATTTGTGTCCCTATCTGTCTCGGTTGCCATGACAACGCGAATATTTTACCAGCAACACTTACGTATGTACATCCCCACGGATGGTATTTTCTGTCAAGTTATAAGTTATTTCTTGGTTAATGTTTTGCTTAGGATTCATGATTGTCAGTTGTATGGGCTGTTTGCCGTCTGTTCCTTGTCAATGTTACTCAAAAAAAAAGTTAGGTGGATGGGAAGCGTTCTCCCGTCTGCGAATAACAACAATATAGCTATGATCTTGGTGAAAAGTGTAGTTTCTTCTCAGACCTGCTCAATCTAGTTGCATCATCATGATTGTCCATCGACAATTGACTATTGCTGATCATGGACTTACTTCTTTTCATACGGATCTGATGATGCACTTGTACGTGCATCGTCAAAACAACCTGAAATTCATAGATAAAAGGTTTTTAATATTTGAAAACCGAGTCTAAAACTTAATACTATTAAGAGATAAGCACAGACGTCCAAGCGAAGTTGAAAACTTGAAATATTTTAAAACACTGCTGCAATACCACATAGGATTTATGTTTTAGCCTCAGTCACATAACGCCTTAGCATTCACTCTTCACAAACTGACATCAACCTAAGGTGACTGCGACAAGGTTCAATTTTGCTTAAAAGTTCAACATACATTTATATAAAGCTGTTGAGACGATTCATAGTGCAAGACCGGACGTGATCCATCAAAGTACAATACATTGAGAGTATGATATTAGATTTATAGATAGCCTGCGCAGAAATACTCTTTATAAACAGGCTGAGAAAAAAGTTACGAATTTTTTTAGCTAAGTGCGAATTTCATAATTTTAACTAAACGCGATGTGATATAAACTGCGCTCAAGAGCTGTCAAGGATTTATTGCTAAAGAATACTATCACTGGCAGCGGGAACACAGTTTAAATTACTGATCGCGTTTAAGATTTATTGGTTAAATTCACCCTAACAACAACTAAGGTGTAACGTATAGTCGTCTTCCTATAATGACGGGTCAGGCTTTGAAACGATTGACCTTTAATGGAATATCGCCGTCGTAGACAGTGGGAGGTCCGCCTGTCTAGAGACAGTTTTCACTCAGTCCTGTAAACCTTAGAAACTTTATTTCATTCAAGAAAACGGAAACTTCGCGAGTAAATCCGTGGTTCTATAAAAATAAGTAACAGCTACAAATATCTCAACACATCTCAAGAAAATCCGTCTTATCCACCTGAAAGGAGTACATTTGTGATTCTTTAAAGATTTATTATTGCACATTAGATGGCGCCACTATCGGAAAGTACTAACACCTGGAAAATAGCCCAGAATAGCACCACTGTAAACATTGCTCACCTGTAAAATAGCTCGGCGAAATAAACCTCATACACTGCTTAAAAGTGTTTATATGTTGCACATAAGTTTCGTTTCAAAGTATTTATGTTGGGCATATTTATAATCACAGAGATAGAATTTTGATGCAGTTTACATGTTTTAGTAGATGATGGAGCTTTTCTTTTGAAGTTAGGACGTCACTTTGTTATCGGCACCTGTCATAGTTATTTTATGAAATAGGTGTTTTGTAAAAGGTTTTTATTAGATTCAGACTATTATTATCTATAACTATATACTGCATGCGATAACAAACGGTGTCTCAAGTTCTTGACAGCTTTAAATGCATTTCCAGATTTTATTCCTGGAAGTATGTTATGATGAAATCGCCATTTTCTTTTTGATCCATGTAACACAAATGTCTTAGATGAACCCGTGCTGCTGCTTTCTTCTACATATTATAACACTAACAATAAAGATTCTTTTCATGTGCAATACAATAGAAAACACTTGCTACTTACTGTCTACCTGCTTCCCGAACAGACAGATACACTTTATGAATAAATTCCACCTTCGGAGCGTACCAACCAGGATCATAAACACAGGGTGATGTAATATCATTCTAAATAATATAATTAATATCAAAATTCATACCCCGCTCGGAGCGGGAGCGAATAAAGCTAAAACAACCGCGCTGAAAGCTCATAAATTATATATTCTGGACACTTGGCGATGCAGCGATGTTAAAACAATTGGAATTTTTCAACTACCTACATATTTTTGCTTCTTGTTGTATCTATTTTTTTTCTTGATATTTTGTGAGCATCCTGTAGTTGGTATGATTTAGTAACGGAGTATTTTGTTTTGTTTAAAAAGATTTACAAAAAGGTGAACAATTCCAAGATTCGATTCGATATCGTAGTCTACAGGGGTCTACTTGATTTCGAAAGTTGATGATTTTATTTTTATTATATCGAACACGGTGTGTCGATAATTCATTTGTACGATGTTTTAAACCATCGATGCTTTATTGGGGCGATGTAAAGTTTGTGCGAAAAATCCTGTTGTGAAAAACCTTACAGCGATTGCTCATTCGGTTCGGTAATTTATTAGCTCGATAGTATGTCGGTTTGAAACGCCTACTGTTGTCTGTGACATTTAATTAATAATCTTATTCTCTTCGGATTTAGGCTAAATCCGAAGCAGTTTCTTCTAATATTCCTTTCAAAAAGCCGTCGCCATAAGAATTCAATGTAAGTTCTGAGATATAAAAATTCAAGTGCTTCCTTCTATTTAAAGCTGGCTACAGTTGTAGCGACAACTATTTTGGAACGGAACCAGAAACAAGTCGCAACGACTTTTAAACTTTGGGCTTGTTCGCTTGCATTGAAATGTTTGGATTCAATGTGCATTTGTATTATTCATATTTTGTTTGGTTTTTCCATCGGGTTTGTGTTTGTTTTTATAAATGGAGCAACATATCGAATGCTTTGCTGATCTATTCAGTTCAATTATATCTTTGTCTGTCTTTTATTTCGCTGATTGCATTGAATGCTCAGTAATAGTAACTTGAAAAATGTAGTACACCTTTTTAACTTATAAATCTATAATTATTTTCTATTGAATATCCTTTGACCCACGACGCAGTAGTAACTTAATATCCTTCTTCCACCATAAAACTGAAACACAAAAGAGCATCACGACACCACTAATCGCAGCGGCGACAGTCGCCCGCGTGCATCCGCCCCATCTGTCGGACTCTTCCCGAATATTCCTTTTCCTCGTTCCCCTCAAAAGAATCGGCTTGAGTTGCCCACAGTAATTACTTACTCATTTTGTCCCTTTGATTCTCCCCACCCAGTTTTAACTTTGAAACTCCGAAGAAATTCTTATATTTTCGTTTTCTGATAATTTTTTTCTTCGAGTATTGTTGGATTACTTTCGAATTTGATGAGTATGGAATCTTCTTTGAGAGTTGAGTTAAATCAACGGTTGAGGGGATTACAAAATGTGGTGGGTAGGGGAAAAAAATTCTTGACATCTTATTGGGACAACAAAGCAATGAGAAGTGCAACTTTTCTTTTGTCGTGATTTTTTTACAGTCTTGAAATTAAACTTCAAATAATACATAGGTATATATACCATACTAAATATGTCTTTGACTACGTATTATTAATAAAAAATGTAACTCCCGTACCGCACATGACAGTCGTACAAACTAAATGAGTAACCCTCTCACTACCGCGCGGCCGCAGCGACCGCATATCGACGCACGGGTCCCGCAGACCGCGCTCTAATGAACCGCCGATGTGAGCCGTAATCACGCCGCATTTGCGCCACACACTGCGATTTAAGGAAGACTAACCCACTGGCTGTGGGTAAAATTGTTACTTGTGTGAGTGTCAGCCTTGGTTTTTGAAAGGATTATTAATTTCATCTTTTAATCAAAATCTAGATGATCAATAATCTTAACAGTAGTGACATTAAACTGACCCCACTTAAAGGTCTCTTCTAACACTAAGCATAGACAAGTATAGATAATATATTTTGCAGTCGTAAGTTTTGTCAAAAAATCATAGCATCTTCCTTATATTCAGCACATTTACGGATCAAAGACAATCTTGCAGCTAAGATAAACCTTTTCGTTCATACGATAACGTAGCTTGTAGACTAGACTCCAGTCGCTCCCTATAGCAACACTAGCGTCATCTATTCTTATTAACACTACGTCGACCCTAAAATATATCCAATAGACTAAGTAGCACTTCTTGTAACCTTAAAAGCACAATCATGTTTAACACTGACTAAAGACACGTAGGTAAAGATATCATAAAGTAAGAGCCACCAAATTAACAACTACCAAAGTATCAGTAATATGAAGGAACTCGTGGTTAAATAATAACAGCTGCACAGTTCGATCATCCAGGTCGGTCCGTGGATGGGTAACCATCATTAAATACTGAATTCTCTCCGTGCCTCGATAAGCATGTTAAGCCGTTGGTCCCGGTTGTCATTTAGTATATCTTTGACAGTTGATAATGGTAGAAAGTGTGACAACCAGTCTAACTAAAGGGTATTGTATTACCCAGTGACTGGGTTGAGGAGGTCAGATTAGCAGTCGCTCTATGTAACATACTGGTATTCAACTGCATCCATTTGGACAGGAGCCGACCCCAACATAGTTAGGTAAAGGCAAGGCAGATGATGATAGACCGGTAATCAGTGGACTCGCTTCCAGGTATTGCCACAACATTCAGGATCATTCACTTTGACGCACAATAAGCCAGCTTACCGAAAAATTTCCAGTTTGACATGTCCATAAAGATTTTATTTGGATGGCTCTTATTTTCAGGTCACTGCAATCGTAAAAGCCAATACTAACTGTATTGCATTTGCAATCGTTTTTAAATCATGCACACGGACAATAAGTTCCATTTTAGATTGCAAAACGTCCACTGCAATATTATGCTAACGTTATTAACTATGTTCTTGCTATTTACTTCCACAATTTGTGCTAGAAGAAAATTAGCTTTGTCAGGGTTTCTTTTTATTTCCCAGCGGTTGTAATAAGAATACGAGATTGAAATAAAATAATAAATATTTATTTATGGACATAGATAATATAATTAATCTAGCGTAGTATTCCCTTGTAGTGTTTATGAACTAGATCGTAATATTTCTCTCAATTATTTCGCCCTTGTAAAGGTAGACAAACTAAATATGAATTAACAAGTAACCCTCCAAATGCCGCATCATGATCTCGCGTTGAGTACGCTGGCCGCAAACTATCAGGTCTTTCGGGCCGTAGTATTGTAGTGGCGTCAACCCTCTCGCGGCGGGCCGGCGACCGCGTATCGGAGCGCGGGCCGCAGCGGGCCGTAGCAGGCCGCACCAGGCGCTCGCTAATTAACCACAAACAAAAGGTGGCCATTACTCACCGCCGCATCCCTCGCTGATTTTATTTAAGTTTTACAATAAAACACGCCATTTTGTTTAGCGGGAACATTTTATTGTTAGCTTGACTGTAGATAGTGGGATTAAAATTTAGTTCTATTGTTTTAAACGACCTTGAAATGGCTTTGAAGTTTTGTATTTAGTAGTTATCTGCTTTTAACTATGCTACTATTACCACAGATCTTTCTGAAAGGGTATATTTTTATTGAAACGTCTTAAAAGAATAATAGTGTAGGATCTAATCGAAAATATCTTTAATTCCGTTAGGTTGAACCTGAGGAGATATTGGACCGGTCACATCTGTTACAGAATCGATAATATGTGCCGTCTCATAGTGAATGCTTTGTAGATGAGTTCTGCGGAGGGAAGGTCTATATAATCTCTACTGAGCGAGTGATTGAGCCTGATCATCGTATGGGGCTACCGGAGAATATTGTGTACCTTAATAGTATCCTTCTTGAAAGGGTATAAGCACTAGGAATCTTTATGTGTTTAAACCACATCGGTCAAGATAGAATGTTCTGTCAAACTCATGTAAAGTTCCTCGTTTATTAGCATTGAGTTTTACATGCTCTTTGTATTGCAATTAGTTATATCATTTCCGTACCAGCATAAATTATTTAATCATACTTATTGAATATATTAATCACATTATACATCAGTACGTAGTAAGAGTAAATTGCAGAACAATCGGCTGATTTTAATTACGACCGGCGGCCCTCTAGCGGCGCTGCGGTAAATTATAATTCATAGCTGCAATAATAAGTGGGCGAATGTAAATTAATATTATAGGGAGGGTAGATCTACATTTGTTCGCCGTATTTTGTTTGAAAAATGTCTAGAAATGGAGTGTAAAGTTACGTAGCACGGAATACTGAGTAATACTGGCGGAATTTTGCCATTTGTTCGACTCGGAATATAAGTTACAATTACTATAGAGGCGACGTTTCTTGAACTACTTACTGTTTCTCATATAAAATTCTAGACTTTATAATGATAAGAAAAAAGCTCAATGAACTGCATGTGTATAGAATATTAGTTTCAATTTTAAAGGGGCGCATTTACGTGTAAAATTGTATGTCATGCTTTTCAGATGCTGTAAAATATTTTATAACAATCTCGCATATTATCGAAATTCAAATAATATTTAAGCTCCCTCTAAACCTCATATATAATAGATGCATCAAAGCAACCAGCACAAAATGTAAACTATTTAATATTAGAAATAACCGGAACAATAGCTAACAATATCCTGCGGTCCCACCGCTATCTACTTCCAACGACTTGCATACAAAGTGGTCACATTATTCCGAGCAGTGGTTGATTTTATTCATACCCAGGCCGCTGCATTTAATTCATTTTAATTCTCTGTCCGTCCAGTTTGCGGCCCGACAATTTTAATTATTAACTTTAAAAATATTTACCTAGTATTTTAGGGTTAAATGGATAAACCTTTGTTACGTTCAGATGTGGTTCGTTTGTTAGGTAATCTATTTTTAGGAGAACTGGGATTTTGTGAAAAGCTTTTATAATATTACATTTTATCTCGTCTAGTTGTTGGGTACTTTGTTCGGGATCGTTAGGCCGTTACAGATAATAGGATGAATGTTATTGTGCACGCAGGGCTTGAGAGTCAAGTGAGAGCAACAGGCTGATTAATGCCTGTAAATTATAAGTTGTGTTCTAAATAATTAATAGGTAGGTAACTTGATATTTTTATCAGGCTAAAAATAAAGCTTACAAGGGTTTTTCAGTAAACATTTTAATAATACTGTCTACAGTTCAAATGGGGAAGTTAATTAAAGACAATTCTACCCTTTTAAACTCTCCATGAGCTGTATTCAAAAAATTAAAATCAACACCCCAATATCTCATTACACACTGCAATTTCACGAAAACCATTTTAACAAGATAAATAATAATTTTAACCGTGCTCAAGCGAATGTGGTAAGTTTAATTAAAAACGAGGATTTGTTACTGTGAAACTTATCTACCAAAAACGTTCAAGTCGATTTAGACCTACATAATATATATTATATGAACATGACACGACCGATTTCGATAAACAGGGGTCGCTTAGACCCCGAAACATTATCGCGGTCGACAATGGTAATCGACAAGCGACACATAATAACCAAAGCAGACCTAAAAGGGTTTGTTTAATGGAGCAATTGCCAGTTAATTACGCGTGTGGGTCTAACAGACCCCGCCTCGTTTTTGTAACGGTTGAGTGTTTTGTGCAACTAGTAGGTAGGTATTTGAAATGATGGGTTTGTATGTTTGTGTATTGAGAATAAATGTTTTTATGTAACTATTTATACTAATAACGGGATATTTACCATGTTTACTGTTTTCTATGAGTTCCCGATATTAACTAACAACATAACTAACATTAACCACCATTAAAAACCTCTTCGCCTATCTCAATCAGCGTACATTTGTGGTCCACTCATCCAGAGCCGCCCAGTTACAATTTTAGTTCGCTATCGATCCGTCTGCTGCCACTGTCTTATTAACACTCTCTCTCGTATTCAGTGATATGTCGCATTTGTATTTTGTAAATGGTGTCGACTACTCGTTACTGCTTATATCCCTAAGGTTGAAATTCACTTGCGCGTCATACAAGGGGGCTTAGATAAAGTGACGGTCTATCAGCGAACCATAATCTAAAAAATTTAAAAATCTTGGAAGTTAAATTTAAACCACTTCCCGGTTTCCGATAGAAGTGAAATTTTAAACATGTTTAGTTTGAATGACAATGCATGGTTAGCTAAGTGACGTCTTTCTATATCCTATATGGTGGTCTCACAAAGATGCAGGAATTGATATCGTAACCCATAGCACAAAAGCCAATATTTAGGCACTGCACTATAACAGGCTACACACAAAATGCAACTTAAAGTGATTACAGCTGCAAGCCTGCGGTTAATTTTAAAAGCCGGGTATAATGCAGACTAAACCTGGCTTTGCCCGGGTAACACCGGCACCGGATAGACCCGTAGCTAATACCCGGGTCATTCGTCGCTAAGATGTTTATGCCTCGGTTTTTCGTTAGCTGCATTATTTGTTTTGAGTTGGTCTTTTCCCTTCTTTTTTGAGTCAGACGAGAGATGATTTTAATCATTCTCCTGTGTATTTGAGGTCGGCGCAGCATATCTTCTTTTTTATAGTTTTCTGTTAGTCATCACATTTTCTGGCCATATATTTTTTTTTTTCATAGGTATCGTTCGTTTAGATATGGTGTTAGAAACAATATACATTCGGTCTCGCTACCAAGCTTGCGGACTAGCAGAATCAGAGTAAGCGCCAATGACAACCCCTATACGCATAGACGTGCTATCCTGAGCTGCTTTTTTTCACCTACTTTTTGAAAACTGGTTTGATCAATTTATAAGTCATTTATTCATTTGTTTAACACAGGTACAATACAATGGTGGTAACAAAGAGTGCGCTATGTTATGCCAGAGGGCGTACAAATGTGTGTAAGAAAGCTAGCCAAGTCTCAAAAATAAAACAAAAATAGAACAACATAAAAAAACAATTATGAATAATTGCATACTACAAACTAATTAATAATAAATAACAATAGAAACAGTATAACTGAATCTATAGCTGTTTAAAGGCATTTTTCTTGTTTTTTTGTACACACCAAGTATGATAGAACAATGGACCACAGTTTTAAGCAAACTTTATTCCAAAACAAGCCAAGAATTTCATAATCTCAAAAATTTACCATATTTCCCCTGAAAAATGAAAATAAAACAGTTTTATTTTGCTACCGAGTCAAGGTAAACGATATTACAATGTTTTAAGTTTGGGTAAACTCCGGATAATATGCGTAATCTCCGGCAGTTAACGTTTTTAAAGATAATGCCGGTTCCAGCCGGATCGGAATGAAGCCGATTGAAAACGCTAACGAAATGGAAATTGTTATTTTGGGAGATAAACGGAATAGTTATTGTTTTGAAGAGGATTTCATTTGCTTTTTTCTGATTGCCTTGATTAGGAGCCTATTTTCTAAAGTATTTAATGCGTGAGTGAGAGGTAATGCATTGGTCTGAAACTTTACTGAATATATAATATTAGGTATGTGTTTTTCTTTAGAGGATAATAATATTCTTAGATACATTTTTTGTAGTCGTTAGACGCGTCGACTTTTGCACTACAGGCAAATTTCCAGTAGTCAAGTTCGTCGAAATAAAAAGACTCTTGTTTCTGTCATTGACTTTTATGCCACGAAAGTACTTCTACCCCTATTTACCACTTTTTAGTCTTTTTTTTTGCATTTTTTTTGTTCTGCCCTTTTTAGTTGTGATATCCCAGAAAAAATCATGTCACGTAAAAATACATTGTTACTAGAAGTTGTTATGAGATCACCATGCCATCAACATAGGCCAAGAAGAAAAAACATATTATTTAAGAAGTATCAATCACGTCAATCGGCCCAGTAATCACGGAGAAGGCGTTGTACATAAATTTAAAAAAATAAAAGAATATGGCTGCTGGATATGTAACCTCCTCCTTTTTTAGAAGTCGGTTAAAAAGACATTGCCATTATATGTTCCGCAATTATTAAGCTACTGAACAATATCCTCTTAATTTAAAACTACATTACGAATAAATTACATTTATTTAATTAAGGAGAGTAAACTAACTAAATACATTATTAATTAAAAACTATTAAATAACCTAACACAAATAAGCTAACAAAAACTATAAAAAGGCATCAAAAAACTCCTCCTCAACGCTGTCAGTTGGTAATGTGTCCAAGAGACTGGCGGCGTTGCCACGTTGGCAACGCCGTCAACTAGGCGTTTCCAAATTTCCTTAAACAGGCTATGAGCACTCGGACCCCACGACCCCAGAGTTTCAACCCCAAACGGCTCGAAAATATAGTTACCACAAAGGTTTCTATATTTACGCTGCTTTAGGTTCTTTGCAGCCGCAGCGCCACCACCAGCACAGCACGACGAGCTTGGAAGATGTGATGGCGCGAGAGTATCGACGCATGTCGCGTCCCACACTAAAGGCCTACCCATCTTCCAAGGAAACAACGACATGCCGTCCGGTCTCTTGCCATCATCGCGTGCTAAGCCTAAAACAAGTTCTAAAACAGCTGGAACGCCGACGGTGACAAGAGCTGGTCGGATGATGTCGTTTATGTTCGCGTGCCGTGCAAAACGTCCCGCACTTCGGCTACATGACAGGCCGTGGTGGCCGAGGTTGTTGACAGCTTCACCACAGTGACAGCGATGAGGAGAACAGCAGGCAGCACCAAGGCGTAAAGAAGCAGCGAGGCGGAAGGTCGTGTCGTCGAACAATGTGCCTATGCTCGACGGCGGCAGTGCGTGAAGCCAAAGACCCGACTCCCACTCACCCACAGCCAGTAGACGCGCACGCTCAGCAGTAATAGTAGACGTGTTCAGTAGATTGTTCTGAACTACTCTGCAGAGTGGCTCGTCCCACCGTCTCTGGGAAAATGGATGGTCGGGTTCTTCAGTATTCGGGCAAGCGAGTTTCCAAGCATCGATAACCTCGGGGAAGCACGGCACTTCAAAATCAACCAGTGTTGAAGCCAGGATATTCTTGATTAATTTCTTAGTGCCGTGGACCGAGGATATAAAGGCCGGTAAACTGATACTGGAAACTTTACGAATTGACTATATTTCATGAATAAGCCATTTTTCGCCGAAATACCCTTGATTAATAGCTGGCAGGTTAAGTGGCAGTACTATCCGTTGCCATGGCAACTGACTGTAATTAATTATTCACACCTGTTAGAATTTATTTCGTAGGCTCTTGTACTAATGATAAATTGCTTCATTATTAAAATATTTAGTCTTTTGACTACTAAATACGACTTCATAAATTTTGTGTTTGTCCTTTTCAGGTAAGTCCTGGTTATTATGAAGATAGTGAAGTAGCTGTGATAAATAGGAAAGTGAATTTTAACTTAAAGGTTTTAACCACCTGTATTAATTGAGGTTTTGCGTCCTTAATTAGTGAAGTGAACTGTAAAAGACGACTGGATTGTGGACATCAGAAAAGCATTCGCTTTATGTCAAATACTGTTATCCGGCTGCAGGCTAGGCTTGAAGCAACGTAGTTGGGAAAAGATGCTAGGCAAATATTGATGAATTGTAAAAGATGTAAGCAACATGATTTCCTCGATCGGGATTGACGTGTAAATAATCGGTAACAAGTTTATGCCACACAGCATGTTTGCTAAGTCCTTCTGAAATCCCTCAAAGTCTCAACACAAACAAGACCGACTTAGCTTGAACATCACTCAGAAGGCCTAAAGGTGAAATAACGACAACAACCTCCTCGTAGCTGTTAGCAGAGTTCAGGCGCCGAATCATCTCTTGAACCTATTTATAGTGGGCTATTGACCTCTTCACACAATAAATCCCAAAAAAAATCCCACTTAAATTGAACAAAAGGGAACCAGCCAATATTTACACGAAACAACTAGCCATTCTTCGCGTCAATTCACCCGCCACACAAAAGATAAGTACATAATACAACTTAAATATCTTTCTTCCATTTTCTCGTCGAGAAAAACATACTATCAAAATATAATAGCTCTTATGAGAAAAACACGCGATTTTCGCCTCTAAAACAAAATAGGAAAGCGGTTACAAGTAGTTATAACTGGCTATAACTTGTTGTTTCCACTACAATCTGGTTATATCCGGAAATTACCGGACAAGTGGGAGTTTGATACAGATAAGTTTAGTGTTTTTCTTTTAGCGGGTTTCTGATTAACGTTTTCTTTAGCGGGCTGGGATTTGAATAAATAAGGATTAGATTTATTATTTACCTGCACACTTAACTATACTGCCGTGTACTTGACCACTGAACATATGTGTTGAATTAATATCTCCATAAGAATTCTTTGCAATTTGGAAAACAGGAATTTAGATAACTTTAAAAGGTTTGTTCCAAAAGTTGGATTAGCCTCGGAGTTTCTTTTCCGATATAGATCATGTTTCGTCCATATTTTTCTAAAAAACTTTCACAAAACCCGTAACACGATTCCCCTCCTACTTCTGCTTCAGAGAGATTATCAAAAGTTAAGAATATTAATAAAACCATTTTTTTATAAGCTACCCCATTTAATCGAGGTACCTATGTTTGCTTTAAAATAAAATAAAACACTTACCCATGGGAAAATCTACCTTATGTTTCATTGCTAAAGTTGATAATTGCTTGGGGTTAAAAACCAGTGGTACTCAACACTGGGCCGAGTCGGTGTGAATTTTTAAAATTACTATTTGAGTGGGCTGGTAACTGGGTTTGCAGTAATTACTGTCTGAAACCTGAAGCCTTCAGTAAGTATGTCACTGTGCCAAGTTTAGGTGATGTTTTACCTAAAAAATTCCATGTGTTATTACTTCGAAAGGAGGTAGCTCTTGCGAGATTATTAGTGAACTTTGCAACGGAATAAGTTCTGATTTTATGAGAAACTTTAACAATAAATTTTGTGATGTGTTTGATAAAGCTATAATATTGGAGATGCTCTTAAATAAATTCAGCGCACGAGGTTTTGGGATAAGAAGAGTAAAGATTGAATTTCGTATATTTCAGGCATAACTGTCAATGTACAGTCGAACACACGACAGCGGTCACACTTTGAGCTGGTTTAGCGTAGTACGGAGTTTCCATATAATAAAAAGAAAGCTAAACTGATTTCCTTACCATAGATGTGCGACTGAACGCCGAAAATTCAGGGTTGAAGGGACACCGATTTAATTAGCGATGAAAACGTGGTAACCGTCAGTGCGTCGGTGTCCCTCCCACCGTGTACACACCCAAAATGTTGGTTAGTAATTTTATAGCCAGATTTTGCAATGCAATCAACGATATCATGAACAAGCTTGCGTTCAATAAAACCAGAAATAGCGTCAGAACAAACTTTTATTTCCTCTGCAACGATATTTTGATTGCGAATTAATAGTGGGGCATCACTATTAATTCAGTTATCTCATAACCACTTCATTATTTTAAAAGCAACTGCAACTCTAAACTGAAGATATTTTCATTCCATTAAGACAGCGTTTACTGAACAAAAACCAACAAAATACGAGACAACAGATTTCATTTCCTCCATTTAATCAACTTGTGAACACAATAGAAAACCTGACCTTAGCATCTTCGACATAAAGTTGATATTGTATTGTTTTGGAGGTTTAGGTCAAAAAGGGGTCGATCGGACTTTTTACTGCTAGAAGTCACCTGTTGCAGGTACAGGGAGCTACGAACGGTTATTGTTCAATAAAAACGTACAGTATTGTGTAATGACGCCTCTAGACCGTTGGTTTCATGAATTTAAAAGCGTGTCGTGGCTCTGTATGTACATATTTATTTTAGTGGTCGTTGGTATCTTGTAACGTGATAAGTGGAGGCCTGATTTCGTGAGGCCTTATGACTGTGTTGGTGAGAGGGCGAATTTTGCAGCCGTTTTATTGTAGCCGGTTGATATCGGAAAGCGAGACGGTTAAATGTACACATCGTAAGCGTCCCTTTTGAACCAGACAGCGGCATAGACAGGTGTTATGTAGGACCCTTGAATAGTGTCATGCTTCACTGTGTTACTTTCTATGCTTGGTATATGGATTTGTAATGCAAAACTTCAATAGAACCATATTGAGATATGACTTACGTACTTAAACTCATGGCTCTTTTTCCCAGAAACTACCGACACCTCCGGCTACGTTCCCTACATATTCCTTTCGCCTCGTCAACGTTCATCCCATGTGGTCATGCACGTCGGTTGTGAGAACGTATAACGCACCTGCCTTTACTAAAGAACATCACCAATAATGACATGTCCTCTCCCCAGTACGAATCTATTACGAACTATTGCAGGATACTCGGAAAGCACGTTAGGCTGTTGGCCCCGGCTGTCATTTTAGATCTTTGACAGTAGTTTCAGGTAGTCAGTGCCTCAATAGTCTGACAACCAGTCTTACCAAGGGCGTATCGTATTACCCAGTTATTGGGTTATGGACGTCAGATAGGCAGTCGCTCCATGTGAAATACTGGTATTCAGCTGCAGTCAGACTGGAAGCCGATTCCAACATTGTTGGTAAAAGGCTAATCTCCTAAGTGTTGTTAAATAGATTGCCATTATTAACCCATTCATTCCGGACCACCCAGAAATTAGCCCAAGTTAGTTTCGTACGGAATCACGGAATTATAATAATATGTAATCAACTAAAAGCTAACACGAGTGAGGGTACTAAGTTATTCAATTATGTAGAATTACGGCTTCTATTCAAGTTTACATGTTAATTACGTTCCATTTGACGCTAGAACTTTTGGTAATGTTGGCGGGGAAGTGTTTGTGTTCACTTGAGAATGGGGAAGTCCCAATCTTTTGGTGGGTGATGTAAGACACAACAATAGTAGCTTCAATAAAAATTTGTTTAAAAAATAGGAAGTTTGATAGAGCAAAAGGTGTATCTGCGCAGTGTTCAAAAAGTGAAAAAGACTAAGTGAAAAGTAATTTATACTATTGTCAGGACTTAAAATAAAAACGAAGGTTTAAGCAAACAACAGACAACGAAACTAATATAAATTGGACTCTTATCCTTTTGAAACCCAGTACTACGCTGGGTCAAGGTCAAGATTAGTGTTAGCAGGTTAAAACCGACAAGAGGTCGACTCTACCAGCTTAGAATGTAGTCTCTAAGAGATCATTAATGATCTACCCAACAATCTACAGAAACCCAGTAACACTGCCTGGCTTGGGGATCGAACCTTCCTGGGTTCGATTCTCAATGCATCATGCAATGATCCCCATGCTCAGTATTATCGCTTACGATCACTGGACCAACCATGCAATCGTTGTCGTCTAAGCCATATCATCAACATCTGAAAGGTCACAAACGTTAATTTCCAGTCTGGTGAACAGACAGATCTTAGCACGAAAACTCTCTCAATTCTACGCGTCTGAAAAACTGACCCCAAAACACAGCAGTCCTCACAACGATACAGGCAACAAATCGGTTTGGTTAATGCGGGCGTAATTCAGAAGGGCACATAAAAAGGCCTACAATAAGGCCACTAAGCCGGCGGCCGATTGGGCCTCTCATTGTCACGTAATGTGCGCACTATATTGGCCCCTGAACAGGCCTTTTTGGTAGAAAGAGGTGGAGTTGTTGCTTGATTAAATGTAATGTTTTGAGTCTGATAATGTGGCCGTGTGCTACTTAGTTCTATACTTAGTTTAAAACAGGTGTCATAGTAACAATGAAGCTCGGTAAAACGTCTCGCCACCCCTGGGGTGTTTTACCGCTTGCTATTTTTACAAACTTGTTCGGCACGTTTCAGCATAGCCGGGCGGCAAAGTCGAACATATTTTGCACTTGGCGCACAAGGGCCGAAATGACCCAAACAAGATCCAGATTTGGTAGATGTCGAATCTATGCATACACATATGAAGATGAAAATTTGGCTGCCCGTATTGAACACACATTACCATAATATACTAATAAGAAAAACGCGAATTCACTCAGTGAATTTATAGAATAAGGACGCCGCTGGACATAATTATGTAAAAAGTAAAACGAACGGAAATGCAGCTTATACTCTACAAATACAAAAACGAGTGTACAAAACTCTCCAGTAGTGTAGGTACGATTCTCACAAATAGAGCACGAAAAAGCGAAATTCTCTCTAAAATTAGGTGAGAATGCACAAACCAGAGTATTTACCTAATAAACGAACGTATTAACAATACACTGTACAGTGGGGTGGTATCCCACCTGGTACACCCCTTTTCGCCCCTCTTCTACCCCCTAGAAATTATGTCGTCAGCCGGTTAACAGGATTCCACAATCTTTACCCGGGTATGCTGCGTTTCAAATGAAGCTTTATTTTGAAACAAATGCTACTCGCTTTCGAAATAGGATTTGTTCCTGGATGCTGTGGCTTGCGGTTTAGTTGGATTTTTGGGATAGTATTCCTTTTATTTCGTTAGATGTTTATTGGGTTTCAAGTAGGAAAATGAGGGAAGGAGAAGTGCAGGTTACTGCTTTTACGGTTTTTAAAATACAATACCTAACTAATTAACTGTCTCAAAAGTGCACTAAAATCTGTGGAAGCTTTTACATACATTTATGTTAATACAAGGTAAGAGGGACACCGACGCACAAATGGGGGTTCAGAATGATGTACCGAATAGGCACGTGGTAACCGTGGTCGCAGTGATAACAGGTGGACTAAGGCTGTCACCGAATGGCGGCCAAGAACTGGCAAAAGGAACGTGGGTCGTCCGGCGGCGAGATGGGCAGACGACATAGTTGCCATAGGAGGAAAAACCTGGATGAGGCTGGCACATGACCGGGGAGATTAGCACAAGAAAAGAGAGGCCTATACCCAGCAGTGGGTGAGTTCGGGCTGTGGATGAGTGTGTGGGTGAACCGTGGTCTGTCATTGGTTCTGCCACTACGGCTTGCGTTTGTCACCTTGGAATCGTACCTCGAATATTCGATTTTGAGTTTAAATAGCTTAACGTGTGTAACAGTCTCTCCATAATTATGTTCATTCTACTTGTAACTAGTTGTACGTTTGTGTGTTCACACAAAACTTTCCCCAAGAGCACAGTTTCCTTCGTCTTAATTCCTAACTTCCATCGTTACGAACAGAAATGTTTTCATCTAAATACTTGGGTCCAAAACTGCTTGTTCACCGAGTTTTTTTCGCCAGTGTTTTGGACATTTCTTGTTTTCGGCACGACGATGTAATTTGGCACTTTTTCGCAAATCATCTGGGCTAAGCATTGGGGTGAAGATTCGACACAGACGCCCCCTGGGGAATTTCTAATGAAACTTGTTTACTCCCGGCGCCGGTGGCGACACCTGACGGTTTTAAAATGAACTAATTAAAGGAGGCTGCGCAACATAAAGTGCTATAAAATGTAGAACGTAACATTTTTATGAGATTTGCTTCGAAAAAAATAAGGAGATGTTTTTCTTAGAGAGAAATAAAGTTGTTTTGGGTCCGCTGTTATTAATACAATTTCTTTGGCGTAGTTTGTTTAGGAACGGCTACTTAATTATATTTTTACGTACTTATTATAGGTAGGTATTTGAGGCCGAATTTCAAAGTTCTTCGCGTTCTTCCTTAAAGTCATTTTCTATCCATCAAAATTAGTTAATAGTCTATCGAAACTTGATAGATTCAATAAATTGGCTTGTCACTTAGCTACTCTATCCAATTATTACTTTCATCGTTCTTCATTTGAATACTTTGGTACAAAAACATTGAAATATCTGTCTCGTCTTAAACATTTTAAACATTACTCCCCTCTTAAGATCCATCCAACCAATTATTTACATGTATCTTCCCCTCTGAATACAAAACAAAGATATAACTCAGCCATTCGAATAAAGGAATGTTCTGACGTATGCTAAATAGAATAAAACGCAAAAGATTCTGTACGTGGTGCGTTTTATTTCTTCTCTTTACAAAGTAGGTAATAGGTATGTTTCAAATTGATTTTGTGTAAATTAATGTTGACTATTTTTGTAAACGGTATATTAATAATCTGCTTTTTTAAGACAAATTTTATGATTGGACAGTCAACTGCATGTATGTCGGTCAATTTCACATGACAATAACGCCTTTATTTCTAAGTTGTAAGGATAAAATTTTCGTAGTTCAAGTGTTACCATTGACGTGCTGTTGACTGCTTCTAATTATAAGGTAGCTTCGTACCTAAATTATGTTTTATTCTGATTTGACCAGTAAAACTCTTGTACAACAGTGATAAAATTTTATGTAATACAAAACCTACACATACCTCGATGGTATTTAGTACACAGAAGCAACAAATCCATTCCTCTTACCGTTCGATTAAAACTTCTCCGATACATGCGCATTCTTTCAAATAGGAATCTGCGTAACATTACACGAGCGCCATGTTTTATTGCTATTGATTCACATAAAAAGTCACCGAACATCGGCAGTAAATGACTTCCTTAAATACAATACGGTTTTAACGGAGAGGAAAAGTTATATTTACTGAGAAATATAAAGATTTAAGATTCTAAAAACCGGCCAAGTGCTAGTCGTTTTATTTTTTCATAATTTTTTATCACGTTTGTGTACCGTTTCGTAGAAGACATCACATCATCAGCATTCTCCAAACAACTGTGTGCTGACAACTGTCTCAGAGTAAAATGGCTAAGACATACTCGACAGACGGACAGGACGAATCTATAAGGGTTCCGTTTTAGCTATTTGGCTACGGAACCGTAACAACTGATCTAACTCTAAGCTATTGATATGCTGCTATAGCTGTGTGTAATCAATGTATTTACTATATAGTATAATAATTATCGGAATTAATAACATATCTCTTAAAAGCCACTGCCTTGTCTGACTAGTAGTTGCAAGCGTTACGGCTGGGCATGTGGTTATAGGTTCGATTCCTGTTATTGAGATTTTCCATCAGGGATTTGTCAGTAGCAGCCTGGAGTTAGCATATGAATTGGTAACATAACATTCCCTTTTTTGGACAGTCGGGTAAAAAGTACTGCTCACTATTACATGAAACTTAAAATATAACCTAAACTGTCTAACACTTTGATGACTACAAAACTGCTACTAAAAGGTAAAAGGCCTACCTTAAAATCTGTTTGTCAGTCATTTAACATGTGACGAGTTAGGCGCGTACCTATATAGTTAAGGTACGTCTAACTCGTCACAAAGACTAGCTTTATTAAATTCTAAACCCATTTTGCATGACTTACAAATGTTTTGTTCCCATACCTACCTGGATAACAATAGTAGGTAATGTGATATGTTTACTAGACAAGCATTGTTCTCTTTTCGACCGAAATACATACAAACGAGAGCCCTGCATATAAAAGTCTATGTATTTACGTAACAGTAACTTGTAAGCCGCACCGGCAACATCTAGAGGTTTCAGTAACAAAAAGTATTTGGCTACAAAATTGCGTTAACCGCCTGTCACGTGTCGCTTCTGCCAAAGTTTATGTACAGACGCCAGCCAGTACATCAAGGTACTACAATCTGTCAATATTCTTTAATCGATTTTCAATGTTAACGCTTAAGCAAAAGGTTTAAAGTTGATTGGGAAATTCGACAGTTTCGGGTAGCTTGGTGTTCTGACGTCTGTACTTATGTCATTTTTGTCGTCTTACGAGTAAACGGTGACACGCTTCGTTCGAACGTAAAGTGTTGACAACCTCGTCTAGCAGCGGCTGCCGAAGCGTCGCCGTGTTCTGTGGTGACTTAGATGTTGGTATACCTATTGTTCTTTTATCCAAGAAGACAAAACGAGTCGGCGGGATACATTTTAATGATGAATTTGAGTACCTATCAAAATTGGTATACAGTAAAAGAAAAACTTTCTTTTTATCACTTTCATTTATGGTGAAAAATCGTTTGAAAACGCTAAAAACGGAACTCAAAAAGACAAAAATACGTTTCTTTCTCTCAATTCTCGTAATTTCATAGACGTTTTGCAAGGTGTTCCGTATCAGGCGCACCTCCCCTCTAACGAGCTGTCACACAGATAGGCATCTGAAACGAAGTTGAATTATTGTTCCAACTTCCCCTGATTTTAGTTATATGAGTATTACAGGAGATATTATGTATGTAGGTGGATGTAATTCGCGTGAGAGGGAGATAAATAATGCGTAAATTAGAATTGTTTGGAAACTGGCAACATTGGGGTATGTTTGTGTGATTGCAACACTGAGCTGTCAAATTAAAATGTCATTCCTTACAGGCGTCACTAGTTGGTTCACATTTGCATTAGGTAAGCAGTGAGTCAAGTTTGTCGTCTATACGTGGCGCTTCAGTCTTCACACTGTCTCTTGGACTGACGTTTGAATTTACTAACTAAATTGGGGTTGAAACATGGGGTCCAAGTGCCGCCCACCTAGTATTTCAGGACATCGCCAAACGGTTGGTCGACTCCTCTCGTGACCAGAGGGCTGGCCTATTTACTGGTCAAAGAATTCGCATTGCCATCCAACGTGGCAATGCTGCCAGCCTTCTGGGCACTGTTTCCAAATTGACAGCAATGCGGACGAATTGTTTGACACCGTTAGTCGCTCTTCTTCTTCTTAGCGTGTCGATAGCAATCTAAATTGTGTCGGCCCAGAACTGAGCTACTAGTTTGGTGCTTTCGGTAGCGTCCATCAGTTCCTATCGTTCTTCTGCTTTTGATAAACTTAAGTACTAATTGAACGAAACTCGATACTTAACTAAATCAGTAATAAGTGATTGCTACTAGTAGAAAGAGTAAGAGTGAGTTTTACTTTCATAATAATTATCTAATATGAGGTCATAAGATTGATAACTTAACTAACTCCAGGTTAACTTTAATCCACTCCTACCACAGCTCCCACTTGCTCTGGCATCGACTGTTTCCCTCAAAACAGCCACGAAAACATTTGTATGACCTATTTCTTATCTGCAAACTTTCGCCCACGTCGACGTGAAAGTTCACAAAAGACAATCATAGACAAATATCTTACGTCAATACCATTATTTGTGGAAAGTAAATCCCCTACCTATTTGGAGATCGTAAGCGGCTTACAGGTACACCCAATATTCTCTCATATTCGTGAATCAGCAAGTTCCTAACATTTAATATAATAAAATAACATCTTGCCGTTTATACAAACAGTGTCTGTGACAGCCCTAAAAAGAAAAATTATCACCTGTCACATATACAGGACGTTACAAAAAATAACACATTCGCTAAAACGCACATTGTCGCGTAAAATCGCGCAAAAACGCGCCGCGTCGCGGATTAGGGCGGCGGGGAGGGGGGAGATTGTCGGCTGTTAGACAAATGGTGTGCTTACTTAGCCGTCTGCGTTTTTTCACTCAGACTTACATTTCGGCGGCAGTTTGTACGAATTGTGTCGATTTGATAGTTTTTCCGGATAATCAATGTTCTTATTTTGTTGAAGTATGAGCTGGATCTGGCTGGAGGAAGGTGGTGTTGAATTGTTCAATCAGTTTTAGAATTTTGGTTACTGTGTTTATAAGTTAGTTTGCAAACAAAGAATATTGCGTAGAAGACATGAAGACGTTTTCATTTTGGTTACTGTTGATAAAAAGGATAAAATATTTTTAAATGTATAATTTTGTAATTGTAAATGATATTCATTTATTTAACTAGACTTCTAAGTGACCTTGCGGCTAAGGTACTACACAATATTACATCATGACATTTTTCGGTATCGGTTGGAACATTAAAACAGACGTCTTCTACGATTTACTCAACATAAAAAAAATAATTCAACAAACCTTTCAACAGGTCTCTGGGCACTTCAAAAACACCCTCTCGCAAACTTACTCCATTATTTAGTATCAACCTGTATATTTGGCCAACCGCATGGTATTAAACCTTGCTTACTGAACAATAAAGTCTGGATTTGACTGCGCAACTGTAAGCAGTTTACGTCCTTAGGGAATTGAGCCAAAGTTTAGCCATTTTGAGGTAAGAAGAGAGTATTAGTTCGACAAGTTTAGGAGGTTTTCAAGTTATCTCGAGCGTTTAAATGGTGTTGAGGTAAAATGGACCGTTTTACTGGGTGTTAAGATTGAATTTGAGGGGTTTTTGTCAAATAGGGTTGACAAACAAAATTTGTACGCAGTGGAGTGCTGACTCAACGAATGTGCTTCGTGTTTATTTTAATTGGTGATTGTTTTTGTGGAGCGTTTATCGAGCTCTCGAGCTATGTAGTTCGAATTGAAGTCGCTGTAGCTCGATTTAAAGTCGCTAATATAGCTCGACTGCTCGATTGGAAGTCGGGACATGTCGGCGAGTGCTTTGAGTTCATCTGCTTGATGGCAGTGCGGATTGAATTGTTATTGTCTTACGTGTTGAGTAGCTGTTGTTTAGATTAAATTAAAGATGTACGATACAGTTTTGTTGTTGTGCTGTCATTTGGACTTAGGAAATTATGCTACAATGTTTTCCGGTAAAAACGTTATCGCCCACCCCCGTCGTTAGACAAGAGGTACCAGGATGTATCGGAAAGGCAACCGGGAACAGTTTGTCTCCTAATGGTACGGTCTTTCTTCTCAAATCCGTTTCCCCAAAACAAAATTTCTTACAGCCACTAACAATACTGATCTAGGTTTAGCTATGACAGTGAAACAGTTACGGTGTTTTGAAGATAAATAAGATAGTTCAGTGTTTCATACGATTGTATTCTGCGATATTTGGGTCACAAGTGTATTGCTTAACTATTGATATTAATTACAACTGAAGTTACGTATATTATACAAGTATTTCTAAGTAAATGTTGAATCTAAATAAGCAGAATTGTGAACATTCTACAACAGTTGCCAAGTTCTTGACAAGTTTATTTGATAACTTATACATTACTATAAAGTTGATTAAGACAAATGTTATTACATTAGTATTATTAGATTACAAATACCTAATCAAATTTTATGAATTAATTTCAAGATACTCACACTGACTAGAAAGGCTCAAAATTAAATAATTTCTCCCTCTGTATCTATACATATAAAATTCAAAGTCCTGACTGACTGACTGACTTATATATCAAAGCACAGCCCAAACCACTGGTCCTAGAGACATGAAATTTGGAGGGTGTATTCTTTGTAAAGAGTAGGTATCCACTAAGAAAGGGTTTTTCGAAATTCCACCCCTAAGAGGGTGAAATGGGGTGTTGAATTTTCTATGAAACTTTTTATTCTCCGAGTCGATTGACTTGAAAATGTGTCTACATATACTTCAGTTAAAATGATGAGATACGTGTATCACAGTTTTTCCAAAATCATCCCCCAATTTAAAATTCCATGTCCTGACTGGCTGACTGATATACCAACGCACAGCCCAAACCGCTGGTCTTAGAGACATGAAATTTGGAGAATGTATTCTTTGTGGAGAGTAAATATTCACTAAGAAAGGGTTTTTTCGAAATTCCACCCCTAAGAGGGTGAAATGGGGTGTTGAATTTTCTATGAAACTTTTTATTCTCCGAGTCGATTGACTTGAAAATGTGTCTACATATACTTCAGTTAAAATGATGAGATACGTGTATCACAGTTTTTCCAAAATCATCCCCCAATTTAAAATTCAATATCCTGACTGGCTGACTGATACGTCAACGCACAGCCCAAACCACTGGTCCTAGAGACATGAAATTTGGACAGTGTACTCTTTGTGAAGAGTAGGTATCCATTAAGAAAGGGTTTTTTGAAATTCCACCCCTGATAGGGTGGAATGGGGTTTTGAATTTAATGTGAAACTTTTTATTCTCGGAGTCGATTGACTTGAAAATGTGTCTACATATACTTCAGTTAAAATGATGAGACACGTGTATCACAGTTTTTCCAAAATCATCCCCCAATTTAAAATTCCATGTCCTGACTGGCTGACTGAAATAACAACGCACAGCCCAAACCGCGGGTCCCAAAGATATAAAAATTGGAGGGTGTATTCTTTGTAAAGAGTAAGTTTCAGTTTTTTGAAATTCCTACCCCATTTTTTTTTTTTTTCGGATCGGACTTCGTCAAATGACCCCACTCTGGGCGGAGCGGAAGGGAGTTCAGACTTGTACTGACTAAAACCCATCCATGTTCCTTCTTTGCCCTTTGTGTTCCAGGGCCACGGTATCTCTTTCGAACAGTCCCGCAGCCCTGGCAGGCATCGGCCCTTGCAGACCCCTACATCGTTGCTGACATCTCTTTGAGGCGCGCGTGGAACACGAACGCGCCGTCGACACGGCCTGTCGTCATAAGACGGCCGGACGGCGACCTAGCCCATAGCTCGCCGTCCACAGGCCCGCGCCTACGGTGGCCGGGAGCCACCACGTGACCCCCGACGCCCAGGGCGTCTTCCGCGGCGGCTGGGACGTGAGGTTCTTTCCCTCTCACGTCCCGCCACCTCCTTCAATAGCATGACTGCTTCGCAGAAGGAGGTGACGGCTTCCCATTCCCTCTCGCTCCGGACCATGGCTTGAACCAGGGCCGGACGCGAGAGATCGCCGCCACGAGGACACGACGGTGCTCCGCCCAAGCGGGGCAGACCTCCACGGTGTGCTCCACCGTGTCCTCCGGACGATCCTCGCAATGGAAACACCCGGGCGTTTCCTCCCGCCCAATTCCTACCCCTTAGAAGGTGAAATAGGGTGTTGAATTTTCTGTGAAACTTTTTACTCTCGGGGTCGATTGACTTGAAAATTTGTGTACATAATCTTCAGATAAAATCCAGTAAAACCGATGTCCAATCTCAAACCAAGGTATCAATATTTCACGTATCTAATTTAATTGATATAACTTTAAACTAATAATTGCAAGTTATAAGCAAGTACATGTGAATCTATGCATGTATTATAGATAGATACATAGATTACTTATTATCCCAGAAGTAAGATCCCGTGGGCAATTCCCTAACTCCACGCGGGCGAAGCCGCGGGCATAAGCTAGTATTATAATAACATAGCAAACCTTTTAGTTTAATTTAGCTGCTGTCACAGGCCTTGTCCTCAGATTTACTAATTTTAGAATGAGATACCAGAATCCTAGGAATACTCACTTTTGGACATTTGGCCTGTGTCACCGTCTTGAGAGTTGTACTGTTTAACTTAGCCGATAGTAAACTGCAAATTAAAATAAATGGAACAAAGTTTTTTTGTGTTCTTAAAACACAAAGCAAATTCGCTAAACACATGTCAGAACTTTCCTTTTACACGCCACTCTCAATTGAGCACTAACCCTTAAAAGCTCATAAGCGGATCCAGGCAGCACCACTGCGCCAGTGTATAACGAGTGGCGCAAACGCGTCTACACGCTGGCCCACAATGGCAGGCTTTGAACCAGGAATTTTAATGAACGTCGATGTCATTACGACGAGGTGCGGTGTGGAGGTCTGCTCAGGAATTCCGCTCTGATTTCATCCTCCGTATGTGTTTGTGGGTAGATATTGTTTTGTTGACAATGGGAAGAATGTTAGGTGGTAGTATTGTCTTCAGGTATTACACATTTACCCCCACTTGCTAAGGCCGACGTCTTTAAATTTAAAAGTACTTTGTCGAAGCGTAATTTCTGTGGCTACCACATAACTGTCAAACTAGCAGTAGATGGAGACGGGAACATGTCTAAGTCAAAGATCTACTGAGTGACATCTATAGACCTCGGCTTTGGTTCACATGATCACAGTTCAAATTAAATTATAGGTAGCAGAGTGATCAAATAGAAGCAAAAAAATTTTATTTTAGTAGCTCGAGGCTCAAATTCCATCGCAATATGTATTATTTTATCAATGATTGATAAACTGAGGATGCGTTATTGGGTCCAGAAACTTGAAATTTTGCGCTAAGTTCTTTATATCATGAAAGTGCGAAAATTCATCCCGTATAGAGATAAAAATAAAAGCCCGTCAATCCGTCATGTTAGTCGATGCGAAATCCCATCGGTCATACACGCGACTTGTAGCTGGATACGCCTGTTTTTTTACTGCTAAAGTCCTTTAAAACGTAAAACACATGAAGCAATTTTTATAAAGCTTTCAACGACTGAGCATCCCGTATCTGTAGCCGTTATTTACTACTGACCACCTTATCGGGGCGAATAATAAAATGAATGTGCACCCGCCATTTTAAAATTAACGACATCATCAATAAGGTCTCTTCAAATGAGTATTATTTTCATATCTGTTTGGAAGGGTGTTGGGAAAGGTTCGTAATTAAATTGATATCATGGGGGCTTTATGTCGAAAGGGGATCCCTAAAGGCCTTTATGGCACTAAAACTCAAAACTATGAAATGAGGTAAAAACTACGGGAATCGATTACGAATAGAGTCTGTTCGTTTAAAAGTATTTGTTTGCCATTAAAGCATATTATTATTTAAGTGCTTCTGCATAGTCTAAAAATAAAACTGTAACCTAATCCTTTTTTTCTGCAATGCTCTGCTATTACGAATTGTTTCTTCATTTAATAGCATGTGATTGACGTATTCATACATAAATACTTCACTAAAATGGCTTGATATTAGTGGCAATTCTGGTTTAGTTACTCTTGCACAATTTCGGAAATAATTTATTTTGCCCGTTACTAAGACTTATTTCAAAACCTAACATCTAAGCCCATTCATAAATATCTAAAAATCAAGCCCTCCTACAAGAACAATCCAAGTGCTATAATAAAATAAAGCGAGTGAAACTGAAAATTTACTCAAACGTAAAAAGGCGGGGTGGTTCGCATTTCAGCTTTTTAATTCTCCTTTGAGGCGCGTCCAGACACAAAGTTAGTCGCAAATCGCATTACAGTCTGCCTTTGTCAAGGCGTGTCTGATGCAGGCTCTATACCACTTCGTGTTCGCCATGCCAGTTTGTCCTTTGATTTGCTGAAGGCATGACAATTTAGATTTCGTTTTAAACAAACATTACCCGTGTATAAAGTGATTGTAAAATACAGGCCGTATATTTTGAGGAGTTATCAGGTATTTTAATAATAAAGAGAAATGTTTTCCACCCAAGGATAATAAACTGTGATATCTTAAGTATTGCCTTTCGCACTCAATACAACATAACGATAAAAGTAAATCAATAATTACACCTAATCCTCGTTTCTACAGCTACAAGGTGTAATCACGATGTAATAGCAATGGCAGTAAAAAATGTAGTAACCAGAGAACAATTTCCCCGAGCGCCTGATAATTTTCTTATAGCAACGAGTGTCAGTATTGTTATTGCAGCCATAATTTTCAGGCGCTTATTTGATACTGGCCTAATATTTCTGAATTGTAAGGGTATTTTATGGTATAAATGGCTGCTGTTATGTTAGGATAATGGGGTCCCCTATAGCATTGCTAACTATTTTGCCGTAGTATGTTTTCTCTGTTGTGCTAGCATATTTCGCATTCTTTCTTGTACTAGATATTGAGTATTAACAAACTCGACACGTGTGTTTTCGTTTCCATTAAAGGAATAACCTTTACATATATTTTTGGATAATTTTCCTTAACTTAGGTAAAAGCAAACAAAAGTGGCTTAACTCAAACCTGTAAACAAAAAGTTGTTATTTTTAGCAGATCCAGAAATACGAAGTTCCAAATAGTAACGGCTTTAAGCTCAGTGTATACATACATAGATTATCCAGAACATATTATCGATTCAGACAGTATGGCGGTGCGTGGCGGACGTATACGCCGAAATAGGTCGGACAGTAGAACCCTCATCTCACTCGGCTTCATAATTACTTCTCCACGTTAAATTTTCATTGCCCTCTCCGTAATAATATGAATATTAAAGTAAAAGGTCGGAACTAGTGATGTGTAACGACTCCAGTCCCGCCACACGTGTCCCGATTTTCCGGGAGTTTAATTCCGGCATGACGTCTCGTTGGGGACGCTCAAATATTCCGTTTTCTAAATGTCGCGGTTCCAAGCTTTATATTTTGTGTTTTTGATCCGTTGGTGTTGACTGGCTTTGTTATTCATTAATCCACATACGAAGCCTTACTTTCATCATGTGTGTTGGGAATATGTTTTACGTCTTCTTTTTGGGAATATGCGGAGTATGTTAACTTTTGAGGTCACGATATTTCTTTGAACATCTGTTTTGTTTTGCATGTAACGGGGTGTGTTACCCCTATCAAAATATCGCCTACTTGTTGTTTGGTTGAAAGTTCAAAGCAAAAGTAATATTATTGTGGAGCTTTTGAATTTTTACCTTAATAAAAGCTATCACGTATTTTGGTTGCCTAAATCAACGATACATTCTTTCGACAGCATTCGTTTAAGTAAAAATTATTGAATCATATGCTTATTTAGCTAATTCTAATTACAAATGAAAATTAAATTTCCATGTCGAAGAACAAATCCTTTTATACTTTTGTTTTCACACCGAAATCCCGTAATGTCCCGCGTAGTTACAACACTACGGAGTACTTATTATAATATTAATTAAATTACGTTTTAGTGCCTAGTTTTACATTTTGTACTCTTGTTTTACTTTACTCTTTGAAAATGATTGTGTTCATTGTTATTTTAACCCTTACTTCACCTGTTGGGGTAATAATGTGGCCACTGTTCAGCTTTCAGTGTTTTGCTTTCGATAAACTAAAAGCATTATTTACCAAATAGTTTCTAGATTATGGGTTTGCGGTAAAATAGTTTTAGACTCGAACATAATATATTCATCTGATAGTAAAGCTGTTTTAACTTCCAAAGCTTGGTACAAGCGCCTGAATATTTCGACACAAACGCATTCTGCAGCAACAAGCATGTCTGTGTGATGCTATAACAAACGAGCAGGCGTGTCGACCGTTTAATATTATACGTTTAGCGCTTAACCACACAATGTGTAGGGGTTAGTTAAGTTATATATATAAGTATATCCTATATCTACAGCAAGGTTTTAATTGTATCTTAAAGTAATAAGGGAGCAATGTTAAATGAACAAAAATGGAAAAAAGAAAATAACTAATCCCTATGTTTTAACCAATGTTTGATGAGCACTGAAAACGCGAAAAAATGAACTTTATTAAAAATGTCTTTTTAATTATTCCCTAACGAACTCGTCCCTCAGAACAAACGTTACATTGTAAACATGAGCGTAATCTCAAATAACAATAGCCAATAGCGAAGCCTCGTCAAAGTTAACCCTGTGACCGCCGCCGTATTTATTTACCATCGCTAATCCGCCGTGTTGGTACGACCGCCCCCGACCAATTTAAAGAGAACAAGCCTAATCCGCCCTTTGTAATGACCCAACTTGGGGTTTTAACCCTTTCAAATACGTAGGTACGACTTTTTTCACCCCTTTGAATTTATACCAGTTAATTTTTTATTGTACCACTTTATGTGAGAATGTCGCTACGATTATTGCGTGACGTTTCCGAAGTTTGGCGGAAACACCCGAAGTTTAGTCTCGGGTTGATAGTAAGGGTTGTGTTGGTATGTCAGGGGCGCGGTGATTATGTGGTATTAATTAAAACTTGTTGTTTATGAGTGTGGATTAAGGATTTTATGTTTGTGTTTTAGAAACTAATGTTAGTGTGTTTAGTTTTTACTTTTAATACCAATATTTTTGATGTTTTATGTCCAGGGATTACAAAATAAACTAATATATTTTAGGAACCATGGAGGTCAGTTTATAATAATCATCATAATTCTCTTGCCCTTATCCCAATTAACTTGGGGTCGTTGCAGCATGTCTTCTTCTTCCATACTTTTCTGTAACTCGTCATCTGTGCCTGACAGGGTCCATGTGAACTATAATATTATTTAAAATCTTGAAAAACACATAACGTGATATTCGATAAAGAATTGAATTGAATTTCATCAGACACCTCTTTTCTATCCATATTATTTTTCACACAGTTCAATCATCTTTTGGTATTATAGCCATCAACATTCACACTTCAGCTTTCCTCTCGACGTGCGACGTTTACCTCTTGAAGGTCAGTTTATATCTCTTACTAATAGCAAAATAAAATAAAAGGTACCACATCATACTAAATATCACAGATATACATTTCACGACGGCCGAAAGTCGATCACATTCACCCCTAAACACATGTAATACAAAAAATTCAAGACTTAATCCCTTACTCGTACTCACCTACTTTCAAAGTGACCAAAAGAAGCCAAGTTTTTCGGTTCGATAAACCCTAAACAACCCTTACACCTTCATCACAAGGTTGAAATTCCAGTGGTTTCGTGTTTTAGCTTGTGGTTAGAAAAGTGGCCGTCTTTGAATGACACTCGACACAAAGGGCACAGGGCACCTCTTGTGCGTTCACGGGTACTTTTAAATACTGACCTTGACACGTCGTCTTTGTAACTAAGAACTGAAGATCTTTTTAATTTTGAAAGTATACAGCAAAAGATCGGATCTTTTTGTCAATGCTGAATCCGTAGAAAAAATATTATTTCGAGGAAATGGATCTGCCTCGAGTCTTTTTAGATAAAAAATAAACAATTATTGACACTTCGTTACTAGGAGGGACGTTATATAGGGACAAAGGTCCAGTTCTGAAAACTATGATATAATTTCAGAGTTAAAATTTGTAAGAGTAATAAGAAATTCAATTCAATTTTATTTCAGATAAATTACATTATAATTATCCTTACAAGTTTTTTAAATAATATA
This sequence comes from Noctua comes, assembly GCA_963082995.1. Lineage (NCBI taxonomy): Eukaryota > Metazoa > Arthropoda > Insecta > Lepidoptera > Noctuidae > Noctua > Noctua comes. The sequence continues at coordinate 567,064 of OY720288.1, forward strand.
ATACACAAACAAACAACACAACAATGACAACAAATAGATACAAACAATGGAAACATTGGATTAGGACCGCACTACTCGTGCATGGAGTTTTGTCCAATGCTCCATGAAGGAGCACTCCATGTCCATTCTCCCACCAATGAGCTACAGGAAGCTGTGAAAGGAATTGTCTAATCTGAATTAAAAGGCATGATGGCGCAAAGTTCCATTTCTAAGGAAAATAGGTCTGATATTATGTTGAGTTATAAATTTAATACTCAAAGTAAAAGCAGAAATCTATGTAGATAGTTACAAAACTATACATCTGTTAGTACAACTAAACAGACCCAAAACACACAAAACTTGAACCTCGCGCACAAAACAGAACTTTCCACACCTATGCTAGGTGCGCTATACGTAGGTCTTAAACTCAAAGATGGCGGCGACACCGAGGATCTACAGATCGTGTTGAACTTACAATCACACTTGTGACACTTTCAAACAAAGGCTGTTCAAGATATACTGTAGAAAGATGTGCGGTGCTATAAATAGTTTGCAGCAGTATTTGATGCACAAGAAAAGAGAGGGCTATACTCAGCAGTGGGTGCACTCAGGCTGTGGATGATGATGATTATGATGATACAAGTTTAAAGATTTGTAGTGAGATGTTTTAGAAACGTTCTAGTGAAAGTAGTGAGAGAAGATAATAATGTGATGTTCATACTAACTCATAGCGTGCTCAGAGCCAGTCAGCACAGTAAATAGCTAGATTGGCTAGAGCTGTGTGTGGGTCGCCCTTCAGTAGGTAGGTACTAGGTTTCATGAGTTTAAGGGCATCCTGAAAAACAGCATCTAGGCCATACAACATTAATTTCTCCTCGTGTGAACCCTTGTCATCAACAGTGTAGCAAGTAAAGCAGTTCGGGATTGGTTTTTACTATGTCAACAAATTCACTTGCGAACGTCATGGAGCGGTAATTTTGGTTTTATTTGATAGTTAACTACTAATTTATAGCTTCGCCAGCACTGCAGCAAGCTCCTTAAAGCTCGCAAGTGGCAACTACCGACGAATCCTCAGTGATAAAGCGACGAAGACAAAAGAAGACACGACGAATCGCAAACGTTCGTGTCGCTTTGTACGGCGACGTCGCCTTGTCGCTTTGTCGTATTGTCGCTATCTTCGACGCTTCGACTATACTTTACTGCCGACGTTTGTTTTATTGGATCTTGTTTAATACCGCCAGAAGGAAATATAGTTTTTAAAATTTTATGAAATTTTAGTTTGAAGAAGCATTAGGAGACAAAAAGGATTATCAGTTAAAGATAAAACCAAAATAGAACGCAGGCAATATTAAAAAGCATAATATTCCAAAGATCAGGCTGACACATAGTTTCAAAGGCATATTGTGTGCTACTTTATACCCAAAATATCAGACAGACCTAGAATCAAAAACCATTAAAAATAAACCACCAATACTGAAACATTCATCGAACCCACAAAAAAAAACAGAAAGCACTCCCGATTCACAGATATACCACAAAAATACAAAATCAAGAAATGTATCTTAAAAAAATCAACACATACGTGTATTTGTGAGACATTATTCATAAATGCAAATACGGGCTTAGCAGCGACTCCGTGGGGATTCGCACGGGATCGCACGAGATCGGAGGAGATCGGGGATGATCGTTAGAAATCGGGGATCGCGGTGGATGGCGCTGCTAAATGACGCGAAGTCTTTGCATCTTGGGATTCGTGGATTATTGAATATTTTTAAGCTGAGGGACGTGTTTACAATGCGATCGTCGGATGCTCCCGTTGAAAAGGTTTTGAGTGATGTGTTTATTTGGATGGCTCTGGAAAAGTAAGATAGCGGTTAGAAATTTCATCGGTCGGTAATGGATTTTATATCGGAACTTATTGACGACTAGCTGTTGCCCGCGACTTCGTTCGCGTGGAAATTTGGGTGTGCATGTGTGAGACTGCCTCGTTGGTCTAGTGGTCGCAAGCGCGACTACTAAGCGTGGGGACCGATACCCGGGTCGGGCAGTGTTAAAAAAAAATGTTTATTTCAATTACATAAAGTTATCACACACATGATTTGGAGATCACCTTTTAAGCAAGGAGATGCTTGTGTTAGGGGGCGTCCATTAATTACGTGAGGTGATTTTTCGACACCCCTCCCCCCCTGGTGGGATGCGTGAGATTTAGCTTGACCCCCTCATCTCTCTCCTAATCTCACGTGAGATTTATCAAAATGAGATTGGGTGATATTTAGCGCGAATCTGGATTTTTGCCCGGTTGACGGCAATAGGCTCACCCCCTACTGCATGGGACTTCAATATAACTGTCGAAATGTTTGTGTACGATAGGTACACGTCTGTCCAACTCTTCGGGGCTTTAAGGCGTGACGTAATGTTATGTGTAAGAAATGACTTCCAGATCAAAAGGTGATAATGTACTGATGACTACAAAAGGCGTCCTTTTGGGCTGTAATTCTGGGCGGCAGAGATCCGAAACAAAATTAAATGGCGTTGAGGCGACGATAATATGGCTTCAAAAATCGGTGTATTTTAGCGCTATACAACTTTTTTTCAAAGTGAACATTGTTTAGCGCTTTTTATTCTAATACTGTTCTGTATACAGCATTAAATGACTTTTTGCGAGAGCCCTTAGACCTCCTTAATTCGGCCCTGTCGCAAAATCCGTTCTTAGCGAACGTCTACTAACTATAAACTACCTCACTGCCAAATATCAAGTTTGGAGCACAAAAAGTTAAGGACTTTCATCCAAACTTGCGAGAGCCCTTAGGCCTCCTTAACCCGGCCCTGTCGCAAAATCCGTTCTAAGCGAACGTCTACTAACTATAAAGTACTTCCCTGCCAAATTTCAAGTTTGTAGCACAAAAAATGACGGACTTCCATACAAACTTGCGAGAGCCCTTAGATCTCCTTAATCCGGCCCTGTTGCAAAATCCGTTCCTAACGAACGTCTGCTAACTATTAACTACTTCCCTGCCAAATTTCAAGTTTGTAGCACAAAAAATGAAGGACTTTCATACAAACTTGCGAGAGCCCTTAGACCTTCTTAATCCGGCCCTGTCGCAAAATCCGTTCCTAGCGGACGTCTACTAACTATAAACTACCTCCCTGCCAAATTTCATCAATTTTAATAACTTAATTTTCCATTCAATAAACATCCAGTTTCCACGCACTAACATCGAACCAAACAGCTCTAAAAATAGTCCAAAACTCACCCATAAAGAGTCAAAGTCACCTTGAGACATTGTTATTGTGTAGCTCTAGCAATTTGCCTCCTATAACGTCCCTGCCGACTTTAAGAACACCCCTATTATAAGCCAATAGGATATCGTACGCGCTCCGATAGTTTGGCGGAAGTGTTTTCCAAATTGTATAAGGCTTTAAAAATAGCAAGGATGGTTGCTAAGGGGAGCGAAATTGGTATTGTTATGGAATAAATTGGTGACTGTTATTTTCTTGAAGGGTTTCGTTACGATTTTGTTGAGGATTTTTTGTTTATTTTATGTAGCTATTTTGTGAACGTTGCATTAAATTGATTGTATTTTTGGAAAAAGTTTCAGATTATTGGACCACAAATTGATTTAAAACCTTTGCGGTTTCTGGACAAGAAAAGGCCGCTATCAATCAAAATATCTGACTATACTGAGAGATTTTCTCAAATGGTTGTGCTAGTGAATTTTTGATTGTTGGTGCTAAACTTTGTAATACAGCAAGTTTCTGTTGGACGTCTCCTTACCTATCAAGCACCGGTTTTGCACTAAACAAACAACTGGTATCATGAAAGTAGCTAATCTAGATCGTCTTTAGATTCGGCATTCAACTTCCAAGATTAAAATCTAAACTTCCTGCGATATTAAAAATTGCATGACGTACATATATTCTGACACCACAAGCCAAGCTTTATTAAATAAAATATCAAAATGGCGTCGTTCTATGTAAAAGCGCGTCTTCTGGTATCATATGAACGGCGAGCAAAACCCACATGTGATCCTTTACACGATTTTATTAAAATTTAAATATACAATATAGGAAATTCTGCTATTCACACAGCTATCTTTGAAGTGTTTAAATAATATTTAAGGCTATTGTTTTTCATCCCTAAAGCAGAATGTTTTTGTAATTTTGTATCCTTTGGATACCCTGAACCTAAAGTCATCACTATCAGTGGCAGTCTTGTGCCATCTACAGCAGAGTATATACCTCCTCCCTTGTATGCCATGGTTCCCTGGACTGTGCGAGTGTACCCGTTAATTAAGAGTTTGGAATTATTTCCTTTTAAAGGAGTAGTGGTAATAATACTAATCATTGAAACTCAAGGAAATCGTCGTGTCTCAAAATACAGATATAAAATGCTTTTCGGAAAAATACCGTAAAGTTACATCATAAAATACTACGGATTGACAGCCTTTGCCTGTTGTCTTTTAAAAGGTATCAGGCTCCGAGGAGAGACAGGGTATGGAAGACATCATACTTACCAAATCCCCCGGCAGCCGTGTGTTTGATGGAGTTTAGGGATCTCTGGGGAGATGGATACCTACCAACCCAGCATTCTTGGCGGCCACAAGAGTGACAAGCTTGTAGAACAAACCTAATTAAGTAGTAACTGGCGATCTACCTTTCTTAAAAATAACACAAATAAAACGAAAACGACATCAAAGTTCAGAAAGCGGTTTAAAGGTTTATCACTTTTAGTTATTATAGATGTGGCTTGACGAAGTACCATATTAATAATCGAACTCTTGTTTTCAATTGATGTTATTTTCACTTACACAAAATATCAACTTTATAGAGTACGGAGTCTATTGATTTCAGAATGACTATGTTGCAAAGTAAGTGAGAGAATCCTACAAAAAAAGACATAAAAACATTTGTAGCGCAAACTGAAGTTTAAGTGTTGGGAATAAAGTGATATTTCCAATAACACGTTTATGTGAACAGTTTTGCAAACTAAATTCTGAACTCAGTGTAGACATGACTTTTCGCTGACCTCTTCCTTGACTTGACATTTTTCTTCGATTCCCCGTTACACAACATACGAAATGTCTTCACTGGGAAGGCTCTCAAGGAGTACGAATAATCCTTCATAATCAAACATGAGCCGAGCCGAGGCTTTTACAGCACATTTCGCAGTCAGCAGATTTTTTTAATATTGCCAATGATTAAGGCACAGTGGGATGGGGGGAGGAGGGGAGGGGTATTTATTAAAAAATAACTCAGATGTAAAAGCGGTTTAACCGCGTAAACGTGTAGCTGTTAGCGGTCTCGTGTTCGGAGCGGAGAGTGGCTTGGAGATGTCTTTATAACTGGTTTCGTTGTTGATATTTGGAATGTGATTCTTGTGACTGCGTTTTAGAGTGTTACTCATTTTTTTTAAAGTTTATATTTCTATACGTAAATCTATGGAAATGGCAACAAGCAGACAATTACATCAATCGATCAGTCAGGTAGCCGTTACGGCTGCCTTTGAAAATGTACCTTAAAGCTTACCTACCATCGTTTGCTTGAAATGAAATGAAAGTGTAATAATCGTTAGTTTGTTGCTTATCATTATGGCAATATAAGTTTTAGGCGTCGTTAGACTGTCTTGTAGTGTTTGTCGCCTTTGTTTTAAGCTTCTACTATAGCCACGATATTCGCTCCCTCTTAACACTTAATCCCATGACATAATCAGACCCCAGCTATGCGTGCGCGCTGTCAAAGAGCCGACGACGCGCGACGCCGCCACGATATTGAACATTTTTGTACGGGCTGATTAAAATAATGTTTGTAATACAGCGATACTTCTCCCGCTATTGTCTCTTTGATGTCGCTGTGATTTTAGATGAAATTACACGTGGTTTTTAGGCTGGGGAATATTTTGGTTGAAGCTTCTGGATAGTCGACAGTTTATTTTAGTACAGCGTTCAAGACTGAACTTTATCAGGGATAATAGCCCCGGTACTAACACGCTGACCAGGTAATTTAACCAGAACATGAGATACTCCGATTTGTGTCGACATTCAAAAACATTCTTCTTTGTGAATCAATACCTGCACTATGAACTATCTTTGTCGTGGCTTAGTTTCTGTAGATTCTGTAGTTAAATATAGTACAAGAGTAGGCGTTTTAGGATTCAGAAACAAATATTATATATTAGATTCAATGACGAGTCACTTATACATTGAAAAATACTTAGAGTAGATACATTCAAAGTTCAGGTTTCCATAAAGTTTAAGTTGATGCTTATCCAATACCTCACTTTGGTTTAAGTTAAGGTTAGGCCGCTAATCTTAAACAAAAGTTGCTAGTTGGTTAAGGTCGAATCTTACAAGATTTTGGACAACTTCCTCATGGCATATCAAGTCCAACTTAGTAGGTACCTACCCACACTCGTTCCACTCAGTTGACACAAAACCACGCTTCGATTTTTCTATCTCTGTTCCCAAGTTCAAACTTCATTACCGACCTACGCGTCTGCTCACCACCTATCCTTCATACGGCCAATAAAAGCTCTCAAAAGTAAATAGAGTGCGATAAAATCAGTTTTCCGACCGACACCGTCATTTATTAGATTTGCCCGACATCGATGCTCATCTACTGTCTGTAAATAAGGCACTAGTGCGGCAATCCAATTCCTTTTCAAACTACCAGGTATCGGTAACTTTGGATTACCATAATGGAAAAGTTGAGAGTGGTTGAGCTATTGAATTTTGTTGGGTGTTTTTAGAGTCGCGGGCTTAGGTAGTTAGTTAACTCCTGAACACTCCTTGTTCATAGTAGGTAAAGTTTAAAAATGAAGCACAGTTCAAAATGGCCGATTTATTGGCTTCGGGATTCATATGGATATTAAGAATGCCTGTGATCTGTTTAAACGTAAAGGTATACAAGGGACCATTGTCGGTGTAGTTTAGTATATCAACATTTTGCCAGTTATGTTCTGAACAAAAATGAAAGTCAGAGCCTTCATAATAATTAATTTGAATTTTACTAAAGTCGTTATGAACATCAGATAACAAACATAGTGGTCAATGCTCGATCCTTCTTTGTATAAAACTCTTTGTCACTGGGACAGTTACAGGCCCATAATATTTTTAGCCACAACTTCCAGAGTTTCATAGCACACAATAAACATTTTCGATGGCTTTGACCATACTTATAAAGTAATCCACTTTCCCTTTTATTGCTGCGACTTGGCCGGAATATTAAGCAGCTGTACTTAGGACGCCTATCCATTAACTTGTTATACTGAAGTGGTTGGTAATGATAAACTTAGGACCAAATACTTTCATTGTGTGATAAGGTTATCAAAAGGTGAGGCTCAAGTTGTACAAACAGAAACTTCTAAGCTATTCTAGTGTTCAATTTGGTTGGTATATTAAGTAGGTCCTCTAAATCAAAATGGATCTTTATGACCAGATAATGTACATGTTACGGCTAATAGCCGAAGTGCGGCTACACCTAGTTTTAACCGGCTAAACCTAGGTGCGGCCGGTTAAACTTAGATGTATCCCACTCTCGCTGCGCTCGCTCGGCTCGCGCGCGTTTGTTCAGTGTTCTAACCTAACCTAACCTAATCCATTTGCTCGGTGTGTCCTAGCAATAAAAAGGATAAACAACTGTTACCAGCCGGCTAGATCTAGGTGTAGCCGCACTTCGGCTTTTAGCCGTAACATAGATATACATATAACATACCCGAGAATTGATCTATAACAGTAACACAAATGGCACAATACAACTGTCTAAGTTATAGCAACTCTAGTACCGAACCGAGAAAAACATCAGGTCAAATAAAACCTGTAAATGCGTAGCGGAAGTTAACTGAACAATTGCAAACTAGGACAAACTGCTCCTACAAATGGACAGAGTGCCCCTCTGTACGAGAACCAACATCGCCTACAATTGAACGAAACTGTTGGCGTGGGTCAAATGGATTTTCCATAGGTGAAACATTGTGTAATGAATGTCTGATCAAAAAATCATTAACACAGTATGTTTTTTGAATTTATTATATTAACAAGTTTGACAGCTGTGTGTATATTTTTCCGGTCCTCGTTTTCCCTATGAGTGTCCGCTTGTCGGTGTTCAAATTACAGAACCATCTGTGGATCAAGGTCAACCTATGTTATTCCGTGTAAACCACTACAGACAAACCATGATATGGGATACCAATACCCCAAGAGAGCCTGTCAAAAGACAATACCAATTCCCATAATTCATACATACAAAATTGAATATCTACTCAATCCAAATGTATGGTACGGCTAATAATTTAAAAGACAATCAATTCCCATAATTCATACATACAAAATTGAATATCTAGTCGATCTAAATGTATGAGACAGCTAATAAATTTTTGGCGATAACGATTTTGGTTCCATAGAGAAAGTAGTTCAATTTGATGGTTTGTACCCCACCCTTAAATATATGCACAGCTTTCTGGTACACTTTGTATATCGCTTTTAAACATATTCATCCCCATACAATCATCCAACCAGACGTACAAGGTACAAGTGAAAGCTAAACTCATGAGCTGGCTTGTGATGTCTGCGTGTCATCCGTGTAACCTATTTAAGGTTTGAAACTAGTCCGGGCAGACCCATCAAATATGTATGAGGGATGCCGAGCGCAGGCAACGCATGGACTTTTAAAGGAGAACGTTGATTTTAATTATTTTGTTGCTGATTATTTTTTGCAGTTGGGGGTGAAACAGTTGAGGGGGTGAAAAAGGGGTGAGGTTTTGTATGAGGGAAAAATTGTTAGAAATGCAAATTAACAAAATAATTAACAGTAGTTTATTTCCTACTCTGCTTTTACTGTGAGGACTCGATAAGAAACCGTTATCAAATTCCATCCGCTCAAATTATAATTTTAGAAGCTTTTAAAAAAGGCATACTAACCTTTCTCACGCATCACATTTGCGACGGAATTTCCACATCTCTCTCTCATCAATTTACCTCCCTACCCACAGAATTTCCCCCACACACATATAAATAAGCCAAATAACTCACACAAGCACACAATATGATTAATTTGAGTGTTGTTACGTCGCGTCATAACGCCGTATTACCATACGTCAGTCCGGCGTGTGCCGACAATCTATTAAACGAAAAAACTGCCCCCGTCCGCCGTGGATACGAATACAATATTTATGAGATATTCTGCCAGCGAGATGAGATATGGTTCAATCTGAAAGCGAATAGCGTTTATTTATAAACATTTGAAACCTACTAAAAGATTACCGTTAGTTGGCGAGTCCAAAGATAGACTAGTTACTGTCTCCTTCTCTTCTTATTTTTTTTTGTTTTGTTTCTTTTTTTTGTGGGTCAATACTGTCATAGCTCAGACTGCCTATTAATTTTGGACACATAAAAACTGCTCAAATTGCGTTGGAAATGGCTTACTCGTAAGGTGTAGCGTGTATCCAATTACTGGGTTGTAGAAGTCAGATAGGCAGCCGCTCCATGTAAAATGTTGAAACTCAGCTGCGTCTGGCTGGAAGCCGACCCCAACAGCAGGGTTAAGACTCAGTCAGATGACGATCAAGAACCACAGGTGTCACGTCAAATTATATGCCGTATTTGAACCTTGAGGATGAAGATTCAGGACATTTCTAGTCACAGGCTAGCTATAGCTACTGCTGTTAACTCAATCTCTCCACAATTTCCTACCTCACTCGCTGTCCCAGTTATTCCCGCTACACCCTTCTAACTTGCCCCCAGGTTGAAGTAGTCTCAGATTAAGCTTGGTTCGGCCACGGTCCGTCTCGGGAGTCATGATCCACAACTAAATCTACCGAGTTCTCTGAAACTGTCTGTTTATTACGTCAAGCTAAATTATTTGAGATCACTCGGTGTGACTTCTAGATTACATTTCGCTTGAGAAGTTTTAAATTTTGGTTGAATGAGATACTATAGATAGGCTAGAATAAAATTCAAAGGCAGGACAAATCGTCGTAGTTGTTAATTAGTTAAGAAATTGCTTACTGTTATTATCTACCTGTTGTGCAAAAATCTATGGCAGGAAAAACGGATTTCTGAGGATCGAGATTTGTTTTATAAGAATGTGAAATTTTTAACCAATTTACAAAAAAAAAGACAAGTTGCTCACATCTTTGAATAAAATACTTTGGGTACTTAATTTCACATTAAGTTCCGATGTGAGCAACTTGTCTTTTTTTTAAAATACTTTATTCCAGACACAAAAAAATAAATAAAACGAAAAGGTTTAACAAGCAAAAAGGGCTCAACAACCCTATAAAAGACCCCATAACTCTACTCGTACCATAAAACAAATAACACATAATAATTCCCCTTTACACAACACCTTCACGCAGCGCCGTCAGCGTCGACTTGAAGAATGGGGGTGGGCAGTTGGGCACGCAAAAAATTAACAAAGTAAGGTCTACAAAATAAGAGGAAGGGTCCGGTGCTGTATTAATATGAAGGTTTTGGGGTGCATTGACAGCGTTGCGTAGCACAGGTGTCAGTGACTCGAGAAAGATATTTTTATTCTAGATTGTTCCGAGTATTTTAGCTGAAGGGTTGGATAAAAATTTAATAAAATTAAATATTTTTTATTTGATACTCATATTGAATTTAGTGTCAATCTTTGGTACATAAAATTTCATTTTCAACTTAATCATCGTCTCGTGTCGTGTCTTCGACTCTTTGAATGATATTGGTCTTGTGTCTTTAAAAGTTTCTTCACAAACATGATGTCTTATTCTCATTCTTCTTCATAAACATGACACAACGCACTGCTCACTTAGGAAACGCCTTTTCTACTGTGTCTTAGGGCGGATTACGCCAATTAGCAGCGCATGTAAACCGCGTTCAAGAGCGTTATAATTGCTATGGAATATTGACACTGACATGTCTTGAACGCCGTTTATTTCAGCAGATCGCGTTCAGTTTCATTAGTGAAATTCGGCCTTATAAAGCAAGGTAATCGAACCACAGCATATCCATTACCGACAAAACACTGACGCACAAGTTACGCACCCATGTAACCGTGGCCATGTGTAGGCGCCTCGTATTTTACGTCCAGATGCCCTCGGTTACTGCTAGTAACAAGCCTGCGTTATGCCGATAAAAATAACTGTTCTCTGGAACAGTTACTTTACGCGGTGTGTTGTTTTTCGGAGCAGTTCTCGCGTAATGTGTATGCGATTATTTTGACACATTACGGAGAAAATTAAGGTGTGTCGTATGGGAGATTTATACAAGTACCGGACAATTAAAAAGAAATCGTCTCTTTTTCCATTTTATTTATAATTTTTATGTCAATGTGTAATATTCTAATGTGTTTTATTTTTTGTTTCAGGTAAGGAATAGAGTAAATTAACAGCAGTTTATTATGAAATATGAAACCATGTAAGTGTTTGCTAGAAATTTATCGAATTAGAATAAGGCTTGTCTTGGCAAGGAACTGAGTTTGAAATTTTATTTATTTGCCAAACTAAGCGCCCTACATTTATTACAATATTATTTGTACATCAGTTGAAAAGGTGTGTGAAATACTTCAGCCCCTCCCGCGCGGATAAGCCTCAATTATTTTAGTCTTCAAAAGTAGTCGATGGACAAAATCCAAAAACGATTTTTTATAGAAAGTAAAATAAAAATGAAGTATGATAAAAATCTAAGTCCGAAGTATAAAATAAGACAGCTTTACAATGAACAATGCTTAACGGCGTCTCGTCATTCCAAACCCCTGCCTAGCCGAGTACGCTCGCAATATCATGTAGTCATCAGTCTGCAGCCGACATGACTTCATTAAGCCACTCGGCCAAGCTCGGCCTTGCTCGGTGTCACTCGGGTTTACCCGTTGACGAGGAGTTAAGGATACAAGCTTGCATTTTTTAAGTAATTTTGCAAAGGGGTTCTTAATTAAGGGGTTGTAATGTATGTTGTTTTTAACCTGTTTTGTCTTACTGCTGGGCAAATGTCACCCTTATAAACTCTACTGCATAAGTCCTTTCTCATGAGTGGCTTTTTTTCATCCAAACTCATAAACACTTAAATCATCATTATTAATACTAGAAACGGGATATTTACCATGTTAGTGACCATGATAGTTTAAAATCTTATACCTAAATCATCGTTGCAGCGTTCTATAACTAATGACAAATCCCCTTTTGTGAAGACCCCATGCAATTTCTGCCTATTAATATGCAAGTAAATGGCTCGTTAGTTAGTTCATCCTCGGACTTTTTATTCCGAACCTAACACCCAAACCAAACAATAATTACGAACTAACGTACATACAAAAACCAATTGCATATGAATCTTCTCCACTCATAACGTTCTAAGAACTAAGTCTGCCAAAGAACTAACCCCTTTATTCCTGTCAAACTCAAATAATCTCTCACCAACATCCCCGTACACCGCCAGTTATTAAGGCCCACACGACACCAGCGTCCGATGCAATCGAGCAGTACATGTAGTCACTGGGGACCGCTGATTGGCTGCAGGATGACGTCATGCGTTCGTGTAGCCGCCGGCGTGACGGCTAAATTAAATGTTGCAGATTTCGGGTGTTATTGGGGTAAAGGATTTAAAGGACAGGAAGGATTACCGTAAGCTCATATATCAGGTCAAAACCCGATTGCCGGAGAAAATATTAACCACGGCAATCAGCTGGATGCAAGAAGCACAGAATCTGGAGATATGGCGGCGTTTGGGAAAGTCCTATATCTACTGGTGGACGCTTCTCATGATTTGATGATAATGACCTGCCATGCTAATGATTTGTTAGGACCACTCACCCTGATTAACTAAGAATATACTGTCTAGCTAGACGGTCACTGAAGATGTACAAGTACAGTACTTCCACAGTTACCATGCCTTGTGACTGAGACTGTAGCTTCATCTTTTTGCTTTCGACAATGCAAAAGTGCCTGTAATGGTCTATTTAATAAATGGCTGCCAGAAAGTTATCAACCTTTCTTGCAGTTGCTATCTGTAGAGATCTTACAGTCTGATGACGTGTCCTAAATGGGTAAAATGGTACTTTAAAGTTGCGGGCTAAAGGCAGACTAATCATTATTTTTATCTTACCTAAACTACCCACTCACGAAAATATTTAAAACAGCCGAATATTTTTAAAATGTTTTGTACTATGAAATATGAGACAAAAACATTACACAGCATTATTCACACTTATCATTGTACTATAAAACAAACTTCCCTACCAACCACACCTTATTTTTTCACAGCATTTCCACCCCTATATCTTGAAACTTAAGGTGTGGTTTACTTTTTAGCAGTGGAAAATATATTTTTGTGCAGACCCTACTCTGAGCATCCCGCAAATGAGAGTTGTCACCTGTGATACATAAAAATAGAAATATGTAGCGACAGCAGAAAGTTTTTTTGATCACTTTATCTTCGCCTTTTTTGCTATTTATAAGAGCTTCTTTGCCGTCAATAAGTTAAAAAGAAAATTTAATAAGTTTATTATTTATTAAATAGTACTTCATATAAAATAGGAGAGTCTGCCTGGTAAAATTATACCATTTATTTTATAATGTGCTGCATAAAGTGTTAAAAAAAATATCACACAAAATAGCTCAGTTTTCATATTGCTCATCCCATCCGAGGGAAAGTTATTAAAACAATATTACGGCTACCGAGAAGCATATTGCAGAAACCTACCTGAAAGAGCACAACGTTCAATTTCAGTGTAATAAGGGGAGTTGATAACACTTTACATGTTAACACAAAAAAAAGGTTTTCAATTATTTTCTCTTTTTGTTTTCTATTTCATACAGGTAACCATCATTTACGAATAAAGTGAAGGTGAAGTAATCACCTTCACGTATGCATAGTAACACCTATTTTACTGTTTTTGCTAACCGTCCTTTGTAAGCGGGCATTACGTAAATTGTCTATTACAAGCAATGAGCTGCACATTTGTGCGTAAAAGTTTGACAAAACCCTGTGAATGTGAGGTGAAACAGATTGTCGGGGGGTGAAATATGTGTCTCAGAGTTTTTAGGGGGTGAAATTCTTGTTAACAGACAGATTGAATACAAAGTTTTTTTGTTTACACTTTTGGCTTTGTTATTTATTTTCGGAAAGCCGATGTTTAAAAGTTATCTTGTTATTGAATTTGCTTTTCTTCCACCCCTCTTGGCTTTAATTCTACTTCTCTGCTAAATATAATAAAAGTTGGTTAATTTGGCACATCTTTGAATAAAAACTTACTCTAGCTTGGCGTCACCCTATAGCAAAAAACCGTTGATTTCACCCCCAGACTTAAAAATTTCAAAGTCAATGCAAAAGCGATGACGTTTCAGCGCTCACAACATTCAAAAATGATCCATTACAAATGCATTTGCACACAATTGTAAATTAAACAAAAACCGCTTTTAAACCGAACTCCATAAAGTTCACTACAACTGCAATTTAACATTTGCATCTTGTCCTGAATGCAAAAATACATTTACGGTTGGTTTACACTAAATTGCACTTTATTTGGTGCGTGTCAAGGGGATGATGATTGTGTGGTATTACAGCTCAGTATATTTGGTGTCTCATAACACAGTTGTCTGTCTGTCTGTCTGCTTGACAAATTGTTGCCAGGCAACGATTAATGGTATTATGATGCTTTGTAGATTTATGATCTGATGTAAGATAATGGAACATGATGCTTGAGGTTTTGGGTGAATGCGTGGAACTGTGACTCGTTAGTGTAGCGGTTGTCACTGCTAAGAGTTGTGACCTAGGTTTGATTCTCAGACCGGTGTTATTGGGTTTATAAATTGGAAAATTCTCCATAGATAGAATATTCTCCTTAATGTTCCCCATACACATTGCAGATATACAGAAGTAACACGGAGTCTGAATTTGTGCCACTTGGCAAAAATAAAAACGTTGAATAAAAAAAGATACGCATTGGGGATTTAGTTGGCTTCGTATTTGCTTTACCAACATAAGACTGAATTTCACTTTTACGTCATTAATGGACAAGGTCACTAGGTTATTCATATTTGCCTATACATGGTGGAACCGACGCGCAAACGCTTACCCTGTATTCAGTAAATACAAATTCTGAGCCCACCCCCACATGGAAATGTTTCATCGGTAATTTAAAAAAAAATCAAGAGTTTCTTACAAAAGTGACCCACACGTCAACTGAATACGTGGTAAGCGTTTGTGCGTCGGCGTCGGTGGGCTCTCCACCCTGTATGTATCACAGTCTCTACCTTAATTTCAATTGAATGGGAATTGTTTTCATAAGTTAGTGATACCTCGACTGCTTCGAATCGTTGGTTGAGTATAAGATTTTAAACTATCATGGTCACTAACTTTATTATTAATTCTCGAAACGGGATATTTACCATGTTTACTGTTTGTTATGAGTTCCCGATATTTCGGCGCTGTTGCAAGCACCATGATCACGGATAAACTGAAGTTATTGCGGGTGGGTGTTTATGAGCAGATATCCCGTTTCGAGTATTAACAATAACGTTGGTTGAGTGGTCGCAAGTATGAGGTTCTTGGTACGATTCCCGGGTCGGGCAAAGTGTAATTGGGTTTTTCACCAAGAATTTCTCAGTAGCAGCCGCGGAGACTGAATTTGTGCCTGGTTGATGGCAATAGGCTCGCCCCCTATTACATGGGGTTTAATACATAACTGGCGAAGTGTGGGTGTACTATTAGGCACACCTCTGCCTAACCTGTCGGGGATTACAGGCTTGATGTTATGTATGTATGTAACTTAGTGTTAAAGCAATTATTTGACTACACACTATACAGTGTGTCACTACCACAGGTAGTATTCACTAATTAAATGTAGATAAATCAAACAAGTAACCCTAGCAATAATAACAACACCACCGTAATAGATTTCTATATTTCAATCAAATCAATAAATGTTTCCAAACAACGAATATACACTTCACGGTTGCATGTTCTGCCAAAAAGCCGGACCTCTTAATTGTTTAATCTTATTAATTCGGTATTCATTATACTTTTTGTTTCCTAATAATTCCCTGAAAAGTCTAGGCAAATAGCAAGGCCAGACAAACTCCAAAAAAACTTGGTTATGTCCAGACAAATCAGGACACGAATGGAAATCCTAGTCTACACCCTAATGATCTCGATCAAAAATGAATGGCGGCATGTTCTTATCAATCTCGGAGTCACTGACACTAGAGGACTCCGATTCTTCTTCGCTGCTGATGTCATCGGTCTTTGACGAGTCGGAATCGGTCAACTTCACCTTGTAATCGTAAAAGAAATGGTTGTTGTATGGACGTACGCCATCCCGAGTGCCGTTGGGACAGCGGTGATCTGCTACCTTGGTGAACACTGCCAAAGAAAGTACACACACACAGTACACGGTTAATAGGTAAATTATGGAATGCCACGCAATGGCAAGCCATGGCAGCAAGCCACCCAATGTTAATGACCGCTGCGCCACGACTCAACATCATCATCTCAGCCCGGAGTCACTGCTGGGTATTAGGTCTCCCTTTTTTTACCACCCTTCCCCGTTCAGTGCGTCCTTCATCAAGGAGCAGCAAGCAAGAGCGACTTCGACGCTATTGCCAACCCAGAGAGCTTTTGGACTGTCCCGGTTCTTTGGCCTAACTTTGGTCATCTTGGCGACGCGAACGTTTACCTCGAAACTTATTGAAAACCCTTCCGAAGAAGGCGACGCATGTTGCCTTTTTCATTGAGTTACATAGAAACCATGGTCAGCTTCGCAGAAGCACCTTCATAATGTTCTTCAAAAAGTCTTGTTACCCACTTGTGCCATCCTGGCAGTTCCTTAAGTACATCATGCAGACACTCTTGAAGGTCCTCCGGGCTTGTTGATAAGCCCCGCAAATCCACTTGATGCTGGGATCCCGCCATTTCATCGCCATGTCCTCCGGGCATTTTGTGCACTTGCGATGCCATTTTCGCCTAAAATTAGAAAGTAAGTTTTATCAGTGGCACTATAGCGGAAGCTCTAGTAAGTTCATAAAAAAAATCGTTACGAACATCACTCTTAATTATGAGGGGTGATACTGTTACAGCATATTTCGGCAATATATTCGAGAAACGAACTGTGCCGAGCCGAAACGTTCATCATTCAGCGATACGATGCCGAACATAGTTTCCGATCGGCATGAGCCAAATTAAACCCGAACATGGTGTAGTAATTGGTTGGACTGGTATTCAGTTGCATCCAGTTAGAATGGAAATCGACCCCAACATAGGAAAAGCCTGGGCAGACGATGATGTGTAGTGAGCGTGTAGCACCCCTGACTCATGATTATGAAATATATTTCTATCTTAAATATTACTCTTCATACCATCCTGTGCGTTCTACAGTAGATTTAGGATCTCGGTCTGCTTTTTTTTTCTTTTTGGTTGGTAGTCCTTCAGTATCCTCTGAGTCTGTATCCGATTCGGAGAACACAACATTTAAAGATTCGCCTCCTGATCCGCTGCTTTTCTTTTTAGTAGCTAAAAATAAACAAGTCTTAAGTCTTTCACGGTTTACAACTAATCTTAAATTGTCACTTACGGGATATTTTCCGTGATTGACAACGTTATTGTCTGCTCTTAACAATTTATTTTCCATCCACCCGCATTCTCCATTCAATCCGCGATCATGGCGCTTGCAACAGCGTCGAAATATCGGGAGCTCAAAATAATGAACGATCACGGAAGTTGTCCCGTAAGTGACAGTATAGTCCAGTCTGTGGGTAGTTTTGCCCTACAAAAGGTGGAGTAAAAGCGGTTTTGACATATATTGTTTAGATATGGGGGCCTAATATAAATCCAAGTTTTCGACCTTTGGAAGTGCACGCGCGAGCCGCCATCTTGAATTGTATGTTCCAAAATTAGATTTTTTTCAAAAAATGTCTCAACAGTTGACTTTGTGGCAAAAGTGTCTATGGGAAGTATAGAGAACACAAAAATGCTTACATTTCTTACATACATATTTATTCTGTAAGTCTTTTAGGTAAAAAGCTACAAGCGCTGGAAAGAAATGGCAAAGGCGTTTTTATGCCCCCACAGGCTGGACTAGTATAAGTTTAATAATAAAAATATTTTGAAGGCTCATTCATGTTTTATTGTATTACATTCAATCAAAATCAAAGCATTTATTTCAAATAGG
Organism: Noctua comes; assembly: GCA_963082995.1. Lineage (NCBI taxonomy): Eukaryota > Metazoa > Arthropoda > Insecta > Lepidoptera > Noctuidae > Noctua > Noctua comes. The sequence continues at coordinate 585,178 of OY720288.1, forward strand.
CCAGTTACAGGCACTTTTGAATTGTCGAAACAAAGACAACAATAGCTACAGTCCCAGTCACAAGGCATAAAAACTGTGAAAGTACTGTAGTTGCCCATTCCCTAACGTAGATCTCTATGGAGAAGAACGGGCAAGAAACTCCATGGACACTCTTTTAAATCAGTATACTTTTACAAACTCTTGGTTACATTATTCATGTTGAGATGGTACATTATGTGAGAACGATGTAGCAAGATGTGTACGTTAAAAGTGTCCATAGTAAACAATTCAAAAAAAATAAAATAAAAATAATCAATTCAAATAAGCCGTGGCAACCAAGAGATGACCAGTCACAACTGACAGCGCCCGTTCACGAACATGACGCATGTATCAGCACCGTTCAACTCAACCATTTTGAAGGGAACTAAATGATCCGACACACGCGCCACCATCAGCGAGACATTTGAGTGAGCATGACACACTCCTAACCGCCAGGGCACATTCAAGTCAAGAAAAGACGTAGGTTTCCCGCGAATGACAGCTTTCTATTACATAGTACTCACACAATATGGGCTATGCGGCTATATAACACTAAAGAGATTGAATTTATACAACGCAAAGATAGTTGTACAATCTTCAGCAGCTCCAACATACTATTTAATGCTTCTTCTTCTTAGCGTTTCGATGGCAAAAAGTTTAAATATGCTTAGCCCAAAACTCAGCCACGTGTACCCCGCTCACTGATGCAGTAAATAAATCATCAAGAGCGCAGGTGATTGGGATATGTAATGCTATTCATTTATGCGCCCCTGTCCTTGTGGAGCAGGACCGCAAAACAAAAAAAACATTCAACAGCAAAACAAAATTTGTTTTTCATAGTATGTGAATAAAATCAAAGTTACTGCTGCAGTTTGATGAAAAAGTATCTCAAAAACTAAACATAAAATCTTATTCAAACTATGTTTCGTTAAAAGTTTTTTTTACCCTTCTATAATCCTACATTTTTTCTGAATATTTCTTCTCTTACTTTAGAAATTAGAGGGGGGGGGCGACACCCATTTTACCACTTTGGAAGTGTCTAGGTATTTCAAAAAATTGACTTTGAGAAAAAATGGTTGTAGAAACCTCTACGACCTACCTATAGAGAACCCGCACGTAAAGGTTTGACGATTTTTTTTTAGTTTCAGTTCTATGTAGGGGGTGCGGCTCCCCCTTAATCTTTTAATTTTTGTATAAAAATCGTAAAGCGCTTCACAGAATACATCTACCTACCAAGTTTCAACTGTGTAGTCCTAATAGTTTCGGAATAAAGTGGCTGTAACATACGGACGGACAAACATACACATAGATAATGACGAATCTATAATAAGGGTTTTGCCATTCGGCTACGGAACCCTAAAAAGCTCGAGCAAGAGTATTAAGAAACATAAAACATTGCGTTATACGGGATCAATGGCGAAGTTTTGTTTGACAACATCTAAACTGTGTATTGTATTCAGAGCGAATAATTCGAGATTTTCGCTCAAAATCATTGCGAGTAATAGAACTGCGCAATGGTCCCGGGATGAATTAGGTTACAAAGCATTAGCTTTTTCACGCGGTTTGGCCAGCGCAGCGTGGAGGTCCGATTTCAAGCCTGGGGAGGTCTTACCGGGGTAAAATAAAATAAAAAATATCCTGCGTGCTAATCAGAGTCATGAAATTCATGATCTATCTGAATCAAACATACAAATACGTTCAGCTGTCATGGAGTAACGGACACACAGAGTAAATTTCGCATTTATAATATTAGTATGGTTTCCGTGCAAAGCCGGAGGCGGATCTGAAAAGTCTTAATTATATCGACATACGTACTTTATGTAAACTCACGCCGTTCGTTTCCATGGGCAGAAACTAATGCATGCCACCTGCTACGATCCATAATCCTTTTGCCTCGTCCACGTTCATACATTTGGCCACGCACGCACGCACGCGCCGTTTGCGAGTACTACGCAACTGATCTTTCTGAGGAACCCAATAAGGCCAGTGAATGTCCTTCTAGGGCACTCATAGATATCTCCGAAACCAGCAGCAACTCAGCTTACCCACTAAAGTACTTACATATTGAACCGCTGCTGGATGACGTGGAGCGGTCTCTGCGTCTTGTTTTGAGTCCATTTAGATTAATATCATTGTCTTCTAACACAGTGTTGTTGATTCCTAAGGATGTCGCGAATTGCGCTATAAGAGAAATTGATTTATTACATAACATCAACATCATCATCATGTATTCCCCGAAGGGTAAGGCAGCTGGACTTATATTTCGCCTATAATTGAGAAATTCCTAACTGAAAAGGCCAATAACATCGATCGGCCTGGAAATCGAACCCATGCTCAGCAGTAGCGACCACTCGACTAACGGGGCAGTGATCTGTTATATGTACACTGGGTCAGTCTTCGTACAAGTTAACTGTGTCAGTACACTTCTATTCTCATCAAGAGAAGATAAGAGCCAAGAAGTTATTACTAGTAACGATTAGTGCCTAATTAAAACTTAAACATTCCCATTTTAAATCGATTGTCTCAGTAAGTTTGCTGTCCTAACTTTGTGAAAGTGACAAAAACTCACCTAAAATCAATACCAGTACAAAGTGAGCCACCCGTCGCACCATGGCTCCACGTCAATCATTTTATACCCGTTTGTGAAACATGTGTAGAAACCCATAAATTGTGCTCATGGCGGATTTATATCCATTCGATTTGATTTGTTTTACGATTCGATGTAATTTTGCTTTTTATTTTATTGTATAATGTTGTGTTGTTTTTATTGTTTCACACTCTAGAACCTGATCAGTTGATGGCAATAGGTTAGGTTGGCCCCCCTTTTACGTGGGACTTCAACATAACTGGCGTAATGTTGGTGTCCTAAGATACACCTCTGCATATCTGTTTGGGGAACTCGGCGTGGTGTTGTGATAATTTATTATGATTATATAATTACTCTAAAATTTCACCATCACGTACTGGGTTTCCGTCTCACATACAGGTGGACTGTGGCCATCATCTGCCTTGCCTTTTCCCAACTACGTTGGAATCGGCTTCTAGTCTGACCGGATGCAGCTGAAACAGGAGGCCTGTGTCCCAGCAAAAGGATTATTATAGGATGAATAATTGAATATGCTAGACCCTTATGCGCACTCATCATCTGATCCCAACTATGTTAGGGGCCGGCTTCCAGTCTAACCGGATGCAGTTGAATACCAGTATTTTACATGGAGCGACTGCCTATCTGAGCTCCACAACCCAGTTAGTACTGGGTAATACGATACCCCTTGGTAAGACCCTTACCCCGACCCTTATGCATACTAAATAATAAAATTGTTCACATTTGCACCTTTGGGGAATGAACTGCTTTCCTTACAACTTAGTACACAGATACGCGGTTCTTTCGTTTTAAGTAGATACCTATATCGAAACAAGGTAATGTAGAGGGTTAGATTGGCAAATTAAAGACTTTATTATCAACTTATTTTACTATTCACATAATAATTATACTCTGTAGTTGTAGAACCAGCTCTTTCCATGTTGAGGCTCATCTTTACATTTTTTATCGTAGATCTTCACGAACACTGGAAATATTAAGACATACTTTGAACTCAATTTCGTGGATAGCAAAGGCATGTTTTATAAACTCAGAAATCATATTATAATTCAGACTATATCTGTCTATTGCTGGACATATTATGTTTCGTCCTTCCATGTTCAGGAGTCTGCCTGGCACATCATCAGTCATATTGAATTTGTTTACTGGTACTTACTGAATAATCAATTTCTTAAAAATAATGATGAGTATGCTATGTCTTGTTATACCAGAAAGTTTACAAAAGTCAGAATTTGCGTTAATCCAATTTAATCCTACCAATCTAGTCTCTGCATGCTATGTGGATTATTGTATGGCTACTGTAATACTCACTGGTCCCATCCTGGCAGTTCCTATACCTCATCATGCATTCACTCTTGAAGGTTCTCCTGGCTTGCTGGTAGCTGCCGCATATCCACTTGATACCAATGTTGGTGTGCTTCTTCAGCATATCGTGGACACATGGAGTGCAAGTGCGGTACAAGTTTGTACTGGATAAAGAACGTTATTGCTTCGATGATAAAGTAAAAATTGTATGTAGCTCGTGTTAGTGCAATTATCAAGTAAGATAGTTTAAATATTTTTAATGGTTTAGGATCCGGGATAACCCAAAAATGTACGTGCTGCGAGATTCCTGGGTGCTAGGGTCAAATATATGCGATGATTGTCATAAATCCATCTTATATTACAATTTAACAAAAAGGCGTTAAAACATTTGATCTTACGCTCGTTTCTTCTCGCTGGTTTCTTTTGAGGAGCCAGAAGTTGACTCTGAAGATGAGTCAGAATATTTTGATAACTCACTGAAATAAAAATAGTAACATTAAACTTTTGTAAATAACAAAATATAGAAATTCCCAAGAAATGCCTGCCACGTCCGTTCCGCGAGCTGGTCCTTCGACAAACATAGCGGCACTTCAGTTTCCTCACTTGCAAGCTACTAGTACTAGAAAGAATTAAACCAACTTAACGAGGTAAAAAACAAATCGAAACTAGTCATTTCAAATATACCAGTTACACCCACTTTACACACGCCAGATAGTCGGGCTACGGTTAAAACAAAAAGCTATAGTTGCTATTCCAAAACGTAGATCTCTATGAAGAAGAATAAGCAATGTTGTGTCTCTCTCTTTTGATCTCCAAGAGTTGTGGACTTCCTATACATTGGGATAACGTCCGGTTATTGCTGAGGCTGCTCAAAGAAGGCTGACCGTATAAAATGGCGTCGTTCCCCTGATTTATTTCATGGCGCACGTAAATAAATTAACTCATAAATAAGGACGGAGTCTTTTCGCTGAACTGGTACATTTTTCTGAGGCTAAATGAACGATAAGGGCGTTTTTCGGGTTTCAAGATTCGACATGGGTAGTAGATTTAATATTTAAATAAACTATGATTTTTATTGTAAATGTGTGCAAGAACATGCAACGACGGCAACTCCAACAAAATTGTTATAAGGACAGATTGATCAAGATACTACAAAACTTACAGTGATGACTCATCATCCCTTTCTAAAGTACTGGCCGGCTCCAAAGATGACTGTCCGCTGTAGTCGTAGAAGGTCGGGCCCCGATGCTGTGCATCATTGAACTGGGCCAGGTCTTGCATTTCGTCGATTTGCTGCAGGTACGGGGTCTGGCATTTTGACACTGGAATCGTTTCATCGTTCATATAGTCACGGGCTCACGGCCTTTACTAGTTTCCTAATTCCGTGTATACTACCTAAACTAAATGGACTTTATCGGTTCTAGTTATTAATTCCAAGGCTAATGTGCTCTAATTGTTAGTAAAGTTGGTCTTGTCCATTTTGTACGATATCAGCGCCGCGCCGGACTCACAGGCACTTTTCTCGTTATTTTCGAATGGGTTTCAATTTTGCTCCTATCTGAATAATTGTGTCAAATTAGTGTGCGTATAGTGACGTAAGTCACGCGTCACACGCGTTTGACTATGGTTACCTTGCCAACACTACAATCATTATTACTCAGACAATATGAAGTAGCAGACTTTTATTACTTTACTGTTTTCCTAAGCGATTCCATTGAGGATCATCTCTTACTTCTATTAACCTAAAGTTTACAATTTCTATTGTGCTATAACAATAAAATACAAATATTATTTAAATCCAGATCTTATATTCATTCTGCACTTCCGTGTCGAGATTCATACAAAATTCATTAGTAGCCAGAAAAGTTATGATCAAAATGCGCATGCAATTAAGGGGATCACACAATGCATGTGTAGGAATAATCCTTCATATCTCCAGGTGGGATGGGAGTTGTAAAATAGTCTGTTGTTTTGTGGAGTTAAGGCATTGAAATCTGTATAGAATCAAGCCAGTAGAAAAGCAACGAGATCTGCAAATTAATATGTGCAATAATATACAGGGTGGAAGAGACATCGAAGCACAAACGTATTCAACACATCGATCTAAAAAATAAAATTGCTTTTACATACAAAAGTTTAATACCTACACGGGCACACACGGTACAGCTGTTTTTTTTTAATTCAGTTTTTTATGACAATCCTCCCATACTTTTGTGATTAGTTTATTTACTTCATTTAGTTCATGAACAATTCTCCAAAATTCGCTTTTATCAAATACCACACTAACTAGAAGAAGTGTATTTAGTTCTGAGTCGCTCGTTTCCACTATGCACCTAGATTCACACTTAAAATAGAAATTGTCATTAAAGCGCTAGACAGCATCCTCTCAGACGTTTTTACTTCAATACTAAGTTTCAAATTATTTTCGGGAGTGCTATCACTCCCGAAAATAATTTGAAACACATGAGAAGTAGAAACTGTTTTCACTCAGAACATAATGACTAAAACTTAATAAGATGTGGAAAATTTGTCTTTTTTCACGCTATGGGTAATGTCCTTTCCTTTAATTTTGTATGCTCGTTCACTTTGCTCAATTTGAAGTGAAATGGATATAAGATGGTGGAAATGCTAGTTCTTGTTTTTGAGCGTCACTATATTTTGAAATAAAATCATGTTTTCATAAGAAAATGGAGAGTAGATGTTAGATTTAGAAGTGTACAATAGTGAACCTAAATATCTTACCTCTTATAAGTAAAGTCGCACAAATCCAGACTAACATTATTATGACATAGATTTTAACTAATATCAAATTCACATTATTCGTCGAACTGCGTTTAAACTGGGATTTATAGTTAACACAACTCCAAATCGTTTGGTATGTTTTATTACTATTGCAAAAGTTTATTTTAGTTTACAAACAAACGATACAATAATGTACGCATAAAGTCGTTAGGTAGACTTTGGATATAGTTCAACCGCAAATTTTGAAAATATTTCTGGGAAGGTCAGTTGGTCGAGTATGTGGGTTTTTATAGACAAATACTACTCTATCCAGATTGGTCTTTTAAAATCCAATACTACTCTGTGTAGCACATTAAGCAAAGCAAAGTTTGGCTCAGACTTAACCCCTGAGGAACCCTATAGGTATACCTAATCGCCATCATTGATTGCTTGTGACAGTAATTGAAATAAAACAAACAAAGTACGATGCTTTTCCTTTACTATAAATATAATTTAAAGCATCTTTTGCTTTGCACACTTCTTAAAACTACTCGTGTTGTCCGTGACAAGCCATGTCGTCTGATTCCTTAATATTATATCCTGAAACAATAATGCTTTTATTAGTGAAATCAATGATGCTTAAATTATGCCGCTTTGTTTCTTCAGGGAAAGTTTTAGTACTGGAAGTGCCTTTAGACGTTTCAATTTGAACTGTGGTAACAAGTCTCGCCTTGGGGGATGGAACATTTTAAATGTAGTCACCAATTCTAAATGCATCCACTGTGAGGTAGTTCAAACTGATTAGGGAGATTATGAAATAGTAAAATAACGAAGACTTATTTTAGTATTCCTGAATGCGGTAATATCCGTCGTTAACCCAAATGTTCGTGATTTCAAAATACACAGGAGAATTTCGTTTTCCAATGAGAACACTGTTTTAGGTTGGTATAGTTCAATTTGGTTCGTGTTTGTAACCATAGTGCACTATTGTAATTTAGATAAATAAATAAAAGATTCCTAAAAAACAATATACTTACACATTTTTCATAACACTACCGCGAGTCATCATCTGGTCCATCTGAAAATTGTTTACAAATGACTTGTTTATCAACCTTGCTCCCAGTTCAAAACAATAATAATAATAAAACTAACTAGTCCACTTTGGTTCTGCTTAGCCTTGAATCCTCTTAGCACGCTGCTGGAGGATTCAGGTCTAGGCTATCGGTTGAGGAGAGGTGGTCAAATTATATCTCACCTCCTTTACATGGATGACCTGAAACTCTTTGCCCCCAACGATTTACAACTGATGGAGCTACTGAAGGTAACTGAAACTTTCAGTAGCGCCATCAGGATGGAATTTGGTGTGGACAAATGTGCGGTCATGCATGTAAAGCGAGGGGAGATTGTGGAATCCGTGGGAACCCAGCTCTCGAATTCCATAAATCTTAGATCCCTCTCAGCAACCGAAACCTATAAGTATTTGGGTATGTCGGAAGCGCTGGGCATCAATGTTGCTGACATGAAGCAATCGTTGAAGGTATGGCTTTTTCCGGGCCTTGCATGGACCCGATGTAGACCTATCAGCGTCCGTAGCCTGGCTACGTTCCGGGGACCTTTTCGGAGAAACCGAAGGTTTTGTCTGTGCAATTATGGATGAAGTTATGATGACGAATAACTACCGGAAATTTATTGTGAAGAATGGTACGGTGGACATATGTCGGGCATGCCACCGTCCAGGCGAATCAATCCGTCACATTATCTCCGGGTGTTCTCGTCTGGCTAACGGAGAGTACTTGCATAGACACAACCTTGTAGCCAGGATTATACATCAGCAACTTGCTCTAAAATACAACCTTGTGGAATCGGAAGTGCCGTACTATAAGTATGTGCCCGACCCAGTTCTCGAAAATGGCAGTATCACATTGTACTGGGATCGATCCATCATCACTGACAGGACTATTGTAGCCAATAAGCCTGATATAGTGGTGGTGGATCGATCAGAGCGGCGCGCAATGATTGTTGACATAACGGTCCCGCATGATGAGAACCTCGTGAAAGCCGAGAAAGATAAGCAAATCAAGTATCTTGACTTGGCTCACGAGGTTGTCGACATGTGGGATGTGGACTCAGCGATCATTGTGCCGATAGTTGTATCAGCCCATGGCTTAATTGCCAAGAGCCTCGACCAATACCTGAGGAGGCTCTCGTTAGGCAGCTGGATCAAGGGCTTGATTCAGAGAGCGGTACTTCTAGACACGGCTCGTATTGTTAGGAGGTTCCTCTCTTTGGAGCCCTGACCGCCGGTAGCTTGGACCCTGTTCCCGATACCGGTGGGCTACAATTTTTTATATTTTTAAATGTTTTTCATATTGTTTTTTCTAAGGAATATTTAAAAATGTTAAAAATTTGTAAAAATATAAATAAAGGAAATAAAACTAACTAACTTGGCACACGAGGTTGTCGACATGTGGAATGTGAATTCGGCTATCATTGTACCGATCATCGTGACGGCCAATGGCCTTATAGCCAAGAGCCTCGACGACCATCTTTCGAGGCTCTCCTTAGGTGGTTGGATCAAGGGCTTGATTCAGAAGGCAGTACTCCTCGATACGGCTCGCATTGTGAGGAGGTTCCTGTCTCTGGAGCCCTAACCACCTTTAGCTTGGACCCTGCTCCCGATACTGGCGGACCACTATTTTTTATATTTTTAAATGTTTTTTATATTGTTTTATATTAGAATAAAATGTATTTAAAATGTGTAAAAATATTTATTATTATTATCAGCCATTTGTGTCCCACTGCAGGGCAAAGGCCTCCCTTCCCTCTTTCCACTTATCCCTATCCAGTGCTGTTATTTGCCAAAAAAAAAAAAAGTATAATATATAATATAATATTTATAAGTATAATATAATATTTGTGTAAAAATAAATAAAGGAAATAAAACTAACAATATAACTCTTTGCCCCCAACAATTTGCAACTGATGGCGCTACTGAAGGTAACTGAAACTATCAGTAGCGCCATCAGGATGGAATTTAGTGTGGACAACTGTGCGGTCATGCATGTAAATCGAGGGGAGATTGTGGAATCTGTGGGAACCCAGCTCTCGGATTCCATAAATCTTAGATCCCTCTCAGCAACCGAAACCTATAAGTATTTGGGTATGTCGGAAGCGCTGGGCATCAATGTTGCTGACATGAACCAATCGTTGAAGGAGCGCTTCTTTGGCCGCCTGAAAAAAGTATTTAATAGTCTCTTATCAGGCGGAAATAAGGTACGTGCCTTCAACGGTTGGGTCATGCCGGTTATGATGTACTCTTTCGGCATACTCAAATGGACTCAAACAGAACTAAACTAAAAAAACTAACTAAACTACTATCCGCGTTCTTTGGTTATGAGACTGTATATCCCGCGGAGGTGTGGGGGTCGTGGCTTTTTAAACGTTAAGACTCTCCACAATCGCGAGATATGCAGTCTCAGGGAATATTTCCTTGAAGCCGATGTGGGGATGCATCGAGATGTGGTCGCGGTGGACAAGGGCCTCACCCCGCTCTCCTTGGCTAACGATAACTGGCGCAAACCTTTGGTATTGGATACTAATGACCGTAGGGAGGTATGGCAAAGCAAGGAGCTACACAGACGGTTTTTCCGGGCCCTACATGGGCCTGATATAGACTTCTTGGCGTCCGTATCCTGACTACGATTCGGTGACCTCTTTGGGGAAACTGAAGGTTTCGTCTGTGCGATTATGGATGAAGTTATCATGACGAACAATTATTATCGGAAATACATTATCAAGGACGGTACGGTTGACATCTGTCGGGCATGCCACCGTCCCGGTGAATCGATCCGACATATTGTTTCCGGTTGTTCTCGTCTTGCTAACGGTGAGTACTTGCACAGACACAATCTAGTAGCTACGATTATTCACCAGCAACTTGCCTTGCAATACAACTTTGTGAGTTCTGAAGTACCATACTATAAGTATGTGCCCGACCCAGTTCTCGAGAATGGCCATGCCACATTGCATTGAGATCGATCTATCATCACAGACAGGACTATTTTAGCAAATAAACCTGATATTGTGGTGATAGATCGCCGAGAACGCCGTGTAATGTGACATCATTGTCCCACATGTCGACAACCTCGTGTGCTAAGTATATATATTTAGCACACGAGGTTGTCGACACGTGGGACGTGGACTCTGCAATCATTGTACCGATAGTCGTTACGCTTAATGGACTAATAGCAGAGAGCCTCGACCAACACCTTAGGAGGCTGTAATTGGGCGGCTGGGTCAAGGGCTTGATTCAGAAAGCAGTACTCCTGGACACGGCACGCATAGTGAGGCGGTTTCTCTCTCTGGAGCCCTGACCACCGACAGCCTGGACCTTGTTCCTGATGCCGATGGGCCATCAATTTTTTTATATTTTTAAATGTTTTGTTTACTTTTGTTTTTAAAAATATTTAAAAATGTATTAGAGGAGAGAAAGAATGATTATAGTATAAAATAATTAATAATAATAATTATATAATAATTCCAGTACTGGGAACAAGGTTCAAAGAAAGTAGAAGAGAAATTCAATAACTAGTGAAGGCTCAAAGTTTGATTAAATATAATTTGCATGGCGGGCGTCCCACCATCTGCTCTCCTAATATATTTTTAATTTATGTCCAAAAAGTTGAAGGATCCGCTCACAATTACGGGGTGCGCTTGTTAAAAATACTGAAGTTTGTGGGTTCCTTCGTAAACATCTGTGGGTGTATGCTGATCTGAAGATTATTTATATTTAGATCAATAGCCACTGACTTGCTGGGGTCGGAAAGTATTGGCCCAAATGCTGGTAAATTGACACTAATTTTAGCAACGTTAATCCATCACAACTAATTAATCTACATTTTTAAAAATCTACGACATATATCTAATACTTCTGTAATTAAATCAGTTTATTTCGCATTATGCCAGTCTTTGCTAGCCTACTGTATCACCACCTGGGGCGGTACTTCGAAATCGTATTTAATTAATTTAGAGTGAGCTCAAAGAGCTATACTAAAACTTAGTTGTTATTTCCCAATTCGCTATCCAACCTTCGATCTCTACCAACACTGCAAAGTTCTAACGGTCCGGCAGTTCTTCATACTCATGACTGTATTAAAAAAACACTCTCAACTTCCCATAGATCACGATTTCCTTACCCAAAATAGAAGATCAGCTAATGTTTGTCCAATCATCCGTTTTAACTCTAGTTTTTCCCAAAAAATTTTCGCCTTTCTTGGCACTTTTCTTTATAATTCAATTAATAATAAAATATCTATTTACAAACATACTAAAGCTGTTTGTAAAAGAAAATTACGCACCTGGCTATTAAGTCTTGATTACGCTTCCACTGAAAATTTACTTAAACCTGTGTCTTAACACTCTCACATAAACACTCAAACATTTACACTCTCATATTCGCACACACACATCTACACACACATTTATCTACACACGCATTGCTTCAATGCACCTTCATCATTCATCTTTCATTTTCATCCCTTTGATTTTAATTTTTGTTTTTGTGTATCAGTATGTACATATATACTTATCAACATCCTATCCCACTTTTTTGTACAATACATATTTTTATTATGCTTGCAAGCATAATTTATATAAATTTCTTTTTTTGTTTGGTATGTTTTTACTGTAGTACAACTTTTGAGCTATAAGTATTTCATACATACTGTTCCAGTAGTTTGTTTTTTATGTTAATTTCATATTTTTTGTTTAAAGTTAAATTTCAAATAATTAATTTTAAGCACTTGTTTACCTACTTCCAATTTTAACTCTAGAATCTTGATTTAAATTTTTGCTGTAAATAAAATAGTATATCTGAGCCGGAGAGGTGATCTGTACCTCAGGACATACCTACTTCAGACACCTTTCTCTATTTAAGATTGTGCATTTACCAGTACCTGTTATTTCTGATGTTGAGATAAATAAAGATTTATGATTATGATTATGATTATGATGATAACTGTTTGTTCATTATTGACCTTTACGCACGGTTACAAGTAGTGTCGAGTTTCTTTCAGCGCTTTAAGGAGAATATTATTACTATTTACCATGCTAGTGATAATTTTGCTAAATTATAAAGATTTGGTATTTACCTTTACCAGACTTCGAATATCCGATAGGTGCAGCGTAGGTTGGCGCCAAATTCTGGAGATCTGAATTTCAGGATAACGCAAGCTTATTTTAATGCTCATTAAAAAGATTGATATGTGTCTGAACGGAAAACTACTAAATGAGGTTCAAAATATTCGTAGTTTTGCAGTTTATGCATGATCAAAATTTTTAAGTAAAAACTCACTTGGTCCACCCAGAGCTGGTACAGGGGGTTTCACATAGCCATCTCTAAGCTGAGGAAGGTATATATGAGGCCTATCGTAAGCTCTCTGATACATCCCAGGATAGGACGGCGCTGGAACCGTTTGGTACCTCGGATCAAATGGCTGGTAGTGCCCTTGTGGTGGGAAGTTATTCCCTACCGCATCTCCTTGAGTGTATTGATAGTTTGCTGGATACCCGAAATTGTTGGGTTTGTATTGTCCAATAGTATTGCCAGTACCAGATAGGACTGGTAATCTGGATGGATACTCAGAATATTGTGGGTTCACGTATTGGGATGCGTAGTTCGGTTGATATGGGTAGCTAGATGCTGGGTCCACATAACCGGAGTACGCAGGAGCCTGGTTCAGAGGATCAGTCGCTGTATTGGTCGCAGGATAGACGTTAACAGGTCTTGGACTGTATGAAGGGTATGATGGTGGCGGTCTGTAGGTGCTGGTGGTCGGCTGCGAACCGCTGGATAAAGGTTGGACATCAGGGCTGTTCACCGCGTTGATTGGTCCTAAGTATGGCGTGTTGAAACCTGAAACATGTAAAATATAAAAAAATTGTTTGAATGGGAACAGGTTATTGTTTGGCGTTTTCTAGGGAAGAACAGAAATAAAATCATTTGTTGCACACGGAACAGTAACCTAAACAAAAGTGACAGTTATAAACCTTTCAAACAAAAGTGAAACAGTTCAAACCAGATTTATAATTTAACGTCCCACTCGAACTCTTTCAAAAAATCATCAAAAACAAAACGAATTTTAACGTTGGCCAATAAAACAGTGATAACAGAGACACCAGAATGAAAAACACAATTACCGTCACGCTATCACGTTCAGGGGTGAGTGGCTCTGTTAAATGGACATCGAGGTGTCAATACAGTTGAGGGGCAATCTATAGCGCGTTTGCTCGATGGCGCTCATCGCCCATCCGAACCCGCACTTATTGCGTTTCTAAAACGATTCACCGTATTGGTTTTCCTCAATGCTTTCCCACTAATTAGGGACCGCTATCTCGGAGTACGATTGATTTATGTACCATTGTTTGTTCTGTTATCTGCTATCAAAGTGCTAGGAGGGAGGACGCTTTACGTAATTTTTGGGTAAACCTTTGTTTTGCTCTCTAATAAATGCTTTTTGGAGGAAACGTTTTATTTAACAACAGATGGAGCAGATTTTGTGTTATTTTTGTAGATAATGTTACTTGTTATATGTGTCTTTCTAGCTGAAATTTTGACAACTTCTGTCTTACTGCAATAATGTGACTTGTGTTATATGATTCAATATTTCAATATTCCACCTTACCGTGTCGATGTACCAGCGACTCCCACGCCATCTTTTTTAACGTCACCTGTATCTGCAATTTTGACGGCGTGTCGCAGCCGCTCGTAAATTTTTACTTTATTTGTTTGCTTTTAATGTTCCCGTTGATACGAGCTTTTTATTTCCCCCTCTGTCGCCACCCGTGGACGACCCCACCTCGGGGTACAAACGAGCGCAAACGGTGGCATCAAATCGACAGTTATCACGCATTTGCAAAACTTTTCAACTGCCCAGTGACGGCACAACTTTGAATGGGGATCTTGAACTGGGGAATTTAATCTGAAATGAAAACGTTTAGATCAATGTCGAGGGTTCTCTCTCACAAAGACAAATGTATGTAAAGATTGAGACAATGCTTACCTATGAAATGTAGTAGTTTACCTGGAAGCGCTGAAATAAAGATAGTAATTTTAATTTTAAAACTTTATGCTTCTTAAAAAGAAACATCCTTAAAAATGGATTTATTATCTCACCTGTTTTAACAGAATCTGGTGGTTCGATGCCTGAAAGAAATGCCAAAAAATATTAAGCTTAAAGATCACTTAAATATTCCAAAATAGATAAAAAGATACTAACAGCAGGAAGGTTTGGTGTAGCAGTTGACTTCCACGGTTATCATCCCGACGGCAGAGGCTTCAGTACATATGCAGACTTGACACTCATCCCAGGGGTGCTGGAACGTCTGGTTGGGAGGATACGGCTGGCAGGAGTCATCTGCAGAAATTATCTTGATGAAGATCTTCTTATAAGAGATAACGGTAGAAATGGATGATGTGTAGAATGAGTTTTAAAAAGAGATTAGAAAAGTGGTTCACTTCTTTTTAAAAACGTTATTATCTTTTTAAAATATTTTTACTTTTTAATGATTACTTTCGTGTGATAACAGGATCAATTTTCTGGTAGTATTTTCGATATTCGTTCTTTTCAGTTCAAGACTATAAGTTAATCTAAAACAATACTCACGTGGTGATGGTCCTGGGAGAGGTCCAGGTCGAGGACTCACGGGTAGCGGAGGGAGCGGTGCTATTGTCGTTATAGGAGGCCACGGTACTGCGGAGACCAAGTATTAGTGATAGCAACTGGTAAGGAGGCAACTACTGAAATGACGGGTAATAGAGATGCTTGAACAAAGAAAACACGCTGCAACAACCCCAAATAAATTGTTGATTGATGAATCAGGGAATGGAGATTCCTCATTCAGTTGCATTGGCCAATTGGAAATTACTTATTAATAGCTGGATAAAAATACTGTGTAACTGTTTCAGAAATAATCAAAAGGACTGGCGTTTAAAATGTCCAAATCCAATAGAAATATTTACAATTACTCACAAGGCTCCACCGTCACGACCTCCGGTAGTGGCACAGGGTCCATTGGCTTGTATGGTTCCCTCGGAGGTTCAATAGGTCCTGGTTCAGGTTCAGGGTACGGCTTTTCCGGATACGGATCCACTGGTATCGGTAGAGGAGGTGCCGGCTCTGTTAATGCTTCCAGTTTTGGGACTGCTGATAAAAAAATTGATTATGATAAAATTCTTACAAAAATCGAGTAAGGAAATGACTGATGGATAGATTGTTTGTTAGATGATAGATTGTTTGATGATAGATTATGAAGGAGGTAACTACTGAGATGACAGCTAATTAAGATGTCTAGAATAAGAAAATATACTGCGTCGACTCTATATGAATTGGGACAAGGGCTTGAGAAACATAATGATTTTTACATACATTTTGCAAAGGAATCAGTAGAAAAACTTAATAGTAAAAGGAATGTGTTAAAATAAAATCACAAAATGAATGATGAGTTCAAGATAATTTTACCACAATCAGGATGTGGATAGCAAGTTATCTGCTGCTCATAAACCCCGTCTTCTGACAAACTCTTGGCGCACTTGCAGAGCTTACAGGTTTCAGTCGGATGAGGGAACAGCACGTGTTCGGGGAATTTCTCACATATCGGTACTGCAAAGTAAAATTAATTCAATATTACTTTATTACAAGTAAAATTTAGCACGGGGCACTTTTAATAGATTTTTGAGAATTTATTTCTGTTGACTACTATTTCTTTTTTTGCGGCTTCTATCCAAATTCAAACTAAAGTCAATATTGCTTTGATTTATCTTGATCATTTATTTATTTAAACTTCATGTACAATAGTGGTACATAGGCGGACTTAATGCCACAAGGCATTCTCTACCAGTCAACCTTTCATTTAGTTTGTGGACTTCCACAAAACTAGACTTAGAACGTGCCAACCCGGAAACACCAGAATTGAGGATTACTATTTTCAACAGAAGCTGTAGGGGTCAAATTAGATTTTTTATCGTAATGTCTGTTGTTGGGAAAATACGCCGTTTAAGGCTTGTGTGTTTCCACCGTACACCTCATGAAGGAATTGGGGATACTCAACTGAGCAATGCTCTTCGTGAACACTTAACGTCACATAATGCATCTTCTGTGCATTGGCGGTTCACATCCAACATGAAATTCATAAAAATTGTTTAATTTACTCCCCTTTTCGAGGTTTTCAACAAAATAACTGGAATATTATTTATGTGTTAAGGTCCGAATCACTTTACACATATTATTGCTAAGAACTTACGCGGTATTGGTATGGGCACATCCGGTAATGGAGCTGAAATATAAGAATATCATTATGAGCCTGGGTATACTCAGACGACACGATGTTCTTAGATTTGCTTTTTGAAATGTTTATTTTGAATTTCAATACGTTTTAAATACTTACGTAAAGCGGTGACATCTGAAGGCGCAACTGCAAAATCAAAAGAATTGACTGTTATGTATTTCTTTCCCATGAAAAACTAGGAGTGTCAGGTGATGCCTCACATTAAAAAGAATCGGGAAGGCACTTACTACACTGGGGGTTCTCCTTGCACTCGATCGAAACATCAGTCTTGCCAGTCACCAGGGATTCCCTGCAGATGCATATCTGGCAAGGGTGCAACGGGTTTGTGAACGGTACTCCGGTTGGCAGAGGGTTACAATGTGCTATAAATATAAAACATTTGTCAGATGTTGTATCTCATTACAAGATCAGATTGATTTGAGAAGATAACTGGAGATTTATTGATTTATTATCAGCTAGGTATGACATCAAAAAAAATTATGAAAATGGCAATAATATGGAATAACATACAAATCTACAACCAAACAAATGTACCAGTAAAACATAAGATGAGTGCAAATGTTTGTAACGCTTTAATATGAGCAAACTAAATTAAAATGGTGGTTTCAGTTGGAAACTAGTAGCCTTTTCTTAACGTCATGTTATTAATCAAAACGACAGACTAAGACAGCAGTTTAAGAAAGATCATTAATCTTTCTCTGTGAAATATTATTTCTAGATCTTGATTGGATTCCTATGAAACCTGCCTTTGGTAAATTATCCAGGTCTTATTAACCTTCGTATACTCGCGCCAAATTTTATAACACCTATACTCGCGTACGGTCTGACAGACCAAAGGTTTGAAAATCAATTTCGGGTTTTTTTTCTCAAATAACTTATGCGTGGATATTATATTCTCTGAGAATATACTATGAAGTATCGTAAAACTATTAATTTACCGACAATATACCGATCATTTACTGAGTATATCCTTTCATTGTTGTTTCTGGAAAATAGTTTGATTTTTGTAAGAGGTGGTAAAATGTTAGCAAAGGTGATATTTTTACCCGACTGCGGCGAAGCCCAAAAGGAGGGTTATGTGTTTGACCTGTATGTATGTATGTCCGTTTCTATGTTCCCTCGTAACTCCTAAACAGATGAACGGATTTGGATAAAATAATACGTCGTTAGATTCGTTTCGGTCGCGCGAGTGTCATTGGCTACACAGAAATACAGAAAAAAAGGAAAATGGCTGATTTCGGGTGCCATATCGTGAAGTTCGAATTTGATTTTTTTTTTAATATAAAGGGTGTAAATAGACCCTTAACATATCCGAAAGGCACTTGTTCTCCCCGTCTTTGCAATCATTTTTTTGTTCTATACCATACCCAGGTATGGTATAGAACAAAATGATGAACTTTCTAGTTACGGAGACATTGGGGGTCAAAGTTAAAACTTTTTAAAAGTTTTTTTTTTTAACTACATGTTTTTAATGTAAAATTTTTACTTTACACACCTGCTTGATCCCCGTACTATTCAATCTATCCATCAGCACAATGCTTTGAGTGCTTTCCATAGAGTCCTACCGTATCACGTGATTTTTCACCCCAAAAAAAAATCGATTCCCAGCATTAGTTTGATGTACAGAATGCTTGGTTGACGGCTATGTGAAGGGTCTGTTTACACCCTGTATACAACTTATATGTTTAAAAGTAATTCAAAGTTTCAAATCATATATAAAGGGAGTCTGCGAAATCTTTCACGTTACTGAACTAAAAAGCTGGAAATGAAAAAGTAGTAGAAAAAACTAAAAAACCCGACTGAAAAAACTGAAAAGTATAAAACAAGCACATTTTAAATTAAACAAAAGCTGGAAGCAGGCGGGGCCCATTCCATTTTTAACCGACTTCCAAAAAGAGGGGTTATCAATTCGACTGTTTTTTTTTTTATTTTCAGCGATATCTTCGCCAATTCTGAACCGATTTTGATGATTCTTTTTTTTTTTGGAAGAATATTATTCCGCGGTGGTCCCATTTTTTATTTGGTGAAGATCTGATGGTGATCTTCGGAGATACCAATGGAACTCTTCAATAATAGACAGTAAATCTGTCGTGATTGCTGCAATCGCTTGGATGTTTATTGTTTACACAACATCATAACATAACATCACGCCTGTATGCTCTGAGCGGGTACGCAGATGTGTACAGTGCACCCCCATTTCAACAGTTAGGTATGTTAAGTTCCGTTTATTGGAGATAAGCCTGTTACCATGACATGTTGTAAACGGTTCACAAATTTTCCACCAAAACTACTTATCAATTTTTAACCGACTTAAAAAAAAGGAGGAGTTTCTATGTTCGACTGTATGTATTTTTTTATGTATATTCACCGATTTATCTGCCAATTGTAGACCGATTTTCATAATTCTTTTTTATTCGAAAGCCTATACTCCTGAGGTAGTCCCATTGTCACCAAATCAGAATCTGATGATGGAATCCCAGGGAAATCGAGGGCAACCCTTCAATGTTTTTCATATACTCTCCAACACAATTCAGAAATTTGTGCCTGGTAATCAACATCTCATGTTGCTGATCTGATGATGGAAGGTATAAGTCAGGAACATATGATGGAATTCCAGAAAAATTAAGGGCAACCCTCAGATTTTATGGGCATTGTTTGAATCAGTATACTTTCCATGTGGTTCCGTGGTCATCATGTCAGGATCTAATGATGGGATCCTGGAAAAATCGAGGGGACTCTCCAAATTTTATATTATAGATATCTTCGACAATTGTGAACCGATTTCGATATATTTTTTTTTAATTTGGATGAATATTATTCCGCTGTGGACCCGTTTAAATTTGGTGAACCTGATCTTCGGTGTTATACAATGGAACTCTTCAATAGTAGACAGCAAATCTGTCGTGATTGCTGCAATCGTTTAGATGTGTATTGTTTACACAATATCAACATAACGTAACGGCTGTATGCTCTGATGGGGTACGCAGATGCGTACAATACACCCAGATTGCGACAGTTAGGTATATTAACTTCCATTTTATTGGGGATAAGCCTATTACCATAAAATGTATTGTTAACAATGTAAAATAAATGTATAGCAAATATTTCTATAGGATTGTAATATCCTATACAAATATTTGCTGTACTGTATTTTTAGTGTAAATTTACACTAAAAATGGAAAAATAAATTTATATTCAAATGGGTCGCTTGGTTCCAGCTTTTGTTTAATTTAAAATGTGCTTGTTTTATGCTTTTCAGTTTTTTCAGTCAGGTTTTTTAGTTTTTTCAACTACTTATTTTTTCTTCTACCATACTTACAAACCTAAAAGATACATTATTAGCTATTATAAATAAAAATAATTTGAGACATAAGTATCATAATTTACCCGCGTCGTCCTCACAGACCGATATTCGCCTAATACGGCTATATGTGCTATTCGCACCAATACACTTCTAGTCCTGAAATTATCGTAGCAACTAATCGTGCAGCTAACAGAAAGTACAAAATGCCATCATTGACTGTAGCAAAAAAAACACGAAAGACTGTTTTATCGGTCTCACAGACCAACGCGCGAGTACAGGAAGGTTTATAGAATTTCCTGGAACTACTAAATTAAATGATACGATTCTGAGACAAACTGTGTAAACAGACTGTCATACTACTTCAAAGAACACGTAGACAAATAGTATATTCATTTCCAATGTTCTTTGGCTTCGACTTGAAAATCTCAAATGAGTTTTAACTAACATCAAAAATAATGTCCCCAAAACATATGATCTTACCTCAAACATCATGTCATATCCAAAATATTACACAAACAAGGAAACGGTAGGTAATCACCTTGATCTGGTGGTGGTGGCAACGTTGCGACAGGCTCAGGAAAAGTAACTGGGACAGGAGACGGAGGCTGGACAGGTTCTGGATACACAGGATAGGGCTCCGGAATTGGGATCGTCTGATCAGGCTCCGGGAGCGGCGGCACCGGATTAGACTCTGGTGGAGGCACTGCTAATGGTTCCGGCATCATCGGGATAGGCTCAAAGGGCCCAGGAGTGGCTGGTTGTACAGGAATAGGCTCTGGTAGTATTGGGACTGGTTCTGGAAGCTTCGGTGGAGGGTTGTGGCATCCACCACAACTCGAACACACCGGCTGCAGGACTCCGTACTCATTGAGGCAGATGCAGACCAGACAGTCCATTCCTTGAGACCAAAAGTGGTGGAACTCGTTTTCTTTTCTACATTGTATTGCGTTTTCTCCTCCTGGAAATAATGTGACTTTTATTAGTTTTAAGTTTAAAGGCTCTTGCATAACTTTAGTACACATAAAATTAATGTTTAGTACACATAAAATTAATGTTGAGAACGGATACCCTGTCTTGAAACGAAAATCTTGTCTACAAAATTCAATTAGTTGTCTGCGTTTTGCTTTGAGTAACAAGCACAGTATTTAATTTTTTCTTTTTTTTTTTTTAACGCTCGGGTCATGGTGCCCTTGTGCACGTCTCCTTTTTAAGGAAATCTCTCGCCGACTGGTCGACACTTCGACCAGACGACGTGACGTGACCAGAGTACTGGCTCTTTCTTTGGCCAAAGAATTAGCATTGCCATTCAGCGTGGCAATGCTGCCAGTCTTCTGGGCACGTTTCCAGATGACAGCGAGTACTTTGACGCCTAAGTGTCCTATTGTAGTCGTTTTTTTTTTTTTGGTGTTTATATTTTCTTACTTTTAGTCTGTATATAATGTAAATAATTAAATTGTAATATTAAGAGAAGATATTTTTTCATAAACTTTGCTATTTGTTAACTTACCGGGCATTTTATTAGGAAATACATATTCATTTGGCATAATCACTCTGGACTTCGCATCTGAAACAATCCATAATGACTAAATACTTTTATTCCATACTGTGATGTCGTTTTTAATTATTATAAATGGAATTATTACCCTGGAACGCGATCGACGAACTTTGCCCGCCTGGAAAACGAAATATTTCAGTAAACAAATGGAAAGTTTTATTACGGACATTATTAATTGCTTTACGTTTCGATGATATTTTATCTGTTTTCATATAGTTTAAGCACATTCATTGGTTGAAACATGAGGATGTGGTTGATATTTAAATGAAAAAGATGGATGAGTTAATATTCACTCACTGGCAAAAACATTAGGTAGTCCTTGTGCTTCGTTTGGATTATAAAGGCCTGGTCGAAAAGGCGATTCAGATGGGTAATCACTGGCATATGGACTTATTCCCTGGCTATTTGGAATACTGGCAGCTGGTTTGAAATCAGGATATGATTGTACAGCCTCTGCTCCTGAAGGATACAACTGCGGATATGCACCACTGGGTGTATTAGGGTTATATTCGTATGGATTCCAACCATTCTTTGATAAAACATCCACACTTGAATCAGTATCATCTATTACTGAATTATATTCGTGTGATCTGGCTATAGAGATAGTAGATGATGAAGACAAAGGTACATCAGATTTCGTATTTGGACTAGGTTGATATTCATATGCATTGCCTTCGTTCTGAAGTTGATTTTTTTCGGAATTTTTTTCTCTATGTTGAACCATAGAAGATTCATAACGTGAAGGGTTCGAGTATGGTACTGGAATGGGCTGGTACGACTTGATTTCGGAATTTTGTTTTCTATGTTGAATCATAGAAGATTCATAATGTGTAGGGTTCGAATCTGGTACTGGAATGGGCTGGTACGACTTGATTTCATCTTGAGAGGCTTTCATTCTAAGAAAATTACTTGGAATTGGTAAAGGCTGGTATGGTCGATTATTAATTTGTTTCTGAGAGTAACTTGAAACAATGAACGGGACCATACTAGATTCATATGGTCCGGGATTGGGTATAGGATTAGCCTGATATGACTCTCTGCCAACTGATGATTGTGGTTGACCAGCATTGTATGTAAAACCAGTAGAGTGCGACGAAGGAAGATTATAAACGGAATAGGGTCTCTCACTGTATAATCTAGAATCAGCGTCTGGTTGTTTAGGACTGTGTTCACTTTGTTGACGAGAAGTAGTCTCGCTATAAGGAACTAAAAACTTATCATATGGGGAAGGATTTGGATCAGGTATAGGAACGGCTTGGTAAGGCTCATTTTGACTATATGAGTGAGATGTAAGCACATTATGGGCCAAATTTTGTCGGCCTCCTTTAGGTTCTATGATGGGCACAGTTTGATTTTCCTCATTATTGCTCTGCGTCTGAGCGGAACTAGTTCCTTTATATGGGACCAAAAACTGTTCGTATGGTGAATAATTGGGATCTGGTATAGGAACAGTTTGGTATGGTACACTATTGTCTTGTGTACGGATAGAACTTGAACTAGTCCCAGGACTGTAAGGGTAAGATGAAGAAAAAGTAGAGCGCGAATCCAAACCTGATTGCCTGGGAGCAGATTTTGGTAGCATAGAATTAGGCTCAATTATGGGTTGATTTGACTCACTGTCGCCTTGGCTTGGAGGGAAGCTTGATCCTTGGTTATACGGGCTCACATTAGGCGGACCGTTATACCCTGGTTGATATAATTCATTCTCAGCTTGGTTTAGCGCCTGACCAGGGCTCAATCCTTGGCCATAAGAGTTGTAATCTCGTTGATAAAATCCACCATCAGATGGGTTCACATTAGGTGGAGGTTGATATAATCCGTTATCAGCTTGTGTTTGTGTTGGCAATCCAGGATTGTAAGGGTAGGATGCTGGGTTAGGATAGGAGTTTAGCCCTTGGCCATATGAATCGCTATTAATTGCTTGAGCTTCTGCCTGGGAGAAACTGGATCCTGGTGGGATATAAGGGCCCAATTCTTCATTGAAAGGAGTAAATGGGGAGGCTGGTGCTCCTCCAGCTGCAGCGAATGCTTTAGATTGAGAAGAACCTCCGATGCTGTCAGCATAAGCCGAAGCATATCCATCTCCACTTGTTTGGGCGACAGCACTAACGCCTGAATCTGGGGAGTAAATAGAATTGTAAGAAGTAATTATCTCAGGCCATTCATCTGCAAATACATAGTTTAAGTTAAAACAGTTGATATTATTACCTTCAAAACTGCGAGCATCAGTTTGTGAAACATCCCCCGACCTTCCTTCATTGGCTCGAGAATTTGATTGAGGTACAGCTAAATTAATTTCTGAAAATAGATCTTAATCTTGAATTCATACATGGACCATCAACAAGTTTACCATTTGTGTATGTAGTTCATTATTTAAGATTGTAACATTATGCTTCTTACCACTTTTGAGATCACCGGGAGCATCTAAGTCACCGTTTTTTCGTAAACTTACTGTTTCTTTCACCTCGTCTACGTCTGGAAGAACTTTTGATTCTAATTCTTCCGCTCTGCCTATAGATAACAGGAAGGCAAGGAGACAGAAGCCTCCAATGACCCCACCCTGCATCCCGGCTTATTGCACTTTACCCCTGAACGTATGGTTCTCCAGTTACCATTAACGATTATTTCCATCAATGTGTGTCCAAGAAATATGGAGTCGTATTTATAAGAAATACTGTAATTCCGTGTGATGGGCGTTTCGATATTAGTACAGTATGATTTATGATGTAATTACTTCATTTAAGAGCGTGTGATTTGATTTGTTTCAGAATAATTGGTCCAACGTCAAATGGACGTGCGTAATTGATTTTTAACTTAAGGCTCATAGATGTAGGGATTGAATAGTAGAGGAACAACAATACAGGACTGAATAAATAACTACTTATTTACTTGTTGTTTCCCTGATACATTGTAAAGTACTCACTACTTTACAATGTATCAGGAAACTGCCCTTGGTAAAAAGTAATCAATAATTTACGTGTTTTATCATTGTTCGCAACAAATAACTTTTATTTACAACTAATGCGCCTGAACCTTTAACTTTCAGTGGAGAGTTTTTAAGCAAAACTGCTACTTAAATATTGTCTTCTAATATAAACACTGACTCAAATTACTGAAGCAAAAACAAAGGTTTAAAGAAGTAATAAAGTTAAAGGCTGGTGTTTATATTAGAAGACAATATTTAAGTAGCAGTTTTGCTTAAAAACTCTCCACTGAAAGAAATAAAAAAAATATTTCCGTAGTAAAAATAGGTAGTCAGTGACGATGCTAGCAACTAAGAGAATACTTATAATGAAGAGCTATTAAAAATTCTGAGTTCATGTGTCATGTATCATGTGAAGAAGAACGACCAAAGAGTGTTTTTAGTTCTCTGACATAATTATTCTCAAAAAATATAATGCTGTACTGTTTCGGGTATGTAAAAACAAAAACAGAAGTATCCCACTAAATGCTTTATTATAATAAATACATATAAGTATGAAGTTTGCTCGTCATTTTCTAGATGCTTCAATTAAATTTAAACGAAATCGAGTCCGGATTCTTGCCATGTTTGTAGAGAGATCATAGTGATGAGGTTCGATCTGAAACAAAAACAAATTGTCATCAGTATAATTTATTTGATTTGTTCGGCAATAAATTGCAAAAGGTAGTTGATTGAACTAGTAAGTTAGAGTAACCTTATAGTTATTTCGTTAAACAGGCACGATGACGCGAAGTAAATCTAAATGTTTGATAGTAGTACTTACAGATTCTTGGAATTCCGTGATACGTGATTACGCTCTCATTCTGAGTCTGAGCTTGCGTGTCTCAGCGTTGCGCTTCTTTCTGGCGTCTAGTACAACTGGAACATCGTCGGCTAATTCATCTGCGGCGAGGTCGTCGCTGCCTGGTTCTCCACTTCGGATGCCAGCGTTGGCCAATGCTTGAGCGCTTGAAAGACCATAGCCGCCGTAACCACCACCTGCGGCGGCAGCGGCGGCGGCGGCGGCGGCGGCACTAGCATCTCCGTAGCCATATCCGCCAGCGTTGGCTGCGGCGGCGGCGGCGGCGGCGGCGGCACTAGCATCTCCGTAGCCATATCCACCAGCGTTGGCTGCGGCGGCGGCGGCGGCGGCGGCGGCACTAGCATCTCCGTAGCCATATCCGCCAGCGTTGGCTGCGGCGGCGGCGGCGGCGGCGGCGGCGGCGGCGGCGGCACTAGCATCTCCATAGCCATATCCACCAGCGCCTGCATTAGCTGCAGCTTGGGCAGCCGCGCTGGCGTCACCATATCCGCCGAATCCGCGATATCCACCTGCATTGGCCGCAGCTTGTGCAGCCGCGCTAGCGTCACCATATCCGCCGAATCCGCTATATCCACCTGCATTGGCCGCAGCTTGGGCAGCCGCGCTGGCGTCACCATATCCGCCGAATCCGCTATATCCACCTGCATTGGCCGCAGCTTGTGCAGCCGCGCTAGCGTCACCATATCCGCCGAATCCGCTATATCCACCTGCATTGGCCGCAGCTTGTGCAGCCGCGCTAGCGTCACCATATCCGCCGAATCCGCGATATCCACCTGCATTGGCCGCAGCTTGTGCAGCCGCGCTAGCGTCACCATATCCGCCGAATACGCTATATCCACCTGCATTGGCCGCAGCTTGGGCAGCCGCGCTGGCGTCACCATATCCGCCGAATCCGCTATATCCATCTGCATTGGCCGCAGCTTGGGCAGCCGCGCTGGCGTCACCATATCCGCCGAATCCGCTATATCCACCTGCATTGGCCGCAGCTTGTGCAGCCGCGCTAGCGTCACCATATCCGCCGAATCCGCTATATCCACCTGCATTGGCCGCAGCTTGAGCAGCTGCGCTGGCGTCACCATATCTGCCGAATCCGCCATATCCACCTGCATTGGCCGCAGCTTGGGCAGCTGCACTGGCATCAGCAAATCCGCCGAATCCACCATATCCAGACGCTGCATTGGCCGCAGCTTGGGCAGCTGCACTGGCATCATAGCCGCCGAATCCGCTATATCCACCTGCATTGGCCGCAGCTTGGGCAGCCGCGCTGGCGTCACCATATCCGCCGAATCCGCTATATCCACCTGCATTGGCCGCAGCTTGTGCAGCCGCGCTAGCGTCACCATATCCGCCGAATCCGCTATATCCACCTGCATTGGCCGCAGCTTGTGCAGCCGCGCTAGCGTCACCATATTCGCCGAATCCGCGATATCCACCTGCATTGGCCGCAGCTTGGGCAGCCGCGCTGGCGTCGCTATATCCGCCAAATCCGCCATATCCAGAAGCTGCATTGGCCGCAGCTTGAGCAGCTGCACTGGCATCGCCATGTCCGCCGAATCCACCATATCCAGATGCTGCATTGGCTGCAGCTTGGGCAGCTGCACTGGCATCGCCATATCCACCGAATCCGCCATAGCCTGCTGCATTGGCCGCAGCTTGGGCAGCTGCACTGGCATCTCCGTAGCCACCTATTCCACCAAAACCACTAACGGCATTGGCGGCGGCTTGTGCTGCAGCATTGGATCCGCCGTATCCTCCATAACTATTTGCGGCGTTAGCAGCTGCTTGGGCTTCAGCCAGGCTGTATCCACCACCATAACCAGATCCAGATATGGCATTTGCGGCCGCTTGAGCGGCAGCGTTAGATCCACCGTTTCCCCCATAACCATTCGCGGCATTCGCAGCTGCTTGAGCTTCAGCCAAGCTGTATCCACCTCCATAGCCAGATCCAGATCCGGCATTTGCAGCTGCTTGTGCGGCAGCATTGGATCCACTGTATCCTCCATAGCCATTCGCGGCATTAGCAGCTGCTTGGGCTTCTGCTAAGCTATATCCACCACCATAACCAGACCCAATCACGGCATTTGCGGCTGCTTGGGCGTCTGCGATGCTATATCCACCACCATAGCCGGATGCAGCGTTAGCGGCTGCTTGTGCTTCTGCGCCGGTATATCCGCCGCCACCATATCCTGCAGCATTAGCAGCCGCTTGAGCAGCTGCGTTAGAACTACCTCCTCCGTAGCCACCGTAATAGCCCGAATTTGCGTTGGCTGCAGCATTTCCACCGAAAATATTTCCAAAGCCTCCACTTGCAGCGTTTGCTGACGCATCTGCTGATGCACTGGAACCACCAGGGAAACCTCCGAAGTTGAAGGGTCCGAAGTATCCGCCGTTTCCACCGGCATTGGCGTTGGCCGCTGCGTTGGCGTCGGCACTAGAACCGCTGCCGCCTGCATTAGCATTTGCTGAAGCACTTGCTGAGCTCCAGTTAGGTCCAAAACTTGGACTTGGGCTGACTGGAAACGAAATAAAGCTATTAATATAATTTATTTTGCCTAGTCAATAGTACAAAAACAAAATTATAGAAGCTCAGGTAATATCAATCTGTAATACAAATTTAGGTCCCAAGGTACCAGTGCAGTGGTCAGAAGTGTTTCTTTTTTGTTTTGTCCAGCCTGTACCGTCCCACTGCTGGGCAAAGTCGTGAAACTTAAGTTGTTTAATTGTATTGCTCACCTGGTGCTGCGGGCTCTTGTGTTGGTGATAATACTGTCAAATCATAATGACGAATAAAAAAAAAAATAAAAAAAGATTGTATCACTGAAGTTAAGGCATCCGTATAGAGCAATTTTTTTATGAAACATTAATCATTCCTTGTTGTTCCAGCTGGATCAATTCTTTTTGTATTGATTAAATAATGTTATCGTTTTAACTTTTGATAAAAAGGCAGTAAAAAATAAAAAATAAAGTTAAGGAATTTGCCTTTTTTCGGTAGACTAGTATAAATTGACGACTTCATTATTCTATTTCGCATTAAGTGTGAGTCAAAAATAATAACGTCTTTTTACTTACTTAGACAAGTTGAGTCGGGGTGTGTTTCGATGTAGACGTAGTTGTAAACAATTTTACAGACGTGGACCTTGCAAGGTTCTGAGGGCACGCGGAAAGGTACCAATGGTTGCTTGTTTCTGCATTCAGGAGCTAGAAAATAGTAAAAGTTTATGATTATCTTGTTCAATTTGAACTTAAAATGTTGCTGGAGAAAACTACAGGTAGTGCCAAAATATAAAACACTGAACATATAAATATTTGAATCAGTCTTACCTACGTATAGGATGACCGGTACCGGGTAATACTTGGTTTCTGTAAAGAAATGTCGATTCGATTACCAAATATGTTTTGCAAGATAGGATATTAAATATCAGCGAGAAGAGAGAATAAATAAAAAATATAAAGATAAATGATTATTTGATTAAAAACTTTTATATTTAAAGTGACAAACAGTAACCAGTACCTAGATACTCTGCATTACGCTTACCTCCAGGCACTTGAACGGGTACAGGGACTGGCACGATCCTATCCTTGCCCGGCACAGTGATGTAGTGGTTCACTGGGTAAGGAACAGCTATCGGTGGTGAAGGAACTGGAACCGGTACCTTCACCTCAGGTCCAGGAACTTGCTCGATGATCGGGATGGGTACTGGCACTAACTTAGGTGGTTGCTGTA
The DNA here is from genome assembly GCA_963082995.1 of Noctua comes. Taxonomy (NCBI): domain Eukaryota; kingdom Metazoa; phylum Arthropoda; class Insecta; order Lepidoptera; family Noctuidae; genus Noctua; species Noctua comes. The sequence continues at coordinate 614,536 of OY720288.1, forward strand.
CTGGATACGGCCTAGTTGGGAAAACAGCCAGTGTGGTTGAGGGATTAGATGATTTTCAACTTTTAAATGATTTTATGAATTTCTTTTTTAAAAACAATCACGAAGAGATATAATTTTTAGACGTATTGTGTGGAACACGATATGGCTAGGTTGAAAAACAATTCGAAAATGACGGCTAATGGAGATGGATGAAAGTAACACGTCAGTCGCGAACCCTAAATAGAACTGGATAAGAACAGGAAGATTACAACGATGTCAACCAATGCTTACCTGTCAACAGGGTATGGTACAGGTATTTTCTTCTCAACCGGCACTGGGACAGGTACAGATGGTCCGCGGATGTAGATCTTTTCAGCTGGTACCGGTACAGGTACAGGTACTGGTACCAAGATACGTTTACCTGGTATTGGCACTGGTACGGGGTAAGGACGCGGTGGTCCTGGTATGAACATGGGAGGCGGACCTGAAGTGGTGAATAAAATTAGTGTGATGATCGTTCATTATAAAGGGTGTAAATAGACCCTCAACATAACCGAAAGGCACTTGTTCTCCCCGTTTTTGTGATCATTGTTTTGTTATAGACCATACCTGCGAACCTTCTAGTTACGGAGATATTAGGGGTCAAAGTTCCAACTTTTACACAAGTTTTTTTTTATAAATACTTGTTTTTAATGTATGATTTTTACTTTACACACCTCCACGACCCCCGTACTATTCAATTCATCCATCAGCACAATGCTTTGAGTGCTTTCCATCGAGTCCTACCGTAAAACGTGATTTTTCACCCCAAAAAAAAAAATCGATTCCCAGCAATAATTTTTGTGTAAAGTTACTTAGTTTGATGTACACAATGCTTGGTTGACAGCTATGTGAAGGGTCTGTTTACACCCTGTATACATTCGAATACTTATGCTATTTCCTAATGATATATTTCTTTCGTTTCATCGGACAATTTGACAAAAAATCTTATCTGTTAGTACCTAAGTGATGATGCGATCGACGATGATATCCACAAATTAAGGCACTTTTTTGAAGTTACTTTTTTTAGGCGTGTGCTACCCAAAACCACTGTCTATCTAACTTGGAGAGTGTTAAGTGCGTCAGTGGTTCATACGTCATTTTTTAGAATTACACTTGTTCAGATTGACAAGTTAACGGCGAATACTTACAATACAAGAATTGGTCCTTGGGTGTGACGACAGGTACCGGTAGTGGCAGGCGTTGAGGGATAGGCAGAGGTTCGGGTAGAGGAGGCAGAGGAGGAATGAAGGGTGGCAGCGGTACCGGCAGCGGTAGGGGCTGCGGCAACGGTACTGTGGAAATAAAAACAAACCGTCTTTGTTATTATTATTAAGTATTTGTATTTTGATTATTCTGATACAGAACAACTTTTCTTTTTGAACAATGTAAAATAGAACAGCTCATAGCAGTACGCGGTATTTAAAAAATCGTTGCTGTTCCTAAAAGTGAAATCCCTAACATTACCATGACAACATAAACGATACGTAAATATCGGAGTAATTAATGAAATCAGTATTTAACTGCATTAGAGTTCATTAACTGGCGCTGGTTCTGGTCCTGTTAATGAGCATTGCTATTAGTTAGTTTCGTATTTATTTGCAGTGATTGTAATTTATAAATATTAACAATAAGTATATACCTGGTGGCGGTGGTGCTACGGCGAAAAAAGAAAAAAATAATAGCGCTAAACTCAACAACACCTGAATTATATTTACAAAAAGAGCACGGCTTAGTTTTGAAGTATAGCTAGGCCACGAGGGGAATTCTTTAAACTTCTCAGATCTTTTGACAAAGGATTAAAAAAGGGTATTTTAAAAGAAGTTATGAACAAAACACGTACTTGGTGCTGGAGGTAACGGAAGCGGTCCGATCTCTGCAAAGAAAGATACGCTTATATCAACCACAGTCTAAAGTTAAATAATAAGAGGCACAGGAGGTCAAACCCAATCGTTCGTAATGATAATTTTCCAATTTGGGTGCAGAAAAACATTCGACTATAAAGAGACAATAATGTATGTTCAGTCATTTTTATTGGCTTTTCATCTTTTTTTTAATTTGGTCATGTTCTTTTCTTGAAAAGTTTCTGTATGTTCTAAAATGTATGCACATTCTAATAAAAGGCAGCAAGAACTTTTTCATTAACTTATTTTATAAAATACCTGGTTGCGGTTGAGGTATCGGAGGAAGAGGTTCTGTAAAAATGCGACATAAAACAAATAAATCGTCGTTTTTGCAAACCTTTAGAGACACCTTCACCTTTGCATCTAGATAAAGTTGAAAAACGATAAACTGACTCGAAATATGAGACCACCGGTGCATGACAACGCTGTTGACAGCATAGAAAATAGCGTTGCTATGTCTCTTAACTTCAATGAAACGACAAATATTAATATCGCATTGGAAGGTAGTTTAAGAGTGAATGAATTTCGAACATTTTGAAACTTCCATATTCTGTGCAAATAACAGTATTAAATCTTGTAACGAAAAGAGAGATCACAAATAATAAATACTGGAAGAAGAAGTATGTAGTATAGTTGCACCGATCGAAGAAAATAAAAATAAAAGTTGAAAAAAAAAAAAAAAATATTTTCTTAATTACCTGGTTGTGGCGGTTTCAAAATAATGTCAATTTCTGGATAGACTATAAAACAAAAAAAATGCATTAATTCCATCCCATTTTGGGCACAAAGATGAACCAAATTCCAAATTAAAACCCGAAACAGAAAACTACCGTTGTTAAAAATATGAAATTTGAACATAGTGACAGTCATGAAGTTGGCTGTCATTGCCATTTATTTTATGCTATAAGATTATAGCTTTATAACAGCAATGTATCATAGCAAAGAAACGATTGATTTGATTTGTACAGTAACATAGTAAGTTTTAATTAAACTCGTTAAGTTACGAAATCAGTGTGAAATTGGCTATTGTTTCCGCTGGTCAGATAGTCTTTTAAAACGTAAGACCATACTAAAGCTTAAGCATAAATGGGCGATCAGTAGATGACAAACAGCTAAATATAATAATATCTCTTTTAAATTTTAGATAGACGTTTAATAAATTCTGAACTTCCTTAAATGACAAAGAAGTGATTGAACCACAAGACGTACAGACGTACAGAGGTACGTATACATTGAGAATACACAAAATACCTGGTTGTGGAGGAATTACATGCGGAAGAGGTCCTGTCAACAAAATTTTTATTTACAGTGCACTCGGAAACAAACTCTTTGAAAAATTTTTAAAGAGACTATTATGTTGGGGAGACCTCCACCATTGATGACGACAGAAAAAGGCAAAAACCAATTAAGTTTTTCGACAAATCACTGAAATTAATACAGAACATTCAATTTATAGAAACATGCTTTGCAACCGAATTTAAATTCAAATTAATGTTGATCTTGAAAATATACCTGGTGGAAGGGGCAACGGTGGAAGAGGTTCTGCGAAAAGAATATGAAAAAAAAACAAAATATAACTTTGCCTTTGACGAACAAATTCAGAAAAAAATCTTGAAGTGGCACATGTTCAATGTACTTGTACTCGTCTTTAATGGACAATGTTTTTTTTATATGTTTCGAAAAAAATACCAATTTACAATTGTTAGCATTGTGAAATTAGGTGTAAACTCATTATACCTGGTGGCGGCTGAGGCGCTGTGAAAAATTGACTTTGTGAAAAATAACAAAATCGATTTGAAAATCAATAATATGAAGAATAAAGCGGACGATACTGAATTGGTTGGCACTATAATGGAAGAAAACGAAGTAGAGAAATGAAACAAATGCTAATTTTTGGTACAAGAAGACGAGAGTAAAATCATGCAGTTTTACCTGGAGGTAGATACTCGGGTATTATTATATCTATTTCTGAAATGAATAAAGACCAATGAGATTATTGTACGAAGTATTGAAGTAATAGAAAGTAAAACAATGGACATTCGCAATTATACCTGGTTGAGGAAGCGGTGGAGGTACAGGAAGTATTTCTGTGGAAAAGTAAAGTGTTAACCAAATTATAGCATCACTTTAACCATAAAATCATTCAGAGCTACTTACTTCAGAATGTAAAGTAAAATAAGAATGAAGAAACCGAAAAATCCGTCAACAAAACAAATTGAAGCTCCTACAAATGACTAACCAATCCAAACAATCCGTAGAGTTGACGAAAACTAGAAAGATGTAATTGTAAACTTTCACCAGTTGATGGCAATAGCGGAGCAGGAGCTGCACATTTCAAATAAAAATATCTAGCCTAAATATGTATTTATATAATTATGGTATCTAATAAAATATGTAGTGGCAGTGGTAGTCCTGTTGAAAAATGAATGTAAACGAAATATTTTAGCTTTTAATAATAATTCAAAATCAACTGACGGTCTAAATCTAAGCGCACGGTAGTGCGCAGGCCAAGTTCCAGCAACAGGCCGCGCGCATGCCGTGCACTATTTACACCAACCGTTTCGACCCACTTTTGACCCCCCTTTAGCTCAGTGCCAATTGCAAGTACAGAGATAATTAATCAAGTGTTACGTACAGCACGAAAACCTGCCGTGGTGGCGAGTCTTGGGACTGGCAAATGTTTACCAGTGGATCAGGCTGTTGATGAAGATGATTATGATCGATTTTAAAGTGCATCTAAACTTGGCATTGGATTGGATTTTAACCCTTTTTTAGGCGAACAATTAGCCGGTAGGAACTTGCCCCCCTTATTAACAGGTATGTTTTTGGTGGGATATAATACTACCGATAGGAAAGCAATATCTGAAGATCACCCGATAAGGGCCGCTTGTAGGAACTTGTCACTGGACAATTGGCAGCAATAATATGCCATCAGAAACAAAAACTGTTCTATCCATAAGTAATAAATGTCTGCAAGAAATAGAAGAAGGAGTACCGTCTTCTATTCCCTTTGGGAGTCCCGAATATGTTAGTATCTCATTTAAGGACCTATTTCCATGCTTTATGATTTTGTTTTATACCTGGTTTGGGAAGTTCTTGCAGCAAAGTTTCTGTTAAAAATGAATACGTGAATAAATCAATGAGGCGCAAGCTGAAGATAATTATGCTTATGGCAAATTTTGACATACACAATTAAATAACCAAATGACATAAATATATGTGTACTAGAAATTTACCTGGAGGTGAATATTCTAGAACTAGTACAAAATAAAGAAATTAAGTGATGATTATTTGATACTAAATTCTATCAAACATGCAGTCTAAAAAATATTGCCCCCTCAGCTAGGTTTGAGGGGGCAATGCAGGTGGCGGCGACGGAAGTTGCGGACTTAGTGGTATAGTAATTTCTACTATTTCTGGAAGTAATACAGAACATAGAATTTAGACTTGAGAAGATGGAACAGAAATTCCGTATAATATGCAGACTTGCAATGGAGGGGAGGGCAATGGTAGTGGTGCTGTGAAAAAGACATCAAAATACAACTACGCCAACAACCCGAAAAACAAACATAAAAATGTGTTTTTAACCAAAACATCTCGCGGTGTCATTTTAAAAGAGTACATGAAAAATACCTGGCGATGAAAGTGGTTGTGGTTGGATTACTGAAAATAATTTTCGGGTAAATTATATTAGAGGCTAATACCAGAAGTTAACTGTAAGTTTTTCAAAAAGGAACACAATTTGAATCAATTTCTTTTTAAATAAAAGTAGGAGAATGCAAAGTGCGACCCAAGATCGCAGTTCGCATTCTAAGTGTACCAAATAAATCGCCAAAGAATGGCACTCAAATGAGTACCATGTGCTTTCCCCGTGCTAATATGGTAGGGAACCCAACAAAGCAAATTACCTGGAGGAATGCCTGGTTGAAGGGGTTTTAAAGGTGGCGGTAATGGAGGTAGTTCTGTGAAAATTTAACCAGAAGGTACCTTCGCGTACAACAAACTATGAAAGTTATAAAACAGGACTAATTATTATACCTGGTGGTGGTGATAGTGATAATACTGCAAGAAGTAAATGTGTCAAATATGTTTGCATAATTAAAGCATATTACCATACTTCGAAAGTTTTATAAAGAATAAGGTGGGGTAACCTACAAGAGTTCACATGATTCAGACATGGTTGGGGAACAAATGATTAAAATATGGTCGCTAAGTTACCTGGAGGTGGAGTCTGTTGTACAATTACTTCCACTATTTCTGGAATTAATGTATAATGAAGAAATTAGACTAGTTCGTGTTGTTATGTTGTGTTTAATTAAATACAATGTGTAGGCATAAATATGTACCTGGTTGATGAGATAATGGGGGTGGGGGATACGGAAGTGGTGCTGCAAAAAATCAGAACGTAAAACAAATGTAAGTACTTCAGGTTCAAAACTATTTTAAATGAATCAAATCACTTGCCAAAGAATTCATGAAATGAAGATCTTATTTGCAGGAAAAGGGAGAGGCAACTAATATTGTCCTGTTAAACTATTGTGTTATACCTGGTGGCGCAAGCGGTTGACTTGCTGCAATAATTGAATTTGTAAATAAAGTGTTTCATGAACTTAATAAAAAGGGAGATGAAATTGTACAATTATGTAAGAAATATGGTAGAGTGGCCAACAAGGCTTACCTGGAGGAGGAACGCCTGGTTGAAGAGGATTTGGAGGTATAATGGACGTAGTTCTGTGAAAAAGTAACCAATATGTAACCTATGCTTATGACAAACTATGAGAACTCGTATGTATTACGGGTCTATTTAGTCACTTTATCTGACGGTGGTGGCTGTGGTAGTACTGCAAGATATTAAGGTGTCATATACTTTTGGACCTACGTAAAAGTGAGGTTATTTTGAAGGTTAAGAAGAGATAAGTTAGAGTAACCAACAAGAGTTCAGTCATTTCAGACATAAATTGGGGAAGAAATGATTAAAATATGAGCGCTACGAGACAATAGAGGTGCGTATAACGGCTGAGGTGCTGTAAAAAAGTTGATCGAAATGTACAATTTCGAACCAAAAAGCCAAACATTCAAAAACTTGACATTGGGATTAGCTCATTATTCCAACGGCGATACTGAGAAAACAAATACTAAATTAAAAACGAAACGGTTGGAAGATCCTTCCGAAGACATTTACACTCGAGACAATGCTTACTAAATTCAGTAATAAATTCAAAGACGAAATCGAGCTCAAACAATCAAAAGAATATACTACTCGCGCAACTAAAAATATCGATGCAGAATCGCTGACAAATTTACTCGAAGACCAATCTGAAGACAAAACAAGACAACAGAATAAGAGAAACGACAAAAAAGTCAATAATAATGACAATATAACTTACGTGGCCGTGGTGGTAATGGTACAGGATTCTGTTCCACTGTGGACAGTCAATAACGATTACTTACTGTCAACCTTCGAGCCTGGTTATCAAGGTGTACATATAATAGTTAGGTTGCTTACGGAAGCACAGGTTGCAGGCCGCGCACTTGGAGTACAGCTGTCCTGCGGAGGCGAAACAGGCGCAAACGAAGCAGTTGTTGTTCCTCTTATCGTAGTACATGTCACCTTCTGCTTGGCATTTGTTGATGTGATCTGTGGGCGGAAAAGGCAACATTTAACACAACAATTCGGAATGCAATCGTAAGTCTCATCCTGCCCTTAAACTAATTCATTTAGGATTGGTGCAGTATCTATTTACTGATTTTATACTCTATCATTTCAGTAGTCACCTTCTTTCTAGGCATATTCACCCAATCCATCCATAGTATCTTTGGTTTGTCCCTACAGTTTTAACTGATACCTCTATCCTTTCTGAAGCTTTTTTGGAAAATTATAATAAGTTAGTTCTTATAAGTGATTCTAAACACTAAGACTTTGTCTTACTCTTTAAAGGACTGTGTAATAAGTAGGTACTAAATATTATCTAAACTGATTATTTGTAAAAGACTCGTCTGATTTACGTACCGAAGCTGATCAGTTCATCAGGGTTGAACATACGACTCTCGTCGGAGTCAGAGTCTTCTGGACTTGAATCGGCTGCTTCATCTGTAAAAGATTCCGTTTTCGTGATGGGAATGCTAATTCTGATGCTGATGCAGAAGAGTTTTGAGTTTTTTTTGAGGAGCTCGTGGCTAAATAATAACAGCCGCTCGGGTCGATCTTTAGGCTAAACCCCGCTTGCCTAGGTTAGTCTCTAGATGGGTGACAACCCTTTCAACACCGATTTTCCTCTGTGCCTTGGAAAGCACGTTAAGCCTTTGATCCCGGGTGTCCTTGGTAAATTTATCTTTTTGAGTCTGGAAGCCGACTCCAACATAGTTGGGAAAAGGCTAGGCAGATGACGATACAGAAGAGTTTTATTGAGTATTCAATTCAATTCATTTTTTATTTTAGATAAATTACATTATAATCATCCATACATGTTTTTTAAAATAACATAATACGAACAAACAAACAACACAACAATTACAACAAATAGATACACAACAATGGAAACATTGGATTAGGAGCAATGCTCCATGAAGGAGCACTCCATGTCCCTTCTCCCAACAATGAGCTGCAGGAAGCTGTTGTGACTGCCCCGTATGCGGCGCATTAGAGACGCTCTCGAGCGTCTGCAAACATACCTGATGCGCTACAAAAGCTTGGCAACCACATCAACATCCTGAAAGCGTTATTGTATTGGACACGCAGGGCACTGTAAGTCTTCTACGTGTGCTTGACCCATAGGCTGCTCGTATAAAAATACTGACAGTACGCCTTGGATAAACTTATTTTTACCTATGCAGTACAGCATACAAACCTACGGGCCAGCATCTTAGCTCTGACTGACAATGCCCTGCGTTCCCTTTCAATATCTACATCATCTGAGAGGCCCTCGGTGACCCAGTCGCCCAGGTACTTAAATTGCGCGTATTATCGTTTTGAATCTGAATTTCTTGAAAGTAGGAAACGATACCCAGGACGGGCAGGATATTATCGGATTTATCCAACAGGAATTTCGCAGTTCAAATTTGAGTCTTTGGCGAAATGACTCTTTAGGGCCAATTGAGTAACCGTTCAGTGAGCAACTTTACAACGATCCCGATTTTAGAAGCATGAAGTTTTACCGGCTAAAATGCATAAGACAGTAGTAAAAAGAACTGAGATTCTGTAATCTCAGTTCTTTTTACTACTGTCTTATGCATTTGTTTTTTTTTTTTTTTTTGTCAATTACCTGAAGATTCTTGTGATGCTGATTCTATTACATGTCCTGATCGGAGTTCGGCGCTTACTGGTGCAGAATCTAAGAGCTCATCTGTCGTATAGTGATATAAAAAAAATGAAAAAAAAAACATTCCAAAATAAAAAGTAAAAAAGAAATAATCAAAAAAAATTTCATTGCATAACTATTCAAAGAAAGTAGTTCGGCAGAGACATTAATTTGAAAAATGTGCCTAACCACGTAAATATTTGCATTACACATCCAAGTGAATTGCTGGCTATAAATACACTAACGGAGAGACACATGGTACTTAGAAATCTTCTGTATAACACGGTCAGTAAAAAAGGATAAGATTGACTTACCGCTCTCAGGTCGGGCTGTTACCCCCACAGCCAACAGGAAGAGAAGCCAAAGGCTCCCCTTGATCTTCAACATTTTCTTGGACCCTATACTATGGACCCAACAGTGAGTTGCGCCAACTCACCGAAGATATCCTCTCCATCAACACTCCAACTATTTAAACCTTTTTTCTTAACGCATTGAAACGAATGCCAAATCGATTAGAATATTAAATTCACAATAATATATAGTTTCAATCTCATTTTTAATATATTTAAACGAAGCGTAAACTTATATGGGAATTAATTAAGTGTTTACGTAACCGTTTGTCGTTGTTTCTAACTTAAAATAACTATAACACCACGCCTGTAATCTCCGAAGGGTAAAGCGCAGGTGTACCTGTAAGTGCACACACATTTCTGCAGTTATGTGTAATCCTCTCCCTGTCCCATGGGCCATATATTATGGTTCAGAGCGATTTTCAACTATACTATTGCATCTACTTCGTGGACAATGAATGTGTCAAGTCCCATATGTTGCACCAATTGTTAGCGCCAAGCCTATTGTCATCAGTCGGACACAAATCCAAACGCCATGCTGCTACTGATAATTCAAAAACCCAAAAATACACTTTGCACACCCGAAAATCGAATGACGAACGTTTGAACGTTGAAGTTTTGAAGTGAAAAGATGTCTTCCTCCAGTTCAGGAGAGGGTAGTGGGTGACATTTCAGGAAATAGGTGGATACTTCAGTAGCATCGTGTTGCCGCCCGTCGCCTTTGAACGGAATAAAGCAGTCTTATTTATCTTTTCCAATACAACGTTGTATTTCTGCAGCATTTGTCAAGTTTCGGAATGTTACTTGCCTGAATATTTAGTGTACATTTTATCTATATTTTTAATCGAAGATCTTATCCCCGCTCTTCTTATACGCACATCGATATAATTACAAATATCATGTTCTACTACTTATAAATCTAAAACATTTATTGTCGCCTTTTATACTACCATCAGAAATCAAAACAAATTGCCTTTTCAAATTCACAAACTATGTCGGATGTTAAAACAACATCGTTTCTTTAACATAATGAGCCTATACCGTTCCCACTGCTGGGCAAGTGAGAGAAAGAGTGGGCCTTAATCTAACACGCGGGACCAGTTCGGATTGGTCGTGTCTCTTAACTGAATGCTAATTCAACCTTTGGACTTGAATCTTTTGTCAAGAACTTGGTTCTGAATTTAAATCACAAATTGAACACGTTTTAATTTAAGTTCTCTCAAAAGTATTTAACACCACAATTACATAAAATTACATTTAAAATGACTGAAAAACAAGAGCAACAATCGGGGGGCTTGGCCACAATGGGGCGGGCGGCCGGAAGGCGGGCTGGGAGCCTCCGGAACCGGAAGTGCGACCCACTAATGACGTTCCGTGGCGCCATCTACGTGCAAGCCGCGTGAACCTCGCCATTGTTGGTGGAATGAAATTCTCCAAATGTGTTGTGTGTTTTAATGAAATAATAACTTTATACTTATTTTGTCCATTTGTGGTCGAATAGATGAGAATTTTAGTATGAATACATTTTGTAAAAGACTGCCTCGTTGGTCTAGTGGTCGCAAGCGCGATTGCTGAGCATAAGTTCCTGGTTTTGATTCCCAGTTCGGGCAAAGTTTTATTGGGTTTTTAGCTACGGAGTCTGGATTGGCACCCGGTTGATGGCAATAGACTCACCCCCCTATTACATGGGACTTAAACATAACTGGCGAAATGTGGGTGTACTATTAGGTACACTCTGCCTAACTTTTCTGAGATTACAGGCGTGATGTTATGGATGTTTCCTATTATTGCAAAATAAAATAAAATGTTACAGCATAGTATGAATATAAAAAAAAAATGAAAATGACCACTACAAACATAAAAATCCCATGGGAAATCATGTACACCAATAACAGATTCAATTACCAGAAAAACATCGATTATAATAATAATTTCATCCAACAGTTCGAAATCCAATCGGATTCGAACAACAAATACAGAAAATACCAGCAAAATCTATTTGAAAACGAATCAGTCCCATTTGGCGGGAACTTGATTGATTAAAACCAAGATGGCCGCCATTGTTATTGACAGCTGACATTTGCTGCGTTCGTCCGTTAGTTTTTGAGAAAAAACATGGATTTATTTTATTAACTTGTTCTGACTTTTATGCTGCATTAATTCCAATACTAAAGTAAAAACATATGTTACTTCAAAATCCAAGTAAACATCATGGCATCAGGCTTGTAATGCCCGAAGGATCTATAGTAGACTATTATTTTGATAATTTCAGACTCCGAGCCGTTACTGAGAACTTCTGATAAATTGCTTGCCCGGCCTGACACCTTAACTCAATGTTCAGGATTAGCATTTGCAACCACTAGACTAACAAGACAAATAAAATAAGTATCACACAAATTCTTCTAGCCAACATTTAATTTTTTTATTTCGTTAGTTTACAGAAATTCTTTGCTTGGTAAATAACTAAGCATGTTTTTTTTCTACAAAATAATATTAGGTTTACCTAGAATACCTATTTGAAAAGGATGCTTACATATCATTACACGAGTTACCCGAATTACTGATTAAAAGGCTCCGCTGGGAGTTTTTCCTTTGCCGAAGTTTCTCTAACTAGTTGCTAACTGGCTACATACGTTCCACTTGGGTATGGGTAAAAGGAATTCTGATTCTGAATACCTACTACCATAAAGATTTTTACGTAGTATTTCGAAGAAATCCCTTTAGTTGAATTAAGGAAAAGATTTGTGTCTGAGAGAATATTTTAATAATAGAAACTCAAGTTTTCCAACTCACGAAGAAATCTAATGGGTTCATTCTTGTTTGGTTTCGTAAAACTATTTCTTTTATACTAAATTTGTATATTAACGTGACATAACAGCATGCCCATAGCAGGTGATAGCCATAAGGCTTATACGGGGGTACCGCACGATCTCCGGCGAGGCGGCTAGCCTCCTTGCCGGATTGCCGCCATGAGATCTGGAGGCGATAGTCCTCGCGCGCCTGCACGAATGGCGCACGGATGCACTAAGTCGGGGGGAACACCCGAAAAAAAAAATACATAACATCCACATCATTATCACCGGACCGAACCGGTTATCATTTCATAACATTTTACTTTGACCGATGTCCAATAACCAAATTTAAATACTCAGCGATTTTACAAATAGCAACATAGATAGTGCGGAGCTCGTTTTTCTAGGGCCCTTCTGTTTTATGCTGTGTTATGAAAATAAAAACATGTATTTTGGGAAGTAGAGGTAGGATGTAAAAATTAATTATCATTTTTCTTTTTAATAAACCAACCCCTACCACCTTTTATAAGTCACACCATTTCTAGAATTTTCTGCTAGACTGAAACCTACCTGACAGGGTCGTTGTCACGATAACTAATTCGGGTTCGGATTTAGATCCGACAAAGGGACTTTTTGTTTTTTTTTAGGAATTTGTCAATAACACTCTGAATTTTTGTCTAGTTGATGGCAATAGGCTCGCCCCTGTTACATGGGACTTCTATATGACTAGTGAAATGTGGGTATACCAGGTATAGATACGATTTCCACCACAACAGCAACAAATTGTGGTCTGGTGGCTGGACATGGGCCTCTCCCAAGCTGCGACACCCTCTCCTCCGCTGATATAGGTCCACCTATATAACCTAACCTAACCCTTCAGGATTACAGGCGTGATGTTATGTTATGAAAGCTACTACATTGCATTAGGTTTCCCCCATCCCGTGACCCTCTTAGCCAGCAATTGCACAGCGTCACCTCCCCAGGGCAAGTGCAGGTGTCCTGATCAAATCTACATACATAGGTGTATGCAATTTAAACTTTGCTCTGTGCCGAGGTCAAGCTGTTTTGCAATAGTGGTTGTAGTTGCTAGTAAATCATTTGTGTGTGGAAAGTTGTTGTTAGCAAAGTGTATGGTATATTTATTTTTGTGTTAGTAATAGGGGGAGGAGGTTTTGATGTCATGTTTTAATGGTGAGTTGTCTGGGCTATGCTTTCTGAAAAAGGCTGTGCTTTCTGAAACTTGGCAACGTCGCAAACAAATATCAAATATTTAAAGTAAATAATTCTTAGATAAATTGAATCCTAATTGATATATTTTCAGCGGGCAATTCTTATCTAAAACTTAATACACTGTTCTATAGAAAGGAATACAAACTCAGTAAGTATATGTTGCTGCGTAGCATTTAACGCATTACAGATTTTCTTCGCATTTACCATAAAAAATCTTTCATCACTCAGACAGAATATAAATACCTACTAAAATATTAACGATAATGTATCCTCATAAAGTAATAAATACTTTACAAATATCACAGCACCACTCATTTCAATTCCAAAAGCTCTATCAATATGATGAAACATTCCCAAATACCGGCTTTTGAGCGTTCCCCAACTGTGCACGATGAACGAAAAGTTTCAGCGTTTAAAATACCGAACTATACATCAGTGGCGCCATCTGCCGCTGCCGTAATGGAAACTGCCGGAGTTAGCGCGAATACATGATGGGGATTTTCGTGAAACGCAATTCTATAGGTGCGGTCGGTTTTTGGGTTCATTTGGTTGGTTGTTTGTAAGTTGGTTCATGTTATAATGTTGAGATTCTCATTCGGAGAATGATTGATCAAATGTTTGATCGTACTAAGCTAAGGTACGATAGAGAAATTTTGTTTCAATTTTACCACTTATCAGTCGGTTCCACTACAACATTTGAAGATAATAATAATGTAAATTCGAAGACATGTAACATCTACGAACCCGCCCTAGGCCCAATCACAAAGAGAAGGCCTGTAGCCAAGCAGGCAGCAGCGTTAAAAAGATTATGCACTACAACAAGTGCACCTTATGAAGGATTAAAAGAAATATTTTGACTCGAAACTGTGCAAGTAACTGCTTTAGTTGAAAAATCATCTTGATCACCAGAAAATTTAGTTCAGTAATTGATTGATCTAACCTTCAAAGGTAAGTCCTGTACTTACCTTTTCAAACACGTCAACAATACAGACCGTTACGTCGTGTAAGATTTCCCATAATTACTCCCTAATTACAAGGTGAGTGACCGCAGCACCGTCTTTAAACATGAAACTGTAATAGCTCTGGGACACCCATGGGAATGTGGAATGTAGCTGGTTGCCCTTTGTAAACCACATTGTTCTAAAGTGTAAATACATAGTAACTTACTAAGATACAAATTAGTAGGATTCAGATTAATGCTAGATATGCTAGATAGACAGTTTTATTTTATAGATGCGATGATTATGCTCTTTCTGGTCAATTTTAGATCTTCGTCGTATTTAAGGTAGTGGTAAATAATTCCATATTTTAATGATAATAGAGTGAGTGTAGCAGCTCCTAAAACACTTTTAGCTTGTAAATTTCTTAGCAAATATTAAATATCAAAGTGCAAAAATGAAAATGCGAGGTTGTCATTGGTCACAATATTTTACTATCTACTTGTTAGGGTTGTCCAATACTGTGCGGTGGTATGACATAAGCTTTAGGGCTTTAAACGTTTTGTTCAAGCTGTGACTCTTGACCGGCTGATTTCGTCAACACAGCGCACACATTATTGATCTTTCAAACATGAAGTGTAATAATTCTGCTTATGAGTGAGTCAACTTTGCACCACAACCCAGCATTAATTAGGATTCTAAGATTTTATTGCCAAACATCAACCATTTCACCTGCTACACATAAACTAACATCCTCAAGATCGGAGTAAGTACAAAATGTCCATAATTCCTGTAGTATGAGGACTTTATGTGTACCTAAACGTCGCGCGGATGCGGCGCGTCATTTGTTGCCATGTCGCTTGAAACAGGCGACGTTATAGGGCTACGTCGTCGTCGTAGAGTTTTATGTAGCCATTTGACTAAGTTGTTACGATTCTGAGATAGTTTTTGTATGTTTAGATGGAAAGGAAATTGACATTTTGTATGTTAGTAGGTTGTCTTTCTTGTTTACCGTGGATTTACTTGCGTTTACCTGTTCTGAGGTTCCGCTTACGTTCAAGAAAAGAAACAATGACATTGTCATCATTGATGCCGGGCATATTAACCCAAGTATCGTCGTATTTCCTCATGATTTTAATAGGCTGTCAGCGAAAGAGAAAGTTCAGGTGGAGTGACTATCTACTTAATTTGATCGTGATTACAAATCACAGCTGTCATTCTTTACCTGTGTTATTATTTGCTGTTATACAGGTTAGTGTGTCAATCAGCTAAACAACACATTTCTCTGACTGCACATCAAATCTATGCCCTATTTAGCCCTATGGTACTAGAGTATTACTCGAAACTGTGTGCGCGACACCTCTGTTCTTTACCTCAGTAAATTCTGTTGCTATCCGTCCTCCGAAGTTGTAGGTACTCGCGCTATTAGCAAAGAGTCTTTGAAGCGCCCGGAAATGCCTTAATGAGGAATTGTTATTGCACAAGGGTGCTTGCTCAAATTATCTTGCTACGACTTCATATGGAATGTTAGGTGGAAGTAGTAAGGTGTGTTTTGGATTGCAGTTTGAGTAGATTATTATATTTTATTGTGTTGGACCGCTTAGCTTCGAAACCTGTGTTGAAACCTTCTGTGTAGACGGATTTGTTGTTGTCGATACTTTGTTCTAAATTATAATCAAGGCTACAAGTAGATGACAGTTTTTGATAGAAACCCAGTCCATCGTAAGAAATTATTGCTGCTCTGGCAATAGCCTCGCTACCTATTACATGTACATTAAACATAACTGGCAACATAGTAGTTGTTCTACAAGGTACGTCTCTGGCTATCCCATCGGGGATCAGCTGTAAGTAAATGTTCTTACATTGCTGTGTTTAAGATTTCGTTCATAACTTTTCAGGCTTAAGGTGCGTCAACAAGTCCCTAAACGACACTCTTTTCTCACTTCTGGACGTGTTTAAATAAAATTAAATGTACCGAAAGTAATTGAAGGCCCTTTTCCCAAAAATCTTGAACCGTTCTACACAAACGGAGTGCTCACAGTAATTAAAAGCAGCATCTGTGTAATCTGGAGTGTTCTGAAGTGTCACAATAGTACCTCTCTTTACATTTCCCGACTTAGCGAGTCATGTTCCGAAATCTGAAGGATCTTAAGACACAATTTACGTTCTTACGTTGTTACCCACCGTATTTTATTCGGTTTGAAATATTTGCTTATTTTGTAAGTCTATGTTGGGAGGCTGTCATCTTGTTTATTCCTGAAAAAGTCAGAAGGAAACCTTATACGTTTAGCTACTTTGTTATGTGATTTGAATATGGCTTTGCCCCTGTTTGGGGGTGGATGTTAGATCTTGGAAACTGTGTTCTCACAAACGGAATTTAATCTTGTCCGTAATTGTTTCGTGATCAATATATTCACTCATACAAAAACTCACGCTTTTTTCCTATGAGGGTAGGCAGAAAGTTCATACAGAACGCCTTCGTTCGCTCCTACAGAGATAAAGTTCACGAGTAAGCCAATAATCAGGAAATAAAATAAAAAATAAATATCAAGAATGTGAGAGTTCTTGGCAAAACGAAAGGCAAATTCTGAAGCCATGCAAACATTCATTTTAACCGAGTTATTGAGCTTTACTATCGACATTTGCCATTTAAAGCTGCCTGTTTTTATAAATACTATAATGTACCTCCATATTTTTTATACCCACCCTGACAATGCCATTAATCAGGCCTAGGCACACAATCAGCGGACCACCTCTGCTACTGCTAACCCTCATTAGGCCAGCTTCCGCCACGGAAGGGCCTGTTCAATTCATCGGCACGCAATGTTTGGATGTCTTACTATCGATTATATTAACCTTACTGTCAAAGCGGACGACTCGGACTAGATGAGTGAAACGTATTTTTCATGATGTTTGTGTATTCAATTTAAATAGCATTAATACATAATATAACATCGTGCCCGTATTCCTCGGAAGGCGAGGCAGAGGTGTTATTTTCCGTAAAACATTCTCATTTTGCACAAATTTACATGAGTAAGAGGGGGCGAGCCTATTGCCGTCAATTGTGCCCAAATCTTGATTCTGCGCTGACAAGTTCTCAATTGAAAATCCCAATGACACTGCCCAATCTGGGGTTTGAACGCCGGACTCCATGTTGTACAGTCGCGATTACAGTAGTACTAGTCTGGTAGTACTAGTCTGGTAGTACTAGACCGGTCGAAAAATGTTTTTATTAACATGCAGTTGCACAGCACCGATATTATACCATCACTATCTCATGAAAGTTTCTAGTTAATGTCTGAAATACCTTGAAAACTCCTCGCACTTTTAGCCGGTTCAGTGTCTAAATCATTTTATTTTACACCCGCATTTTGAGTCACTTCCTCTTCGTAAGTTATTATTATTTCGTGAAAGCTGAAAGTGCCGCATGAGGCGAGGTACATATAACACCACATAACGACTGTATCACAAAACTTTATGATATGCTTACACGAACCAAGTTATGGAACTTTCTGTCAGGAATTTGCATGAGTAAGCATCTTTTTAGCCTGTGTCTTAAGACTCTAAAACTGGTGGATTTTAAGACTTCGTCATTGTTCGACATAGAGATTTCATCTTGTCGTTAAAGAAGTTGTTTAGTTTGGGGAGAGTAAGTTACCCATTTGGAGTATAGCCCATGTAGTCTAGTGACAATGTCACATGACATTCGTTATGGGTAGTCAAATACCCGAAAGTCTGTAAATTTTACCAAGGGCTATAGTGGTACCCAGAAACTGGCTTGTGCAGATAAAATACACAGAATTTCATGTAAAATGCTACACGTGGTTAGACTGAAGCCATCCCTGATATGCAATTGAGAAAGGCTTAGCAGATGGGCTTTTATCAGCATGTAAACAGCCACTTGGCTATTGCCTACTCAATAAACAATTCACAAGAATCAGCGAATTATAAACCAGACACTCATTCGCCTTATTAAAGGTGTCAAAACAGCTCCGAACATCTAAACGATCCTATAAAACACGAAAAGAATCAACTTCGCAAAAGAAAAAATACAAAAGCTACCTCCGAACCAACAAAGGCCACGAAGACACTTCTAAAAGATATTCAATACAGTTTTAATTAAAGAAAAGCCGGGAAATTAAAGTGCAGCGCCTTAATAATGTACAGTGGGGAGAATTACTGAAACTTTCACAAGTTTTAATAAGGCGGCGGCAGGGGGCGCTAGTTCCAGGAAGGAAGCGGGAAACTTCCTGATGCTGAAATATTTCAAGGATTGCTTTTGCACTAAGACATTGTCTAGATGAGGCGATTTACATTTTTGGGTGTGTATGAGATGCGATATTTGTGAGTTGTTCTCAAGACTGACCTCAATCAATTACAAACATAATACCACGCGTGTATTTCCCTCAGTGATATAAAACGGGCGCTGATTTTCGCGTTACATCCTATATAATTAAAACAATAGACGCACGCGATTCGCCTGAGTTTGGCCTTAACCTGAGAACTGAATGCCATCGCACAAAAATCTCCCAAGCTGTAGAAGCCCTTAGATAACTCTTGTAGAATTTTTCTTTTGTTTTACCTATGAAATTGCTTGCTATCAATAACTAAGTTTAATTTCCTTGATGGTCGTGTTAAGAAGAGTGCTGGCTATGCTCACAGCGATATTAAAAACGTAGGGTTTTAACTTTATTGTGCTTTTCACTGATAGCTTGTATTTATGTATGGAATATAATTATCGTATAAAATGTAGAGGCAAGTCAAGCTTACATGAATAACAATTTGTTTCGGCATTTCTGCTCAGGGATCAGTCGAGGAAATGCCGGCGCCATCTAACTTTAAAATTCTACCAAAAAACCCGACGAATAATACATGACACAATATGAATAATGTTATCTACAAGATAACTCGGGGATAATTCCGATTAATCTATGAACTCTACTTCAATTTTCTTCATCAACTACCTCTAGATAACTAAGTTATGTTACACTTTACAAATCAAAACATAATTATTCTACTGAAACCCAAATAATAAACAACAAAATAGTAACATTTTATATTAATAGTGATGTATTCAGAAGTAGGGGTCGTCTGGCGCGCCTGTCGCGTCGGTCGCTGTTGTTTGTCGCGGTAGTTTGTCGCACAGGTGCGCTGTCGACAACTTTGTGCCAAACTTTCTGTTTGAGGAGGAACTGGGATTATTATTTTGGATAAATAAAATTGTAATGGTGACATTGTGTAATTTGTGAAGGTTACTTAAGTTATTAATGTAATTTTTTTTTTTTTTCTATACATGTAATTTACATTTTTAAATATTTCTATACAAAGTATAAAATATAAAAAACATTTAAAAATATTAAAAAATGTAACCCACCGATATCGGGAATAGGGTCTAAGCTACCGGCGCGACGGTCAGGGCTCCAGAGAGAGGAACCTCCTAACAATACGAGCCGTGTCCAGGAGTACCGCTTTCTGAATCAAGCCCTTGATTCAGCTGCCTAATGAGAGCCTCCTCAGGTATTGGTCGAGGCTTTTGGCAATTAAGCCATGGGCTGATACAACTATCGGCACAATGATCGCTGAGTCCACATCCCATATGTCGAATAATAATTTATTTATTTATTTATTAAAGTAATTCTGAATATCATTGTCTATTGCTGGAGTTGAGCCATCTTGTTGCTTTTCAAGCGTGTTTTATCTGTGTGACCACATCGTTTCTTATAACTTTGCAATTTTATATGATTTGATGCAGTTTTATAATTATTTTGTTTTGGTTAAGTTGCCTCGAAATGGTGAAGGAAAATATCGTGAGGAAACTATCATGTTCTAGAACTCATAAATCTAAGACATGACATCCGATCGACCCACACTGGATCGCTCCACGTGTATGGCCTACTAAAATACAAATAACACATATATACCCCATTATTCATTTAACTTGAGCAAGTTACACCCAGAATTAACATCAGATTAACCATACATATTTTAAGATTTAAGTTTGGCTTAACTTGACTTCGCGTATATTAACAACAGGGTAAGGGATCGTACAGAACACCATTGATTTGTTACACACAACCCTTCCAAACAAATGGGCACCCAAACCCAACAAGAATTGCGAAGAAAAACACACAAAATGTATGTTCAGCAAAATAAATAACCAAATAAAAGTTAGTGGCGTTATATTAGGAGTTTAGGGGCTAACCGTACCGCCATCTTTCAAGCCGACCAATCTAGTAAGTGCTCCGTGTTTTATACGAGTTAGTACTAGGTTCGATTCTCGTTTAAACGGATTATAAAGCGGAGACGATCAGCAGTTGTATCCGGTTTTTCATCTTTTTTGAAAATGGCGCCGATTCTAAAGAAGAGGAATTTTATTAACTCGATAGGTAGGTTTTATGATCGCTGTAATTGGTGGAAGCGGAATTATTGAGCTGAATGATAACCTGGAGTTCTCTTGCAGATGTAAAGGGGAATATTGATGATCTGTGATAAATGATGGTTTAGAAAACTTTTTAACGAGCAGTAGATGAGTTTCAGCTTCTATACATATAAAAACTACCTGCACGATTTAATGTGTAAACATTATTTGTACGCCTTGCAAGGCAGCACATAGTGATACATAACTTTTTTTTGATAACACCATGTACCTACTTACTTTTACCTGTGTGGCACAAATAAACTTATTTAAATTTGAATCTAAATGTTTTCATAACTAAAGCGCACTATAGTATTTTCATAGCTCGGCTCGGAGACGTGAGTTGAAATTGCCACAGTGCTATAATATTTAGGCATTTATTTAGATAAGTTCATGAAAACGAGCATTAAGCTTTGCCTTTCCACACTATTTAGTATAGTAGTATAGCTTCTTGTGCGATATCATAAACTATATTTATATATTTTGATTTTGGAATTGTAACAATAATGATATTTGTAATAGTAATGACATGTTAAATGATGTAATGATAATGGTATGATATTTGTAATAGTAATGACATGATATTTAATCTTATGATACTAATTTATATTTTCCTTTTAATACAAACATATTTTAATTAAGTTGATGATTTCAGAATTTTATAATAGTAATTTATAAATTGATCTAAATAAGTGTAATAATAGTGATCATACAAATAATTTCAAATGTTTGCATGCCGATTGGTAAAATGTGGCTGAGCTAAATGTAATCTTAAGAACTATTATGTATTACCCATATTTGCAAAATAAAATTCTATTCTATTCTATTCTATTCTATTCTATTCTATACCGGGTGGTTCTAACTTACAAATTATTTTAACTATACTGTCACTTACGGGATATCTTCCGTGATTGTTCATTATTTTGAGCTCCCGATATTTAAATTATTTTAATGTGACTACAGTTCCTCATGTCAATACTGCCATAAAAAGCCACGGGACTCCAACTGACATTTCAATTCCGCTTTTAATACTACAGTGACACAAAATAAAGTGAAACACTGGCCAGTACATGCAATGCACGCTTTGTAAAAGTTACAACTGCCATTTTATTCTGCACTTAGAGCACCGACCGGGGCTCGTGGTCGGTGGCTAACTAGTGCGGTCCATTGCAGAGCAACTTTGCTTGAATTGCAAATTCCTCTGCAAGATACTACTGTTTTACTTACTGCAACAGAGTTCGAAAGCATACCTTTATGTTAGGAGGAACATGCTGTATATTTTATAAGAGCATTTGTGGGTTTTGGAGAGAAATTATGATACGGTAGTGGTAGTAATATTTATTTGAATGTTTGTAATAATGACATTGTGAATGTCCTATTACAGTACGAAGGCTTCTTCTATGAACGACCATTCATCAGCATACTAGCTAACCCTGTGGTCCTGTGTTCGCGACTTGGAACCATTTAATCCAGATTTCCCTCAGGATATTTTCCGCCATTTTCCCGGTTAAAAATTGAAAATGAAAATAATGTTTACTTATAAATTTATAGGTGGTAGGCCATCATCATCAATTTCAAAATCTAGATAAAAAGCCACCACTCAAACAAAACCCGAATTTCTAATCAGAAATGTTTACCCAACTATTCTAAGAAAAAAAAATGTAAAAAAGAAACGCAATTTCCAATACATTTCGCAGACGTTATTTAGAATTCAATATCAGAGATAAGATATCAGTAACATCCACTGTCATAACTTTGTAGGGCGAGGCCTTTCGGAGGCCTTTCGAGTCCTCCGGAGGACTTGTCAGGCCTTTGTTTGGCCGAAAAAAATATTTTTTTCCCCATTTCTGTTGAAAGGTTTCCAGTTTATTTATTGACGGGCTGATAAAAATAATTCTTTGTAACGCCTTTGAGGAGGTTTGTGTCCTGTTAAATTGTGGTTACCGTAGCTTTAGAAAATGGAAGTGTTTTTTTTTGTATGTTGTTTACTATTTGGCTTGTTTACGTTAGTTTAGGTGGAGATAGATTTTTTTTTGTTTGCTTTGGTCATCATCATCTGCCTAGCATTTTTCCAACTATGTTGGGTCGGCTTCCAGTCTAACCGGATGCAGCTGAATACCAGTATTTTTCACGTTTCTTTATATTAAGCTTTTACCACCGATAACAATAGCATGAATTGACTCAGTTAACATGATATCCTACCTCCCAAAACCACCTCCAATCATTTCACTACAAGATCCTTTAACAGATGTCAGCTCAAGCATATCACATTACCACATACATCGTGATGTTACAGTATAGGACTGAAATTATCCGCTAGATGGCCACATATAGCATTATAGCGCTGCGCTGTTGATGGCTTGAGTGTGCTTCAGTTAGCTAGTGGGTCCGCTATGTTGTTTGAGTTGTGGACAGTCCTGTTTGATGTGGGCAAGTGATTTTAGGAGTAGTAAAATGTATGTGTGTTTTTCAGTCAATGTTTTTAGAATGTGCGCTATGATATTAGGCTATGAATTAGGTACATTATGTGAAATATCTTGTTTATTTTCGTTTGAAAAAAAAACGGATAAACGACATTATAGGGATATTGTATTACCCGGTTACTCGGCTGAGGATGCCAGATAGGCAGTCGCTCGACGTAAGATACTGGTGATTAGTTGCATGACGACTCCAACATAGCTGGGAAAATGTTAGGCACAGGCACATGATGGGTAAGCGACAGTAAGATAGTTTATCATCCAAAAAAGCCAAATTTGAACACCTTAACTGGTAAACATGTACGGACCTACCCTACCCTACTTCACTAAGATCTTGCATGCTCAATTTGTGTGTAAACACATGTTTTTAACAAATAAATTATCTTTATATTTATCTTTTATCCTTAATAATGTCCATGTCAGTCCGACTTCAGGACCAGACCTCGGAACCTATCCTCCTGCAGCGAGGTGAGGGACAGGGAGACGTCATATCTCCGAAACTGTTCA
Source organism: Noctua comes (assembly GCA_963082995.1). Classification (NCBI taxonomy): domain Eukaryota; kingdom Metazoa; phylum Arthropoda; class Insecta; order Lepidoptera; family Noctuidae; genus Noctua; species Noctua comes. Next base: position 638,465 of record OY720288.1, read on the forward strand.
CCGCTGCACTGGATGATGTCTTCAAGGTTCTGGACTGGAGAGGGCTAGGCATCAACGTCAATGGCGAGTACATCTCTCACCTTCGGTTTGCCGACGATATAGTGGTCATGGCTGAGACCATGGAGGACCTCAGTACAATGCTCGATGACCTCAGTAGAGCTTCCGAAAGAGTGGGTCTTAAATTGAACATGGACAAAACCAAAGTCATGTTGAATGCCCATGTAACACCCACTCCTATCAAGATCGGAGACTATACACTTGAAGTTGTAGACGATTATGTCTACCTGGGACAAACGGTCCAGTTAGGTAGGTCTAACTTCGAGAAAGAGGTCAATCGTCGAATCCGACTCGGCTGGGCAATGTTCGGGAAGTTGCGTGGTATCTTCTCGTCCAACTTACCGCAGTGTCTCAAGACGAAAGTCTATGACCAGTTTGCGTTGCCAGTGATTACATACGGGACCGAAACGTGGTCGCTCACAATGGGCCTCATCAGAAGGCTTAAAGTCACCCAAAGGGCAATGGAGATGGCTATGCTCGGAGTTTCCTTGCGTGATCAAATCAGAAATGTGGACATCCGCAAGAGAACCAAGGTTACCGACGTAGCCCGAAGAATAGCCAAACTTAAGTGGCAGTGGGCAGGGCACATTGCTCGCAGAACGGATGGCCGATGGGGCCGAAAAGTTCTGGAGTAGCGACCGCGAACTGGAAGACGTTGTGTTGGAAGGCCTAGGTGGACCGATGACCTGGTGAAGGTTGCAGGGATCCGCTGGATGCGAGTCGCACGGGACCGGTCAATGTGGCGACACTTGGGAGAGGCCTATGTCCAGCAGTGGACGTCTTTTGGCTGAAATGTTAATGTACTTCTAATTACCTTTGTGAATCGCTTTCCACTACTAGACATCAGATCTTCGCATTCCACTACCTTCTAACTAAACATCTGGGTAAAAATAATCTTTCGTAAAATTCCTCCGTATTTATTACAATACAGTCTCCACTACCTCCACAAACGATAGTTCCCATCCAATAACCCCGTGCCACCGTTATGTGAAAGATTCGCCACTCGACTAGCATCGACACTGGCGCCAGTACAAGTGCTAGTACTGCACTAGCCTAGCCTCTTGATACACCGGCCGCTGGGAATAGAGAAGTAGCTTCTTTGTACCTTGTTACAACGTTACTGTTAGAGTTTTCTTTATTTTTTTTTGTTGTTATTTTCACATAGGGCTTAAAATAGTTGAAGATTATTTAATTTCTCATATAAAATGTAAATGACCATGATGATAATTTTGAAATTTGTTATAAACGCGATGACGGAATTCGACTGCAGCTTAGCAGTCGAATTCAGTCATTAAACATAAGATATACCATAACATCACGCCCGTTACCCACAAGCAGAACCCGAACTGCTACTGAGAAATATCTGATGGAAATGTCCAATAACAGATTGCCCGACCTGGAAATCGAACCCAGAATTTCACGCTCAGTAGTCGCACTTAAGACTACTAGACAACTGAAGCAGAATTCACTCATAAATACAAATTGAAGATAGTTTTCATCCAAATTTGTCGATCCACTTCACATCACTCTTTAAATCGATGCCGATTTCTTTTATAAAGCATGTCTCATGGTAGTCATGTAAGATGGATGTCGACAATGTGTTATTATATAATGGCGTGGGCGGTGCGCTGCTACCTATCATTAATACTTATTACAGATGTAAGTAGAGACAGGCTACTGATTGAGACGAGAGAGATCTTCTTGTCTAAACTGTCTTGTGTGTGACTTTGAGTTGTAAGGTTGTAAGGGCCGACGGTGTCAAGTTACGTTCTAAAATTGTGATTTAAAGATTGTATATCTGTGTTGTACACTTTCGTAATTGCATTAGGTAGATTTGCTTTCTCCGTATCAATTCGCCAGAACTTTAAATTGTTACACATTTTTGAGTTTCTGACTATGACTACCCGCGACCACAGACGGAACCAACCAGCTCAGCGTGCTTGCAGGGGCCTCGGTCTGTTAGGGATGGACCACCTTTCCATGAACCGACCTCGGCAAGCGTTGCTTGACCTAAAGAGACAATATCAAACGTGTCATCCAACCTTTCTGTCTATTAGAAAATCTCAAAACAACCCAACTAAAATCTCATATCTCTTTCGACTCAGGCCTAATCTGCCTAACCCAAAACGCAGGTGTGCCAAACATCTAATAAACAACCAACCAGAGGGCGCCACCATACACGTCAAGCGTGACACGCGATTAACACTCGCCCGTCATCAATCATCTCGCGAAAGTTGTCACACCGCTGACAATCAATTACGCTAGTTACTTGCGCCAGTAGCGGGGCCAGTAGTTGGGCGAGTAGGATGTTGTTGTTCTTGTAAGGTCGGTTAATGATAGATGTGATTATTAGTTGGTTTTTTGAGGCAAGCGTGGGAGTTTTAAGTTGTTTGTTTTGAATGTGCAATTATGTCTTGCTTAAATTGCATTGTTGGTACTCTTGTATTTTTCATGCTCGGAATTTTGTTCTTTCAATAGTTAACTCCTGCTTGGTCTCTCGGCAATTTTTGCTTCCAATTCTTCGTCATAAGAAAATATCGTTTTCTTTATTAAATCTCAGCCTAGCATAAAAAGCATTAAAATATATTTACCATAAATGTTTTGAGAGCAGTGCTGATGAAAATACTTGCTCAAAGGAAAGTGCCTCTCGGAGTCCGAACACAACCTAATACTCGAGAGTTGGGGCTGAAACTTCGTGACCAACTGCTTCGTTTTCACTCATATGTCTAATTCTGTTTTAACTTCGTCTTTTTTTTTTCATTTTGTAAGCTTCTACATTTTTCTGTACCATTACCCCTTACCTGATTAACTCTCCTATGAATTATTCTTAAAATTCCTCAACCAAATCTGTGCGTCCATAATTTTCAATCTCATCCATTTAAAACAAGCCACTGACATTCTCCTCCATCGTATTTCCATAATTGAGACAAGTTTATCATCATCTTCGGTTATATCAACATCACGGGCGACTCCTACGCAGCCAACAATATGTATGTGCTTAAGAAACCTTACCTCATCAATGAACGATATTTTGTTTCGTTTACGTTTTTCTTTACTATTGGTTAAGTTTTGAGTGAGTGAGAGTCGAGTTGTGAATGAAGATTTTTTTACGTTTTAGTCTTTTTATTCTTTCAAATACAATCCTTTGATTTTATTCTGGTAATTCACAGAAAATTGCGAATCACTGTAATACATTTTTTTCTGTTCTTTTCATTGTTATGACTAATGTCTTTTCAATAGACGCAAAATATACAAGTGAATAATTTTAATTGTCTAGACCGGAAGGACTTACCATCACGGACTGTAACAGATTGTTGACAAACACGGACAGGAGGTAGAACCCCCTGCTGTTATTAATGGTTGTATTTGATCTCTTGTTTCTTGCAAACTCCGTTAGTCTTGGGATGGGAAGGAATCTCATGTAGTTTCCATTTCTATTCATTTTATTTACATTGTGGGGGGAACATAAACAGTTTCAGACATTGTTACTTAAGTAGATACCTGCTCTCTCGACTCCAACCACAATCTTTTATCTTCTTCAAACTTTATTCGGAGACGCTAACTGGAGACAATAATAAAAAATAATAAAACGTACAATGTCGATCTAAACTCACTTCATGCATCTAGAACTCGCTAAATAATCATTTCTTCCCTAAGTAGTGGCTAGTTCGTCTTCATTCATGAATCCATAGCGTAGGTGTTTGACCGTTAACGTAAACTAGTTCTGATGGTGTACTAAAATGACGGCTCTAAACGCCAGTTTGCCGGAAACCTGTTCTGAAGGTATTTTGTTTACGCTTTTTGAAGATATTTGAATTCCGATTTTATGAGGAAGTAACTTTATATGAAGAAGTGGGAAGTACAGGCCTGAGACAGCATTTCAATCAGGTGTTTTATTACGGTGGTGATTATCTCGGCATCCCGTCTCATTAAATTCTACATGTGACTTGTTTACGTACACCCGGCACCTTGGAAAAAAAAGTTATATCTTCATCACTGTTACTATTGTCATTCCAGCATTAGACTAAAATATCTGAACTTGCCTCTCCAATGGCACGACTCTAAATTCCTCAACATTATACACCGTGACTTTTTAGTTGTCTTACAACGGCAGCCCACTTCATGTATCCAATGACTACTAAACATTCATAAAAAAAATGGTATTTTCGAGATTTTAATAATTTAAAAATAAAAATATTATTCAGTATTATGACGCATACCATAGATAAAACACCCTGTTGCGAGCGATGATGTACTGGAGTCGAGTGCTGGGTAGGTATGTTCTCCCGTTTGACACGTAAATATCATTAACAGGAAGTTTCATGATTTTATTCTAATGTATTATTTATTTTTCTTTGTCCCTATTATGGTAGGTTAAAAAAAAATCGCTCCTGGAGCTATTTTATGTCGGGTACATTGAGTGGACCACTTTTGTAAGACGACTAAAAAGTCACGGTGTATAATTATAAAACCAATTCCTTCTTACATACCAGACAGATACTCGTATGTCGAACACACTCCCCAGGGAGTGTGTTCCACCATTTCTTCATCCTAGCTAAAACACTTGACAACTGGGACTGCCTCATGCTACTGATGTTCAAAAAGGCTGTGATTCTCAGCTTAATTTATCGATTACTGGAACTTGAAGCTTCACAACTTTCCTCTTACTCTGTTTTAGGCTATCATTCAAATTTTTACAACAACACGTACTTGTAAACCAAACATTCCCGTCATACCACATTCAACCACATCAAGTGATGTAGCAACACTGACCCCATGTGGGCGATGAGGAACTGATCCAAACCTGATCTCGAAGATTTCACCATGGGCCCCTTTCGGACAGCCCACGTCCGTGAAGTGTCAAAGAGTTTTCCTATTATGGCCAGTATCTTTTTACGAAGGCTGTGTTAGATGATAGGATGGACGTTTATGTAAGGGCTGATGACATGCTATTTTTGTGAGCATTTTGATGACTTCCATGTACCTATTTGATTATCTATACATACTGATAAATGCGGAAGTAACTTTGTCTTTTTCAATGTTACACCTTAACATCGAAACGTATTTCTAAGTAATGTAGACCATGACCTGGATTAGAACATAAGATCCTTAATATTTCAGGAGCACGTTCAAAGAAATAATTTCTGACCTCGTGGGTGAGTCCACGGGAAAATACTAGTTGGCAATAATTTAAATGAAAAACAAGGAATGATTGATTAATTTGGGATAATAAACTTTCACTTGTAGTTTTTCTTAATTTATTTACTCATAATTATTTGCACTTTCATTTGTGATCAACACCGTTAGCAATAATTGAATGAATAACACCATTTTTACTAAACACTTTTTAATAAATATCCTGATATAATCTACACGGCACTAACTGCACATTTATTAATTATTTTTACGCTTTGTTGTATTGAGTACACTCACACACAAAACTGATTTATTTCCACAGACTTTGTTCACAATTTATTTCCATTTCTTTTTTTGTAAAAAAAAAAGGTAAAATAAACTATTTTTGTGAACTTCCCATAAGACGATTAAATTATTTCCACGTTTCAATACCACTACAAAAAATAAAACTTTTTTCCACAAACTGGGTTCCCGTGGTAGATTACGGCCCACTCCCTCTCTCAGAGGAGAGGCCCGTGTCCCAGCTGTGGGAACGATATAGTGGGCTGATAATGCGAATTATTCACTAAGAAAAAAAACATTGTTTGAAGTAGGTTAATGAATAGTCACAATATCTATGACGTCTGGTACAGTAATGTCTTCAATAGCAAGGCGACTGGCCAGCCCGCTCCAAATCTCTCATTCTATCCAATTTGGTTTCTGATTATCAACGCTTTCCACTCTCCGCCACGGTTGCCACGTAATGATCGTGATTTATAGTTTAATTTTGTTTTTCCGTTTTGTCACAATGAGTGTTGCCGGTTTGTTTAGACGGTTTGACTGAAAGTTAAATGATATGGATGTTTTATGATTCAGGCTGGCAGTTTTTATGTTGTGAGTGGTTTTCACAAATTTTCTCGCTATACCTAGTCAAATTAATGACGCGAATTTGTTTTTAAGTTTTATTTTGAATACAACCATTAATATAAGATTTTAAACTATCATGGTCACTAACTTTATTATTAATACTCGAAACGGGATATTTACCATGTTACTAATAATGCTGGTTGATAGGTAAGAATTGAAGAGGAAAACGTATTGCGCTGACCTCAAGGGAAGTCGGACAAGAGCAGGAAGATGACGAACTATAATCTTGAAGATGTCATTAAAAAAATACTATCACGTTTAGTGAACTTAATATCACCTTATCACTTCAGCAGTATATAATAATTGTCATACTAAGATGACAAGCAGCTGAGTTATTTTGTCAAGTGCCATTTTACAGTACCTACAGGGTACTGTCCCTACCTTTCATCAACCTTCTTTCCTAAATTACTACCAAATCTCTCTAAACACTTATTTCAGTCGTCAATTCCCCCGAATTGAGAACTACCCACTTGAGAACAGCACTAATAATATTCAAGCACAAACAATGCTCGAACTTCGAGCATCAATAGGAAAGTAAAAGTAGGCCCGAATTCGGTCAAGCACGCATAGAACCTGTCCCACGATGGTTGGCGCCCACGACCGTGATCTGGGAATGTTACTACTAGTTGGTAGTACCTACTTGAAACAAATGTACCGTCACGACTGCATCTCTGATGATATTGGAGATAAACTCGGTGTAAGATAAAGGATTTCGCCGAAAGGTTACGTAGACGTCTATAATTATTACCAAACACCCATGCGGTGTTGATGACAAGATTAGTTTAATATATTATGTTGTATGATCCAACGACACTCCCACTAAACAAAACTGAAAAAAAAAAAACACTTCTTGGGAACTACAAGAAGTAAAAAAAAATGCATCATAAATTTTGCATTTAAAGTGCAGTCGCTGACAAAATTTAAATTATTTTTTCTTTTATTTCTGTCATCTTTATTCAATTTGTTCAAAACAATATGATAGGTCATAGAATAATGTTGTCCATTATAAAACTTAAAACATGTCGCGCAAAACTACATTCCCTTACAATAAACTACCCTCGTCTGCAAGGCGTTACAGTCTCCACATCACCTACGATACGATACTGTATCGACACCTACTATATTGGGTGCGACTCCATCGATCGCTCTTGACACTATTCCACGTGAAAGCCTATGTGTCGAGCCGTTTTCATGCGGAAGTTATCGCAGAAGGGCAGTTTTATACAAATAGATTACAAAAACATGTGACTGAAGAGAAACTTTGGTATTTAACTATAACTTTGTATTTTATAGTGAAAATTTCGTGATATAGCGCGTTTTTTCACCAAAAATACATAAAAGAAAATCAACATTCACTTCATAATAAGGCCTCAATACATTCCATCATAATTTTCCATGAAGAAGGACAGTACACAGTCTTTGAAACTCTGAAAACACTTTTTGTTATATTTTGCAATGATAATACCGTACAGCGAATCACTGCCGAATTTAATACATTTCACAAAAATATGGCCGTTCAAAACTATTCCATTTTACATACATTGTGTAAACGAGGCTATTTATCTACTGGTTCCTTACACGTGTTGGAAGCTAGCTTCCAATGAATAAGGCTAGCCTTCTGCATGGAAGAGCGTGTTGTCATTTGTTTGTCCCCCTGCGGATACGTGCGCTTTTCACATGCAATTTTTGAGGTATTGAGGTGTTGTAAATATGCGGTAGCTCAGTATAATGTCACAATGGTGCGACGGTTAACAGGGAGGATCCAGCCGCTTTATATAGTGCTATAGCAGCTTTTTTTGTATAAGATTGATAGTCCGAAGAAAATAAATGTGGCAATTGAATACATTGCAGCGCTTTTACTAGCCTACTGGTTTATGTGGTTGCATTATGATTATAGAATTTTTGATTGGCAGCACCTACATTGTTGCTGTTTTTTTTTTAAATTTGATTATAGGGTTTTGCCGCTTAGCGACCACGTCGCCGAGTTGCAGTTTTAAAACTTAGGTTAATTTGTGAATTTTCTAGGAATTTACTTCCTCGATGTTCTCAAGAGTATGTTATTGTGTTATTAGGAAAAGAAAACTTGCATATGAATTATTTTTATCAAATCGACTAATGGATTACACATTATCATTTTACGAATCCCCTTTAGCTATTCTATTTCTGAATATGGCGAGCAAAGCCGATGTCAACTATTCTGCCAATGTCTAAAGTGATTTGAAAACTAAGAAAATCAAGAAGTTAAGTTAATAAATAAGCTAAACACTAATGTTTTACAATGTTTGTTTCAGGTACTTACAATTACATTTCCATTCTCCACAATTGCGTGAGTATAATACTATTGCCGATCACTGTACACTAATACCAACATGAAAACAATTGTTTTGCACCAACCGTACAATTGTTATTGTGTGGCCTTTTGAATATTTTTGTAGTTTTAATATTCAGTTATTTTGTGCTCACGTTTCGACACAATGGTACATAATTTAGTTTTACTATTTTCATTGCAAATCTTCTATAGTAAAATTTCCAAGTTTACTATCGAAGATTTGCAACTGTTTGGACCTTACATGGAGTCCTTTTCGTGCAGAAGGATTTCATTATGAGCTGATAGAGCAACAAAGTCGACTCACAACTATTAAAAAAAAAAAACTATTTTGACACCAATTAACACACAGAGTGGTGTGAACGTAATGCATAAAACATTATGAAATATTTATGAGGACAATCTATTGGGCTTGTCTAATTTTCACAATATTTCATGAAAAGCATTCGTTTTTCAAGTGTAACCCCAGCCTTACAATGGTAATTAATCTATTTTTGCCAACACCTTGTTTATAAATTCATTGCCTAGCGGATGTACTTTTCCTACTATGTCAATTAACATGAAATTCTCAGTACACATCGCGAGTTCCCTTTAATTCCCTCTTGAATTCTGGGTAATAGAGCAAGGCTCATATGCGTGTGCGCAGGGCAATGAATGTAGAAAGTCAAATGTCTTGTATTGTTGATTGAGAATCCTGTAGATTTGCTGTTAGCGTAAACCCTTAGATAGATGGCCAAAATTTTATTCAGTACTTTATTTTATACTTTTGCTCTCGACTTGCCTCGGATTATTGTCGAAAATTATCCCATGGTAACATTTTAAATATAGCCTATGCCACTCAGGGATAACGTAGTCCCATTACTGAAAGAAATTCAAACTTACAAACTTTTCCTTTTTATATTATGGAATTATAGAGATTGTGATCTGGTACTATACAAGTTAGATCCAATAAGTGTGTCCTTGTACGTGTGTATTGCAGTCCATCATTATCATTTAATGATTTTTCTACCTTTTTGCAATTCTGTGTCCATGATCTGCATCGAATTGTACTCTGTATAATTATTAGGCCTCTTTTAAGGCCGAGGTATGCCGCTGGCCAAAACCGTGACCTTTGATGTCAAGGCCTACAGCGGCCTCGCGGAGTGCTGCCGAGAAAGAATGACATTCCACTTCGCTTTAGTAGATCACTCGTCGTTTTGTTTCGCTATATTCTATGTTTGTAGTAGTATAGTTGAACCAATAAAACGAGTGAAGACTACTTTGAGATACCAAAAGCGTGTTCTGTAATTAATATTCGGTCGTTTGGAAGATTGAAGATATAATATTATTCTGTCTTAAAATGTAAAAGAGACTAAAGTGAAATAAATAAAAATGTGTCTCAACATGATTTATGTTGAGACACATTTTTATTTATTTCACATTAACGTCTTTTACATGTAAATTCTCCTCATATCACGATCACACATCATTCCACCAAACAGTTAGATATAAAACCTACAATTAATGTAAATTTTAATAGACAGTGCATCGCAGGGTATCATTAAATTAATATTACCAATAAAATGTGTAATTTATGGCTACGTGTAGTAATTATTCACCTATCGGCTAGATCCGAAACACCTACAGTGCGTGCCACAGTCGAGCTGTGAGTGCTGGACTTCTTTCCGTTTACAGCCAGTACAGCAAGTGATTTAAAGCGCTATTGTGTGGTTTACGTACAACAGTTCACGTGGGCGCGTCCGTAATTGTAAAACAAAGATTATTTTTGTATGTTCGTAAAAATGTTGGATTTACATCTGAAAGCTTTTCATCTATATTTGCATATTTTTATTACATCTACTTGGTTTAAATTAAAATTGATTACCAAATTAAAACCTAAATTAAAAATAAACCCTTTTGAAAACAAAGTAGCAACACTGACCGACTAAATTTATTAAAACAATTAAAGCTTGACATAAACATATTGCTGGCAATCTACCGTTCAGAAAATCCATCAAAATCACCTTAAAACGAAAAAAAAATGTTTAATTATACGCTATCAAAATTACTGGAAATGCAAACAATAAAAAAATCGCAAGTACTGTTACGGCGAGACGCATAAAAAGTGTAGACTATGAATAATTTTAATGCGAAGCTGAAAAATTCAGATCAGACAATAATATAAATCGCTGGATTATGCGATGCATCAATATTTGTTGTCATAGCACCCGAGAGTAGACTTTTTATAGTTTTGCTGTTGTGAATATCGATTGACCATTAGTAAAGTAGCCTTTCTGTTTTATCATACAAATACTGAAATATTGCCAAGTTAATTTATCATTAAGTCTTTCTCTTTGTTTTCCACTGAAATCAACCTCTCAAGCAAACGAAAGCTCAAACAAAAGCCAACCAAGTAACTTCCAATGACAAAACTTTCTTCAGAACATAAACTTATTTACTATACTGCCGTTCTGTACACAAAAATATGCTTACTCTATGCCCCGTTAGTTGCGCAACTGTAGAGCGGGACGGACGGACGGACAGACCGTTAGTCAGTCAGTTGTGGCCGCACGACTGAGCACCGCACGTTAAAACGCACAATAAAAATCATCGAGTCACTTTAGTGCGCGACTGTACTGCGTTTGACAGTTGTCAAATTTCAAAAATCAAATTCCTTAGACTGTTCTTTTTTCGGACGTGTTTTGTTTTCTGCGTGTGTTTTGTTTTTGCTGTGATTGTTATTTTGTGAATTGTGAAAAATCTGTGTGTTTATTTGTAAGTGTGCGTGTGTAAGTAAGCGAATGCAGTGATTTACGTTGCTTATAAAGGCGTCATTCATAGAGATGTGTCAATGGGTTTGCGTACGCGCATGGGCCATTCAACCGCGTGTTGTTAGGTACGTATGTTTTTTTTGTAGTTATGACGAATCAGCTGGTTGTTACACGGAACTTGTTTTTTTGGTAAAATTCACAAATATGTGATGTCATTGATGACTTAATGATGTCTTAATGAGTATCAGAAATACTCCAATAGTTCGATGTATTTGAAGTTGTTTTTCAAAGGTATGAGATGTTTGGCTTGTAAAGATGTGGGCAAACGTGAGAAAACTCACAAGTTGATCACAAACACGGGTAGGAGCGATAAGTGAGGCTTGTCAGTAACACGCACTGCTAGCTATGTGGCAGTTAAGGGCATTCACCATTAGAAGGACTGTGGGATATAGGAATCTTTTTTTTTTTTGTGAAACCAAGAGTTTCTGCTAAGAATTCACAGAAAAGAATCTAGATAATACGGCTATCCATGTTATTTCTAGAAACAAAATAATGATAAAAAATAAGTTGCACAAGACGGAAAACTTCCTTATTGAAATATAAAGATTTCCCAGGTTTCGGCATCAAACAAATGTACAAGGGTGCGATACCTGCGTACCTGTACCTAGTACATTTGGGAGCAACCTGGTTGAAAAAGTCGAATTGGCCACAATCCTGACGTTAGCTATTGCTTCCAAATCAAGACAGTTTTATTTCAAGATAGGTTTACGAGTAATTCACAGTGACGTAACTCTCCATAGTTTGGACAAATACCTCATAATTTTGTGACCATTAGATGTGTCATTTGGCCATCATTGATCACCTCCGACCTTGGATGTGCAGCAGATGACTAAATATGGTAGCGGACAATCTGAACCGCCTGCTTTTAACTAGCTTGCTAGTTTTTAGTCTACACGTTTAAAAAAACTTGGGAAATTCCTCCAATGTCATTGTTGAGGCTATTGTTTTTGTATAATTAGTATTTTTTGGACTTGTATAAAATTAATTTTGTTGCCAAAAAAACATGTTGCTACCAGTACCAGATTTAAAAAAAGCTTAAAAAAACACAGACTTCTTGGGATTCCTACTTGTGACTTGGGATTGGGATAGATCTGAGCTAGTAATAGTAGCAGCCTGTAATCGTTTCATTGTCAAGCAAAGGTTTCATCTCAAAAAATGATGAGTATATGATATATCAAACCATTAAGTCCCAGTTTCCTTATTATGGGTTTATCATCACAATTGAGTAGCTTCTTAAATTAACTAATTACGTAGGACACTAAACAAGACATAATTATTACTAATACTAGGTTTTATATCATCAATGGTGGAAAAAATTAACTAGCTCAAAGGAGCAGTGGCCAACTAGTTATTTATTTATTTTTAAACTTCATGATCAGATAAAATGTAAATAGTACTGGTATCTGCTTTAAAAGAGGCCCTTGCTCAACAGTAGTTCAAACAGACTATTATTATTATCAAACGCCTGTAGTTCGTCTCGTACAGAACCCTTTCGCATGATTGTTCCACTCCACTTCGCCCGAACAAAGACTTGTTACGACATTCAATTAAACATGTTTCCTTGTTTTTTGCTCGCGTTTCCATTCCATATTGGTTTATGAATAAATGAATATCGGTAGCTTACTGATATAGAAGTAATACGGCCACTGATAGGGAAATAAATAAACTGTTTGCATTCCTAATGTGTAATTGTTATTTCTTCATATTTGATATTGCAAATTTTGATACCATATTGTTCCTTTAAAATTTGTTTCACATTGGTTTAGCCAGTGGTAGCAATTGCGATTCGTAAACGTGATATCTTGAGTTTGATTCCTGGATCGAGCGTCAATGGGTTGTATTTATCCATTAGAGAATTGTAAGTGGAAGCCCGTTATCTTGATTGGGCCCCTGTAAAGGCCTGCCCTTGTTACAATTAAAGGAAATAAAATTATACATTCTGCAAATAGGATATCGGACTCACTGTCATGTTTCAAAAAAACTACTTGGGCTCAAAATTTCCCACCAGCCTGCCCCTGCAGGAAATGACGAAAATAACTCAGGGGTTAAAATGTGTTTAGGTCATACATAGAACTTGAACAAATGACAAAATGCGACTGCGTAATGTTTCTGCAAAAGAATCCAAGCGTGACTGATGTTATGTTAATACCAAAAACACCTGTATACCATGTTATTCATAGATCTCTATCCAATACATAAAATGGCATATTCCAAATAATGAATTCAGCTCGCATCCGAAGCCGAAGGCGCTGCATCAAAGCCGCCATATGTATGTAAAGCCGATGCTTGGATGAAAAGCCGGTAGTTATGCGAGCCCTGACTTGCTAGGTATGCAAGTGCTTATGTACTAGGTAAGCCAGACGCATTGGAAGCTTGGATATTGCATATTAAATAGTGGCCATGTTGACAATGTTGTTTGGTTTTGTTGTGAACTGTCGATGGCTTTCGTTCACACAGCGTCACGCCTTTTTCCATGGGCATAAGCAGAAACTACATTACACCACGTGCAAAACAAGTCATCTTTAATTAAATGAATAGTTTGTCTTTTAGGATATCTTAGTGATGACTGAACTAACTTGACGGCACGGTTGGCGCAGTGGCTGAGCGATTGACTGCTGCGCTGCGTGTCGCGGGTTTAATTCCCGCACGGAACAAATATTTGTATAGCCTACAGGTAGTTGTTCCGGGTCTGGCTGTTTGTGTATGTGACTTTAAATGTTTGTAAATGCACCCACGATACAGGAGAAAAAAAAACTATAAAACATCCTGAAATGGTAGGCAGACCCACATTTCCCCAATAGGTATATTTTAAATCCCAGTGTCTTGTGCTGGAGCTGGAGGCCCGCATGGTGGACCCACTCTCTGTCTGAAGAGGCCTGTGTCCCACAAGTAAGAATTTTGAAGGCTAATTATAGTTAGAGAGCCTAAGCTCCAGTCTGCTACAAGGTATTTGCAACATTTGCGTGAACCTACTCCACCATCAGCAGTAGTGTTTCCGACTACTAGACCACTGCCTTAGTGTTGTATTAATAGAAATCACATCAAAGTCAGGCACATTGTAAATCAGTAAATTATCATTACTGACGAAACAAAGTAGGTAGGCAGACATGTTTCCGTTACTTCAATTATATTTACATATTTTTGTAATAAACGAATAACGAGGTAGATTACGAAATGTGAGCTAATGCAATTATTTGTACGAATGCTCTGTGAGTTTTGTTCGAATTCTTAATAGCTTGTTAGATGTTGCCTACGGCTCTGTTCACCCTGATGATTAATAATAACACTGGCTTAGAATATCTACCTAATAGTTGGTATACGCAGAGAATAAACGAGCAGTGATCATCTTTATCATCACGGATGCTGTTGGAAATCATCGAAACGCAATAAAGATCGCCAAAGAAACGAATGTGCTTCGGGAATCATCGTTTATCTTCGTACGAACGTGCGATGATGAGATCTAATATAGAGCTGTTTTAACCACGGAAGTTTTTTTTATTACGATATTTACAAAACCTCGACTGTCTCATTGGTCTAGTGGTCGCAAGCGCGACTGCTGAGCATGAGGTCCTGGGTCCGGTTCCCGGATCGGGCAAAGTGTAATTATTGGGTTTTTCCATCAGGAATTTCTCAGTAGCAGCCACTGAGTCTGGATTTGTGCCCGATTGATGGCAACAGGCTCGCCACCTATTACATGGGACTTAAACATAACTGGCTAAATGTGGGTGAACTATTAGGTAAACTTCTGCTAACCCTTAGGGGATTACTGGCGCGATGTTATGATATTGTTATGTTATGTTGTTGTTTACTGTTATATTTACAAAATTATAGATTAACAACATTAAGTGCAATTCTTAAAAACTTAACTCTACGTAAATCTTTTTTTTTTGTTCCACGACTTATGGGAACTTTTTACCTTTCATGACCTTAGACCGTCCGCGCTGTGCATCTCAGTTCTCACATTAAAAGATTCCCAGCGTGTAACGCGTTAAGTATCGCGCTATCGCTACATCGAGTAACTTATCGCTACACAGCGAAAGATATGATCTATTGCTTCGACGTGAAGCAACGAAACCATCTGATGTGGTGTGACTTGTTTATATCATGCGCTAATGTCTGTAATGGTACGGTTTCCGTATGGGGTAAGGTGGTGGGTAATGTTAATATTGGTCGTTTTGAAGATGGTGTGAATGTTTCATAAGAGAGCAGTTTATAGATCACGCAGTAATGAGACTTTTAGAGAAAGGATTTAATAATTTAAAGCCCTATTTAGGTGACACCTAACTGAGCGCACTGTTGGATATTCAATCCCCGGCTCAACGCTTAGAATTGAAGTTCTAATAGTGCAGTCACATTATAGGCATTTACATGTTGAGTCTGTTTTGCTTTAGATCTTGTTGAGTGGCTAATGTTTGCTCAAGGTGTTGACGTGCCCGCCCGAATTGAAAAAAATAAACTATTATCACGTTCAAAACAGAATGAAAAAAAGCTGTCAAAATAACAAATTATGAATATGATATTAGTGTATCAGCACTGCCCAACCCAACCCTTTGGGGTCTATACGGGCGTGATGTAATTATTCATTTGTTTTACCCAAACTACCATTTTCATTTAGTAATTAAAACAAAATACTATTCAATCAACTAACCCTACAATATCAATATCTTTTAAATATTTAATTAAAGCCCACATGGTCATAATGACCGTATAATTGCCGGGGTCATTTCGACCCCATGCGTGTTTGCGGACAATTGGTGTGGTTGAAAACACCCATTGGTAAGGGTTAATATTAACTTTCTTGATTTATTAAATGAGTGTTTTAGGGTTGGAAACTAACATTCCATAATTGGATAGTTGCTTTTAATTATTGTTTTGAAGACAGACGGTTTTCATTTTTAAATCAACAATAATTAACTAGTGTAATTATTTTGTCATTATTGTAGTTATTCTTTGACATCTAAATAAACATGACGTCGCGCCTGTACCCTCGTAGGGTTAGGCGTACACACAGTACACCAACTTTTGACCATTTATGTTTGATAAGTCCCAAGTAATAGGGGATACTATCTAAGACAGTTTAAAAATACAAAACTGAAAAAATTACAGCGGGTTAACTCATTCTGATGCACGAAGTTATCCTTCTAACTGACTATAAAACCGTAGTTGAACCGCACTTTACAAAAATCAAATTGTCCTTTCCTCCTGTCATTCCTCTCTTCAGGAATATTTACTAAAATATCTTCACCCCATAGCTGTAATAAAATCAGCAGAGCACTCCGGAGCTCTTAGCTATGTCTGGCCATCTCTCATCATTTATTTAAAGGTACTTATGTATGCCTTTTGTCATAAGCAGTGTTGTAAGTGGGACCGATCCCGGGATGGAAGGACTTTAAAATAGATTTTAAATTTTAATGTAGGTACTAGATAGGTTTTGTATGGGTGGGGTTCGTTAGGACCCCTACCGGAAAGTCGGGGTTGTAATCCGGACGCTGTTGTTGTAGTGAACCCATAGGTTAGAGGGGTGACATGGATTAGTGGAGTCATTGACCAATGTGTGTTGGGAATCTATTTAGGTACTCGTAAGTCCTTAAATCACATCGTAGTATTTTAAAGGTTTTATGATATTTGATAATGTATTATTAACACAAATACTTAAATGAGCTGTTAAAACTTCTACAATTAACACGATCATCAATAAATTTACTTAACCACTTTCATAAAATCGTATCAAAATTCAATTATTTCAAATAAATTTCACGGAAATTAGAGTTTGTCCTTTTAAAATTATTTGGCGTGATTAAATTGCTCGGTTTGAAACTTTCGGGTGGGGTGAATTCGACCCCACGCCGCAGAGAAGGGTTAAATACTTCATCCTACTTATACAATTTGCTTAGGAAAGTATTTGTTAGTTCACATTGTAGTGGTAAATGAACAAATTTAAAAAAAGTCTCAATGATCTGTTAGTAGATAAGTGCTACTACTCTACAAAGACTTCTTATTGGACAAATCACTGCTCCAATATAATCCCCCTCAGTCATGATGTGTTCAGTAGCCTGTTTGATCTGTACCTGTACCGATACCTACGTTAATTCGTTTTGTTTGGTTATAATGTGAAATATTAATAATTTGTTAAATAATTTGTATATTCCTACATGACTATTGTATGCCCAAAGGGCGGGACATAGCTGATCTATTTAATTATTTAAGACCTGTATTATGTACAAACCTATGATCCACAATAAAGATATTGAATTGAATTGGTTTTATGAAACTTATTGAGTAACCTTTCCATTCAAGTAAACTAATATAATAAAAATAATAATTATATTCATTTTCTTTAGATAGAATAGAAGATAGAAGTGAAACCTATACATAAGAAGGATGGCGTTTGATGCCCGTTTTCATTAACATTTAGCAACACTTGACGCTTTTGCGATGTTTCAGCTCTTGACGCTGAGCCGACCGTTGAAAACACTGCGCTTTCCAGAAAAAAAACACTGGAATTACTCTTGTATCGTGGGTGCGAATACAAACATAAAACTCACATACATAAACATCTAGATACGAAACAACTACCTGTAGGCCGTACAAATGTTTGTTCCGTGCGAGAATCAAACCCGCTACACGCAGAGCAGCAGCCCAGTCACTGCGCCAAACGGTGCATTTTTTTATTTCGGCATCTGTTTAGCTGAAAACTAGAGTTAGTGAAAAGAGTCATATTATTTCCTTTATTTATATTTTTACAAATTTTTAACATTTTTAAATATTCCTTACAAAAAAAAATATAAAAAACATTTAAAAATATAAAAAAATTGTAGCCCACCGGTATCAGGAACAGGGTCCAAGCTACCGGCGGTCAGGGCTCCAAAGAGAGGAACCTCCTAACAATACGAGCCGTGTCTAGAAGTACCGCTCTCTGAATCAACCCCTTGATCCAGCTGCCTAACGAGAGCCTCCTCAGGTATTGGTCGAGGCTCTTGGCAATTAAGCCATGGGCTGATACAACTATCGGCACAATGATCGCTGAGTCCACATCCCACATGTCGACAACCTCGTGAGCCAAGTCAAGATACTTGATTTGCTTATCTTTCTCGGCTTTCACGAGATTCTCATCATGCGGGACCGTTATATCAACAATCATTGCGCGCCGCTCTGATCGATCCACCACCACTATATCAGGCTTATTGGCTACAATAGTCCTGTCAGTGATGATGGATCGATCCCAGTACAATGTGATACTGCCATTTTCGAGAACTGGGTCGGGCACATACTTATAGTACGGCACTTCCGATTCCACAAGGTTGTATTTTAGAGCAAGTTGCTGATGTATAATCCTGGCTACAAGGTTGTGTCTATGCAAGTACTCTCCGTTAGCCAGACGAGAACACCCGGAGATAATGTGACGGATTGATTCGCCTGGACGGTGGCATGCCCGACATATGTCCACCGTACCATCCTTCACAATAAATTTCCGGTAGTTATTCGTCATCATAACTTCATCCATAATTGCACAGACAAAACCTTCGGTTTCTCCGAAAAGGTCCCCGGAACGTAGCCAGGCTACGGACGCTGATAGGTCTACATCGGGTCCATGTAAGGCCCGGAAAAAGCGTCCGTGAAGCTCCTTACTCTGCCATACCTCCATGCGGTCGTTAGTGTCAAGCACTACAGGTTTGCGCCAGTTCTCTTTAGCCAAGGAAAGCGGGGTGAGGCCTTTGTCCACCGCGACTACATCTCGATGCATCCCCACGTCGGCTTCAAGGAAATATTCCCTGAGACTGCATATCTCGCGATTGTGGAGAGTCTTAGCATTTAAAAAGCCTCGACCCCCACACTTCCGCGGGATATACAATCTCATAACTGAAGAACGCGGGTGATGCATACGATATGCCGTCAACAATGTACTGACCCTCCTATCCAGGGCGTCTAGTTCTGTTTGAGTCCATTTGAGTATGCCGAAAGAGTACATCAAAACCGGCATGACCCAACCGTTGAAGGCACGTACCTTATTTCCGCCTGATAAAAGAGAGTCATATTATTATTATTATTTTATAGGTGCCTTACGAATCCACCAGTTAAAAGAAATAAGTCTTTATGCGTAATTCCTGAACACTATAAGAGGGAACTTAGTCATCAAAACCGAAACTATATTTACGTCCAAATGCTATTTTCACTGCCCTACCACATTGTGACCCGAATTATCTCATAACTGTACTAAAATGTAACAATACACAATCGCCATTATATCCTGACACGTGGCAGAATTCGGAACTAAACTGTTAAATGTACTGAATTGGAGATAAGACAACTAGCGCCACTTTGAAGTTTCAGGATATACTGGTCATGTATGTTCGTCTTTCCCACGGCGGCTTTTTCTAAAGGCTTCGAAACAATGGAATCGTTTATACTTACATGCGTTTCTTGCTTTTGAATTAAACTGTTCGTGATTGACGAGAGAATTTACCTTTTGGGGAACCTTATTCATGTAATTGCTCGGCAAGTATTTATGAATCTTCCAGCAGATGTAATAAAAGCTATCTTCGAAAAATTACAAATCATGACGTATGTTTTTTCCAAAAAATGTAGGGCGGATATAAATCCCTGTAGGACACCCACATTTCGCCAATTACGTGTAATGTAATAATGCCATTAGCCAGACGAAAATCTAGACTCCAAGCTATAACTGAGGAATACTTGGTGGGAAAACCCGACTCGAGAATGGAACCCAGAACCTTATTCTCAGCATCAACACTTGCGACCATTAGACCAACGAGGTGGTTACTGCTAGCTATACATTTATACGAAACTGTTGCTATACATTATTTCTTGTATAATTTATCCAGCGATACTGATCTTGGCGACAGATTGCGCGGTTGGTTCCAAGTCAAGATTATAGAATATAATAATTTAGCGTAAGTTTATAAACCGTTAACAAGCTAACTGCTAAACGGTGGCGACTATAATGTTCCTTATCGGCTAACAAATTGACACTATTAAAATTTATAGACCGTTACGGCTGCAAGGAATATTATTACTATTGATTTTAGAATGGAAAGAGATAGGGAATTGATTCGATTCTTGCTCGGCGCCTGGTGGTTATAACATTGTTATTATGTCTGGGGAGAAGGCCTAAACAAAGTGTTTTATCAGGTACAACAAGCTTTTGGTCGCGGCTTCGCTCTCGTTATGTATATATAGAAATTAAGCCACGGGAATGTTTCAAATATTACCTATAATAGTAGTAACAGTAGTGGAAAAATTATCGGAATCGGATCAGTAGTTCCGAAGATTACTCCCTACATACAAACTTATCTCTTCAAATGTCGAGTGAATTGGTTTTTTCTAGGCAAGCTCCACGCTAGGCCGCATCATCGCTTCACATCGGGCGAGTTGTGGCCAAACGCAACCTATTTAGAGTGAAAAAATAACGTTGTAGAAATGGAAACGGTTTAAAAGCATCATCAAAAGGGCGTATTCTTTGTTAGGTATAGGTATCATTTAACTGTACCCACTGCATGCTGAGTTGATCACCGGGGCTTCTCACTGTGATGATTTTGGATATAACCTAGATCAAACAGTGCACTGTGGTGTGTTCTAAGCAACATTGTTTTATTTTCTGTTCTGCTATTATTTTATTTTAACAAAGAAAATGTTAGGTTAAGAAGATATTAATTTAATGTCATATTTTAAGAAGCCGTGTGACCGATTCGATTTCTCATCTGAAAATATAACAATTTCCGTGCAAACTTGTTTCCCTTATTGAATAGAATAGACATTATTTCAGCGCCATTTCATGGAAAACGTGTAATTTTCTGATTTGAAAACTGAATATGTATTATATCCCAAAGAACCGACGCCAGCAAATTCAACATTTAAAATGACTATGCTTGGTCAACGGGAAATAAATTCACGAAAATTCCCGACAATTTTTCAGCCAAAATGAAAGTCGGAAGTTTCACCTTCCGGCCCTCCCGCCCCTCCCTGCACCGGCGGCCGTCAGTTGCACTCTGAGATATTATCACGAGGACCTACCGCTGACTTGCACAAAGTACCTACACCATCTGATAAGAGATAACAGGAGAATTAACTCGTTGGTTAGTTGATGGAAGTGTTAAGTCAGGACCACCATCATGCTTTTTTGTTAAATAGATCTTACATGTTTAGTTTTGCTTACCTTTTATTCAGACTAGTTGTTTTCTGCAATGATCCGCTCTAGCAAAAGATCTCAATACGTGTGATCAAATAAAATCGGTTAATAGTGTAAGCACCATTTTCAAGGAAGCTGCCAGTCTTATAATGATCATCAAAACACAGTTTAACGAACGACAGTATCGATGGTCAAAAGTAAAAAAAATCTGTAATTGGCACTTTATAACTATCTCCTACTTACCCCTAACTAACTTTTCTCATATTCGTAATGACATCGGTACATCACTAATATTATCAATGCGAAAGTTTGTGGATAGATGTTTGTTACTCTTTCACGCAAAAAATACTGACCGGATTTGTATGGGCTGGGCACACAGATAATTTATAACCTGGATTAACACATAGGATACTTTTTATCTCGGTAGTACGATCCCGTGGGACATTACCGAACATCACGCGCGCGAAGCCGCGGGCATAAGCTAGTTCGTACATAAAAATGCCTTCACGTAAAACTTCTCTCCTCCATCCCAGTTCCGTAGCTCCCCGACCCAGAGCAAAGGATAATATCCTTGAGAGCGGTGTTCCACTAATTGGCAAGCAATTGACAAGCTGTTTAACATATTCCGACGCGATCGATGCCAAGATTAGAGCTCGCACGTTTGCACCGCGATGCGATGTACACGGAGTTGGTTTGAGCGGCAGATGATAACACTAGTGTCGAGATTTGTGGGAGATGTGATGTGACTCATTGTGGGTAGTTTTTATCGCGCTTAAGGATGATGTACCAACAGAATACTAGCCTACATTGATAACCATTGACTAAAATGGAAGAGGCATTTGTATAGCGCTGACTGTGATAGGCTTATTTGATTGATTGACTAAACTATTGTGTAACCGGAAATACATTCTTATGAAAATAAGGTATGTAAAAAAATCTAATACGTCACAAGCCGTACAGTTTCTTAAAATTAGACTCGTGAACAGCTGATCAACTAACATAGTTGTCATCACCGTATATTTCCATTATACAAAGCGATTTAAAATACTTTTCCATAGAGCGGCAACCACAATGTCACGGAAAAACTGGGATTCAGTGACTCAAGTGTGATACGAGACCCTTTTTCCGACATCAACCCGTTGGTTAGTGCGAGTAGAAAATGATACATAACATCACGCCTGTAATCCCATTTAATAGGCGACGACTTATTGCAATCAACTGGACACAAATTTTATGCAGACTCCGTGACTGCTACTAAAAATGCCTGAAGGAAAAACCCAATAACACTTTGCCCGACCCGGAAATCGATACCCGGACCTCATGCTCAGTTGTCGCGCTTGCGACCACTCGACCAACGCGGCAGTGAAAATGATGTTGCTCGCTTTGTCCCCTCTTTAGTATATCTTAAATGTCTTTGCTGTTTAACTAACGTAGCTGCACCAGTTGCCACTCATATCCTTACACCATGTTACCACCATATAAGTAACACCGTCGTAGTATCCAGTTGACCACCACATGCGGTGGCCGCGCGGGTGATTATAATGACCAGCGTCAAACGGGACGAGAGAGAACGCGGTCCTGTGTGGCATTTTAACGTCTTTGTAAGTAGGGCTGACACGCAAGAGTTATTAGGACGTTGTCACTATTTTTTTTTCATGTGAAAAAACTACAGTTTTCTGCGTTAGACTAAATTGCCGATATGATGTCCATTTTTAATCCCATCCCATTTTTAATAATATTAAATGACACCTGAGTGGATGCTGAAACATTTTTGCATTTTTGGAATTTAATTTATTGTGTTGACAATAATTAAGTAACACTTAGTTTTGGTGAAGATGGACATCTGATATCAAACTCGTTTAATTAATATAAATATTAATAAGCGTGTTGTAAATATTAATGAGCGTGTTCGTTTTATCCAAGTTGAGCTGTGATAAAAACATAAAAAAATCTATTGACAGCAAACAAATTGCCCTCTTTACATAGCCGTTTTAGTAAAAAATATGCAAAACAGTCTCATCAAATTGTGATAATAATGACTAGATAGTAATTAGAACAAAAAACCTATTTGCATTTTTTAAAGGTCTTTAGGCAAAGGTTACAAGAAAAAATATATTTTGATAACATTAAATAATGATTGATGGCCTCTTTGACATGCTAAATAATAACAAAAAAACGTTTTTTTATGAAGGAAATACAACATCATTATGTCAGTAACTAAAATTTATTGCCAAACACGACGAGACACAAAAATATAATCTGTTAATCCGGCCACTGGTAAAGTATAACTCAACAGAAAAAAAACAAGAAAAGTCAAGTGTGTGTCGGACTATGCATAGTGAAGGGTTCTGTAGTCGGTATGATTTTACGCATGCACAATACTTATTTTATCAAGCGAAAAATACGTTTGTATTTCATAGTAATTCTCGAAAAACTATGAACCGCAAAGTATCCCAAAAATTATCCCAAAGATTAAATAGCAAATTCACTTTGTAATCTTAGCTTTTTCTTAAGTTATGGTGTCCAACAGTATCCCACACGCTTTTATGCATTGAATTATTTTTCTGCTCTTGGTTACCATGTTTGGGGATATTTTTTATTTTATTTTATTATTACTTCTGTATGCTGTTTAGCGCTGCACAGAATACACCTTCTTTCCAATTTTCATCGCTGTGGTTCCATTAGTTAGACTGGAAGCCGACCTCAACATAATTGGGAAAAGGCTAGGCAGATGATGATGATGGTTCCTTTACTCTCCAAGGTGATTAATGTTCCAGACAGACAGACTTGACGACATTAAGTTCGTTCGAAGTTCCTTTTTGGCTTATGGTACCCTAAAAACAGAAAAAATACCTATCGATAGTTTTTGTGAAGTCGAGTTAAGAATAACCTTTTGTAGTTTTTGCCATCAATAAATCGAGAGGCGTGTTCACAGAGAAGCGTTTTTTTTAAAGCTGTTGACAAAGCCTATACAAAAAAACGAGTTTTTATTGTTTAGTTTGTACAACGTCTGGTTTGTGAATTAAGACCGCTTTGTTTTAGATTGTGATAGAAAAACCGCCAAACAATATAACACAGAGTAAAGTACATAAAAGTCGGCTTTTATTTAATGTGCGTGAAAATAGTACTGAATACGAGTACCTTGAGACTCGTTTGTTCTCTAGTCTTATTATTAGATTTCAATGTATCGATTTTCCTCCTTATTACTTATAATTACCTATAAAAGTTAACACAAGTCTGTATAGTTAAAGTGCGTACTTACCTGCTGAGCCTAGATTTTTACTCAATATAGATTTCAGACTAGAATACCTATGGGTTCATGCTCTTCTGTATTTTCAGGCGTTCTTTTTGTTAGTCGGGTTTTAGTATAATTATTATTCTTCTTATTTTTTGTTTTAACTCGACTAAATTTACTAAAAGCGTTAATAAATAAATGTATCTACTGAAAGCCTTGAGCTCATTAGATACATTGCAGCATCGTATTATTTTACACATTAATATGGATGTGCTAATTCTCAATCCCATAGACATCACCTTCACGCGTTATCTTAGAATACAAACAGCGTGTATCTGCGTAATGCGTGCTTATATTAGAGGATGTGGTACTAACCGTCAAAATAATCAGCTTTCTCCAAAAATCTGTGTCGACTGGCTACACCTACCTGCCTTAATAACACTGAACAGTAAATCCTTGGTCTTCATCATGAATTTATTTGAACGAACTATGCCTTAATCAAATCGCCACATGACAATAGACTGACCAAACACTTCGATGAAAAGAATTCGCTTGTTCATATTTAATATAACGTTGGGTACATAACGTGTATGTACTTACTATGTGAGTACATAGTCAATACCATGCTCGATCGATCCTCAAGCCAACAGAAAAGCGAACAGTTTTATTGGAATTTTGGTTTCTAAGTAAACGACTACCTTTGTTCTAAGACATTTTTTAAAAGATACTGAAAATGTATATTAAGTACACTACCATTAAATAAAGAACGATTCGTGTGCCTTTTAAATAAATCAAAATTCAAGTATTTTTTTAAACGTTGAGAAAAAAAAAATCTTTCATTCAAACATGGTCACTGACACGAGCACCTATACTTACATAAATGTAAATAAGTAATTTTTGACAAGACTATTCCAATTTCATCACGCCATTTGCGTAACACACTTTAAATCCCGATTCGAAGTACTTTAAAGGAAATGCCTAATCCATTGCATCGCCCCTAATAAATTGGGATGAGAGCAGGAATAATGATGATGATGGTTGATCCATTCTCCAAAAAATACGGCGGGTCGACAACGTAAATAATAAACGCACTAGGATTAGGAGTCCTCTCCGGCCTAGTAATTAAAACTGCGTACTGCCAACCCTACAAGTTGCATCTCACGCAAAAACTGCGCACTAAGGTCATCGGACCGCGCAGAATTCAACTGTTTGTTAATTCATATAAATTGTCCACTGAAAAAACTTGCACAATCCGACACCATGATTGCACAGTACTTGTTTCTCTTTTTATTTGGTGACTGTATAATCATGGCCGGATTTTGGGAAATAGTCGGTGTGATAAAAATAACACGTTTTTCGCTTCCATTTCAGGTTTGGTTGATGAATAAAAATCACGCTGCTAGTTATTTGTATTGATATTTGCTTTTTGGTTAGCTTGTTAATAAAGTCATTTCCAGTTAGTTTATTCTACCTGAAAATGCAGACCGTATAATTCGTCTGCTTCACGATCTTAATAACTCAATGGATATTATAGAATTGTCAAATTCAACGACTTTGGGATTGCGTGTGTGTTACGTAATTACCCCTCTGGTTTCGTTTTATCCCCTAAGTTATTATAAGATTACTTAGTGATAGCGTAGTGTGACCGTCGGAATGCCAAGTCATAGGTCTCGAGTTCGAACCCAATGCACGCACCTCTGATTTTTCGGATTCATGTGCGTATTGTATAATTATCACTTGCTTCGGTGAAGGAAAATATCGTGAGGAAACCAGCATGCCAAGTCAAGCTTTTATGCCGCCCATGGGCGGCATAAAAGCTCTGACATCAGGTTAGGCACTAACCTCACTATAAATAAGAAGAAAGATATTTAAAAGAGTTTTTCTAAATAACGACTAATCAATAACTGTTTGCATTACAATTTTATATCATAAACTACTTTACCCCACTTACAAACAAAATTCTCAACGAAAACTGTAAAAGTTGTTTTTCCATTAGCTCGTTCAAAGAGCTCATTCATCACAATAGTAACTCGAACGAGAATCGAACTCACTGTCTTTATTACTTGAAAAACAGATCGTTCAGTACATTTAATGGTTAAACATTAAAACATCAAAGAATGATGTTTTAATGTTTGCGATACTAAAACATTTTCACGTATCTTGCGTTTAGTTTGTGATGGCACAGTTAAAACGAGACTGTGTTTAATAATGATTAGTTAGTGCCTAAGCAAATTCAGTGCTTATTCCTTTTGAGTAGGCAATCAATATTTTTTTTTTTTAAGTATCTAATACGACCAGCTTTCAGCAGTCTTGTTGAAATGATTGACTTTCTTGCAATTTCGAAAAAGAAGTCAAGACTTTTGCATCTATTCTCTATTTTCTCTGCACAAGTTATACTTTACACAGCGCACGAACAGAGTGCTTACCACGTGACAGACAAATGAAATAAATCGATTACTAAAACCATACAGCGAAACCTTTTGAGTTCGTGTGCTCAGAGAATGAACACACTGTACGTATAAACATCAATGAAAAAGAGTCTGATTAAACCTCAAGCTCCGATCATATAACAAGCGTATAACAATTAGCTCACGGTCTCACCTTATCTTACATACACATACCTGCATCAATGTCAGTACACCGTCCATCGTGCATCGTCCATCGACTTCCGGTGTAAGCCACGGATACAGCTTATTATGCTTCATTAATTATGTTAATTTGAGGATTACCAGCAGTATTGTTTACTGTGGATTCTCTTCACGTAAAATTCAGATTTCAACTGAATTGTAAGGAACAGACTAACGTGTAATTAAACGTTATGTGTAATTTAATTCATAACTACTGCTCTCAAAGCGGTGAAGAAAAACAACGCACTGGGCCAGCACACCATGGTGCCAGAAACGGGAAGGTTATAATAGGCTGATTATGTATGTTACCTATCTATCGTGCAGGCTCTAATGTCTAGGGTAGTGAGTAAACTGTTAAGAATGCCGTGTTACACAAGGTAAATGCAAACTAGATTAGGGAATTTGAGAAAAGGGTAGAGTATCTGTAAAGACGTTAACAAAAAGAAAAGATTTACCTCCAACAATGTAAACTTATTCTGACGTTAGATACCTTCCCTGAAAACCAACATCCCAAGAGGCATCCAAAATTAGGACGAATCCCCACAAATCCGGATGCCTGGCAATCCTTCTCCCAGAATGCCTACCGCTGGGTGAAATCAGGCGCACAAGTTCAATCCTTCTCCCAGAATGCCTACCGCTGGGTGAAATCAGGCGCACAATTATGAACCGCAAGGGAACCAATTATGTAATCATACTAATTATGCAGGCACGCACCGAGCTATTAATTGCTCAAAATTAACCCATTGTAGATACTTTGTAGTTGGCATGCGAACTACGGTCGCTACGGACACAGTATAAAGATAGCCAGTATTCCAACTGTTCCCTACTTGAGAAATCAAACGCGGTGTGGTTGAGGGTTGTCAACTAAACTTTTTGTTATGTTGCACTACACTCATAAAGCACCACTTGTCTGTTGTCTAGCTTGACTTACCCTACGAGTAACCTGTTACCTGAAGACAGTATGCTTAGATTTGTAAATGCTTTGCGTGTGTGAGTCGATTCCGAACATTTGTTACTAGTTGATATACTGTATGTTAATACTAAGTAGTATGTTTGCTATGCTACGGGTTTCTCTCATAAATATTGCTTTGGAATCATGCGTTTGTTTTTTCAATGGGAAGCGACCTAGCGTGTGTCAGGTTTGTCAGTGCAACTGTCGAGAGGCTGTAATTAACGATAATTAAGTTGCCAGTTTAATAATCATATAGATGAATCACTTGCTTGATTATAATGTAGTTAAATGCTATTCCCCCATTTTGTCTACACTGTGGCCTTCGGCAAAAAATACACGGTGGCAGGAACATCCTGTCACCAACGTTTACTGTAAAATTCCTTAAATTCGTTCAGGAAATGATATGCCAATAGTTTAAGAGGTAATGCAAAGCTTAACTGCACCATATCAACCTTTAATCAGGATGCTTCTTTAATCCATCATCATCTGTCTAGCCTTTTCCTACTTTTGTTCAAAAACAATAATAATCGAATAAAAATCATTTCCTTTTTTCGAGTCAGATTATTTCGTCTAAATGAGAATCATTCCAAGCAGATACGGCGATGACCTGCATGGAGATAGGTAGGAGTGTGCTCATGTGTACTCCACTTGCATTCACCTGTGTGAATATTGAATTTTAATACTAATCTGCATGCGATGGCCAATGTACTGATATGTTATAGGTGTTTAATGACCTGCTTCGTGTACCTTGTCCATCACTACCTAATTAAAATGATCGGGATTCGTTTTGTTTTCCCATCTGAAAACCTGGTCTTTATGAATAAGCCCAGAACAGTTTAACTCTTCCAAGGGTTAACAGAAAGCGACCATTGTTTGATCGATAACCAATTTTATGTCCATTCCGTTTTTGAAACACAACGCCTGGAAAACGATAAGCCCTCAAGTCTTTCATGTGGTTCAAAATCAACGATTTAATCAAATTTCACCCATCTATTTACTGACCACGTCAAGCACAGAAACCACACACCTCAAACCCCTTATTGTTTACAACTCTAAATCCAGTAACCATCCTTTTAGCAAATTAAAAGCGCAGTCAATTAACGTAATAGAAATAAATAGCGTTAGAGCTTTATCGGATCAGCGGCAGAACCTAACTCGATCGCGTAACGACGTAATCAAATATGCAGCGTACCGGCGCGCGGCGTATCGTCGTACCTAGCGGCTCGGCGTATCGATACGCCGCACGGGCGCCTGTTAAGAATTATGAGATTAAAACCATTGGCTTATATGGATAGAGTGGAATATGTTCGTGCTTGTGTTTCGATGTGGTTTCATAATTTATGGAGTTGGTATATTCAGTAGCTGTTGCGCTGTATAATATGAGAGTATGTTCGCTGCGTTAAGTTTTTATGGTGCAATTTGGCGTTACTTGATGTAGTCTGGCACAAAAAAATGCTGGCTACATTAAAATTTGATTGAAGCTAGACGTAGAGTTCTACGTCGATGCGAAAAATACAAATGAGATTTTTTATTTCTTTTTTCTGAACTTTTCAACTTTGCGCCATACATACCTGTAAAAATATTACCAATTTCAATGAAAATGATCAAAGCTACGAGACTATATCGCCATTATCGCACTCATAAAATTAATTAATTTTACCAGCCAAGCTATTTTAACCACATTCCTGTAAAATAATTAATAAACCATTTTCATTTAATTGCACAAAAATATAATAAATCAAATATTCTATCTGTAACGGAGAACCAATTTAAATAAGAGGTAAATTGATTTTAACCCTATTTTCGGTGCCATAGCATCTAAATTCATTTAGCAATAAATTTTCAAAATTCTATTATCTTATTTGCACAGGACTAGCTACGTTTTGAATAACGCCATCCCGGGGGACTTGACAAGCAATTTTCTTCATTTCGTATTGGAAATAGAGTTCATTTTGGCGTGAAAATTGAACGTTTAATTTCGAACAGTGAGAACCTGACTGTCAAAGGCATTTGGGGACGTTGCATTTTTATTTTTCTTGATGGTTTATTGGTTCTTATTCCTTGAGCCATAAGGTGTAAAATGAGGAGGGTATATTTTAAAAGGTTTTTAAAATGTCGTTTGGCAGATGGACGCACGTGATCATTAGTTTTGGGTCTTCATTTCGTATTACCTTTGAACTTCGAACCGGGTGCGCATTTCATTGAGAGGATTGTACTCGACTGTACCTATTCAAAGTTTTTTCGATTCACTGTCGATATTATCCGTATTGGCAAAATAAGAAATGTTTATTTCTATTTACAGTATTTCGAGATGATTGTTCCGGTTACTATTTTGGGAAAATATATTTTTCAGAAGCATTAAGTGAAATTAAATGGATCATTTTTACGACTAAATTTCACCATTTTAAAGTTTTGCATCTATTTGTCATATAAAATAATATTTTAGTTACAGGTCTTTTTAAACATTTGAAAACTGTATCCTGTAAGACAGGTTAATTAACATGAAATGACATTAGGCCAGTTATCTGCAAAAATTTTAAGTTAGGCATAGATACGCCTTCTTTTAGCCAGTTTTGTTTAATTCTTATGTACTACGGAGCGAGGCTATTGTGCTACAGCGCGCCTCTTCAGGTTAGGGCTGTCACAAGTTCCTGACTCGATCCCAAGACCCCATGCTCAGCACCAGCACTTACGCACTAGACCAACAATACACTCTAGAAGTCTAGAACATAAACTACAATTTCTCACGTGAACAAACCTGTCGATGTCAATTCATCACCCCCTAAAACAAAAAGCGGAACAGCTCCAAATCTCCCACACAATACAGGATGTCCCCCACTTGAGTTGATACAGGATGTTGATATTATGCTGTAGACTTGTTGACAGACAGACAGACACGCCCAATTGGTGTAGTTTATTGCTCTCACGGTCTAGATTGATGTGGGGGCTATGATATCAATCAATTAATTGAATAAATAGTTAATGGGTTTATTTGGTCAAGGAGTTATAGTTAGTGGTTTTATGGATTAATAATTGATTGGGAGTCATAGAAAAACAATTTGTTTGATTGGTGTGAAATTCAATTATCCCAGCCAATCGCAGACACACAACAGAAATTATCGAATACCAATTTTACTACAAAACAGCAAACAAATGACTGAACACGACTTAAGAATTAAGACATCGAATGTTTCGAATCCAATTTTTATGAAAAGCTGTCTATTCGACCTCGTTGAAAAAAGTAAATGTAAGTAATAACTAATTTAATCCTAAGTTATATCGTTCATATAGCTACATTCTCAGTAAATACATTCATGTAATATCATGTCCCATTGTCCAAATATCTAATACATAAACCCACGTACAATTTGTAGGAACCTCCATCACAATTTATCTACAACAATGCCTTTACGTATTTGTGTAACGAAACAAAAGAAATCAATAGTTATTGAAACAAAAGCGGTCCACAAAAACTGTTGATTGACGCACAAACGCCCACTGCCCGGGCCCACAGCCCACTGGTGGGACTATTACTAACACTCACTAGGTACATTCGAACAAAAGGATTGGTGTGTGAGACTATAACTTGCAATTACAAACTTTTGAATGATTTTGCGAGTGAGCTGAGTAGTTTTTCGTACAGGATGTTCTATTTTCAGTGGTCTACTGACTATTTTGGTAGTTTTGCCATGTCAATGGTCCTTAAAAGTTTTCAAGAACTAGAAATCTAGAACGTATACTGTGGACCATTTTTTTTCTTATAGCTTAGTTTTTACCTGCACTATAAATAACAATCGCTGAATATATTACTAAAAATAATTTTGGTCCACTGGACCATCCTGTGTATCACTTTTAAAGGAGTATAATATCTCAAGCGTAAAAAATGTCATAATCTTACCATACTTACACAATTATTATGAATAATGGCAGTGGAGCAGAAAAATAAACTTTTTGCCTGTAGAACAAACTCAAAGTTCGACTATACTCTTAATTGTTCGTCCGTGTGAATCGGGTAGTGGAGCCAATCAAACGTTTTGACGAAGCGATTTCTAGTTCCGACTTTTGGTTTCGGAGTTCGGGTGATCAAAAAATAGAAAAAGTTTTCTACGCAACGCTTTTATTATTGCGATTGAGTGGTATCCATTAGGTTTTATTTCTTGACTTTCCTAGCGGCTTTGGTGGTCTGCTCTATTCGACGAACCATATTATTATGATAGGGATCTAGAGATAGATTTACAGCCCCCATAATAGTCTATTAGCTTACAATATTTTTTAAGCAATCGCTAATTCTTGCCCGTAGTCGTTATGTTACCAATTTTGTTCAGGCAAACTTTGCTAAAATTAGGTAACTATATCCATCCATGATGACTCTCAAAATATCGTCTTTACATCTCTTTGTATTTATGACATAGTGAAGACCAATCATGTGCCTTTTCACAGAATGTCTTCTGTACAGTCCAGTAGGCCGCAGGTTTTAGTAGCAAAACTTATATAAACTGCTAGTCTCTTATTCTAGTGAAACTCCGTATTACGGTAAGCCAGCTAAAGATCAAAATGTTACCACAGACGTGCCTATTAACTTCCTCACAGAATACCTTCTGCATAGTGGTTATAGTACCATGGCCTATGAGCCAACTGAATTACGCCCAACAACAAACCATAAACCATGGTCCAAAGTATACCAAGGCCACAGAATATAGGCTATGCACACACCGGGCCATTATCTAGCAATAGCCAACCGTTGTAGACTGTTATTATGTTATAAATGGCTTAATGGTATGTCTGTGCGGTGGTGGCGCTATCTGTCGGCTGTAGGTGTAGTGATGATTGATTAAGTTATTATGTTGTGTGTACTTAGGTTTAGGTTGATCTTGTAAATATGTGGAAGAGAGAGAATGCGTACATTATGATACTAAAATACAGGGTCTAATTAAACTAGCCAGCGACACTCCATAGACGGAACCCATCACGTCGTAGATTCGTTTAAAATTTGAAATTGTATAGCAAAGGTAACAGGTTAGTCTGTACTAACAGCCTGTAGTTAAACCAAAGCTTTTTCATAGTAATTGTACATACACATATACTGACGCCATTTTCTACATGGGGGTAGGCAGAAACCACAGAATGCCACCTGCTACGATCCTTATGTACTCCTTTTGCCTCGTCCACGTTAGAAGGACATAGACTGACCTTATTAGTGAGGTCCTTCAGAGAGGTCAAGTACTCGCAACCGCCGGGCGTGTATGAATGATGTATTGTAATTATACAGAGAAGAAACGAGTGCGCATCAATTTCTAAGCTTGCTACCTTCTGACAATTTAACACTGATGAGTCCAGAGGGCTTAGAGATCAGTAGCAATCGCTTTCGTGTTTCGTATTTTGTTAGGTGTTTTGACCTTTTCACATGTTCGTTGTTGCTAACAGAATGTCCCCGTGTCTAGGTCCCTACGATTCCTTTAGTGTTATTTTTTTCTTGTTATTTCTTAGTGAGTATCTTAATTTTTTTAGAGAGTAAACAAACACAATGTCCAGAAACGTATACTTGTCAGTATAATTGATAGCATCTGAGCGAGTCGTAACATTGCAAGAGAAATGCATTGTTTGGCAACCTACTGGTCAATTACAGCCATGGTCAAAGTTGTTAACAGTTACAGGACGTTTAACTTTTGTTAAAAGGAGTCAAGTGTCTTTTGAAGCATCTATTACATGGGCCTTAAATGTAAGTGGTGAAATGTGGGTGGAACTATACACCTCTACCCTACCGCACAGGAAATTAAGTCTTGATGGTATTCTTTGTGTTTTAATCAAAATCAATTCAATGGGGAATCTTGGTTTACTACACTCGTCCTTTTAGTACGAGATGAGTTAGGCGAGTGTGCATCAATTACAGGCGTTATACATTCCTAGTGTGGATATCGGCGGTCATAGTATGGACATGTAAAGCCGAACAATGGCGAAAATGTCCTCAAAATCTTTCCTCACAAGTTCAGTGCCGGGAAAGACCGAAGAAACGATAGATGAACACCATGGAAGAATGCAAAAGACGATATGGCTACAATGGTGGTGGCTAAGATTTCCGCTAATAATGAGGAATGGCAGATGAATGCTTCGCCGACCCCAGTTTAATTAGAATATGAGTAGAAAAACGATACAGAATACATTCCACGAATTAGGATATGACTAATCTTCTAGTTACTAGTACAAAAATTTGTTATGATTAGCCTAGCAGCGTATTCAATGATGGAATCGAAATAGTTTTCATAAGAAGTCAAACCTACTTTTTTTCATCATTAGTCATTGAATCATTGAGTCACTATATCCCATGGTTTAATAAGTAGGTTGGCAGATAGGTGGGTACATGAATCATAGATCAACATATCCGATAACTATGATAGTATCTCAAAACTCATGATGCTAAATAGTTTCGGAGAAGTTAAGCGGAGTTCCGGTATTTAATTTAAATATTTTGAATATTTCCATTTATAAAGGTACGAAGATACTTGGAATAATATAAACTGTTTTTTTATTCTTGGAAATATTCACGCTGTAGTTATAATTTCGTATCTTCTACCGGTTTTTTGGAAAATTAGAGGAATCCCGAGGGTTATTGACCTGTTCTTGATCATCAGAATTTGTGGATAAACATTAGTTACTAGTAATATACTATGATCATTTAAAAGTAGTTGTTGGCATTAGGCTCGGCCCTTATTTACATAGGATTGTTACTATTAGGTACACCTCTGCCTTACCCTTCCGGGATTACAGGCATAATGTTAAGTTATATAACTCCAGCCTCTTGCAGTCTACTTCTGTTAAAAAGCTTCTACTTTACAACACCACAGCACCAGTGATTTGTCCTTCCCCTCGGCGTAATGATCAAATATTTTTTTGTTATTATGGATCCTTTGATAATAGAACTGGAAGATGGTAGACTGACCCCTAGATAACGCTTAGCCCGACTCTAGGATCGAATCCCGGACCCTACGGGCTTCCATGAACTTGATCTCCTATTCATGTATTATAACATTTATAACTAATCATCCATCTAGCCTTTTCTCATGTATATAAATAAGTACGTACGTAAAAAAACAATAAAAACATAAAGGAACACAAGGTAATAAGCGCGTGTTTGTAAATGAAGCAATAAATTCGCCGCGTACTAATTGTGGGACATTTGTCTCAATTATTTGGCATATCTTAAGATAAGGAAACATTAGCATTTTGTGGACCGAGCAACAGTTAAATGAATGGAACTACACTATGGAGAATTTTTTATTGAGATTAACTTTGAATAATAAAAGGTAACTTTTAAAATTTTTTGTTCACATACACTAGGCAACATCTAATTTAATGCCTAAATAACAGCGATTAGTTGGATTTTCAAAACCTAGTTCTGGAACTTTTTTAATAAATAAGAAGAACATTTTACTAATAAAATTAATACGTGTAAGTATAAGAAAATGAATATCGAAGTTATTTGAAGTTTGCTTCTTGAAAATCGGTTAACAGGTTCGATTCCCACATAAATCAACTATTTACCTAACCTGGCTATGCATTGACTATGTTTTAAAACAGTGTTTACTTTTATAGAGTGTGAATATTATTACCGTAAAAAATATGACATTAAAATAAAGTCCATCACTCAAAGATTCCATACACAAGATAGGAAAACCATACAAATCCATACTAGACCGTAACGATCCATAAACCGATGGCCCTCTTCCAAGCTTCACACAAATTATATTTTGTAATACATTAAAAGTGCCACATGCCATAAAGTTGCCATCGGCCCGCCATTACATCATAGATCAGGGATGGCGAACCTATGGCATATAAGAGAATTCCGGACATGCCATAGATCATACGACATTTTTCTTTACCTTTTCTGTAATAATATATAGATTTATAGCATATTGTACTACCACTGCTCTCAAAACGGTGAAGGAAAGCGTCGAGAGGAACCCAATATTTCCTAGAGCCAAAGATTCGAAGACATGTGACACTCACCAATTACCGATAAAATGTTCTATGTGGGCCGTTCCGAATGATGTACTGAATACGTGGTAACCGTTTGTGCGCCAGTGTCCCTTCCACCCCGTATATCTTGTATAGGACATGGACATCTTTTTATTTAGTTTCGAACTTACCTCTACTAATTGTTTTCACGTCATGACTCACAAAAATCAAATTAAAAAAAAAGTCTAATGGCACGTATAAAAGGTTTGCCACCCCTGCCAAACCTTGGTGTGTGGTCACACCAACCAATGTGTTTGGTTCGATTTTTACGAGATTTTAAAATTTTTCGGCACTTTTCAAGTTAACTTTGGTATGTTTTTATCTATCAGTGATTTTATGGGTTCATTTTGAAATGGAACTGTATTAAAATGTGTGGGTTGTGTAATAAAAATATCTGTATTTGTCATTTATGGAGTTTTAGACGTTGTTGATGTATTTGAGGGATCTTTTCTGTGAACTGTGAAGAATTCTAGCTATAAATCCCATGAAAATGCAATAAAATAAGTTCTTTGGTCGTTCTCTACTTGACTGCATTCAGTCTGTGAACAACACATCGGGAGAATTGGGACAACTTTCTATTAAGTGCGTTCCATTGCCTTAAAAACTGTGTACAACAGTTGTGACACCTCTCTCTACTGAGTTTCATCAACTTTACTAAAATCTCTAAATCTGCTTAACACTTATCAATATAGTCACCAGCGTAACCTACCTTAAGTACACCACCACCGCCAACATAAAGGTAGCTCCCCTTCCCTCCCCCACACATCCCAACCTACCATAATGATTTACACTCCCAAGAGCCTCGGTCCACAAATTAGCTAAATTAGCTTATAGTCGGCATACAGCTAAGATTTATACTCGTTGCAGCCAGAAAGCCAGTGAGCCAATGAGCCAAAGAGCCAACATTCCTGGCTAATTGGTTCTGCACTTACAAACTACAGCCTTATGACTGAGATTTGTGAGAATTTGCACTACATTGCTGGTTTTATATTTTGGTTTATTGTGTGTTGTTGAAATAAGGGGTAATGTATGATGTTACTAGCGTTTCTGGGTTTTTGATTGAACTTTTGGCTGGTTTTGTGAACTGAACAAAGTTGTGTGTGTTCTCAAAAGTAAAATAGGGCAAGGCCGGCGAAACTATCTTTAGGTAAAATGATGTATAGAAATGTAAAGAACAGCCCGTAAAGTTCCTGTTGCCCCATTGAACGAAAAACGGCAGATATACGAGTACATCGAGTTCTCGCTAAATACGAACTACGTTGATACGTAGTTCGTATTTAGCGATACACATAGATACCACCAAAGATGTATAAGATTATTATTGAGGATTTTCAAAATAAACCACAAATTGTTTCTCTGAAAATACAAAGGTTTGTTTTATTTAACACATTCTTACAATATTACAACAGTAATCGTTTATCTATGATAATTACTCAATAATCTTACCTGAAAATACAAAGAAACGACATTTAAAGTTCACTAATATCGCCTCCTCAATTATATCCTTTTATTTTGTCTCTCCACACGTTTTCTTAAAACAATAAATCACACCGAATATTTTGACCATCATCCGCCATTCAATTCCACAGACAACTTATAAAGGCGCGAGGCGCGGCAAATTCGAATTAATGAAATGTCATTTCATTACATCTCCCCCCCCTAAGAGGGAAAATTCTAAATAATATATCTATACGCTATACCTATTAGTTATCTTCATATTCGTTTTCTTCTACTTCATCTTCTTCAGCATCTATTATGACCGGTTGCAATTTTGTTATGTGGAATAAAGTTGATTCTGTTTTTCTGGTTCCGGTGTCGATCCTATAAATGGAGTTCGATATTTTCTCTACTATCTTGAAAGGGCCTATTCTTAATTCGTCTAACTTTTTTCTATTCAGTCTATTTCCATTTTCTACATATACACTGTCTCCTATATTAAACTCTTGCATTTTTCTATTTCTATCAAATATTCTCTTGTTGTACTTGTGGGATTTTATTGTATTCTCTAATGCCAATCTTTTATCAGCAATCCACTTGTCTTCCCTTTCTATTGATTTTAATTCATTTGGTAGTAAGCTGACATTTGTACCATCCAGTAAATATTTTGGTGCAAATCCTGTAACGGAGTGTTCTGTTTCATTATATTTCTGTATGCATTCTCTTGCCACTGTCGTCCATGCTCTCTTATTATTTTTCTCATTTATTTTGCATCTTATTTTATTAACTATTGTTTGATTTAATCTTTCATTCAAGCCGTTCGAGAATGGTGTATTCACAGCTGTAAAAATTAATTTAATATTATTCTCTTTCAGATGTTGTTTAAATTCTCTTGAATTGATACCTGGATATTGATCTGTCAGAATTATTCCAATGTCATCTGTTTCTAGTACATTCTTTGTTAGATTTATAAAGTCACTTGAATTCTGTGTTTTTGAAGTCGCAATATATGCATATCTAGTGTAGTGGTCTACTAAAAGGTGTAGGTATTTTTTTGTTGACCTAGATCCTCCAAAGCCACCAATAGTATCCATTGACATTATCTCAAATGGTTTTGTCGCTGGTCCCAATTGTGACATCAATCCAAATTTTCCTTGGCTTCTTGCTTTATTTTTTATACATATTTCACATGTTTTACAAATCTTTATGATATTCTTTGTTAGGTTTTTAGCTGTATATATTGGACTAATTTTTTTCTGCAATTGTCTGATCCCAATATGGCATAATTCTTCATGCACCTTTTTTATAAGTTTTTTACCAAATTCTTCTGAGAGGATAATCTTTTCATGTTTCTTTTTTTTTATAATAGATTCTATTTTTGTATATTAGATCTTGTTTCTTTTCTTTTATTGTATCATTTTTTTCTTGATCTTCAACTATATCTTTTATTTGTATCAAATTGACTATTTTCAATAGTTCCTCTGTTTCTATGTGTTCATTGAAATTTATTGCATATGGTTTTATATTCTTATCTTCATTTCTGTTATCTTTAGACATCCTGTTTATTTTATTTATTGTTTTCTTTTGTTCTATCTGCAAGTCCTCATTTTGGGTTAATTTGAATTTCTTTATCATATCTAATCCGATTATAAAATCATCAAAATTTTCATTTTCTACTATATATACATCCACCTCTTCTTCTATATCAAAGATTTTTATTTTTATTGTTGTCAAGCCATCTGTCTTTTTCACACCATTAACCGTTTTCATATATGCTATATTCACATTGTCTTTTTTTTCTTTTACTTTTATCAGTCTTGAATTTATTAAAGAGATCTGTGACCCTGAGTCATAAATGCCACTCACTTCTAATTTATTTTCTATTAATAGCTTGATTTTGATTAATGGTGTACTTACTCGTTTTTTTTTATCAGTGTTCATCTCTACTTCAATAATGGAGTTATTATTTACGTTTTTGGCCTTAAACACCTTTTCAGATTCATTTTTATTTTTCTTGAACCAACATGACTCCTCCGGATGGTATCTAATTCCTTTGTCCAACGATTCACAGGTCGTACATGGCTTCTTCTCATTATTTTTTTTCATATAAGAAAATTGCAACCGGTCATAATAGATGCTGAAGAAGATGAAGTAGAAGAAAATTTTCCCTCTTAGGGGGGGGGAGATGTAATGAAATGTCATTTCATTACATCTCCCCCCCCTAAGAGGGAAAATTCTAAATAATATATCTATACGCTATACCTATTAGTTATCTTCATATTCGTTTTCTTCTAAATATTGATCTAAAAATTGCATATTCCCTTCCTCATCTATATATGTTTTCTTTAGATCTTTATCCAGTTTTATCCATATTTTTCTACTTTGGTGCCTTTTCTTTAAGCTATTTTTTATTTTTGAGAAAGTGTCCAATTCAACAATATATGTATGATGACTCACCGGCTTCAATTCATCAGGTAAAACATAACATTTTCCTTCTTCTGTAGATATTGAGGTTATGGCTAATACATTAGATTTGCCATCCTTTGCGGCTATTATCGTAAACTCAAATAGCAGCCGATTCATCTTCTTGTAGTTAACGAAAATGTCGTTTTATAACAATGACGATGATGGTGATGATGTCGTTTTTAATGAAATGTCATTTCATTACAGATGTATAAATAATTCTGTATGATAATTGTGTAGAAAATAGCACTTAGGCCATCTCGGTAGCATGGAAAAAGGTGTTCAACTAATCATCAGTTTAAATCCAGAATTATTTGGGGATCCCAATCAAAGCACTGTATATACAATCAATCCATCGCTCCTCCATTCACACCTACTTTAATAACAAATACTACTGCCCACTTAATCTTTACACAATCATCACACTACACCCGTAAAGCGAATCGTAAAGTGATCGTAAACGAGCAGTCATCGTATCGTAACGACGACGATACAATGACGAATCATATCAATCGTCACTCGTCAGCTGAGTTTATATGGTTTACGAGCCATTAACTGTAGTGTAAATGTTATGGTTCTTATAATGGTGATAAGGTGGTGAATAGTTTGATTTGGATCATAAAATCATAATGGTTGAGAATAGATGATCTGTGCTGTCTTGGAGGTAGCGTAAAACGTGAACCAAGGATCGTGAAGATATGATGTGGCATTATCTTGTTTTGCTACATTCTATTTGAGGTTAAATGTATGTTTCAGAGAATGCTACGGTAACAATGTAGGCTATCTAATCTAGTTAGTAATGCAGTACTGCCAGTCAAAGGCTTCTCTCTCTTTCCATGACTTCCATCGGTCCCAGTTCTTTGCCACATCTTTCCAATTTCTAAGCAAGGCACTTAAGTCGTCCCTTCATCTCCTTCGTGGTCTGCCGCAGCCCCGCCGTCTCGGGGTTTCAGGGTCACAACCCTGGGTATAGCAGGCCCACCACTCGTTTGGCATGCAACACACATATTCAACCCACTCCAATTTACGTTGGGCAGCCTAGTGCTGGCGCTTATCGGAATCAACACCAATGTTTCAGCCAATTCTGAATTTCTTATACTACCCAAATTTGTTATCTTTCCATATTATCCTGTTGTCCATACTAATATTAAAATGGCCAAAGGAAAAGTGAAACAACCATTTATAAAGGCACATTGTATAATTGTCCACACCTGGTTATTTCCGCATTGTTATAAAAACCTTCAGAAACGCATTAGTGGTGCCCATTAAAACATAAGCTTTTAACGATTAGTGTTGGGCGCTCGCCAAGCTAATGCGGGCATAAGTTGTGCGGTACGGAATCGTTATAGCTTGAAACAGCAGTACAACACTAGACAGATGCATCGTCATAGCCGAATTTCGCCGAATGATCTGTATCTTTACATCAATGTCACGGTTTGTTTTGTTTTGATGCGGTTTCACTATTGCGACTGCCGCATGAGGTTCGATTCCCAGGTGGGGTAAAGTGTTATTGGTCCAGATCAGGAATTTCCCAGTAGAACCACAGAGTTTGAATTTGTACCCGGTAGATGGCAATAGGCTCGAACCCAGTTACGTAGGACTTAAACATAACTGGCGAAATGTAGGAGCACCTCTGCTTAATGATGTTATGTTTACTATCATTTCGAACATTGATTCTGAAAAGTTTAGGGGCATAATAACTTAAAATTTAACATTTGTTTTAAAGAGAAATCTCAATGTTTTGCCAGCCACAGCAGGGGTAGCTTGCTAGTGATTGTGGTAATTATCAAAATAGTTTGATAAAGTAAACGAACATGTATAATTGAATTCACTGCAGGTATTGGACGTTTTAACTAATTTCGACGTCCATTGACGGATTGGATTTAAAAGGGATGAGGTTTTCGTATGACAACGATGTAACGGATATTGAAGGGAAATCAAATTTTACAGAGTGTTTTATACAGACTGTGTTTTGGTGTTTTTAACGAAGCCTAAAAGCTACTGGATTTTTTCTCGTTGAACTGATTAACTTGGTACCTAGTACATACCTATAACAGCAATACCATTCAGGTAACACAAATTGTAAACTACTTATTGACAAAACACGTCCTACTATACGCCATACTACGCTTCTTTTGAACAATTTGAGATTGACAGCGCACTCGTATGTCGTAGCAGTAAGGGCAATTTTCGTAGTGCATTCATGTGACAGATAACACAAACATGCGGATACGCATGTATGTTAAGTCGTGACGTCATTTACGTTGTTGATAGTAGTGAAGAGTTAAGTGATGAGCTGTTGATGAGGTCAATCATAATTGGTTAAGTAGTAACTTGAGTGATGGGTGTGGTTTGTGTAGTAAATATTGAAGTGCATCTTGTAAATATTGTCCCAATGAAGACTATTCTAATTCAAGTCAGGCGCCCATAGAGCGCGGCCAGCATTAATCTTGTTTTAATTCAACAAATGACGAACGCATTTTCAAAACTCCTACCATAGTGCTAAAATTTGTTCAGGAACTCTTGTGGAAGCGGAAATTATAAAATATTGCTTTATATACTGATTATCCCCACTTACAAAGTTATACCCTCTTTCCCCGCTATTTTAATTACAGCGCTATTTCTTATCCGATATCGGAAACAATTCGCCGCCATATCTTATTACTTGAAGTTGCC
Source organism: Noctua comes (assembly GCA_963082995.1). Lineage (NCBI taxonomy): Eukaryota > Metazoa > Arthropoda > Insecta > Lepidoptera > Noctuidae > Noctua > Noctua comes. Next base: position 681,253 of record OY720288.1, read on the forward strand.
GTAAAAGTGACGTTTTAGTGTCGTAAACCGATCCTATGGTAGTTTTATCGTTCTTCTAAACACTATTCGTTAACTTTACTATCACATAGTATAGTATAGACTACAGTAAACAGTTTTATTGGTAAAATAAACGGTGTAAAGTAAAATGTTACGGAATTTGAAGATTTTTTAAGACAGATAAAAAGGAGTAAAGTTGTCATAAATGGACTCGAATACAAGAAGTTTTAACCTCAGATGCAGCTTATCTCAAAAACATGGTTGTAAAAGATTTTATGGAGTTTACAAACCGCATTTTCTTAATGGTTTTACAAGTACTACCATGTTATATTAATGAAAGTTTGTTCGACACGATTATATTGCCGTAGACATTTATGTTTATAATCATCATCTTCCTGTCCTTGTCCTATGTTACTTGGGGTCGGCGCAACACGTTTTTTTACTCCTTTTACTATAATATTTTTACTTATCTTTTCATAGTATAAAACTAAGTCGCTCCCGCTGTTTTGTGCGCTTGGATTTTAAACTACGCAATGGATTTTAATGCAGTTTTCAACAATAGATAGAGTGATTCAAGAGGAAGGTTTATACGTAAATGTCTATCTACATTGCACCCGTGCGACGCCGGCGCCGGTACGGGTCACTAGTTTCTAATACAATAAGCTCAATAGAGTTATGTTCGTTTACGAGGATTTACGCCAACAGTACAATTACTAGGTTTTCTGTCTTCATTTTTCATTTGACTCATAGTACGTACCAAGCATAATTATTATATATTCACTTTAAGCTTTATATCATAAGGGGTTTCGATGTGAGTTATTTCATACCTGAAACTGATGAGCAAAGTTCCACAAGCTACTAGTGCTGCATAATGGTCAACGTCATTTAGTAACATTACCTAGGTCCTCGTTAAAATGCAGGTGTCCTTAATTGCAAATATTAGGGAGACACTGACTGCGCTGAAAATTTTCGCTTACCACCACGTAACTTAGCAACCATCAAACTTTAGGTGCAGTAGTGAATTAACCGAAATAATATCAGTTTCAAGTGAATCAAATCAACCCAACAAATAGTGCCTCTTTTCTGCGCAGTAAACATCTGTCCAAAATAAAGGGAACACGTTACCTTACACCAAGAACTATTCAATGCACAAACACGAAACTACGTTGCATAACATTCTCAAATAAGGAACCATATTATAAAGAGAAAAATTGGAGCACACGTGTGGTCCACTGACCATAATTTTGGTAGGGAATTTCGAGACCTTTTCCATTGTTTCACTCACAACCGATAATCAACTCTATGGTAAACTAGACAAGGTAGGCTTTTGCTTGTAGTGTGGTTTTTCTTAAGGGAAGTAATTATGTTAAGTACGCCATTGTTCCCCGTTGAAGACTGATGGCGAATGGACACCATCACTCACATTAAAGCTTTTATGGTAGTATCAGTGACTTTGAGCAGCTTTCTCCGTAGCAGTGATTATTTGCTTCAAGTCACTTGTGTGTTGCGGAAAGTGGTAGGGAATTTGAAGCTTTCTTTAGTAAAGCGGTTTTAGGGACAGGTAAAAGTAGGGGCTTGCAAAAAAGTAGAAAAGTACTGGAAATGCATTACTTTGAGCTTACTTATAACAGGTACTTTGAAATATGTCATGTTAGAAGATCGTAATTAGTTTTGTGATGCGAGCTTTTTGAGCCCTAATTGTGAACTGAATGTTGTCGGTTAACAAAAAAGCAAGTGCACTGAATTATGTCGGTTGACAGCTTGATTTTAAGATTAAATTTTGTAAAAGCTCGTTTTTGATCTTATAGTCTTTTAGTCCATGAACAATGCTGGTTCTAACAATTTATTATGGATTTCCTTCTAACTATTCCATATCACTCTTCTCTTATACATTACAAATGCCATAAAATACAACACACTCCATCTGCACAGTTCTCATGTAATATTAATGCCAATACAGAGCGAGCCCATAAAACTGATGGTTCCGTACAAATATAACGGTGACCAGGCTAATAATGCTGCTATTATTTATTAATAGTGCAGTCCCATTGTGACCTTAGGTCGTAAAACTTTATTTTATTACCGCTACAATGGCCCGATGTGTAATTGCGGGTACATTTAAATGTATGGGCTCATGTTATATGGATTCTTTCATTTGTGTAGGTATGAATTTTTGATTTAGTTTTGATTGCAATTTTTAGGTGTTTTTTTATGTAATGCATTTTATGTCGAAGTAATAAAATAAAAAAAAAACTCGAATATCCTTCCATAAAATATGGCCGTTTTTTCATTTTTACGTTACACATATTTGTTTGTCTCTGGACAAAACAAATACGCTGGCCGAATTTTGATGAAACTTTTTAGAAAACGCCCGTCCACCACTGTGGAATGAAAAAGTTTTATTTACAATATGCCATAATTTTTTTCGGATGCCGAAATCCGAGCCAGGCCGGGGGCAAACCTAGTTTCAAATTGAGATTTTCACAGTCGAAATTGCAAAAATGTAGACGAGTAGAGAATTTTAATTATTTTTTGATTTTTTTATTAGGTGGTTGTATTTTCGTTCCAATAAATTAAACGTTACTTCTGTTTGAACTTTATATTTATAATTTTATTTCTTTTTGTTGCAGGTAAGTTCTTCATTCGCATTTAGTAAGTGACCACACGTTACCGAACTAAAAGATACTTTTTCTAGTACCTAAATATATTAAGAAGAAACGGTAAGTACTTTCATTAATTACAACGTAGCGCCATAGAAATACATACTTATGTAAATTAAGCAGCCTTTTATCTACTGTTAAATTCTTGTACCTATGTAATAAAAGTAAAAAAAAAAGAAATAACATTTTCATTACGAAATTCTCCCTTGACAGAAAAAAAACACTCACTCTCGAAAAAGATTTGAAAAGAAAAACATATTAGTCTTTACATACATTAAAAAGGCCGCGGGTCCATTTACTAAATGACTGCCTCTGAAATCTAATTTATCTGACAAAGAACAGGCACATTAGCATATAATGCTGCTGTAACGAGCCCCTTGATCTTGCAAACTTGTTTGTAATGCAATCATTTTCATTGTCTTCGTGAATTAAATAACAACTGGTTATGTATATGTACGGTGTCGATGGCCTTACAAAGGTTGGCGTGATGTAGGTATAGAGGTATGTGAATGATTGTTTGTTTTTGCAATTAGTCTAGTCTGGTAACTTTTCAGTTCTGACTTAGAGTTTGCAGGTTTCTCGAATATACACCCATATTTTAAATACCTAAACTTGTTTGGACGACAAGATTCATCATCATCAGCATCTTTCTCTTGCCTTTCCCAATTTATTTGGGGTCGGCGCAGCATTTCTCCTTTTTCCATACTTCTCTATTATTCGTCATCTCATCAGACACCTCCTTCATTAAGCCCATATCCTTCACTAACCCCATCCAACGTTTCTTTGGTCTTCCTCAACTCTTATAGTCATCCACATTCATACTCAAAAGTACCATTCATTCATCATATTTAAATAACTAAACTTGTTTGGTCCATAAGTTTATAAGATGTAATAAGTAATCTTTGGAAATTGTCAAGCATTGAATTTTTGTATCGGCTGTTGTAGTGCAATCATTTTATTTATGTACAACCTAAAAAATCTATTATCCATGAATTAGGGATATATCACAATGCATTGCAATGGCAAAGCAGTCCAATTTCTTCAATAATAGAACATAAAGTGTCATAAAAGTCAAAACTTAAGAAGAAAGCTTGACACTTTTCTTTTCACCAACTTTCTTCCGAGTAAAATTAAAAATCATCACATCTCACTTATCAATACGAACAGTCTCGGAACTTTATCCGACAAGGTCTCATTCCACACATCAGCGTATGTACCCTACTCATGATATTTGTTGTCACCAACTGTAAACAGGACCGTCCTGAGTGACGCGTGGATAATGGAGGCCCTACTGACATATGGGAAAGATACTTTCGTAGTAGTGGTGGAAAGTCTAGTTTTGCTTATTTGAAGACATTCCTACATGATGTATAGACTGCATTTTCCCTGTTACTCAGTATGAAACTTCCAGTGAATGGATAAAGCCAATTTTGTCATCGTAGTACGCTTTTGTATGTACACAAGAGACTATAATCTTCACTACCTCCAATTGAACAAATACTTGCACGTAATACTAATTATAGTGTTCAAATCATTCTCCGAGCTGCAACCTATTGGGCGAACCCAATAACGCTTTGTCCGACCTCAGAATTGAACTATCTAGGTTCAATTCAAGCAATTTAACAATAAGACTTGTGACCACCAGACCAATGAAGCAGACATTGGAAAATGTGACATCAAAATGGTTAACACCAATCACATTTACAACACTACAGAAGAAACCTCTTTCGCCTTCCCGCACAATAACAACACGTAATAGACACATCACTTGAAAACTCTTAACACTTCCGACCCACCAAAGTGTCGGTTGACAAATCAAACCCGCCGTGTGAGAAGTGTGTCCCCGCCTTATTGCTTCCGATACCACCGGAACTTGTGTACTGACGTCTGTTTACTGGAGGAACTTGTGGACTGTGTACTAGGGGATGTGTGTACTAGGCAGCTTCGTGTACTTGGATACTTGTAAATGTTTGTAGATATCTCCATTTGAGAAGTTATGTTTTTGGGAGGATTCAATAGGCTAAGTGTGTAGGTTTACTTTGGATGACAGCATCTTGCAGTTAGTTTACATAGTACAGTACAAAGATTCAAATAGTTATTTGTTAAATGTATCGTGTGTCATAGCAATGAAATTCTTAGTTATTTTAGACATCTTACGGAGTGGTAAATCGTGCTAAGAGATCCTTAATTAGTAAGAAAGATCATTACTTATGAGGTAGCTATCATTATCATCATCAGCCTACAGCAGCCCACTGCTGGACATAGGCCTCCTCAATCGCACGTCACTCAACTCGATTCTCAGCAACTCTCATCTAGTTGCTACCAGCCCCCCTGCGAAGATCGTCACTCCACCGAGCCTGAGGCCGTCCCAACCTACATTTGCCGATTCACGGTCTCCACTCAAGAACACGTATACCCCAACGGCCATCGGTTCTACGGCTAATATGACCGGCCCATTAGCTTACTTATTCTGTGAGCTATGTCGACAACTCTGGTTCTCTGTCGGAACACTTCGTTTCGGATGCGATCCCTCAGAGATACTCCAAGCATAGCCGAGGTAGCTTTAGTTTCATATAACTGACATATTTTGCGAGTATTTTAAAATTAGACGACGATTTACATCTTGTAATACAGTAAGAGCTTCGATAAACGGCCCTAAAAGTAGCTTAGCCTTGAATTTCGAGTTACCTATTCTACTACATGCCGACAAACCTTATTTTAAATCACACTACAATTACCTCTATCAAGCACTCAAATTGTCACAAACCGTGACATAGGGATCCCTTACATACCATCGGTAATGTCACCACTTTTCACAGCCGACTTGACGGCGGAAGGGCACTCGATCCGCTGCGGTGTGGGTTCGATTCCCGGGTAATGCGAGACGATCGGGTTTCGGCTATTTGCGGACCGATCGATGAACTAGTGCTGGGATATTTCTGGAGCGGGTCGGCTGCGTATTGATGTGAGCTTTGTTTATAGTGTACTTGTGTTTGGTGTTGCATTGAGGTAGGATTCGCTATAAGTATTCGTGGCGTTGACATCACAGAAAAGTATTTATACGACTCTTGTAGGGAGACTTACTAGCAATTTAATATTGTAATATTAAGGGTGTGAGCCTGGAGACCTGTCATACAGGGCTCGAACCCTGTATAGACTCCATAATCATAATCATTTATTTGCAATAAGTATTGGTCCATTTTGGTCCAGCTCTCACAAAGGTTTGAATCTGCCCGCAACCTAGATACTATGATCCAAAATTGTACCTTTTTGTGAGAGAAATAAATTACTGTTGTATTGTATTGTAGTTAAAGTGAAACAACGAAGTTTTGGCGTTCGAATGACTTTGACAGGAGTCGCTGTTGGCAAGCATTGTGAAGTGTATGGAAAAACAAGAAGCCTAATGCGCGTTTTCACTAACCCTAGCCCACATCTAAGGTCTTTGGTGATGAGCCAAGACAAGTTCAATCAGCATTTTTATAAATTTAATTTAAAAAGTTACAGCCCTGTGATTGACAGACGGTTTAAGAGACAGCGTATGCTTATACTAATGGCGCCCTACGGAACCCTAAATCACAAACAAAAATGATCTAGAATCTAAATATTCCTAACACAACCTTTACTTTATACCAACACTGAATAACTATTCACAACTGCCACAAAATCATTTCGCCTTCAAAACTCATACATCATTCTCCCATATTCCTCAATCATGTGACCCAAGCTGACAGTTCGCTTCAACTTGTGAGCAGTGAGGTCGGCCGAGCGCTATCTGTTGACTTACCTTGGCGTTATCTGTCACTTTAGGGTCCGTGGTGTGTGATAAGGAGGGTGCAGAAGGTCTATTGGGCATAGAGGGTTATGTGAAATCAATTTACCTGCACGTGTGGAAATAAAAAGTTGGAAGTAAAAGTTGAATGCGTAACTAGTTCTTTGCCTGCTTATCTACCAAGTCGATCCGTGCACCTATCATCTGAAGTTTCATGAGCAGCCATAAACATAGATTTATGTGAAGTAGTGCTGCTGATAAAGATATACCAAGTATTAGCTAACTTGATATGATCAAAGATAAACAGAAGAGCTCGCTAGCTTAAAGCCAGTGAACATAGCCGCTAGACTATCCTGCTTAGTACCTAGTAGTACTTTTGTTAATAGAACGTATGAGCTGCTGTGGCCAAACTTGCTGGGAGTGTGTTGCTGGGAAGTTTGTTCCACGACTTCGTCTACCTAGCTCTTTCCTAGTGGAAGTAGCGAAGGGAGAACGTTTTGGGGGACTATTTCTTGTAATTGTTTTCATTCAAAAAGTGCTGATTATTCAGCGTATTTTGAATAAATGACTTTTCATTAATTTTGAAACTGAAAAACTACTGTTGGATGTAATCATTTTATGTATATATCAATGACTATCACAGGTGCTTATCAATTCATCATAATATTCCTGTCAATTTTTATTCGTATAATTTTATTTTGTTTCTGCAATAAAGGGCTGTTATATTCTCTGAGCCTTCTGCGTCATTTCCCTAGAACCACATATATTTATCATTGTCTCAAGATGAATGATTAGTCCCGTGGAATCCGCTTATGAATATACAATGTGGGTTATTGAAGTAAACTTGATTAATGTGCGCGCTGCTCTAATTTATTGCCAGTGTTTATGTAAGGTTTTAGCGGGATAAGCAGACTTAGTTTACTTAAAGGCATAATAAGAAAGGAATTGGATGTTGGGGTTGGAAATCCATAGAGACGATCTTTGTCTAATACCTTAGTCCTTTCCTAGACGAAGATCTTCCCTATGGATTCGCAAGGCCTGTGTCCACCAGTGGCGGCAGGGGACAGTGATACACTGAGTTGATTGATTGATACAAAACAGAATATATCAAGCTATGAACACCTTAAAAATAATTTCATTTAAACGAGAGCGTCTTGAGGAGACTACGGTTGTTAACTCGAGTAAAATAAGATTGTCAACGGTCAATATATTTGTCAATTTTTAAGTTATTTTTGATATGCTCGCATTTATCCACTCTTAATAACACCTTTACAAATACTTTTGGGTTGTCATATGCGAGTACACTTAGTTGTCGTAGAGAGCACATACTGCTGCAACATTCATTCATTCATTCTTGATTGAATATAAGCATCGATCTATAATATTCGGTTTTAGGATGCGCCGGTTTCCTTCAGATGTTTTCCTTCATCGTTTCGAGAAGAGTCGTGTGCCTGGCTTATAATTACCGTCACCCACTGCGCCATCTTGAGGTGTCCAAAAATTGATGCTATTATTCTGTTCCACATTTCATTGAAACTTCCCCAAATAAAGCCAGTACCTCCTCTTTTCATAACATAGACAATCGACATAGCACAACACTAACTCATACATGTTCCCTAGAATTGGCACGCGTCTGTATGTTTCGACAGTTATGTGTTATATGCGAAATTAATGTTGCTGTCACTCAAATATATCCCGTATATACTATACCTACGGTGGAAGTATGAATTGCTGTAAGCGACATTGAGTGTGCTGTGGGATTTGCAATTTTAAGCGTTACGCGGACAGTTGAATATTCAACTGGACGTTTTAAGACATTTCAAATTTTCCATCTATATATTGTTATAACCAGATTTTATGACTAGCAATTTAGTACGAGTATATTGTTATGTGTATAACGAAATATAGGACATGTCTTATTATATTGTTAACGGTTAGTAATATTATAGAGGGTGTTAATGTTAATGTGTGGAAACTATTGTTATTGAATGAGAACTTACGACGGTATTTGAAAGAGGGATAGACAGATGACTTTGAATTTGCTTCTATGATTTTGATTCACGTTGTGGTCTTGTCAGGGATATTTTCAATGGATAAACTATATCTGCGCTACAAATCGGCCTATAATGTTCTCACTGCTGTGACAAAGGCCTCAGCTATACCGTTTCCAAATTGTAGCTTAAAGATCTTCGTTTTGTTCCAGGCTAAAAGCTATTGTTCGCATTATGCTTACCATGAAATTGATAAACTTTAACCTTTTCCGTAGTTCTAACATCCTAAACCAGTGAACTTGCAGAGAGAAAAGGGCCTAGGACCTAGTCTAAAAATAGATACCAAAAAAAGTTAACTTATTTGAGCGTACAAATAATATGTATTTTCTAGAAAACTTGAATGGTAAAGAAAGATCTTTTATGCAAGTTTTACCTTTGCTATAAACTTTATACAGAGCATAATTTACTATTAAAAATTTCACCTTTTGTTATCCTTTGACCACTGCATGATTGCAGCCATTCAACTATAATTTACAACTTCTCCAGCAAAACTTACCTGGTATCAAAGACTTACTAAATATGGCTGAAAACCAGTAGGTACCTTAATTATGTGGAACAACTGCCATGTTGTCTCGACAGGCGCAGTATCTGTACGATATGCTTCTGTGTTACGGGTAGCAGTTTCTATTCCCGCGAGGAACATGCTTGTAAGGCATACTGATAAGTGGCTGTGGTCGGACAAATTAAGGATAAATAAATCACATGTCTTTATCCATGATACTGGATAAATTATTTTATGTTGTTTGGAGAATCAAAATCAAAACTCGTTAAATCAAATTAGGCTGAAAATGGCTCTTTGAAAAATTGCATAGTATTAAAGTCCTCCAAAATGCTTGCTTCACCACTGTTTTGGCTGGGAAGAAGAAGTAGTGGAACCAAGATCTTTTTCATCTGGTCCACTATCACAAAATGAAATATATAACAAAATATTTAAATTAAATCAATGAACATACCATTTTCGGCAATTTGACTCGTATTAGCAGCTAATGATCGTACTCTCTGAACCACGAATTTGCACAAAATTAAAATACGGTTTGGAAGGGACACCGACACACCGTTCCATACATTTAGACCGTGTATGTATTGCACTTTTGTTCGGTTGCACGGTTCGGGTTGGTCGTTTCATATGAAGAAGAACCGGCAAGAAACTCCATGGTTACACAAAACGGCCGCCTATCTAAAAACATGACCACGCTACTGCAGCTAACTCTAAGACAACATTGATTCAGTGACGTCCTCTTTACACTAACATATATATATAATATCACTGACCTCAAAATCACCCCAGTATAATAACTAACAGTGCGCTCAGAAGTCCAGGATGTGAACCTAGTTACCAAACATGGTGGGCGCATGTGTGCACGTACAGTGGCCATTCATCTCTAGGCTGGCCGGCGCTGGCCCTGTATGGTCACGGTATTGATGCCAGCTGATGGACCCATTGATCTGACCGTTAGGTGTTTAGTTGTATCGTGGTCAAGGCTTTCTTATTATGGCGAAGTAGCTTCTGCTCGCGAGAATGTCAGAAACTATTCCACGAGAGCAAAATAGCTTCGGAGTGAAAAGGTAACGTAAAGACAGATTAACAGACAGATTTACTTTTGCATTTAAAATATATGTATAGAGGTGAAGTAAATGTGTTGTGGCACTTTTACATGATGCATGTATTGTTTTTTTATCCAATAAATTAATTTAATAAGGACAGATACATAAAAAAAACATCTGAAATGATATTCTCTTGAGGAGAATACGCTATCAGTCAAAAATAAGCATAGCAAATTCAAGTAAAGAGTTGGTAGAGTTGGTAGAGGGGTTAGCTATTGATACTCAACAGCCGCAGTTACCTACGACTTTAGAAAATTTGGCAGAGGTGTACTTACCTAATATAGTACACTCAAATTTCGTCACATATGGTAACGCCCCATGTAATATGGGGCGAGCTTATCGCCATCAACCGGGCACAAATCCAGACTGCTACTGAGAAATTCCTGATGGAAAAGCCCCAAAACAGTTAGCCGGACCCGAGCATCTGATCCAGGAGCTCATGATCAGAAGTCGCGACCGCGGCCACTCGACCAACGTAGCAATCTCTCGAGGTTGACTCTAAAGTTACAAGAAAAGTCAATCCTTTCTTTCGACTATCTATAAACGAACTGCATTGATAGCTTGTTAAGCTTTTACACATGACGTCTCCGTCAAAACATATTCCAACGCATATCGTACTTCTGGGTGGTCCAGTCTAAATAAACGTTACTGCCGGATATTATCTACAGTTTTATTAACCAACTGTACCAATTTCTGTAGCAGTTACTGATAAATATGACGACTGTTTATTAGTTTCTAAAGATTAGAAATATTATTCACGTTTAAATACATTAGAAAATTAATGGGCCATGTGGCTTTTAGTGAAATTTAACAAAGCAACTGTACCACTTCATTTGGATCTTATTTAAGAGTAATACAAAAAGCTCGTAAGTAAACTAGACCTTTACCGAAGAAAAGTTTGGTGAAAAATAAGGATCCTTATCATTCAACCCTCTGTGGCTAAATATAGTCTACTAATATGGCGATTCTATGTTCACGTCTCGTCCAGTAATAAAACATCACACCTCTATGGTGATTAAGGGACCGTCTAATGCTATCACCAGCGCGCACAAATCCAGAGAATTGCACCCAAGACCGAATGCTCAGCAGTATATGGACCAAGTCTGGTCAAGCCCAGGCACGGGGGGCATAAAATGGCCCGCCAACGCATTTGAATTGGCTCGCTACCATGCAGTGGTCAACTGACGATAGTCTTTTGAAAACAGATTTCAGGATTTCATACCAGATCGATAAAAATTGTTTCTCCTTAAGAACCCATTCTCAGTAAGCCTATTTCTAGCTAGAAATTACTTTACTTATGAAAGTAAATTTACAGCCACTGTAGTCATCTGATATTGGTTCTAAAAAAGTTACTACAGGCAAGTTTTCCGACAGAGTCAAAATTTTGGCCCACCTTCAGAATAAGTTGAGCTGCCTTGTGATAGACAGTTCCCAATTTTTCTCAAGCCTACTACACTATGAACCGAAAACATTTACTATTTATAACAACAAATAACAAATCAAAACAGAATGTACCGCGATTCGACATCAGAACGACAATAAATTCTACTATCGCAGATTGAATATGAAATCTGCATAAAAATCCATTGGGTATATCCCAATCCACCCTTAAGTAACCTACATTCAAAAACCAACTAAACCTGTAAAGTTATAAGGTTGTAAATCCAGTGTGGAAGTTAAAGTTTTTTCCCGATGTTTTATGGTACAGTCAACGTTGTATTATTGATTTTGGCTTTTTTTTTCTCGGTTCGGATGGCTAAGTGTTCCGATGTGATGTTGTTTTGTTTCTGTCCCTTGTGACGACAGGGAGGGATGTGGAATTGTGGATGATAGTGTACTCGGAGTTTGGTTTGTAAGTACTTCTTTTGGTAAGGAGGCCATTTTGCTGGGATATCAGTGACTCTAAGTGGCTATGGTAAAATGTGACTTACGTGATGAGTTGGAGTAGTGTTCTCTTGATTGGTAATATCTTAATCTTACTACTTATGATAAATGCGAAAGTTTGTGAGGATGGATGGATGTTTGTTGTTCATGCAAAAACTACTGAACGAAACTGTAACCTAGATTAACACAAGGGATACTTAAACCCGGTAGGACGATTGCGTGGGACAATTATCGAACACCACGCGGGCTAAACCGCGCACATCACCCCATATCTATAGGGACATTGTTCACTAGAAAGTGAGGAGACCTAGGAAGAAGTGGTTTTTAAAAAAGTTACAGTGGGACAATAGTAATCCCAAAGTATAATGGCGGTCAGAGACAATTGACAAAGCGATAGACGAATGGTGACTGCGATAACTTATAAACTGAGTTACGGTCCATAAATATCTCTATTCGAAAACTATCTGGCGTATAACATCGTAAAATACCGACCGGATCCTCACAAGCCACAATAACAAGCAGATAATCGAAAACTTTCCAACGAATGACCACAACAGATCCCGTAATCCCGGCGTGATTAACAGTCCCGGACACTTCCCTCGGGATCCCGGGGGATCCAATAAACAGTTCCCGCGATATCATTTGCGAGATTGCGAGATTCTCGACTAAGTGTTAATTTTTGTAATTGCTCCAGACTATATTGGATTACGTCTCGGAGGGGGGAAGGGGGTCTTATATCTTTCGCTTATTTTCACATGAGTTTTTTCCTTGAGCTTGCCCTTAATTAATATTTAAGGGGTATGTCATGGTAGATGTGTATGAATAAGGAAATATGGGGGAAATACTTGAATATCTGAGAGTTACGTTTGCACCCGTTTTCCTTATGAATTAATCAGTTCCTGGGATATGTCGTTGCAAAGGGTGCCACCCAAAGTATGTAACTTTCTACATTTTATTCACCAGTAAAGGGCGGTTAAAGCCTTGAACATGTTCAACAAAAAGCATTCTTAAAAACAGCTTCATAAAGAAATTCTCTTTTAAAAGCCCCACAGTTTTTTATGATACCTACTTTCTTATTAAAATATAACCTCAAAAACATCATAAGCCTCGCGAGGTTTTTCCTTTTATCTTGGAAATGTCTACCTACATACGAGGCCTTTTATCTACACAACTTCACCGGTTCCTTTAATCTTTCAAGTTATTTCAGTGTTGACCGACCTCCCGATCTCCCGTATTTTGTAAAAGCCGCAACTCTTATGGATCCCGGAATCTCAGGATCCCGGTACTTGGAGTTACCCAATTTTGCTGGACATTACTCTTAATTTACCCAAATAAATTTCTTTGGTTACCTTGTTTCTGGGGCAAGACTTTTGCCCATTTTTTATGAGGCTGATAGATTTGTAAGCTGGTTCATTGGTTGCAAATGTGACAAAGAAATTGTATGTTACGAGCATCCTGTGTGCTATTTTGTGACTTTAGGTTTTCTTGACCTTTTTTGTGATATTGATTGGTCCACAGTCAATGGTTTTAGCTATTGATAAATGTTGTTTTGTGCGAATGTGTTACAAATATCGCTATAAGGGATGTTTGTTATTTTGTGCTCTACGTTTTACCGACCGTGAAAACGAAAAAGAGGGGTGGAACATAGTGAAAAATTACATCCACTCGATATAGTGGATGTAATTTTTCATAAGATAATGGTTTTCGTTGATCGCTTTCAGTGTACTTCATTTATCTACTATCTCTAATAAACATTGGATTTATTCCGCCTCTCTCTTGCTATTAGTTACGAACGCCCAACATTGTTTTTATTGGGTTCTGTAAAAAGCCACCCCTAATCCCTAATGAATTTATATTTCCTAATTAATAACGTCTTTATATTCCACAGCACTTTAAATTAATATTAAATCTTTCAGTAATCACGCCATTTCTTCTAATTTGGCCGCGCCATTAGGCGTCCTTCAAACTTGCGTGTCGGGTCTCATTAAACAAATCCCGCTGTTGGCTCTGCTCCCGGCCTTATTGCCGATACGAGGGGAAACAGAAGATTCACTTGGTTTTAGAAACAACTCACTTAAATATATAATTGTCGTACATTGTAATCATTTTAGAATAAGACATATCGTCTGAAAATAGCACTAAAATAGCTAAATAGCTGGGCCATTATATAAGGCCTAACTATTCATACACGAAATATTTTCAGAGAATCATCTAACGGCTATAAAGAAGCCATTTCAAGGGATTTTTTATTTGTCTCTGAATTTTTATTTAAAAAAATCATTTAATTTTTTACTTGACCCACAAAATAAATACTGGCGCTTTGCACACGCATTACGCTAGTTTACTACGTCGTATTTAACAACTGTCATTGTTAGAATATGGGAGTAAAGGTTTTATGCAAAAGGTCTCCAAAAATTTTAGAATTATAATAATTTCGTAAAAAAAACACTCAGATTTTTTTTTTCATTGCTGTGGCGTCTTTAAAGATAAAGATAAAGATAAAGACGCATTTATTTGTTTAAACATGTGTGACATGATACATAGATATGCACATATGGATGGAAACGAGTTTAAGATTGCTGGTTCAACATGTTTTGCCATATTCGGCGTACAAAATAGTTTATAATACATAATTCCGAATTAAAATTTAAGAAATAATTAAATTAGTTACATATAGTCAAAATTCAATAAATTCAAATACATTATTACAGTCAAAACAAAAATATAGTCAAAATTCAATAAATTCAAATACAATGTTACAGTCAATACAAAAAATCAAAAAAGTCAAAAAGGAATAATTAAAATAATGAAATTAATAAAACTAAAGTCACATATTAAATAATCTAAATTCAAAATTTTTCATTCAAAAACTCCGTAACAGTTTAAGACTTATAGAAGTTGCTCTTAAAATATTTCGTGTGTGAAAAGATAGACCTTATATAGTAACTCAAAATCACCACTAAAATACGTTCATCTCCCAAGGGGCTATTTTTCTCTCTCACACAAATTATGAATATTTTATTCTTTGGTACCAAGTAATTACATTTTACATAGTTTTCTATGCAATAGTTTGTTCATTTCGGCAGCTGAAAAATACAAAATGTGTCTTAACTAACTTGATAAGGTGGCTGACAAAGGTTTAGAAAATTTGACTGAACGTAGAATTCGACACACCTAACATAAAACATGTGTAAACAGTGAAGAGCACTTTGGGGTGCTTTAAAACGCTATTTATGTACCTTACACCTACACGTTTTACGATACGGCATCTTCATTTTAGCAGCCAAATGATACATCTTATTGTTTAGACCTTTTGTTCTAACTTCTTAGTCTAATCTGGCAACAGCTGCTAATATTTACAATCCGATTGTTTCGCGCACTTTGTCTTGACGCATTTATATTTAGATCTATGTACATAATTCTACATAGGCTGTCGAGTTTTACATTTTCCAAGCTGGGAATTTTCACTCTCTCTTTAGGTTTACGAATATTTTAGTCTTTGACGTCTTGTCAAATAATAGGCTACATTTTAACAACGATCTTTGATACACGTGCCAAATCGCAACTAAGCCACCATCTTGTTTTTAGACTGAACACCTTCTTAAATGTTTACCAACAGCGCTCCCTGTCTTGGATACCTACTACGTACGTACGTCATTAAAGATGACTTAACATCAAGGAGGTGGGTAGTACCATCCTCCTTGTCTGCTAATAACAATAAATTCCAATCATCTTTATTCTTCCAAGCGATCTGATTTGACAGTCCTCTCTGAAGATTTAATGAAGCCGCCTTTGAAAGGATTGGGTCTTGAAAGGGCTCATTTTGATGTGCTGTGGTAACTGAAATAATGATAAAAGATAAAGCTCCTAGAAAATCCATCTCATATACCTACCTATTTTGGCAGGTAAGAGCAGCCTTGATGAAGGGGCTGGGATTTTGAATGAAGCGTGGCTTACCTAACTTCCTCCATTTTATTCTATTTTCAAGTAGTGGCAACATTTTAAACCTATATTATTCAATTGCTAGTATCAATACAAAAAAGTATTGCATGAGACAAAATCTTCTAAAGCGTAACTGTTCCGTAATTACCAATTATCAAAGTTGTGCTAAGATTGTCTGTTGTGCCTTTGATGGCTCATATCTCGGAAACGCGATGTTTTAGAAGATTTTATTTCTTTAAAGTTCAGTCACTACATAGTATAAAACAAAGTTGCTTCCCGCTGTCTGTCTGTCCCTATGTATGCTTAGATCTTTAAAACTACGCAACGGATTTTGATGCCGTTTTTTTAAATAGATAGAGTGATTCAAGAGAAAGGTTTAAATGTATATAATGCACCAAATAATTCAAAGCCAATGCAACAACTTTAGACACTACATGTTCCTAACATGATCTGACCAAGCCAATGTCTGAACTTTAAAAGAGACAGTGACCTCTGAGTTTGTTTAAATTTTTTTTTCTCAGAGTAATCAGTGAAGAAAACCAATCCATGGAGTTAAAAAAATATATGGACCTGTGAAAGTGTTAGCAATAAAAAAATATTTTGAAAGCTAAATGCAGTGGTATATTGGTAATGTAGTTACAATAAGTATAAATTAATCTAGCAAACATCACAGGAAACAAGTAAAGTTTCATCTACCAAAACATCAAAACCATATTCCAATAAATAAAACCTCGAAGTGCAAACTAAAAAAAAAAACTCTATTTAAACTAAAAATAAAACGAGGAAGTACATTTAAGTGCAGCTGTTTCGTAGTTCCTGTTAATTCGACGGGCGACAGACAGGCGGGCCGATGCGAGCCGAGCGTTACCTAGCCTAGACAGTCTATAGCCTGAATCTAGGTAATATGGCTGTTGATATGAAGGATATTCCTTTTGGCAATTGGGCCAACGCGACGACGCGACGTCGTAAACATTATAAAATAGTTTTGACAAATTAACATATTGTTGGTTGGAGAGGGAGAGGAAGGCCAAAGAAGAATAGGAAGCTTTGTCTTGAGAAATAAATAAAACATGGAAGGATTGTGTGAGGTGTGATATGAAAGAGAAAGAAGAAAATGATGTCGTGACAAGGGTGAATGAAAGAGGAAAACGTGTTGCACTGACCTCAGGTAGAATGTGACTAAGATTATGATTTGGAAAGTGTTTTTTTCCGATTGGCGATACGATAAAAGACTCTTGTTGAACTACAGTTATTTTATACTTGGTGATATGATTGTTAATGTTGTTGTTTTTTTTTGTTGCAGG
Source organism: Noctua comes (assembly GCA_963082995.1). NCBI lineage: Eukaryota > Metazoa > Arthropoda > Insecta > Lepidoptera > Noctuidae > Noctua > Noctua comes. The sequence continues at coordinate 698,465 of OY720288.1, forward strand.
TAATTGGTGTTTTTTTACCATCTTTCGGGAGTTATTTGTAAGTCTGATTATAAGGTTTCAAGCCGAACTTTGGCTGAAGATTAGAAAATACACACTTTTCTATTAAATTTTATCGCCAGGCGAAGTCTTCACAGCTTAGTGAGACAAGATACAGTTGTAAGAAGCATTTTTATGTTTTCTATCATGAAAGTACTCATCGTAATTTTTATTACCAGAACCCGATAATACTCATAAGAATAACTTTTAATAAGTATAACCGAAAACCGCTAATAATCTGGCAAAAGCCAGTTAATCCAAACAATTGCTCGCGTTTGTTTGTGCGAGCAAACACATCAGGCCTTACATCGGTCCCGATAAATCCCGCACACCACTCGATTTAATTAAATTCATTAGCGAAAGCGTTTACACCGCTGAGGTTAAGGTGCCTTGTGGTACAAGCGATGGGCTGAAGCGGTGGAGATAGCGGTTAGGTGGCTTCCTGTCGTTTCGTTCTAAACAGGCTGACCCCCACACAAAAAATATGCATCTTTTCAAGGCTGTCCTACGTTAGTGAAGCTCAATATGGTTTCTACAGGCCATGAAAGTTCTGGTCTTGTTGACCACGATTATTCCTAGCAATCTTTTTATAATATTGACCCGAGATTATGAGAAAATTTAATTTGAAATAAAACTAAAATGCGACTTACGTATTTCTGTTGATGCAGTTTATTCTTTGTAATATTAACAGCTGGAAATAAAAACCGAAGAACCACACCTTATCCCGCCAACATCTTACACCTTTGACCATCCCCAGGGAACTAATCCTCCATTTATAATAAACGGCTGTGAATGCGTGTTTGCATGTTTACACGCTTATAACCCTGCAAAGAGCTAACTTTATGAACAAATATTTGTCGGCTCTTTCCACTTAATATATTACATAAATACAGACTAATTTGCGTTTCTCCACGAATTCTAATTTTAGGGTTAAGTTGGGGTTTGGAAAGGGCGTTTTTATTCTTAAAGATCTGTCTGTGTCTTTTTAGTGATATGTAGAACTTTAGTAGGTACGCTAAAATGTTTTTTACGTGTCATTAGTTCATCCTGAGGTGTGGTGTTATTTCCCTTGGGTGTCTTTAGATAAGTTTTCACAACATTAACAAAATAGTAACTTTCCATTTTTTCTTACGTCGTTGCTGTATGAAGCACATGAATTCAGCGTTGACCTTCTAAAAAGAAGATTTTGACCAAGCAATATGTCAGGACGTCATACCTGAAACTAAAAAAAAGTTTCCTTGCGGGTAACTGTAGAACGGGTTCTGTTACTCGTTCTACAGTTAATTTCTCAAAAATGGCCTCCAATTAATAACTTGTCCATGCAGTTATGTTACCTCCCCCCTAATCACACGTTCACACCTTCCAAGTTAAGGCACGTTCAATAAATATGGCGGCCGCCACACGTGCGGTTATCGACGATATTTTATCGAAATTACGCTTATCTGTCATGGCCGCTACGGCTTAGGCAGAGGTTATGTTTGTTGACCATAACGTGATTCTTGACTTGATCATAGCTGTGAGGACCCTTTGTTGAAGTTAAGTGGTTGTAGATGTAAAAGCGACTGGTAGAACCGATATGCGACGCTTTTCTTTAATTTATAATTCGAAGTTAAACGTCTGTATACATAATGAATCAAAAGTGACAAATAAATTTAGAAACGAACTGATCCAACGATGTAATTAAACGAGCAGCCTTCCTTCATTCCTATGTAATTTTATCGATGTAGCGTGAACGTGAAATGTAATCAAAACTTAATTCCAATAAAGTTTAGAATATGTGACTTACTAAAATCGACGAAAGGGGCACGTAACGCAGTATCTGATAATTTAAGGTATAATTCAGGTGCAGAATGTGCTATTTATAACAATTATGTCAGCTATGCAACCATGCGGTACACATAACGCAATCATGCGGGCCGGGCCCGATTACTATCCGCAAATTAATGGACGAGTTTATAGTAGTTTTCTACGATGTTAAAGCTTTTTGAAACTACGATTGACCTAGAAGGACATACACAGGTCAGGTGCGTACGTGCAACCGGGCGTGCGTGTCGATCCAGATGGACGTGGATGAAGTAAAAGGATGATAAGAATGCAGCTGTGGTTTTGCTTACCCCCTTGGGAACAACTTACAACATACATATTTATTTATTAATTATGTGAATTAATATAGATATAATATTAAAGTTTCGAGTAAAATCTGTACTAAGAACATAAATTACCGAGACATGACAGGCAACTTTAAATTTGTATGTCATACATAATATTCCGTTTGTGATACGAACCTGCGACTCGAAACACGATTAAATTGAAAATGTCATTCGTAACGTTAAACTCTTCACATTCAAATACACCCCACATCAGTTTACATACGAGCCATTTAATTCTTTTATTCCGGAATTTAAATCCCGGGAACGGTGACAGCACGAATCACAAGCGCCACAATACCTGTCCCAGGAAACAAGGCTTTGTTGCTCTTTTGACTGCTCAAGCGTATGCTTGCCGCCATTTTGTAAATAGGACCACTTGGCTTCTTGGAAGATTTCGTAGGATGTAGCTCATGGTAACGTTAATGAACAGGATTTGTTTATGAATGTCTAACTTATTAAGCGTGAATTTTTGAAATGTAAGTAAATTACAAACATCTAATGTTTCTGTAGTTTTCAATAAAAGAATCAGAATATCATAAATTCATAAAAATAGGAAAAAAAAAGGTTAAAGGTTAATTAAAGTTTTGAAATCACTGAAAAAATAATAATGTAAATAATAACTTCCACCCACTAGTGTTTTATTAAATACAAAATTACAAACACGAAATTTCACATCAGCCAGCTTTTCAGCATTTAAATCCATAACGTCATCACATTTAACCTTAAACCACTATAAAACCATAATCTGTCCGTTGTTAAAACTACAAATCCCGCATAATCCCGCGCGTCAGCACATCACTAATGTTACACAGTCCCGGGATAATGATTGAATTAAATGACCGGATGCGAAGTACAGCGATATGGATATGATTTCGATGTGATTTAGTTAATTAGTCTTATTTGGGGGACGATTTTATTCACTACTTCATTATTTTCTGGAAAAAAGACTCGAATGGAAAAAGCTACCTAACTACTATAATAGTGGGGACTGCTTCTCAACCTGCATCAAGTCTTGGATTTAATATCCGCCTGGGGACAAAATATTAGACTGAAGGTACCCATGATGATATAAAACGATATAATTTGAGTAATAGGTAGACATAAGGCTATTTAAAATATGAACTTACAGAATAATTATAAGGTACTTATGCACAAACCCAATATATTTGAGAAAAAGCTGTGCTAATCTAAAGAATAAGATGTATCTTGTACCAAATAATTGTTACTCTTGATAAAACTAAGAAAATACATAAACAGCTAAATCTCACTATGGCGCCGACATTGCATATAAAATAAAGAATTCCTTCCCAACTAAACATAATTTAATCCGAAAGTTGACCGTTTGTGAAAAATCTCCAAACGCTAAACTACAAACAGAAAGTCTCCACTTCACTCACAATAAAAAATAAACCTTTTCACTTCCAAAAGCATTCAACAATAATACTTATTTTAACCCTCACGCGATCAGCCGCGAACATTACAGGTTACAAACGGATATAAAATGAACATCCCACAATGGACAAGGGTTTACGGAATAGTTGTCCGGTTGTTGTCCGGATATTTTCCGGACAACAATGGGATTAACCTGTCCGCTGCCGGATTACCCGGTTTGATGGGGTCGAGTACAAGTGTAGAATTTAATTTAATAGTGATTTTAGTCTTATGGTTACTGTTGCTTGGATAACGTTTGAATGAGAAATGCGATGTATGGAAGAGCTCGTGGCTAAATAGTAACAGCCGCTTGGGTCGATCTTCAGGTTAAACCACGCTTGCCTAGGTTGCTCCGTTGATGGGTGACCACCCATTACGTACCGAATTTCCTCCGTGCCTCGGAAAGGACATTAAACAGTTGGTCCCGGCTGTCATTTATAGATTTTTGACAGTCGTTACAGATAGTGGCCCGAAAGTCTGACAACCAGTCTTACCAAGGGGTATCGTATAGACCAGTACTCCCTTAGTTGTGAAGGTCAGATAGGCAGTCGCTCCATGCAAAATACTGGTATTCAGCTGCATGCGGTTAGACTGGAAGGCGAAACCAGTATAGTTGGGACAAGGCTAGGCAGATAATGTGCCTTCGCCTTTCTCCTCTTGTGTCGCTTGTGGTGCGTATTCAAAATTCAAAAAAAAAAAAACAAAATTATTTATTAATAATCATGTACATTATACATAGAAATTTGAACAATGATCCCCAAACTAGACGTTAGTCGTATGATATCAATCTATAAGATCGGTTCACTAATATAGCGTAGCTTGGCTTAGCTTTGATGGAAAAGAGTATACAAAAATAAATTAAATACATTCTCATCTATACTGGTGGACAAAAAAAAATCGGTTGTCTGTAAAGTCGGTTTACTGACGACAGTTGAACGTGACAACGTCATAAGAAAATACTGATGGAATGGTTGCATTTTTCAAAAAATGAATGTGCGTTGAGTAATTGTTTTATGGTAACGCCTCATTTTTTCGTGCGTGCAGCCGGCTCCATCGAATTATAAGACGTTGTCACGTCAAAAATTAGGCCACCTGTATTTTACGTTTTATTAATTAAAAACATTGTTTCATTGTTTTTTTGTTTTTTTGTTTTTTTAGTTTTGGGCGTTCATTTACAATTTCAATAGAGGGTAAAAAAAGTGTAATTGTGTCGAATGCCAGATAATTAGTTTTAATGTGAACCCAATTTTTTATTTTTTGATGTTTAATGTTCTGTCATTAGGTAACTATTTAAAACTATCGTTATATTCGTATCACTGATTAAAAACCTGTGCCTTCTATTTTCTTTTCACGGTTAAATATGGATCTACGCGAAGCAGAAGTTGTTCGAATCGTGAAGTTGTTACAAAGTGGCTTAATTTTATGTCCACCAGTGTTTACCTGCTCTGTACACCACTTAGCTTATTACACGTCATATTGTTTTATAGCTTAGCTTTACTGTTTAGCTACCACGCACATCTTACTCTCTTTATTCTTCCTCGTGTCTCTGGCACGATAGTTTTTATGTTTTGTTAGGCCAGAACTTAGCCACTTCCACCGCGGTAGAGGTCACTTCGGCTGCATGTTTTTGGATTTTGGGCAGGATAGGAGATTAAGAGTCACCTGTCTAGTAGAAATGTTCTACCAGAGCGGAGCAAAGAGGAGAAAAGCGGGAATCGACCAATAACAATGATTGAAATCAACACGTCTCGCCTGTGATTTGTCGGATGTTGCACGTCTCCCTCTCCGCTGTACGCAGCTCGTGGAGGCCGGCCCTTACCAGTGACAGTCGTGATGGAGCGGTAGGCAGGGTTATTGCGTTCCGCACTTTATTGCCAGCGGCCGACCATTCGCTTGATGAAAGTAACTGATGCCTTAGTTGTGATGCTTACTGCTGCTTCATTTTCATTGAGAGCGTTAAGAGCTTTTATTAAATTATATCATCTGCCTAGCTTTTTTACAACTATGTTTGACTCGGATTACAGTCTAATTTTTACCTATGAATCACAACTGTCACTAAAACAAATCCATTTTCAGGCACATGTGAATATTACCTATTTCCCTATTACACACCCATCTTTTTCATCAAAACATATTGATTCCCGTAATCTCACACAAATGACTTTAGGAAGTAATAAATATTATTTTTTAAAACAAACTTAAAATTTAACACTTCCGTAAAAATATAATTTTAAAATTCCCTTCAGCCACCAAACCAAACTTAATTTCGCGGCTGCAAATTTTAAAACGTAACTTCGTATTTTTAAAATGAGGGTAGGTGAGTAAAATAAATATTTTTGAGCGACTACCTCGAGCATAGAGATGGGAGATAGGCCACGATCCTCTTGTTGTGGCCACGTAATTATAATACTATGCCGTCCTTGGAATATGTAAGTTTAAGGTTCTGACTTGATTAACGCAAGAAATTCTGAGAGGTTGAAGTTTTTGCGGAAAGAAAAAATATCTTTGAAGTTTTTTCAACGATAATCGCCTCAGTTCTGCCCTGAAATTATGATCCAATCTCTGATTCACCTAATCAGGAGATGATCACATAGTCAGGTTGCCCTTTAATAATAAGTTATAATAAAGAATTCTATATTCACATAATAGTGGCTATGTTGAGAAAAATGAAGTCTTGTTTTATACTCCAACATATTGTTTGGTCTCTATCCTACTTGGCCCTGCTTGTACCATCAATCATCAAATGCATTTAGTGCTACACACTACCTGTATTTAAAAGATCACACATTAAAGTGAGTTCCGTCTACCCCATGAGAAGAAAGCATGAGGTTATGTATTATGGAACCGGGTCTTAATATGAAGCGATTACTGCGATTATTAACCCCCTACCACACCCTCCGCGTAAGATCACAACAGTGCTCCAATCACCACTCAACTCAACATTCAAAACCTCTCACCCTAGATCCCTGCTTACCATCGTACTCGCCATATTTCAGCCTATTTCTCTTCTAAATATGTTTAATGCATTCGTCGCTGTGTGAGGATAAATTGCGAGGAGACGTTCCCTAGTCATTCTGTGAGAGCCTCTTGGGTCTTAGTGAAGGCGAGTAGCGGGAATAGAATAGCGGCTTGAGAATATATCAAACGGGTTATCACTTTTTGTTTACTCTTGGTTTTACATTCGAAGTGTAAACGTGTGAAAAATGAATTCAAAGGAGAGATGAACTATCCTTAAATATTTTATTCGTTGTTGTGTGGACATGAAATAAAACAACAAAAAAAAGATTACCCCTGTCAACCGTGACCTTTTAAAAAGCAAAATAATGTAAAATGAACAACATTTTTTTTTATATTTATGACGTATTGTTTAACTTTATATTTTTGTGCCAAATGTAAAAATAACTGACATAAAAAAACTGCATAGACCTCTGCCCGCTCTCCGCTCACATTCGCACCACAGCCTTGTCAAAGTCGAGCAGAAGTCACAAGTTCAATTTAAAACAAATTGCTAGTTTATTTAGTCGAGGTCTCAACTTTAAGCCTGATGCTGCTAAATCTAGTTTGCGGCGAGGTTTCTCTTGATTTTCACTTCTAACATCTCGGCTTGAAAATATTTTTGCAAGTAGATTTAGTTACAGTTTAAGAGTTAATAGTTTTTCAAGTTTGTTTGAACTAATGACTATTATTTGAAAAGGTGTCTGTAATAATTTAGTAATAGACGTTGTTTTAAGATTTATGAACTTGTTAAATGTAACTTTTGGTTTGAGTTTATTTTCAGAAATTAAATTAACGAGTCAAATACTTTGCTGAATGATTGCTTGAATTAATAAATGAAGAAACTTTATTTTCAAGTACGTTTTGAATAGTTTTAGATATAAGACTGTATTTTTTTACTTTTAGTCGTTTCGTTAAAGTCTGACAATCAGTCCGGTCAACTGGACTGTGAAAGTCATATTGCTATCCGTCCGTATCAAATAGTGGTAGAATGGAAGCCAACTCCAACGTGGTTGAGAAAAGGCTAGGCAGGTGAGTTTACTTATACATAAGTAACTTAAACTTACCTTTGGTAGGTGCTTCTATTCTACGGAACACATTTTATATCTAGATACCTATACAGTAACATTTTCAGTTCATTTAAGTCCACATTCCAAACCGTTAATCTAAACGGGTTCATAATAATACTAATAGCTTAACTCCAAGACATTATCGTTAGTCTTCCGACTTCCAGCGAAACTAAGAAACTAAAGACATGTCTTGAAGAAAAATGGTGCCTTTACAAACCTGAAAAATAGTTTCAGAATATGAAAATTATACTAAAAGCTATATCGTGTTAAGCCATGAAATGTCAAAGTGTACCTAAAAGCTATCTTTTGCATACGTAAATAGGTCTTAAACCGACACAGAAATGTACCAAAAAAGGGTATTTCTGGGACGAAAAATCACGTCACATCATAACTACAATAAAAATACCAGAAAAAATAGATCCTGGTTACAAGAAAACCTCATTCCGGGGTACCCTTATTCTTTTATTACACACACTAATGTCGTATTAGCGTAGGATTGCGTATGTGTGTGCGAGCGTAAACCGACGCCGCTGATTGATCGTCGTTTTTACCGCTTGGCCACGACCTACAGTCTCACGCGACACGCGTGTTGCAACAGTGACTGCGTGGAAAGCCAATGGACGAAGTTGTTTAGGGCGTGCCGCACGTTACCGCGAACTGTGGAGCGACGGAACCCTTATTATACCTCTGGCAGGAGAAATCCAACTTATTGTAACGAGAAAAAAGATTTATTTTTTCATTATCAGGCAGGCAGTTGAGACAACTGATAGGATTTTTAAATTGGTTTATATTTTGAGCTGAGACTACATCTTCTGGGAGCTTGTTCCACGCTCCGACTGTTCCGTTACTTAAAAAGTTTTTGTGAGGGTTATTATTCGAGAAGTTGGTATGTAGCTTCTAAGATGACTATAATTTTAACAGATTTGTTTGTGGGAACATCCCAACAGCAACTTTATTGCAACAGATCACTGTGATTATGATAGTGATGCTAAGTCAAAGGTGAAAAAACCGCGAACGGCCTGTTCTCAAGCGAAGGAAATATGTCACGGGCGCGCGTTGCTTGTAGCAAGCTGCGTGTAAGTTTCATCGTCCGAGGTCGCGGACGGGACCTTTCGAGCATGTGTGCGTTACTTAGGGTTGACGCTCACAATGTACGTGAGATGATTTTATTTATTTCGTAAATAAATGGTCTGACATTTCCGAGATAAGTTTTGTCGCGGTGAATGGAGGAATAATATTATTTCGAGATGTTTCTGCGGACCTAGATTTGGGATGATTATGTAAGCTAGGAGGAAAATGTTTCTTTACTAGGATTGTAATAATGTTTTCCCTGATTTCAACTGAATGGATTCATTTCTTCGTGGAATCTTTGTGATTTTTTCGACAATTTCTTCGTAATCTGAATTTTAAATAAACTCTCGTTTTTTCTCTTATTGGTAGGCAAATACTAAAAACAACTGGTCGTACTCGCACGCCGGTTGAAAGTACTACGAACCTGAAATTTTTGCAGAACATCGCCATAGCTAGACATAGCTAGATAGATAAAGAAGCAGAGTTACCTAAAACTCAATTCACTAAAAACCACTATCGAACTAACACGATCAACCCAAACTTCCTTATTTCCACACGAAAACAAATTGATTTCCTTTCCGATCACCAGAACTCACACGACAAACTCCAACACAACAACACAACTTGCTAATAAAAAGTAAAGCGAGAAAGAGTGAAAGTTGCAATATAAAGCGCTAAGCCGACGGTCCTGACTTAGCGGCCGACAAAGTAAGGAAACATGTTCGTCGGGTGACTTCTTAATCTTTCGCTCAAACGCCATTGGTTGGTTTGGGAGGTGTAGGTTATGAGCGGTAGCGATTTTAGTTTTTAGACTTTGAAAATGGTACACATATTTCTTTTAGAGCTTGAGTTGTATTGAAAACACAAGCTAGTTGCTTCACTAAAGTTGTTATTTTATTCAGCATCTTAACCGTATAAAGACGTTGATAAAAAGTTGAATAGCCTATACTATTTGGCGGAAGTTTGCTTTACATATTCAGTTTCATTGATTTTCACTCACGTTTTCCTCGTTGATCACCCCATAATATAAAACACTTTGAGGAAAAAGAGAAAATCATATGAGAGTAGGGAGATATCAAAGTAACGAGGAATGGATTGTATAAAAGATGAAATGGATAGAATGACGGTTTGGAAAACATGATGATGAATAATAAAACAGCTACCTCCCATCCCTTGAACCCTGATCTTAATCCCCGTTTGAGGTTCGATACAGGACAAAGTTTGTCATCAGCAACAAGGCGTGGCCACAGGGTTATATTTTAAGGGCTGATAAACTACCCGCCGGATAAGCCGGTTGATCCGCTGAAAGGTTTAGACGACCAAAACATATTCAGTATTATATTTATAAACTTACGACGTTGATCTGTATGAATGTTGCGCTTGAATGTGACTTGGAGATGTAGTTTTTGTAAGGATATGAACGACGATCGACGTTTGTTTTCTGTAAATAATATAATACAATATATTATTTATTATTTTATAATTCTTTATTTTGATACATCAATAGGAATTCTTTGACAATTGATTACTCTTAAGACTGCCTAGCAGTGAAGAGCCAGCCAATACTAGTATTTTACTTCGTCATCATAATGAATACTGAACATTTTTCAGTGCCCGGTGCGCCTTGGTTTGCTGCACTGAACCGGCCGACCTACTCCCTGTCTCAGAAAAGAGACACCGTCTCTGTAGTGGGAACATTATAAAACCTTAACAGATTATTCTTATGCCTTGCTACTACTACTAGAACCTTTAAAAGAAAAGAAAATGGTGGAGAATGACAGCATGACGGTTTTCGGTTCAGAATAGAACAATAAGACATGTTACGCAGACCATAAATAACACGACGCAATGACAGGAAGATGATAACGAACATAATCTCTAAAAAATCCTCCCCATTTAACACCCACAACCAACCACTAACCCCTGTCTACAAGCAGATACTAAGACTAAACACTAATATATGCTAAACCCATCCTGCTAAACCGGCACTAAATTCAATTGTTACTTACGTCTACCGCCGGCTCCTGGGTCCTCCCTCCCGGTGTTCGGGAGTACATGGAGAGGGACGGATTAGAATTGTTCGCTTATCTGCTACTTCGGATAATGTTTGGGAAGATAGCAAGGTGGGTTAGGTTGTTATTTGAGATGGATGTCTTAGTTTGACTTGTGTACGAAATGGCCTATGGGTTGATGATTTGAAATGACCATTGTAGCTTTCAAAATATGAAAGAGTCTTTAATTTTTCCATTGAAGCCTGCAGTTATAAACAATATAACTTTTTGAGATTCACTATAGGATACACAAAAATTCACCTACTATTCAGGAAAGATGGTCACAATTATAATATTTTGATCTACTAGCACTTACGCAAATCTGCATTGTATTTTCTTCCAGAGGGTATCATAGGATAATAATATGAATTATGTTACAATTCGTAAAATGGTCACCAAGTGACAATTCATAACTTTGCCTGCATCTGTGACCATTTTAAGAATTTTAACGTGATTCATATTATTATCTTATTGTGCTTCTGCTAAAGCGGTCATTTTACACCCTCAGAAAATATCAGAACTTAGAGCTTACATATGTAACTGAGATTCTCTATGCAACTGAATACAGATTTATTTTGTAATAAAATGAACTCCAGGAATAGTATAATCAGAACACACTGACCCACATAACGCTTATGTTTTGCCTAATGAGTTAGCTGTGTTATTTCTAGAGTCACGTAGAAACTACCCATATCTAAACTAAATATTTGTTAACTGTAGCGGATACAAATTTTAGGTTTTTATACATAAAATATGTACGTGTTCATTATGAAATACGTATTTATTTTTTAATTCTGTTTTTCAGCACGTATTCAACTAAATAATAATAACATAACAACATAACATCACGCCTTTTCCACCAAAGGGTTTGACAGAGCCTATTTTAATTTACTGTATAAGTGCAAAGTACTCTAGCTTTCGTTGACTCCGAGTTCATTGAAGGAAACAAACAAAAAACCATTTCCCTTCTTTTTAGTCTGTACGGCAGTCGGGTAAAAAAAGCTTTTATTTACATTATCATAGAGTATCTAAGTTACCAGCTGAGCTGTTTGGTTCAGTCGGTGGATTACTTGGGGATTAACACCCCACCCTCCCCTGCCATCCCGTACATTCCAACTTTTATTTCCGGCCACACTCGCTTCCGGGGACGATGCAACTTTTTCAAAACAAGAATTCTGTATGTGGTGGGTGGTTCTGTAAATGTGGTTATACAACATTATTTTTAGTATATGCGAAACCTGAATATAGTTTGTTCAGAATAAGTAACTGAATCGATTCAAATATTTTTTATACTGCCAAATTATTATCAATAAGCTAAAGACGACGCTGGAGGCGCGCGCGTGGCGGCGCCGCGTGGTGACCATGTTTTTGTGCGGACAACCAGGTAACAGAACAAGCTTATAACTTCGTGATTTCTCATGATACAGTTTTGAAATTTTGTACATAGATTCTTTACATAAAAATACTAGACACGTGTTTAAAGTTTCGCATTATACTAAAACTAATGTTGTATATTTTAGGGTAGCATGAATGGTATAGCTTGTTAATGCTTTAATATTGGTTTCAATTTGGATTATTGCTTTAGTTAAATTTTCTCAAGAAATTATTGTTTTATTTTAGATCATTACGTAATGTGTTTTCTTAAAGTGTGTGTTTGTTTTTTTACATGTTTTGAACATGTTTAATCTTAATCTTAAACCTTTGCGACGTGGTTTTTCTTTTTACCACAATATACTGGGTTTTTTTTTTGGATTGTATATAATTGTGCTGACTGTAGAGAAATAACATCTATGTACTTTGTCAACAGTGACATTCGCTTTTAATTAGTGTTTCGTATTTCTACAGCTCTGTTCAACGGAGCATAAGTTTTTCAGGAGCTTATGTCAGTCCGACACATTATTGACTTTTCGAGCATCGATTTCACAAAGTCACTTTGTCTAGGCTAAGAATGACTATTTCGACATTCCTACAATAAGGATTTAAACCATAGCCATATTTACACAGGCATAATACAACTCGGTATAGAATGTCCAATGGATCGCATCTTACATGAATGTTAAGACAATAAGCCAATAGCCACTCGCTATGAACACGATCTTAGAACACAATGCTTGAGGTTTAACCACAGGGCAAAAACTACGGTGGGACAATTAGAATAGAACATTTACGTGACTTTTCATTGATGACCACTTTCCAAAAGGTAGGATGTAAGAACTAAATAGAGCCAAATTATAAAAATAAATACTTTACCAGTAGGATATACAATTTAAATTGTGTCTCATATCCACTAAGTTTACAAAATATCTTTAGTTAACAGTAAGGGCTTGAGAATGAAAATAAACAGTCACTTTAAACAGAGTAAAAAAATGTGGGTGTAGGCTGGGATGGATTCCCATATGTATAAAGAAAAACAATCTATATGTGTCTATCCATAAATAAACACTAAATACCTGAAGACTCACCGTGAACTCCACCCACTCACATTCACCTAAAAACATTCCATCCAATTTATTTCTCACGCAAATAATGTTTCTTATCGACATAAAACATTACGGTTAGATTACTTGCATTACTGTTCAAGGTACACTGTGGTTCATGGCCGTAGAGCGTAGACCGTGGACCTTAGAGCCGTGAGCACACAACGCTTATCGACTAATTGATCGCAACGACCGAAGGCGCACCTGCGTGGGATAGGGTTGTGCCTTGTCATGTATCGATATTTTCTTTATTTTGACGTAACGTTAAACATTTTAGTATAAAATTATCTGTATTTATAATTTTACATTAACAGAAATGTGTTTCTTACTGTATTCGTAAAAAGGCATAATTTAATTGATATAGTCAAAAATCTACACTATTTAAGATCTCTGGGTGCAAAGTATCTAGATATTATAACGAAAAACAACTAATTACTAACCAAGTTAGTATATATTTTCTTATTGTATTTGACATAAAACTGTGCAATGTTTATTGAGGCTCTGATAATAGTCGGAAAGGTTTTATGTTATATGTATGCTTTAAGTTAATAATTCTACAAATTGTTGTCCATTATACCACTTATCAAACCACCTTCTGAAACAAACTTAAAATATCATCAAACATATCGATATTTCACCCACATCCCTATGATTAAGATATCAGCTCCAAGGCTACAGCGTGCTTAGTGTTGTGGCCAGATAATGTGGAGCGGGTGGTCTGCACTGTTCGCTCGCATACGAATGTACTATCGATAAGGCCAGTTATCGAGCAATATAAATCACTAGAACAGAGGTTGGGAGAATACGCGGCTGAACTGAACAAATATTAAATGGGTTTTCTCTTGTGATAAATATGTTTAATTCATGGAATTGTATTGAATGAGAGCAAGAAATAAGTGGCGTGGAAATTATTGTGAAAGATCCGACATTTATGGAATTTATCAAAGTACTCTTTTCTAAGAAATAGTACATTTTCTACGTTAATTAATTTTCTTATAGCTGAAAACTGACACAGTCCAAAGTCTAAACCAATTATACAAATTGAATAATTTCTAATTAATAAAATTAGTTTCAAACCTAAGTAGAACTTTAGTCCAGTGGGATCATTTTAAATTTCAATTCATTTTAAAGTCATTTTATGAAAAGTGACTCGGTGGGCATAATGAAAAAGGCCTGTAATTAAAACAAATGCCACAAAGACTGCCGCGTTGCTCGAGTGGTCTCAAGCGCTACTGCTGAGCATGAGGTCCTCTGTTGGATATCCCGGGGCGGGCATTGGGTTTTTCCATCAGGATTTCTCAATAGCAGCCACGGAGTCTCGGCGGAATTTGTGCCTGGTTGATGGCAAAAGACTCCCCCCCTATTATAAGATGGGAATTAAACATAACTGACGAAATGTGAGTGCACTATTAGGTATACCTCTGCAAAACATTTCGGGGATTACCTAGGCGTGATGTTATGTATGTATATCACACAGGTTTAGGCCCGTTTTCACCATAACTCACTAATTTTGCGTTAAACGCTAAAAATATTAAAACGTATATCTATTTCACTTAAAACATGCAAATAGTTAAACAGCATGATGTTTTAAAACATCTCACTATTTTCTCTAAGAATAGAGATTTTTAGACGAGCACAGCATACCGTATATGTTTTCCTCTTAAAGCTAATAAAAATATAAAATCTCCATCCTTTTCGCTACAAAGTCTAGTGACAATCTTCGCTGCTCAATGTTTGCACGATTCCTTTATTCAAATCTGTTTCAATCCGCACACACGATACAGAGTTTGCTGGAGCTAGGATATTTACTGCTTTCTAAAGTTTATACTATATTTATAATATTGTATCTATTTGTGTTTTGTATAATTTTGTGCTGATCAGTCCCCGTAGCAAGACCACCGTAGACAAGGATTTCTTTGACGGAAGAATCGACAAAATGACAGATTGTGTCGACCCAATGACAGATTGTGTCGACCCAATGACAGATTTCTTTGCACTATCTGTCATTTTGTCGATTGTTTCGTCAAAGAAATCCTTGTCTACGGTGGTCATGCTACGGGAGCTGTAATGAATTTTAGACGACTTTACAAATATAAGGTCCCATTCAAATAGATGGAAAAACTTTTAGAAATCATTTAGACCACCAAAATAAGGACAATAGTAAGAAAAACGCATTAAATACTTACAAGAAAAATCAGCTAACTAAAATACACTAAAAATGTTGGTTATCCAATGATTTTAGGTCAAAATGAAATCACTTTAATCAGTGTTTTTTTTGCTAGGATATGTTTGGTTAGACGTACGAACGCTCTGTTAAAATTAGTCCATCTATTTTAATGGGACCTTATATTCAAAAATCTTTAAACAGATAAATTCTAGAGTAACTTTTCAAAGAGTAAGAATGATTATTATTTATCTGAAATTCTGTTAAGCTCTTCTTGAATTCAATCCGATCACAGCAGCTTATAGCTAGTAGGTAAACTAAGAAGAGAAAAAAATAAAGAAGACTTTACTTTTTTCATTTCTGTACCACTTTTAAAGTGCGTTCAAACGACTCCGGATAGATCTACAGACTCCGGAATTTGGCAGATAATGTACTCAAATGTCTGGCCTCGGTGTCTGTAAGTCCGGTGTCTGCAGCCAGTCCGGGGTCTGGTCCGATCGGTTTACCCGCGTCTTTAGCTCGTTAATTTGACACTCCGACACTTTTAAACCTCTAGCCACAACTTGAACCAAGTACATCCATACCCCAGAGCTCCTTTATCCCAAACTCTAACCAAATATAATTTAAACTTGTCCAGTTTACGAAATATTTGTTAAATTTGAACCATATTTGTTGGTTAACAATCTGTAGTACTTTGCATCGGGCGGTGCTTCGACTATGGATACAAATAGTTAAGTTAAAGATGGTGGAATAGTTTGCGCTTTATCGGGTATATTCCGGAGCTATATTCACGAAATTGCAATGGAATGTTTCTTGGTGTTTCAACAGAAATTTAAGTTCCTAGAATACTGCAGGTTTCGCTTTTTTTTAAACCGAAGATTTTATCTCATATCTGATACAGTTGCGGAAACTAAAGTTATAGCGCTAAAAATGTAACAAATACACAGTCTTTACGGGTAGTCAGAAGCCCTAAAGTCTGACCACCAGTCTTAACAATGTCTAACTGCTAGGTTGTGAACATCAGATAGTAAGTCGCTCCGCGTAAAATATTTAGTATTGAGCGGCATATGTTCAGATTGGAATCCGAAAAACGAATTTGTTTAAAGGTTAAGCATATGTGAAATGTAAAAATATCTTTAATAAATCAATTCAAAAGCATAAACAAAAACAAAACCGATCGAGGAAAAATGAATTGCTCACAACACACAAGATCCCCACACTCGAAACATTTCACAAAACAATCGATTTCGATTCGTTTCCCCATTCATCAAACACTCGTACGATGTACCAACAATACATCAACATTAAACAAGACAGACAGACGTATGGACATCGTTGCGAACACCCACAAAATCCTATTCGATACATCGGTTCTACAATCGGAAACCTATTCGGATGTAATCGGATGCCATTTAGGAAAACAAGTAGTGTTAAAGTTTGAGCGGCGTAAACAGAAGTGAGCTTTCTGGCAAAAAGGCGATCATTTCTATTTCCCTTGCTGCAGCGAGACCAGATATTATAACAGGTGATAGAAAGATTTGCCGGCAATACCAATCTTGACAACATAACATAAACTCACGCCTTTTTCCCTTGACGGTAGACACAAGATACAGGACACCATGTGCTATGATCCTTACAAACTCCTTGCGCCTCGTCCACGATCATACATTTTTAATTTTAATTCAAATTCTTTATTATCCTTGAACGGTCGAAATCATCCAACATCTAATACGAGTGCGGTGCTTTTGATCGGACCATGTCCCAGATACTGGAGAGCTTTTACAAGCATTTTGGTGACCTGAAGAATGATACTGTCATCGACGCGGCCACCTAAGCTCAGACAATATAAAGTAATGAAATAAAAGTACCGTGAACATCAAAAGAAGAAGTAAAGTCGAATTTGTGTAACGAAGTAAATAGCAATAATGCTTCAGATGCTTCTACCAATTTTTCTGACACCAATAACCAAACATTCACACAAACATATTTTTCACTAAATGCAATCAGAATCATATCAAATCGGACATCTAACATACAAATTGACATCGAAACAAAAGCTTCTATATCATTTGCCACAGACAGAATCGTTTCAGTAGGGGAAATCGATGCCATCACCGGAATCCATGTTGAATTGCTATCTTCTGGTGTCCATTGGCGCGGACGCTAACTTATGTGCCAATTTTGCCGGCACTATGTCACCGATGGACCTCGTCTGCAGAATATATTGCTCGTAAATCTGTTGTATGATTTAAATTAGATATATTGTACTGATATTTTTAACTTAGTTTACTACAACGCTTGGTAGTAATTTTGCAAGCGTAAGAGAAAAGCAATTTATCATTTGCATACCACGCTGGTACGGAACAGTAGAAATAAAATAATAACCTAATAACACATTGTTTTATGCTAGTCTACTTATCATATTACAAACTACACCCATCTTTAATGGAAGCCAAAATAAATAACCCTCATTCCACAAACGCGAAGGCTTTTGACGACGACGTAAACCCTCCGTCACATTTCCCGTGTCATCACTCTCAAAATCTGTCACTAAGCTACCGGAAAACCATAAACAACATATTCGGCCCATTTTTTACCATCAGGGTAGGTTTCCCCATTACTTGGGTCAGGTTCATTACACCCCTGTATCCGATGACCAGTTAATCAGTTTGGACATGGGTTGTTTATGCCATGAGGTTTATCGGACGTACTTTGGGGTCTGGAAGAAGCTTTTACGGTAAATATTTTTGTGAATATGTTGCAACATCTTTTCCAAAAGTTTTGTAGGAGATTACTTCTTGTTTTTGCGAGTTGTCTCAAGTTTCACGAATGATTAATCTGAAGTGAAATACAATTCTGGAGACCATAATAATGAAAAGAAATAGACAAGCCGTAATATTATACTATGCAATCAAAAATAACTACAAAATACGAACTCTCATCTTAAGCACCGTTATAACATCATAAATAATAATCGAGGCAAATCCAAAGAATTTCTCAGTAATAATCCTGGAACATGCGAAATAAAAAGGTGATACATCAACTATATGAGAGGGGAAGCGAATAGCAACAGGCGGAAATTGGCTCGGCTTGATGAATGATATTGACGGCGTGATGTGGCGTTATGCTACTCTTGAACCAAGATCAGGGGCTGAAGATATAATGGATATTTTGAGTGGAGATGAAAAGTTGAAAGCGTTTGGTAGAAAGAAAAGATGAAACTACAATTGCAAATATGAATCGAAATGTTCAATTTAAAAACAAGATAATAGCCAAAATTCTGTTACTAAGGATAAGAAAGAATAATATAATAAAAGATAGTCTTGTACTAGCAAGCCCTACTCTAAAGTTTCTCGGACCCAAAAGTTTTGACTCCTAGAATAACTAATTGCAGAGACAGATGAAAATGGGCAATAAAACGATACCGACAAAGCCTTTCTAAGATTACGAGAAACTTATCCTAAGCTAACCTAACTGGCTACTGAAAGTTTCGAATATAGCCATTTCAAGAACAAACAGGTTTAGAAGCACTGATACCAGATAAAAAGATTACTAACGAAGAAGTATCACATCTTTCTGTAACAAAAAACAAGATCCATCCACACTTGCCAACTATACTATTAAATAAGCGTGTAACCTGACAAATCACAGCCGTGTCAGTGCACGGGGGGAGGACAGGACAGGCTGATTGATGTCCACGACCCTCGTCCACCCCCCAACCCACCCTCTGTCTCCCGAGCATAAAGAAAACTAATCTTGAAAACGTTTTGGTACATGATTGGGTAATTTTTTTCTCTGACCGCCTTTCCACATGTCTGCTTTGAAATAAATTAAGTGGTTGTGATTTTTATGGGGTCAGGGAGATATGGGTACAAGACTGAGGGGTTATTTTTCTTTACAAATCGTGTGTATCAGTCACAAAGCAAGATTATCTGTAACTGACGGAGCTTAGAGTTTGCAAAGCTAGGATGAAAAGTAAAATGTTACATTTTATTGCAACAGAAATCATTCAGAGATTTCGAGAAAAATAACAGTCTTATCGAACCACTTTATATTAAATCCCAATTCTTCAAGACTAAAAGAATTCCGTATCGTTTGTCGATTCTTCACCTCGTGGCACCATTAAGTCTCCGTCGCAACAATCGTTCCTGACTTCCTCAATTTCTTAGAGAAACACAAACGATTTGTTTGGCCTCCGTCTTGGCTGGGGTCGGAGGTAGCTCTGTAGTTTCGAGGATTTTTTGCAACCCCTCGAGTAGGACTGTGAATGATCGGTACTGTGGTTTATTTGGACGATGTATTGTTGTTAACATCTGGTTAAATTATGTTTGTTACGTTGACATTTTTTTTTATAATATGGAATCCATCATTGAACTATATGCAAAAATTCTTTACGCATTTCTATAAAGCCAAAACCAGAAGTTGCTAAGTTTCTACTCATGTATCTCCTACATCCAACGTTTTCTGTTCATCAATACATTTAAACCAAACTCAGCTACAGAATGACATTAAATCAAAAGATTATGGCACACTCAGACGGCAAACAGAGGCATCAATACAATCTGATCGGCAGTAATCCGTTCGGAGGGTATCATATGAATATAATTCACGCTCGATCGCCTCAGACGCGATGTTTTCTCAGATTCAACCATTTGTGAGCCGAACACACGGCGTGGGGAATTGACTAGTAACATTTCTTACCATATTTTAGTTTTGATAAAGTTCTTGATGGTTTACTACTTTTTAGTTTCGGAGATAAATAGATTTACCGTTCACAAACTGATTGGAAACTACCTGTAGTCTCAATAATGATCATCGTAACAAGCCTATGTCTCAACTATCACTGTGATGGTAACAGTCAAAGGTATACTTTCTTAAATTAACAGACATTGCTTAATAGCCTGACTCTGGTAAATGATTAATTCATTATCTTTCAGAAGACGTGAAGTTTTCTTGAGTTTGGTCTTCTTCTTGGCTTCGTCGATGGCGAATCTATGTATGTTAAGTATGCCCAGTATTTAATTACGAATTTGGTGCTATTAGTAGCGTCTATCAACTCTCGTAGCATTTAGATATCAAGGCACAGGACACGTAGTCTGGTGTCCCATCTAGAAAGATAAACAGTTTAAATATCATTTCATTTCCGACACCAATCCCTTTAAAAATCTAAAAGTGAATAAGAAGAGTGCTAAGAATTCTATTCACCATCTTCCAAACCCCAAAATTGCTAGTCTTCCAAGCAGTGTGTCAGATAATGTCGCCGCAGCAGCGAGGGTACGTGTGAAATAGCCCGGAATGGAAATAAGTACGGTAAGCGATTCACGAGTGATTTGCGCCCGCAGACTCCGCTAACGCCGCACCGCTCTTATTAGCTGGGGATTGTGACTTCTTTATTTTGACGAGGTTTTCGTGTTTCTGGAGATCGTTGAGTCTCTGGGTAAATGGTTTTCCGATGCAAATTGCTCGGGTATAGTTTTCTTTATAATGTGAAAAGATTTGCACTTTCTTCTATTTCGTTTGAGAGTATTCTTAGCTGTACTTTTTTTTACTTTAGGGGTAAGGCTTTCTTTGCTTTAGTAGTTGATCATTATTTGGAAACAAACGCTATGTACACACTAATGTCTTTGTCACTTACTTCACCACTAAAACATTTCCACAGTCATAAGTGATGAATTTTCAATATCATTTCATTTCAAATCTAGATTTTGAACTAAGAGATAAAATAGAGAAACAACAACAATAAGTTCTACAAATTGCAACTATGTAACAAAAGCTGAAACAGATGCTCATATTAATATCATATTCAGTAGTATTCAGTACAATTATTCACATCACACTCTCACTGCCTCGAGCATTTCACTATGAAGTTCACGTATTTCTGACA
Organism: Noctua comes; assembly: GCA_963082995.1. Taxonomy (NCBI): domain Eukaryota; kingdom Metazoa; phylum Arthropoda; class Insecta; order Lepidoptera; family Noctuidae; genus Noctua; species Noctua comes. The sequence goes on from OY720288.1 coordinate 719,793, forward strand.
TGAACAGCTTATTTTATAAAGTCAGCAAAAGGTAGTAATGGTGCATCTTAAATGTATGCACATTTAAGATGTCTGAAGATTCTTTATGATCTGTATAAATGAGACTGGGTATGAGACCTATGTACAAACAAACAGCAATATTTGGCGATTGGTTTTCATGTCATCATTTGATAACAATCATATCATGGCATTAAGGAGCTCGTGGCTTAGTAATAACAGCCGCTTGGGTCGATCTTAAGGCTAAGCGGCGCTTGCCTGGGTTGGTCCGTGGATGGGCAACCGTCCATTACATATCGAGTTTCCTCCGTGCCTCGAAAAGCACGTGAATATGTTGGTCTCGGCTGTCATTTGTATATCTTAGACAGTCGTTTCAGGTAGTCAGTGGCCCGAAAGTCTGACAACCAGTCTTACCAAGGAGTATTGCCCAGTGCTAACTGGGTTGTGGAGGTCAAATAGGATGCTCCATGTAAAACACTGCTATTCAGCTGCATCCGGTTAGACTGGAAGACGACCCCAACATAGTTGGGAAAAGGCTAAGCAGATGATGATTCGATAACAATCATAGTTTGTGTTTTCTATTTCAGTTTAGTCTTAACAAACCCTTTTTTTTCTACGAAATATGAAAGCTCTAATTCGCTCTCGTCATCAAGATGTCTCCTAGTACCAATCCCTAAAAATCTATTTTCTACACATTGAACAAGCAGCGAACGAAGTCAGCCATAAATCCTATGATACGTACACACGAGAAGAATGCGAACAGTGGCGGAATAGTTGACGATGTGGCGTGTTCGCGCAGTGACACAGCGGAACACGGGAAATGGTGTGCGCTTGACGCAAACTGTTAGCCTAGCGATTTAACGCGGGGTTTATCAAGTCATGGTATTGGAAACGATGAAATCATATAGATTTTGAAAAGACAAATGACGCGTCTGATTTGTTGTAGTGAAGGTGTGGACGTGAAAGACAAAACCACTCTTGTTTCCGATGAAGTAAATTGTACATAATCATGTATTCATGATCCATAAAGTTATACGCAGTCAAATCATATTACCGTCTTTTTTATATTAAATTTTAATTAAATTTTATAACAATTCCTCTTGCCCTCAATGTAATCCTGAGGTCAGAGACGCAGGCGACGATGGAATGAGCTAACCCAAAAAAAGCCTATGAACTCGCTACTTAAATAAATCATCATCTCAATCAATCAGTCATTTCAGTGTATAAAACTGAGGTTACTAATAATATATTTCACTCTACAGTTTAAACACTCCAAACGTAGTAGTCGCTTTAGTTAAATCAAAGTATATTCCCACAACGTATACACATTTAACTGAAACGCGATTAATCTTTTTTCTCCCACGAGACTGCACTACACTACTTTAAACAGGAACGCCATTACCCCGAGCCTTGGACCGCACCATAAGTGGGAAATAGCTGGGAAGTGGATGGAAATAAGAGCTAAACGCCAAGAAGACAGATTTGTTTTATTCACAATTCGTAGCCAGACGAGGTTAGACTATATCTGCTAGAAATTGCGGCTACGTTTTATATTTTCACTTCTCCGTTTGCTGTTTAAAGTTTTGAAGATATTTGATTTTATGTCGGTTCGCGGAGTTTAAGATTTCATGGAATGTTTAATAAATTCTAAGTTCAGTTGGAGTTTTAAGAAAAATGTTACGAACATACACTCTTCGCTTGCATGACTTTTAAACATAATTCAATTTAAAGTTGTAGCGTTGCACTTGTAACTTCAAAATGGTTATTATTTTTATTGACTTGTACAAAACGGTCGCTTTGTTTTTGTTCAGAAGTTATTATTACTTTCAAATTATCAAGCGTCTGATTAGACACAAGTATCTAAGTATTATTGCGAGATTACCGAAAGTCTCATATTGCTTTTTGAAACTTGGTGCAAATGTGCATTATCCATATCAAGAGGACTCAGTAAAGGATAAGATCAAATAGAACTATCTATTTATATCTAACGGTTGACTAAAGGTCAAACCGAAACTAATCCACGAACTAGAGCTTATATCCGCACGGAGAGCCGAACAAACATAAAGTTTGCGGTTATTGCGGATATCCTTATTCGGATTTATACGCCGTTTGTATATCTAGATGATGTCATCATCTTTATTGCGAATCTGTGGTTGTTGGTGTTATAATAAGTTTAGTGACTTGACTATATTTGTAGACTATAAATGCTAGTTTTCACTTATACTAGGTGACAATTAAACCAATGCCTAAATAAAAGTATTCTGTAATAATATCTAGGCATCACTTGAGGTGTAAATGTTAGTGAAAACGGACTTTTGTATACAGTATATTCTGAAAAAATCTATTTTTTTTTTAGAATGGAATGTCATTTATTTCTGAGTATACGGTAGGTACCTAAAGATCTTACAATTTATATTAGTTCACATATATTACCGTTAACGGTGTAGAAATATTAGAATTTTAAATAATTATTATATCCTAATGTGACTAATACACCAAATATTAAATAATGATTTGGAGTGGAACAAAATAATAAAAATGATACATTTACAATACTATAGGTAATTTATATTATTAGTGGAATTATAAATTAATTATTAAAACTTTTGATCAATGAATTCGCTAACAAAGTAGAAACACATGTCCAGAAGCCCTATTTAGTGAAAAACATTTGTTTTGAGTAAAATTAAAATGATCTATTAATAAATGGATCTGCTGCGCAACATAAAGCAGCGCTAGATTAGACACACCGGCATAAAAATAATCAAACCGTACAAAATTTTGTTTACGCAATATTTATGGACACCAATATTATCTTTCTCAGCAGTTTCACTAAACTTCGAGCCTCTATATTCAAAACTTTACGACTTTCAACCGCATCCTGGCCTGAGCAAAACACCTATCAACTAGCGCAAATAATTTACAGGGTGAGAACACCTATTATCGGGCCAGCGGACTTTATTTTCTTGCTAAACAAATGGGCTGTTAAACTGAAAGTTTATAGTCACTATTGGGTTCGAATTTAAATTTATTTAATCAATGAATTTAATTAAAATTGTGTTTTAGACGTTAACCAGTGATTGGGTCGTTTTATCCTCTTCGTGATCAACTGATTTATGTTATAGGTACCTAGTGACGAGAAGTTTGCTGACTTTAATGAGTATATTGCGGTTCTGGTATTATCTATAAGTACTTATTACTTAAATGAAAATCATGAAATCTTACCATCACGTGGTTTTTCTCGATTATTCCATAAACTTATACTCAATTGAAAACTATGCACACCAGTGCATATTTTCCAAAATAGAGCATATTTCCCATAAGCTCTTTGATATACGTTTATTGAATAAAGTCAGATAAAATAAGACTGAAAGTTAAAACATTGTAGGTACCAGAATATCTTTTACAAAATAAATATAGGAATCTTCGGATCAGCCAGAAAACAAGAGATTGCTTCTACGCTGAACTAGAATATTTCTGAAAGAATAACAAAATATATCGACCGTTGCATTATCTTTGGCTCTGAGATAACCAAGTAAAATTATTTCAGAAGTACTGTAATAAAACTGATTATTTATAAGTGATACCAAATAAAAGGATTTTCAACAACTTTATTATTAATACTCGAAACTGAATATTTACCATGTTTACTCGGCGTGAAGCACCATGATCACGGATAAACACCGTGATCATGGTGCTTGCAACAGCGCCGAAATATTGGGAACTCATAAGAAACAGTAAACATGGTAAATATCCCGTTTCGAGTATTAATAGAGTTTTCAACAGTTGGTTTTCTGTAGTTCCTGCCTACCCCCATGGGAAAAAGGCGTGAGTTCATGTTTAAACATATTATGTATCTGTAAGCGGTAAAAATGAAGACAAGTCGTTTGTTCAAGCCGCATTATTCGCCACATCCCATAACTCGTGGTTCCACCCCACATGCTCGTTTACTGCCTCTAAAAACAGTAAGTGATCAAGAATTTTACGAGTGCGGTTGATTTTAGAGTAAATTCGCGTTCTGGTCTATTTACTGTGTTTATATACTGCGGCAGGACATGTGTTCGCTCGATTTTATACTGTTCTCTGCATTTTGTACTGTTGTCTGCGATATCGTAAAACTTTATGCTATTTTAGGCTCTTTTTTAAATCAGTTTTTAATGCATGTCATGTAGTTAATTTGAAGAGTTGATTACAGTGCCAATGATGGATATCACGGAATATATGCGTGTTTTCAAATGTATTGCCTAAATCCTACTCATATTACAAGACATTCTCTAATTTAAGTTTTAATAGAATTACAAGACAAAATTACATCACTTTAAGATGTTTTCCCTACATCAGATTTTATCATGCCACCGCTTTGTGTAAGCGCCTGATGTTAAAATTATAACAAAATGTTGCGCTCGGAAGTTGCTCTTGCTTTTACATCAGGCGCTTTCGGTAATGCTTCTTTTGGCGTACGTTCCCTTGTAGACAAAACTAATGAATTTATAATTTTGACTGCTAATTGAATGCAGTAGTTTGCAAGGATTTCGGCACATACCTTAAATAATATTTTTTATAAGTAAAAGAACTCAATTTCTCAAATACATCTTCCAATTTCTCATTCTAGGTGCTTAAAATAATCGCAAGCGTCTTGGGGCTGTCTAAATTAGAAATTGTGAAAATATTTTGATTTATTTTCCTCTGATACGTAAAAAATCAAGGTTTTTCCCTCCGACCGAGAGCGGGCCCTCGGGAACTCTAAATTAAAAGGTACTTTCATAACAATTTGGGATGATTTCCCTCGGAATCAACTTTCATTCGTTGGGTTTGGAAATTGGACACAATTTTCGGCGTACTTTGATTTTATGAAGTTTACTAATCGGATCAAATTAACTATGTAGTTAATCATCTCTCGGTAATTACTTAACGGAAGTGAAATCATTAATTGTTGGAACATCGATTTCTATGATTAAGATTTTGTTGTTCGTAATTAAAAACTCGTTTTAGGTTTTGTTCATTAACAACTTTAATAAGAACCGGAATCTTTTCCCGTTACAATTAAACACCTTCAAAATAGGCAACAATTAAATTACCAATGTAGCATTAAATTTCTTAAAGCCACGTTGAATTTGTGGTTCTACAGCGCTACTGCTGAGCATGCATGAGCGTGGGTTCGATAATCAGTTTTTCAGTTGCAGCTTGGACACCTATCTAATTGCGCCCTAGAATAGCTTGTATGTACTCACGGGGACACATCAAGCTATACAGATCCTGTACATATAACCTGATCTCGCTTTGTATGAACTTCCCGTTTAATGCGAAATCAGCGTATACTGGTTTAGCATAGCTTGATTGGTCGTCGTGTGTGCACAGCCTTTTGATAACATTTACACATGTGATGTTAATGTGTTATTTCCTTATCAGATGTTTAATAGCCCATACTATATTTTCGAATCAAACCTAATAATCGATTTCCCATTGTTCCAGGTACATAGCTGCGTCTATTAGCCCCGGCAGCGTCTCGCACAGTTATGACGATCGATGGACATCGTCCCCCGGGTATGATCGCGCGGTTGATTGAATTGTTTCCCACATTACAGGCTCGCTATTTGGGTAGCTATTGTTATTAGTACACGGGTTTAGATTATTAATTTAGTAGGGTATTGGGTAGGCGGAAATGACCGGATATGACCTTGTGATTATTTGACTTGACTCGGAAAATAAAGCAGAAAAATACATCGAACTCATTTGCCAATTTTCACTGACTCCAAGCAAGACCTAAATGAAAGTGCATTGATGAAGTTTCAACCTTCGAATCGGCGCGCGGAGAGAGCCGAGAGTTGAATTTGTAACAGTGCAATAATATTACAGGCATTTGTTTTAGGTGTCGGTTAGTGTTAGCGAAAATGAGGAATTTGTTTCAAGGTAAGGCCTGTTCTGCAGAGCCCAGTTAGGTATCTACTATTTGCCTAATAAAAACAAAACTAGAATAAAATCTCACATTAATTTACTGAAAATTATGTTACTGATTGTGACAGTTTCGGCACCATAAACATTAAAATGATCACCTACTTTCTGGTCCAACATCAGAATTTTATAACTGACACAAATATTCCCTATACCAAAAAACCCGTACCTAATAATTTTCCAAGAAAAAAAGAAGCTCTCTTTACGTTTTATAACGTCAACGTAATCCTCAGACTGTACCATTCATCCCGCCATTGTCTCTGATCCTAAATCATCTTATTTGGATCCTCCCCGACATAATTCTGTGCTCAGTCCGCTTGCCCTCTTGAAATTATTTCGACTCTTGCACTCGGATTCATTGTATTTCTTTGATGATAAACTTCAGATTGTAATTAAATTAAATTAATCATAAAAGAGAAATTGTTGACTGCTATTTGAGACGCGCGACGTTGCCAGCTTTTAGGTTGCACAGCCTAAATTTTACGTTGAAACTTGAACTGAAATAAATCTGCAACTTAAAATAATTGTAAAATAGAGTAATCAGATTAAGTACAGTAAGTAGTCTCACAATAAAAATATAGAAATATTTTGGAATTTGGCATAGGATCGGCTAAACTGGTATGGACAAATCCGAATAATAACGGACGCGGTTTCGGACATGGACACTTCCTAACAACTACTTACTGAGATAATTATGTCTGTGTCCGAAGCTACTTTCGTACTTCGTACCGGATTTGCCAATTCCTTACAATTGCGTCAAATATCAATTAATTAGGTTATTATTCGAGGAAAAGAAAATAATGCATATGACACAGATATGTACGTACAATTCTTGAAAGTTCACTGCTTGACTAGACGAATTAATTTTTGGGAGATCAAAAAAAATACCGCTATTATTATCACTTTAACAATTATTCATTTATTCATCCCTCTAATGCATACATCTGTAAGTAATAGATACCTATACCTATATCTCCAATACAAAGCAGAACAAGAACCGAAGATACAAACTGCTTATCTGTCTGTCTGTCCGCGGCGAGATTATCTCGGACCGACTTCAAACTTCGTCGATGTTGAAGTCGGTATAAAAAGGGTTACCTGTCTGTTTTGCTTGTAAGGATTCCCGACTTGGAGACTTTGGGGCCGGTTGAATGGGGTTAACATTTGGGGTTTCGGTTTTAGAGGATCTGTAAAAGTAGAACTTTGAGAATTTAATAGCAATGTAAAAAATGTATAGCGATCATTTGACGAAAAAACAGTGCAAGCAGTCTGGATTAGCATAAAGAATAACAGAGGACCTAAACAGGATGGAAACGAAAATGGTCTTAGGAGACTATCCATAATTTTTCGTAAAATTTTGATCCCCATTTACAAATTATCAAGAAACACAAATTGTACACAAACCATTTTATTGATGCCAATCGATTCTATTTCTAATACTGATCAAAAACTTCTATGGGTAAAAAATTCCGAAATCGCAGTCATCTTTTCCTGAAGTCTCCTAAGTCCATTTTCGTGTGGTAGTTCCCTTTGCTGCTCCGCTGAAAGTTACCACCCTGTATAAAGACTGCTTTTTGACAGTAGCCGCTTAATGAAATACTTTTTATAAATTAAATACGGTCACCAAAGATGATAAAATCAATTTTAGAAAACCGAATTAAAATTATTTTAACGGTCTCGAAGATTGTCTCATACTTAACAGAGGATATTGTTCAAACTGATAATTAAGTCTCATTAAAAGAACTTCAAACTCCTCCATCAGAACGTTACCCAAAAAGCTCACGAAACTGAACGCTTTACGCCGATCGCTTTACTAGAGGTTAGACTTAACCAAACGAGTTAGATTGGAGTTTAAACGCATCAGTTGATTGTGGCCGCCATTTGCTAGCCATCAGTCGCACTTAACTGAAACTTAAACGAGAAACTTCAGAGGAAGACACGGATGTACGTAGACTAGATTTGTTTTACCTAAGAAACTTTCCTTCATATCATTAGAAAAAAAGATAATTATTATGTGTATCTTCCAGATATACATCTAATATTACTCCTTTGGCTTTTTATGCAGGCTTATCAGCAACCTCTATTATGGCGTCATATACTAGAGGTTATATCTCAGGTCTTAGATCGTTTAGTGTAGGTATCTTAGGCCATTTATATGGATCTCATTGACGTTCATCTTTAAAAGCCTCTACGTATTTAGGCACTGCAATTTCTTTCCCCGTGGTCGTAAAAATCTTCTATTACAATAAAAAATTATAATAAACATCTCTATCAATTCTAAGCTTATTTTAACCTATCTTGCACCCGTGTTACTGAAGGATAAAACTTGAACACAACTACGCTCAAACAGTTTCCCTCCCACCTCTTACTACTCTCGTGTTTGCGCATCCAGTCACAAAGTATCCGCGACATTAATTAAGTAGCGACTGTTAATAAATCGAGAAGTTTCCAACTCAGATAGATTGTGCGACGGCTCTTAGGTTTGTACTTTGTTAACGAACTCTAACTTAACTACTGGAGCGAGAGATTCTTCATTTTAAAAAAAGCAAAATTTTATTTTTCATTATAAGACTTCTCTCATGGATCTATTAAGTGTTTAACTTCTAAGAACCAAGAAATCGAACATAATATGAGACATCTACCAACCCTCATGGGTCCTGGGTGGTGGATTATTGCGACCTGCTCTGTGTGTCTAAGAGAAGGCCTATATTTATCTGAGCAGTAGGAACCTTATTCAGCACATGTACTGAAAAAATATTCAAGAAAAACATTTAGATACATACGTAGTAAATAAAGACACAATTATAATATTTTGTTACTTCTAATTTAATCATAATTATCACTTTGTGTAATTATTTCCATCATTCAGTCTTACAGCATGAACATTCTCGCCTTCTCAGAGACAAGAAATCTAAGCCACAATTTCACCCCCTTGACCGACATTTCACCCCCAGTGCCGTCAATATTAACCTTCCCTACGTATCTATCTTGTAGCCCCGTGTAAACCAGTAGTGTTTAAAGATAGTCTGCATTATTGAACAGCTCTCTATTTTAGCTTCAATTTTTAAATAAATAAAACAAAAAGTCATAAACCTATCAAGTCTTTGATCTTTTAAATAATAACTTGCTATTAAATTCTCTTTTGGTATAAAAAAACAAATTCAGCCTATAATGTTCCCACTGCTGGGACACAGGCCTCCTATCTGTGAGAGGTAGTTTTTGTGAATTCTCTTTTGCTGGATCTATACTCCAGTTTATTTTCAAAGTTAAACTTCAAAAGTATTTTTCTATTAACCTTGGCAAAGGCCTCCACCATATCCTTCCAGGCACTCTTCTCGATCGCCACCTCGAACCAGCTATCGTGATGCACGTCCAGATCGGCTCGCCACCCACCCCACCTTCAGAAGCCTCACTGAGCTTCATTGTAAATGCAGAAGTAAACTTCAAAATATTATTTCACAAAGCTTTGAATTTCTCATGAAAGAACCCTTTTTCATTTACATAATATAAGTTCCTTTCAAAACAAACTTATAGTACAACATTCCCAGTTTATACCATCTTCAAGAAGTTCCTAACTTTTAATCAAGAACTTCAATTTGGATTTTGTTATAGACTCATGATTGAATACACCCCAAAGAAACATCTATACTAAATTAACGTACCTATCTAAATTGTAAGTTATTTTTGGGGAAATTTTCTTCCAAATAATGTCCCAAGGCGGATGAAGGGGGGATGAAACAGAATTCTATTAATGTCATGCCACCCCCAAGGACCGGATTTCTTCATTTCCTAAACGCCTCTTGGGGTAGAAAACACCCCGCTCAGATATTTACCGCGGGTAGTTGAGATGGAGATAAAATTGGTTATAAAAAACCGAGTTTGAATCTGGGTAAAAAAAAATTACTTAAGTGAAGGATTTATTTTTAAGAACGATGCTAGCGTTTCTTGACTGGATTAAATTTTGACATATACCAATGAGCCTATAAGAGTTAGCTCTACAGTGTCCAGTGATATCTTTCTCTGAAACTGTTGTCCCTCATTATTTACCAAAAAGCACAAAAATGTTCCACTTAGTTTTTCTTCAAACCTTAAATAACGGTAATTCTAACACTTTTACTAATAAATCTTTATAAAATCTCTCTAAATAAAAATCCCATTACATTATTCCTAACCAAATCAAAAAGTCCTTAACTCGCAAACGAACTCAACCCCTAAAAAATTCGCTTAAAAAATTCACCCCCTTTTCAACCCTTCCTAGCTACCAATAATAAGTCTCCATGATTCAGGAAATTGCTACAACCAGATAAAGGAGTGAGCCGGGTAAAAATCAGCCCGAGACCGGTTTGTTCCGGTTCCAGCCGGTTTGAATTTAGTTTAAGACGTTTGTATGGAAATGTTGGTTTGTCTTTTGTTTAGAGGAAGCTGAAGTTAGATGTAGATTTTTAAGAGTTTAGAGTCGTTTGGTTTGTATTCATGAGTACTGTCTTGCCTTAAAAATTGTCAAAGAATTCAAATTAAGCTTGTATAATGTGCTTTAATTTTTAACAAGATTAACCCTGATTCTATAATCTCTGAAGCGCGTTTCTATATTATTTTAAGTATTATTGCCAGTCTATATTGTCCCACTACTGGCCAAAGGCCTCCCTCCATTCCTTCCAACATTCGTTCCTAAATGATAAATTTAAAAAAAAACTTCATATTTAAAATTCTACTTAGATAGTTGGCTAACTATTCAAATAACAACCATTTTCATATTTTCCCGAGCACTACAAAATATTTTCTTACGGCTATCCTTACAAATCCTTGCAGAATAGTAAAAAAGATAGAAAACAAGTAACCACCGCTAACGGCTATGATCTTAATACACTTCGCTTCCTTCTTCCACTTCTGTAGTTCGCTTCATTTTTGTGTTCATAAATAAGGAATAAAGGTACTTTTAGTGAAACAATATGAATAAATAAGAGTTAACTGGAAAACCACAATGAGTTTGTTTGTTTATACATAGATTCTAGGAAGAGGTTTTTGATTTTTATTATCCTTTATGAGAAGTTATTTTTGTTAACATCTTAACTTTTGATTCTGACAACCAGTCTTAAATAGGGGTATTGTATTACCCAGTAACTGGGTTGTGGACGTCAGATAGGCAGCCACTCCATGTAAAATGCTGGTATTCGACTCCATCCTGTTAGACTGGAAGCCGACCCCAACATGATTTGGGAAAGTCAGATCTTTACTAATATTTTATAACGCAAAAATAATTATAGTATTCAAAAGTATGTATTTAAGCTTATATTGCGAATGCAAGACTAGTGCAGCTAAGCTTTCCTTTCGAGCGTATACTTTATTTCCAATCTCAAACTCCGATGTAATGATTTCGAAAGGCAGATCTCCAAAATCCTGTACAACTCTTCTTCTTATACCAATTAAACTCCCAGAAAGCAACACAACACTAAATGGTAGGCAATTAAAAAGTGACTCGAAACAAATCCCCTCGAGAAGAAATACATAACGCTTACTTAACAAAGGGGCAAGCAGGGTAGCAGGGTAATTGCCATTGGAACGTCGCCAAGACGTACAGACAGACGGTTCAACTATGTCTTAGTTCACAATTTACTGTAGGCTTTTCATACTACTGTAATGGGTAGTTAGTGGCTGAATGTGGTATAATTAGTTCGGGGAAGAAATAGTGCCAATTTTCGTTTAATTTTATTGGTAACTAAGTCTGTATATCCAGTATTTCAACCCTGCAATGGCAAGGGTAGTAAAGTCATGTTATACCCTAGCCCAACTATAACCATATAAATAATTACATCTCTTAATTTTGTGTAGGGGGTGTAGCCTGATATAGTGTTATGCAGCAAACACATGGTTTATGTTACAGATACTATATCCGAGATTAAAGTTATGCAAGTAGGAACTTAGGGTTCATATTTTTACTACACAATACACTCATTTAAAAAATGCACAAGTTGAAAGTTGAAACACTCAGACTATCAATTCATCTTCCAAAGATCTAAAATCCATACTTGTTAGGCACAGCCTCCTTAACTTAATACCAAAGACAATTCGTCTATATTTGTCCGTCCCAGCCATTATCCCACAGATTCCCCACAATAAGAAATTAATCTGCCGCGGGGATTACACTCGTGAATTTATTTTCTTATAAAGTGGTATTAGAAGCTAATGAAAGAAATAGATGCGGCATTATTATGAAAATAAATTCTTGGAAAGTCATAGTTGATGAGGCGGTTTAGTTGGATAACGTATAGAGAGATTCTTCATAAAGTTCTTAACATTCTGTTTCTTCTTTGGGTGCCTGTACAGTTATTGAAGGTTGTCCATCAACTTCGTACATTTCTCCTTGCTCTTTACTAGGTGAAACTGCTCAGCACCATTCGTGACTCTCATCCATTTGCGCATGTTTCACAACTAAGACTTAGGCATTAGCGCTATTTAAACAATACTTTTTGCGATCATTTTTAAGCACGCCAAGACCTACTCTCACACGCCATCAAATAAAGTGTTATAGAACAACTTTAATATTTTTTCTGTATTATTACTTTGTCTTACGACAAATAAAGACACAGATTAGCCCATAAAAAAAAAATTAAAAAGCTAAATAAAAATGGCTTATCCACATACAACTTAGCACAGTTTCTTTCGACAACCTTACATCCGTTCTCCTTAATTTCAACGATTTCTTACTAATTGCTGATTTCCTAATTAATCACAAGAGAGTTATTTGATTAATAGGCCTCCGATGCCAACGTTGCGAACCAGGAGGGGGGGGAACAGAAATACAGGGGGGTGAAGGCCGTGATTTAGCGCTTTTACTCAAAAGACGCCACTTCAGTTTCGATTTTCAGCGTCTAATTAATAAGTAGGAAAGTGTCAAGTTTTAACGTTAACTAACTTGCGTTATTTTTTATGAGAAAATATATTTTTAATAAAAACAGGTCGCGGTTGTCGTAGCACCCGTCAATTATTTTTCTGTGCTGGTTTAAAACTTGAAGAAAGTGGTTCTTGAAAAAGTTGAAGTTTTTATTTTAGATCAAGTTTTTCGCTCAAAGTGCGCTTACTTTTAGCTCATGTTTTTAGCAATATTTAATATCTATTTTCGTAACCATTGACACATCTCTATGCCTGACGTCAAACTTCAAATAATTACTTTTACAAACAAACCAAAAGTAAATTCAGCTTCACCTCTTCGCTTTTGAATAAACCAGTCCCGAACTCCAATTAAGTTAAAAGCTAATTACATGTAAGTACTCAGTAATTATTGAACAGAAATCGGAGTATTTTCACTAAAGAAAGGCTAACATTAGCAAAGAGGTATAAGCTAAAAAGAGAAAAGTTACCCCTCCAATGCGAACCGTGGACACAAAATACTTAATAGCACCCAAAATTCGGGACCTAGTAAAAAAACAGTCAAAGTGAGTGCCAAATAAAACTTTGTAAAAAAATCACGAGTGATATCCAAATGGAAATGGAAAAAGCCAGCTGATACTGGGACTTACGGAGAGTGGAAACTGCAAAGGACTCAAAAAGGCCTCAGGCTACAGGCCAACGCCGGAACATGGCCTGGACGCCCCCGCATTGGCCTTGCGGGGGCGAAAAAGCATGGCCTTTCAGATGTTTGGGAGAAATTTGTTACCAAAGGTGTATGTTGGGGTTGTGGAGGTGACTGGGGGTACAGGGGGGGGTTGAAAGTGGACATTGACAGTTCGGAGTATACGGGTTATAGATATTGTTATAGTAAGCCGGGGTATAGGCAGAGGGCCAAGTCCTGTGAGGATGCGAGGTTTATACATATCAACTTCGCGTTGTTAGCGGAGGTGAAACATTTTGAAAAGGTGAGTTTTATTTGAGTTATTTTTGGTTACGGTATTTGATAAAATACTACAAAAGAACCTGTTGTAATTATAATTTATGTGTTACGTCAATGTCAAATAACATACATATGTAAGTATACATTCAGATTCAGTTAACACTAATCAAACCTAAATTAGTCATTAACACAACAACAAGGTAAACACATCATGAAAATTACAATAACGTAATCAAACATTAATTCCGTCCCTTAAATATTCACTTACGGCCACCCTTATTCGTTTAACTCAACCCAAATTCAACCCTAAAATGTTGACGTAGGGGTGAAAGTGGCCTGTATACGGGGTGTTGGTAATTAGATGTGAGGGTTCAAAGCGCGACACAGTTAGGGGTGAATGCAGGTGGGTCAAATTGGAGGTATTAATTAACTTTGTACCTAAGAGGCTAGGCGAGATGGTTGGCTATGTTGTAGGAATTCTGGATTGAGAGTGTTATGTTTTGTTTATGGGTCTCGTGTTGAGGTATTAAGGCGTTGCGATGAAATTATTACTAGAGGCCTATAAAATGAGGTAATTGCCTTGTAAGTCTAGCGGCCACAAGCACTATTGCTGAGCATAGGATTCTGAGGTCGATTCCCAAGTTGGGCAGTGTTATTTAGTTATTCCAACAAGAATTTCTCAGCAGCCACCTGGAATTTGAATTTGTGCCCAATTGTGGCTCGCCTTCTATTTCATGGGACTTAAACATAACTGGCGGAATTTAGTTAAAGTTCTAGATACACCTCTACCCAAGTCTTCGGGGTTTACAGGCGTGATGTTATGTTATAGATCGATAGAACATAATAATTATTCAGTCTGCAATCCAGCTAATCTTGAGTTGTCACTGGCGACTTGTAACATTGGGTTCAGATAACACACGGTTGCTCCTCGCTTATCACTGAATTTACATACTTTTTCTTATCGTAGTGAAGAGAAAGGGTGATTTTGAAATTTATTTGAAGGGTAAAATAACTTATGAATATGATCAATTTGTAATTTTAAAAGTGTAACTGTCGAGTTTATTACAGGGTCTTCTCCAAAGAAACGAAGAAATTCGAAACGAACACCCAGCTTCTGACATTTCATAAGAACTGTCAGGAAATGTCAAATGTCATGTAGGTTTTAATGTTTTTTTTTGTGTAACGAAATAAAATCTTCTACACCTTTTAGTTCATAGATTCGGTGGTTATTGATCACAGATTCTTTATTTTTATCATCCCTCTAAATCTCAAAAATGACCAGTGTCATTACTATGATAACTAATAACCCGTTATTAGTATTAATAGTAATGTTAGTGACCATGATTGTTTAAGACCAGTGACAGGTTAAAAAAAATGTTTCATTTTCAAAATAAACCCTCAATCAGAATATCACTAACCAGTCAATTTCCAAGCTTGATTGAGTTAAGGCCAGGTTCGCACACCGCAGCCTTAGCAGAGAGCCACGGCTCTTAATCGAGTAAACGCACCGACAGCGACAGGCCTGCGGCAGTCGCCACTTGATTGGGATAACGCGTTTAGTCGCCGCGGCTCGCTGCGACTAATTTGTTGCGTGGTGTAGCAGCGTATGGACACGATAGGAGATACAGATTTTTTTATATCTATCAGGGAATTTAAATATTCTTTTTTGTATTACAATTCAATGTTTTTTTCTAAAAGATAGTTGATAGAACTGGGTTGCCGCGGTCAGACACGGTAAAATTGATATTCAGCTGCTGCATCCAGTTACACTGGAAACCGACCCCAACGGAGGGATAAGGCCTTGGGAGATGATGATAACAATAATATGGTTCATCAATTAATACCTATTTAGTGATTTTTTTAAATTTCAAAAGCTTACATCTTAGCTTAAAGCTTACTTAACTTGCTTGTAGGGTAAGCTTAATTATATTAATTAAAATTATCTACAGTAACGGAGTCCTTGCCATAGATTTTCTAAATTTAAGTCTGTCTTTTATAGCCTACCATTACTTACAAAGACGAGAAATAGGAAAGAGCGTTCTAAATTGTATAAAAATATTGTGTAGATAGGTACTTCATATCATTTTTCTAACATACATTTGTATGTCAGCATCTAATAATTTCACCTCTACACAATTTGCATACAAAATGGCTTACTTGTTTTTCCCGAAGTTCTAATAATCCTAACTTACACACCATATGCCTACATGCAGAACACCTTACATTCTACTTACTCTCTTACTCCATTAATCACGTCACAAACCCTATTTAATATTCTCAGTACATGGCACCGCGCTCTCATGACGTCACAATGTATAAGTAACACCCTGTATAGCACATAAAGGTATTACCCTGTATATGACGTAAGATATGAGAGTGAGGGGAGGTAACTCTAATCATGTGGAAATTCACTGAGAATTTTAGAAAGGGTTTCAGATACAAAAAAGGTAGTGCAGGTAGGGTTTAAAAATAGAATAAATTAATTTCCTAAAAAGTAACTTTATTGCTGTACCTAGACTTTTATTAATTAAAAATGAATTGTTTTCAATACGAAGGACTCGATGATCTAGATAAAGAGACATTCTATCAGATAAAACACGAAAGGACATACTCCTTTATAAGGATCGTAGCAGGTGGTGCTCTGTGGTTTCTGCCTACCCTAAGCTTCTCGATCGCTTTATAAGTAGTCAGTTGTGGTAGAAATAACTGATGTAATAAGCAGTTGTGACAATAATAGGCAAATAAAGCCGATAATCAGCACTTTTTGCGACGTCAAAGTGTACAAGGGACAGTCCCCGGGCACGCAGCAATCGCGGCGGTAAGACTCCTCTTTGAGGAGTGGCTGGATAGGCGTCACGGCGTCCTGACCTACCGCGTGACGCAGGTCCTCACCGGACACGGAAGTTTCGGGAGGTACCTGTGTCATATGGGGAAGGAGGAAACGCCTGGGTGTCACCACTGCGAGGATCGCCCGGAGGACACGGTGGAGCATACGGTGCAGGACTGCCCCGCTTGAGCAGAGCACCGCCGTGTCCTCACGGCGGCGATAGGCGGAGACCTCTCGCGCCCGGCATTGGTCGAGGCCATGCTGCGGGGCGAGACGGAGTGGGAAGCGGTCGCCTCCTTCTGCGAAGCAGTCATGCTCGCGAAGGCGGAGGCGGGCCGCGTGAGGGAGAGGACAGCATCCTCCCTCCACCCCAGCCGCAGTGGTAGACGCCCATGGCGCCGGACGTCGGCAGACGATCTCCGGCCACCGTAGGTGCGGGCATGCGGGCGGCGAGTAATGGGCGACTCGCTGTCCGACCATGGACCATGGGTCGACGGCGCGTTGTGTTCCACGCGCGCCTCAAAGAGTGTCAGCATAATGACGGGGCCCCCCTCTAGAGGGCCAAAGCCTGCCGAGGTCGCGGGACTCATAGAATTACCGTGACCCTGGAACATAAAGGGCTACTGAAGGACACCGTGGATTTTAGTCAGTACACGTCTGACAGTCCCTCCCGCTCTGCCCTGGGTGGGAGGACTTATTTGATGATTTTACCATGTTAAAAAAAAAAAAAAAAAAAAAAGGGACAGTCCCCCAAAACGGAAGTTTGTCCTTTTTACACTTTGACGCCCTGGGTAATAATTATAACCAAATTATTTTGTAGAAAACGGTTTGAAAGTGATTGCTCCCTGTATTGACTTTCAGCAATACCTACAAATGGTAACGATTGATAAGCTGAAGCATCAGTTCTTGATCAAAGTGCCAGGGTTCTAATCTATTCAATTTTTCAACCACACCTTGAAGGATGGCGGTAATAATTTCCTGTAAATACAATTTATATTCAGGTGTCTGAGTGTCTGAGATGTCGGAGTGTCGGGGTGTTGGAGTGTCGGTATGCAATAGTAATGCTACGTGCAACCTGTGAGAGACGTGACCGGTTTTATCCGGTTACAGCCATACGTAAGAATAGATAGAAGGCTCACAACAGGTAGTCAAATGTGCCAATTTTCGTGGAGACAATTCTTCAATTGCTTCATTGGTCTAGTGGTCACAATGTTCGATACCCTGGTTAGGTAAAGTGATATTGAGTTTTCCATCAGGAATTTATGAGTAGTAGCGCGATGTCTGAAGTTGTGCCCGGTGGCAATAGGCTCACCCCTTTTCAAAATCAAAATCAAAATCAAAGCATTTATTTCAAATAGGCCAGTTACAGGCACTTTTGAATTGTCGAAACTTTAACATGGGACTCGCACATAACTGGCAAAATGTGGGCGTTCGAAATGAACACCTTTGCCTAATCGTCCCTAGATTACAGGTGTAATGGTGTGTTATGTGTGATGCCATTTATACGTGTGTAAAGTGAAACTTCTGTCTGTATCCATATTCTGGTTTTCACAGCCGCGAACCGGTACGATCTGGATTAAACCGGGTAAAAAGACAGCTGAAGTATTAGTCTCGCGATGTAGTAACAGTTTATCTGAGAAGCTTATTATCTAGTCTCCGTGTGGACAAAAGAAAATTTAAGGATTATTTATGGAAGTTGGAAGTATGAATGGAAGAAAAACAATAATACCGGGCAGAAATTGGTTTCCATTTTTCTTTAAGACTGTTTTAGAACATAGTCAAGGTCAGAACCTGAAAAGTTTCTAAATATTTTGTCTACTTGATGTTTTTGAAAACGAAAAATACCATTGTCTTATGGGGAAGTAACAATTAAGCATACAGCAGACCAATACTTAACAACGAAATGATAAGCAAACTGTTGTACTAACTTATAGTAACCCACACTTCGCCAGCTATGTTCAAATCCCATTGTAACACAGGGTGTGCTTCAGTAGCGAAGGGTCAATTTTTGTGAGAGGTAAGCCGGAGTACATATCTTTAATGTGATTATAATATTTGTCTATAGAATACTGACTGTGCCATTTTTAAAAAGGGAAGCCGGTAGGAATCGAGTTCTATGGAAACTTCGCCAACACACAGTCAGATAGTGTAGATATCAAATTTGTTTCTCCTTTCTGTGTAAAACGGCTCTTGCCCTGCAATGAAAAAATAATAAGCTTATTAATTTTTGAAAAGCCTTATACAAGAACCCTATGCAAGAACCCCATCTCACACAAATCAGGCTACAACAACACTTCTTAACAAAACAAACAATAGAAGAAACATGACTCCTCCAACCCACTTGGAGTTCTGCCCACCCTCTGAAAGCAACAGATAACTTACCCCGGTTATCTAACGAAGACGTCAGGCTGTAGCACAAGTTTCAGGTGTATCTGGTCCACTTTGTGGGAGGCTGTATTAAATTCATTTTAGTTAAAGTTATGGGCGGAATTTGTGGCGAGTTGCGGAGATGGGAAGATGGTTCTCGTGTTTAGCGGTGTTTGTGATGGTTGATAATGTTGTTATATTAAATGGGTAGAAAGAACTTTAGGCCTACTTGAAAAGGCTTTAGAAGTGAGAAGTGTATGCTACATTTATTATCTTGTTTTTTGCAAGTTACAGTTGGTAGGTATGGCAAACATAAAATTAAAGTACTTGGCCTATCATTTATGGCATCTTTTCGGCTTCCTTGAAGTTTACAGCTTTTGCTGTCGAAAAGAACACTGACGAAAATCAAATAAACGGACGAAGACTGCACGGACATGTGCGACAGTCTAGTCAATGTGAGTTCCACAAGTGACCTGTAGCAAGCAGAGATGATTTATGATTGACTTTAATTCCTTGATAAAAAGTTTGTGGTCAGTAAATAATGTCTGCTTCACTTGTACATAAATCAATCAAATCAACTCACCTCAAAGCGTAAAGCACAGTCTTCCTTCCACATCGCCAACCCCAGCTTTCTCTAAATCTATTTATTTTAAACGCACCTTCACTAACAGAATTCCTTGAATTATTCCCACTCAAACGAACCACAAAGTTTAACTGGGAGATGTTTAAAAATAAATTTCAATTCGTTACAATAGGTGAGCACTAAGAAACTTGTAAAACTAACTAAAGAGAAGCTATGTAACGAGTGAGCGAGCAAAGCGAGTTAGGATGCTATCACATTACTTCTGTTAGCGTTTTTTTTGAGTGCAGCTTTCCGGATGAAAGATCCAGATAAGAATGGGTTGATGTACGCTGAAAGTTGAAGTGAAGCTAACAAGTTTAAAGGGAAAATCACCTCACAAGTCATATATGTAGCATCATGCGTGTTTTCCCAGGAGGGTTGTTCGGAACAGATGACCTACATTCCACATTCTTCTCATTATAATGCCTGTAGTATCCTGTCAATAGATGACAGAACTAGATAGATGAGTCGAAAGCTGATCGCTACCATAAAATATTTGGAAGAAGTATGTGAAGAAAATCAGAAGCAAATGGTTTCCACACCAGAGTCTTGCACACTTGCAAACCCAAGTGCAGCCCAAATCCAGCGCAACCAAGTGTGGGGACACTTTAACTGAGCTCCACTGGAGCGCAACCGCGACGGGTCGTTATCGCAGGTGGCCGGCCCGGTTATATCCGCCTAAATCCGGTTACAACCCGGTTACCAGCCGGGGATTACTCGCTTGATCCGGTTCCCGGTTCCACAGTCGTTTGCAACTTGATTTATTCACTTGGCTGTACCAAGTTTTTTACTTATGTATTTCCCTTTTTTTCGATTTCGGATTATGCTTGATGTATGTACCGTGTTTTCTGATGGGTTCCGAGATTTAAGGGGGTCTAAATCATTTTAGATTGGTTCCGGCTTAATGATGCTTTGTCTAACTTGTTTTTGGGGGTCCGTAAATCAAATTATGACCGTAAATCAACATTGTGATGAATTTTAATGTATAACTCTTTTCGACGCTGTATTTCCGGCCTTTGTTAATGATGTTGCCATCATTAATTATGCAAATTAATTAATGTTGAAAAATTAGGGTGAATGGAGATCCCTAATTACAAAAAAAAAACTTAAAGTGCATGCAGCAATTTGAAAAAGATATACAAACATAACAATATTCATTTTCCACTTTTACATTAATTGAATTTGTCCCTCAAATAAAATGGTAACATTAACTTCTAACGTGCCTTAATACCCTTATAATTCCTAAATTACATTCCTAATGAAACTGTCCAATTGGTGTAACAAATATGATTATTGCGAACATAAATTATGCTAACTCAAAGCAAAAACTGGCCGCCATTTTATCAACCGACTGGCTGGATATAATTATAACCGGTTTAATCCGGAACCTTCATCATGAAAATTAGTACTGTCACAATAAAATTATTGTAACGTAATATTTAGTAATATCTTCAGTAAGCATTCCTTTTCGCTACTGCTGTACAGTAAGATTCACGAAAGATGACCACGGCACAGAAGGCATATTTTAGGTCCCTTTGGAGGTGCGAGGTGAGGCGCGGGCGGAATGCGTCAAGACCGGAGCGACGCATAATATAATATTATATTACGCAATATTATTTTGTCTTAAGTCTTTTCTTCACGAGTGTACGTGCGCAGACGGCCGCCATTTGTGGTCATCTTTCGTGAATCGTACTGTACATGAGGATTCGATTTCCTGGTCGGGCAGTCTTATTGGGTTTTTCAAAAAAAAAAATCAGTAGCAGCCTGAGTCCCGGGTGCGCGGTTGATGGCAATTGGCTCGCCCCCTATTACACGGGGCTTCAACATAACTAGTGAAATACTAAAGTTACTCGTTATCTATTTATTTGTTATTTTATATTTATTTAAATAGGTATATATTATGTTGGAAACTGTTGGTATCACTTACCCCCAAAGATTCATTGGAAGACCAGCGCCAGACAACATCGCCTGTCCGGCATGAATGTTGAAATGGACTTTTTGACGCAGCCGTGAGGCACACAGCACCATACTATGTATTCTCACTTTTTTTAAATCTTACACTTATATTTTTTTTTATTTTGTATCTTTTTTTATTCTGTGTGCTTAAGGAACTGACGTCAAATAAACTTTATTTTTGCTTTCTTTTTTTTCTTTCTTTTAAATGTGGGTGTACAATAGATACACATTTGCCTAACTCTTTGAGGATTGCGAGCGATATGTTGTTTTGGTCCCCCTCTTTCTTCTTCAGTATTTTAACGAAACCATGTCAATTTAATACCATTAATTAATCACATCTGGCTACAGTATAATACTAAACATCGCTTTTCCCGCAACACCAGAATTTTCCGCGTTCCGCCACCATTTTAATTATAATTATTTATTTTCCCCTTTTAAATATTTATTGCTTATTTACCTCTTTTTAAAGCTGAAAGCTTGATTAATTTGAATGTCCTATTAATCTTCACAGCTTAGATTTGACAGCTAATTTAATTTGCCTTTCAAAGTACCCGGACACAAAAACTATCTCAGGTATGTCTTAACTAGTACGGCGAACACTTCCAATAGAGGCCAGTACCACTACCAGACATCTTTGAAACCACATTACCCACTAAAATTAACGATTCAAACCACGTTTTGATCCTAATCAAACCCGGGTAACGTGTCCGCTCAATTTGCAACTTCTTACATTTGACGCCCGGGTGTGCCCGCTTTATCCGAGTATGCCCGCTTTGCCCAGTATTAGGGCTTTGTTGGACATTATAATTTGTTCCGGGACATGTTGGGACGTGACATTCGTTACGTGTTTTGAATATTACCTCGTCTTGTATAATAAGTTCTTGCTAACTGCTATGGTCCAATTCTAATTCAGATTCATACTGAATTTTAAAGCGACATTTTATTTTAGACCCTCGTAAACTGTAAGCCATTTGATTTGTGGATTAATCTTGTGTCATAGTATCTGATTGGTCGTTGTTATTTTGATAAATTATTCACACCTAAATATTATCAGATTTGTGAGCTTGTTAATCATTCACAATAACCAATTTAACGTGAAATGAGATTTAACAGATGGTTTATTATTCATGGTCCTGGTGTCCCAGAATTACAGTTTATAGGTTCAGTAGTATGCAGATCTTCACTTATTGGATAAAAAGGTCACGGTGATCATGTTGTAAAGTATCATATGTTGAAGGTGACCAAGTTATGCTAACATCCGTATAAGAAGACCAGCCTTAGCTTACTACTAATCCTTGACAAGCAACAACATCGACTCCATGTTGAAGCCTCACAAACAGTCATGTATTTTACAAACTTCCACCCCACACATCTAAAGACTAAGTAAACGCAGCATTAAAGTTAGTGCAAGTAGTCGCGGAGCTAGCATTAAGGTGATATATTGAAAAAAATGTGGTTTTTCTATTTCGTATAACTTGTTAAGTATGTGGAATAGGGATTCAACATTTTGGTATATGTTTTTTGACTCTTTGGTCTAGTATACTTAAATAAGGAATACACGATTCAATGAACTTTTCTCGATACAAAAAAAATGCAAAGTTATATCTATTTTTTTACTTTTTTCGACATCACGGCGTAACGCTTAAGAATTATTCAATGGGATTTACTTTAAAACATAGAGAATTATTATATCAAAGTTTACTCATTGTAGTTTTAAATTTAATTCATTTTTTATGTTAAAAAAGGAGTAAATTCGTTTTGGCACGTACGTCGTTTTATTCCGAGCGCACGCACAATATAGCCATCTCTTTTTTTGCGTTTCAAAAGTAATTGCATCACTTTCGCTCGCTTACAAGATCAGTCGCCCGGTGGGCTTCATTGACGTCAAACCTATGACATTTTTTTGCAGATCGGTGCTATCGAATTTTCGTGATTTTAATAATTGTTTATACATTAAAAGTTAGTAGATTGTGTTAATTAGTGTTAAATAGGTATATAAAGACTATTCTTGTGATTGAACAGTACCTATAACGTATCGTTTTTCTATTTGTGACTAGTTTTTAATGGGAAAAAATATGAAACCAAAACTAAATAAAGTACAACGTTTAGAGCACAGAGCGACTGAGGGTGAGGGCTCAGAAAATGAGAAAGATTAAAAAGTAAGTATATAGTTATGTACAATAATTATTAGTTTCTATTTATATAATTGTTTATATTATGAAAAAGGCTAAAATGTACTTATATTTCATTTTAGGTTAGAAATATGTCAACAATACATTGATGTATATAATACGTCAAGATTACAGCGTGTGACAGACAATGATCACAAAAGGAATGGAGTCGCATTTGAATTGCGAAAAGAGGTGAGTTTTTAATCGATTTTTTTTTTGATTTTTATTGAGGTAAACTTGAAGGAAATGTGAGTCCTCTTATTTTATTTACTACTAGCTTATGCCCGCGGCTTCGCCCGCGTGGAGTTAGGGAATAGCCCACGGGATCTTACTTCTGGGATAATAAGTAATCTACGTATCTATCTATAATACATACATAGATTTACATGTACTTGCTTATAACTTGCAAATATTAGTTTAAAGTTATATCAATTAAATTAGATACGTGAAATATTGATACCTTGGTTTGAGATTGGACATCGGATTTACTGGATTTTATCTGAAGAGTATGTACACAAATTTTCAAGTCAATCGACCCCGAGAATAAAAAGTTTCACAGAAAATTCAACACCCCATTTCACCCTCTAATGGGTAGGAATTTCGAAAAAATTATAACTTACTCTCTGTACCCGCGGTTTGGGCTGTGCGTTGGTATATCAGTCAGCCAGTCAGGGCATGGAATTTTAAATTGGGGGATAATTTTGGAAAAACTGTGATACCTACACGTATCTCATCATTTTAACTGAAGTATATATGTAGACACATTTTCAAGTTAATCGACTCCGAGAATAAAAAGTTTCTCATAAAATTCAAAATCCTATTTCACCCTATTAGGGGTGGAATTTCAAAAAACCCTTTCTTAGTGGATACCTACTCTCTACAAAGAGTACATTCTCGAAATTTAATGTCTCTAGAACCAGCGGTTTGGGCTGTGCGTTGATGTATCAGTCAGCCAGTCAGGACATTGAATTTTAAATTGGGGGATGATTTTGGAAAAACTGTGATACACGTATCTCATCATTTTAACTGAAGTATATGTAGACACATTTTCAAGTCAATCGACTTCGAGAGAGTTTCACAGAAAATTCAACACCCCATTTCACCCTCTTAGGGGTGGAATTTCAAAAAACCCTTTCTTAGTGAACACCTACTCTCCACAAATAGTACATTACCCAAATTTGATGTCTCTAGGACCAGCGGTTTGGGCTGTGCGTTGATGTATCAGTCAGCCAGTCAGGACATTGAATTTTAAATTGGGGGATGATTTTGAAAAAACTGTGATACACGTATCTCATCATTTTAACTGAAGTATATGTGGACACATTTTCAAGTCAATCGACTCGGAGAATAAAAAGTTTCATAGAAAATTCAACACCCCATTTCACCCTCTTAGGGGTGGAATTTCGAAAAACCCTTTCTTAGTGGATACCTACTCTTCACAAAGAGTACACTGTCCAAATTTCATGTCTCTAGGACCTGTGGTTTGGGCTGTGCGTTGATATATAAGTCAGTCAGTCAGTCAGTCAGTCAGGACTTTGAATTTTATATGTATAGATGTATACTATGAACTTTCCAGTATAGAGCTAGGCATAAATAGCATTTTTCCAAGTTGACTTATACTTTTTGTTTCAGGAGTCCAAAACTGCCGACATTAGTGGCCACAGAGTTGTTGATGTAAATTACTTTTTTACTGAATTGCTTAAATTATCGAGTCACCAATCACTGTTTCAATGCGGCCTTACAACCATTAAATTAGAATCAGAAAAAGTTTCTGGCCTTTTTTTTTTTTTTTTAACTTGGTAATGTCATCAAATGAGTCCTCCCACTCAGGGCAGAGCGGGAGGGACTGTCAGACTTGTACTGACTAAAATCCACGGTGTCCTTCAGTAGCCCTTTATGTTCCAGGGTCACGGTAATTCTATGAGTCCCGCGACCTCGGCAGGCTTTGGCCCTCTAGAGGGTCCCCGTCATTATGCTGACACTCTTTGAGGCGCGCGTGGAACACAACGCGCCGTCGACCCGGGCATGGTCCATGGTCGGACAGCGAGTCGCCCATTACTCGCCGCCCGCATGCCCGCACCTACGGTGGCCGGAGATCGTCTGCCAACGTCCGGCGCCGTGGGCGTCTACCACTGCGGCTGGGGTGGAGGGAGGACGCTGTCCTCTCCCTCACGCGGCCCGCCTCCTCCTTCGCGAGCATGTGCTTCGCAGAAGGAGGCGACCGCTTCCCACTCCGTCTCGCCCCGCAGCATGGCCTCGACCAATGCCGGGCGCGAGAGGTCTCCGCCTATCGCCGCCGTGAGGACACGGCGGTGCTCTGCCCAAGCGGGGCAGTCCTGCACCGTATGCTCCACCGTGTCCTCCGGGCGGTCCTCGCAGTGGTGACACCCAGGCGTTTCCTCCTTCCCCATATGACACAGGTACCTCCCGAAACTTCCGTGTCCGGTGAGGGCCTGCGTCACGCGGTAGGTCAGGACGCCGTGACCCCTATCCAGCCACTCCTCAAAGAGGGGTCTTACCGCCGCGATTGCGGCGTGCCCGGACCTCGGTTGCGACAGTCGTCTCCTCCATACTGCCCTGAGATCGCGCCGGAGCTCTTCCCGCCGCGCCTCGACTTGTCGAGGCAGCAGGGATTCGCCCCGGCGCTGCGCCTCCGCGCGCCCCTCATAGACGCGCTGGAGGGCAGTCGCCTCCAGATCCCAGGGCAGAAGTTTCTGGCCTTACACACATTTTCTTGTACATTATGTAAAACAAAGTTTAAAGTACAGAACTCAAAATAAAATGGTGGTGGCCGGGATGGTGGCAGCTGGTTGTGGTAACGCTCAACTGAAACAGTTTTCGGCTGCTGTCGATTTACCATCCGTGTCGGAATACAAATACAAAATCTTGCAAGATGAAATATGTGACGAATGGGAAGTGACGGCATGGGAAGAAATGAGGAAAGTGGGGGAACGGGGGAAAGAAGCGGCAGTGAAAGAAGGAAAGCTACTAAAGATGGCATACCAATAATAGATGTAATCTTAGATGGTTGCTGGGCTAAACATTCATACAGAACTAATTATTCTGCACTATCTGGCGCTGCGACAATTATAGGTAGACGATTTCGTCAAGTTCTTTTCATGGCAGTCAAAAACAAATACTGTTGTATTTGTGCTAGAGCGGTAAAACGAAATGAGGAAGTAAAACACCATGAGTGTTTTAAAAATCTTAGCGGATCTTCAACAGCTATGGAATCCACTATTAGCGCCGACAGTAAACAGTCCATAGAAATGCATGGCGTTATCTTTGGAAGATACATAGCTGATGGAGACAGTATCTCTTATGCAAAAATACTTGACACTTGACACTCGACCATATACCTAAATCACGGTCGAAAAGATTGGTTGCAAAAATCACAAATTCGCACCTTCGATGCAACAAAGTCACAAATAGCCTAAACTGCAAAATCGAGTTATGTTTGCCAAATTGTCTCTGAACCATGCCTACATTTGGGGCACAAAGATATCCCCGAAAGTATCTCAAAATTCTACTTGATGACGCAGGTGCCTTTGTGATTATTGGCGGTTTTTACTCGGGTTTTGGGCCGACAGAGTTACATTTGACAATGCCCCCGTGCCCACGAGAGTTTGACGTGCGTTGGAGCTACAGCCAAACAAATGTATTTATGGCCATTTTTATTCTCACTTATTGGAGCGACAAAAACGTATCTATTTTTTAAGACATAAAACTAAATCATTCCTGGTGCAACAAAGTCACAATTCAGGATATTTGATTTCAACAAGCATGTCATCAGCAATCCTTTCCGGCGTTGCCCCTAAAAACGGGTACTTATCGTCAATTGAAAGACCACATTTTTGTATATTACCTGTACTAAATTAGACAGTTGCTCAATAGCAGCTTTTTCATATTTCGCCCCTTGGCTTATAGTTGCCACATCGTCGATATTTGCCTTATACAACATGTTTTTCACCATAATATTAGCACAACTATTCGTTTTTATCCTTTTTACCACCGTCCCGTAATTAGACGCTGTTAAAAGATTTCTACTGTAATTCTAGCCACTCTCCACTTTCACTCTGTAGTATTGTCCACTCCTGCATCTCTTAGCGTTCTTCATCGGATTTTTCTAAATTTTTCAAAAACGTTAATTTTGTGGGGTTATATGTATCAGAATCCACATCGGGTCTGTCGGCATTTTCGCCATTATTAAAATCTATTTTCTTAGAAACCAATTTACGTTTTTTTTTCTTTTTTAACGTTTGGTTGTACGTTCTTGTATTTTCTACTTGTTCTTCATATTTCTTGACTTTTCTAAAGGGCTCGTATTGTGAATAGTTTTGTGGACGGTATTCAATATTTTCCCGGAGTTAAATGATACTACTGCCCCTGTTCATCTTGCCTGATAAGACCGTTTAAGAGCGTAGTTAACTCTTTTGCCGCCAACTAATTTGGCAACTACTCCATTAAAATTCTCTACAATGTTGCTGTCTACATTTTCAATTAAGCTCCGTGAATGTGATGCAACATTGCAGATTAAATATTTCATCTGATGCCAGAGACGTGTAAGTTTGTTAATAAGATTGGCATCTTTATATGTTGTGCACTAAAACCATACTTGGGGATTAGATTATACCAGTGAAAGAATCATCAAAATCGGTTCAGTAGTTTACGAGAAAATTGCTAACATATTTTATCTATATCTATCTATACATATAAAATTCAAAGTCCTGACTGACTGACTGACTGACTGACTTATATATCAACGCACAGCCCAAACCACTGGTCCTAGAGACATGAAATTTGGACAGTGTACTCTTTGTGAAGAGTAGGTATCCACTAAGAAACGGTTTTTTTTTTAATTCCACCCCTAATAGGGTGAAATGGGGGATTGAACTATCTATGAAACTTTTTATTCTCTGAATCGATTGACTTGAAAATGTGTCTACATATACTTCAGTTAAAATGATGAGATATGTGTATCACAGTTTTTCCAAAATCATCCTCCAATTTAAAATTCAATGTCCTGACTGGCTGACTGATACATCAACGCACAGCCCAAACCACTGGTCCTAGAGACATGAAATTTGGACAGTGTACTCTTTGTGAAGAGTAGGTATATACTACGAAAGGGTTTTTCTAAATTCCTATCCCTTAGAGGGTGAAATGGGGTGTTGAATTATCTGTGAAACTTTTTACTCTCGGGGTCAATTGACTTGAAAATTTGTGTACATACTCTTTAGATAAAATCCAGTAAATCCGATGTCCAATCTCGAACCAAGGTATCAATATTTCACGTATCTAATTTAATTGATATAACTTTAAACAAATATTTGCAAGTTATAAGCAAGTACATGTAAATATATGTATGTACTATACATACATAGATTACTTATTATCCCAGAAGTAAGATTCCGTGACCAATTCCCGAACTCCACGCGTTCGAAGCTGCGGGCAGAAGCTAGTAATACATATAAATAGACGAGTTTTTTAAAGTAGGTTAACTATAGAAAAATTGAAACAATATATTTATTATTTAATAAAAAATATTCATAGTAAATAAACATTTGTTATATGCCTTCATTACCTAATGAATTTTTATTACATGGTGTACTTAATAAAAAAAATGTTGAAAATTAAATATTTGTATTATTTTTCTACTCCATCCCTCCTATGTGCTAATATTTCAAATAATCCAAGAAGTGCGTACTCTGTTTTCCCGAATGCCACCGCGTACACTGCATTCGCCGCTCCCCTCGCGGGGGGCTAAGCCACGCCCATCGAGCTACGATTTATTTTCGAGGTAGCGCCTTAAGGTATAAGCTACAAGTAGGCCGGGAGACTGTATCAATTTAACGATACGACCCGTCAGGTTATGGCGCACCTGTGACTTTCGTAGACTAAGGTAAGGATAAGGTTAGGTTTGTGCCTAACGGCAAGTATATGAAGTGTTTAGAGTTTCTTTACGCAGGTTAGAGTCATTTGTGAATAAGAAAGATTTATTTGCGAATGGTACTGTGTCTATAGAGATTTTAACAGTTTAATATTAGTAAACAAGTTCTAATTTTGAATTGCCATTCGCGGGGAAGGTTAAACGGGTTAAAGGTATTTTCATTCATTCCGTAAATTATTTTGGCAAACATGATTGTTTTGAAACTTGTAAAAAGAAGGGGGATTCAAAATACTATCGTTCAGTAAATGAACCATTTATTAAAGTTCTTTAACACAATTAAATGAATCCTAACTTCGTGTAGGCAGAGAAAATCACCATCAACTACCTTCTGCATAATAATCTTTACTCATAACAAGCTGAATAAAAGTACTTAAGTAAATCTGGCAGGTAATAAATCTCGCAGGACCAGGTTAGACAGGGGAAGATGGATCGGCCAGGGAGGGGGAGGGGTCTCACCCCCTCCTGTATGAAATGAAGTGTTACTCGAAGTAAATGCCGCGGCCAGGGGACTAGCACTTAATTAAGAAATTAAAAATATGCCTGCCTACGTTTTTAATTTCTTAACAATGTGCTAGTTTGGTATCTGTATCTAGGATTTTTGTGCTCTTTAATAAATGTTTTTAAAGCAGATTTGGATATATTAATAAGTGAAGGATTATCGCCAGGACAGACATCATCAAAATACAAAGAAAGAAAAACTAACTGTTATGATATTTTGTGAAACAGTTTCGAAATGCCAAAACACAAAGTTTTGATTGTTTAAACTATTTAGAAACAATATTATAATTTTCTTTTACAATATTTTTCCACATTTTCTTTAAAAAAAGCTCCGTGTTTTGTTTTTGGATTATAATACAATTGTCTCGACTAACAGCTTGTTATTGAGGAATAAGTTACCAAATTTCCCCTGGGAGGCCAGATTTTGGAGCATAGGGACTAAATAAATAATGAGCTAGTATAGCTTTTTGTCAAAGGGAATTTAGTATTCTACATACTTTGGAATAGATCTACAAATAAACAAATCGTGGCTTCACTGCTTGAAAAAAGAAACTAGTTTCTTGATGATGGTGATAAGTCTGCGACATTGAAATGAGACTGGCACACTTCTAAGATGCATTAGTACGGATGGGCGAGAATAGTCACACAGTGGGAGCCTGAAGTCGGGAGCCGTAACTGAGGCAGGCATAATAAAGGCTGGCGTGACGGTTTGAACTCGTTCCTCACGTGGCTGGAGAAGGCAAAACAAAAGAAGGGTTGAAAAGGCACGGGGAACCTTCGTGCACCAGTGGGAAAGAATAGGCTAACATAAAAAAAAAAACTCATTAAACTGTAACAATGCGCCAAACTATAAAATGAAAATAGCTCAAAAGAAATTTCTTAAACTACTTACATTATGAAGTTATCCGCTGAAACGTATCGTAATATTTCAACGAAGTATTCAAAGAATTGCGAACAGATTTTTAATGAGAATGTTTTATGTTGCAAAGGGAACGCTCGCGGGACGTATCCCAAATATTTATTAAACAAATTCTTATAATTATTACAAAGAACACAAAAGAAGTTGTTTCTCTTCAGAGTGTGCAGGAAGTTGTACTTGTGACCTTTGATACAAAAGATTACGCACCTAAAATAATCTTTCTATATCTTTGAATGTCTGTACCCTGATGTTTTATTGACCCATAAGTAGATATTTTCTCTTGCCTGAGGAATATTCGATTTACGTTTTCTGCTTGTCTTATTGCTTGACTTCGTCTTTTTTAAACTAAATTTTAAGTGCCCAATTCGATTTATATTTTAATGTGTCTCGATAATGAATGTTTTGTATTGCAATCTTTATAACTATCCGCTAACCTCGATTGTTTTCGGGTCCAAAACAATTTCACCAACAGAACATAAATTAATTCAGCAGGTCTATCAACGTCGAAGAAGTAAAAAATGTATGAACCTGACATAAACTGCGTGCGTGTAACTGTTGTGGAAATACGTAAAGCAATTACCGTTTGGAAACAAAGAATCTAACCTGCAATGTAACAGTGACTACAACACACTGTTTATTTACTTTACACCCGGATTATAAAATAAATCCTTACAAATCGCTGCGAAAAGTAAAACCCGATAGCCGTATCACTATCCGGTTAAACCAACAAACAGTAACAGTCGCAGTAAACCGAATTGAATGCCGGAAATCCGGTTAAAAATGTTTAAAATGGCCAAGTTTTTTAAACCGCCACTGTAATCAACGAACAGTTGGACAATACAAACATTTGTACATAACGAATTTTTAATTAATTCTCGATTGAATTTTATTGAATTTTGGTACGTTTCGTGAATGTGAATGATTTAAGCGGATTGATATTGAACTGTTACGATTTTAAGCGAGGGGTTCGTAACTGGGAAACTGCGAAATCTCGTTATGAATTGGTATTATTGACGTTTAATCTGGATTCTGTAGCTTTTATTCTTTTGCTTGTTTGAGATGATTAAAAAGTTACCAATTTTCTGTGGCATGAAGTATTTTCCAACAGCCAAATTTTTAAGGGGTGTGATAATGCTATGAAATTAAGGAGTCAGCTTTCCTATTTTAGCGAATTCCTTTATAATTTCAATCAAAGAATAATTACTTAAGTAGTCTCGGTGAACTCCTATGGATTTTTAATTAAAACTCCAAATCCAAGTGTAGTAAATTATAATTGTTTAACGCGTTTCCGAGTAATAAAATAAAGCGTCATAATTGCGTTAAGGGTCGTAACTTAGTTTTTAGAAGTTGGGATTAAGTTTGTTGTTGGGAAACTCCCCGCAGGGACGCGGCTTGCTTACTTCCCATGGTTTGTTAGAGAAAACCCCATGGACAAGATGTTGTGATGATGTTGTTTGTTGAATCACCCTGTACCACATGAAGTATGAAGAATGCTATGGCTAGAAAGGAGATGACTGCTGAGATGACCAGTAATAGAGAAGTATGAAAGAAGAAGACATGCTGCGCCGACCCCAAATACATTGAGATAAAGTTAGGAGAATGATGATTTCATTTTTTAATTTAAACACACTGGAAATTGCATTACACGAATAAAAATAAAATTTTTTTTTCAAGAAAATTATTCTTCTGGTAAGTCTTACTTACCATTTCAGAAAAGACAGAACAAGATTAAGTAAAGAAAATCCATCTCAAATGATTAAATAACCCGGCTATGTACAAACATCCACATAAACTATAGAGGCTAGGTAATAATAAGTTTTATTCAGCAAAAACGCCCCAGCGGATACCTAGATTAGTCTAAGAGGCTACGGTCCAGACCTAAATACTTCTAAACGACCGACAGTCAGTCACATAAGGTTGCTGATAGCCTGCAATTTCTCAACCTAACTTATCGTCACAAAAACTCTGAATTTGGTCTAGAATATGTCACAGTACAAACGGTAGGGAATTAATTAAACATACGCTTGACTTCCCTCCTTTTTATGTTTTACAATAATGTGGCCAATCTGAAATTTGCAAGCTCTGAAACAATGGAGGTTAGACTGCTAAATAAAAACACTATTACAGAATGAATGACTATTCGAAACAGAAAATTATGTTAACGTCTGCAAAACTTTGAATTAATGCTGATCCAAACTAATTTACCAAACACTAAACTACATATCAAAACGTAAAGAATAATAAAAGGCAGACTGGTATCTGGTAATCTTTTCGTCCAGCTATTAGTCCTGCATTCTTTTCTTAAAATCTATTCCGGCATGAAACACCACATGACTCTAAAAACTAAACTACCCCACCTGTATTAGCATGACAACAACAAAAAGGTACCTTCGACCCCTAAACCAGCTGATTTGAACCCCTCATCGATTATCCTCTGCACCTTCCAGGGTACAACAAAGGAAAATCATAGTATTAAGGCACCCTTATTATAATAAACCCTGGGTATTATTAAGGGTTGCTCGTGAGGCGCCGATAGCTAGAGTAAACAACATCAATATTGCCTGGGGTTGTCGTCGCAAGGGGTGGGATGTGTTTTTATCGATGTTTTTTAGCATTATATCATTGACCAGTCCTTTTTATGACTTTCCTAAGCAAATTCTTACACCTAGTGAAAGATGTAAATCTATCACGTTGGTTTATTTTACAAAAGTGTCTTAAATTTTTAACAACGGTTATTTAGAAGAAGGAAATCCATCTCAAATGATTAAAGGCATAAAATTTTGCGAAGAGGAGTTAAGTTAGGTATCAGATTTTTATTTGCAACACATTCTGAAGCGGAAGTTACATCTGGTGTCGCTCAAAGATCATCGATATAAAAACTATCGACACTTCCCACCACTAGGCCACCACTGACTCTCGGGTCGGCCACTAGGTAAGCTGTGTGCATAGTCCTTCACAACGCTTATTACTACACCCTGAGCATCATACCCTGTACATACTTATACTTATGATAATTAAAAGCATTAGACAGATGAAACCTTTTAATGTCACACATAAATGACTATCATGGTTATGGCAAAAACTTTAGATCTTTGCAAGATGAGCAGAACTGTAAGAGAAAATGAGGATTTCAGATAAGCTTTTCAGCTACTCTACAAACTGGGTACGATTACTGAGCCTGAGGTCCTTGGTTCGATTCTTCCCAAGCAACACAGATTGGCTGAATAATCTTTGTATAAAAGCATTTCTGGTAACTTCAAGCTGACATAGTTGACTGGTTAATGTCTGGATAAACGCCTACATAGCAATTTAAGCAATTTAGGCCAAAATAAACTGCTTTTTGCTAACCCAAGCAACAGGGTTAGGTCGTCCAAAATGTTATTAGGTATTTCCCATCAAGATTTTCTCAGTAGCAGTCTGGATTTGTGCCCGGTTGGTGACAATAGACTCGCCCCCTATTACATGGGACCATACTCCTTCGGGAATTACAGGCGAGATGTAATGTTGTCTCAGTTTAAATATGTCAAAGTTGTAGAATTTACCTACATTCTATTTTTGAAAAGTTTTTGACATTGATTGTAGCTGACTTGAATTTGCATACCGTACTTTCGTTCAAAATAAAAAATAGAGCAAAGGATACTTTGCATTCGCTTGTTTTTTTTTTTTAAGAACGAGAATAATAATTGCCTTCGGATTTCGGTTTGCCCACCTCTCTGTCCCTCCCCGCCAAACAAGTTTTTGTTACCCGATGCTTAAAAGCTCTTGATTCTGCTTACTTCAGTGACCGGATACCAAGAACCCGTTTACTGATTCCCCTAAATCTTTAAATCCTATAATTCGAATATGATTGAACAGTGTCCGATGTGGTAGTGTAGTTACACGGCGATCAGTTATTCATGAGTTAACTAACTTTCGGTCAATAATTCAAGTTGTTGTTTGATCCCGCCCTTGTACAGGGCTTTGTGGTTACTAACTAACCGAGTTTGGGATTATATTGAACTAGGGAACCACCCCAACTCCACACGATTTTGTACAACCGGATGGAACCTGATTTTTTTTGTCATCATATAGAGTTAAATGTTAATTGTATAATAAAACATCTTCAGGAATAAATTTTATCTTCTATAATAAATATAGAAAAAACCGCATCAAAATTGGTTGCGAAGTTTACAAGAACTACACGGCCAGACTGACAGACACGAAAAACACTTAAAAAAAAATTAAATTGGAAATTTTTAGGTTTGATAAATCATTAATTTTACTTTGTGATTTGGCTCGTTTTCTTAAAAAGGTAATAAGTTCATTTCTACTGCCGATTATTTACTTTAAACAAATCAATTCAGCCCAGCCTCAACCAACCTCAAGCCAGGCCGCTGCTGGAGACAGCAATTTACTAGAATCTAAGCTCAACAACAAATCAACAAACTGAATCCACTTTTTAAAAAACTAAGTCCCCCAAACAAACGAGCGACTAGTCGCAAAACCTCTTGCAGTAAGTCCCGACAATTTGGTCGCAGTGCCGGTAAACGGTCGCGATGTGAAGTCCTACAAATGGACCACTTATTTCAACTGAGGACCAGTATTTCCACTGAGCTAGTGTTCTACTTGCAAGTCGAAGCGATGCAATTCGAAAATATACGTATGCTGAAACTTGAAAGAATGATTTGGAGGAATGCAATACGTTTTTAAATACGCAAAAACTTGCCAATGCAGTATTAGAACTGCTGCTGCTGCTAGAAACGGGATATTCACCATGTTAACTGATTGTTTTAAGTTCCCGATATTTCGGCGCTGTTGCAAACACCATGATCACGGATAAACGGATCATGTTAGTGACCATGATAGTTTAAAAACTTATGTTCTTTAGATTATTCGTATGGTCACCCATCCAGTACATACCGAGTTCTCTCCGTGCCTCGCCTTTGGTCCCGGCTGTCCATTGCAGGTCTTTGACAGTCGTTACAGTAGTCAGTGGCCCGAAAGTCTGACAACCAGTATCTATGCGGAACCCATTCCATGTTTTAATTATTTTATATTTCAATAGGTCCCTCCTACTTCCAAAAGCGCTTGTTTTTTTGTTTTCGTCGGGATTTTTTAGTTTTTTAATTACTTTTTTATAAAACTTTATTATTCTCGCATCGTATCGCTTCCCTCCTTCACAGGACGCTAGACTTTATTCAATGACATATCTCTGTTTTTATGAAATCACAGCATGAATAATACATGGTATAGCATTACTGTGGCAGCCGCAGTGGGTCCGCCAGTAATAGAATGGATTTGTTCGTTTTGCTACTCTGTGGATGAAAAGAAAATATGAACAGTCTGGTCTCTTGTACCTACTGGTTCATTATGGATATGGATTTTATGTTGGTCTTTTAGTTTCAAGATTGTATTATTGAGATTAAATTATAAGTTATAGCTATTAGTATTTTTATGAATAAAGACAGTCGGTCACCGTTCTTTGGCTATGATCAATGCTTAATATGACTGAGACAGTATTAGCAAAAATTGGATTTGTAATCAGGAACGCCTATATGGTAATTTGAGGTCTGTGACCGTGCATTTTATTCAGTAGATTAGGTAGAGGTTAGGTTGCTGAAACTATTGTAAAATATATATCGTAGAAAGCTGTCCCTAATCAGACGGTCACGTTAGTCACGTTGATCATGACGCGAGCCCCTACAACCCAATTATTGTCGTCCATGATAATTTCCTCCTGCTCCTTGTACTAATTCCTGCTCCTCATTGTTCCAGGACCTTCAATCCGAGATCGAGACCCACCGCGATGTGTACGCGTCCCTCACGGGGACGGGGCGCCGCTTGCTCGGCTCCCTGTCCTCGCAAGAGGACGCCGTCATGCTGCAGAGGAGGCTCGACGAGATGAACCAGCGGTGGCACCATCTCAAGTCGAAGAGCATGGCTATCAGGTTAGTAAATTTGATCTTAGATGCTTTTATGGTGGTGCCTCTTTAATTGCTGATGGTTGACCATCAACTGCAACTATTTCTCCCTGTTCCCTGTACTCAGCGAGGTAAAATAGTTCAGCAACACTCTAGACTCCAGTCTATTCGCGAAAGTTTTAACCAAGACTTTTCTTCAGCCAACACCGAAAATGGGTCCAATTTCATGTAACCCTGTATTGTCTGTGTGTGATCATTCTAACTGAAATAGTCCGAAGTTAATTTGAGCGTTCATTTCATTGCACAAAGCAACCGAGTCTTTTTTTAAGTTTCGTTTGTGCAGATATACGTTTGCAGTCTAGTTTTAGTATATTTAACGGCTTCCATTTTTGACGCAGAGTTCAAATGAAGCCAATTTATTGTTTGTTTATGATACCCGAAGCATGCTGTGGAGAGCTTCAAATCTACGACTGCGTGCCCTAGTTTTTTCGTATTTTTTAAGTAAGAACCCACTCCTCTCATACTCAAGTATTAACACTGTAACATGAAGACTTTGTTAAAACCAATTTTTTTTTAAATAGTAGGTAAATATGGAGTTTATTGCTGGTTCCTCTCCAACTTGAACCGGGCATCTATATTTTAACGTTTTATAAGTGTCCATGTAGGTTTATGTGTAATAAAAACATTCGATGATTTTGATTTTGAATACTTGTGTATAGCGGGAAAATATTGCTTACATAAGCGGTTGCAACAAAAAACCCTCGTTTATTTCATTTGTACAAAAACTCGTGTCGTGTGCTTGTTGTTTTCCCCGCCAACTGGCTATCTGTCATTCATGTATGACGTTTAAAAATGTGCGTTCGGATACGTTACGGTGTAATGAAACACTGAGATTTTTATGTGTTTGCTTTTATTGCGTACTATTGTGTCCTAGTGGGTTTCGAAAGCTGTGATAAAAGTGAGTTAGTTAAAAAAAAAATACACAAAATAATGCAGTTATTAGGAATAATCTTTTTAATGTTTTATTTCATATAGGCCTACATGGGCAATTATAAAACTTCGAGAAAAGGTGCACAGTCATTCTTTTTAATAAAGAGAAAAGTATAGATTGTCCAGTGAGCTCACCATTACTATATTTACAAATACCGAAATATCTGTACATACTGCGCTCCAAAACGCCCGTTTTCACCATGCAAGTGGCACCTAAACTAATGCTCAACTTAAAGCGCATTTAACCCCCCAAATGCTGACGTGCGCAATTTTCATCCACTTCCCAATATTCAAATATCGAACGATACGAACATTGCCTACTCAAAAAAATATCAAATGCAAAACAATAACTTCAACTCCCATTACAGTCTCATCCCAAATGATATCCAACCATATTGGACACCCGCTACCCTACCTTAACCCGTCTAAAACAATCAATTCATGTCCTGTAACCCAATAAACCGCACGTTACCGGCGATGGCCGCTGCAACCCGTTGCGGCGACCGGTTGCTAAACCTATTACGTCACCGGTTGCTCCGCTTAATTGCTGCTAATGTACCGAATTGAGAATAGATAGGCGTAGTGACAGTTATGGGGTTTGTAGGTGGAATTATAATCTTGAAACGATAGTTGGTTGGTCATGTACTATAACAAACAGCTTAAAATCACTGACTGACAAGGACACCAAACCCCTGGCAGAACGAATTATTTATTTTAAGTGATATGAGAATGGATTTTGAAAATTCATCCCTTAAAGGGGTTAGCCCCTTTAAGGGGTGAATTTGTAAGGGATTGTGATTTTGAAGATGAGATTTTCCGTCGGTATAGGCTTGCAAGAAACTACTTGAAACCAAAATTCAACCAGGATCACTACCCCCAAATCGGGTTGTTTGAAATGAAATCTTACTTAATTATTATAACCACATAATAGATAGGCAGAAATATAACCGAATCGCTCTTAAAATAGTCAATGGTCAAAAATTAAACACTACGCAAACTCACAGTCTTAAAATAGATGATCACCAATGAGGTCCCACCATTTCCCTATTACAGATTTTATAATAACCACAGGAGAAAACTAAAACCCTTCAAACTTCAACCTCCTGAAAGTCACCTCTGCAAAATTGAACACACTGAAAATTCATATTTAGGTGCGAATCAGTCGCTATAGAAAGTTCGGAACTACCCGCAACCTTCTGAACTAAAAGTAGAAAATGAAACTCATTTCGCTGGACCAGGAATTAATTTGCGAAGTGTCACAACATCGCACTGGAGGGGGTGAACAGTTTTAAAACTACCCCCCACAAACTGTATACACTTACCGCTAAAGGTTTTTGATAGGAAATAAATTGAAGAGCTAATTCTATTTGGGGATAGATCGATCTTCAGATAAACTCTGTGGATGGGGTATTAAGCAATTATTTTCTTACTTATTTTATAAATTGGTTTTTAGGGTTGACCAAAGACAGAAATATGAAAGACGAAAGTTCGGTTCCACCTTTTTATCGTGAAAAATATAACCAGAGACCCTGTCCAAGATGGCAATCGCTATTTAATCATTTCAGTTTTCTATAACGTCTTTCAACAAAACTTACATAAGCTTTTTGGTAGCTAACATCAGCTGACTGACATCAGTCCCATACATTTTTGACCTTTCATGATCGTATCACACAAAATAGAATGTCAATGTGACTCTAGACCTTCATTTAGGATAAGATAAACTATTTTGCTCTTAGTAAAATAACTTTCTTGTGTAACATACTCAAATTTTGCTCATATTGAAACACACATAACATTAATACACTACTAAAATAAAATACCGCGTGAAAACCTTATAAAACGCGAGCTTAAATTAACCCTCAAATTCCGCCGCACATGGGACTTTAAAAAAGTTGAACGTATTTACAGACGCTGAACAAAAACAGGCCATTAAGTGTTATTTATGGGGGTGGAAAACATGGGGTTGTACCACGTATAAAGGAAATATGTCGTTTAATAGGTGAGACTGATGGAGGTATTAAGTGAGGTATAGGGTATGGGGGAAAATCTATTGTATAATACTATGATGGTGAAATTTTCCAAAGACGTTCAGTTCTGTTATCGTAGACTTTGCTTATTGCAGAGGGGAGTCAGTGAACATAAACTTACTAAATATAATTATTGATGAATTTTTAAAGTTCTTTAAATGAATGGCTACAATTTAAAGCACTTTGCCACCCTGTAAATATCAATTTCCATTACAATTCAACTGTACAATATTTTAATCAAATTGGACTCGAAATTCTTTGAATGGTTCAATTCCATCAGTCAAAACATTTAGAACACTTCTATTAAACTAAAAAAGTGATTCTGTCCCGCTCTTCCATTAAAACTTTGTGTAACTCTGTCCCATTCTACCGTTAAAAGGGTTGACGGCACAGGGTTGTCAATTAACAGAAAATTAGAGATTCACTTTGTTGAAGAATTTATGGACTAAAAGTAACTTGAGTATTGTTTTAAGAGGTACCTTTATTTAAGAAACTATGGCGAATTATTTGAAAGTTTGGTATTATTATTTTAAACGGAATGGACTGGTAAAGATATTATCGCCCTATAATTGAATTTGATGATGATAGTAGCGACCGTACATATAATTTATCGATAAAGGATATTGGGTTCATTAGTTATTAGTGTTTCTAGAATGATCTATTGCGCCTTTGTTTATGATTTATGGTGATAAAGGAGAGATCCGGAAATTATAGGCGATAGATTCATAAAGTATCAAGTTGTCATGATTGGCCTATAAACCTGCGATTGAATTCGGGACTGCTACTGTGAGTATAAAATTTAAAGAAAGTGTTTCCTAATTATGAACAATTTTAGAATTACCTAATACCGTCTCAATACTCAATTTTTTTTATTGCATTCCACATGTTATTCTTAGGCCGTCTGAGCCTCTCACAGTTACATATATAGTATGTTCCACCAGTTGGAACATCATCAGTGGGCTGATGACGCTAACCACCTTAGCAACCTTTAGTAA
Organism: Noctua comes; assembly: GCA_963082995.1. Lineage (NCBI taxonomy): Eukaryota > Metazoa > Arthropoda > Insecta > Lepidoptera > Noctuidae > Noctua > Noctua comes. The sequence continues at coordinate 760,792 of OY720288.1, forward strand.
ACTTCACGTTGTAGGATGCGTAAAAAAAATTCGTTCTGATTCTCTTAATCCTACAGTGCCACGTGAATTATTTAACGCCCGAATGATGGTGAAGGGCGCTGCTTGTTTAAATATTTGTGAAATATATTGAAAAAACATGACGGCTCTAGTTCCATTTAAAAGCTATCTCTTCGTCCATTCCAAAACTCTCATGAAAATTGAAGATAGGATGGTTTAATCAAATCATCAATCAATCAGTATTAAACCCTCAATACCTCGCCCACATTGGCAGATATTCAACAAAAAGGAGCGTTCCCAATTAAGTCTGAAGTGCAAACAAGTAGATTTATTTGCGAGCGGCACCAATCGTCGGCTCCATAAATAATCCTTCGGTAAAAAATTAAATTTTCGCCTGTGTAACGGTCATTCTTAATATAGGGAGGCATTTTGATTTTGGGGCTAGGAAAACGGCGGGAGATTTTCGGATTAACTTCGAATGACTGGGAAACTCTGAAGTAATAGGCTGTATTACTTCAGAATTTCCCCGTTTGATTGACATTAAGCCCTTCCCTTTCACATATTATAATTATGCTTATTACAGGGGATTAAATTGTTAATACACATTTCCATAGGAACCAAATTATATGTTTCTTTGTCAGAATTATCTTTGTATGAAAAAGTAGCAGTAGGTAGGGACCAAATATACACTGATGAAAATTATATAGAAAATTATATACTCTGAGATAGTACTAAATGCTTGAACATCGTTAAATAATCGTTAAATTTATCGCTGTTAACCGAGATCTATCAAACTTGCTTACTATGTAAAAATTCCTCTCTCCGCCATTTTCCTGGCTGCAAACCGATCAGTGAATTAATCATTCAAACTTAACGACGTGTAATAAATCTGGAGTTTCCCTCGACGGGAATCGAACCGTGGACTGTTCGTTCTCGATTACGATGTGCCATCTATGTAAATCATATTTGCTTTTGTTTAGCTCTGTGTTCATGTTAATTCGTTCGTATATTTTCGCTTTTTGAGCTCACAAGGATTGGTAAAGCTAGCTTCATTCTTTGTTCATATGACAGTTCTATTAGTGAAATAACTGAAAGTACTCGTCTTTATACCCGAGTGCCCAAAAAAAGGATAATGTTTTTATACTTACCTTATAATGTAGTTTCTGTGTAGTAATGTTATCTGAGTTTTGAGGACACAGCCTGGTCGGTCTTGTGTTAACAGCGCAAGTTCTGGACTCGATATCCGGTTTGGGAAAATTCTGCCCATAACACTTATCCCCATAACTTATAGGTTTTCGATTAGGAACGCTCGGTAACAGCCTTTAGCCCGGATTTGGCCCTGAATGCTGGCCCCCTCTTTACGAGAAGCCCTCTCCATCTCAAAGTGAGGAGGCCTGTGTCTCAGCAGTGGGAACATATAGTGTGATTATGCTATGCTTATTATGCTGATTAGCCAAGTCTACACTATCAGAACAATATTTCAATTTACCGAAACTGTATCAAAATAACTGTATCTAAACACATCTTTGGAGGGATATTCCTGCATTATAAGATATTTCATGGAACTAACTGGCGAAATATAATGTGTACTATCCTGATGTTATGTTTAAAGGTTTTAAATCAGTAGAACATTACCTCCACCTACTTATAGTTGTACCATGGTCGTTATCGGGCGGTAACCGTAAAAGGCGATGATAAAATGAAATAAAGAGATATATTACAGTTTAATATCACTAAACAGACACAGCTTTATGTCCACACGCATGCAGATCGCATTTTATTGAGTTTAGGGTGAGGTGCCACTGCGAGCGATTCGCGGTTTTTGATAAAAAGAGATAAATAGTTTTGTTTCTTACTTTGTAACAAGGAAGGCAATTTGTTTAGACTCTCTGTTAACTGGGTTTGGCTAACATTTGTCTTAGTTTAATCCTCATTTTGTTCCGTTTAGTCCACACGAAATCCCAATATTCAGCACCTGGATGCTGAATATTGGGTTCACTACGAAGAAAGTGTGTAGTTATAGTTACGGTTGTATTGTTTTCGTTAAAAAATAACCGTTGAGTAAAAATTATGCTGTTAGTGACCTGTCGGCGAAGATAATAAAAAAATACTACATTAGTACAAATTATGCAGAATTATGCAGAACGTTTAAGAGGGTTTCAAATAGTTAGTTTGATTAAATCCAGAATCTATTCCTGATTAAGAATTAGCAACTAAATCAACGATGTGTATACTAAAATTCACAGCTGTGTCTTCCAACTAAATATAACGCCACAATTCGCCCTAACGATCAGCACTAACCACAACTTCTCAGCTCCACCATGATATCCCATAAAACTGCTGTCATAAGAATCTCCCATTAAACTGAATGCGCACTACCGCTGCTTACCCCTTTACTACCCACTTTACATGTGATAGCGTAGATAAAACTCCTACACTACTCTATTCTGCAATGAGGCATAAAACAGTTCCGATTCTCCGTCGATTACTTGTAAAATAGTCGTAATCTGAGGTTGCAGATGGTTTTAGATTGGAAAATATTATTAAACTGATTCTATGTTCTAATAGAACATTACTTAACGCCTTGTTCCCCGAAGAGTTAAGCAGAGATTTAAGTTTAAGATCCATATATTAGGGGTGAGCGTATTACCATCAATCGGGCACAAATCCAGTTGGCCACTGGCAATTTCGAACCAAATAAATGATTCACCTTCTCCTTCTTAGTGTCAATGGCAATCTAAATTATGTCAGTTCCTGTAATGAACAACAACAGGACACGAAGGACGCGATATTAATGCAGCGTAATTGAAAACTTACGTTATCGTGATAGGTGCCGTATTACAAGGACAACTTGTTCTTGCAACTATCAAAACAAAGGAAATCTATGTATTTCCCTTCTAAAGCATAACACACTATCCCCATATACAGGTGTAACCATAATCTTATCAAAAATTAACCGTGAAACCCGTCTTAGTGTAAGCTCCTCTGCGGTGGATGAAGCTCCTCGGTTTGTGTGGAACTTGCGTCCTGCGGTCAGGACCCAGATGGGCTGGGCCCGTGCGGTCGTGCGCCCTTTGTGCCGCCCTGAGTACACCCCTGTGTTTGTATCACTTTGCTGTCAAACTTTAGGGATTATGAAGGGATCTATGCTGTATTGTGGTTTGAATTATTTTTTATGTTAGTTTTTTCGTTATGGTTTTATGTCATGAAATGTTTATATCAACTGATCACACTTATTGAAACTGAATCGGCTAGACCCGGTCAAGGTTGCACGGTTTGAAACTTGCTTTTTCGAGGAAACTGAGTTGAATGGTCCTTAAGTTTGCCATTCAGGAAGAGCTTTTAGTCTATGCAATAAAAGCGAAGACGTCATTCGCCTTCTTTCAGTTCGGGGAACACGACTGCGGCACCGTGTCCGACTATTCGCTTTAATAGCATGGACACAATTCTGATTCGTTCAAGACGATTTTTCGTCGATAAATGCGGTGACTCCCATAGCGATCTTCAAATAAAGTTAGTTACTTAGTATTCAAACCACTTTCCTATCAGAACCAAGTATAATTATTATAACAGTACACCATTAAAAACTTAGGCGGGCCCGATTTAATCACAGTTTATGAGATTGGTCTTAAAATTAAATAAACGTAATACCATTGCAATTTCTGGAATACAGCGTAAATCTCAAGTTGTGTGTAGAGGTAAACGACTGTCGATACTTTTTATATCGATGAATCTGTTTAGGTCTCTATACTAAAAAGAAATATACGAGTGCACATATTTCACACACTACTTTCATTGCATGTTTTGCTGATAACGGCGATACTTAGAACTTTACAAAATGGGGTAAATTTTTTTATAGTTCAATAAGATTAGGCCTTGCGACAACTTTCTTATTTTTCAAATCCTTTCCACGGTGACACGCTTCTTCTCTCCTCTCACATATTAAACAAACACACTATCTAAACCACCCTCCCATCCCTACACGCTATCCACAATCTCTCCAGCATCAGCCAAGCGGCCAAATTTCAACAATTGTACTTCCGTTGTGCGAGGGCCAACTTCCTGAGTTATAGCCCTGGCTTGCTACTTATCCACTGTTCTTTATACGGCTTCGTTTTATTGGGGATTAGCTTTATAGCGATCTTGTGGTTGCAACGGGAAGTAGGATTACTTTGAGTGTTTGAAGACATTTTAAGATGTCATTAATGTTATTGATTTTGATTGTGAAGGAAGTCCTTGTATGCTATTTAGAATTTGTTAGTAGTTCTTCCAACTAATGGAATCAGAATACTTAAAACCAATGAACACGACGTCTATGAATTTTACGACGTGTATAGATTCGCTTATTCTTCATTCGTTATTTTGAGGTAATCCATTCAGAGCACACAAAATAAGAGCACACTTTTAAAAGCACGAAAATTATTCCACAAAGCGCACGCTGAGAGGGACATTCACTTTGACTGAAAATATCGACAGTTAAAATAAAGTTTGAGGTGGCATAGGATTTCTCTTGTGTTTTATGGGTTTGTTATCTATAACCTAAGCATCTGAAACAGTTGGTTACATAACTATTTACGTTTTGTACCCATTTTTCTAGGCATTATCACTTTATCTTTCAGCCTCACCAAAGCCGAGAAACCATCGTCTATTTATTTATATAAACTTTTCGCACACAAAAAAGTACAAGGGTAGACTTAATGCCTTAATGCGTTCTCTACCAGTCAAAGAGGTTTTTATCACACAAATCTCCACTAACAGAATTCTCTCTTTTCTCCACAGAAACCGCCTGGAGAGCAACGCAGAGCACTGGTCAGCATTACTGCTATCACTGCGCGAGCTCACCGAGTGGGTGATCAGAAAGGAGACGGAGTTGAACGCGCTAGCTCCACCCAGGGGCGACCTGCCTGCTCTGTTGAAACAACAGGTGTGAATATATTAGTTTATTTAGATACAAAGAAAAGATTTATTTAGATACAAAGCAGGCTGCGATGGAGTATTGTGGGATTATCTGAAGTCCGAAGAGAGGGGGAGGATACGATAATCCTGAAATCCGGCAACCTGCTCTATTTCCGAGAGGGTGACCGGCAGTCCCAGGGTGGTGTTGGGTTTATCGTCCACAAGTCCCTCGTGAATAACGTGGTGAAGATCGAGAGTGTGTCGACCAGGGTGGCGTACCTTATACTCAGAATATCCTCAAGATATTCGCTGAAGGTCATACAGGTCTACGCCCCGACCTCGGCACACCCCGACGACGAAGTGGAGACCATGTATGAGGATATTTCTAAAGCCCTGCATGGTTTCAAAACTCACTTCACCGTTGTCATGGGGGACTTCAACGCGAAACTGGGCAAACGAGACGGGGATGAGCTGCAGGTGGGGCAATTTGGGATTGGACGTCGGAACCACCGGGGTCACCAACTGGCTAGTTTTATGGAGAAGGAGGGCCTCTATATGATGAACTCCTTCTTCAGAAAGCGTGAGCACAGGAAGTGGACCTGGCAGAGTCCCGATGGTGCAACTAAAAATGAGATTGACTTCATCATGTCAACCAAGAAGCAAATGTTCAATGATGTCTCTGTGATCAATTCGGTGAAAACCGGGAGCGATCACCGCATGGTAAGAGGCACATTGAACATCAATATAAAGCTTGAAAGGTCTCGACTGATGAAGTCTACGCTCCGTCCAGCACAAATCCAGATCCAAAACCCCGAGAGCTTTCAGCTTGAACTCCAGAATCGTTTCGAGTGCCTAGGAAGCTCAGTGGACGAATGCAACGATGGGTTCGTGGAAACTGTCCATACGACTGGGTCTAAGTTCTTCAAGACACGTCGTGCACAGAAGAACAAAAGACTCTCTGATCATACTCTCGAGCTCATGAAGGAGCGGCGCGAGATGATCCTGCAGTCTTCAGACGAGGCGTGGAAGTACCGGCAGCTCAATAGACGGATCTCTAAATCCTTGAAACGCGACCTCCGCCGCTTTAATACCGAGCGTATTAAAGACGCTATTGAGCGGAATAAAGGCTCCAAGGTTTTTTCAAGAGATCTGGCTATTGGGCAGAGCCAGCTCACGAAACTGAAGACCGACGATGGCAGGATCGTATCCGCCAAACCGGAGCTGCTGAGGGAGATCGAGAGTTTTTATGGGCAGTTGTACACTTCAACCAGTAAACCCGTTGCAAATCTAGCTAACGACCCAAGAGCTAGACTGACCCGACACTATACCGAAGACATTCCGGATGTCAGCCTGTACGAGATTAGGATGGCTCTGAAACAGCTTAAAAACAACAAGGCACCGGGTGAGGACGGAATTACGGCCGAACTCCTGAAGGCAGGTGGAAAACCGGTACTTAAGACCCTTCAGAAGCTGTTTGATTCCGTCATACTCGAGGGGAAAACGCCGCAGGCATGGTGCAGGGGTGTGGTGGTACTCTTCTTCAAAAAGGGCGACAATGCCCGGCTGAAGAACTATAGGCCCATCTCACTTCTAAGCCATGTCTACAAGCTGTTTTCAAGAGTCATCACGAATCGTCTCGCGCGCAGGTTTGACGATTTTCAGCCTCCCGAACAAGCCGGATTCCGAAAAGGCTTTAGCACCGTAGACCACATACATACGCTGCGCCAGGTTATACAGAAGACCGAAGAGTATAACCTGCCTCTCTGCTTGGCGTTTGTGGACTACGAGAAAGCCTTCGATTCGATCGAGACTTGGGCTGTACTGCAGTCTCTCCAACGGTGTCAAATCGACTATCGGTACATCGAGGTGCTGAAGAGTTTGTACAAAAACGCCACCATGTCAGTCCGACTTCAGGACCAGACCTCGGAACCTATCCTTCTGCAGCGAGGTGTAAGACAGGGAGACGTCATATCTCCGAAACTGTTCACCGCTGCACTGGAGGATGTCTTCAAGGTTCTGGACTGGAGAGGGCTAGGCATCAACGTCAATGGCGAGTACATCTCTCACCTTCGGTTTGCCGACGATATAGTGGTCATGGCTGAGACCATGGAGGACCTCAGTACAATGCTCGATGACCTCAGTAGAGCTTCCGAAAGAGTGGGTCTTAAAATGAACATGGACAAAACCAAAGTCATGTTGAATGCCCATGTAACACCCACTCCTATCAAGATCGGAGACTCTACACTCGAAGTTGTAGACGATTATGTCTACCTGGGACAAACGGTCCAGTTAGGTAGGTCTAACTTCGAGAAAGAGGTCAATCGTCGAATCCGACTCGGCTGGGCAGCGTTCGGGAAGTTGCGTGGTATCTTCTCGTCCAACTTACCGCAGTGTCTCAAGACGAAAGTCTATGACCAGTGTGTGTTGCCAGTGATTACATACGGGACCGAAACGTGGTCGCTCACAATGGGCCTCATCAGAAGGCTGAAAGTCACCCAAAGGGCAATGGAGAGGACTATGCTCGGAGTTTCCTTGCGTGATCAAATCAGAAATGAGGAGATCCGCAAGAGAACCAGAGTTACCGACGTAGCCCGAAGAATAGCCAAACTTAAGTGGCAGTGGGCAGGGCACATTGCTCGCAGAACGGATGGCCGATGGGGCCGAAAAGTTCTGGAGTGGCGACCGCGAACCGGAAGACGCTGCGTTGGAAGGCCTCCCACTAGGTGGACCGATGACCTCGTAAAGGTTGCAGGGATCCGCTGGATGCGAGACGCACGGGATCGGTCAATGTGGCGACACTTGGGGGAGGCCTATGTCCAGCAGTGGACGTCTTTCGGCTGAAATGATGATGATGAGATACAAAGACCTTTTGGCACTCCAATGAAGGCGACCTTGGATGCCAGTCGATGCTCTCGAACGGTTTTCGTAGAAAACATAGAATAAAGGTCTATAACTCTGTATCGAATAGCTGCCGATAGAATAAAAACCAAAAGTGTCGCTTTCGACCCATTGTTAAAGTTTGAGATCGTACAGATATAGGCAGTTCTGGTCCAGAACGAGCTAAACGACGCAATTTTGGTCACAGCTCCACCTCAAAATGGGCGACCAAGCTATTCAGCCAGGAGTAATTGTTTGGACCCGGCAACTTGTTTCAAATTGCTTTAAGAGCCGCCTACTAGTAATAAACCTAGGAATAGATCGTAAACAGTGAATGTGTTTGTTTTTATTACCCTTCGAGTATCTAGGTCGAATGAAGCTTCGGTTTGCTACGCAGAATACAGACTGCATCTTCATTATGCTTCTTCTTTCATACAGACGAGCTCTGTGTGCCAGCAGTGTGAACATTATAGGCTCATTATGCATTCATGATGCATATAAAAAAAAACGAATTTGGAAACTGGGATGTTTTGCTATCTCCGCAGTATTCATTAGTCTAGGCTAATCTCCAGTATTTACTACTTCAAATCAAATGTAGATTTCTATGCCGCTTTCCGAAGAGTTCTAGTTATTTAATCTATTGGACTCTATAACACTCGCATAGACTTACTGCTAATTTCTGAATTCACTATTTGATTCTAGGACTAGTTTAGTGTTACACAGAGCACAGTACAACAAATCCTGTAACTAATAGATATCTGTAAGCCCTCTAAACAATGTCACCCAAAATTGGCGCAAGAGTCAACAAAGTACGCACAGCGATAAACAATTTAACCGCACTAATCCGTGGATCGCGGCTAAATCAACCATCGTTCTGACGCCATTTTAACTGAAAAGGTAGGACAGATTGATGCAGAAGCCTTGATGAACAGAACAGAGGTGTTGTGTAGTCTGTTACGGTTGCGTGTAGAGGAAATTGCTGTCAAAGACTATTTTTCAGGCTTTGTTTATTCGACCTAGTAAAATATGTACGATCAAAAAGAACAAACATGCGCATTTGTTTTGCACGAACAAACGAATTTATCAAATTATTTTCATTATTTGAAATTGCCTGACCAATTCAAATTATTTCTGGACATTCTCTACTTCTGCTTAGGTCCGGTTTCACCATTGAAAGAACACGGTAAGCACAACTAAACCGCGTTCAAGAGCTGTCAGTGTCATCAGTGTTATGCAATATTGACACTGACAGCTTATAAATGCAGTTTAAGTGTCCTGATTGCGTAACTTTAATTGATGAATTTGGTCCTTAATTACACGTGGACCTTCTGTAGTCCCGATTGCAGAGGAGTAACAAAATGGCGGGCTTAGTGGCGGGTATGTGTGGAATGTTAACAAGCGTTTAAGGGTACGGATAATCGGCCCTAATCGAATACTGCGGCTAATGTTCGGGAAATATGGTCTTTAGGCAGATATTTCATTGAACTAACAATGTTACAGGAATTCGTAGTCAAGTTTGTTAAATGCCGAGTAGTATAAGATGAACAATTTATATAAATTTATATTAAGACAGGACTACATTTTCTTGATTGTAAACTAGTCCCTAGAGAATTCAAGAAAAAGAAGCCTTCACTGTATTTTCCTTGAAAAACCCTACAATGCACTGTCTCGTTTCAAATACTTTGGTCATTTGCGCAGCTTGACTTTTTCATAATATGAACAGATCGCATATTATGGGTCTCGATCGATCATACGAATGTTCTCATAAAGTCGGGGGTGGTTGACTCAAAAATTGCCCATCGCAAAGGAAATTCAAAATACAACTATTATAACTTCAAATTCCCTTTCCAGGATGACCACCGCGCATTTAGAAGACAGCTGGAAGACAAACGACCGGTCGTCGAGAGCAATCTCCTGAGTGGCAGACAATACATAGCGAATGAGCCTCCGCTGTCCGACACCAGCGACACTGAGGGTAAGTGGCGAGTGGCGACATCTGTTGGTAGTATAGAAATGTTTGGAGTTAGTGCGCATTTATTTTAAGAGATGCCGCTATTTTACATTTTTGTTTTTCAAAGATTTGATTTCGAATTAATTTGATAAACACCCGATTTCCGAGTGGCTATACCTTTTGTTTGAATATATCCGTTTAGAAACCTTGTGTGTGTTAGTACGACGCGACGCTAAGATTGATTGATTGATTTGTCCAATAAAATACTTAACATCATCATCATTCTTCTGCCCTTATTCCAACTCATTTGGGGTCGGCGCAGCATCTCATCTACTTCTACTTCCATACTTCTTTATTACTAGTCACCACAGCAAAAAAAAAAAAAGAATGTAGGGAGATTTCGAAAACAAAATTCCAATAATCACTTTGTAACTAAAAACTGTTATACGGCGCGTTTAAAATACCACAAAACTCGTTTCCATAGTGGGTAGGTAGCTACCCACTATTAGAATGGAAATGAAAAACATGGAAAAGGTTTTCATTGCGAACTGCGCTGGGGCTACGAAATACAAATTCCATCTGTCGTACCGCCAAAACATCAATATTCACAGGTGTAAAACAAAACATGGGCAGAAAGACCAATTCGTTAAAAATGCGAAAACTGGAGTAAGTGTAATAGTGAATATTTCTTTGAATTTTTGAAATGTATGGTCGGAAAAGACATTCTTAAAATGTGTCGATATTAATTGAAGTACAGTGGAAAGATATTTTACATGTGAATGGAGATAAAAAATGAATGAGTAGTGCAGCTCTATGTCTATATATTTTTTTCTGATAACAATCAATTAGCGGCATGGCAATATAATTTTTAAAAGCCATTTCGGATTTATTATTAGTCATGACAATGTCAGTCAAAGAATGACTTATTATTTGAATTACAGAAGTTAAAGTTAAAGTTGGTTCTCAATTTGTATTTGGTAGTATAATTTGCAGGTCCTTGACTTGGTTAACGTTACAGATATTAATGCACCTTCTGCCTACACATCCACTCCATACCAAGTCAGCCAGTCTGTCTGTACATCAAAGCGCAATGTTCCGGACCAGTGGCCGTTCACACCTTGATTGTTGCCTGACTTGCTTGATATTTGCATACTTGATGCTGACACCGTATTGTTATTGAGACGGGATCTTAGTTCACTCGGGATGGTATGAATTTAGTTTAGAGCTGTGCCAAATGACGTGGCTTGAATTGATGTAGTTGCACCATCTGCCCTATGGCTTGCAATGCAATTTGCCACCTATGCCATCCAAATGCTACTGTTACTGTCAACTATCATATTTATGCCTTAGCTAAATTCAACATTTTTCTGAGTTCAGACTTCCAATATTCGAAATTATCAACATAAACGTTATCAGCACTAAAAGAAAAGACTTCTGCTGTTGCTGGACACAGGCTTTTCCCAAGTATCTCCATAACAATTAACGATTCCAAAGCCCTAAATATAATTTTATTCGAAAGTCCATTCACTTTGAAGAATCTCCATAAAATCACAAACATTAAGTAATTCAATGATCAGTCTATCTGTCAGTTACTAAATAAAAAACTACTAAAACCAACCAATAATAAAGACAGTCGTTGAACGAAACGCAAATCCTGTATGTATGTATCACAAAAGCGCAGCAACAAAGCGGTGAACGAGTGAATGAATGAACGACTGAACGCAATTAGAAGCGTACCAGTAGCGCTAATTGCAAATTCCGTGCGGACCGGCTCAATCAATATAGTTTGCATTCACAAGGTGATAGCAATCGGCTAGCGCCAATCAATTGGCAGCTGCTCTGATTGATTGCGCTTGGCGATTATGTTTTTAAGCGGTCAGCGTTTGAAGGTTAAGAGCGCTTTGATGACTGTTGGGCTTTGTGGTGTATCTCATGGTTGTTTTTGTGGGTGGCCAGATGTTAGACTTCGGATAGGTTTAATATTAATTTGGCTGAAATTCTAGATCTATGGTAACAGGCAAGATGAATATTTTTCTAGAGACTCTTTGAACTCCTTCTAAATAATTTAGTTTCAGAAACTACGTCTATATACAGATATTACATCTTTTCAAAATCTGTAGCATATTAAAATCTGTAACTAAGTAAGGGTTACAAACACACGATACGACGTCGCATCGTCATTTCGTCGTCGTGTCGTGAAATCTGCGACGTGTATTCAAATTTCGTATCGTGTATGTGTTTTAGCCCTTTGTCTCAGTCAAAGGTTATTTCAATTTATAGGGGTAGTCGCAGCATTTCTTCTTTCTCTATAGTAATAGAGAATTATGGTCATGTCCACATTCACCTCCTTCCTAGCCAAATCCAAACTACGTGATTCCTAACAACACTTTCAATTGTCTTAGTACCTGCCTGCCACACCCAACCCGTCCCGCCTCAGTTGTTACTTAAATACATAATCCAAACGCCAGTTTACCAGTAACCAGCACAATAATAATTGGCAAGTCGACAAGTAGGGGCTTAGTCCTGTGATACTGCCAGCTGCCAGTCTCTAAGATGAGCGGATTACACGTCTGGATGCCTGACAGTCCCCCTGTCGACTGAGACGCCGCTTTCGAAATGGCGGGTAGTTGCCAATTATGTCGCGTTTTGACGTGATTAATTATGTTGATGATAGTGCTTTTGTCTTTAAGTGAAATGATGAAGAACTTGAATGAGATCTTTTTTTGTTTTAATAAAAAGGAAAGCTTAGATCTTATCACAGACAAACACATTAGACAAGATCTAGACTTCAGATAATAATGAAGGAACAATCTCCAAGTACGTCTTTCAATAGTCATTTTCAAATAGAAACTATTCCATAAATTCCAAGTAAGAAATCAAAGCTATATCGATAAAATATAGGGGCGTACGTAACCGTCCGTTACGGCCATTGGTTGGAGTCGTAAATTTGAAAATGGAACCAACTTGGCGGACCAATGGCGGGGGACGATTTGAAATACGTCAGCGACCCTTCGAACATGGCGTCATTTTTATCGGAGAATTAGAGATACGAGCTCGTTTTATTTGTTGTTACTGTTTTTGGGTGAATTCATTGTGTTTTGATCTGTTTTATCGACGGATACTATTAGTTTATTTTGGGTGAAACCCTAGAAACGTCATTAATCAGACCTTAGGTTACAGACGACTCACTGAAAGCCTAAGAATAGATTACAGAAAAGGTTTTTGGTCTGAACTGCTTACTTGTACTGAAATGCGGTCCAATTTTCCACAAAGTCATGTCTACAAATAGGGCGAATCTACAAATTCTGTATCTCTTTTCCCAGCTGAAAACTTTAAATATTCAGAAACTTTCTGAATTGCACTCAATATTTCAGGATTAGGTTCCACCCAAATCCCCTGACAAAAATTGCACGCAAAAGCCGCTTCGTCCAAAATTCACGAAACTAGTGACAGGAAAAAACTCGACTAAACTCGTAAGTCGATTGGCGCGGTTGCCAGTGTTGCCACTCTAGTGAAAATATCGAGTGGCATTCCGAAACGCTTGTTTAGATGACAGCTATTTTTCTTTCTCGTTTATCTCTGGTTGAGAATTTATTAGGGGGCTTTTCATTAAGGTACAGATATACATAATGTAAAGGAATGTAGATTTATTAGTGCAGGGAAATGGTGTGTAGGAAAAAATTACAAGTAAGTAGTAAAATAACCTAGTCTCAGTAAGACTTTTCCAAGTTTTGTCAAAACTGTTGATCTATTCTATTCAATAGGTCTTAGGGCTCAAAGTGTCCCAGCATCTTAGCCCGCGAAATTCAAATTTTCTTACGTTTTTTGTAATGTACGTCTGTGTCAGGTTGTATGTTTATGAAAATATGATTCGCGCAAGTAACACACACACTGAATTATAATCATTAAAATCATCAATACAACCTCTAAATTCAATCATTCCCATTGAATGACTTTTTCATGAAATAGTTAATGAATGGGGTGACATAAACTTAGAGGCTACCCCGGCGCTTCCATCTTAAACACTATCAAAATAATTATAAGGGTTGCATCAATTACAGCCCAACAGCAATAATCTTCAAACCCGACTTCGTTAATTTACTGTTCAATAGAAATTATCTTTTATAGTTCAGATTTGATAGTTTACTTAAAAAAATAATACAAAAATCATTATTAGACAAAGAACTATGCAAAACTATGTTCAAAACGAACGCTAACTAAATTACCGAACCGTTACAGAGAAAAATGTTACAAGGTGAAAAAAAATGAAAAATATTTGGTCGACAGCGCCGCGGACGACAAGTGCCTCGTTTGAATTCGTGGGCTAGTGACAAAGCGAGTGGACTTGAAAATCTACTGGTTTTATAAAAATATCCCTGTTGGTTTGTTGTGGGGGTATATTCTTATAGAAATTTATGGGAAATATTATATGTTAAGGGGCCAATGTAGGTATTTTTAGACTATAATCGTTTACTGTAGCAGTTGTTTACATCTTAAAATGCATTTGTCTACCTCTTGTTATTATTTTCTGTGGTCTACATATTAAAAATATTAAACTAACCTAGCTTGGTTGTAGTGAGCGGTATCTTTCCATTTGGAAACACTATCAAAATTATTATAAGGGTTGCAATGAAAGTATGCTATCCGACCAAACTTAGAAAACTTTCAGCAGATAATTATGTGCTGGTTCTTAATATAAGAATGCCTGGCTTAATTTACAAGCTTCCCCAATACCACAGAACCTAATAACCTCCAAACCACTATCATCAAAAGCAGCAACAATTCCTCTCCCGCCGAAATTCAAGCAACTCCGGAAACTATGCCAGTGCAATATCCAAAGTGAAGGCAGAAGAACGTCGGCGTGGAAGTAACGTTGTAATTATTAAATTCCCTCCTTCCCCGCACCCTCTCGCACTTGCCTGGGAGAGGAGGGGCTCACGCTCCAAATATTGAGAGCTCAACGCTCGACGATGGGCCAAGTTGCTACTTAACACTGAAAAACTGTGACATGTTTATTTTTGGTTTGTGTTTAAAAAAAATGTGGCAATAAAGGGTTGGGTTTTCTTGGATTTTTGAGTTTATAGGGTGCATTGATATAATTAAATAACTACGGGGACCAAACGTAATGATGATTTTTATTTGCAAGAACAACAAAGCATTCTTTTAGAAAACATTTTCTCAATATTATTGTGATATGGAGAAACTGTAGGTAAGTAAACTAGGTTATTCTTTCTCTGAGTACCCCGATCTCCGAGGCCCCCATGCCGGAAAACCCCGAAAACGATAAATATAATGACATTTCTTTTTTTTCCTTTTTTCAATTGTTTTCAACTTGTCAGTCGACATAAAAAGTGCTTAAATCACAGATATAGATAGTTAAATACACTGCGCTAAGCTGCGCGGTGCTTAATGCTCTAATTATGTCGGACGATGATACTACACTTTCATTATTGCACCGTGAAGAATTATAAAAATAAAACAATCAATCAATATTAGTCGATTTTTTATTTTGTTATGGTTTCAATATTTTTTTATTTCTAACTCCTCTTCCTAATCAAAGCGCTCGTGTGAATACTTAATTGTCGCTTCCATAATTTTAACACCCGTATTATGCAAAAAAAAACTTGACAGCCGCGTGTTCGCTCGACGATCGCTCTGGTTAGGACATGACTTAACGATAACCCTTAGTACAAAAAAATAAATAAACAATTTTCCCAACATCTAACCTTTCCTATCCTTACAGCAAATCGCGAGAACGAAGGCGACTCCCGCGGCTACCGCTCTGCGGAGGAGCAGGCACGCGAACTGGCCAGGTCCATCAGGCGGGAGGTGGCTAAACTGGCAGACAAGTGGAACACTTTGGTGGACCGCAGCGACGCCTGGGGTCGGTGCTTGGATGATGCTGTTCAGGTAGGTGTTTTTTAATATTATTTCGGGTTTAAATAAAAGCTATAGGTACTAATTTAAGAAGTGAAACGTATGATTGCGGAAAAATTAGGATTTGGTAGGTTTTTTTCAGGCGCTTGACTTATACATATATTGGGCAGACACTTCCATAATAAAACAACGCTCTTCATCGAATGTTTTAAACCTGTAATTAAAGGAAAAAACTGAAACTTAACAAATAAACTAAAACGCAACAGCTATTCGTACCAATCGTATAATGTTGAGTGGACAAGACTAAGATAGGTTATAGTCTTGAAGTTTCGACGACTTAATTAGAAAAAAAAAAATTTGTTTTTATGAATGAGAAAAACATGCACTTGTTTTGAAAACTGCCTACTTTTTTGGCTTTTACGTGTACGGTAAAAGCTTTTACCAAAATCTTTGAAGCACGCCATCTACATTACCAAGCGCGCAACTCAATCGATTGGAAGCTCTTCGAACTTAAATCATGAATCATAGATGGCGGCACTGTACACTAACATAAACATCACAAAGCTTTATTGCACTCATTCAAAGCTGCTTAGCCGGATATCCTGTCCAGATGAAAGGCACAATACTATGATTTCAAAATGGATTTAGTAGAAACTAAAATGAATGCTGTATCACGTTTCTTTTGAACTTTTGTTAGGTCAAAGAACTTATTGGACGTAGGACGATTTAAGTACATTTTAATTGTTACACAACTCTAATTCGCATAAAGGTTTTGTTTCTAATGTATTCCTTTATTTCATTTCAATGAGGTACTATTAATTTAATTGATACTTTTGTCTAGGTTATGACGAAAGGAACTTGTCGTGGGAACAAAAAGTATCTAATTAATTATGTCGAAAAGATTGTTAGTAGCTTCATATATTCGATAGTCCTAAGTAGGTACTGATATCATTAATCCTCATACAAAGAGCAAAGAGCGGTACATTTAAGACGAATATTTCTCGCGCAACTCAGCTGTAGCTATCTGTCAGTTTACAAAAGCCATTACATGCTTTCTTTCACTGAGCAACAATAAAACAAGTATTTGCGCAACCAGTCATTTAAACTTAAGTTCGGATCGGGACCCTCAGTTCGATGTTATTCGTTGATCAATAAAGCTGATTCGAAGGAATGTGATGTTTTGACTACACATGACGCGGCTTATATTCTGCTCTTACCGATCGGAAAACTTCGTTCGGCATCTAACATCGCTGGATCATGTTTGACCGACTCGGCAAAAATCCAATTAAACTACGCGCCTTTTTTCGAACGCCCGGTCATGCTCTTAAGGTTTAACACAATCAACGCCAGATTTCAACTTCTCAAAGCCAACTTAATCTGATTGATTGACCTTAATCCATAACCTTTCCCATCACCATCTCACACAACAGCTCAAAGCAGCTTAAATAGCTGCTACAGAGGAAGCTGCAATAAAGCAGGAAGCTCGCACAATAGCGCGGCTGCACGGTAATGCAGGCGGGGGAGCGCGGCGCACGGCGCGCCCTGAATCGTTGCGACTCAATCAAGTAGCTAACACGTGCCCTGATGTCGGTCGTATGGATGTGGCATGACTTAGTGGTACGAAAGAGTAACATGTTAGTTGAATGACAAGGCTGGCAAAATAGTGGGGCGGGTAGGTATTCGTAACAGACAAATGGCGGCTATTCCAGATTTGTGTATTATTTATTGACATTTTGTGCTACTTAGATTTAGAAAATTGTGACACTATAATATGACAAAGTACAATCACAATCACGATTATTATCACTAGGTATAATACGAAAATAATTATAATATTTCCTTGAGGGTGAATTAAACCGGGATTGGGGTTAAGAAAAAAAATAGGGTAAAACACTGATCTGATTTTGAAGCGTGATCTGGAAAATGTAACTACTATTTCGTCTCCCTTTGCATAGATAACGTTATAAAACTTGTTTAGTCCATCAAAAATACCGCGCTCAAAAACTCTCCTGAACCGCGCTCAGCCGCATCCAGCATACCAACACATCCCAAGCTGTGTCCGGCTTAATTGTCATCAATGGTGTCAGGATGCCTTCACAATGATCTGATAGCATCACAATGATCAGATACCGTCGGAATGTGGAGTATGCGCTCAGTGCGCAGTTGTACACCACTCCCAGTTGATTGCTCTGGTGTGTTGAACTGTTGATACTGAATATCTTAGTAGTGCTAGTCATTTTGTGGAGTCGAAAGTGTTTCTTGTCATTTTGATAAGTATTCTCTTAATAGGGTTCCGTACTCGAAGCGTAACCAACGGGATAGGTAGACAGTTGAAATTTTCACAGAATGTGTATTTTTGTAGCCGCTTTAACAACAAATAATAAATTTAAAATTAAACAGGGCGGGCCTCCTCTACTGATGGTACGGAACCCTTAACGCGCGATTTCAACTCGCACTTGGCCGGTTTTATTGACTTACATACACCTTTGTTGTGGTTAACCATAAAAAATACCAAACTCACCTGCACAACACTTAGTTAGTCAGATCCCGCGACCCGTACAGAGGCCAATCAGTCAACCATGGAACTGTATATTTTGAGCCCCTAATTGCATTCCCGAAGCATTGGATCCATTTACATTAAAGTTTTCATTTTTAATCACCCTGAAATCCTTAAGGTAGGTAGATACTAGTTATGAAATTAAAGCCCAGTTTCATTCCATTCTGCAGTGTTTACAGGTTTCACAGTTATTACGACTAAACCTAGAAATCGAGTGTATTGATGAAGAAGTAAAAGCTCACACATACTTCCATCAAAACACCATCTCCAAAATAACAATTAATCACAACTGAAACACCCTCAACAATACAGCATGAACTGCAAAGATTAGCAGCAGCTCTACAATGCCCTACACTACAGCTCTAGCTAGAGCCGGCAGAGCCCCGTAGAGTCGGTTCAACGGCACAGGCGTCACAGTCGGCGCACTCGCACAAAAGCCCGCAGATCGGTAGAGCGCGTACTTACTGAGTATTGTTCTACGATGTACTCTATCATTGCATGTTTCAATTAATGTAGGGAAGTGGGAGCAAATTGTGGCATTTCGAGTAGAGTGATGGTAGAGGTGGATTTTGGGGGAATAGGCTTGCCATTCATCATCTTCCTGCCCTTGTCCCAAGTTACTTGGGGTCGGCGCAACACGTTTTTTCTTCCATTCTCGCCTGTCAACCGTCACGCTATCATTTACTCCTTTTTCTTTCATATCATTCCTCACACAGTCCATCCATTGCTTCCTTGATCTTCCTCTCCCTCTCCATCCATTAACATTTATATTCACTACTCTTAAAAGTCACATGCGATTGCAGATTTTAAATAAACCTGGCGAAATGTTAGTTTACTGTATACATACACACCCACATACTGTACAAATATAAGGCATAGGGTGAGATGCCTTCCAGGTATGCACTGATGATGACCTAAATGTTATGAAGTTTTTTGCATTTCTCAACGATTTTATAGTAGCTTGTAGCCGTGACTAGTAAATAGATAACATAAAGCTTTGATAAGATAATGCTGATGAAGGTTTTCATGGGCCTAAATACCATTTTACGCCAAAATCGTCGATCTTGTCGAACTCTTTTGTGATAAAAGTGTTTAGACTAGATAAAGAGTTGGCCCCATTACCACTCTCCATGAAGTGGACTGAAAAGAGCCATTTTCGAACCCTGGGACTTAAAAAACATAACAGTCCCCCTTCGGGGATTGCAGGCGTTATGTTAGGTGATATTAAAATAATTTGCCTAACACCTTACAGTGAACGGTTTAATGATTACTTGTTTCAACATCAACACCAGGAACTAGGTTTGTTTTCGTAGATCTCTTCGTTTGTCATTAAAGCAGGAATGTTCATCGAAATCCGCATCTTTCCCTTGTCTTCTCATCAGTGACTGCGACGTCCCGGGTTCGACGCCGGCTCATGGCGATAGATCACTGAAACTATTTTAATTACGCAGACGTCCATTGGGAGTAAGTTCCAGACGGGACTTATGTACACACATACACAAGTAAATAGTATAATTATTGTGTACTTTGAGTACAGACAGCTCGCATTCAGAAAAGTTTCAAGTTGTTTTTCACAGTTGATTTTAATACAAATTCCTCGGAAAGATGAGAATAATGCCTGAAAGACCTTGACATGTAATACTGATAATACTTTAATATCGATAACTGATTTATGCCAATACTAGCACTTCGCCCGCCACTTCGTTCGCAATAAATGTGATAGTTCTACTAATATGCATGATATTATTATATTATTGCAAGCCCATTTATAGCTTTCTGCCAGTGAAATAATTTTTTGAATTGGATCATTAGTTCCGGAGATTACCCCCTACATACAAACATGGTCATTTAGTATAACCATGTTTACGATTGGGCCGAAAAGTTCTGGAGTGGCGACCGCGAACCGGAAGACGTTGACCTAGTGAAGGTTGCAGGGATCCGCTGGATGCGAGTAGCACGGGACCGGTCAATGTGGCGACACTTGGGGGAGGCCTATGTCCAGCAGTGGACGTCGATCGGCTGAAATGATGATGATGATGACGTATCCGTTTTGTCAATAAAATTACAATGTCAAAAGGTTTTATGAAATTATGGGCCTCATCTGCAGTTTAGTCCACTGCAGGACATAGGCGTCTCTCAAATAACCACAATATGTAAAAAGGAGTCTCCCAAAATTATGTTCCATCATGTTTCAATCAAGATCAACTCACCCTGTAGTCACATAGTAATCAACACAATACATGCATCTTACATAATTACATTTGCTCACAAAAAAAACAAAACAAAACAATAATATCATAGAACACAATCCCTCATCTAAATCTAAGATAATAACAGATAATCCTACGCCCTGAGCTCAAATCAGCGCGAGACTAGAGCTTGCCATTGGTACAGCACTAATCCGGGTATATCGAGCTGCTTAGCATTTTGTCGATAACAATGCACCGTGGTTCGTTATCGACGTCGTTATGCGACCACTTGCGATGAGTGCTAGTGTTGAGACTTGTCAGTGGGGAGTTGTCGATAGATTGGGAGGACGTGATTTTGAGAGGTATTGTTGAATGTGTGTAAACTACGATTGGATGTTGAAACTGTGCAATCAAATATGTTTATATTACCAACATGTTTCCATGCCGCTTTCTTTAAGGACATCTTAAAAGCTAGAATAAAGTTCTTTTTTCGAGTTACTTATTGTCAGCATTATCTAATTAAGTTACATACATACTTATAACGTAGATTGTATCTTTTCGTAGATCTTTGGTAGTTGTTACGGGTCATCAGAAGTTTGGCAACAATTCTTGCCAAAGGGTGTAGTGTTACCCAGATCCTGGTGGTTCTATGTTAAATACCGAGATACACTGCAAGCCTGCCCCAACAACCTCGGGAAAAGGCTGTGTAGATCATGTTGCCTTAACTTATATTTTTAGGAATAGATAGCATCCCATTAGTTCCTTAAAGTGCAGAATGTGTCTATTGGTAACCAAATAGAACCGGATTTATTTTGAAAACATCGACATCGAAATCAATAATTAAAAAAATCCCATGCTTATATAAAAGATTCCGAGCCGGCTCTCGTTTGCAGCGATCGCTTCAATCCGATACAAATTGTCATATTTTTTTTCCTGCTCTCTTTGTATACAGGCAAATGAGATGGTGATATTCTAGCATATACCGTCATAAACCGAGAGTCCCTAGGTACTATGTTTTAATGACGAAAGTCTTACACAGTATGTGTGGTTTTGTTCATTGATTTATATTATTGAAGCTTGCCAAGCCCTCGTATTATTTTGCTGTTCCCGAGAGGTTCTTGAATCTCATTTCATTTTAAGTTACCACATTGTTGAATGCAATAAATAATAAATGATTGAGTATTCTAGTAAGTCAAAATAGTATTTTTTTTCTCTAGCGATAAACAGGCGTATCGACAGAAAATATTATATTTATCACACTTTTATTTCCTGGGTAGACAGAGGTGTACAAAACAAACACATTTTGCCAGTTATGTTAAAAGGACCATGTAATAGCAAATAGCAAGCAAGCTTTTTGCCTGTTCAGGAAGAAATCCTGGTTTTATTTTCAAAGAAAAGCCATACTATGTTGATTATCACATCCCTCCCAGTAGGGAGACGATTAAATAGAATATTACGGTTTTGACTGGTAAGTCAATAGAATAGATAGAATAGAATATTCTATTCATCTCACAATATGCTAATCTAAGTGCAGACCATTAAAAAGAATAGCAGCATCCCGCGATATTAAATTGAAAATTGGCACCGTCCAACATATCCGCGGAAAGAATTACCATCCGTTTGTATTTATCCGGACACGTCCCTCTTGTTGCTCCTCCGTCCGGACATCGACCGGTGTTGTATTTGTCCGGACTTTAAGATTTTTTTTATTACAAAATGCGAACCTTGTTAACAAGTTGAATAAGTAAAAATTTTCTGACTTTTTTACAAATGTCCGCAACTTTATCAGGATTAAAAAAAATCGATGGTCACCCTATTCGCGGATGAATGGGACGCCACTGAAGCAATACAATATGGCGATAGAAAATATTATATGTATAAAAGAATAATAAAGTGATCTTGGCGTGTTGTGTGCTATTGTTATAATGAAATTGAAGCAGGGAGAGACACTGGTTATTAATTTTCACCAGAGGTCATCGTCACATTTCTTCTTAGGGACCAGTCAGCTAGGAAACTCCGGTGTCATCTGATTTTCAAAAATTGACCGGTAATTGATCTGTCAAATGTGTTATAAAATCTACTTACATAAATAAATATTATTTAATTTCATGATTGTATGCGTAGTACGCGATTTAATCATATTTATGTAATTTAACACATAAATTACATAAGTAAAAATAAAGGTTTTATGGGTTTTTAGTATTTACTAAGTACGTACCGTGGATATCCATATTGGGTAGACTGCATTAACAAAACGTTTGAAAAACATATAAAGAAACTAGTAACATCAAATAGACAACTAAAAACTCGATATTTAAAGCCATGATGTTTATTTTCCCAACGTTTCATTCCAGAATAGGAAAATTCGCCATTTCAATAACTCTATAGGTACCAACACAATATCGGCGACTAACCCAAACTTGACGATATTCCTACACCCAACATATCGGCCCGTGAATGGGGTCATTATAAATTCAATCGTATTCTATTTGCAAGCTACATACAGTACTACCACGATATTTTAGTGGTACAGTATGACCGCGATGTTTTAACCGTATGACGTAAATTTTTATATGTGAAAAATTGTGTTTGCAGGTTTTAAGTGCTTTGCCAATACATGGGAATAAAAATGTCGTTTGAGCATAGTGCTGGTATGACCTAGATTTTTTATATTTTATTTTAGAGAAATGGGATTGGATTTTTTTAATGATAGCGTTTCTGTTGATTAAAGTTGTTTTTAAGAGGATTGGAGTACTACAGGCCGTGACTGAATAGAAACTCTGGAATAGACGACTGAACCAAGAGTAAAATCTATCTAAGTTTTATTTTCTGTGTAGATTGAAGTCAGAACCGAATCATAGAAAACTGTCTTGCGCTCAGATTCCATTTTCAACAACAGATTATTCCATTTTACCGTTCTAATTTTTAAATCCAAGTCACTTTTCCGAACCGACACCCACCCTGAATTAACACTCGATAAAGAAAATATCTCCACACATTATAAAAGTACCCTCCTAAACAAGTCCCATTATTAATAAACATGATACAGCTAGACCTCTGCCTACATGATCAGCACTAACGCTAATGTATGCGAGATCACGCCTCGCATGCACGCAGCGAAGCGGATTACTGCCGCCATAAGCCTGGCGGTAGCTGGACATGTCGTGGGACGATACTATTGGTGGTGATGGAGAACTGGGCTGAGAATGTGAGGTATAAGAACTGAAAACTTTATGACAGAAACAGTTATAAAATGGGGTAGAAAACTGACATATTATTCCGCGTACATGGTGCTAAGTGTTTGTTACTTTGATTCAGCTATGAACGTAGTTATTTGCTGGAAACATTGTGTAGATAAGCGGCTAAGTATTTTGTCTAGTCTCCGGTTGGTTGCTTTCCATTCAAGATGACTGACAAGAGACAAACACTCTCACGGCGGAGTTTTCAGTTAACAGCACAATTAGTCACGATCGTAAAATACAGTCGTAATGTGGCTGAAAGTTCCAAAAGAAATCTATTATATCTATCGATGATAATGATGAAGATAGCAAAAGCCTTCTAAAATAAAATACCTAATTTAAAAAAAAATATCTGATTCAGAAATCCTATCCAACATGTGACTTAGACCGCACATTTAGCCAGTACAATGTCTCAAAACAATGTAACTATACACTTTTGAATTATGGATGCGAATGTCAGTGTCAATCTATCAATAGTCTTTCTTCTCGGAGTTTTCGCCCTTTCAAGTTGTGATTTGTGAATTCTTCAGACAGTTTCGAATGTCTGTCAGCACTGCTCATGGTGACGCAACAGTGATAAATTATGTACAAGTATTGACATACCCAGGGAAACAGTGCCAAATTCGAAGAGCAGTGTTGGAATTTTGCCTAGCAAATGTCGGATATTAGGAGTAGGTTCAATGCAATAGCTAATGAAAGATGGTTGTATTAGCGTGTTATCACTATAACTACTACAACAGAGTTTTCAATAGCTATCGTAATCATTTAGCATTTGTCAGATTTCTCAGCTAAAAGTAAAATTTTGATGAAGTAGAATCACACGTCTGTATATCTACCAAGAGTTAAGTAGGGGGGGTATATTTCGCCAGTTTTGTTTAATTCCTATGAGCCTATTGCCATCAATCGGGCACAATTCCTATTTCTTGAGTTTCGTGGGAAATCTCTCTTGAGGTAGAAATCCTTCACGATATCTTCTACAGCCATTCATCACTCCCCCTCTCTTTGTACCTTTGTCGTACAAAATCCAGCTCCATACAAAAAAACAAGACTGTCCCAATAATTGCCCAAAACCTACCCACCCTACTATCATCGTGCCTAACCAAACGCGAGCAACCCAGGCGTGCCTTCGCAAGGGAATTTTTTGGAACAAACACACACACATACACACAGTTTGTGAAAATTGCTCTTAATTGACATACTGTGTTGCTGACGGATTTGTTTGGACGCCTGGACGTCTGCTGATACCGGGTTTTTATAGAGCTCTAGTCCTTGGGAAATTAGGATTTTGTAGCTAAAAAGTTTGGACATTTTAGAATACTGCCTTTTTTCCCACGGGGGTAGGTGTACACCACAGATCGCGTCTTCGTTGAAGTTCTAACACCACGTAAGTCAATTTTCGGCGGCATGACATTTAGATTTTTGATGCCCTGTGCTAGAAAATCTGAAGACGCGTTGTTTCAGCCAATCTCAGAAACAAGCAACGTCTCTATCTAATTTGAAGTGAACACAAATTATAAAATGGTATTGAACCATTACCTACTCCTGTAAAGTTGCTATTTTTGGCTTACGTTCTTTAAGTTCTAAAACCATTGTTAGAACTTCAACGACTATGAGCCCTGCCTCGGTACTCTTTTTGTGTTGTCAAGAATACACTGAATTGATTTATGGGGTATGTCCTGAAGATGGATCATCAGGGTTATTAAACAACAAACATGTTAAAAGCCCAATTGCGTCGGCCCTCTCCATTTTTGAAGATGTACGGTTAAGGGTATATTGGTAAGAGAGAAGTAAACTCTTGATATATGGAATGATAAATGGACAGATCATCATTTAACATAGTTATTCTCGTTCAGGACTATTTATCATAGCCAAACAACAGATTAACTGCATTTGGAACCGTACACAAACAATAATACAAATCTCTAAATTTATGTAAACACAGAAACGAATTTGAACCAATATTTGTGGTTTACCGACTGCATTTATAACGCGAATGAAATTAATTATTTTTTGACTACACACTTTTACAATTTCAACCTTATTTCCTTGCGATAAGGACGGGAATAAGTTGGGAAGGACTTGTAACACTTTTTCGTGGGTCGGGTAAACGTTGAAATGTTATTAAAATAAATTGTTCTGCGGTCTCCGCTTGGGCAATGTTTTTGGGGAAAATATTTGTTTTTTTTTCACTTATTGTTTTCATTTAAGTACGTTGCCTCGCTGTAAGTATCTGTTTTCCTTCACAGTGGCAGGAACCATTACTTGAAAGTGAGTTATTTGTTTCTGGTAATTAGATTCTAGTTTGAAAAATCGTCTTGGAAAATCTCAGAAAAACTTGGTGCTATAGACACTTTCTTCTTTAAAAACAATATTTTTGACTGTACGACTAATGCAATCAAAATCTAGCTATGTCAGTACTATAACGCAAACTAAATTGATACGTACCGTTAGGTCAATTAATTGTTAAGCAAATTGAAAACCTATAGTACTTCAACTTGCCATTAACAACTGTTGACTGCTTGGCAACGCCAGGAGCGTCCTGAAATTTGCAAACAACAGGACTGGTAGGAGGTAATATTTGGACCAGCGACACATTTACACTCAGAGCATAGTCATATTGTATGGATCTCTACCTGATTTTGGTAAAATTACTATCATGTTTCAAGGCAGTAATACGAAGTAAAGCCGTGTGGAGCAAACACTTCATAACAGTTGTATCAATATATCGTAAATCAAAAGTTTATTGTGGCCATAAACTAAACTAGCGTGTACAATAAATACTTAATAACGGCACGAACAAGAATCAAGTATTATAATAGTGTTATTAATTTAACAGTGTGCCATCACCACTAAACAAATAATTAACAGCTTTTACTTTGTGTCCTGAAAACCTACAAGTTTTAGCTGAAAAAAGCTTTAAGTACTTAATTTCACAGGCACAAAACAAACACAAACAATGATGGAATTTGGGAGCGCCTATGTTCAGAAGACTGCAGTAGAGCAGATTGTGAATAGACGTCGGGTCTAGGACTTTCTTTTTTTGATATCTTAAGTCTTGTGTCGTTGATGTCCAGTTTTATCTCAGAGCTTCTGGCCTAAGAAAATAGCCATCTTCGCGTCTTTTACGAGTAGGGTACACAGCCCAATAAACAGTCTTATACATCTTTAAACTCACAATGTGGTTACAATGTAAAGTCATAATAAACTTGATATCCTACTGACGCGATTTAAAAGCCACTAAAATATTTTAACGACCACGCCGTTTAGCGAAGGCAGAGATTAAAGTTTCGTATGTAGTAAAAGATTGAAATTGCATACATAGGTAAAGATATAAAATTATGATCGTGACCCCTTTTAACGGTATAAACATCGTCCTTATGGATGTTGAACTTTAGTAATGATTACCTTCCATTAAAATTCCTAGAAAAATATCTTCGGGAATCTTATGATTCGATGTTCCAAAAGTTTTCGGTGGCGTTCCATATGTGTACAACGACGTCCAACCGGCTTGACTTATGCTTTGCGCTTGCTTATGTCGACCTAATACATTTATTACTTTTCTATAATACTTTTCGCTGATAGTACCTATGTCACATTCTCTAAATCCTTTTGTACTTTCGAAGACTTCCGCACTAATTTTCGAACTAAAATTCTATCCTTACTGTGATTTTTCCTTCAAAATTACGCTATTCTTGATACTACGCTTTGTACTACTAGGTACATCTCTGCCTAAACTTTCGGGGATTACAGACGTGATGACGTTCACTCTGTATTTTTGTCTTCTAGCCCTTCGCGTAGCACCTCTCCCGTCTACAGCAACACAGCCAATAAAACCCTTTTAAAGCACCACTTAAAAAGTTCTAAAAATAACTAGCCCTATATTCAATACACACAAACACAAACATCAGTCTCGTCGCGGTAATCGTGCGAGGGAGACGCGTGTGTCGCAACTAAGTAATATATTATACATATTTGCGTCATTAGTTGTTAAAGTTGTGTGCGCTGCCAGATCTCGGCGGCGCACCGAACGAAGACACTCATCAGTGTGTTATAATGAATGTAAACAACCCGCATCTAGAGAATGTCAATACAATTATAATGGCGAGCGGAATGTCTTTAAGCGAACAAAGTATGTCTGATGCTGAAGAGGAAATAAACAGAGAAGAGAATGTAGTACATTATAGAATGGAAGAAGAAGAACAACAATTTAGGCGGGAGAAAAGGGATAGGGGGGAGAATTTTGTCGGAGATGACGATAATGAGGGATGGAATTTAGTCCAAAGCAAAGAGAAGAGATTAAAACCACAACTGAAGGAGGATATTGAGATATATTTATCTAGCAATGAAAAGTTGCCTAAACAATTTGCATTGGCTAGGATGCTAAAGGCTTATGGGATAGGTGATATCACCAAAGTTAAATACATAAATCCGTTCAAGATTCGCGGCGAAGTTTGCAGTGAGTTGAGTGCCGATAAAATCGAAAAATGTCCGGAATTCATAGAAAAAGGATGGAAGATCTACAGGGCCATGGAAAGGAGTTCATCTTATGGCGTCATAAAAGATGTTGATCTTGATTTATCTGACGAGGACATTTTGAGGAATATAATGTGCGATAAACCTGCGGAAATAGTATCAGTATACCGACTTAAACGCCGAGACAGAGAGGGGGAAGGTTGGCAGCCAAGTGAAGCGGTACAGGTGTGTTTTAAAGGTTCGTTTATTCCACAGTACATATATGTTCATGGATTACGTATAAAAGTCACTCCTTACGTATTTCCCGTATCGCAATGCTCAAAATGCTGGAAATATGGCCACCCTACAAAGAAATGCCCTTCCAGTAAAATAGTCTGTCCGAAATGCGGTGATAATCATGAGAACTGTGAAACACAGAACTTTAAATGTGTTAACTGTGGTGGAAACCATTTGGCCTTGCATAAAGCTTCATGTCCAGCCTTTTTAAAGGAGAAGAGGTTGAGAGAGATCATGGTAGAATTTAACTGTACTTATAGGAGAGCATTAACAATATATGTACCGCCCTCGATTTCCTTGCCCGAAAAAAGTAGTTCGCGAGAACAGTCTGGCAACCCTACCAACATAAAATCACAACCGGATATTAGATTTCAACAACGTGACACCTCCACATTTGCAGAAATAGTTAAAGCTGACATCACAGCGCATAAAGAGGATGATGATAGAAACACTTCTGCCAATACTTCAACGAGATTCCGACGTACTCGTAGTAGGGACAAGGCGTCTTGTAACTTAGTGCTCCCGATAAACTCATCAACAAGGAATATGGGTAGTGAGTCAACAGTCCCTTCTGATGTCGCTGCTGGTGAAGAGAAAAAGGATGACAGTGTTCGTTTGGACGAGCTATTAGGCAGACTAAAAGAAATTATATTTTTAAGAGAATTGTCGATGGAAGACAAGATACATGGGGTGATAAAGTGTTGTTTAGAGTGGTTAATACTATTGAGTGTACAATTCGTATCAAAGTGGCCTTTCTTTAAGATTTTTGTTGACTATTTTGCTTCCAATGGACCGTAGTCAAAAACCTTTTAGATTAAACATTGCACAATGGAATTGCCAGAGTATTCGACCAAAACTAATATCCTTGGAGCATTCTCTGATTCAACTGAAAATTCACATTGCGGCACTCAGCGAAACGTGGTTAGAACGGGATAGTCAGCTGAAGGTAAATGGTTATACGATATATCGTAAGGATAGGGATGACGGTTATGGTGGGGTAGCGGTGTTAGTCCACCGGTCACTCAAATCAAGTTATGTGTCTTTCGAAAGCCTTAACCCGGGGATTGAGATAGTTTGTGTCAAGATCTGCAACTGTGAGCATGTTCAGTACATATTATCCATATATTGTGCCCCGTCAGTTCACACGAGCCAAAGTGATTGGGAACAAATTTTTTCTCGTTTTCACAGGAAGGTAGTGATTCTTGGCGATTTTAATGGACACCACACAAATTGGTCTCATAAATTAGATCAGAGAGGTACCCAAATTTATGACGCACTTTTAGATACCGAACTCGTAACATTGAATGATGGCAACCCTACGCGTATTAAATTTGTGAATAATGCAGTGCAACAATCTTCGCCAGACATATCATTGGCCTCCTCAGACATAGCGTATAGATTTAACTGGGGCACACTGAATGAAACTTTTGGCAGCGATCATCTTTTGATTAAAATTTCAATGCACGTTGATAGGCTGTCCATACCTCCGGTACGCAGGAATTATAAAAAAGCTGATTGGTGTCGGTACCGCAGCTTAATACAAACACTTATGCAGGGTCTTATTATCACGGAAGACTTACAAAAATCATATGATTCATTTATTGAGTTGATCAATTTGGCTGCAGATATTCACATTCCATATATTAAAATTAATTCTGACCCCGAGAAAAATTTCACTCCGAAACCTTACTGGAATAGTTCCTTATCAAAATTAGTAGCCGAAAGACGGTTAGCGTTATCAACATTTCGACGTAACCCTACGCCTTTTAATTTGGACAAGTTGCAGGATAAAATTAGGGAAACTCAGAGGTGTCTTCGTATAGCAAGAAGTAAAGGTTTTCAAGACTTCTGTGATTCATTAGACGGAACAACATCTCATACTGTTTTATGGAAGAAAATGAAATGGTTTAAGGGATGCTATGTACCCCGATCTGGTATAAGTAAAGAGAAGGCGTTTGTATTATTACAAAACCTGACGCCGGACTTCGTGTGTACTGATAACCCAATATTTAATTCAAATAACCCTAAGCTTGAGACACAGATTTCTCGACATGAATTGGACAAATGTTTTCGCACTAAAGACACTTCTCCTGGTAGCGATAATATTTCCTACTCAATGCTATATAATTTACCGAATAATGCAAAGTTGGTTTTAGTCTGTCTTTATAATAAATTTTTTACAACGGGTTTTGTTCCCCAGCAGTGGCGTAATATCACTATAATACCTATACCTAAGCCCGGCCGGGATCCTCAATCTGAGTCGTCGCTGCGACCTCTTGCTATGATTTCCTGTGTGTGTAAAATACTACATAATATATTAATTAAAAGAGTAGAATGGTTTATTGAACATAATAACATGTTATCAGCCGATACTATTGGTTTTCGCAAAGGGCGCTCCATTTTAGATAATTTGTCTACCTTGGTGTCGAGAATACTATTAGGATTTTCTAAAAAACAATCAACGATCGCTTGTTTTGTTGACATTGATAATGCATACAACAATGTAAATTTAGAACGTTTATTCTATATTTTAGATAATATAGGGATAGGTAATAAAATATGTACATACCTACGGTGTTTTTTAAATGAGAGAAACTTAAGTATTGAGACAGATAATAACACAGTCATAAGTAGGAGATGTTGTGTCGGTTTGGCTCAAGGCGATCCATTTTCCCCACTTTTATTTAATATCTTAACAATGGAGATTTGCAAGTCAATAAATAATGTCTTTATATCACAGTACGCAGATGACTTCGTGCTTTATGTAACCTGCAGTAATATAAAAGAAGGAAGACACCAATTACAATTAGCTTTAAATAAATTTGTTAATATTCTTTCTCTTGCTGGGTTAGAAATTTCAGCACTTAAAAGTAAAGTTTGTATTTTCCAAAATAAATTTGTACGGGACCCTATCTCTCTAGTTGTTGGTGGTATTTCTTTAGAAGTAGTTGATTGTGTAAAATATTTAGGTATTTGGCTTGACAGAAAGTTACGATGGTCTAAACAAATAAATGAATTAAGAGAAAGATGCTCAAAAGTGCTTAATGTTTTTAAAGTTTTAGCGGGGACAGGTTGGGGCATTCACCCAACTAATTTAAGGCGTTTATACATATCGTGTATTCGTAGCAGACTAGACTATGCAAGTTTCCTTTATGGTAATAGTTGTAAGACACATACAAGCAAGCTAGATAAAATACAGAATCAGTGTATGCGGGTAATAGGCGGGTTTATTAAAACGACACCTATACACGTCATGGAGTGCGAACTACACCTACCGCCTTTATGTGTACGAAGACATTTCCTTGCCGGAAAGTATTGGTTAAAAGCGAAATCCTTTTCTAACCATAAGATAATCCAAATTTTGGACGATTTAATTCTTTTTAGTCAAAATTCTTATTGGAGATGCAAAGAAAAGCCCTTTCTAATTTTAATTCATAGTTACCTTAAAGATACTGCTGTACATGTTAGTACACAATTAGATATGTTTGCACTTAATACCTGGGTCAGCAATGTGAGTATTTCGAATATAATTAAGTTTAACATAGATGCCGTAAGTAACGCTAAAAGAAGTTATAATTCGTTAGCCTTACAACAATTGTGTAATAGTTATATTAAAAACAAATATTCAAATTATTATAAAATTTATACGGACGGTTCGAAGGAAAGTAATTGTGGCGGATTAGCTATTTATGACCCGCAAGTTAGTAGTTCAGTGAAACTACGTATTGATTCAAACATCTCGATTATGTTTATAGAATTGATAGCAATATCTGAAGCAATTTCATATATTCAATCTTTTCAGTCGGGTAAATACGTAGTTCTAACAGATTCCAAGAGTGCACTACAACACATTGCTCGATGCACCTCGAATAGTCGAGGCACACCGATAGCATACAACATCTTGGAGTCACTTTCCACATTAGCCACTAAAAATTATACAATAGTATTGCAATGGATACCATCACACATAGGCTTGGCAGGAAATGAAGAGGCAGACTATCTCGCTAGACAAGCCTTGTCTGATGGTATCCCTTTGGTCTGTTTGCCGTATTATACCGACGTTTTTTATATGATTAAGGTTAAATGTAGAAACATGTGGAACGAATATTTTGATGAGCGCTCTCTAGTAAAAGGCATATGGTACAAAACAATCCAAAATAATTTGTCGCGTTCCCCTTGGTTTATTAATTCAGATTTGTCTAGGCACACCATAGTAACTGCTATGAGGCTGCGTTCCGGACATATCCCACTGAATAGTTTTGCGTACCTAATGGGCAAAGTTACTTCCAAAAACTGTACTGAATGCGATGTTATTGAAGATGTTTTTCATATTTTAGTGGAATGTGTTCGGAACGAAGTTGAGAGGTTATCTTTTAGGCTTGCTTACGGCATTAGCTTACACGACACCGGTGTTTGTAATAGCATTCTTGCTCTTCCGCTATCAGAGGAAGCGAGATTCGTATATAAAATGGTGGATTGTGCCTTTAAACGTAGATAAGATGTAAATATTTAAGATGTCTGTAACTATGGGGATGACATGATCATGCGTGATCAAATCCTCTTTTTCAATAAAGATTAAAAAAAAAAAAAAAAAAAAAAAAACACAAACATTATCCCTACACACACAACACACAGTTCGCGAATTCCTCTAGTGAATGTGTGTCGGTTCTCAATGGGCGTTCAATAAAGGCTGCTGCGGTGCGCGCGCGCCGATTTAGTGACAGATATACGAGAGCGACGGCGCCGGCGCATGCGTGCGTGGCATGAATTAGGGGGAGGATATATTGACGGGTAAAGAAAGAACATTGTGATTAACAGTGCTACTTTCACTCAGTTATGCGAAAGTAGCTAAAAGTTTACAAGAAAGGGATGAAAAGAAACAATAAGATGCACAAAGATTCTGATGAGGGTAGAATTTTTTAGCAAATAAAGGGGGGTACACTAAGATTAAGACTGACTCACATGGGAACATACAAGTAGATACTGCGCTTACGCTGCATAACAACAATAATATTAAGATACATCAGAGAACAGGGCAAAAATGCACAGAGATAGTTACTACATACATTACATTCCTAAACTTCTCGTCGCCAAGTAACAATTTTAGCGGGCGCCAGTGTGCACACATCCTTGCTTATTAGAAGTTATGACTTACAGCCACTTATGAACTTTGTATGCGACACAATGCAAGCTACAGTATGAGAATAATTTTATGCGTCGTAAACTAACGGAAGGCTGGTATTTTGATGTTGAAGCTTATGATTTTGTAAGAGAGTACACTATTACATGGAACTTACACATAACTGGCGAATTGTGGGTGCACTACTAGGTACATGTCTGCCTAACTCTTTAAGGATGACAGCCGTGATGTTATGTATGTTATACAACTTAATTTGTCATAATGCGGGAAAAATATTTTTTTTCATATAAGGTGGAGGGACATCGAAGCACAAACGGTGAACTTAATATAACATTACACCCGCGATCCCCGAAGGGTTATGCAGACGTGTAGCTAATAGTTCACCCACATTTCGCCAGTCACATGTAAGTAATAGGGGACGAACCTATTGCCATCATGCATAAATACAGTTTCCGTGGCTGCCACTTAGAAATTTCTTATGGAAAACCCATTATGGATTTTCCCGACCTGGGAATCGAACCCAGGACGTCATGCACAGCAGTCGCGGTTACGACCACTAGACTCGGTGAACAAGATGTTATGAGTCTCGAAAGTATTTCTTTGTGAAACAATTTTACTGTCGTTATTGAATGTAAATGTATTTCCTATCAAATACTAATGTAATATTTCTCGTATTTACAGGTAAGCTCACTTTGATTAAGAAATAACGATAAACACGTAAGTACCGTAGTTTAGACCGGTAATCACTTTTACGATGAACGGCAAATCGTCGGTAAATAATAAAACGTTTTCCGTTGCGCGATCAGTTAGTTTGATTTATACTTTATTGCCTTGCGGGCATGCAATGAACTGTACATTGATAGTGTTCATTCATACACTTTATAAGGTCTAAGGTACTTAAGTATACTTAGACACTGTTTTGATGTTATAGGGAGTACTTGTATCGATTTAACAACTTTATGCCTTTTAAGGGGATCGTCGTTGATAATAGAGAATTTCGTATAGTCGACCACACGCTTATGATCACACATTGAGCTTCAGCAGGCCTTGCGTAGTACGCAGTTTCAAAATAACTACAGACAAGCTTATAATAGTTCTGTGACCACTGATGTGCGACCTGCTGTACCTAGGTTCACAGCCAATTGATGCAAGGACTTCAAGATATTTTGTTTGCCACTTGATAAATATTTGAAGTTAAAAACTACGAGCAAAAAGGCGCAAGCGTTACAAGCGTTTAATTCTATGCAACGACTTCACGCAATCCTTCTACATATTTACCCTTCGGACCATCTCTAAAATATTACAAACCTAACCTGAAAACTACACCCAATCATTACCCAACCACCTGAAACTCTGCCCACCCAATAATCAAAGTGGCGTGAACTATCAGCCATCAACATGGCCGTCTAAGCTGGCCATCAGTTACCGCGCCTAATAACGTTTTGCATTAATATGTTAATGGCCGCACAGTGTGCCGTCAGCGCCATCGGTTGGACATCGGCCAACGTTCAAATTGCACATTTTTGTGCGAGTATGAATTGATAGCGTTTGAGATTACAATGAATATGAGATTTTGTGGGTAGTGTGATTCTAGCAACGTCACTAGGTTTTTTTTCGCAGTTGAGGTTGTGTTTTAATAACTAATTTTGCTCTACCCTGTAAAGAACATAAAATAATGAAAATCCTTTTTTTTTCTTCATTGGTCTAGCTGATCTGACACATGAAATCTTTCATATTAGGTAAGCGGATATCATTTCAGAAACCAAACCCATTAAAGTACGAAAGTATTTTCAAATAAGGTCATTAAAACTCCAACACAATACAAAAGGATGCATCTGAATATTTCAAAGAAATGTGATTGATACGAGTGAAATGAGTCTTCTGAGAATTATTAAGTGTAAATGTTTTTGAAGAGAAATAAAAGAAATGCTGATAGGTAAATATTTACATTTCTCGCGAGGTTATTAGAAGATTGCTTGTATTGTATTGTATGGGTTAAGATTGAACACACATCTTATATAGATAACACATAACATAACATCACGCCTGTTATCCCCGAAGGTTTATCAGAGGTGTACCTATTAGTACACCTACAATCCACATCATATCTTATTCATCATCATCTGCCTAGCCTTTTCCCAACTATATTGGGTTCGGCTTCCAGTCTAACCGGATGCAGCTGATTACCAGTATTTTACATGGAGCGACTAGGCAGTCGCTAGGCATCTGACCTCCACAACCCAGTTAGTACTGGGTAATACGATAGCCCCTGGTAAGACTGGTTGTCAGACTTTTTGGGCCACTGACTGCTTAACGACTGTCAAAGATCTACAAATGACAGCCGGGACCAACGGCTTAACGTGCTTTCCGAGGCACGGAGGAAACTCGGTATGTTATGGGCGGTCACCCATCCATAGACCAACCTAGGCAAGCAAGGCTTAACCTAAAGATCGACCCGAGCAGCATTTCATAGGAATGAAAATAAGCCATTTTAAAAACTCATTATTCTTCAAGCACATTGTAGGGGCATCTATGTCCAACCGACAATTTTTAAACGCTACGAGGTCTATAATCGTGCACTAATCCTTGGTAAAAGTTTGCGTGACAATGTCCTTTACACCCTTGTATTTTCGTCCAGCAGCGTTAACAGCCAGCCCACTGTGTGCCATCAGGCGGTCCTAATTACTAGTGGCATCGTATGTGGCACTCCGAACACGACCGATGACACGAGCACAAAGTTATTTGATCAACATGCTATAAATTACGGATCTAACGCTAATTATCTTAACGGATCGCTGCAAAATTGAATACTAGTGGTATTAGGTAGTGGATCATCATGTAGCCACTGTCGTGATTAAAAGTGTAGATAGTGCGTTTTGATCCCCTTCAATTAGAAAGAGGAACGAAAAAATAATAATTTGTCCTAGTCCCATTTCAGCTTAGCGGCATATCCTAAGTTCTAACATATTGTTTTTTGAGATTTTGGGTATTTTATGTACCATACAGAACTTACCCCGTAATTAAATGGAACCCTGGATAATAACAGCTTTATTTGGTCACTCAAAAGTAACAGGGAAAATGCTAATGTCCTTCCTCCTATCACTCGTACCAAATCAAATTTTATCGCAACAATAACAAAAAAATCCTAACGTAATTTCGTCCACTCCCTCCTTGTTTGTGCCTCAGTGCGATGTCATCAGACTACACATTACCCGCGGCGGCTCTCAAGGGCCGGCCGTTGCCATGGCAACCGGTACGTTATTAACATCCCCAGGCAACGCCGGGTAATTTTATACTGATTAATTTGCTAAATTGTCGTGATGAAAATGATCGTTTTAGGTAGGCTGAATTTTTTTGAAGGTCAAGTGGTTGTTGATTTGACGAACTTGAAATTTGAGATCCCAAATTATGTAATCAAATTGCAATCAATCTCAATAAGGAAAATCTAGGCTGACTGTGACTTTGATTTAAATAAAATCGTAGCCGGGAGGGATCCTCCGCTTTTATAATTCATTCTCAAACGGAAATATATACCTAAACGCCTATTTGTGATTGAGGCATGGCGCGTTAGTTTCGAATATGAGCCGTATTCGAAACTAACGCAGCCATTTTATTGTTTCAATGCATTTCTCAAAATAATGTCACGAATATTAGCCAACAGCGACACCTTGTTAAAGTCGTTGAAGCAACAAAAGATTCCTGTATCACTGCATCTATTTATGCTGTCATGACCTTTGAAAGTATTCTACCATAAGTGTCATACTAAATCAGGGCACAGATATCTAAAGTATTCCGTCTACATTTTTCCGTCACTGATCGTCTTATCTTTACAACCGTCGTCGTCTCACTGTGCGGGGTGCATGTTTCCTCATTATTTTTAACTTAATTGCTCCAAACTGATTCGTCACACACTATTTAGTGAACAATAGTGTCATAAAGTGTAAGTCGTAACGCCGGATGACACCTATTTAATGGTACTTTGGTGTGATTGTCCAATGTTAGACGTTATTACCCCGACTGCAGTAGTCTTTGGAGAGTACTGTTTGGCCAGGAAACGCTAAGATTAAGGTGTCAGGGTTACAAGCGTGAGAATTTCAATGCCAGTTCGAATCCCACCCTTTCTTATCCACCCACAATCCATATCTCAGTATTTACATGAACAGTTAACCCACTCCTTGCATATAGATAGCTACACTTAGTCTGAGACTGTTGATAATGTAATGCCACCCACTCTGCTATCCACCAGATTAATTTTTGAACCTTTTCGTTAAAAAAACTTGTAACACTCGGCCACAATTAAGTACAAACTTTGATCTTGATGGAGCTTCACCGGCTTATATTTCACTTGGGGTATATAATGTGTTTTTCGTACCTACAATTTTAACACTTGACGTGACGTAACATTGGACATGTGCACACGTCAGCGCCTACAGTACGATCGATGTGAGACCCAAACGCGCGACCGGAACGCAGTAGTTAACGTCAAATAAAGTCGCGATTGCAACACGGCTCCTATTTCCATATCCGTTGCATTAATATGTTTGTTGCACAGACAAATAAACACCGTTTATGTGTCTATTAAAACATGCTGAAATGGTCTCAGAGAATACTCTAAATCGGAATTTTAAAAATCTATTGGTTTCCTTGATCACAACACAATTAATACCACAACATGTGGACTGACTGACCTGTCTTACCTACTCATAATAATTTATCCATCGATGTACTGACTAACTTGGTCAAAAGGACTCATCTTGTTCAATCCATAACAGTTAATAGTTCTTCCAATATCAAACACGGTAGGAGCCTATTAAACAAAAGATGAACGAACATTCCAGTCAGCCTTCACTATCACTATCTGGGGGGTTACTATGACGTCTTAAAGCAGGAGTTACTCCAGTGTGGGGAAGAGACAGAGCTATACAGGTCATCTAGTGCCATCTCTTTGTTCTCAGTACTTACAGCACAGTATCTTTCCTCCCACCTCATCTATTGAACACTCACATCACACCTTTGACTTAACTCGATCTAACCTTAACTACTACATCCCCTTCGTAATTACTATTAGTATCACACAGTGCTCCATGCCCCATGGCAGCTACTCGACTAACTATTATGCTATTAGTATCACTCGTGTATGCTACTGGCTAGCATTCAATCAGAGCTCGCGCGCTGATAATTATTTGCTGAAGCTAGTACGTGTGCCAGTGGCTACGTTGTATTTCGGGTGTAGACGGGGTTAGTGGCTAGGATAGTTACTTGAGAAAAATGAAGTTTTAAATTTTATAATTCATCTCATATTTTCCCTTTTTTTAATTTGTCCGAAAATAATTAAAATGGATAGGAACAAATTCTTATTACCTGTAGTATTTCTACGCAAATACTTAGCCTTAGACTATTTTATTTGCAAACAGAAAATAGTCAGTATAATTTAACATCAGTTACAATTTTCGTGAAAACTTACGATACCTCTAAGCCACTTAATACTAAATGCGAAGGCACACGTGAAGTTTTAATAGTTTTAGGCCTCATAAAGAACGAAATTTATGTAAGAATACAAGGCGTCCCTTTAAAATAACGAGGCCCTTGTTAGCAAACTAAACGATAAAACCTTCGACAAACAAACTACAGTAACTATCCTCCAGCTACTGTTGTCCAGCTACTCTCCCGTCTGCCCCCGCACTATCGCCGCCACAATTAATTACTACGAGCACACACCTCTAATTAAAACTGATCGCCAATATAATTAATACATTAATTGAATCGAGATGATATTCGCGCCATTTTCACTTAATTCTGTGCCAACTCTTAATTATTCAGCTGGTTAATTATTGATTATGGACGATAAAGGTGAATTTGTTATGCAGATTGATCACTGAACTGATTGGCTTGCACCCACTTACCCACCGATGATTGGAGGGATTTCCTCAAGATAGACTGTGATCCAAGATACAAAGATTCTACTTTTCCTTTAGCCTTTTCTTGTTAAAAGAATTAGCAAAACAATATTAAATATAGATAGATTATAGAAGATAGATTCATAAAAGGGCTAAGGCCAAGATGAAACTTAGACATTCTCGCGTCTGTATCTTGGACTTGTAGTTTGGCAGTTCAGCGATAATGACAGGAATAAATCACGCTAAGACAAGTTCTTGGTAAGTAACATTTAAATATGCCATTCATAGTAGTCTAATCTTATAATAAATTTTACCCACTTATTAGCTTTAATCATAATTATCAGTCTCCTTATCCGAAATTACTTGTGGTCGGCGCAGCATGTCTTCTTCTTCCATTCATCTCTTTTACTCGTCGTCTCATCAGACACCTCCTTTCTTGCCATATCATCCTTTACACAGTCCATCCATTAACTTTAATAAAAGGAAGAAAAAATATCCACTGACACAGACCCATGTTTACAAAAACAAAACAACGTTCGACCTAGCCAGTGTTATTCCGCTGCATCCGCTAAAACTGGAAGCCGACCTCTACGTAGTTGGGAAAAGGTTAGGCTGCCCTCCACAAACTGATGGGGAGAATACAGTATATCATACTAAGATACAAGAAATTAATTCAGGAATGCTATGGGAATCCAATAAACTTGATTTTTTTTATTTCCTCCTAAGCAATGTATCGTTACAGCGGCAAAACGCACGTAGTGAACGACAAGCGCGACGACGAGTTCGATGAACTATGTAGTTAGGCAGGAAGTGAACAACTGATTTCAACATCCATTGTTGGATTTTTTATTTTAGCCGTATTATTTACATAAATGGAGTGCTGCGTACAAGGAATGTAATTTTAATGTAATTTTACATTGACATAAGGGAATAGTAATTGAAAAAAAAAATCCGGTGAAAAATTCCGGTGGGATATGAATGATATGATTCAAAATAAGGAGCTGAATGCACCCTGTCAGTTTTTGGAGGGCTGTCCCTTACACCCTGTATATGCAGCCTATCACTACCTTTCCAAATTGCTAGTCAAAGGTTGCCATAGATGAGGGAACTTCTACATAGAACATGCTTTATACTACCCAGCTAATTAATTTATTAAGACACACCTTTACAAGCATATTTCCTTTAGAACTTATCTCGTACAATGTTTTACATTACCCTCTATTCATCGAGTCCGAACTCTGGCGCTCTCTGCCGTTATTTATTTAGTCCGCTCTAAGTGCCACTCAAAACACTGTCTTAATTAACCGAAACTGAGAGATGCTGCAATGGTTCGGGTGCGGATGCGGGCATAAGCGATAGCGGTTTAGTGGCACGCTAATTACAAAGGGACATAACATCACGCCTGTAATCCCCCAAGGGTTAGGCAGAGGCGTACCTAATAGTACACCCACATTTCGCCAGTTATTTTTAAGTCCCATGTAATAGGGGGCGAGCCTATTGCCATCAACTGGGCATAAATCCAGACTCCATGGCTGATACTGAGAAATTCCTGATGGAAAAACGCAATAACACTGCCCGACCTGGGAATCGAACCCAGGACCCCGTGCTCAGCAGTCACACTGGTGGTCACTGGTTGGTCTGGTACCAACCAGGCAGTCAGAATTACAAAGGGATTTATTCCTAAACGCTGGTTAAAGTCTAGAGACGTTTAAACGTTAAAGATGTATTGTCAAACAGTTGTTAATTAGTTAACTGTAAGCAGCTTTTGTGAATAAACCCCTTTAAAAAAACTTCCTGCTCCGAAGAAATTGTAATTAACTGTTTAACATTGAAACTGATTCAGCTTTAATTAAAAACCGTAGCATTTACTGTGACAAAGGAATGCGTTTCGTAGAAGTAGGTCAAAAAGAATTAATATGATAGTTTATAAATTCTCTTTAAAAAAAATGGCTAGATGTTGTTTTTCTAAAGACCAAACAACTCACACAAGGAAGACATTTGGCAAGATGATATTATTAATTATGGTAGAAATATGTAAGAGAGTAGTAGTAGTTAAATTATTCAGAAATAAACACTCCGGAGAATTATAATTATAACTCGCTACCGCCTCCACCTCTCAGTGTGTCCGTCCCTCACTCAGGTTTGCATTTCGCCCGCTGTTCATAAATTCGTAATTAAATACTGAACTACCGGCTTCTCTCGTTACTGTGGAATATATTTAATTTTTCTCCCTCAACCGTAGTCGCATCTCATCCATACACTTTATTAAACTATGTTAAGTTGAAGGCTTGATGCGTTGTTTGGTAACTAATGAAATAAATTGTACGTTTTTTTCTTATGATGTGAAAAATAAATGGCACGAGTAAATCTAAATGAGGCTTGGTTTTCTGCGAATTGGAAAAAGACTTTATTCTTCGGATCTGCTTCGGAAAAATCATGTTACCTGCATATCTTTCCCTGAAGTTTTAGGCAGACGTGCACTTAAACTTATAAATAACCGAGAAAATATGGGTTTACTTAGGTACAGTTCTGCCATTATGTTAACCAGTTCATAATAATATACCAACCGCTACTGTTGTTCCTTTGCAGCTTCGTCAACGTTGGCCTGTGACCCATTCCCGCTCTCTGCCCAAATCATAATCCCAGTCCCAACTAAGTTGGGGTCGGGGCACAATGTCTTCTTCCATATCGTCGTAAGCTCGTCTTTTTCCATATTTCCGTAGTACCAGCTTTAACTAGAAAACCGAACGTTACGATTCGTTTTCGGATATAGGAACTGGGCTACAGACATCCAAATATCAAAGCAACGTATCCGCTTTCTGTGCGGTCGCCGGTTCTATTCCGGAGTCCAGATTGCTTGGTACTTGTATGACCCATTTCTTTTTAATATAGTTAGCTGTTTGTGTTCCTTGCATGTATTGACAGCCATGGCATATGGTATGGCTATAGTAAATAAAAACGTTAAATTTAAATAGGTACATAAATACGTTTTGCACGCATAATAACTCGTTGTTTTTCTAATTTGATGTGACAGAAATCAGTTTTGACACTGATAAATGACTATCACAATATTTATTCAAAGAAATAGTAATATCGCATTGATTCATCAAAAAATCATCAAAAACTTAGAATTACCCAACACCCCAACAGCGTAAGCGCGTAACACGCGTTCAATAACAACTCCAATATTTTTCCAAATGTTTGAAAAGTTCGTCGCAATGAATTTCGTTGACTTGTCAAAATGCAATGCAATTGCTAGAGTTTAACCATTATTTGCAATTGCTAGGGTATTACTCATTTTAACCCCTGATTTAGCCATTATTTCCAAAAATCTCACTATACTCACTCCATCCACTGCGATGTCACTGTGATGACTGACTAATTGAGGTCGCAGCGCAAACAGACATACAAAGACTTCATTCTTATAGCACCCGTCCTTCTCATCGCAAATTAACTCGTATTGACTGACTGCATTACACAAATAGATTTACAGTTGACACATGAAACGTAACCCCGCCGTAATTAACAGTAAATTAAACAGTTACTCTAGTTACTTAACAATGAAGTAATGATATAATTGATAGGGGCTGGTTGTGCCGTCGACTGCGGAGGATCAATGGGCAGCCAGCCAATCATTATTAAGTAATTGATTAATTATACATCGTCAACCTGATGTAACATTTCCATCCATGCAGTTGCATGACTGACAGCACCGTAATTTTTTTTTAAATCCTTTTACTTATCAAAACCAAAGTATTTCCATGACCGGAATTTCAAGCATTCTGGCCTTTAGACGCTCCAAACAAA
Organism: Noctua comes; assembly: GCA_963082995.1. Classification (NCBI taxonomy): domain Eukaryota; kingdom Metazoa; phylum Arthropoda; class Insecta; order Lepidoptera; family Noctuidae; genus Noctua; species Noctua comes. Next base: position 803,968 of record OY720288.1, read on the forward strand.
AATATTCATATTAATTTATTTTGCAATCCATATTGTAAAAAAGATGTTACAATATACCTATGGTCTGACTGACTCACCAAGCCCTTGCCAAACCACTCGACTGAAATCCTTGATCTTGAAAAACTGAAATTGATCACAAAGGTTTCCTTTATGATTAAGAAAAAGTTTTTCGACATTCCCATCGACGAAGTTACTGGCACAATGCTAGTGTTTTATAGAATTGGTTCCCGATTAAGTAAAGAATTAGATAAAGACTTTGTAACTGGTGCAACACCACAAAATACCCTCATTATTACACTTTAAGTGCAGCTTATCACCGAAGACACACAGGACTATGATAACTCCTATCAAGTCATACACAGACAGTTCACTTTCCTTGTTTAAACAGTGTGTTGACTAAAGTAATCTGTTAATTGCTATCAATGTTGGTTGATCAAGTGTTTAATATTAGAGTTGAAGCATTTAGTTACATTGAAATGGTCACATGAGGAGAGATATTTGAACTAGTGTAAGGGTCCATATAGTGGCTATTTTGGCCGTCAGCTAACTGGACATGACCCCGTCCTATCTCCATTTCAGATACGTCAGTAAAATGTGTTGCCAATAGCCACCCTGCTGTTAAGTTGTACCTAACCTTTGTCTATTACGACTACAATGCACCTGTGTCTTTTGATTGCACCTGTCGATCAAATAGCAACTTTAATGGTACACTATACTATAAGACCATAGCGAAAGTTTCTTTGTTATGGGACAGGATAAATTTCAAAAGTTACAAAGCTACTTTGAATAGATAAATCTACAGTATTCCTTCAGAAGAACTTGATCGTAGCTAGCTCTATTACTACTAATCTTACAGTTAAATACACAAATGTACTTGAGACTATTATTATAAAGGGCATTAGTATAAATAGCCACATGTACGCGGAAAAGGAATATCTTCCGCCTGACCGAATCGAGAATCTGATCCTAAAGCGCCATTCTAAGAACCAACCACAAGTTTCAACTCGGAGCCAAAAACAACTTCGGAACCAACTGAGTTGGTTTCATAAAACGAGTAGCTTAATTTAATTTTAGTGTTTTCTGCAACAAACTATTTGGAGTCGTTCGTAATCATGAAGACTTGGAGCTGACTATTAAGTTGAATGTCTTGGAATACATAGTTTTCTGGAGAAACTTAGCTGAAATTCTATTTGCGTCCATTTATGTCAGAGTTCAGGAATATAATATTCTTTTATGATCGCTTGTAAATGTGAGAGATGTATTTTATAGCTTACAACGGTTTTATATTAGCGTCTTCTACTAACAAGTATACCGTTACTACCATAACTATACCTGTACCTGCTATAACTGTTTCAATGGCTCTTTATCCCAGTTTATTTGTTTTTGGCGCCCCACGTCTTTTTCTTCCGTATCTTCATAGACCATCAGTCGTTAGGCAGTCAGTGGCCCAGAAAGTCTGACAACCAGTCTTACCAATGGGTATCGTATTATCGAGTACTAACTGGGTTGTGGAGGTTAGATAGGCAGTCGCTCCATGTAAAATACTGGTATTCAGCTGCATCCGGTTAGACTGGAAGCCAACATCAACATAGTTGGGAAAAGGCTAGGCAGATGATGATGATGACCTTCGTCGACCATCATCTCAGTATTAACTTCGTTTTCTAGCCATGTACACCTACACGTGTACATCTTTGGTCCTCCACTGTTCTTATAACTAACCATACCTACTCAGACGTTGAGACAGAAGAATATTATGTAAACCATATGTAGGTACTACAGGTATAGATGTTGGAATTTTACATAGAGACACAATGGGTGGTTTGTTTTTGCTAAAAGCGAACTTTTAAAGAGTATCTTTGTCTAGATTAAAGGGATATGGAGATACTATTACTGTATAAAACTTTCCCAGTCACGCTTGACTTTTTGTAATTAGAACACATTCAATAACTTTTTCAGTGCATGAAAAGTTCTTTGATGAACAATAAATGAATTGCGCAAGTTCGGTCAGTGACCCGAGGTGTGGGCAGGATGTTGCTAAATAGCTCACAATGCCTCCCGCGGGTAATGTGTTCGGTTCCGGGTTGGTGATGAAAGTTATAAGCGTACAGTAGCTTGAGTACCGTCTTGATTGCGTTTCAGTACTTTATTCTGATTCTGCGGAAAGACTTGTCAATAGCTGATACTTTCGTTATGAAGTTTTAGGCCGAAATCTATAAACGTTATACAGATTGTGCTCTGATGTACATGTTCTTGTCTTTATCTTGCGCTTGAAGTTTGACAATGACAGGGAAAGTGACAAGACGCTAAGCCCAAATATTTTCTGAGTAACGTATATCTTGGCTTTGGAAGCAGTTCACATCTACTATTGACCTAACCATAACATATTTCTATAAGTAGCTGGCGACAAGGACAAAGACATGAATGTAATGTTGATTCATCCCAAGTAGGTACTGCTGCTCGATAATGGTTGAAGTCGAAGTAAACCTTATATTAAATAGTTGACATTTTTGGAAACATTATGTATAAACATGTATGTCGAACGCAGGATAGTTTTACTCATTTACCTATGCTAAAAATCTCCGGCCTATGATCCTGAATCACTTGCTATCAAATTCCTGACCAGTTCCTTTCCACATGTTTTAGAGATTCTTTGGTTTAACCACAAAATAAAAAGACCGTATAAAAAAAACCTTTGCGGTTTTAACCAAGCGAATACTCTGACCTCCGCATTCCTTGGCAATCCTGATTTTATCGGAAGACGTTGCTTTCCATTTCACAAAACCTTGATTCTAATTTTGTCTACCTAAATATTTATCGGTCAATGTGGTGACACTTGGGGGAGGGCTATGTCCAGTAGTAGACGTAATTCGGCTGAAATGATGATGATGATGAATATTCATTGAATTCTCACATTTTATCTACTTAAAAAAATATTATTATAGTTCTACTCCGGTAACCTCTAACGCAACAAGCCACTGAAATAAAAAGACTTTTTTAGGATACTATAGGAAGGTTAGGGTATTAGAAGAAATGGCATAAATAAACTATCATTCATGTTTCTCAGTGAGGCCATAATATAGTAAAATTACACAAAATCAACCAAAATTGCTCCCAGATCATAAACTTCAAAAGCTTGTAAGACTCCTTGAAAGCTTTCACAACAAAATAAATTGCACGCTCATTATCCCTCCAATCAGAACGCGGTAGCTTTGCCGCAGGACCTAGCATAATAATAAATATGTAAATTGTACGCTGGCTTGCGCACACGCACGCCAGTGTCATGGCGCCGGCTTGCAAGGCGCACGCGCGCGCTGCGCCGTAAACCGTTCGATATTCAAAAAAGTTTTTTTTCTCTTTATGCAATTTTTTTTCTGCAGTTTTTTTTTGCTGGTTTTGTTTATATTTCTTATGACAGTGAGTGGTGTTGTGTTTATTTTCTAATAGGATTAACACCGTGTTTTGTTTTCTTGTGATGGGTTTCAAGTAACATGTCATACTCGTGTTTCTGAACTAAGTGCATTCGACGGTTTCGCTTGAATTGGTTTTGAGTTCGTAATTAATGCCCTTATACAAGGAACCTTCACCTAATAAGTGAGGATTGGGTGTTCGTGGTTGAGTTCAGCTCAGCAATTTTGAAGCTGTTTGCAAACAAATAAATGTGTTTAGATAAATAAAGTTGCTCGATTTGCATTATTTTAAAATAACTGGGGCGACAAAGTAAAACACTGCATTGCATTAACGTTAGTCACAGTAATAGTTTTGTTTACTTTTAATAAGATTGCCCAGCTGACACACTATTTGAATTGCAAATTCATAAAATATTGGACTTTATCAATAAAATCAGGTATTTTTGCAACTTGCAGTGGACTGCTCTGTTAACATTCCTTATAAAAGAAATTGTAAAAAATACCCAAACCTTTTTCGCACTGTTATCAATAAAATCCAACAGAGTCTTAATTCTTCTCAGTATCCCCTCCAATTTTGAGTAGTAACTCCCCAGATACTCCCCCCTACTCCCTCCCTGTCGCTGTCTCCTAACCGCGATTGCATTGAGTCTTCCTTGGAAAAGATGGGATATCTTAAGGATAACCAACAAAAACAGCTTCTATCCCTAAATCCCAACCATCTTAGAACCAGTATAGGACATTACTTACAGGACTTCAAAAGCTATAAGGTTTAAAATTTCTAAATCCTGAGCCAAACTATATCTCTATCAAAGAACTCTAGTGCTAGTGCAAACTCATCCTTAGCATAATCTTTATTCGTGTTTGTCAAAAACGATCTACATTTCTCTCATATCTACATATCAGATTGATATTCAGGGTTCTCTGTAACGGGACTGGTTTCCCTGGCCGGTTGGATGGTGACGTCATCTGCTACCCATACAGACATACATATAGCGTTATGTATAGCTGTATATTTATGCAACCTTATGCAAGGAGAGCATGTTATATTTCTTGGGCCGCGTTTGATATGGTTGTGGAGCTGTTAACTTTAGGGTTATTTCGTTAAAGATGAGTGTGGTCGTAAGTTGTTAAGGGAGGTAATCAAAATCAGGATGAATTCTTTCGTATGACTAAATAGCTTTCCTCCTACTTGTGCTAATGTACCAAGGCCACCGTAGTCTATCAATTCCTCTTTGGGAAGACCCTTTTCTTCGACCTGTACGGATTATTAAATGAAATGGACAATATTAAAAGGAAGGATTAGCTAGCTAGCTATGTTAACTAATTAGGCACTGATTTCATAAGATTAAGCAAACCATTAATTTCTGTAAATACTTCAAATGTCTACATTACCATTTATCCAACTAAGATATTAAATATTGACTGTATAATTTGTACTTCTTTAAGCAACACCTTTGAACCCTCCGTAACTCTATCATAAACTTAAATAGAAACAAGCACAACTCATAGACTGACTATCTATTACTACACCCATTTCTGGATAGACATACGATAAACCAATCATAGATAGTGCATGTACAATATTATTAATATTATCAGGTACGAAACGTGCTTACTATTAGTCTCGTTATTATTTTCAATGAATATCTATCTGGCACACGCAAGTCTTGAAATTGCTGTACTTTTTTTGCAAGTAATGGAAGTAATGAGTTCGCAATTTACGCGTGTGGCTGTAACGACCAGATAGAATAAGGTAGATTAATATTGAAGTGAGTTAGAATCGTACGGATTGGTATTCCGTGTTATAAACTGAGACTATAGCCGTCCACTGCTGGACATAGCATCTCCACAAGCTGCACCATAACTTCCTACAGGTTTTCTGCCTTCCGCATTCAGTCTGTCATAACCATGTTCTTCCTTGTAAAAGAACCAGGTAATTTATCGATCCCATCAATACTAGATGATTTTTAGAAACAGTAGACCCAAGAAGATTAACTTAACACTGTACCCCTAATATTGGGACTTCGTTGCTCTCTACCAAATATCTGTTGGAGATAACACAAGGATCCAAGGACCGTTGCACGTAATCTTCAAACTGAACGTGTTATAAAAAAATCATGTTCAGTTAGTGTTGTCCGGCTAGAGAACAAACACCTCCCATTCCCCTTTATCCATGAAACCACATTTGCATCTACCAAAAATTGACCATCATCAAAAATACACGTGTCAGAAACGCCATATTCAAAGTAAGGAATGGCTAACTAACAGCCGCAGTCGTAGCAAGCGGTGAAAATACTCAGGTGCTGCTAATTATCTCGATTTGACACTATTGTATGGCCGGCAGCCTGCATTGTATTGAACTATCCATGATTTTAATACTTGCTCGGGGCCCTGCTTGCTATTAATGAGTTTTATTTACAAGATAATTACAGTAATATAACTGACGAAGTGTGGTAACCTGGTGGCCTAACCCTGGTGTCAGAGCTTTTATACCGCTCATTGGCCTCTGATTTGGCTTTACATGCCGTCAAGACTTATCTCTCAGGCATCTGGTTTCCTCACGATACTCTGTGTTGTTTTAATGTGGGTGTACTGTTGGTACACCTCTGCAGTTCCTTACGGGGATAACAGGTGTGATGTTTTTACAATACCAGACCACCAAGTTTCTAATCTGTCCATCGAAATTGGCAAAGTTTTTGCGGCCCTGAATATTTGAAATACATTCATACGAGCAAAATCTCGATGGACCCTGTTTTCCGGATTTTAATAAGTGATCGATATACTATTTTGCCGTTACTGCGGAAGTTTTAAGAGATATGATAATGATACGGGTAGTTTTATACTTAGTACTTGTAATCTAGCATCCAGGATCCTGTTTCGTCAAGGATCTATGGCGTAGGTCCGTTTTATTGTTTCAGTCAGCTCTGCCATATCCTTCGTCACAAAGGGATAGGGATGAGAGCTGGCTTTCCTCTGTGGTGGTCGCTAAAGATGTTATCCAATAAAATATTTCTGGAAAATCGAAATATCATACAGAAAACACGCACAAAACAAGTAAAAAAACATGTGATCATCTGTTTTTTACTAGCATAGTACACTGACCTATGAAAAATCACGATGTGGGCAAAAATGACGAAACAGCAAAACAATATGCTACCTGAGTCACGAGTTAGTTACTTCCGTTTATACATAATAGAACACTTTCATGCACACATTTTAAAATATAGCACTCGTGTAGTTTAGAACAATGGTGGAGATGGAGCGATTCTTTCACCCGTTTTCACTAACAGTTAAGTGAATCCTAAACGGATAGCTAAATATTATTGCAATTCTTCGCGTTATTATTATTTAAGTGACTAAGATTTTATGTTTTTATTTTTATTGTAATAGATATTTGCACACCTGTTATGGTAGGTTATGGCTTAAAGAGCTTCTGTTGTTTGTATCACCTCATGTACCTACCCATATTCATGCAAATAAATGATTTGATTTGATTTGAACAGACTGTTCATAGACAAATCAATCAGCTGTTTGGACAATCTGTATGGATAGTTGATTTTGTCTCTCGATCCGTCTCTACTGAGGAATTGAACTTTATTCTCAGCAACCAAGTTTGCAGAAACTAGACAAAAACAGCAAATTTTTAATTTCACCGAAACAAGAAAGAAGCCATAACGATCTAGAAAGCCATGAAAAATGAAAATAAAACTCCTAAAAGCCCACAAATTAATTTTATGGCCTTATTATTTTATGACAAGGATGTTTGACATTTAATTTAATCAGTGTTGCCTGCCCGCATACGAAATACGCTACTTTAGCGCCATCTATATTCAGGGCGCGTACAATCCAATACTGAATGCGATTTTCACTATTTTCGAGAGAAATTCACTTTCTGCGCCATTTATCCGGAATTCGTCCTGTTTAACAGACTCTGACCGAAAAAGTGTTATTTCGAGTTAAAATGGAGGTCGTTATTTTTTAGGGATCATTGAAGTGTGGAAGAAAGATTAGGGATTTCGGTTAAATGTATGCCTATTATTGCTTAGGCGTTTTGAATAAGAATAGCTTTTCTTAGGCCTGATTACACTAACACTAAGCACCACCTAAAAGTATGCCTAATTGTTGTAGTATTTTTTGTTTACAACGCTCGGTTCAGCGTAAAATCCAGCAGTGCGTTTTAGTAGGTATCACATTTAGGTATCGTAGTGTTAGTGAAAGCGGGCACTAGAGTAACTACATACACACATAAACTCACGCCTTTTTCCCAGGGGTTAGGTAGAAACCACAGAACGCCATCTGCTACGACTCGTCCACACAACTATAATTAAAATTCCAGTATTTAAAATAGTAACATGATAACTTGTTGCTCAAATACTAAGCCATTTAAAAAAAACCTATAATAAATTCATCTTCATCACCGATCATTTAAAGGAATCCCAATGTTACACGACCCTTAATTTTAACATTAACTCCCACAGAATATTCTTTACCAGATCACGAACGAAGCATAATAATGAATATTAATATTTAACATTCCACATTTAAAATTGTTGCCAGAGCAAAAATAATCCTAAAATTGCCACCCTCCACGCCCTTAATTGTACGGTATCTTTTTTTTACTGGCAAGAGATCGTCGACCTCAATAAAAAAGTCGTTAAGAGGCTCGCCTGTATCTTTTAAAAGCAGATTTTGTGAGGATAACTTGCATCTTGTATGAAAAGAATCACCTTTTGGTGTGCTAGAGGTGTTTCTGTATTCAGAATATAGGTTTTGATCGTTTTGGGAGCGACACCGGGAATTTTAGTGTTCTTCAGTTGAATGGGATGTCCTAAACTCATTTTTCGCATGTTTGTTAGTGTGTTACAACTCGTTTTGAATCCTTTAACTTTAAATGATATGAGTCAAAATGGTAATAAGTTCAGTTGGTTTTTTTTGCTCAGAGCATACCTCATTTCTAAAAGTTACGATAATTTCTGAAAAAAAATGTTCAGTAAACAAAACAGCCATCCTAGTTTCATTGCTGCTCTGGGAGAGGTTAGCTTCCCATAGGTCATCTTGGCGGTCCATTATCCATAGGACTGTAAAATATTTCGAAGAGAAGCGACTCAAAACAATTCAAGAAAACGCCAAATACGTAAAGAAAGACCAAAGCCTATACCTATTTTACTGTATGGTCTAGTCGTGACTGAATATTCAAAGCTAAATTCGATCTAGCAAGTCATATCCGGGCACACGACAGGAAATAATTTTAGTTTATTTAAGGGTCGCCGATATCGAAATCGATAAGGAGGACTATTTAAGACCTAAGACCACCTCCTAATAACGTAAAAGATCCGGATCAGAATCTGGATATTTTCTGATTTGTTGTGCAAAGATCATGGTTTCAATTGCTCTAACCATAGTCCCATATTTGTCGTCCAACAAGCACTCAGTCGATATCTATCTACTTCTTTCCATCCCACACAAGTTAGGGTTAACTGGGAGGAATGTAGTCTTTACAGCCGATGGGCTAACGACCTGCAGCTACTTGAGTTCAATTGTTGTCTTTTAAACTATCATTTGTCTGATACACCGCTTGAACTGTGTTTAAACTTAAGTCGAGCAATTTCTGCTTGATGGGTGGGCTGGTTGTGTTCTTTGGCCAATTTGATGTTTACGTTGTATGTGAAGATAGTATTGATTTGAACAGTTCTTGTTTTTTCGTTGCAGTAATTTTCAAATACGGTATCCGAATGTTCGCTTTAGAAAGCAAGCTGCTCATCAAAAATACTGGTATTCAGTATTCGATTCGACTGGAAGCTGGCCCCAACGACATGATTTTATTCTTAGCACACCATGAGAGGCTTCCCATTCTCAAGTGTATTCTCATCTACGAAGTGGCACTCCGACATAACTGTCGCAATATGTCGCAAAATATTCACCTCTGTCTTACACTTAGGGAAAATCAGGCTTGAAGTTATGTCGTTATGTGGCATACTTTCCACCCTGACAACACAACATGTTTCTTCAGTCCCACCACAACCCAAATTCTAATACATGACCAAAGCTCAAAGTGCCGAAATCCGGTCTTAGCCAAAGTTCTCACAAGAACTTAAAAAGTTCTATTAAGTTCCGCAAATCGTGGGCTAAGTTGGAACGGAAGGCGACCAGCCCCGATATTGTTTAGTCAAGTGCATGATCTGGAAATAGCAGGCCTACCTGGAAACGTGTCTAGAGACCATTCAGCGACATTCTAGCTAATTTCTCGACATTGTGTAGTTCGATTGTGTCGGTGGATATTCTCGGATCTGGTCTAAGAATGGGTTTCAAATTATGATAGGCGAAGCTGCTTAGTGTAAAATAGGAGCTGAGGATTTGTTATAAGTGTTATAACAGTTGTTTTGATATTAAATACAATAACTATCTTCTGCCCGCGATTTCGTAGAGAAAGATTTTTCGAGATCGGATGAGTAGTTTCGGAGATTACATTCCACACCCAAACATAAAAATGTATGTAAAAGTGCCCATAACGAAGCCGAAAGGCACTTGTTTTCCCCGTCATTGCGATATTTTTTTTGATGTAGACCATACCTGAGAACTTTCTAGTTACGGAGATATCGGGGGTCAAAGTTCCAACTTTTTTTTTAAATACAAGTTTTCAATGTTATAACTTTACGTTAAATACCTCCGCGACCCGTGACTATTCAATACATTCATCCGCACAATGTTTTGAGTGCGTTACATTGAGTCCTAACGTAAAACGTGATTTTTCACCCCAAAAATAAGTCGCTTCCCAGCAAAGATTTTTGCAAAGACTTACTTAGTTTGATGTACAGAATACTTGGTTAACGGCTTTGTAATGGTTCCGTTTACACCTTGTATTAGTGTAGATAAATCAAGCTGCTTGAAAATCAATACAATCATAGTTATGGCACGATGTTTTAATACTTTCTGTGTTAGGAATAAAACTAACTGGATTCATCTTGTAGGATAACAAATCCATTGTTCTTTATAAACTAGCTCCCAAGATCTAATAATATTTAACTATACAAATCATTCATGGGTCATTCAAAGGTGTTTTTCCTACATTAATACTATTGTTTTCTTGTTGTCTAAGGAAAGCGTTCTCCTATTAATAACGCAAATCTAGCTAACGACCCAAGAGCTAGACTGACCCGACACTATACCGAAGACATTCCGGATGTCAGCCTGTACGAGATTAGGATGGCTCTGAAACAGCTTAAAAACAACAAGGCACCGGGTGAGGACGGAATTACGGCCGAACTCCTAAAGGCAGGTGGAAAACCGGTACTTAAGACCCTTCAGAAGCTGTTTGATTCCGTCATACTCGAGGGGAAAACGCCGCAGGCATGGTGCAGGGGTGTGGTGGTACTCTTCTTCAAAAAGGGCGACAATGCCCGGCTGAAGAACTATAGGCCCATCTCACTTCTAAGCCATGTCTACAAGCTGTTTTCAAGAGTCATCACGAATCGTCTCGCGCGCAGGTTTGACGATTTTCAGCCTCCCGAACAAGCCGGATTCCGAAAAGGCTTTAGCACCGTAGACCACATACATACGCTGCGCCAGGTTATACAGAAGACCGAAGAGTATAACCTGCCTCTCTGCTTGGCGTTTGTGGACTACGAGAAAGCCTTCGATTCGATCGAGACTTGGGCTGTACTGCAGTCTCTCCAACGGTGCCAAATCGACTATCGGTACATCGAGGTGCTGAAGAGTTTGTACAAAAACGCCACCATGTCAGTCCGACTTCAGGACCAGACCTCGGAACCTATCCTTCTGCAGCGAGGTGTAAGACAGGGAGACGTCATATCTCCGAAACTGTTCACCGCTGCACTGGAGGATGTCTTCAAGGTTCTGGACTGGAGAGGGCTAGGCATCAACGTCAATGGCGAGTACATCTCTCACCTTCGGTTTGCCGACGATATAGTGGTCATGGCTGAGATCATGGAGGACCTCAGTACAATGCTCGATGACCTCAGTAGAGCTTCCGAAAGAGTGGGTCTTAAAATGAACATGGACAAAACCAAAGTCATGTTGAATGCCCATGTAACACCCACTCCTATCAAGATCGGAGACTCTACACTCGAAGTTGTAGAAGATTATGTCTACCTGGGACAAACGGTCCAGTTAGGTAGGTCTAACTTCGAGAAAGAGGTCAATCGTCGAATCCGACTCGGCTGGGCAGCGTTCGGGAAGTTGCGTGGTATCTTCTCGTCCAACTTACCGCAGTGTCTCAAGACGAAAGTCTATGACCAGTGTGTGTTGCCAGTGATTACATACGGGACCGAAACGTGGTCGCTCACAATGGGCCTCATCAGAAGGCTGAAAGTCACCCAAAGGGCAATGGAGAGGGCTATGCTCGGAGTTTCCTTGCGTGATCAAATCAGAAATGAGGAGATCCGCAAGAGAACCAGAGTTACCGACGTAGCCCGAAGAATAGCCAAACTTAAGTGGCAGTGGGCAGGGCACATTGCTCGCAGAACGGATGGCCGATGGGGCCGAAAAGTTCTGGAGTGGCGACCGCGAACCGGAAGACGCTGCGTTGGAAGGCCTCCCACTAGGTGGACCGATGACCTCGTGAAGGTTGCAGGGATCCGCTGGATGCGAGACGCACGGGACCGGTCAATGTGGCGACACTTGGGGGAGGCCTATGTCCAGCAGTGGACGTCTTTCGGCTGAAATGATGAATGATGATGATGATTAATAACTGAACATCTATTTCCTTTAATACTATAGAAAAATCGCTTTCTTTTCTAAGTGTATGACAAGTTACTTCTTCTATCTTCACAATGGGTTTTGATGAGAATTTCACCACAATTTAGAGGATTCATTATTCCGAAGGATTCTGTGTAATAATAAATTCGTAACTTACTGTTAGCCTGCATCATCCAACTGCTAGGCAAAACCAATGACCTTCGGTTGACATTAACGCAGGATCGACAGAATCTCGATAATTTTCAAGTCTTCTATGAATCATCCTTTGATTAAATTCTAACAGTATCTAGAATCTAAAAATCTAAAGAACCTAAAAATATCCGTCAAAGTATCATGATACGACCCTCCCACAGAGATAAGCACAAGAGATACTCAGAAACACGATAGGCAACGTATGACTCTTATCTGCTCCTTGCATAATGTTCTACCTCTTCTGTAATTTATCTCTGATTGGAGATCGCAGTGATAACCTTAGAGCTGGAAGAACGTAAGACCAATACTCATTAGGTCTAAGTTTGTTCAAGGATTTCAGTAGAGTTTTTAGCGAAAGCCAAACTCAACGTATGTAGGATTATTAGATTAGTAGGTAGGATTTTGATAAAATTATGTTTAAAGTAATCTGGTATAATAATGTCCATGAATCTTAACTTCCAATTTTTTGTAAACAAAGGTATACTCATTACTAGAGAGACTATGAGGAAGCAATGTCACAGAATAATTGTGTAAGGACATACATAACAGCAAAAGGGGCGAAATTTTCATGTTTGACATGTTACACTTTTACCGACGCTATTTTATTGCAAGTAGAACCCACTGTTCGTTTTGCCCCGACTAGTGATAGATACCTCAAAAGGTAAACAGATACAATTATATTACAGTTTAGATGCAGCAATTTATTAGGGGTTATAGTATGAAATTTCCGATTTGTACGGATGATTTCGTGAAAAGTGATATTACCATTAGTATGGAAATATTAACAAAAAAAAAATGATGTGTGATATGTACGATGCAATTGCAAACTATAGAATGAAAAAAGCTACGCTGCAGTGCGTATCTTAAACTCTCAAAAAACAGTCTATGACAAAAATATACCTACTTGAATTAATGAAACCGACGGCACTTTGAAACAGGTGTCTTGACACATTACCCTATGAGTTAATATGCAACTACTAGTACAGTTATTAAACTTCTTTTAGAGTTTAATAAATGTACTAGTAGTTGCATATTACGTAAATTAACAATAAAACAAATGAAAATGGTAATAGATTAAAATATAACTATGTATACGTCAAAGATACAAACAGAACAAAATGTGAGAAAAAAACGGCAATTTCATAGTTGAAGACGATCTTTGCTCTCTAATAAGCAAAAAATACCCGCAAAAACTACAGATCGGCTTTCGACTCCCTGTCAAGTGTAGGAACACAAGCCATAATTAAGTTGCTGGCTTATAACGTCAATACGTAACGAAGTTAACTGTCACTTGGACAAGTATTGGAAAACTGCCAAACGTTCATCACGCGTTGATTCGATAGAGGACTGAGGCAACCAATCGATTCCTGATTCAACAGCGGCTTTATCAATGATTTTAAATGCTTCAATTGCTTCTCGTTATATCGATTCATGTGAAGAATTTTCCTATTGTATAATGTCGGTTTGTTTATCAATAGCAGAAGGTGCCTATCTTGCTCATCATCTGCCTAGCCTTATTTCAGCTATGTTGGATTGGGCCTTCAGTCTAGCCAGTTCTGAACTTCCCGATTACTGGGTAACACGGTATCCCTGGAGTCACTGGTTGTGAGACTCTTTTCGGTTTATTACCTATTGAATGAAATCCTACCAAATTAACATCCAAAGCTCTATGATCATGGAGAAATTAAAGAATGCAGCTATGAAGGAAAGCATTATTGTTGAAAATACTTGAACCAATCAAATCCAAGCCGGTCTTTGCATTTGCAAATGCTCATCAACAAATCATTAAGCTAGCCCTCCATACACCCGCATACACGCGTAACAGCAAAAGAAAACACGGCACTTCGACCATAACTTTAGCCTAAACCTTTATATCGCTTAAATCACGCCCAACGTATTTATTGCCATGCAATGCTTTTACCAGATACTTCAAAGGATCTGGAGTTTACCTTCCAACATGTATTTTGTGTATATGTATACATATGTCGGCATTCCTTGAGTCTAAATCAGTACCGTCTCGAGTTGAAACGAGCTATGCAAAAAGGACAAGCGTGTCTTAGCTCACGGCTTAGTACCTACTCCGTCTGTGTATGTTTAAAATTGTTACCTTATGGAGTGACACTGCTAATTTGAAGAGATATGTCTTCAAGCCTTTTGAAATCACATACATTAATTTTGCCAATCTTCTTCTTCGTGTTGCTGACCAGACACTCTACTTCACCACTTCCACGGCGTCGTTATATGTAGGTTCCAACACAGAGTTCAGTTTACTGCATTATACATTGATTTGCCCTAAAAAATAATTACCTACCCTTGTAGTATTATCAATTATACTATCACATTCAGCCACTAGAATTGGATTTTTCACAGCTTTTTATTACTCATATTCAAAAGTTTCTAAATATCTCGACACTTATACCACACCGGTCCCAAAACTAAAACAAATTCGATTCCATCACCACTTTCTATAATCTCTTCCTCAAACATTATCATCAACAGGTGACATCCTAATCCAAATACTCATCACCATATCTTCAACAAATCCTCGAGGATTACCACATTCCTATTTAATCTAAGGATCAGTAGAAGCCAACTGAGGCCTAAGAATAGCCCCCAAGTGGATCCGGCGACGTCCCACTGAAGCATGACGAATTATGATATTTATGAACTGTCCTGAAGTCTGAAGTCCTTTAAGCACAGGATGGAGGCGAGACAGAATTAATTATTACTGTAAATGCTCTTTGATTTGATTGATGATGGTCTTATGTAGTTATTGCCAATTTTCGGAGGGCATTGCACTGCACTGCATGTCATACTAAAAGAGCAAATTTGACGCATTTGGTTTAAAAGCTGTCAAAATTCTTGTATCGAAATTTTTCGCATCTGGTTTTATAATTAACATAGGTCCTTGACCTGTGACCATTAATATGTATTAGATGACTAAGTCTCAATGCAATATTTCGTCTGGGGCCGAAACCATTAGAAGATGACATTGAATTTTAAATTGATTGGTCTAGAGCTTTTCTTATATTTAAGCAACATATTGACTACATTCATCAGGAAAACAAAACATCCACAATTTATTTGTATCAATTTAATTCACCAGAAAAAAAACCTGTTAGAAAATAACAAATTAAACCCACCAAAGAAACAGTGAGTGACCACAATGGACTACAAGTGACCATTTTAAACTATAAAACAAATATTTATTGATAGTGTAGTGTTTTCAATAAGTGTTGGTGAGATAAATAATGAAGATGCATTTGCAAACGGATCTGTCGTGTGAGATCCCTTACAAGGGATGCGAGGAGAAAGTACAGATCTCCCAGGAGGCGGAGATGCTGTACTATGAGCTCATCAGGGCACTGGAGGAAGAGGAAACGGTAAGGATAACGTAGATAAGGATAAACAAACTTTTAAAGAATTTTAAATTGACTGACACAATGTTTACTAATACAAATCAGATAGAAAGAAAGAAAAATGTTTATATTAGGCGTAGTTGAAAGGAACTCATTTAAACACATTAGTTGCCTTATCTTATATTGGATAATGCTTTAGAATAGAAATTAATTAACATAGAATTGTAATCAATAACATGACCAAAAGTTGCTTAGACCACACCAAAACTCTTTTGGTATATCTCAAGCGAAGGTTGAATGAAGAATTAACACATGTTTTTTTCAATCAGAGAGTCGCTAATTTATCCCAATCCGTCTGCATCATAAATCAGTATAACATCGTATGAGGCGATAAATTTGAAAGTCACCACATTATTTATACGAAACCGTTAAGTATTAAGTGTAGTCCTTTTGCTTTTTGGTCCAAAAGAGGATTAATATCTTGCAGAAAATCTCCGCAAGATTTATGTGAAACCTGTTGATAATTAGGTTGTTCGACTCGGTTTGTCTCAGATTCGATGATGACCACATTTTTGTGGTCACTTTACGTTTTTCTCTTGCAGTTATTTGAAATTGTGAACCGTTAGATTTATTGCTAAAGTTATTGTTATAGCTTTTATGGATTATTGTAAGTGTAGCTTTTATTTTGCCAGTCAATTCTTGTGGTCAGGATAATTTTGTTTCGCTATGTCCCTTTTTTATTTCAGAAAAACTAAAACTAGGAATGGATAATGCCATGTTTTATTCTATTATTACTGTTTTATCATAAAATATAGCATTCCTTTCTTTTCAACACTGCAATTGCAATAATTCTCATACATTATATTTATTTCTAAACAATGCCACAACACTGACCACAATCTTTAACGTTTTTAGCTTTATATGTGATGGATGATACATCTTAATTGGAAACTCCCATGAGTTCAACTATTATGATTCATTCTGTTCTATGTGACCACATTACCACTTCTATGTGCCCACATTTCCCCCCTGTAATCTTGTTATTGACAGCCACAACATGTGCCGTGCTCATAATTAGTAATGTATTCATCAATTCGCTTTATTCAATTCTAATTATTTCATAGAGCGAATTAATGTTATATGCATACATGCACTGTTTTTTAGTTTAGTTGATTTGTATACTTATTTATTTGTGTATGTAAGTACATACAAAATACTTAACAGGACATCACATTAAGATAGAAGAACACAAAGGTCTTATATTATTTTTAAGAAGAATATCTTAATAATGTTGATGCAAATTGACAATTACGTGAATTGGTCCTGAGGGAAATCATCAGTTTTCACTAACTTATAATTTAGACCTTTGGCTCATTCGAGATTTTATTTCACTTTGTTGACAGAATTTTCTGATCGGCTTATTTCCTAATTATTTTTTCAAGTATCCATCCTTTATTTTAATCTTCTCACGTATTTTTTTTTCATTTAGTGATGTTGATGAGACATTTTGAAGCAATAATGTTTGTTAATTTCAAGACAAAGGATCTGTAGTAATATTTGTTTATGTGTGATTTACATCTTGTCTTTTGTGGTTAACGCCTGTCACTTAGGCATGTACAAAAACGCCTACTCCACCACTAATTTACTGACGATCGACACACCCGCTACTGTGTACGGTGGACCACAAATGTGTGGTGGCAATGTGGTCACCCTTATATGGTGGCAACGTGGTCACCCATGTGAGTCGGGCGTTACCTCGCGAATTCGTTCCGCAAGTGTATTGGGGTCATTCACACCAAAATTATGCATACATAACGAAATCTGTCTGTGGGTTTAGCCACCATAAAGAAAGACAGAAGTCTTGCTCCTCACAAGACACAAACATGCATGGAGTCTTGTCATCATTTGCCTGTCTTTTCCCAACTAAGTTGGGGTCGGCTTCAAGTCTAACCGGAAGCAGCTGAACACCGGTATTTTACATGGAGTGTAACTCGTGTTATATGATATTTAATATATTTCCTTGATCATTTATCGTCACTCAAAGAGAGGAGGAGGAGTTCGGTAGGGGACGTGTTTGCGGCTTACTCATGTGCATACGTTGGTTATGCTTGACTAGCTGTGAACATGACTGGAACCCTAATTTGTAAGCTAATGTGAGGGATCAAGCGCCAAGCCTGAAGCTTTGAGCAATATTGCCTCTGTTATTCGCGGCATAACATATGAGTCTAAGCATATTTAAGGTTGTGTTATACTGTACATACCAATGAGAGGACTGCATCTTAACAACAATCGAAACGCAGAATTAATTTTGAATGCAAATCATAGATTGTTCTCCAGCTGCATAAAAGCTGTTGCAACCTAAAGTCGTGCGTGATTGTTATCTATCTGACAGATAGGGTCTACGTAATAAATCTATCAATCTGACTGCATGCTTGGTGGCATTTCAAATTCAAACATTCATAGATACGTAGATACTGTGTGTCTGTCTGTAACCTTTTCTCGTCTAAACCACTGAGCCGATCTATCTTTATAAAATTTTAAAGAAAGGTAAGCCCTGATAGATACGGGACCTATAGAAGGACATGAGGCTGCTCTTAATTCTGGATATTTGTATTAAATATGTTGAAATAGAAAATACATGCCGACTTGACATGAGTTTCGCTTATTTTTTTTCGATTTCTTATCGCTTCATTGACATAGTGATACTTCTGGATCTACTTGTTCAGTAGCAACAGTTTATTTATTTAGTTTTATCTTAACTTGATGTTTGCCGAGCTTAGTCCGGGGTTCGATTCCTTGTCTAAATATTATCGATACAGTGTTCAAGTATCTACTGTTGTACTGTTTGATTTCGATGTGTTATGTACATGTTAGTTATGTTAATTAGTACATAAGTTTCCTGTTGAGTGGGTGTTTTTAAATATTTGGCTGATGTTACAGTTACATATTGGTTTATCAGTGAAAAGGAGTGGCTATTTCAAGCTGTTGTCATAATTTTATAACGTTGAAAATGACAATGCATCTCCTTATAAAGTTCAGTAACTGTAAAGTCAATTCATTCCTCATTTTCATATGTGACGTATCATGAAGTTACAAACTTTAGTATTAGTGTCTGAAATGGTCTTTTAATGAAGTAACAACATAGACTAGAGTAGACCTGACCATTGTAGTGTCCAGGCGGTTCACACATCTTTCTGTATTCCTGTAGCTCAAATCAACTTAAAGAGCTCGACGAATCCACGAACAATACCAGAGAAAGGACATTTGGAATGCATTCCCTAGACATTTGGCAATATACTCTGACAAAAAAAAACGAAAACTTATACTTAATAAAACAATGTTTTGTTAAGACTGTTGTCTAAATACTACTTTTTGGCCTGTTTTTCGATAACGGAGAGGACGAAGTCGCCGGCAAAAGGAACAAAGGTAGTTGGTTATTAGAGACATTTTATTTATTTATTTTATTTGGCTCTTCAACAATGAGTACACTATTACATATAATATAATAATACATTACAAACTTAGGTCTAAGTGCCCCATTACTTAAAGAAGAGCACTACATGCACTATACAATGCGCCTAAATATAATAATCTAATTTAACAATGAGAAAAAAAAAAATGATTAAAAATACAAATACAAAAAAAAAATACAAAAAAAAAAGAAGCAACAGCAGCTACATACATATATATTATATCTACTATTACTGTTATAAATTAACGAGTCCCTGAACAAGTCTAGATTTAGTAACTCTTTGACAATCTAGACTTTTGACGGCGATAATGAGGGCTTTGTTTTAATCCCATAAGCTGGTTTACTGATAATGAATGGAAAACAAACTAAAGTTTTCTCTTTGTGGCTTCATTTACATGATTTAAAAGATCTTTAAATTTAATTAATACGTTTCAAGTCGAGCAGCGGTGGGACAGTGGTGGCGGCGCCAACTTACGAGCAGTAAGTCGTGGATTCGAACCTAGGCAGGCGCATTACTTTGTGAAATTTATTTCATCACCATTGCTCTCAAAACGGTGAAGGAAAACATCGTGAGGAATAGAACTAGAACTAAAAATTGGAAGACATGTGACACCTATCAACCCGCACTGGGCCCGCGTGGTGGATTAGAGCCCATTCCCTCTCATAGAGAGGAGGCCATGTGTCCCAGCAGTGGTAAAATTATAAGCTGATTATGCATATAACGTTTCACAAATCAAGCTACATTTTTATACGTACTTTAAAATCATAGATATATTAGTTAAACACATTATACCTACCGGTTAAGTATAGAACTTTCTTTTTTGAAGGGAGCTCAAAAGAATAGCAATTTTACTCAAGGCTTTTGTCAGTTTCGACATACAAATATAATAATCTCCTTAAAAACAAATCGTAATTGTTTTCGCTTTCAATACTAAGAAGGCTATAAAAATAAATATTCATATTTCAAGATTTCAAGTAACAGCCAAAATGGACAGTCTTAAGTCGAATCGTGGAAGATATTGATAATTATCTTTTTGGTTTGTAATAAAGATATTGTACTGAAAGTTAACTTAATTAAGTTGGTCTTAAAACAAGGTGAAGTAAGATATTATCGATGTAAAAGTGCTGATCATGTAGCTGACATAATATCTTAATCGTGTGTTGCAAAACTTGTCACGAGATTCGGTAATGCCCAGCAGTGTTAATTAAACAGAGCTTTCAAATTATTAAAAAATAAGACCATCTCGTACGGACGCTCATTAAGCGAAGGCCAGAAAATAATACAGATTTTAAGAGGGACGCGCCACGCGCGTGTGACGCGAGGGACGCCTTAGACCGCGAAATTAACGTTACGTTTTTTGTATTGATGATTACAGTTATATAAAGCCATATTAGCTACGGTTATATTTTAAACAACATACAACCTGACACTGATCTGCAAATTGCAAAAAACGTAAGAAACAATCCTTCTTAAGAAATGGTGGTTGGAACCTTTAAGGTTACAAATTCCCAATCTCACACTGTGATTGGTTAAAATCGCAGTGTGATACAAAAGGCTTGCCGCACGCGATGTTTCCTCTGATGCACGATTCGGGATTTTATTTTTGTAATGGCTGCTTCGCGTGTGGATCTCGAAAGGGCAGTGGGTTGTTAGTATTTTGTAACTTGGAGCGAAATGCCGACGTGGAAAGGAAGAGGCTGTAGAAACGTGTGCCGTGCATCTTATTTATCTCAAGGACTAAGTATAAGTAAACTTTGCTTCAATATATTCAACGGCCATAGACACTTACACAGCCTCTGTATTTACTAGCAGGAAGGTTGTTTTTGCTGTGTTACCTACTGCTGAAGTTCATCGTTAATCCAAGTTATTTTTTTAAATAAGAGAGGATAAAAAATGAGCCTAGTCCTGGTTTTTCCTAAGATTAGAAAAACCCTCCAAAATCCCTCATCTTTTACAGGCATTACGATTTAACCCATGATATTTTTACAACAATTCAAAATTCGAAAAGTCAAAGTCAAAATTATTTATTTGGGGTAAATGTGGCACAGAAGACGCAATGACAAAGGTACAAGAAGAGCATGTACAAACAATCAATTACGCGCCATTATCGCTTTAAAGCAACTGTTTATTTGAAAGAGCAGCTGACCGCAGTAGCAGTACATTCATTAAACTGATATATTTACAACTTGTACAATGTATGGTATTGTTATTGATATAAATGATTGTGAACGTTGCACTGCATATTAATAGTTACTGAAGGTTTTTTATTCCTTATGATAAGAAATCTGTTAGTTTCTAAATGAATTTGAATTTGAAAGGGCACTGAGCATACGAGTGTCATAACAAAAAGGCATAACAGCAAAACTTGCATTGTACACAAGTAATATAATGCAGCATATAATGAAAATCGAATCATAGTAATGAACTACTTAGAACAGAACATACTTTGTTGTTCCTACTCCAAAATTAAAACATAACTGTTTTACAATAGTGCTAATTTTATGATAGCGATATCTTCCGGACAGCTTTTGGATGGATATTATGAACATAAAATAAAAAGGGGGCAGTCAGTGATAGCTTAGCTACAGTCAGTGCTCCGTATTACTCCCGAGCTCCTAGGTAGGTTACTAAATTCCTATCAGTCATTCATCATTACCTGCCTGAGCTCTCTTCCTCTATTCCTTCTAGAGGAAGGGGGATCAGGTAATGATGGGCATTGACTGTACTAAAGTAACCTGAAGTACTTAGGAATTTCACAAAGGAAGTGGTATTTATGAATAGTGCTTTATTGTCTAAGCTCCACTATTGCATAACAGGAATATTTATGACCGACATAATATGCGTGGTAAACCTCCATAACAGTATTTCACAAATCTTCACATTCAAAACCATTGCGTTACAATAAGGATTGCAGGCAGCACACTGAGAGTGATGAAATATTCAAATTCATTTTTACTCTGAAGTGTTTCGCAACTCGTATCCTTGAATGTGTGGAAACGTTTAAAAACAAACAAGTAAACATGTGATGTGCATTATGCATTGTTTGCTTTTACGCCGAGAGCAGGGGATTTATGCATCAGACACCTGGCCATCTTCTTTTACTACACCACTTTGGAGGGCTATGTGCTTTTCGCTTATTTAATAAAAAATCTATCAAAGTTATAAAGAATTACTTAATTTATTTCTTTCAACGAGCACCAAATGACAAAACCCAGTTTGTTACATTATACATAGTTTCAGCCCCCCCCCCCCCCCCTCTTAGTGTTTTACCTAAACAATACAACATCAAACATGTTAACCCTAAAACAAATAATGAATTCAAAATATGTAAAGTGTGTACGTGGTTACAAAAAATATATAAGAATAAGATTAAAAAATATAAGGTATAACGTTAAATAAAGTTTTTTTTTAAATCAAGTTCACCCATGATTTGTGCCTGAACTAGGTAATGCTCTGTTTCAGGCGATTGGAGATAGGTGATCGTTATGGTATCCGGCACAGCAAAAAGTAAAAGAGAGGAAGCCTTAATACTTAACTATCGCAGGACATTATTCACAGTCCTCAATAACTCATCATAAAATTATAACCATTCTACAGAATGCCGATGACATCACATTTTGACGTTACAAAAATAAGTGAAATGTCAAAACATTCCCGCGTTGAGTCACGCACACGCGACGACCGCACTGCATTGTTCTCACATTCGAAATTCAAATTTGACGTTTCCTGCGCGTGCGACGACACTGACAAGTGACAAATAGACAGCCATCTTCTTTTTAAAGCTTTTTTGAGATGACAGGTGTGAAAAATCGATTCGAGGATCGAGGAGAAGTATTAGACTTCTGTGATTGAAAAGGTGGATATTATGTTACTTAAAACCTGTTAATTAGAGGTGATTAATTAGGCTGTTTTTGGAACTGTTGTTTATTAACTGTTACTTCCATTTTTGAACTGTTTTACAGTTAGTTTTTTATGCTATACAAACATATAGGTAGCAGAAAGTTAGAGGTTTAAGTGCCAACGATGTTCTTAATTCCTATAATTTACCATTAAATTATAACAAAAGGGTTAAGGATGAAAGATGTTTAACATTATAACCTTTTTTCTTTCGAAGTCGGTTATAATTGTTGACAACTCTTCATAAATTGTTTGATTTTATTGTTATATCTGGTACATCAAATTCATCACCGACTAAATAGCTAGTAACTTAGTAAATCCGATTCTCGTTCTCATGGTACTGAACGTGATCCGAATTCATTAATGTCTATGACTTTGTCACAGTA
The DNA here is from genome assembly GCA_963082995.1 of Noctua comes. Lineage (NCBI taxonomy): Eukaryota > Metazoa > Arthropoda > Insecta > Lepidoptera > Noctuidae > Noctua > Noctua comes. Next base: position 827,397 of record OY720288.1, read on the forward strand.
TGAAGCTCACCAGTAAACCTTCTGAGCCATTTTTGTGAAATAAAACGCGAGTGACTACAAACACTTTTGTTATGTTGCACTACACACATGACTTACTCACGCAAGAAATCTGTAACCTGAAGCAAGCTTAGAATTCGTGTAAACGCTATCACCCGTATCTATAGTCAAGTTAAAGTAATTACTTGAGCTGAAGACTTATGCAAACATTAACAAGAATTAAAACGAAGTAAGAAAAAAACTAAACTACAGAATAAAATCGTATCTTAAATAATGACCATTACTCAAGTAATCACTTTGAAATGTTAATAGATACGGATGTGTCCCTAGTTGAAATACTGCTTCTTAGTGTTTTGCTTACTGTGACATATTTAACATATTGGTCAATGGTAAACGAATTACCATACAAAATGGTAATAAAAAGCTTTGTTTTAATATTTTATTTATATCCTCACGGGAAATGCAACTGACAGTCGTATTTTTGGCTGACAATTCTGTGAATAAAGCTTGCGAAAATACCATTGTATTGCTTTAACATTGTTGCTGTCGGTACAAGAATAATATCTTTTGGATAATAAGTTTTTGTCTACACGCAATCAAGTTTATCGAAATATATCCTTAGATTTATCTTACGATATCGTTCCTAAGATAACACTTCGACCAATTTGATGGTATTTATTGTTCTTGTTTGTTCCATTAATTAATAATTCTGTTTTTCTTGTTACAGGTAATATTTATGAAATCTCAACTATTTCGTCTAACGAGGTATAAGATCAGCTAAGGTCAGATATTAACATACATACTTGTGCAAGAATTTATGCATCAAATATTTATTGAATAACACAAAACCATGATAAATTAGCAGGGAGTATGTCATGTATAAAAACTTGCATGCATAGCTCTCAAAACGGTAAAGTTAAAAAAAATCAAGGACGACCATGTGGCATTCACCAACCTGCACTAGGCTTGCGAAGTTGATTATGGCCCATTCCTTCTGTGTCTGTGTCCCAGCAGTGGGAACACTATAGGCTAATTATGCTGTAACGTATAGAAAGTAGGAAGCAGTCTTTATAGCGAACATACACACAGACCAACAGCTTGCATAAAAGCTCCAAACTATTTGAATAAGTACAATGCTCTGATAATACAGAAATAACTCTGCAAGTCTGTAGTCTGCAGTGAGACAGTGCAGACTTATCAGTAGATGGCAGATAAGCAGGCAGGGATGACTGGCTCTTACAGGTTTTAAGATTAACCAGCGTGGGGTCGGTTTCACTATTGTTTTAACTGCGGTTTAGGTGCGAAAATTATTAAACGTTTTGTGAAAAACCATAGACTAATTATCGGACTGTCAAGTAACTAGCCATTTTGATGAGTAGATGATATTGTAGATGACATGGATCATTTGGTTTTAATATTCGTTCATCATAATTTACTCTTTTTTATTATATGCACTGACATCGAACCGTGACCCTTACCTATTCACTTTACTATCACTATGAGCAAATTGACATAATAAAATTAATTCAAGATAATGTCAATTCCTAGGCAATATTTCACTATCAATATTAATGTACAAGATAACCTTCTAAATATTCTGAAATAGATCTCCAATATCACCAAAAGACCTCACCATCGTTTTTTTGCACCTACACAACTAACCGTTGTTAATTTAACCCGTCGTTAGCAACAGTGCAACCGTCCTAGCCTGTGGGGGTGACAGTAATCGGAGTATGCCATCGGCAGTCGGGACCAGTCTCAAACTGTGTTGTGTATCGACTTTATATTGTACTAGCTGTTACCTGCGCCTTCTCTTGCGTTTTATCTAAATCGAGTTAGAAAAATATATTAATTTATATTTAGACCTTAAGACAATACGTTGGCCTTTATAGATTTTGAATGCAATTTTACATATGCACAAATAGTTTCACATGTTTAAAAAAAAAACAATATAATATAGCCTGCTTGGTTTGTATTATAAGAATAAAAAGACAGTCGCAGTTAAAAGCTTTCGTCAAAACGAAGTCGTCACTGTATTTTTATTAGAGAAAATCAAACTTAATAATTCTATGAAACCGACTGTCTATTTAAAAATATATTGAACGCGTGAAAAGGGTGACCAATAAATAAGCATACCAACTCATCAATCAAGCTCTCCTCAAACATTGAAAGAAGTTTAAATTTATCTTCAATCCTCAAGTGCAAATAGAAACATATGGCCGCTGAAACAAAACACTGGCTAACAATAAATAGTACTTGTTTATAATAAACTACGTAAAATAATACCTTTTGATACAATCAACCGCGGGTAATACTTGCAGTGCATAAACCGCTCTTACTGCTTCGACATAAAGGTAGTTGCTATGTCAAATTGTTATCACTTGTGTAGTGGACTGTACAATATGGAGTGCATCAGATGGTTCTTGTCAAGTCATTAAAGTCTGAGAGAGAAGCAGGATTATTTTAGAGTAGGTTACTAAAACAGAATTAGACTTGTTGTAATTTTGGAAGCACAAGACTAAGCTTAAAGTGTCAACATTTCATCAAGTTTATTGCTTTTAAACCAGAAAAGGAAACCATGAGGAAACTGGCATGTCCTGGAACTAAGAATTTGAATCCTGGGCCAACTCGCATTGAGCTCGCGTGATGATCGTCCACCCTATCACAAAGAGCAGGCCTGTGATCCATCCAGTTTCATTATATGAAGTACTTTTTGTTATTCTGAAAAATCTTTGACACGAATTTATCTGATCCTCAAAGTACACTAAGTTACATCATAACTTCAGTGTTACCACACTGCGTAACTGATTTCAATCTCCGGTGTTGCCATAAACGAAAAAATATTATGTATGTCGACTTATTAAGCTTGTCTTTCTGTGTGTCCAGTTAAATTGTGTAATAATCATGTTTATGGGATATAAAACCATAATTTGTAACTGGAAAGAAAGAATATTGTTTTGATAAGCTTGCTGGCTGTAGTATGTCCATAAATGTTTACAAGCATTTACGTGTTTCTAAATACGGGTTAATTTACTTACTAACTAACGGATTCAATAAATAAGGTACAATTTTGTAATTAAATCTGAATGTAGGTACCTTTTTTAGCAATGGACGTTCATGAGATATAATTTACACTCTATGGAAGAAAGCTTACTCATAAAGTAAACTATACCCTCACGTGTAAAACAGCCCATAATCATCAGAACAAAGTTCTAACAAAAACATAAAAAAATCTTCTGTTACTCATACATAAAATCATTACTACTTGTCCCATATCATCATCATCATTTCAGCCGAAAGACGTCCACTGCTGGACATAGGCCTCCCCCAAGTGTCGCCACATTGACCGGTTCCGGTTTCTCTTCTGAATACAATCTACTTAAGCAATAAAACATGGTAACTTATTTTAGCCCAGAATTTCTTAGAAAATTGTGCCCTATAAGGATTCCTATTTTTAACGTGTCATTTGAATTTAAACTTTACGCGATTTGGAGTAAGGTGTGTTTTCTATTGTTTGCCGGTAGCCAGTGCCTTCCATTCACAACATATGGTGACTGTGAGTCACCGTTCTTCTGCTGATATTTTATTGGTCTCTTTTTTATTTTGACCTCAAATCGTCGGCTTTCGTTAATGGTCTTAGGGCTTCATCAAGGCTTTTTATGTAAAAAGGTAGATTTGTGCGGTATTTATGTATGAAAGGGATGCAAACCTGGCAACCAAAACCTGTTTGTCTGCATTTAGCAGACGTAGACATCGAATCCGCGACCTTGAACTTTGTGAAGTAACTTTTGCTTTAAAGTCCGAAGATAAGCTGTGCCTGCTTTATAGACAAACTGCGTATACATTTTTGGGCTAGCTTTCAGCCTTCCCAACCCTGACAAATCAATAATAATCAATAAAAAAAAAATATTAATCAATAAAAATTACCCCTGACCACCAGATCACACCACCAAAAGAATTCCTCACTCCAGATCCATGATTTATCTAATATACCGATATACGGCGAAATCCCTCCGTTTCTGACGCCATAAACCGGATGCCGGCTGCCGGCGCCGGTATAAAACCGGGTAACGGCCGATACCCGGATTTCTTCGTGTAATGAAACTGGGATCTTTGGCCGGTCCGGAGAAAATGTGGAATTATCTGAAGACGGGTAATATTGCGTTCTGTCTGGTGGGCATTGTTGTCTGAAAATATAGTGTTAAGTTTTGCTCTAAAGCGGCAAAAATGAAAATCTCTCCGACTTTGGATGTCGTGAGAAAATAGCCGTACAAGCAAAACTTCTTCTGATTAAAAAGCCAAAGATTGATATTTATACATTTAGGATTTGACTTTTAAAGCCAACTTAGAAAGAATTCCAATCATTTTAATAAGTTGGGACAAAGTAACAATATCGGCCTGTAAAAATAATACTCCTGAAAGATAAAACCCTGATTTCCTGCAGAGAAGGGACCAACATTACAAGTATCAGCATCAACGAAACTAGTTAAAGCAGCTTTTACCAATGATTTCTTATCTTATACTAATCTATCTATACCAAGCCTACCAATCCTGCTTACCCCAACAATAGGTCCGCACAGCTAGCTGGTACAAGTCCCGCATGTCTGCAGCCCACGCTACATCCACTTCTAAACACCCACTCACTAGTGATGTGCCTATATACGATGTAATTGGCACTGCACAAATGGTACCAGCCAATCGATTCGCAATCGCGTTTGGTACCGAAATGGTAGTAGGTAATTTTGTTGGAATTAAGTTTGCAAGGTTCACTGTCCCTATTTGTATATATCGTGAGTTTTACATGCAAATAATAGGTTAGAATCTTTATGGGTTGAGATCAAAATGTATGCCTAAAGTGGATGTAGATGCCAGCTTCTAGCAGATAACGAAACACAAACTATGATCTCCAATTCATATCTTACTCAGGTCATGCACAGATTAGACAGACCCTATTTTAAGAATTGGGACTTGACAGGCCTAAATTATAATTGGTAAACGAAAGTTCGTTCGAAGTATTTGTATTTCTGGCTTCTTTGTCTACATTGACGATATCATTATTGATAACTTGGGAGGTCTATGAATGGGACATAGTAAGCCAAGTTGATTGATTGATTTCCCTATCTGTAAATAAATAATTGTGTAACTCGGCAATCATAATTATGAATGAATCTAGATTTTATTGTAGAAACATCGCAGTACTAGAACTGGGCATGTGATGCGGAGGAATGAGGAAAATGTCGTGAGTAAAGTTTTGAGGATGTGGATGGCTATAAGAGTAGAGAGAAAGATCAAATAAACGATGGATTTACTGTAGGAAGGATGATAATGGCAAAAAACAAAGTGACTGCTGAGATGTCGAGTAATAGAGAAATAGGGAAGACGAAGGGCATGCTGCGCCGACCACAAAGTAACTGGGATAAGGACAGGAGAATGATCATTGATCATAGCAGTAACTGAAACTCGGACACTTCGCATATGTAGTACGTACCTATATCGAAAGCTCGACAGTCATCTTAATAATTACTACGTTCACACCAAAGCGACAACACTAACTGGCACTTCGGTACTAATAGGCCATCACTAGTAGTAGTGAAAACTGGCCGTATGCCAATTAGTGAGTCAACCAGTTGGCGCGGGTTCGATTCCCTGTCGTGATATGTTTCTCTTATTAACAGTACCACCTAGAGATAGGTACTTTAGGCACTACGGTTTGTTCCTGGATGTTGTACTCAGTCATTGACTTAAGTACGGATTAGTGCGATTTGCAGGAAATATAAATTGGCTTAGACGTAGGAAATGATACAGGAAATGTTATATTGGAAGGGTTATTTAGAAGTCTTGGTATTGGCGGCGATTAATGTTAGTGTTATTCCATACCCATGAGATTTTAGATTGGACATAAGAGTAGGGGAAGACCATAGCAATTGTAGATGGATTGTGTGAATGATAATATTTTGACTAGATAGAAGATGAGTGAGTACTCGAGACATCGGCTACGAGACATGCATGAAAGAAAAAGGCATGCTGCGATAACCCTTACTAGATTAGGCTAAGAGCAGAAGAATGATGATATTTAAATATTTCGTTTTAAGTTTGGCAAGTGCTTTCAAGTTAACCTACAAACTAATTCTTCTTCTTTTCTATCTTCATAAAAAAAAAATTAAGTAAATTCATCTAGGTAATAAACCAAAATATTTTCAACCCATTTGAAAATGATTTCTCATACCCTTTGGTAGATTCAAAAGCACTATCACTCATACCAGCACCATTTTCGATCTACCCACAACCAACCAGATCTTCAACACTACACAACAAACCACTCAACAGATTCAGGTTAATCTCCCATTACCATACAATTTTAGTCTTATCCACTTTTCCATACATGTCCAGTTGTCCACATAACGGCTTGACGTGTACTGGACCTGTTTTTGTGCTAATCCCACTTTGTGCTACAGTTAAGGCGTGAAGGACGTTGAGAATGTCCTTCGGTAAGGTCAGGTGCGCACGCGCAGACCGTAACACGCTCGTATGTGTGTAAAAGGGAAATTATGTACAGACTACTAATTTTTGTTGAAATAAAACTAGGTTCAGAAACGCGAAAGAAGCCTTGGTTTTTTTTAACAGACTTCTAAAAAAGCGGGAGGTTATGTATTATGAGTATGGAAGTCGGAATTTGTTTGTTTTGTTGACGTTTTTGCCACAGACTTCCAAAAGTAAAGTCAGTTCCCACTTTTTAGCTTTTCTTTGGAAGGCCAGTATTTTTAGTGCATAAAATTTTTATTGTCATTTTTAAGCTGTTCATTTTGGACATGTTAGATGTGGCAACACTGGACAAAGAAACAGTGTGAAAAAAATAATCTGGATTGATGGTCTGAACTCATCAAGAGAGGCCTTACAATAGAATACTGAAGAAGTAATTAATTTGCTTGATGGGTGTATCTTGGTACTTCTTCCTTTTACTCGGTTCCTTAGTGCTGCATTGTGGTCTGACCCATTTTAGTTACCTACATACTGTTACTGATACTGTTAGCCTGCCTGGGCAAAGACCTCTCCTCATGACTTCCAGTTATTTAGATCCAGGGCTAATGTGGACCACTGGACGTTGATTTTGTCCAGCTCGTCCCGTCATCATCGTTACCTACATATAATGGCTTATTAAAGTTATGCCTATTAAAGTAGCCCTACATAAAGCAATACTCAAGACGTATGTACGTACTTATGATGAATCTAAGCCACCTAGCTGCAACACGGAAGCGGTAACAAGCAGATAAGCGCTATCGGGAAGCAATAACCTCAATCAGTGCAATACATCTGTACACAAACACCATAGTACACAACACACAGTACACAATAGTACACAACTGGCACCGGGGCTACTGCTCATGTTCCTATTAATGGGCTACAGATTAGTAAGTTAGAATTGTGTTTGTATTACTGAGTAATGTTTTCTTATATGGGTCAGTTGTAAAAGTAAATAAGAAAAGCTTGGTTGTTTTATGGCTTAGAAACAAAGTTAAAAGCTCATGAGCTTGGGAACTTTGAAGTTTTCATTGACTTTATACGAAAGAGGTCAATTGATTAGATACCACTTTGTTTCGTCAGGATCTTTCAAAGCTGCTTCGTCTGAAGACAATCTTCAAGCCTTTGGAATTGATTTTAACTGTTAGTTGCTAAGTACCTCAACTACCATTAATTAAAACTATGACAACACCCAGCACCAATTAACCAGATTGCCACCAACCAAATACTCCACAAATCACTCACATTCACATATCAAAACTTCACCCAGTTCAATGGCCCATTGCATCTGATAATGAGCACCGAACACTGCGCACTCGCAGGGCGGGCGCCATCATGAATCACTCACTGTGCGGTGACCTTGCTGCTCTATTTAACTGTTTGTTTGTTTACATCTCCGAAACTTCCGGTTTGAAGTTTTGAACGCACCTTAACTGTCTGGTTTTGAAAGTTTTTTAGTCTGGTAATTTGTAGGAATGTACGTTTTTAGGTGGATTTCTTTGTAGTTGGATTCTCTGCTTGTTATTAAATTAATATAAGCGTGAAGATTCCTAAAATACTGAAATATTTTTTGAATGACTCGTGTTGTGCACGAGTCATTCTATGGAAGTCAGTCGATGGAAACCACACTATCATATTCTGGAAAATCAACTAGACATGGAAAACCGTTTTAACTCGGGTATCTGATCTGTAAACTAAACATTGGCCAATACTCCCAGGTTTGAAGCAAATCCTAGAAAAAAAAAAAAAAAAAAAAAAAAAAAAACATTTTACTTCGAGCATCACTGACTCATACAAGAAATAATTAATAATTACACACAGTCACATTTCATATACAACACCACATTACTAATTCAATTCAATTTAAAAGATAATATAATAAATATTACTCAGTCGATTTTCCTGACATACTATGATTTGTGCGAAATGCTCGTGCCTAGTACCATAGAATAAAATGCAGTGCTTACTAATAAATAAACAGCTCTAAAATTATGAAATATGCATGTTTGTGACATAATTTATTGAGTGCATAATAAACTTAGGCTGCAAACAGATTGGCTTAACCTACTACACTGAACCTACCATAAAACAAACGCACAAAAGCTTATTTTTTGCAAAGAAAAATCGAATAAAGCCGCCAAATTAGGTTTAACTATTAACCAAACTGATTTAGACTTAGATGTTATCTTAGATTTAGATCTTGAAAAAGTTGAAAACATACAATACGATAGAGTATCGCCCTAATGCCTTAAGGAGCCAAACAAAAAAACATTCTATCAGTTATGACGATAATGCTAACTCAAAACTATATTGGAACAGCTTATCCTGTAGTCGTTGAAGAAAACGAAACGTTTTGAAAGAAATTGCCACTAATCGCCATAATCGCGCTATCTCATTTTAATACAATTTCACAAATGAATGTTTTACCAACAACGCCCCCCTGTCATTGTCGTTCCAGCTCCAAAAGATTCTTGTAAAACTGTACATGATACTTACTACAGTCTGTTACTGCATGACATTGTGAAAAGAATTTGATTGAGCAGGCTTTAGGAATGTAAGGGATAGAGATTCTTATCTCAAAATTAGGACCATTTGTCACAACAAAATAATGAAAGTCCCATAATGTAATAAATGATTGTGGAACACATTACCCTATATCGAGGCGCGCCTATAGCATAGTGTTGCAACTCTCGCTACAGTAGACATACTAAAATTAATATACAGTATTTCAACTAGGATCAAATGGTCGGAATCGACTCACATACACATGCATAGCGTTTACACTAAGCATGCTTCAGGTAACAAGTTATTTGGGGCTGTCTTATCGAAACAACTACGTTTCATGTGTGTCACAAAAAGTTTAGTTAGTCACCTTCTGCCAGTCTATCCGAATGCAGCTGAATACCAGTATTTTACATGGAGCGACTGACGATCTAACCTCCACATCCATAACCCAGTTAGTATTGTGTAATACGATACCCATTGGTAAGACTGTCCGACTTTCGGGCCACTGACTGCAACGACTGCCAAAGATCTAAAAACGGCAGCCGAGACCAACGGCTTAACGTGCTTTCGAGGCATGGAGGAAACTCTGTATGCAATGTGTGGTTACCCGTCCACGGACTGACCTTGGTAAGCACAGCTTAACCTCGAAGATCGACCCCGAGCGGCTGTTATTATATAGCTACGAGTTTAGTTAGTAGACAAAACTAAAACCCGCGTGTGATTTCACAAAAATGTTTAGTTGGTTTACTGGTTATCTTTATACTGTGTCTCGGGTTAGCTGACACGTGCGCAAGAGTTGATTGTGTATAGTTTATTATGGTCATGTTAGATTTATTATGAACCTCGTATATGGAGCGGTTATTAAAATAGAAATGAACTACTGTGATTAGAGTTGCTATTATGATTTGAGATCCATAAGGTTTGGCGTAAACGATTCATACAGAAATTGAAACGAGATATGACAATACTAAGACATATCTTCTTTAAGATACCTCATCTCAGCTTATCGTAGTTTGCAGGACCATAGCATAAGCCTCCTTTAATGTCTTAAAGTCTTTCAAGTGCCTTTTGATGTCGTGTGTTTTGTCGTGTGCATCAATTTCATGATAATTATTTACACTTTATAAACTTACTTTTCAATTTATTCTAGGTACCAAGATCTTTGATTGGTCTGGACAAATATTTTAACGAAGAATATTCGTATCTTCTTTTGAATTTTCACAAAAGAAAAAAAAAACAAATGAATACAGTAGACACCACTCTCATAAAAATTTACGCGGTGCTTCAATTCCGGCATTTTTTGCGAAGTTCCCGAGATAAGAGCAGTGACATAAAACAAACCATACCTCATGTGTTATCAGACTTAAAATCTCTAGTAGTCCCGATGGGGCTGTGGTCAGAATTGTGGAGGACTGGCTTTCTTATTAGGAATTCTAGGTTTTTTGTACTTGTACAAAGAAGTTAGAGGTTTCAAGGATCGCTCCTAAAATGGCTTGAGTCTAGTTTGTTTTGGCGCTGCCTAATTAGTTAGTGAGTCATTTAATTAATGCCGTCATTCAGGGCAATGCACCGTTTCTGCTTCTGCTAGCTAGCAGCTAGTTCAGCAGCTGAACTAACCACCTAGGAACTTATCTGGCTAAACCCGCCACCTAAACTTTCAAACTCACCGTGATGATAATAACACAATACATCCTTAACCTTTCCGCGTAGTCGGTTAAATGCGGGCGATTATCGCGCCTTGCCATCTCGACCCGGGCATAACGTCCGATACCACTGTACCTACCCGGGTACCCGGTTATCCGGGGGAAATCTCGTAAAATGCACACGATGAACAAGGGAACTATGTAGTTGAGTTGTTACACTTTTCCTTTTTTCCGTTGTATTTGATGGTCGGTAGTTTTTTATAAGAATTTATGATATTAAGTTATTGTGTTTTTTGCTGAAAGCATGTTTGCAGAAATTTTTTGGATAATGGATGAATCTGAAACGGCTGATACATTAGCAAGATTAGTTTCAATAGTAGGTACAGAAAATATTGCTTTTGGCTCATTACTTTTGATACGCAACGTCCGCTTTGGCGCCAAAATCGGTTGCTAATATATTAAAAGGCTTTGAATCAAACGAAAAATATACGGAATACTAGTAAATATCGTAGTTTACCGAACTATAGGCTAACAGTTGGAGGTTAAGCGGTGATGTCCCAGTGGGAAACAGTGGTGGCTCAGCGGTAACGGCCCCGATTTACGTTTTGCAGGTCGGGGGTTCAAACTCAGGCAAATTACTTTGTGTTATTTATTTCATCATCACTACTCACAAACCTGTGAAAGAAGACCCCGTGTGGAAACCTAGAACCAAAAATTTGAAGAAATGTCTGTGACACCCATCAACCCGAACTGCGCCCACGTGGTGCATTATAGCCCACTCCCTCTTACAAAGAGGAGGTCTTTGTCCCAGCTGTGGGAACATTATAGGGTGATTATGCTATGGCATAATGCTATGGCTGCAGTTTAACTTGAAACTAATCGATCTCCTTAACACAGTTACTAATCAAACGTTCATTCGACAAACGTCTTGCGTACAATCATTCCATCAGCTCAATTGTCTGTTTGTCTGCCGGTTAAGTAGTTAACCGGCTGTTATCAAGAGACACCAGTAGCTTTGTTCTGTTTTTAATTACTTAATTTATATTTTAAGTGCACGTGTCTTTGCTTTGTTTAAAAATCTTTAGGAACAAGTTAGGTACTGATCCTAGGATTATTAACCTTTTCACCGCCAACGTACACAGAACGCGATGCCTCGCCAGCGCCAAGCTATAAATGTTTTTGCAGATTTTAAGACAAATAAGGGCTACTTTTGTGAGGAAAAGTAAAAAAACAGGGTATTAGACCGTGTTATATTTAATAGTAAAATGAAACGAAGCTTTTAAATACAGTACTTTTATGTTTTTTTATAGGTAGTTAAAAATTAAGAGCTTCTAATGAAGTCGTGGCGCTGGTGGCACGGAAATCTGGAACTTCTATTGAAGTTCGTGGCGGTGAAAAGGTTAATTATAATCAAAGCGAGATCTCATACCTCTCTGCTGTCCTTATATAGTAATCTCAAAAGTCTACGGTCAAAATGCAGACGTGGGTCCAGGTCCGGATACTGACAGATACTTAAGAATTAGGAAGAAGAAAGAAAATAAGAATAAGACATTATAATGGTGGTTTCCGTGTCCGTAGCGTTTGACCGATCTTTTAACTGACTGTAACGAAAAATAATCAAATATCGAAATTGGAAATTGTAAAAAATACTTAATAACTACCCTTTGAATCAAATATTGATTCGAGCCGTAAGGCCACATACCTACCCTATTAATCACTAGACTTTTATATTAATATCACATTCAATTCGAATTCAGTAATATCACATTATTACATAGAAAAAGACTTGGCCACGGCCATTTTCACCGAGCAAACATTCCACTAGGTAAGGTTTCGTTAGGAAGTTGCGGTCGTCGGTGAAGTAACTCGACACCAGTCGCAAGGCTGTAGCAAGGTCACTGCCGGCGACCGGTCCCGAGCTGGTGTGAAGATAAAGATGCTGGCTTTGTTGAGATAATTGTGAAAAAAAGTATTTTGTTACACCGCTTATGCACTATGTTACGGCTACGGGCCGGTTTCAAGTTTAAGATCCAACTGAATGCGAATTAGGTGATGATATTTAATTTTGTTTCGGCTTTTAGTAACGATTTTCATCAAGACAAAAAACGATCTACAGCCGACTTTGATCTTTCCATTTTACCCTCTAATTATAATAAGGACGACAGAATCCTGAAGACTGACAAAATACACAGCCTGAAACTGGCCGATAAACCAAACCATCACTCTTCTTAAAGTGACTACCTCTGTTAACTTCGATTGTCATCTTTATTTCATCTTCCAACTAAAATTCGTCAGCCTCCAAAGCCAAAAGCGAACAGGCAACTCTCGGCACGCTCTTTCCATTGTCCGAGCAAAAGAGGTTAAGAGTAATCCACTACATCTAATATTTCATTTTTTTTTCCTTCCAGCGCGTCCGAACCTTCACAACCTCTCTCGACGAGCTCGCCGGGCGCGTGCAAGCCGCCGAAGCCGCGCGCTCCTCATGGCGCGGGCCCGGCGACGCACGCGACGCTCGCGCGCAGCTCGATGCGGTGTCCCGCGCGCGCGCTCAACTGCCCCCCCTCAGGAGACTGGCGGATGAGCTGCACGCGCAGGCACAGCAGCTGGCGAGGGACAAGATCCAGCTCCCTGACCATTTGTTGGCGAGGCTTGATGATTTGAATACAAGGTACTTTTTTTTTAAACCAGCAGGACACTTTCCTGTAGTCATCAAAACTCAGCACGAAAGGAGACAGGCCTTACGCTTGTAATCCCCAAAATTGTGTTTCAGGTCCGTGATTGTATTACGAGGCATATTGCCATGTTTTATGCCTATGTTTTTCGCCCGAAAAATTTTGATCACCTGGTAGTATTTTGTTCAATCATAGCATCTAACAGGAAATTAGAAAGCCGATTGACCATTGAATTATACTAACGATACCGGAAACTAAATTTATAAACAATCATAATTCAATTCAAGTTGAAATATCACGAGATGACAATGATCGTTATTATCTTTAAAGTCATAATAACAAACAATCTCAATTAAAATACAAATAATTATAAATCTCTAACGCCTATTGAAAAGTAAGATAAGGCACGAAGACAATCACACCCATACAACTACGAGTACTAACAGTACAAGCGTAAATATTACTATGTGCGGAATGTTAAACAGCGCGACGATGATTGAAAGTCAATTAAACACCGTTGTAGTTTATATTCACTCGAAGTGAATGACAACCTACATTCTTCTGGGCTTATATGGGTATTCATGCGAAGTTATCGATGGGTGTAGGCAGGCATTAAGTGAACGAACTCTTTAAACGGTTGTAACTGGAAGTCCATGAGGATCCTCTGGCAGAGGAACGCAGAGAGGAATTTTGACGTCTTGGAGATAGGAAGTGTTTTGGCGGCTTTGAGATCTTCCATGGAAGGTACCTACCGGATTTCTAACATGCCTCACAAATGGCAAATCTCTGGGGAATCATACTGTTTCCTCACAAAAAGTCCTTTTATTATAAATTCACGTCTTTTTGTTCTTCATTTGTGGATCATTGTATAAACAAGGCACTAACTAGTTCCTTTTACCCCATATCTTTTTGCATCATAACGTACTAAGTACCCATTTAAAATAACCTGTTGGTTAGAAGATGAAGAATATCCTTAGGGCTTTTGTTCACGACGGGTTTCTGCCCGGCACGGCAGTGATTGGTAAGCGGTGGGGTGTAGGCTTTCACACATCACGACCCCGGTTGCTAGTCGGAAAAAGGTGTCATTTTGATGATCTAGTAGATCGAAATTGTTTATGCACCATGCGTAAGTCTGGCTTGGTGTATAAGTGCCCTTACGAAACCCTATCTTTATTCCACAAACTGAACCATACTCATCATCATTCTCATCTTCCAGGGTATCAGGTCTGGTCTCCGGAGGAGAAGAGCGCGTGCGTCAGCTAGCCGGAGTCGCGAGAGACGGCGGCGCGGGCGCTGCGCAGGGCTTCCTGGCTGGCTCTGTGGAGCCACCCTGGGAGAGGGCCGTCACTCCTGCTAATGTACCATATTATATCAAGTAAGTAATTCCAAAGAATAGTATATGACACGAAAAAGTTAAGTACTGTGATGAAAGAAATCGATTAAGTATTGGTCCAAGGAAAACATACCTTCGTTTTTTTTTTTTAAACCCAACTTTAGAAGACCCATCCAAATCGGATTAATTATTGGAGAGGACTATGTCCAATTGTCCAGCAGTGGACGGACTACTATCAACAACCTGATGATTTTGACGAACGCCAGCATATTGAAATTAAAAAAGTCGTTCTTGATAGCAGAAAGAATCCATTCAGGACGGGATGGCTAAAACTCAAAAATAAAATCTTTCATAAAAACGGTTGATAACCCATTCCATTTCTTAAGAGTACTAAAGTTGTGACTCATATTTAATTTTTCTTCTCAGCCATGAACTGGAGACGACCCATTGGGACCACCCGAAAATGATCGACTTGATGAACTCCTTAGCTGACCTGAATGAGGTGCGCTTCTCCGCGTACAGGACCGCGCTCAAACTGAGGACGGTGCAGAAGGCCTTGTGCAGTAAGTAGACACTTTATACCAACGGAGATTTTTTTATTCAAACAAAACTACGTATGTTCAATAACTATCAAAAACCAAACTATCACAAAAACAATAAAAGTATTAAACTTATACTGTCACTTACGGGATATCTTCCGTGATTGTTCATTATTTTGAGCTCCTGATATTTCGGCGCTGTTGCAAGCGCCATGATCGCGGGTTGACTGGAGAATCACGGAACATATCCCGTAAGTGACAGTATAAGTTTAGTTGTAAACCGTGAAAGTTTAAAACAGTGAATAAAAGTATTGCCTTAATTTTGATAAAAAAAAATAGAAGTATTTGTTTTTGGGGCTGGTTGGTTGGTTTTGAAATAATTATGTAGGTACTTCAAGGTCTTATAATAGTTAAAAAATTAACCACAAAGTAAAAGAACGACAATTTAAAAAAGAAAGCACAACTACAAAAGAAATGGGAAGAAAAACCACAAAAGTAACATTTTCTTAAACAGCATTAAAAGCTTTTCTTTTTTCTTAACATAAACATATTATTTTGTCTTCCAGTGCACATGCTCCAGCTGCCGGCCGCGCTGGAAGCGTTCGACTCGCACGGGCTGCGCGCGCAGAACGACCGGCTCATCGACATACCGGACATGATCACTGTTCTTACTTCGTTGTATGAGGTATGTTCCTAAGTATACCCAAAACATTTTAAGTTAGTGTATGTACCATTATAGAGAAACATCTTCAGTCAGATGTAGCAAGTATTGTTAGCCGGGATCAATCTGACTCTGATCTTCGATATCCTTCATACTCCGATGATGGATCTACAAGACAGCTTTCCAAAATTTGCAGAGTACTAAACTAGGGATTCAAGAATCCGAAAACGGTTTCGAAAGCTGTCCATATCACCCTTGTCCTACAAAAGGGAGTAGATGACGGATGAGTGTAAAAAAGATAAAATTGAATTTCTTTCACTTAATTGTTACCTACCAGTCTACCACTAATAAACGTCTTATTCCCCCAGGTAATAGCAGCGGAGAACCCAAGCTTAGTGAACGTGCCGCTCTGCCTGGACCTGTCCATCAACTGGCTGCTCAACGTGTATGACAGCCAGAGGACCGGACAGATCCGGGTGCTGAGCTTCAAGGTCGGGCTGGTGCTGCTGTGCAAGGGACATCTCGAGGAGAAGTATAGGTAAGAAGCAAACTTCTTTTAGAATCGTGTTGCGTGACCACGAACTTACCTAATGATACGATGTGGACTATGAAGCCTGTATAAGTCTAGAAGAAATCTATTTGTCAAAGCTAGCAGTTGTCAAGAAATGGCAAAGTTAATTGGCAACTTTAGTTTGCTATGAAAGAACAAACAAGAAACTAATTAAATATTTATAATACCAAAATTTCTGCCCTGGTTAAAACACACAAGGACCTAAAAGAAATTGTCCCTGTAATAACAGAATTTGATTCCTTGGTAAGGTGCTATGAAGAACGTCTTACAATCTGTGGAAACCCCTTTACAACGACGTTTTTAATTCCAGGTATCTATTCCGACTGATCGCAGACCCATCGTGTAGAGCTGACCAAAGGAAACTCGGACTATTGCTGCATGACTGCATACAGGTAACATTATCTTCGGTTTAACTACCAATAACCATACTTTGCACTAGAACAGAAATACAATTCAAACCCAAACATTCGAGAAACAAGAATCGAGGATTACTTTTTTAAACCTTTTTTTAAGTTTTAGTAGTAGTTCATAAAATATCAACACTATCCTGCAATCGATAGCAGCCCGGGTAGATAGCCCGCTCGTATGGGCGCTAACTGATCGCAGCCGATCTGTTCGAGTTATTAAGTACTAACATAGGCTAATTTATATTGTTACTAACACCGTAGACCTCTCTGTAGTCTGATAAATAAATAAATAATAAATCTAAGGAATATTTAAAAATGTAAATTTAAGGAATAGTTAAAATGTAAATGATTTGTAAAGATATAAATAAAGGAAATAATAATAACATAATCTTCTCCTGATCAGGTACCGCGACAACTGGGTGAAGTAGCAGCCTTCGGAGGATCAAATATCGAGCCTTCAGTGAGGAGCTGCTTCGAACAGGCTTCGGCTGCTACCAAAGAAGGCAACAAGGGAGGCACTCTTGACAGGAAAGTTGGTAAGTGTCTTTGTAATGGTATCAGTGCTCTTTGCGCTGCCACCGACGACGACGCGGTGGGTGTAGCGAAGTTTTGGGCTAGCAAAATATAAAATTTGTCGAAGAAGAAGAAGATTGCCCCATGTCGCATTTATGATGAAAGCAATTATAAAAAAACCTTAGACACCAAGCTCCACGCAAGTCCCTAACTGCAAAGATCTGGTTGTGCCTAATATTGGTCGCTTAAAGCTCGTTGTCACTTATAACAGACTTCACATAAACTAAATAAAAGCGCTCTGTTTGATTTTGAGCGAGAGTTCAAATAGCACCAGTGCAATAATATCTGGGTGTCGCGTGTTTTGAAAACTTGGATTTTGTTTTTCTAACTGTTATTTTTTACCTGTAATAACACCTTAAATTGTTACAAGCCAAGTCAGAGGTAAAAACTCTGACACCAGGTTAGGCACTAACCACACGATAAGGAAGACCCTATGTTATACCAGACGAGTTACAACCCTAAGCACAACCTGACGTAGGATTCGCCTAACTCCACGCCAGGTTAATGTAACAATCGAGCTAATAAAGCCATCCTTATTGCTATAAAAAAACACTATGAAAGACGTTCGGATGTCTGGAGTAAAACCTACTCGTAATAAGAAAACTAACATTCTCCTACCTTTCCAGTGAACCTTGCAGAAAAAGAAAAGGAAAAAGAAGAACCACTAAACAAAGACAAGACCCTAGAACGCGACGCAGACGGACAGCTACAGTTTATCGAAGCGTTCCACTTCCTCCAGTGGCTGCAGAAGGAGCCGCAGTCCATGGTGTGGCTGCCTGTGCTGCACCGGCTGGCAGCTGCCGAGAATGCCAAGCATCAGGCCAAGTGTAACATCTGCAAGGAGTACCCGATTATTGGATTCAGGTGAGCGGTTGGAAATTGGTGAAAATGGTTTAGAAAGGATGATTGCCCAAGAAGTAGCTTCGAAACTTTAAGTTAAAAGCTATTTGCGAGTTTAACGTGTTCTTTTTTTCACTTTCAGATACCGCTGCCTGAAATGCTTCAACTTCGACATGTGCCAGAAGTGCTTCTTCAACGGCCGCAAAGCCAAGAACCACAAGTTGACGCATCCCATGCAGGAGTACTGCACTGCTGTAAGTTACAAATCAACGCCGTTGCGTATTTTTATTAATCTTCTTCAATGTCTATATTATTTCAAGGCTAAACGATCTATCTCAAGTCCTTTCAATAGTTGCTGGCATACAGCGCATTATTTTCAGGTGCACCGCCTCTATTTTACTATAAGGGTTGTTTGAGTGTTTGTCACAAGTCAGTCATCTTAAATTAACAGTGCCAATCAGCGACAAGACTAAACATGTAGCACCATCCCGCGGCAAAGTTTTCAGCAAGGAATAGCTGAATGAAAGTAACAAACCTACGCAGAAGCAATTTGTCAGTATTCTTCCCCAATCTAATATTATGAAAGGCATTAAATTAAAACGAAACTGTTATTTACAGACAACATCAGGCGAGGACGTGCGCGACTTCACCCGCGCGTTGCGCAACAAGTTCAAGTCAGCGCGCTACTTCAAGAAACACCCCCGAGTGGGCTATCTGCCCGTGCAGACTGTGCTTGAAGGTATGAAATTATTATCTTTCTATTAGGTAAACTGTTTTCACACTTCAAACTTTTAAAAAAAGATCACTGATTCTGATGGACTGCAAGGACTGAATGCCATAATCGCACAAGGGTCGATTCTGGGTCCTGGTTTAATTACACAGATCAATTTTTGTTATTGATTGGCTTGACAGCATATTTAGCTATCTTCTAATGATTTTTGGAGATAATTCTCCAAATATAAACGAGAGTGTGACTTCTTCCAAAAAGATCAAGCTGACGACCATTCGAATGTATTTCCAGGTGATGCATTAGAGTCTCCAGCACCATCACCACAACACGGCAGCGCTTCAGGCTCAGCCCTGGGAGGCGACGACATGCACTCGCGCCTGGAGCTATATGCTACCAGGTTGGCTCAGGTCGAGCTGGGGGCTAAGCCAGGAGATACTCCAGATAGGTTTGTATTTTTTTTTCTCGGCTTTTCATTCAATTTTTCAGAATATTACCATTTTCCAAGAGATCGCATTGCGCGATAAGAACAAAAGTTGTTTGTCCTTTTAGATTTACGAGTATGTGGAGTACAATGAAGTTTTAATAATAAAAAAATATTAAATTTCAACCGCTACTTACAATGAGTTCTCATCTCCGCAGTGACGAAGAACATCAACTGATTGCCCAATACTGCGCGTCACTGAACGGCGGCGGGGAAGCTGACGACGCTCCGCGCTCGCCCGTGCAGGTTGTGTCCATCATCCATCGTGAGCAGAGACATGAACTGGAGGCTATGATCAGGTATGACGTCAAGTTTCTATATTATTTTACTTTTTCAAGAACATATTTAATAACCAACCGCTGACTAATTACTACAACTAACGGTTGCCCCTATAGATGACGAATATGTGTTACCCGAAGTTACACGTTCATATTTTTTCAATGACGATTAATCTGACCAAATACAATTCATATTACAGAGAGCTGGAAGAAGAGAATGCCAGCCTGCAAGCTGAATACGAACGTCTGAAGGCGAAGCAGACCCCAGGATCTACTCCTGAGGAGCAGCACGGTGTCAATGATAACAGGAATGCTCCTGTTGACCAGGTAAATATTGAACTGTCGGTTTTATAATTATGATGAACCTTACAGTTTCAAATGCTTCACAGAAATCAAAGATAAAGTGACAATCATGACGTTTAAGGTATGGCCGAAACTGAAGAAGAAATTGAAAATTGCGAAACCGACTGTGCCTCTTGAGTTTTAAATGAAGTCTTCAAATTGAAGAAAACTTCAACTTGTACAGTAAAGTTCTGTGTTAGTAAATGACCCCAAGAAAACATTAGATAGCGACATAAAGTAGATACTCAGCTAAATCACAAGACGTACTTTAACCCACACAAACAGGCAGAAATTATGCTTATAGCACCAAAACCATGTCAATAACGGCAATCATTTTAGAACATGTCTATTGTATCAATAGTGTCGATTGCACTTACAATCAACCATACCTTTTTTGTGGCTAACACATTTAGGTTAAATGTCACAAATACAAACCAATTAGAATTTAATACTAGAAGAAAACCAAGCAATCACAAGAGCATCCAATGACAGACAGTGGTACTTAAAATCAAAACTAAACAAATATTTGAACAAACCCAATGGTTTTCAGGACATGATGGCCGAAGCCCGTCTGCTGCGACAGCACAAGGGGCGCCTAGAGGCTCGCATGCAGATCCTCGAGGAACACAACCGCCAGCTCGAGGCGCAGCTGCAGAGATTGAGGAGACTGCTCGATGAGGTAAAAATCAGAGCTCTACTCAAAGATTTTTTTTAAAGGTAGCGGCTGTGACAACGAACAAAATAATGAAAGAAAGCAACATCTTACAAAGTCTTGAAATATAACAAATTTTACCTTTACCGATTGGTACCGGAAAAGTGGCAACACGAGACGTAGGGTAAAGGGCAATCGCGAAGTAAGACAGAAAGCAAAAAAGAGCTTATACCCAGCAGTGGATGATTACGGGCTGATTTGATAGAATTCATCACCCTGAAGTTCCAATCGCACTTAAGTCAACATCATTCTGAAATGTTTACTTTTCCAATTCTAGCCTGCCCAAGGTTCTCCACCAGCCCGCACTGGTACGCTTCAGACTCGCTCTGTGACCGCTTCGCAGCTCGCTACTGATTCGCCGGCGAAAATGCATAATGGACTATACCATGAGTCGCAAACTAGTAAGTATCCACTTCATTTGCCCTTAGAACAGATTGATTGAGCCCTTTCAAAATTGATATTATAGTATCCCTATTAATATAAGAGGGTCCTTATTATAGAAGAAACCCTGACCGAATAATCTTGTAAATATGACAAGACTGAATCGATTCTGCGAAGAGATCACCCTGGACAAAACATAATAATAACAGGACTAGGTGTTCTTCAAGGAATAATTCTGAGTCTCATCCTCTTTAGAAGAATTTCTTATACAGTGGTCTGCAGAGGTAAGCTGAATTGAGCGACAAAGATCATTTTCGAAAACGATTAGGTGTTGAGGAAGATATTTAGTAGGGGTCCCTCAGGGTATCAAATTAAATCCCATTGTGCCTTGTCCTAAACCCCTAACGTGTCGGGTGTGTACGAAGACGGCGGCACGCGCTGGGCGGGCGAGGCGCTGGAGCGGCCGCCGCCGCCGCCGCACGCCGTGCACTCGCTCATGCACTGCGCAGGTCAGACGTCCGCGACGGTTAACGTATCCTGCCTTGTCCTGAGTTTCCAATTGATCTGATTACGGAAATAAAGTCTACTGTACGCTGAAATTTCAGTATTTTTATCAACTTTAAAAAAATACTTACTAATAATTATATCATCAACATGTATTTAAATGGAAATAACGTCAATTGGAAACAAGGATTTGAATAGAGTTTAGCTTTCGTAGCACTGTTGCCATCAGATTTGAACGTTTATATTGTAGCAGCTATTGATTTGATTGTATTGCTAGTTTTTCACATAGACGTGGATTTCGTGCAGCCATCACTTAGCAATGCAAAATGGATTCTATCTTCTTGCACCGAAGACGCTTTATTGCTAGTTTTTAGGACTTTGTCTTCGATTAACAGATATTTTTCTTATACTTCTTCAATTGTGTTTTCAGTTGTTTTGTTATTTTAATTCGTTGTTGTTTTGTTTTTCTTTCGCCGTCGTTTGTAGGTTGTTGCATGGTTTTGAGTGATGCATGAAACATTTCTTGTTGTCGTTTTAGCAATAATATTTAAACCTCATGATGTTTTTTTTCTGTTATCTGCAAACCTAACAGGACGTATACCTTGAGGTAATAAAACTGTTTTAATTGTGCTACATGTTGGATTCAAACATATAAATCAAATTCTTCTAAGAATACATTAAGTTGTTGATACAATGGCATACCACCCAACATGAAATATACAATCTTCATCTGCCTAGCCTCTTCCCAACTATGGTGGGGTCAGCTTTCAGTATTTCACATGAACGGCTGCCTTTTTGACCTCCTAAAAAAAATGTACAATAAAGATTGTAAATTCACACATCTGGTAGTCCAACCAAGCAGTCGCCTAGTTTCACCATAACGAGAAACAATCAGTAACCAAAAACATGTTAAACGATCCTCGTGTAATTATCACGATTCTAATTGACTTTATCCAATTCCAGATGACCTAGGCCGCGCCGTCGAAGAACTAGTGTCAGTAATGACGGAGGAAACACAAAACCAAACATCGAACTCTCCTCCGCAGTACACCAACGGGAAACCCCCCACCAAAGAGTAGCCCTCAAGTGACGTCACACGCGCGTATGGTGCTGCCACCCAGCGGAGCCAACCGGCAACCGCCACCTTCTCTATGATACCTTCGAACTAGCAACACTGTCGAGCTATACCAAAGAGAACGCTTTAAATTTCTATCCTTGCTAAACATCGAAGTATTATAAAAATTGTACAGTAATATTTCTATACTAATTTTCGACTCATCACTAACAATACCCTGCACATGCTGTTTCTACCTTATTATACATAAGCTCTAACATTCCACTCATTTTCTAATCGAGGCTTCGCGGGGAAAGATACTAAAAAGTAGAAGCCTGGAAGGAACCGGCTATATAGAACTAACGATGATTTTATCTAGATTTAGTTCCCTGTAGCGTCGTTTTCGAGACGATAGTCGTATGCAACGCTTATTGTATTAATAAGGGCATGCCATTGTTGCAGTACGTATCGTGATTGAGTCGCTTTCTTTTCTACCGTAGTTTTTTTTTTAATTCTTGTAGGCAACCCTGACAGAATTTCTACTATTTTTGTTTTTCCCCTCCGTAACCCCGACAGTGTTGCTAGAACGAGACGATCCAACGAAAAAGACACTGTAACGAGCATTTATACATATGTATTTAACAAAAAAAAAAAATGTACCAAATTTGTGGATACTTGATATTTTAATCGTTTAAGTACATATCTTGTTAGTACAATCTCCATTATATATCATATCACTTCTTGTATACTTCCATATCATTTTGCTGTGTACAATACAGGCATATGTATTATATCACGTGAAACGAAACTGAGGCGACATGGTCACCGACTAATCGGTGGTCTATATTATTTACAACACAGCTCGATTGGTTTGACCACATTTTTACCATATCAACGAGTGAAAATATTCTACTGAAACCATATCCATCTTTTTCTATAATTATACAAAGAGCAAACAGATTTTAGCGAACTACTACAATAGTAGGAATTTTGAAATGTGGTCACACTGAACGTTATAAGCTGAAAGCTTTAATAGGATCACAATTAGCTTTAAAACCACTACTGTGACATATTTTGATAAATAATGCAACACAATGGATGAAAACCTCCACGTTTTTACCGCGCAACCACTGAAAGGGCCTAAGTTTTAGTGGAATTGTATTGTTATATAGATTGACCTCTCCGATTTTCAAAAATGTATGCCATATGTCTAGTGTGGCCGTAGTTAAAATGGATTCGTTAACAATTTTGCGAGTAGTATTTAGATGTAGCCAAAATGATATCGAGCATGTTATTTATATGCATGTTTGTGTAAGTTAAACATTTATCGAGTTATCAAAAATGTATCGTTAGATGATGAAAAATAATAATCGAAGTGCTTCTATGCAGAGTAGTGGCAGTTTCCTTTCCTTCACTGTTAGATCTAGGCGAGCCACGAGTATCGAGTCCAGCGATTGGAAAATCGCAACGAACGGATGAACTTATAAACTTCAGCTTGACGAAAGTTCGTGCGATTAATTAATCGCGTACAATAATCGCGGTGCGCGCTAGATAGTACTGTCGGACTGTAGGGACTCTTCTTAGGAACTAAAACATGTATCCAAAACTTTTTCACTATTACAAAAGGCAAGATGACACGTTTTTCGATTAGGCTAATTTGGGATGCGACGATTTTTATGTCGCATGCCGATGTATCTCGATATGTACCGTGTGTCTACTAGTAAGAAGCTGCCTACCTTTTTTAGATAAGGATATATTGGAGAGACTTTTATACGATCGTTAAATAATCCTGTTGAAGCTAACTTTAAAATTAAGAACTTCGGATCTAACCATATCATGGTTTATTTTTATTTTTTTTCCGTCGCAACGGTGCACTGAAATTTCGAAGTCGCGGCACTTTTTTATGGTGGCAACATTTCGAAATTTTAACGCACTAGCGACTGTTACTTAAATTCTTATTAATTTCGCTAATATAGTATATAAGAAAAAGCACAATCTTTATTATAATTTTTAACGAAAATAGAAAATAAAAATTTACACTAATATATTGTTAATAATTTTATTTTTTGTTTATTGTGTAGTACGGTAGTTTTCTGTTTACGAAATTTAATTATTATTTTAATATTGGCAACCTTACGAAATGTACTACTTCCGCATTTATTTGTATATTTTACTGTGTTTATAATGTTTTTAGAAGTTAAACACAAATAAACATTCAACATAGTATTCACTGGTTTCTTTTTTATAACTCATACCCGATCTGACCCCTAAAAAACAAAAATGACCAAACACCAAATAATATCATGATCAAGACCATGGTGAAAAAAGTCCAACTGATAACGTGCATACTGGCGAGCCACCGAGCAAACACTCGGTGGGTGCGAATCCCATCCATTGCTCTATTAAAATGAACCCACTTTAAACACAAGCAGACTACTGCAGTCGGGATCAGGACATAATATTGATCGACGGCGTTCGATGCTTTATCCAGGCGTCCTATACTTTTTGCTCTTATTGGTGACCCTATAAGTCGCTTAGCTTTGGACTGCTACTGAGCGACACCTTATATCATAAATGTATTTTAGCCTTGCTAGGCCAGTACTGGACACCAGTTATTTGTGAATAGGAACAAATAAAAGCAACTGATAAGTTAAAATTATACTACGACATTTTTCCCGTATAAACCTTTATTTAGTTAACAAACATTATAATTAAATTAAACTTCATACACTAACTAAAACTATAAGTCAATTGAAATTTGCACCATTATAGTATGAATAATATGCAATACATAGCCATTATTATTTCTACATTGTTTAACATACAT
Organism: Noctua comes; assembly: GCA_963082995.1. Lineage (NCBI taxonomy): Eukaryota > Metazoa > Arthropoda > Insecta > Lepidoptera > Noctuidae > Noctua > Noctua comes. The sequence goes on from OY720288.1 coordinate 852,966, forward strand.
ATAGATTATTATCTTTTAAACAGGCAAAGGCATCTGTGGTAATAGGAATTATTATATTATTGAAATAATTACATGCCCAATGTAGAGGACAATAAAGCTAAGCGCACATTACAGCCGCAACGCAATGCATTTCCAAATAAAAAAGCGGTGAGCCCGTCTGTAGTGGGCGATGGTTCATACAAAATGTATAAAAGTGATGTGGGATGATTTCTGCAATGCGATGTCCAATTGTGCATCAGCCTTAAAAGTTGTAGTACTTATCAAATATTTGAATTAAAAAGAGGCCAGGCTCCTTAAGCTTATTCAACCAATTGACAATTCATAGGATATTTTCTAAACCATTGTTGCTGAAATCATCAGAAAAAGGGTTTTTTTTTTAATTTATTACAAGGACTTATGACCCAAATCCGTCATTACCAAACAATAATTATATTTTATTTCAAGCAAACAGCTTAAAGGCACGTTATTTTTTTAGTATAATCAATCAATTTTACATAAATAAATTCTCACTCGGGAATAGGAACAACCTTTTAATAAAATTTATTTAATTTTAAATATTTGCATATAATATATATGTAATATGCACATACAAATCACCAAATATTCACTTTTGGTGGGAAAGAAGAATTACTAAATAAAATAATTATCTCTGCATCATGCTATCTAACAAAAGTATAATAGTGTATTATACGACATAAATACTAGTTTTTGCAGTGTGCTAATTATCCAAAAGATAAGAGATTAGTATCAATTGTTTGATAAACATTTTATCTTTCTAGGGTATCTGTTACATTTATGTATACTAATTAAAGATATAATCCTGAAGGCAACGTCAACAATAAACCGCAGCAGCCTATGCTATAACTCTCTGGAAAGTGCTTCCTCAGACGGCGGAATTGCCACCTGTTCCTGTTTTGGCTGAAGTACATAGAACTAGCTGTGCCGTTGAGGTTTGTGGTTGTAGTTGCCTTTGTAATAATATATTTAAAGGTACCAATGGGACCACATTAAAAATTATCTGTTTGTCTATCACAAGACTATCTTTGTCCTTACTTCACACAGTTCTTATAAATAGCAAATAGTTTTTGGACATGTATTTTGGTCATAATACTAAATATTCTTTATATTAGTATTTCATAGTGAAAACAATAATGTAATCAAATCATATTAGTTACATATAGGCTAACTACATTAATATGTTGAAATATCATAACATTTAGTTTATTTATAGGATACATAGCTGGTAATAGAACATAGGGTTTTAATCTTGAAAGGAGGGTACAATCTTTGTTTTTATTTGAGTACTTTATTTGAGCAATGCCTTTTCTCTAACATCAGGGCAAGGTGTACAACCACTGTATTTAGGTCAGGTAACAATATTTTTTCAATTTTTTTTTAGGAAAATGCATGATATGAATGAATTTTTTGTGAATTTGCTAATTTATAATCTCAATGTCAAATGTCACATTGAGATAAGATAGAAGCTAGTTTGCCTATTATGTCCATTTAAAGAAAAGTGTGCACTAACAACCAAAGAATAGCACATGTATGGAGGGCAGCTAGAACATTTTTATTTGTATTTAAATCAATGACAATCTGATACATGAGCAATATTTCGGTTACTATAAAAGTCAAACTTCTTGTTAAAACCTCAATATTCTATCTCCAACTACGTTAATTATTAAATTGCCTAGCTGCACCAACCTTATACTTTGACTGCTGAGTTAGTATTGCTATCGAGACCGTTCACGGGGGCCTGGTTGTCGGTCCGTGGTCGTCTAAACAGCAAGACATGAGGTTCAGGGTTGTGGACCATAAAGTGCAGCCAGCCGGGGCTCTGCTGGACACCCAGGTTGCGCCATTCTGTCTCCGTCATGAGGTGGGACTTTGGTACCAGACGGGCGATGTCTGGTGGCAGGATGACATGTCTGAAATCATAAATGCATTATGATATAGTTGTGAAAACAAGATAAAGCATAGAAATAGTAAGGAAGATATATTAGAGATAGGTATTGCTTTGTTATTTCTTGTTATACAGTGTTACACACTGATGCAATTTTAATTTGCTCTGAATCAATTAAAATTTACCGACGGACGAGTTTTAATTGCAACAGCTGTGATCAGCTGATGCATGACCAACATAGCTTATGTTTTAACCTTTCAGCTGCTGATGTGAAGTCTTAACCACTCTTCATTAAAACGATGAGTGAAAAGATGAGTGTGTGATGGTGAATCACCGAACAATTTTATACGCATTCATACCTCGTAATCTGTTAAAATGACGCAAAATGACTGACGGAAAGTGCAACCATATTGTGCAACGAAACACTTGTAAGGAAGCAAATTTACACGCAAAAAGTACATTGAAAATACTTAAGGTGCATTTATGAGTTCCAGACAGAGAATCTTGAAACATAATTATGAAGAAAACTTGTAACAAAAATGAAGTGAGCTCACCTGTACTCATAGACGTCATCAGTATACCTTTCCGAGTATTGAATTTGATCCACAGGCATGTTGAACGATAGGTTAGCAGCACTGTTTAATCAGTAGGATAAAGGTAATTTAAATCCAATTTAAATGGATCTAGAGAACCGATAATTTTTCTATTCCTGGAGAATATTGCGGAACCAATATTCTATCGCAGAAAAATCAAATTTCAATTTGACATTGACGTTTACGTTCGAAGCACTCGAAGCAGTGATCCTTTTGCATTGTTAACTCAAAGTTAACTAATATTTTACCGATTCTCGTGTTAAAATATGTTTTTGAAGTATTTTTCTTTTTAATTAATTTTATTTGTGCTTTGGAGTAAAAATATCTATATTTTGGATTCTTATTGATTATTTGAAGCAAGTTTTTATGCAAAAATGAATAAAATATAAGCAATTTGAACGCATGTTCCGGCGGGAATGCCGAATGTCATTGTCAACCAACTGTGTCAATTTTGCGGAAACGTTACGTTCTACGTAGCACTCGGGATTGGATGCATGATAAGCTGCAAGACTTGTGAAAATAAATTGTAACCAACAACGCTTGATCATACATGTCACCTACTGAGTACGCCCACACAGTTGATACGAAAAGTAGATGACAAACAAACCAATGAATCCATTGTGGAGTGTAATATTTTATTTATCTCTTATGATTTATATTTCGCTACTGAAATTATTAGGTAAAAGTTTCTCCCACTATTGAACATTATGTGGATCATCATCATCTTCCTGCCCTTGTTCCATTCTACTTGTGGTTGGCGCAACGGTTTCTTCTTCCATTTCCTCTGTCAGACAATACCGCATCATTTACCTAAGTTCTCTTTCATTTCATTTCTCACAAAAACCTTCCATTTTTTCTTTGGGCTTCCTCTCCCTCCCCATCTATGAACAATCATATCCATCACTCTTTTAGTCACATGCGTTTCATCCCTCTTCATTACATATGTTCATACCAAGACAAACGACTTCCTTTCAACTTTTCTGTAACAGGTGTCTCTTTCAAACTTCCTCTATTATTATACTCATTCCTTACTTTACCCATTCTTGTCACTCCGCACATCTATCTCAACATTCTCTTCACACATATGACTACATTGCACGGATCAACTGCACAAATACTCACCACATAAAACCTCACGAGGTACCCGATCTTATGCCTTTTCGAAATCGAAGAACACTATGTGGAAGTTTTTTTGTGCACCTTTGTATTCCTCGCTGTGCTCGGATAGCGAAAATGGCATCCGACATTCCCCGACCGCCCATAAAACCGAAATGATTCTCTTCTCTCGGTCGATAGCTTTCTCCTAAACTTTCATAGGTGCTATGTGACATTAGCTTTATTCCCCTATAATGTTACACTCCAGCACATTACCTTAGTTTTTAAAAATGGGCACCAGCGAACTGCTACAGCATTCGTCAGGTATGACTCCTTAATTTTTGCAGATCTAATTCAAAAACAGACAATGGAAAACTACTAACTGATCTACGTAATAGGTTTGCCGTGCGGGGACAATCTTGCGCAAGACGGAAGGGCAGATGATAGACAGCTGAGTGTACGTTAACTACTGAAACAACCGGTGATATTATCCAATCACGGCGACCCCAACCGCTGTAACAATTCAATAATGCGCCCCACACCACTAGAGTGACCATGTTGCTTGAATAGTTTAAGCTTTATAGGTAGAACATCCGGAAGGTAATGCATAGGAAATTATTATTTTATTGCATGTATGCCACGTTTGGGTAAGTTTAGGTCAGAGTGTTGCCTAAGGGCGGTGTACAAGGAAAACGTCAAACTCAAGTAGAGTTCTTTCTATTCATTCATTGTATCAGTCAATCGAAAAAACATCTTCAGTAGGTACTGAATAACCACAAACCACTTAGTTTCCTTATTCGCCTTACGATCTAATGAATGATCACTATAGGTAAAAGTAGGTACTTAATTAGTATAAAAATCTACCTGAAGTGGTTCCGAAGTAGTCATAGTGAACAGACGAGAGAATTGACACCTCAATTTTTTTTTTTGATTAAACTTTCAATTATTTAGTCCCAAACTTACCTGCAATGACGGCCATCCTAGGCCCACAACTAGATAATGATAGGAGCAGCTCTTCAGTTGAATTCAGTCGTCTATCCAGCTAGGAGGTCCTACTGACTGATCTCGGTGTCATGTCTGAGATCACTCTTGATTTCCTGCAGAGTCTGCTCAAAGATGAATATCCTGACGTCAGTATACAGCACTTTGAGGTAGGTGTAGTAGTAATGCTTATTCGGACCAAAGACAGTTACGATAGAAGGGACTGCTCCGCCCCTAAGATGACCTTCTGTCTGACCTAACCAAATCCTTCACTAGCAAGAGCCAACTGATTGTTGTCGGTACAAGTGTACTGTACAGTGTAACGTATCAAACTTAGCAGCAAGTATTTTCGAGCAGAAAGTTGTTACACTACATCAAAGTTCTTTTTTTTACAAAATGTGATGAGGATTTAAGTACTAAATAAATAAAAAAACCTTACCCGATAAAGCTTTAAAATGTTGGTATAACAAAACAAAATTTTGTCCCTATATAGGGAGCACCAGGCTCCAAACGAGGCGACAACTACACCTCCATGGTATACCGGATCACCTTAAAAGGCATCCAAAGACACGAGGAACCTGACGGCTCGAGCCAAACTGACGAACCATGGGAGAGTTCCATCATCTACAAGTGCCTTCCCGAAAGCATCCTGCGAAGGGAAGCCTTCAAGAGCGACGAGCTTTTCTGCAACGAAGTCGCGTTCTACAACAAGATCTGGCCAGCTTTACTTAGCTTCCAGAAGCAATGGAACGTCCACAATCCGTTCAAGTCGATCCCCAAGTGTTATTTGGCCCAGAATGACTGCGTGGTGTTGAAAGATCTGAAGAGGGAAGGGTATGTCATGCCCGAGAGGCGCCAGGGTCTGACAGTGGAGCAGTGCTACTTCGTCTTGAAGCATTTGTCGCAATTCCATGCGCTGTCACTGGCCATGAAGTGCCATGACCCTGAGGCGTTTTATGAGCTGTTGAATATTCAGGATGGGATTTCGGAAGGTAAGATTGTGCCTAATTTTCTATTTGTATTGGTCCAATTTAGTATCAAGTGGTACAGTAAAGTAGGTGAGTTTTAACACTTTGACCTTGGGCTAGCCTAGAGAAGTACGGTTTTGTGTTTAAATGTATTAAGAGATCAGCTCATACTGGTTTATTAGCGTTTACTTGTCCGTACCTATCAGCGATATTAGTGCCAAGAAAGAGATGGAGCTATGTAGGACGAATAACGCCATTCCTTTTTCGCAACAGATCATTTTTTCAATACAAATTAAACCTCAGAATTTGAACAGCTTAATAACGAAATTACCCAGTTTTGTTATACTAACCCCATTTAATTTTACATTATAGTTTTCTATGTGCAAGAAAACGTCGATTACTATAAGAACTACTACATAGAAGCCACAGCCAATGCCATAGCCATGGTGGAACAGGAGTTAGCTGACGCAGAAGACAAGGAGGTCTACTTGGAGAAGTTCAAGAGTTTTTGCAGCGAAGACACCTTCTTCCACACCATGGTGGATCTGGTCGCTCCCAAGGAACCGCTAGCAGTGATTGGACATGGCGACTGCTGGACTAATAACTTCTTATTTAAATATGTGGATGGGGATATTGCTGATGTAAGTAGAGGAGCTAGTATTTACTTTTCGTAATGTAACTATCATCGTTGAATTCGCTATATTAAATTGCAGTGTGCTTTAGAACCACATAACCATTGAACTAAAAATAGAATGATAACAGTTGTTCCTATACTAGGTACACCCACATTTCGCCAGTTATGTTTAAGTAAAATCCATGGTCAAATGTAACATGGCCTATTGCCATCAATCGGGCTACTGAAAAAATCATGCTGGAAACCCCCAATAATACCGTTGTCCAACCTGGCTTTTCTTGTTACCGTTATGGGAAAGATCCAAAAACCCTTTCTTTTCCAGATGTACATCGTTGATTTCCAGGTGGTTCGCTACGCGTCCCCAGCCCTCGACCTGGCATACGTGATGTATTTATGCCTGGATCGGCAGCAGAGGGCGGAGCACCTGTCCTCGCTGCTGGAGTACTACACGGATGAACTGCATCGGAGGCTGGTGCAGATGGGCGATGAGGACTCTGTGTTCAATACCAGCTTGAATAGGGATTCGTTGTATGAATTGTAAGTGTACTGGTTCTATATGAAGTAGAAACAGTAAACTCTGACGTTTAAACTAGTCTCAAATTAAGCACTGCTACTAGTATAGTATTGAACTATTTCTTAAAATAATGACGTACCACTTCGACTCATACTCATTCGAAGAACCTCAAGCCTCAACCAAAAAGGATCCTCTAAATCGGTGTTTTGAGGGTTGAGACCCTGTTCAATTCGCAGGATAATATGTAATAATATGTCGTCTAGTCGTTCACCACAAAAAAATGTGGATTAAGAACGTTAGCAATGTAGGATTAGTCTGAATAAAGACAACCTAGTCACCTTTAGTTTTATTTTCAACATTTCAGATTACAAGAAGAATTCAAACGCGCGGGCAAGTTTGGACTCGGCATAGCGGTAGACATGTACCCCATCATGACGTGCGAAAGCGATGAGGCACCCGATTTGTATCAACATGAGGTTGGTAACTGACTTTTTAAGATGTAACTCAACCTCTGCACTCATCTACATCTTAAGGAAAACCCAAAGATCACTCTCTAGTTGGGAGAAATAATGTCACATTTTCATGACAAACTTGCAAACTGAATATAATGACGATCGAGGCATCGATTCAATCTTTCTAATAATGGTGTCTAACCATTTTTTTCAGTTTCGTTACCCCTGGAGCTCATTTTCAGCTTTCTAACGATGAATAAATTGTTGGAATTATCTAAAGATATCCTTTACTACGCTTCCGAATTTTCTCCAGATCTCTATCTGCCTAATTTGATCTATCATTTAGGTCTTATAACCCACATCCCGGTAGTAAATTCTTCAGCCTTTCTTCGTAATCCTAGCGCTAAATATGACCATTTTTACAGAATCTGGATAGTGAGTCATCGTCAACGTCTCGGGTCCAGCCAGTGCAGACTAGCAGTGCGGCTTGCAGCAAGAAAATGACGGAGTTGGTAATAGAGCTGGTGGATAATGGGATCCTGTGATATAGAAGAAAATTGGAGATGGAATGAGGAAGAATATGGAGGTAAAAGGGGAAGATGTAGGTGGAAAAAAATAAGAATACGGAAGGAAAAATACGAAGAATGTGAGGAGGGCTGAAGAAAGAGATGGATTGTAATCGGGGTTTTTATAAGACTGCAAGGAGTATGTATCTCACTCAAATGATATTGTTGGAGGAGTTCCTTTCATTGTATTTGTAAATTAATTTTTTAGCATGTGTTTTCGTTTAATTCTATTGTGATTTTAAGATATAAAGCCTATGTTTAAGGAAACTTCATTTTAAATTATTGAAGAAATGTTTAAAGGGCACATAAAAAAACAATTTGTATGTCGTAGGTATGTCAATTTATTGTATATCGTTTAGTTAATAAACACGTACAATAAAATATTGGGTTAAAGCCTTAAAATTATTTATATTATACTTTGTGACAATGTGTCCCTTTGATCAAGATCTATTGGATATTATGATAAAAATCAGATCATTTTTTGTCTGTACGTCTTTGAATTAAAAAATGTCTATAATACTTATCTGATCTAGTTTCATAAAATATTTTATATTAGTAAATAATTCAATAAAAAAATTAATGACTTCGATAATTGGGATACTTCCGGTACAATTTGTGGTAATTTTCAATTTCCCGTAAACTAAAAATAAAATTCAATTTTTCCGAAAACTGTAGAATGATTTTTCTTTTGAATAAAGCGCGCTGCCGAACTAAACTATCACTTTTTCACTTACTACGACTGAGTAAGTGGGCTAAGGATAGCGAAAACTTTATAAAAATAAAAAATGTGCTTTATCGTAGAAAATAACATTTTACAGTATCTAGGAAAACTCGAGAACCGAATATGTTTAAATTGCGAATTTCCAAAAATTGTTATCTCGGTGTTGCCCTTTAATTTATTTATTAAAAATGGTAATTTAAATAAAATACCCGTACTATCTCGTGGCACATTAATTGAATTTTTATATTTTTATTAAATTAAATAAAACATATAATTATTATAATAAAAATTACGTACGGGTTCATTACGTATATGACAACTTTCTTTGTAAACAGATCTAATAATAAAACTTATATTAAAATAATCAGTCATTGAAAACTTCAGATTTTCTTTCAGTTGAGATTCTAGCGCCTAATGTCATCTGAAGTTTCCAATAATTACCTGTTTATTTAAAGATTAATATTTTTTTATACTGTATTTAAATTAATACTAACAAGTCTGGTTGGAAAACAAGGCACTGGACTCTCACTTACCTATAAAATAAATTACCGCGGCGAAAAGTAAATATAAAGGTTAAAAATAATAACATAATAAAATTACAACGATTTTTTTTCGCTTTTTCACTGGTTTACGTTTTTCCCGCGGTAACGTTTTGGTCCTGACTTTTTGTCTTTCAACACTGATTAGAATTAGCACCAGAACACATAGACGAACTGTCAAAGACGCTTCGTTCTGACAGTTCTTCTACAGTTTGAAAATAGCACTTTACTTGACGCTTGCTCTCAAGACTTGTTGCGCGGTGAGGCCGACCTTGCTTTTCGAGGCTGCAGTAGGCCTCATGAAGCCTGACGTCGTCGTCCGACTGTTCACACTCTTCATCGGTGGCCTGGAGGTTCCCACTGAGCTGCCACTGGATGATGACCTTGATGCCGGCATCCTGGAGACAGGCTTCGGTACTGGCTTAGGCGCTGGCTTCACAGGCGCCGGTGGGACTCTCTTCACAGTCGATACAGATGTAGAACTGTTCAAAGAACTCCTGGAACTCCTCAGCGACGCTCTAGAAGCAGACCTCTCCACTCTTAAAGAACTAGCCCGTTTTGGGATTACACGTTTGGGGTCTATGGGCGTCCGAGGCGGCGTCCTCGTCTCTTTGGTAGGAATCTTCTTTGGTTGTCCCACTTTGGGGACCGGGGACTTGGAGATTTTCGGCACAGGTGACTCGCATTCAACATTGCAGCCTGAGGAAGCACCCTGGGATGCACTTTCTGAATTAAGACTCTGGGTTTCTTCAAACCCTTCGTCGTTCAATTCGTGCTCACTTTTGACTTTCGACATCCTAGGTGAGGTTGTTCTTTCTGGAACCTTTTCTGGAGCCTTCTCTGTCCGGGTGTTGAGAGATTTTCTATACCCATCCCTCGACCAGACTCCGGTAGGGGTGTCAGCAGGAGACTTCAGTTCCCGTATCGCTTTCTGCACGTCCTCCTGGTTTATGGAAGTCTGTCGCCTCATCCGAAGGTATGGCTTTGTATCTTTGGTCGGTTTGTCTGTGCTTTGGTTCTTAAGTCTATCCTGCCACCTCTTCAGCCTGGTTTCCTTCTCATCCTTACTGACTTCGATCGGTTTCGCCACTTCTTGAGGTGTATCTACTTTGTATGACGCTTGGACATCTAGTTTAGAAGGTCTGATGACTTGAGTTTCAGCTACTAATTCAGGTGCTGAGTCAGGTTTCTTCTCTTCTTCAGGGGAACTGTTGGAATCTGTGTTCCTCTTATACCTTCTTGTCCTTCTGGCAGCAGAAAATCTGTCGAACTGTCCATCTCCTAAGATTTCTTGGCAGAGATCCTTCATTTCGGCAGAACCTTTGTCACCGAGGTTGGTACGGGTAGGTAGGGACGGTTGGAACTTCCTGCAGGGTTCTCTCTCTGGTGGGGGGTTGAAGGATGAGGTGAACTTCCTCTGAGCTGGTGGGGTTTCAATGTTATCGGAGTCAATTTCTACTCTGTCTGACTTCGCTATTCTTTCTGGCCTGACAACTTTTACATCACGGTCACTGGTGACTTTTATATCTGGCAGTTTCCTCTGCTCTTCGGTGATGGATATGAGAGGTTGTGGGGTTTCTATCTGCTGCCGTGATCGTTGTCTCCTGAGTCTTCTCATCTCCTCGTTCTCTTCGGTTTTCCTCCAAGGGACTCTCGTGTCCTTCTTTTGTGGTTGTACATCTGCAAAGAGTAAAAACATTAATTAAGTACACATTGGCTGCTCGGTCTTTGGAGATACTGTTTGGTGTCCATTTTTTACTCTTCGGTGTTGAATATGCATGAATTGGTTATATCTCAAGTATTAAATTAAATATTTTAGCGCTCAAAAGAAGATATTGATAGTTACCTTCGACAGTCTCGAGCGCTTTGACGACATCGCTGTCAGGCAGGACGGCAGGCCTCCAGTCCGCGCGGCCCTCAGGCAGGGGCTCGAGGGTAGCGCTACGCTCGCTCTCTGTAATACAAAACAAGTCATTATTAATTGCCACTAAACTGACATATAACACCAGGTCCTAGAGACTAGGAATACAATTGTGGTACGTTTAGTGACGCAAAAAAAATCCCCACTCTTCTCAGAGAGTTCTGTGGGCTCAAACGGGCGTGAAACGGTTTACAAGAGATGTCTGCCAAAGGTTTGCGATACATACCGGAGTCGTTTTCCAAGGAGCGCTTGTCTGAGTGGAGGCGGTGCGCGGGCCGGCGCGGCCGCGCGTCCTCCTGGCTGCTCGCGCGCAGCCACGACTCGATCTTCTGTCGCCACTCCCTGGACAGAAAAACACCATTATAACATGAATCATAATATCACGTGTCAACTCCCGGAGATACGTGATTAAGCTGAGGTATAATTTTGTTTAAGTTAGGGTAAATCACCAATCCAGGGTATCTCGAAGTCTTGATCAAAGTTGACAAGGCCTCAAGGTTATTACGATAAGTAAAGCCCAGTGTACTTACTTGGGCTTGGCGGGCGCGGTGTCAGGTGAGGCGGGGGCAGGCGACACGGGGGCGGGGGCGGGCGGCGCGCGGGGCGAGGGCGCGCGCTCGCGGCCGCACTCCGGCAGCTCCAGCCGCGCGCGCGTGGCGCCGCGCCGGGACCACGAGCGATCTGTGGAGACAATTTGGTGTTATTACTCTCGTCCGACTAACTATTACTATCAACTAACTGGTTTAAGGTGCTAAAATGATTCGTAAAGCTACGTTCCAACTGGCGGGCTCGTGTCAGGAGAATCATTCTCCAACTCTTTTCCCAATTTATCTTTCCCTACTGCTATAGTCATTCACATTCACACTGACAACTTTCCACACGACAAATTCCTCGTGCTAGAGGTAGGTAGCTTGATCGGCTTTTAGTTAAACATAACCCAACTAAGTCCAGAAATTAATGCTATCTTACCTAGACTGCCCCAAGCACTTCGCTCCCTAAGGTCGTTAGCGGCTGGTGACGAGTGTCGGAGGAACTCCAACAGACCTTCCTCATCATCACCAGGACTTGCCCTACTTCTGCGACGGAGGCTGCCTGTTGGAGTTACATCTGGAAGTAAAACATAATTCATAAATTACCTATTTAAAAAAAATAAAGAACAATGGGTTCGTGAACCAGATGTGCTGAGAATCGAACTTATCCAAAAGCTATCTTTGTTGAAAGACAATGGTTGCATTGCACTTGAACTACAGAAACTACTCTTACAACTAGGATATAAAGGCGTCATAGTCAAATTGTTAACATGGTAGACATTCCAAGTAGTATTAATCAAGGTACTTTGCTCTGTGATCATCAACCCATTTGCTGACATGACAATTTCAGCCAAATTGATCAAATCCGTGAGATACATCATGTTATGCAACAGGTTCTAATACCAGCTCGTACTGGGCGGATTTTACGGCCCATTCCTTTTCACCGAAAGGTGGCCTGTGTCCAGCAGTGGGAACGGCTGATCATGAGAATCGAGGAGGTTGTTGCTACTAACCAGGTGACGGAGACGGATCATGCGGCTTCCTAAGCGATCTCCTGCCCAGCCCGTTTCTGATGTCCAGCAGTAATGACTCCATAAGAGACTCGCACTCTGATACAGGTGTACTGGATACGCTGCTGGTACCTGCATGGACAAGGGTTTAGTGTGAGTTTGTGCAAATATGTGAGATGAAGACTACCACATTGTTGATTATCAAAGCAGTTTACATGAGTACAGAATTAATATCTACATGCCCCGATACCTACAGGTATTCATGCATGCGGCCCTATTGCACAATGTAATGATTAAGGAACGTTCTCCGATATTTACATCATTCGCTCGGGGGACCCGCACTGTGCCCTCGTGTTAATTTTATGACCCACACTTTATCACAGAATGAAGGCCTTTGTCCAGCAAAGGGAATATCATAGGATGTTTATGCCAGAGGAGGTCTTCTGTGCCATCTGATGGGCTTGATCTACGTACGAGTGATTATAATACCTAATGTTCAACTTACCGGTCTTAACCCTGGCTGCAGCCATGTCTCTTGCCCGTCTTCTTGCAGCAGCCTGTTCTTCATTAGCTCTCCGCCGTTCATTATCACTGACAGCCGACCTGAACTTACTGCAGAACCATACGAACATCTGAAATGTAAAGGAATAGAGATATTTTTAACTAAACCATTAAACTTTAAAATTCGAAATCACAAAAGGATCTTGGCGACTTATGGCATTAATTTGACGAAAACTGTCCTAAAGTCATTCATTCCATCCATCAAGACTTTGACAATGGCGTACTAGAAGAAGGCTTACCTTAAAGCACTCCTCTAACTTGAAAGACACAGGGTCTTCGCAGAAGAATTCCGCAAGCTGTTTCCGTATGCTTTCCACCTCTTCCATGTCTTTGTTGAGAGCTGAGACTTCTTGTTCTGCTACCTGCAATGACAAAACAATTTGTATTAGAAAACTTCAACATGGTTTTCAGTTAAATATCGTTAAGGCTACACCAGTCTCAAGAGTGTGGTACCAGATATATCTTTACAAATTCTGGGAGTTACTTAATAAACTGCTGTTTTCATTTTGTTATCTCTAGCAGAAGACCTGTCTGAAGATGCTCTTCATACAACGTTATAGAAATTTGGAACTAGATATACCATGGATTATTAGGTGTGACTGGCGCTCCACCAATGTGTCTAAAGTATTAACTTTACTACCCTATAGAGATGATTTCAGTCTAACAATCTACATCTTTACATCATCTAACAATGTTCGTACCTGCAAGAAATCTCCCATCTGCTCCTTAATATCCTGCTGCGTACTGGGCATCTGTGTCTCCTTTTTCAGCCCCTGTATCCTATTGGCCAGCGTCTTGATCTCGTTGTGAACCTGGTCCACGCTGGCCTTAGCTGCTTCCTCTAGCACGCGTGTATCGTCAGCGAAATTGATTAGTTCTTTGTTCTTGCGTTCTGCTTGCTGTAGAAGAAAAGGCAACATTGTGAATTAGTTATATGCGAATTTAAGTTCTACAATGCTGGTGATAACGATGTTTTTGCTCCTACTTGCGGGCCAGCCATCGATTAGTTAAGACAGTTATAACTGTTGTCTTTTTTGGTATTCAAAACGCTTTCTGCTTTCTGATAGTAGTTAAAATAAACTGAAAGAGAATCTCACTCATCAATCAATCAGCTCAGTCTAATTACTGGCGGTTCTTCACTTCCTGTACTTCTGTCCTATATATATTTGTTGTGGGTGTTTTCCTTACCATAGCGACATAGTGCATGAGCGTCATCCCAGGCTTGTTAGCCCTGATGTCGGGTAGTTTCTGCAGAGAAGACAGCTTCACTCCCGCCGCCCCTCCGGCGTAACCTCCAGCGTTCAAGAAGTTACCGGCGATCAAAGCTATGTATAACACCTCCTGGAAAGACATGAGAGTTTGAGGTTATCAACCAGGTTTGAATCAGTTTCTCATTCATGAACAATGCTTACAAGTCATTTGCCTAGCCTTTTCTCAATGACATGTATTAGGCTCGACTTCCAGTCTATTCGGATGCAACTAAACATATCATTGTCCCTAGTCTATATTACAAAAGGATATGAGAAGTATTACCTGTAAAGCCCTTGAAGACATCAGGTCGTCTCCTGCGACTAGGATAGCGTTGATAGCGCTCTCTAAGTATCCTGATGTTGATGCCCATTCCTCTTTTAGCAGCATGCATTCAATACGCAGTTTGTAACTGTAAAAAATAACAACATATCATGAAAACTACACTCTTAAATATAAATACACCAAGACAAACAGAAAAATATTATAGAGATAAAATCAGAAAGATGCATAAAAATTAGTGGCTAACATTACAAAAATAATTGACAACTTGAAAACATCGTTCTTGAAAAATAAAAACCAAACAGTCAGTGGACTAAAATATCACTTACTTAGGAAGCTGGATTAGCTGCAGCAGGAACTTCTCAGCTGTCCCCAGCTTAGTGACGTCACCGGTAAAGGCCTTCAGCATCTCAGACTCGTCTACCTCAGGTAGAATCTTGAGCAAACCACGCAACTTCTCTGTGCCGATGTCGTCGTGAGCACCTTCGCGGATCAGCTGGATTATGTCCTCATTGGAACTGGAAAATAGGTTTAAGAATTATTAGAATGTGGCAGAAAAAAAATCTACCTACATACATCGTAAAAGCTATTTAGTGTTTTTATAAGTTTTTAGTAAATGACAACCTACTGGCTACTAGTCGACCAACTACGATATATTTAACGTGCATATTTAATAAATATATTATAATAATTTTAATTGCATGTAGGAAGTAAATAATTATAAATGTTTCTCAGTTGATAGCAGTACCTCCCTATTTCCACAGACTACGAATAGACAAAATTTTAGGCTGCCCAAATTTTTTATGTTCTGAGATGGGTTTTTTTTACGAGAAGGTAACAAATGGAATGAATGATAAAAATGTCTTACCTTCGGAACTGCTTCAAGAATATGTTAACGTTGAGACTCCTCTTGCCATCCAAGAGTGTGATTTCAGAAGACTCCTTCCTCGGCTTCCTCTCTCCAGAGCTGTCGCAGATGGGGCTACGACCTAACCTAGGTGAAGAACCTGCTGATCCTGTTGGTTGAATCTGGAAATACAAACACAACGATTTTTTTCAAAGTAAACACGGAACAGTTGATAGTACAGTCAAAGGCCTGCATTATCTGACTCCTAAATAAAAATATTTACACAGAAGAGTGAATAATTAAGAAGATGAAAGGACGTTGAATGTACTACTTACAGGAACTCAATAAATTTTAAACTAACTGTGAATTGGGAATTCTACATATTGGTTTCTAGTTTAAAAAAACTCTATATCCTCGTTGTATGATTTTCTCTTTATCATCATTCTAGAGGAAACATCAACACTTCACTTCCTTTCTTGACCTTACTTTTTCTTCGAGGTTTTTCATGGTAGCATAAAGATTGTATGTGTACTAACCTGTTGACAGAAGAGTCCTTCGATCTCCGTCCAGTCGAGATCAACCTTCGGAGAGTGTTTGTGACTCGATGCTACTAGTGACCAGATGTTGTTTTGACCGATGACCTGGAGAGATAATAAAATACAATGTTATTTGATTGAGCTATCAAAATATGGTATGGATCGATGATTTAGTGAAGGTAGTCAGAATCAGTTTAAAGCAGAAAGACGCAACAGGTGGACGTTCTTCGGCTGAATAATGATGACGACGCAAGCTAGCACGTCTTGAAAATTCTATAGGTTTGAAAAACCATTTATAATTAGTAGTACTCAACGCTACTGAATAATGATGACAAATCGGTATAATTAAAAACTGATTGGAGTTTTCCGATTTCCTACCTGATCGCTCTTAGAAGAAATACCGAAACAAACTCCGAGGTACTTACTTTGTTGTTAGGAATTTTATTCCAATTGATAGTTTTCATCTTAGTCTTCGGTATGGGCGTCTCCTGCTGCGGCAGCTTGATGTCCAGCGCTGGCGCAGGCGGAGAGGGTGGGCAGGCGGACGGAGGGGGTGGGACGGGTGGGGGAGGGGGACCACACGGGGGCGGCGGGGGTAGCATCGGTGCAGGGGGTGGTGGTATAGCTGGAACACAGATAGTGTTTATATATTTATTTATTTAACACTTCAAGCACAAAAGTACAGAGGCGGACTTAATGCCATAGGCATTTTCTACCAGTCAACCTCAGTCAGTGTTTTAGTTAAATATGGCGTAAATCTATCTTTACGCGCCTGCTCATAGTTTTGGAGCAATTCATGACATATGTGTTATGCGTCTACTGCAAATGTATTTTTTATTATATTCAGTATTCTGAAGGTAGAAGGTTGGCTAGAAAATTTTGTACTCATCATTTCGGCTCCGCAAAATAAAATTCAAAATTAATCGATATTATACAAGTTTCAAGTTATCTACGAGTTTTTCTTAAAGATTTTCCAATATTATGCGTAAACACTACCTAAAACCGTAGTTTGCACTGACTACCATAGGACATGATTGGTCCCTCATTGTTAACTGCTATTGAGGCAGCCATTAGTAGTAATGGTTATGAACTGCTCCTGAATTTATTTTCATGCTTTGTGAACAGTTATTGAGATTCCCCTGGAGCAAGAAGGTACACATCTTCTTTTGTGGGTCTACAGTGAACTGATTGGAGATTTTAAAGACAACGTTGATACGTAGTTAAAGATTTTCAGTCAAGCTCACCTGCAGGCATCATCACAGGCGGCGGGGGTGGTGGCGGTGGAGATAGCGCTCGCTGGAGACTCTGCTTTCTGCCACCACCAGACATGTCGCGGTGCTGACATGTGCAGCCTACTTTCGCCTGGAAGACAAGATAGAAACATTGTTTTTTTAACCATTGACATAACCATACCTGAATTTTATCGCGAGCATTAAGTATACAGCTGTTTATATAAACGCAAAGAGTAGAATTCTTATACCAAAGGGTGTAAAGGATTCGAAAAATTGACATAGCCATTGACAACTACAGTCATGAGACACATAATATTATCTCTTTTTTTCTGTTACGTTTAACCTTTTTATTGTGTAATTTTTTTTTTTTTTGTTTTTTGTGTGCACTTGTGGCATGTGCCTAATAAATATGTTTTCTTTCTTTCATGTTATAAGTAGATTTATTTTCTTAAATTCTACACTTAGAAGAAATAGCTGCCTAAAGATCTCGTTTAGAAACAGAAGCTAAACTGGTGGTTGTACGCTACCAGGATTGAGGTGAGGTCAGCCGCAGCATCGCTTACCATCAGGTTCAAATGTGAAACAATGAATTTAATTAAAAGATATAATTATACCTGTACACTTGGAGCTCTAAGCAGCTTGGCAGCGTCTTCCCTGGTCTCCAACAGCGTAGCTCGGTGCACCAGGGTCTCCGCTGTGTCCCAAACGATATCACTGACCGGCTCCTTAGGGTCTATCCTCAGTAGGTGCTGCAGGATGCTCAGGAATGGGATCTCTTGAGGAGTTTCTGCCACCTAAAATTAGGAGAAGAAATGTTGAATTTTTGTGTCAGTGAATTGGACTTTGTGTCAGAGGTTGGACTTATTTGATACTGCATGCTTACTTCATTTGTTTTTGCGAGTTGGAATCTCTCTGCATGTTCCTTTTGTGGAACAGTATAAAGAGCAGGATAACTACTTGTGTAAAAACAATAGGCTCTTAAAAGCGAGCGAATTTTCACACGGCACCGCTCGGATCTCACGTCGCATTGGCTTGTATGAAATCCGTTGCTTAGCACACCTACACCCACCGAGGTGACCGCGCGGACGAACGTCGCTGATCTCCTCTCCACACGGAGCACCGCCACAAATCTCTAACCATGAAAAGGCCTCACCTGTTTAAGTATCGCATAGAACACATCGAGATGCGAGTTGAGGTTGATGCCTCCTGGACCCTGAGCCTCATCACTCTCCCGCTGCTCTTCAAACACGTCCAGTTGGACGCCCAAGTCTGGGTGGCTGGCTGCTTCATGTCTGGAAGGAGGATAGAGAGTTTTAGATTTGATGTGGTCGGATAGGTATATGAACTGTGATCATGACCAAATTTGAGATCGAGATCAAATTTGGGAAGTTTTGGAAACAAATGTTGATCTAATGTAAATATTGACTATGGTTACAGCTGCTACTGATCTAATAATATAGCTCAATAATTACCAGAGCAGTCCTCAGAACTACGAAAAGAGGTTTTTTATTGGTGAAAGATACCTGCTCTAGTGGAAAACATTGTAAATACTTGCGGTGCTCGAAGCTTCCATTTGTTTTAAGCTTGTTTACAAACTTTCTATCAACATAAAAGTATCGAGCAGTGTTTTGGAATTATGACGTAATTCATAATCAATAGCCCACACATTAAGTTAGCTTCAAGTAGTATTTCACACGGAAGGAATACAAAAATATGGATTTGAGGGAAAGTAATAGAAACTTTGCCTTCGGGCAATATAGCTTGAGAGCATACGAGCACCACTTCGGTGTGAGTTATGGTCAAACTGCAAATACTACGGTACACGTAACACGCTTGGAGCCCATATTAGGAACAGCAGAAATAAATGCTGCTGAAGTATTTGTAGGCAGATTTGGCATTAAAAATGGGAAAAGAGTTCTTAAGAATTAATGAAGATTTACAATGGTAATTTTATTTGATTATCCACGTTTCTCGTAATCATTAATTAAGCTTGTGTGACTGGCCATCTCTTGGTTGCCATGGCTTATTTGAATTATTTTTTAAAATTTTTGAATTGTTTTTTATGGACACTTTTAACGTACACTTCTTGCTACATCGTTCTCACATAATGTACCATCTCAACATGAATGATGTAACCAAGAGTTTGTAAAAGTATTCTGATTTAAAAGAGTGTCCATGGAGTTTCTTGCCCGTTCTTCTCCATAGAGATCTACGTTAGGGAATGGGCAACTACAGTACTTTCACAGTTTTTATGCCTTGTGACTGGGACTGTAGCTATTGTTGTCTTTGTTTCGACAATTAAAAAGTGCCTGTAACTGGCCTATTTGAAATAAACGCTTTGATTTGATTTGATTTGTGGAGCGTAAAAATGCTCACTTGGTGTTTAGATATAAGTTTGTTTTTTCTTATATTATTTTTGTTTTATATTGTGACGTGCACTTGTGGCATGTGCCAAATAAATATATGTTTTTTCTTTCTCATTTCACGGGCTTTGTTATGAAAGAATTGTCTTATTTTCTTCAATACCTTATTTAGCCGTAGGTAGAGGTATCTACCATCTATTTCCAGCAAATATGACACACAATAATTGCATTAAATAAATATACCTAAGCAAACTGAATCAGCTAACTATAATCACGAACCGGTTACAAGAGGTTTAGTCACATTATCCGGTGAGGTTAATATTTTAAAGACTGGCATTATTCACGGCGGATACGTCGCCATATTTGGAGCGGTACGACCAAAAGATGGCGCCTACGCAAATGTCGGTTACGTTCGTTTTTCAAATGAGAACTCTGTGGTTTGTTGAGTGATACCTTTAAGAAGGGTTGAGATAGTTGGAATAAGTATTGGGATCTTACTTTGGGTAAAGGTATTATACGAATATACGATATCTGATACCGTATATTCGTATACTATTATATATTTCGTATATTTCGTATACCGTATATCTTATACCGTATATTATGTTGATTGATGGTTTTATGAAACTACTAAGGTGTCTAATTAAAAAACGTGTAAGTACTTACATTGTTAGAAAGAAATTACTTTCCATATTTTGTTTTCTTTTTAGTTTTGGTACCTTTAGTTTTGCAGTAACACAAATTTTAATATTCTCTTTTTCATAAAAAATGTTTTGTTTTATTGATTACTGATAAGCCTAACTAGTAGGTAACTACCTACTTTCTGTTTCATAATATGGTGTAATTCGACTGTAATCACTGAATTGCCTTTCGTAATTATTATCAACAACTCAACAAGGTCAAATCTCGACGTCTTAAGCGAATCTCCAAAAAATCGGATTCTTAATAATTGCTTATGATCGGGGGGCACGGCAGTGCCCCCGCCAAGTCGAGCGCAAAGCAAACACTGCCGTACCATCCTTTACTGGAACCATTTCGCCGCATTTTCAGGCCTAAATTTGAGAACCTCTGGATAAGACCAGAACGCAGAAATTTTCGTCATCCAGTAAGCTATAATCACATACTTAAAATCCAAAATTTCAAGTCTGTAGGTCATCTAGTTCCGAAGTTAAGCGAAAGCAAAGTTTCGTATTTATGACACTCACTCACTCATGATCATCAAAATAGAACTAGTACTTCCCATAAACTCAGAGAGCTGAAATTTGGTACAGAGTTAGGGTTTAATGGCCACATAAAGGGAAAACTATAAAAACTAGGATAATCGAAGATCTGGTACCTGGTGAAACCTGATTAGAAAACACAAGAGCCCAACCAAACTATTAGAGATCGACATACCGCCTTTACAAAAAATATTCAAGTTGGTGGGCCGCTTCATTTGATGTTAAAAATCGAAGGTCTGAAGTATCTGATGAAGAACCCTCAGCTGGTCTCAGCTGTATTAGAGATATCTTTATGCAATATATTTAATATCAAGGATATCTGGATAAAAACAACCTGCATTAAGACGCATAAAGGGGTCTATCAAGGGGTCTTTAATAACTTTTTATACTGTTCGTTTCAGGCTCGCCTATACATAAGAACCCTCAGCTGGTCTTAGCTGTATTAGAGATATCTTTATGCAATATCTTTAATATCAAGGATATCTGGATAAAAACAACCTGCATAAAGACGCATAAAGGGGTCTATCAAGGGGTCTTGAATTATTTTTTTCAGATCATGGGATATCTTTTCCAAGTGGCAATTTTCCATCGTCAATGGGTAGCGGTTCTGGCGACAGATTGGTGCAATGGTGTCATGGAGCACCTGGTTTTGTACCCTTGTGTACCCTTCAACGGCCAAATAAATCAATATGCCCACGTTTCTACAAAAAGAAGTGAAATCCCACCAAAAACATTCTGTAAAAACTAGCCAAGTTTTATGGAGCTGCTTGTTTATCTCTAAAAAGTAATGAAATCTAGACAAAGTCGTGTCAAGTCTAAGGTTCCTTACTGCGATTTCTTTATTATTATAGTTAATGTTGTGTGACTTGGCCGTTGAAGGGTACCTTAGACTTGACACGACTTTGTCTAGATTTCATTACTTTTTAGAGATAAACAAGCAGCTCCATAAGACTTGGCTAGTTTTTAAAGAATGTTTTTGGTGGGATCGATTTTTCATGATTAGATAGGTACAACTAATCATCACTTTTTACTTATATTTAGTTTGTGAAGTTGTAGACACAGTGTCTTTCCGTGTTCACACATCAGTACACCGCGATTAGGTACAGTTTTTACATAACTAATAATGTCAGTGATTAATTTAATGGTGGATAAGGACACTACTTAGGTGTTTTTGCATTAATTAAAGTAAGTATCTATGGGTGTAATAAACTTTTAATGTATCATAATTTAATCGGAAGACTACTTATTTCGCTAAAAATGATGTTATTTAAAGAGTTTATTGCCCTGATGCTAAGTTGTTCAACCTTAGGCAATTCAGAACGAAATTGGCTATAATTTTATGAACTGCCAGACTGTTAACAACATGCATCAAGAGACCAGAGACGGTGTAGGTACAATCACTCATAGTTAGTTGGAAAGATTTTTAACTTATTCGATGCCGATCTTGCGAGACAATACAAAGCAGGTATTGTTATGGGTATAATTAAGCCAAATCTAGCTGCTAATTTCCTATCGTCCTCTGCCTAACTTTTACCCACTTTGTTAGAGTCGGCTTCCAGTCTAACCGGATGCAGGTTTATGGCAGTATTTTACATGAAGCAGCTTTCTATCTTACCTCCACAACCCAGTTAGTAGTTAACACGTTGACGAGCCTTTGGTGAGATTAGTCCCATATTGAAATTACTGCTCCGAAAGGTTTGTTTTTCCCCAGGAGTTTTTCAGTACCACGGAGTCTGGATTTGTGCCTGGTTGATGGCAACAGGCTCGCCCCCTATTACATGGGACTTGAACATAACTGGGGAAATGTGGGTGTACTATTAGGTATATCTCTGCCTAACCCTTCGGGGATTACAGGCGTGATGTTATGTTATGCTCCAAAAGGTGTTAATCAAAACACCCAAAAAACTCCTAATAGCTACCGTTTACCTCTACGTCTATCAAATTAGCCAAATAGCTTCATCCAAAAACTTCACAATACACAAATAAATTACCATATTATAAATAACGATCGACAAAAAACATAAATGTATCAAATGTTTTTTGTATAATTAAATCACCGTGCTTGATCAACCGTCACGGACAAAAAACCCGTGTCGAAGTAATTGGCTGATACATATAAAATTGCTGACTGACTGGCTGATGTACTGAGAAAGACATTGTCAGTTTATAATGTTCCCACTGCTGGGACACAGGCCACCTCTCTGTTAGAGGGTTCATCCAGCACACGAGGGCCGACTGCGGGTGGTGGACTCAATGTCACGTGTTACAACTGACGTATGTTCGAATATTTGGGTCTGTCTTTTTCATTCGCCGTTTTGAGAGTAGCGGTGACAAAATATATTATGGACACAAAGTATAATGCTTGCCTGAGTTCGAACTCAGGACCCACACATAAGTAAGTCGGCCGGCCGTTAACCACTGGGCCACAATTACTCACCAAAGAGACAGTCACTTAATTATTTTTAAAACAACATTATCTTATGTGCCCATGTTTCTTTATAAGGTAGAATTATAATTTCTAGTTTGATATCGGTATAATGTGGTAGATTTATGCGTTTTGCACACTGCCCGTGAGACAAATATGTAAATATGATTATGTATTGTAGATCCTTATTTGTTCCTCATGATCTTTATGAGTGTCCTTTATGGGAAGGTTAAGTATTACCTAACGGTTATTTTCTTAAAAGGGCCTATCTTGTGCACGTGACCTGTCCACCTGCTATAAGGTAGACGGTAATTTTTTTTAACAAGGAAATAGTTTTGTCTTTGAGGAAAACGGTTTCAAGATGTACCTAGGTAAAGTAAGGTTTAAAAGATGTTCCTTACCTTAAGTTGTTTAATGTTGGCAGTAGTCCCAGTCCTGAAAACAGAATTATAGAGTTATCAATCAATTTTAAAAACATCACTGGTCTGGAAGTGCAACATCTTCTTTAAAATTCGTACGAGCAGTTGTGATCGGTTGTGAGACAAAACAACAGAGGTACACTGCATAATCAGCCTATAATGTTCCCACTGCTGGGACACAGGAGTCTTCTCTCTTATTCTTAGGGAGTGGGCCATAATCGACCACGTGGGCCCAGTGCGGGCTGGTAGATGTCACCTGCCTACGATTTTTTGGTTCTAGGACATGCCGGTTTCCTCATGATGTTTTGTTGACAGTTTCTAGAGCATAAGTATGGTCCCCGCTTACCAATAAACTCATTTCTGACTCGAATCCTGTCGGGCAGCCTCGGCGCGGAGATGATGAGGCAGTTGATGAACGCCACCAGCGCCGTCTTGTAGTCCGTGGTGGTTGCATTCTTCAGCTCTTCCACCACGACGCCCAGCCGGTAGCGCTCGCCTTTCAAGGACTGGAAGAAGAGGACACGGTTAAGATTCGCATATTTATTTTGTACTAACAAGAATTATAAACGGAGTGACAGTAATGGCGAAGGAGAATTAAAGGTAGAAAATCTTTAAAGGGCTATGTCTTCTACTTAGCCATATTTTGTTAGACTAGAAGCCGACCCCAACAAAGTTGGGAAAGACTAGGGCAATAGTTATAGTTGTGAGGATTGTCATTATCACCAAGCTGAAATGCTTCATTGCTAGGAGACAAGTTGCATATTAACTCAACAATAAATGCATTGCACGTATAACATTTATCAGCGTCTGGGCTACACAGTAAGGATCCCGGACCTCGATTAATATCAATACAAAGCAGATGCATGTGTCACACACAACCACGTGTCGAGATCAACATCAGAAATCTGCATAAATAGTCGAAGATACAGATCTTTTACTTAATATGGCCATTGGCTTCTCATCACCGATGTTTACCTCCAGTGATTCATGGTTTACACGGAATTTATAAGTAGTTTCGATAGATAAACATGTTATTTTATGTCTTCTGAGATGGCGAGTTGACCATCAGCATTCGAATGATGTCAATAACACCTAAGCTTTCGGTTGGACAGCTCAACAGTAGATGATTTTGAACTCATAACAACACTATTTCACCAGCGACACGTACAATGATGAACTATAAAACGAAGGAGCTAGTGTCGTTAAGAGACATCGAGTTATACGAAGAAATTATCACACTGGTATAACAGTATGCGAGGTAGAGACAACACTACATAACCAAACTCTTTCTATAACGGGACTAAGGACCGCAAGCTAATGAAGTCAAAATGTTAGCAATGCCTCCAGAATGACAAAGAAAATGAAAAGGTTTTAAGTAGATGGTGGTATTAAGACTTACCTTATATCTTTCTAGGGTATCAGCAGCTCTTGCGTAGCCGTCAGCATTGTACACGCACAACGCTGATAACAGCTCGAACACCTGGAGAAAATAACAGCTGTTAAATACTTAGATAAAAAACATACAAGAGGTATTAGACTATTTGGGAAAGGTGCCTTCTTGCTCCATATTGGAGAGACCTTTTGGGAACTTCTTAAATTGGTACATAATTTTAACACCATATATTCCAAATATCATGCTTCAGAAGACTGAGAACAGTTTGCTCCTAATGCTCTAATCATATTGCACCTTTTCCTTTCACAATATGTAAGTGCCTCATAACTAGTGCGCCATACTTGAATATTTGAAGGAGATTTTTAGGAGCGGTATAGGCCAGTTCTCTGCCTCTTAATTAGGTCCTGACCTGTTTTGAATTTATTGTAATTTATTTTCGACTTCCGTGTCCTCCACCACCGTCCTGTTCCCTTATCCCAAATTCATTTGGGATCGGCGCAGTATGTTAAGGTTGTTAAGGTGAGATAACTACTGATCCAGCCATATCATCTTTCACACAGTCCATCCATCTGTTCTTTGGTCTTCACCTACTCTTATTATCAGCCATTTGTGTCCCAATGCTCTTTCCTTACTAATACTTTTACAGCCATCACATCACAAACTTTCCTCACGACATTTTCCTCATTCCTCCACATTACAGGCCCATACCATAACAATCGATTACACACAACTTTTAAGTCACCTTTGCCTATTTCAGACCGTATCTTACTCAATACTCAATACTTTATTGCATTCCACAATGTGAACTTAGGTGGTAGGTACATACATTAGGATATATACATTCGTTTTGGATCTTCTACCAGGCTTGCAGAATCTAGAAGGCGTTTACATCTTACCTGCTTCTTAACAGGCGCAGCTGGTGACGTGAGCGCGGCGGCGAGCTTGCCCGTGTACTCCGCATGTTCTACGATGTAGTCCAGGCCCACTCGGCTCTCCATCGCCTCACTGGGAAGAACAACACTGGATTAGTAACAAATAATTCAAACACAACATGTTTTGGCAGTTTCAGACAGTGAAATATTATCCTAGACACCCAACTACATCCGATTAAGGCGGACTTTCGAGGAGAAGCGAGTGGTTGATGATGATGGTAAACTTGCACGACCAGTTCTTGTTCTGCGGATCTACTGCACCATATTACATAAACGCTCGGTGTATCACATTCGCTTTCGTTATGCCAAAAAAAAGATGGGTTTTTCGAATCGTAATCTGGAATACAGGGGCTGGTCACAACAATTTGCACGGCTTTGCCAATAAATTCGTGACATTTTTCGCTTAATTAACAAGCCCATACCTTAAATCGTCAGGCACACCATGTTTAGTAAGCTTCGCTATCAACTTTGCTACATGGCTGCCTTTTTCACCAGGAGATGAGCTATTTTGGACAGCTCGTTTTGATGCAGGTGTAATACACATTTCAAACACTTTTTCAACACCATTTACTAGACAACAATTGACAACTTCCTTAGTCAAAAGTAAAAACAATCACTTGAAACTTAATTATGAAGTTGATAATCAGCAAGGGTATTGTCACAATCATGATCTTTCCTCAAATGCACTTGATTAATGATGTTGACAAGTTTATATGCTGCTTAGGACTTAAGGAATAATCCGAATGATAGCGAATGGAAAATATAATCTTACAGGTAAATGCTTTGTATTCTGCTGGCGATGGTCGGTGCTTTTATGGTAGGAACTTAGTAGTCTCATCAGGAATACATTGACGTATTGTCAATACTTCGATTATGTGTAGTTAGGTAATGAGGAGCTTTGTTATCGCCGTTTTCTAGCCTTTTCTGAGAGTCTGCTTCTACTTTGAATAGTGGGCCTATAGACACCTGTGGAATATGTGTCCTGTGTTTAGTATTTCTACAGCACTTGTTGACGAGTCTCACATAGTAACTTGCATTCCGTGTGACTTCTATGAAAATAAAAGTCAGAATTAAAATAAATCAGGTTTTTATTTAATCAACATTAATTTAAAGTCAGTGTTTTAAATCCATTAAAATTATTAGAAAATCCATTTAGGTAAGTATGTAGATGTACAATGTCTACCATGTTCACGTGATTTTTAACAAAAAAAACCACCTACTCGTCTCGGTTTCATAGTAATTAATGCAAATGGGTACATAAATAGAAATTAAAGGAACAAGTTAACGATCAAACAAGATGAACTGAGTAGGTATGTAACCAATCTCAATAAATCACTTCGTTATGATGTTTTTTTTTAATTAAACTATTCAAATTAGCACCTGGGGTGTTGGGGTTTTCTTTATTTTATTTACACTTTTATTTTCCCCTGCGTCTTGTCGAGGTGTATCGTGTTACTCAGGTCAGATAGGCAGTCACTCGAAGTGCAGATCAGATACTATAGTAGCTGTGTACAGTTCAACTGGAATCCTTGGGAAAAGGCTAAGCAGATAATGATTGTAAGTGAGTGTTGTAGTCATTATGTTTAAAGACTTCTAAATAACCTAGTTTTTTATCTTTGGGTAAAAAAAGATTATCATAGCTTGTGACAATTTAGCCCATGGCATCAATGACATTTACGATGATTTACGTGTAGGGAAGTAAATAGTAATTATCGTCTCTCAATAAATTATAATAAAACAATAATTAATGCAGCCAGTAGAACCATAAATAGCAATTAAAGAAACACGTTTTAAAACGCAGATGTAGCCAATGTCAATAATCCAATAACTTAATAGTATCGATATTATTGCGTTTAATAATAAAATTATTAATAAGAAAAAAACTTCATCTGTATAAGCCACGGGTGAGCAGCAATCATCAGTTTTTGTGGTTGTTAACCAACAAGTTTTTTTAGTTTATTTGTTTGTCAATAATTGCTGTTTGAAAGTGTTTTTTATAGTATTCAGTTGGTTTTCCTTCTTCAATGTATATTAGTATCTACGGTTAATTCGTGTCGTTGGTCGTGATTTACCAAAGATGCTTGTATTAATATGGAAATATTTAGGCACTAGTTTAGAATAGTCCGATCTATTGGATCTTTGCAAAAATCCGAGGATTTTCAGCATAATACAATGTACAAACGGACCCTTCACAAACCCGTCAGTCAACCAAGCATTCTGTACATCAAACTAAGAACTCTACGCGAAAACTATTGCTGGGAAATGACCTTTTTTGGGGTGATAAATCTCGGTTTACGGTAGGACTCAATGCAACGTACTACTCCAAACATTGTCCCAGATGGATGCATTGTACAGGGGTCGTGGAGGTATTTAAACTAAAGTATAGTTATAGTTTTTTGGTGTGTTGTGCCTCCAATATCTCCGTAACTAGAAGGTTCCCAGGTATGGTCCAGAACAAAATAAAATATCGCAATGAGACGGAGAGAACGTGCCTTTCGGCCTTGTCTAGGGTATTTTTACACCCATTATTAGATATTCATGTGGATCGAATAAAGAACCTCTTTTTGTCATTGGTTAAACATGTCTACTGAATTTGCCAAACCGTGTGTGGCCAACATAATTTCTTCATCAACCAACCTAACCATGAATTAAGCGCTAACCCATTACCAATAAGTTAATTCACGCAAGTAATTGATAGTTTCATCAGGAGATAAGCATCGTAATCAATCGAAGCACTCACAAATGCTAACTAATTCTAACGCTTCGATCACGAACTCAGGCGATGCAACTTGCGACGAGTCTTGTATCAAGCGGTACGCGCGTGTGCCACTTATTTAATTCACGTAGGAAATAACGTCGCGTCGCGAGTGCTGTCGCTGTGACTTGCTCTCAAATGCTTTCATTTTATCTCGTTTGTTTGTTTTTATACTTGCTTGATAGGCTATTATCAAGCGGGTATAAAAACTACCCTTTATGTAATGAAACTTTAACATAACTGGCAGAATGATGGTGTGCTTTGTGTGTGTACATCTCCGCCTAACCCTTCGAGGAACAGCGACTGTGGAGAAAACGTAACATAACCTATATATGTTAAAGTACATAGGCTGTATACTCTTGCAGAGACGCTCCGAGGTAGAGCGAGTGCGAGAGTGTATAGAGGAGCGCTCGTCTAGCCTCGGTGTGACTAGCTACTCTTGCCCACCTTTATGTTTTCTCGGCAGTCGCTTGGAGGTCGTGGCCAAGCGGATACATATGCTAACTATATTCAAAGAGCGCTGTATACTGTTGCAACGTCTCTGCCCATTTACTAAGAAATGTATGTAAATTACTTATTTACTAGCCAGCGGCCTGGACGTTGGCTAAGTTCTATTAATTTTGTGGGAGATAAATCATTTTGATAAGATTATAGGTGTCTAGGCTAGGCTGCAATACTTTGTAGGCTAGGAGATAGACGATGACCTTTATGTGTCATCAACCCCATTTCTTACTATACGATTTTTATAAAATTCAAAATTCGTTTTGGTAAACAAAGCTGTATTTTTTTGGTACGGAGGATCTTCAACTTTTTAAAACTACGGGTACATTAAACTTTTGACAAATGCAAACGTGACCTATGAAGTTTTACTATTCTTTAGCAATTATTTAAACTCTGACAGCAACCCAAGCAGTAAACCACCAGGAGTTGTAACCAGAATATATTCATAATATCACTAAGGTTTTGACAGTGATACAAACCAAGGGGTAAAATAAAAACTGAAAGGATTGTAATACACGTTAGAGGTTACCTCTTGGCAACAGATGGCCAATTTGCATGCTGCATTTGTAATGCAAAAGCTTACAGCCAGACTCTCTGTCTCTGAGTCTGACCTATTCAAGTCTTCAATGAGTCTGCCCGGGTGCCGCAAAAGACTAATCATTATTCACTAATAATACAAACAGATGCTGATCATTCCACCTGTGTGTTTAATGAATATTGATGACAGCACATCTTTGATTACCAATCTACTAGTTAATAGTATTTGCAGCCTGGTTAAGTACATTGTTGCAACCTTGAGGGATGGTCTACGGAGATTACATCAGGAATACGATGGCTTACGTAATCAGACAGTTCATAACTTATCCACAGATGGGACCCAGGCAGGGTCCTGTCTGTGAGGAGGAGCGATGAAGCGATGACTACGTATGTTCAAAATCGTTCATTTGCCAGAGATATATTTTATTTATTACAGAGATTTTTGTATCTTCAGGGTCTCCCATACATGTACCGAAACGGGCAAGAACTCTTTTTTTGTTTGATCTTTTTGTTTTACAATGACGAACTAATCTCTTTACTCTATTTATCAAAGTTTCAAACATACTCGTAGATTAGCATTTAAATGTAAAACAATAATAGTAGAAAATAAGATCAGATCAGGTTTCCCTCTTTTTTGTGGTTCTAAACCGGTTCTACATCAGTCATTAACCGATAGGTATTACGTAAACATACATTGACACACACCACAGAGTAAAAAAATTAGAAGTACCACATAAATATTATGAAATAAAATAAAAATTATAATCGACACTTTTTTGAAATAACATTTTAAGCCGTCTGGAGAAGGAGTGTGTCAGTTCATCATCATCTGCGTAGACTTTTTTCAACTATGTTGGGGTTGGCTTCCAGTCTAACCGGATGCGATATTGACTGGATATTGAGCGACTGCCCATCAATACCCAGCTGTTTGTCAGACTGTCAAAAATCGCTTCTTCTTATTTTGTTGCAGTGGGTGGCACAGTGGCCGTTTTTCGCACACAAGGAAACATAACCTGTGCTTCGACTTTGGTCCCGCAAACCTTACGGTGCCTAACAGAACGTGAGCCCTAAAACTGTCCGATATGCGTTATGTGCCACATAATTATGTATCTAAGTTGTGGAAAACCAAATTGATATTCCATTTACGCCGTGTTAAATACTAACGGTATACAAAATTATAGTGCAGATCTAGTCGTAGTGTAAATTGTGAATGCAGTTTGCATTCCTAAGTTTTATAAACATTACTAGCGGAGGAGGCTGTTTTTGAAACTTTATAGAACCACTTTAATTTAAATTGTATTGAAATATATTTGATACCTAGCAAACGGGAATTTTTACATGAATTATATGATTAATGTTTTTTTATTTCATAAAAAATGAGACTCCTGTAATTTCTTATTCTGTGACAGTTCTTTATACGTTTTGTACATAGATATTTAATATTCTTCTAAAAGTCAATAATTTATTAGAACGAAGCTATAAAAGTCCTCAAATACTTTTATATGTAATTTACGAGTAAATGTTCAGAATACTGATTAATTTTATGTTAATTTTTGTCACAAAGTTGATTCTTTTTTTTTCAATAAAACGGTCGTTTTGCCTAAATCAACAGTTGGAATGATTTTATTATTAAAAGCGAATGTTCGTTACTTAATCGTGTTTCTATGAAGCAATTTTGTTTCGTTTAAGATTTTAGCAGAATTTTGCGAAATGTTCTCAACGTGGTCATTAGGCCAGTTTCTGCACCGATTTGAAAATAAGTTTCTATTATACTATACATATATAGAGACATAAGACAGTATGTATTTAAATTTAAGTTCAATAAAGACAATTATTACAACTTTTTAACGATTTAAATAACTAGAAATGATTAGTAAGATATATGTAGAAGTAGCCTAGACACAGTGGATACTTAAGTTACCTAACCTTATATTAAGCGTTATAACTAGAACTCTAAAGTCACAATAAAAGATGGAACAGTTAACAATATTAGTATGTTAATTTAACACTATAACTATTAGATTTTGTTACGTTTGTTTCAAAAAGTTTCGACTTCATAATCATGAGCGTTAATTGACTTTCTACTAGATTAGATGAAGAATATTGGTTTTATGGAACCAACTATGAAGTATTATTGCTTGCTGACTGCCGTCATTATGTTAGAAATATTATTTAAGCGTTTACAAAATAATGCAGAATGCAGGACCTAAGATACACCCCTGAGGAACCCCAAACATGATTTGTAGAGATTTACTAAAAATACCAACTATTTAACTTGACGTCATTAATAAGGGACAAGATAGTTATCATAAAATAGTGATAAAAGTTTTTCTCTAATACTTAGCGTCCCTTATTTGTATAGCATGATCAACCAACATACATTCTCGAATGCTATAGAATGTTCTAAAATCAGCGATTACCCATAATTTAAGAGTGATTTTTTACTTATTCCCCCTTATTAATGAACAGCCACTAGTCTCTAGTACTCTAACCACACGTTTATTGAGGTTTGAGCTTGGCGTAACTTTTCTACGTTTATTACCGAAGGATTGACACAAGATTAATCATCCTCTAATAGGAAAACAAACATATTGCTCAGCCAATTATTACCATTGACAACCAGCAGACCACCTGCTTTGATCACCATTTGTCAAATACCAGATACCATCTACCATTCATTGGTAACTTGGTATTTAGAACCGGCTCGCACTTCGCCGATATTGTCCGTTAATATATTATGTTTATTAACTTACGAAACAAGCTGTCTGGTTATTTTAATGATATTGTTTATTGTTTAAACAGTTATTGAAGAGATAGTTTTTCTTGCATAAGTTTTTGGTATGCGGTTTACCTTGGAGCGGAAATTTTCAGCGGTGTTATTGATTTATTATTTAGATGGTATGTTATTTTTTAATAAACAATGATAAAAAAAAGCTTCTACCTCTACTGTTGTGCAAAGTTCAACTAGCTGGGTAATATTGGCTGAGGGGCTGCACTTTTGCTACTAACTTAGCCATTTGGAAGTTATTGTAATCTTGATCGTCGTAGAATTCAAGCCAAAGGCTGACCGATGCTCGAATATTAAGATAGATAAGAGAATAAGAAGAATACGCAATAAAGATGCCTATAGCTCACCATTTTCTAAAGTGCAGTCAACTTTTTAGCACGTAGCTAGTGTTTTATTCGCTTTACTGTAATGTCTGTTATGCTGGGTCCTAAAATACTAAATATTCGGACGTAAATTAATCAAGCCATCATAATTAACAATCATCACAATATACAACACCCTGATGTCTCTATTTATGAATAATTATGTTCTTTTAACTGGAAACGTTGTTACTACACGTGGTCTCGAATGTAACTCGATAGGGACGCACGTGGCTTGGATCATATCTAGTTTTGATACTGTTTTATAATGATGTAGTGCATCTGATAAATGAGCTTATGGCGACGAAGATAATGTCATGATAATTATGTAGTTACAACATAAGTGTTATTTTGGGATAAGTGACTTCAAGCTGATTGGTAGAGCAAGTTAAAGAAATTATTTAATGTGTAAGATGTGTTTACTATAAGCCCATGATGTCCCACTGCTGGTCGAAGGTCTCTCTTTCCTTTTTCTACTATTTTCCATTTAATGCTATTGCTGTTCAATCTATTACAAAATGATTCCAGTTCTCGCCATCTCCTGCACCTGCCTCTACGTCGTGTTCTGCCAATTGGGATCTATTGATGGTGGGATCGGATGTGATGTGTTAGTTAAAAAATATCATGACTAAAGATACATCTTCTAAAAGGGTCTATAAGTCTGATCATAATATTGTCAGTAGGCCCTACCGACATCTCCTTGTAACCATTACATTGTTTACTTCGGTTGTTTACAATGTTTATGTTAATTGTATATTACATAACTTATAACTCAGGACGATCTACTCGTTTAAATAAGTAACTATGTTTGTTTGTTGAGGCTTGGAACTTATTTAAGAGCAGTACCTACACATGTTCGAAAGCACAAAGAGTCCCATAAACTAAGTCATAATATTAAAACTGCAGCGCATTTCGACGCCATCGGAGCGCATCAAGCATAGCGCAGTCCAAATATGGCAGCTACAGATCCTCAAGAAAACTACAGATATCTTTGAAAGCTAATCAAAATCCACTTGCTATACGACACTAGGAATAAAATATTACGACCTCACACTCAACAACCACATTAGCAACCACAATCAAGCGGGCAATCTCCTCCGATTACCGCTAAGCTGTAATCCCACAACGTTACGCGATACCGAATAGCTTCACATCATAAAACTGACGTTACATCAGCCACATTTATCTACAATATATTTTATAGAGGCACGAACATTTCGATTGATCTAACTTCACACGTTTCATGTGAATGGAGGCGTGGTTTATCAATTAGAAATTACTACTGTTCTACGACTGTTTGGTTATCGAGTGTTTTTTTTAGAATTGCTTTAGAAGTTCTACGCTATTGACTTACTAACCACATACGAGTTTCTGCTGTTTCAAATAATCCAGTCTTTTAGTACAATACTAGACAATATCATCATATTCCTGCCTTTGTCACTTAGACAATTTTTCCTATCTGTTTTGTGAGATTTTCATCTGACTCTCTCTGGCTACCAAAAATCGACCCTTGTTCTCACCAGTCTTTCCTAGATCTGACTGACTCATTTCTTACTTGGATACTTTCGAATCTATGCAGTTTTACAAAAGTATTTTCTCGTTCCATTAAAATCCATCTTTTTGCGACTAGCTTTCGAGTTCCACAACCCTATCTAAAACTCATAGTAACTCCCCCATTACTATGCCAAGGTGGCCCAATAGGGGACAGCCGATGATCCGGCGTCGCATTGCGCGACCACGTCTGCGCCCGCGCACCAAAGTTCACTGATCAATATCTATGGTTTGTAACGCTACTGGTTACTTTTAATGGTGGTCTTGTCGCCTCGGGGGAGTTGTGAATGAAGTGTCGTAGGGTTGACCTTGGCATGTGGTAGTGGTCTGGTGGTTTAACAATGATTAATTGTTAACATGGGCGACTGCGTGAGTTTAAGCAGTATTTGGTTTTTGGGGATTGTTTGTTGGAATGAATAAACAACATTCCGGTCGCGACTTGGCCCGCGTCAAAGATACTAGATCGAATCAGAAGATTAGCCCCTACACCCAAACTTACAAACACTACCTCTTTATAATATTAGTGTAGACATGGTGTTTT
This sequence comes from Noctua comes, assembly GCA_963082995.1. Lineage (NCBI taxonomy): Eukaryota > Metazoa > Arthropoda > Insecta > Lepidoptera > Noctuidae > Noctua > Noctua comes. The sequence goes on from OY720288.1 coordinate 887,883, forward strand.
TTTGCTTCGACAATTGGACTAGTGACGGCTTCCATAAAGTCTAAACTACAAAGCGTAGTTTCTAGACAAACAGAGCTACTTCAAATAGAGGTTTATTCGATTTATAATTATTATGGTACCATATTTCAGACACTGAAATAGCTAGATGAAGACCTAGATTACCGGATCTGACTCCAACAATTCAAATAACCACATTCCAGCAGTCAAGCATTTCTATTCAAATAGAGTACTATGAGCTAACTGTAGGAATTAAACAGATTATCCCGGTGTTGTTACAAAATGTGGCGGTATTCGTGCAATTTGCTCGGTGGCACTTTATCTGGGTTTGGTCGAGAGGCTGTAACTTAACGGCGTTAAGTTATGCTAGGAGACTGATTGGTGAGCGGTTTAAGTTACAAGCTTATGAGAATCTTAAGCTGTTGCGCCAGCTATTTGTTAATTTTCAAAAGTTACATTGCAAGATATCGCATCGTCTTAGATTTAATTGGGTTGACTGATGATTACGGAACTTCTCGCATATCTGCCAAGTCTTTTTCTAACTGTGTTAGGGTTGAATTCCAGACTAGCCGAATGCAACTGACTGCCAGTACATGAAGCAAGGAATCTCTCATTGAGTTTATATCTTCCACCAGGCCGAAGCTCAGGAAATCATGAGACCGAATTTAACGTTTTGCTATTATTAGAATCCTGAAATCTGGCAACACCTTAATACCAAAAACTTGGATTTCCCAAAAGTCAATAAGAGCGTTCAGTTTTTATCAAACACAATGATATCAGAAGGTTCTGTCCATAATTCAATGCGTCTTATCACTCTATATCGCAGCCGCTTACTCCCTGTCCGACAACCCAGTTCCTCGCCACGCAGGCATGCTGTCTGCCAACCCACGCATTCCAAGTGCTTCAACATGAAGAATGATCTGTCTGACTGTCCCTTATCTCACAAAGGGTTACAAGTTTACCTAGCCGCGTATTTACCAATACATCAAGCTAACTCGTTACTGTAAGGTGCAATAAATGTACTTGTTCCAACTATTTGTGTGTTACATTCCAATCTGAAGTTTGAGGATAAATCAACGGTGAATTCTAAATATTATTGGCTGACCAGATTCCTGGGTGTAACCTCACCAACTGTTAGTAAATAGTAAGATTACAAGTGTCGAAAAGTGGTTTCATACTTTAGGTAAGCGATCTGAAATAAAACTGTCTGTGAACCTTTGGAGGAACAGGTAAACAGTAGTTATTCAACTTTTGCAGGTAGTTAGACATTTGACTACTCAAAGGTAAGTAATTAGACTTAATTAACTGACAAACCAAGAACAGGAAATGATAATATTTTACCAGGACCTTATCAATAAATAGAAAATATTTGACATCCTTTACCACCCACATCTTTAAAGCTATTCCCAATAATAAAGGAAGCGTATAAGTACCCAATAAAAAAAACCATAAGCGCCAATTCGTAGAGCCTTGACCAAGGCGTGCCTTGCATGACTAACGCAGCTTTCAATTGTCATGCAAGGCGTTGACAAGTTCAGATCATGTAGATACACAGCTCTTGGAACGTGGAGATCGACCACTGATAACTATAAGTTTATGATAAGGTTGTATGATATAAGTGTCAGGTAGCATTAGTTATGGAGTGATTGTAGTGGAGGTCTTATCGCTGTTGGTGGTGGTTTTATTTCCGGTGGGCGGCTCCCTTTTCCGGATCTGACGAAACGATTCGAAGTTAGAACCATTGTGTTATCAGTAAAACGTTTGATGCGTTATCGACCGTCCTTTTCTCTACCGTGTAATTGGTTTGGACTAGAGAAAAGTGTTTGACAGGGAAGAGCAGAAGAAAAAGATATATTAAGCTGACCTCAAGTGACATAGGATAAAGGGCAGGAAGTTGGTGAGCTTCATCCCTACTAAAAAAACCATCGGAAAGACTGATTAAGTAAAAGAATCGATGAACTGATCGTAGCAAGCAGCTAGGCCTCGCTTACTCTGTAAAAAGTTTTTAATCCGGGGAATTCACACATACATTTTAATACGTCAAAAAGCAAAAACTTCAAAGCTCATAGATCAATCTTGATCTAAGATATTAAGTTTATTGCCATTGACGTAGATCTACAGATGTTGATTTGAGATATTATTGATCAAGTCAAATTGCCTGACGGATTTACAAAGCGAGGATCAAAAAGATCTTGATCGTATTTTTTACGGATTATTTGCGGTCTCAAGGTGTTATTGTAATGTTTTATTCAATGTAATTGGTAAGTTAGGGACTGAACTTAAGCAAAAAATAGCCTCAATGTGTGGCGACATTTAATATTTCGGAATGTGGCATGAGACTTCACCATTCTACCATCTTTTCAATTGTATCTGTCGACCGTGGCAAAGCAACAAATCCTGAGTAATTAGCCAATGCTGATTGCAATGTAAGTTTTATTCGTATTGGACAAAAGAGCGCTGTTTTTGGTTCCTATTGAACCATTATAAGAAAACCATGTTAAGTGGGGTGGTGGTTCGAATCTAGGCATGCATTTGACTTAGTTTAGTCTATAGATATCTTTACCACAGCTCTCAAACGGTGGTTAAGGAAACAAGGAAACCGGCGACCATCCTTCAAAGACATTGTGAGGTCCTCCAACCCGCACCCCCCCAGAGAGGAGTCCTATGTCCCAACTGTGGGAACGTTATAAGCGGATTAGGGTACGGTGAGAGAATGTGATGTATTTTGCTTATATGGTTACAAAAGACCACACACAGTCAAAGCTTACCCAATCCATACACAGTATTATTTATTATCCTTTTACCATCAGATTGTCACACTTTAACTTCTGACATTTGGCATCATCAAACATTTTGTAATTGTCGTAAAAGTAAGTGGAAGAACAATATTGCGGTTTCATTATTTTAACAGAGGTGTGTCCGAATGATCGTGGCAATAAAAGTGTGAAATAGCTAATCTTAAGGGTCTAGAATTTTCTTAATCATAAGATGGACTGTGCTATTCTGACCGAATTATGTACTTGTAGATTGATTTGGGTGGTTAACTACTGGCCAAAACGTTATTCAACAACGGGTTGATGACATTTTAAGCACAGCCGCTTCGATTTTTTTTGGAATAATCTGGAAATACATTGCTTATGTACATTTTGTTCACGAAACCTTTTCACTTTCTAATTCCATGTAATTTTGAACCTCAACATTAAAGTGTCTGTTGTGTTTTTATTGTTTAATCAATAAAGCATTAAAAATCATCACCTTCACATGATCATATCTAAAATCACAGTATTATTGATAATCCTTGACACTATGATTCCTCTTAATAATAATTTATTTAACACTGAGCACAGAGTACAGAGGCGGAAACTCTTAATCCGAATGTCCACGAACTTTATTAATCTTCACTTCCACATCCGATTCTTTCAACCTTAAAGGTGTGGTCAAACTAACCGGATCGGACTCCAATACCGGATTTTGAACAGATAATGTACTGAAGTATCTATCAACAACTGGAAGAACGAAAGAAAGGAGCTGTCTGATGAGATGGCGATTGATAGAGAAGTAGGTACGGAAGAAGAAGACATGCTGCCGACCCCAAATAATTTGGGATAAGGGCATGAGAATGATAATGATATCTACCAAAATGTGGTGGCCGCAAGTCGGTCCGGTCAGTTTGCTCGCACTCGGTTTGACAGATAATGTACTGAAGTATCCTAGTAATCATGTCGAAGTCTATGCCCTCGGTCAGTCCGCAGTCCGGTCTAGTGTCGCGCCTTTAATCCTCACTTCCACACTTGATTCTCTCAACAACTTAAATCCTCTAACTCTATCTAACCCTCGTCTCACACGTCCCACGCGGCAACCTTGCCGACGGCTCATTGCTGTAACGTTGATTGATAACGCGAGCCTCCGACCGTCTGGCAACGATAGTAATCGATTAATTGGCAATAATCGATTCAGTGAGACAAAAACGTTGACATGTTTGAACTTGATTTTAAGTTTTGGTTTTTGCGAATTGAAGTTTGGTGTGTGTATAATTTTAATTGGTCTAAGCAATGACTCAGAACCTAGACCTTCAATCATTTCATTACTGGAAAATCAGCCTGTGTACACTCCAGACCTTTTGCGTCAAAATAATACAATTCTCAACTTAGTGTTTTTCAACTATGGTCGCTTTCCAGTCATACCACATGCACCTGAATAAGGCCCCTCATAAATCAGTAAAGATGCAGACGGTTTGGTGATAGTTGTTTGTTATTATTAACAGAGGAGAGCTCGCTTGTAGTGTGGGTGTCATAGAACTATGCCTATGTTTGTATGTGTAAGTAGCCTAACTCTATATATCGAATGGTTTGCTAATAAATACTGGTATTATACATCAATTCGTCTACTCAATTACACCTATCTCTACACGGCGACTCTGCCAGGATGGGCAAGCCGCGCATAACGCCAATCCTGAAGAAAACAAAAGGCTCCGATTAGAATTTCTGAACCAGCTTAAGGAAACCTGGGCTTAATCGCACTAGCACACTGAACAATATTTCTAATAAAGTGTGTACAAGTACCCTTAACGAAGCCGAAAGGCTTGTTCTTCCCATCCATTTTTTTTTCTAAACCACACCTGGGTACCTTTTCACAAGTTTTTTTTAAAATACAAGTGTTTTATGTTTATAACTTTACTTTAAATACCTCCACAACCAACGTACTATATTCAATGTATCCATCAGCACAATTTTTTGTGCGCTTAACATTGATTCCTACAGTAAAACGTGATTTTTCACCCCAAAATAAAAAGTCGTTTCCCAGTAATAATTTTTGCGTAGAGTTACTTAGTTTGATGTAGAGAATGCTTGGTTGACGGCTTCGTGAAGGATTCGATTATACCTTGTAATAAATACTTTAGTAATATTGGAACAATAACAGGCCGATGCCTGTTAAGCATTACCTATTTATTTATTATTATTCTCAAACATTAGATAACACCACATAATCACACTCGGTATGCACAACATACAACGACGTCCTCATCAAAAGATCTGCCGAGCATGCGAACCACCCACCATCTCATTACGATCTTCACTTATTCTAATAGCATTAACAACCGCCATCATGGTTATAAATTAACCATCAACCGTAATGGTTGACCTTGGCAACCACCCACATAGGAATCAGCCATTGAATCGTTTGCAAGCCTAGCTTTAACTTCGATTAAGTTTTTGTGGCTTTTTGGAAGGAAAAAAAGGATTAGTATAATTGATTGTTTTTCGGTTGATTTGAATACGATTGTATAATGCGTAATTAATTTTGTGGTATTGGCTGTTTCTTGTTTAAATCTTAACCTGTTAAACCGTAGCAATAACCGTGCAGCACATTATGTCCCTCTTGAAGCAACAACAGGCATCTTAAGTTACAAACAAAATCATATTATTGAAACAACGAAAGAAAAACAAATGTGTATTTGGTCCAGTACTAAAATTCTAGACTAGATGTTCTCCATGACTTCGCCCCCATGACCCACTGTAACGAGCTACTGGAATAAATATCCTATAGCCAATCCAGGTCATAATTGACCTGTGTGCTAAATTTTATAATTCGTTCAGCGGTTAAGGCGTGGAGTGGTAACAAACGGACGGAAAATGACAGAGTTAGGTTATGGATTCAATCATTTTATGAATTTGACAATAGATTATTTCTGCTACAGCGATGAACTATACTACGGTTAGGTATCCAGTTAATAAACAAAAGTTATAAAACTCGACACGAATACACAATAAACGACCAACGACTAGATTTGTCGACCTCTAGAAGTTCTTAGCAATTACTAATACAATAATATACTTAACTATATACACATAACATATTCAGTTACATACTGATCATAAAGCCAAGTATTATTTATTGTATTTTTCTTTGATTCTTAGATAGAAATATTCCATGGAAGATTTCAAGGTATTAATAAGAGTTTCAAGAAATCCTCAAGGCGATTTAAAATAAGATTATGGTCCTAACGATGTTCCTGTCTTAAAGTTTAGCCTTTTTGGACTTTTGATGTTAATCTAACGTTGCTATACGATGTCCTTTTACCTTTTTAGTATTTTATGAGAGATTAGCGTTTTGAAGTACTGTAATTAGTAGGTAGTTTTATTACTTTAAGGACTGGTGTAAGGGGTTACACCAGTTAAGCTGATGGTCAATTCGAGGATAGTGGGATAAATCGATAAATGCAGGGCTTGCTCGGACGGTCTTAACAATGTAGGTATAAGACACATTTGTGTCAATCATAAAGGCAAGAATCCCATGTTCTGTAACAAAAATATTTTCAGTTTATTGTGTCTTTTTATGGGCAAAGTAGCGGAAAAATGCAGTGTCGACCGGAGAAAAAGATAAAAGGTCTTGGTTTGAATGATCCGGAATGACGAGTCCTGCTCATCGGTTCCACCTCGCAAAGAACAAGGGGAAATAATCGGAGTTGATGGCCAGCCTTCAGTAATTAGATAAAGAAGCACTTAACTTAAACTAAACGAGAATGACTAATCTATCAACAATATCCTTACATCCGATTGCAGGCCATCCATCCAACTTTTTACTACAAAACGTAAGTAAAAAACTGGCCAGTTAACATCCAAAAATAACTCCTCTGAATCAGCGAGCATCATTTCAGATATTTACGGATATATGGCCGAGCCTAAAACTCTCGGAATATTTCTGCCCGACCTCCGATCTGACCGGCCTTGCCAGATTTGGTCTGGTCGGGTTGTGCCCTTATGGCGAGTAGCATTGACATGAGTATGCATGCTTGTGCATGATAATCTGATGAATGGAAGTTTACTAGTAGATTCTTAGTTTTGGAGTGGAAATTTCGAAGATGATGTTGCAGACGTTGAGGTTTATACAACCTCTTTTGTTGACTGTGTTGTTTGCTTGTATCAAGAAATCTGTAAATCTAACATTTCTTAAGTAAGTTTCAGTCTACTGTTCCCTTGTTATTCTGATCTTTAGAGCAATCGAAATACCTGATAATATTAATTGTATTATTCTGTTATCGAAAAAGTTTATGATGAAAAAGTTATTGTTTATTGTTAAAGCTAGTTTTTTTAGAGCATTTTAAAGTATGACGATCTAATTTAATTTTAATTACATATGTATTGTACTTATGAATACTATGATTTATTTATTCAGAGCAGAAGGTACCTAAAAAAAAGGCGTTTAAAAACATAGTAATGAAACATTTTAATTTATAAGGTGAAGGCGCTAAAAATTACTAATCCGTCTAGTATTGAATAGTAAATAAAAACATCAGTCAAAATGAAATAACGATCAACGTAAAAAGAAATAAAGCAAACCAATTAGAGGCGTAAAATGCTAACCAAATTAGCTTCTCAAAAAAAGTAAGTACCACAAGAACATTTACACAGTAGAAGGTAAAAAATACAGGTTTGTTTTACTCCGATGTTTACAGCTCTGTAATTGTATTAATTATATGTTTACTGAATAACTGAGCTAATGAGAGCTTTGAGATTATAATATTATTTAGTAAGAAGATAGTACAATTTTGTGTGGGATTTTATATGCAAGTGTAGCGCCAGATTCTGTCATAAATGTTCATAAATTTCCAAACAATCTTGAAAAAATGGGCAAAAGATAACCACAACTGTTGATAGCGACATACCCGGCAATTGGGCTGTAGAGGGGTCAGATAGGCAGTCGCTCTCTGTAAAATACTGGTATTCAGCTGCATCCGGATAGACGCGAAGTCGGAGCAGATGACGCTGAAAACCAATACTGTTGTGAAAATGTGTGACAGGAAGAGTGCGTAAAACCTCCACATGTTTTTCTCGACAACTTAGTCTCACGAGTTAAAAATTGAATTGTAAGTGCAGTTTACCCGTATTGCTACGACAGACATCAACTCCAGTGACATTTTCTCGAAAATATCTCAATTAACCTTTCCCCAATAACTGTCGCAGTAAACAAAACGTTTCAAAAGACCCAAATACGTCAAAAATAAATCCATTTCCCATCAAGTAAGAGTATAAACCTTGAATATAGATCAGTATTGCACAAGCAAGCCCTTTACACTGCATTGCCAAAGGTCAAAGCCGCGGGTCACTTTCACCCACGGCACATGCGCGACGCCATTGCTCAGATCCAATATGGCGGTTTGAATCCTCGGGAACAATGGATTTTAAGTTAGGTAACGGCTCTTCTAGTTCTAAGTTTATAGTTATTGTTATGATTTGTAGATGATTTTGTTGAAGGATCGAGCAGAACAAAGAAAGTTTATGGTATACGCGAAATGGAGCGAGTTAACAGTCAACAATGTCAAAATTTTGCCATAATAAACAAAATGTACAAACTAACAACCAATATGAGTTTGGAATACAGGATAAGCTCATCTTTGAACAACGAATCATTGGATTCCAATGAACTCAAGTGAAGCATACGAAACTAGGAAGTCCACTTATGCTAGAAAGAGAAAAATATAGATCAAGAAGGACTCTTTGTAGGAGACAGCTTGGCAGACAACCATTACTATAATAGGTAGTTCTTCCGAATCAACATTACCCAGTCTACAATCATATCAATATTAAAATCTACACCCCAGATCGTTAGCCACAGGAAAAGCCAGTTAGCAACAATATCAGTATCACAAACTGTCTCAGTTACTCTTAACTGTTGTTTTTGACGGTAGTATCAATGTCGGACTACCCACATATTATTCCACTTGTGAAGATATCGGGTAACTAATGGTTCGGTCAATGATCCGGGTTCGAGCAGACGGTGTGACTTTGTTTTGGGTTAATTAAGCACTAGTTACCCGTCCTGGCTTGGCTTGGGTACTTTAGATATGATTTGCGTACTTGGATAATTTCGTGTTTCATCCCCCTCACACACAGTCCATTATATTTCTGTTAGGTTATTTTTTGGTTGTGGAGTGATAGACTAATTTGAATAAACGAGGGTTTCCTTAGGTTCTCTTTTGAGAGCAGCGGTGGGTCATCTTGTACAAACCAACAAAACTTCAACTTCAAAATATGCATAGACGATGATGAAGAGATAAGTTTTTATATCCTCAAGTGTTTTGTTTTTAAACGTAGTGAAGCGTAGACGATTGATCCCAGAGATCTGTTTACATTGAAGTTGGAGGTTTAAAATATTGAGTTACTGTCAGTTAAGACTTTGTGAATGAGTTGAAAGGAAGCGACTTAATCTGAGGAGGACTGATTCAGAGCTTTTTAAAGGAGTAAGCCAGATGGGTTCAACTGAGGTCTCTGAATGAAGTTATAAATAGACTGGCTGTCTTGTTTTTACGTGAGTAATTGTTGTATTGAGGATGTGAAGAATTTAACACCAGATGTCGTTAATGTCGGAAGTAGTCTAGATATAGGAACAGAGAAAAAACCAGATAAATATTCAGATGATTTCGTTATGTGGCAAATACGTCTGTTAAAATTATTTTTTGGTCCTTCGAGCCGGATAGAAACATCAACCTAAGAAGTCTATGGCCAATGTTTCAAATCAGGTACTGTGTTTCTTTCCGTATTATTATTGGCTTTTTTACTTTACCAATCAGTCCTGTTAAAAACACAAAGTAACAGACTGACGCTTAACTTTACTTAGATACAAAAGCCTTTAAAGTTAGTAATTGTGGATTCTAAGTAATACGTATCTACAGGTACTAATGGTAGGGAAGTGGCTTATCTACGGGTTTTTACTATTAACAATGAATTACTAGTAACTTTTTTGTCCTTACTTAGATTTTATACTCAAACGTTTCGCTTGATTGGACACTGCGGATTGAAACATAATAATATTTTCAGGAGTTGCTACTAGATAAAACTGTAGCTGTTTCATCTAATGTTTTTGAATTTACGTCAATCTGTATCCCATATTCAAGGAATGCGATTGCGATGAATACAATGTTAAAATTATGAGTCACAAGTAAACATATTATTTTTATAATAATTTGGAAGTTTGAACAAAACACGCTGATCTTAATTTTCTGCTACCATGTCGAACTAAATAAATAAATAGTACTCTATGTTTTTCCTTCAAACTCAACAAAATCACTTTACCTAACAAAAATCTCGACAGTAAACAATTAATAGTATGACAATCCAAACAAAAACGTCCATTAACGTTACAAGCTGCGTGTGCGCATCCGACAGTGACCTTCAAATCGGCGCGGTACGTTATGCAACGGATATTATATTAACGGCAGCCTCCGGGCAAAGATCTATACTCAGATCATTTGTTTATTGTTTTTGATGGCAGTTTATTTTGAAAGATAAGGATTTAAAATGACTGATGGTATAAATAATAGGTAGAAGGGGAGCGGATTCGACAGTGACCTTCAAACTGTTCGCGTTATGCAACGAATATTACAAGGACTGCCTCTGAGGACGAAAACATTGAGCGAGATTAGTGTTTATTGTTTTTGATGGTGTTTGTTTAGAAGAGTATAGCATTTGCAAGCATATTAAAATTTTTGAACGGAGGCTCTATTTAAAATCTTAAATAGAGGCATAAAAAAGAGAGGGAAAAATACTTCAAATTTTAAAGTGATAGAGAGATGCTGGTGAAAGGAGTTAAGCGGGCATGATTTTAAATATGATAAAAACTAGTCCTAAATTTTTTGACAAAGAGGACGATCTGCGTCCAGAAATACTTTATTAAGCATGTAACCTATTAAACAAACACTTCAAAAACAAATACCAACACAATTGCTTCACCCACTGCCAGTAGACTAGACCTTGAAACGGACCGGTGTGTTATGCAACGGATTATAATATTGACAGCTCTGCCGCCGGCGCGCGCGCACGGCGACCAGTTAACGATAGATCAGGGGACTGGTACAATATTTGTGATAGTCATTCTTTTATGATTAAAGTGTTTGAGGAGCTAGAAGTATTGACATGGTCAATGTTTGGATGATTTAGATTTTAGATGCCAAAAGAGGCTAAGCAAACTAGATGGTTTCTAAGGATTTTTTTTGTTTGTCTTAGATAAACCGTGAGCATTCTACCGCAACGTAGTTTTTGTATGACTAATACTCTCAGCCAGATGGTTTGGTTAATAAAACTTGATTTTAGCCTGCAAACCATCATCATCCTTATCCGAACTATTTGAGGTGGATTCCAGTCTAACCGGATGCACGGCAGCTGAACAGCAGTACCTATTTACAAGGAGCGACTACCTATCTGACCTCTACAACCCAGCAATCGAAACGGAATCTTTTTACCCTGACAGTTGGCATAACGGCAGTCAAAATGATCCAGAAAGCCTAGAGAATGGGATTTCATCATTGACAACGGAGATGAAAAAGTCAAAAAGTGTTAAATTTAGTTGTAACATTAAAATTTGTTGTAAAACTACGAAATACTTTGCAAACGATTGCCCTCATCTTATAAAAGACTTATCCATGTTGAAAAGCTCTTTCTGAAATATCCACGTAACAAGAATATTATACATGAGAAAAATCTTTAAAACAACAAACAGTGTCTTAGATAAAGCCAAGAAATTAACCATCATAATTCTTCTGACAGGTCCACCGCACTCCTGACAACTTAATTCAAGGACGTGTCTACCAACATACGTCTAGAACCAGTCCCTTGATAAGTAACGTATGAGAGGACATAGACCTTGGGTATGACCAGATAGGTATCGTGTATTCAACGGATTATCTTGTTGACATGTTGGCCGGGGGCTCCACGATGCTGTCCACCTTAATCATATTAATAATGATATGGAACTTGACACAGCGTGCAGGTTTTATGATTTATTGGAAATGTGGTTTTGTCTTCAATTATTTTTTTAAATTGGCTTCTTTATGTTCATTTTATTTGTGTCCTTTGAAAATTTTGGGCACCTTCTTCTTTCTTATCGAACGGATGAATCAACTTTTGAGCACTTTTGAAGCATGTTATCGCTTATTATGTAAGAAGTTCTACTTGCATGGTGTCGGGTCACCGACGGCCTAATTGGTTACCATGGTGCAGCATAATAATATGCTTCCGGACCCAATCGCAGAATTTAACCGAAGAAAATATTCTAACATTCGTAGTTGTAGAATGATGTGTAAAATTCCGAGTACATGATTCTTCAGCCACGAGTGTTGCAATTGTTTTTTAATCGTAATACTTTTTAAGAGAAAAAAGGTTGCTGGATGTTCCAAAATCTAGTGATCCTAGAAGGCAACCCCCAATATTATTTTTTGTTGAATATAGTTGGGAAAAGGCTAGGCAGATGATGTTGGCAAATGCAGATTGATCGACCGTTTAGTACATAGAATAGTTAAGTGTCAGATACTCTATTGCCTAGATATTATCGTTTCTGAATAAACAGACCTCAATAAACCTAATAAAGTTGAAACAATAAACCAACGCAAGTCAGTCGGTATCCTCAAATGATTTGAAGCAATAAAGCCGTCACAGTGCATATTAACGCAGTGGTGTAGGTTGTTGATGTGTCCGGTTGGCAAGCGTTGTCTCACTGCACAAGTAGACGCTTCCGTCTTGTCGCAGGGGTGCTAGTTAGTTAAGATTTGTTTATAGAGCTAATGGGGAAGTTAGATCAACTTTTTGATTGAAATAATGACATGGATAGGATTAGATTGCTAGCATGATCTACGTTGTAGTAAAACACTTTTATCTAAGTCGTGTTCAGAAGATTTTGAGGTGGTTAATTTTGAAACTTGTTGGTATTATTTTTTAAGGTACTATTCTAATCATAAGTAGGTATGTTTATTGTTTGCTCTTCCGCGGTGAAAACTCGCTTCTTCTCTATCTCTCGTTGCATTTTTTTGGCTTCAAAAAGTGTTTCATGAAATCGAAAGTAAAAGTTCCAGTAGATTCTAGATTATATCCAAATGTGACTTAACATTCCTATCCTCTCTATGTATTTCCTATTCTTGCCATCCCTACATCAACTGTCACTTCAAACAATAACCCTTTATGTCCATTTAGGGCCAACGTCGTCCATTAACGGCCATCCATCGATGAGCCGCGCCGTGACCAACTCACCGGACATCCAGACGATTCTATCGATAACCATGTGTCATGGCGGCGATTAGTGGGCTTTTATTGGTAAATAGGTGTTGGGCGCTTCCGGCTTATGATTTGAATGAGTGCTTTGTTTGGAGTGGCGGTCAATCAGATGAACTTGTTGTATTTCTGGTAGGGATGTATATGTTGTTACAATTTAGGAGTCGATGCGACGCCGACGTAATCTGTTTCTTTGCTTTTTGATTTGAATCCTACCTCCCCATTTCGCTTGTTAGGTTTAAAACAGGCCGATTAGCTGTATTTATAATTTCCTGTCTACCAATAAAATACCTTATTTATATTATCGGGTACAGCACTGCCTAACCCTTCGGGGATTATAGGCCTGATGCTATGTGATGTTTTATATTAGTTCATAAGAGTCAACGTTTGGTTATTCAAAAGGTGTATTGGTAGTATTATTGTAATATTCCAAGAACCTTATTCAATGAAGTAAATCAATTGTGTAATTATTAGCAAAGGAAAAATACAAGATTGAGTTGTCTTGTAGCAATTCAAGAAATAAATGTCACAACATAAGGCCAATTATCTGAAATGTTTTGCGGTTCAACTTATAAAAATACATTACTATTTACTTTTAAAAATAATGAGACACTGTCTTGTCTTGTCGCCATATGCAAAAATATTTACGTCGTTACAAAGTTAATGAGTCATTTTCTCGTTGTTCTTGATACAAAACATAGCTGTGGAATTATTTGAGGTATTTATCCCTGCAAGGAAAATAATTGTGAACGAAGTGTAGTTATGTGAAAGTGCCTTACCTATAGCTTACGATTTTGAAACTGATTTGAATTACTGATTTAAATCGGCCGTGCGTTTCATTTTTATTCATCCCACCTGTTAGAAAAAGGCGTCAACCCCATGACTTCTAGTTTTCAAGTAGGCTTTAAGGCTAATGTGGACAACTTGGCTCACTGGTGGTATTTTTTTTTCATTTTATATAATATAATTATCAAAGTCCTAATCTCAGATTTTCTTCGTAGACTATTTATTTTACGGAAATATTGCTGCTAATGTAACTTGTATTTTTTAAGGACAAGTTCTGTATCCGACTACTATTTTAACTGTTCTTATTATTAATTAAGAGACACTTATTAAAAAGCGTACCTATACCTACCTACCTACTCTGGGCACCAGGAAGGCAGGAACCATAAACAAGCAACCTTATAAACAACAAAATAAAAATCTATTACACTTTGCCCACATAAGGCAAAGCGACGTTTTTGCGCGCAACACCAAGGTTTACACAAACAGCACTTATGCGCCATATCGGGAACATGCGCGCGCGCTTCCTAGGCCCGATCTAGATAGAAACAAAAGGCACATAATGGCGTATCTCAGAGATTAATTACCGGTTTTTATAACGCCATATGTTGTGCTAATATCGTCGTAAATGTTTTGTTTTGGTAATGAAATTAAATTGTGTCGCTTAAGGCATATGCTCATAAAAGCCCCGAAATATTCGTTTAGTCCACTCTCGGCCCCTCGACCCCCAAAAATAAGCTAAGGTTCATTTTAAAAGGCGCTCGGTTAGTGTTGTAAGCTTTGATGTTAGTAGACCATGCAATTAAAGCTTTTTGCTACACATTAAAAAAAAAAAGAATCACTTTCGATTACGAAAAAAATTTAAAATCAATGTCACTATTTTCTGGAGTATAACATTATAGTTTTCAAAATCAGACAACTAGAACAAATCCCAAAAAGAGGCACAATGGCGACTTTTAGCTTCTGACGCTGAAAATCTGAATTTTAAACCCACTTTGACTTGCTAAGTTCAAGCCTCCAACAAAAACACTTACAAAAAGCTAAATATTTATTTAAATCTATGTTAGTATAAGCCATCTGTTCTTTTATGTATTATTTATATTATATACCTATTGGACGCATGTGTTCCAAAGCACTTACAATAATTATCTTATACAGGATAACATGAGGAAATCTGCAACAAGAAAACATTGTTATTATACATGTGTCACTTTAATGGCGATAATAGATCATATTAACAGCATAATGGTGTTAATGGGTTCTATAAACTAGTTATTGACATTTTATATTGAAGTGTTTTTACGAAATGAATATGTGTATGCAAGTACGTGGGTATGAATGTTATAGTTCTTAAAGAAGTAGATAGGATTATCGTTTGACCAAAACAGCATTTTTTTTTGGGCTCAGTTCCAAATTCTGGACAGTTAGGTTAGGTACCCACAAAATTTTAAAAAAGAAGCCTTATTATTCGGCCTGAGTCTGGCATCAATTCAGTGTTTATATCTTTGGACACCATTGAAGCGAACAAAACAGATTTTTAAATGTTTTTTAGCAGTCAGACACCGACGTGGTTAACCGATTTAATTACGGAATTCTAAAAAAATCTATAATCCGAGTACCTTATAGGAATCTTGTATATTGACAGGAATATTTATATTCAAGCCTGTATTACCATATAGGGTAGCCAGACATCACAGTGTTGAATAACATTGGAAGTTGGCAACATTTTTTGCTCCATTTAGATCAGGAATTTAACTACACAATTTTTAGTACAGTGGAATATTATGTATTTATTAAGTGGATATGTAATCGATAGTCTTTTCCTTATGCTTATGTCCTCCCTATATAATCGGTCGATACCGGTCCCCCTGCCGGACACCGGCCTCCTCTCTGTCAGAGGGCGTGGCCCGCGTAATACACCACGAGAGCTCTGCGGGTTGGCAGATGTCACAAATGTCTTCGATTTTATAGTTCTAGGACGTGTTAATAGGGTTAAAAGAAATTATCGACCGAAGCTCCGTGGACGTGACTGGTCGGTATTTAATCATATGATAAAACAATAAGAAATTGATTTGGTGATTATTTATTGGCTCAGTAACCGCTTATCGTGTTGTTACGGTGTTGTTGTTGTAATTTAGGATACTTTTCTAAGCCCCGCAATGGATATCTGTCTTTATTTTAACTGAATTTATTAAAATTCTCTAAACACATAAAAGACGTAACTAAATCTTATGTAACGTAAGTTTAAGATATCGTCGGCGACTTCAAAGCTGGTATGTAACCAGAAGAGCAGTACTAACTCTCTTGTGGTCACCGGTAGTGTGTGTATATGTGTTCGCATCGGAAACTTATTGGTGGGAAGTTATGTGCGATGTGCATCTGTGTTTAGATGTGATCAACTTTCATTGACGTGTTGAATAGAAAAGGTCTTTTTTTAAGTGATGCAAAAATGAGTGAAGTCTGATTGATTTTGCGTTAACGCAAAACGTGTCTAAAACTTTGTTCTGTTTGTGTGAATCATATGAACATGGCAGAGCCAGAGACGGAATCAGGATTTAAATATGATTAACATAAAACTTATTTAGTGGTTTGTGGAGCAAGTGTGTCAATCCAACTACTACGAAAGTTAATTTTATCGTTAGATAAAATGGATTTGAATCAGTTTTTGGGTATATTGAATTCACAAACAATCTCTCACAGAAGTTATAGTTTTAATGCATGCATTTTAACTACTAACTATGTCAAATATTGTAATGCAAATGAGAGTCTACTCTACAATTTTGTTTAAACAAAATGAAAAGCTAAAAAATCAAAATCGTCTTATCAACTACAAACAACATAATTTCAGAAACCAGTCTACATACACTACATAATCGCACGAACATTCAACATAACTGATAAGTTGCTTATATCTCGACTCCTGCGCAGGGCGCGACTTCAAAGGCACCGCGGCGGTGGGCGACACTGTAGTAGGGATCGAGATTGCTTACGAAGTGATAAGGATAGTGGAGTACTGCTAGCTATAATATTGCAGACCCTTAGCGGTAAAACACATGACATGAGAGACTATCAGAAAAAATAAAATATTATTTTTCCCTAAAGTGGCGTATCCTTACTAAACCTTCCTTGCGAAATTAAGTTTTTCTTCTTTTTTTTTTTAAGCTTTTCACGCCTATACGACTGAACCGATCATCTTGAAATTATCCGTATACGTTGTCAGGTGTACAGAAACGGACCTTTCATCCCTTTCATCAAAAAGTACTGTTACGGTACGTGCCGTGGAAAACAACAATAACTTTCTTATCATAATAGATGGCTCCACGTGTCTTTCCAATCATGATTGAATATTACAAGCCGAGTACAACCCGAATTGATTGACAAATTCTAAATTAACGCGAGAGAAGCCGCGGGAAAAGCTAGTAATAAATAAATCTCGTTGTTTTGTCATGTCGTAAAACGTGGCGAATGGGCAGGTCGCTAGTAAATATACAATTTTTTCAGCTCCGTTCTGGCAAAAGCTAGGTATCATTGCGAGGTCTTTAATCAGCAGCGAATTAGTTTTTACGACCAGATGTAGATTATGTTATAGATCACCAGTTATCATCTGAGTATTCATATTCATTTTACATTGATGAATGACCGGATGCATAAATATAAATATTATCAATTACAAACAATTTCATTGACTTCTGCTATGCAGTCAATAGCAGCAAGTGGGACAATATTTCATAAATTATTTATTTATCATTCTATAAATTGATTAGCAACGTAAATCGATCCATAAAGATACTTGTACTTTGATATCAAATAAATTTTACAACTGTGTTTGGAATTTTAAGTAGGTAGTAGCTTTGTGTTAAAATCGATGTTGTAAATGCAGCGAATGAGACACAAAAAGAAGACATTTTCTATTATTTAAATAAGTTGGGATAGGTCAGGTTGTTGAGAAAACAACTCTACCTGACTTCTTCTCGATCAAGATCTAGAAGTACTATAACTACTTACGCATTCAATTTCAAAAAATCTTTCACTCGTTTCGTTTCGTCGTTTTATACATAGTTTACCTGACTTCCGCACGGGTGATGTCGCGAGCAGAAACCAATATCTTAATAAAGCCGTCTGTGGAATCGGAACTACCGTCAAGAAGAAGCTTTCAGTGGCTCACAAGCTTTATCAATAGCTGATAATTCATTCTCAATTACACTATCTTAGAAAAAGTTATGTTCAAGTACTCGTAGGTTCTATTCACACTATACGACTTTTAATTTATTTTGAACTTAAATAAAACTGTGTCAACACAATACACCGAAGGTATGGGAACTATTTAAGAATATTGATCATAAAAAATATAATTACGTTACACATAACTTTAGAATATTTTTTCCGACATGGCCCGTATTAAGCTGTTAATGTCAAAGTTTACATTAACAAAGAAACAGTTCAACTAGCCTCAAATCATTTATCAAAGAAATCATAATGGATTGAATGCGGCAGTGAATGCACCCAAAATATTATGAATATCTCGGAAACATGCAAATTAGCATTCTTTATATCTTGAAATCAACAATGAAAACGTGCAGGAAATTAGCATTTTATGTAAATTGTATGAAAATAGATGTCAATGGCTGCTGTTGTAACAGTAACAGTGTGCAACATTTTGCGCTTGCAGATTTGTGTTTTTGGAAACATAACCAAAAGTACTAATAATTCTAAAATCATGAATGGATAAGGGGCGCACAGAACAGAGAAGAATAACAGAAGAAAGGGGAGGCCTATACCCAACAGTTTACAACACTTTTAAATAATACTATTTGGAAATACCATCAATTTAAGAAAATATTGGAATAATATGGAGTAAAGATACATTTGAGTCCATAACAAGATTGAGACACAACCCGTAAGTGCTTAACCCAAAACTGATGAATAGGTTACGTAGTTCAATAGGTACCTACCTGCGTCCTAACTTAGGGTTAACATACAAAACAGCTGCTTTTCTTTTTTATCCTAACTACAACTTACAAGGTCGTAGAAAATTCAGAAGTTGGTTCGGAAAAATCGGTACAAACATTAACAAATTACTGCTGAAAACCGGTTTGCCTTCACGATACATCGTAGGGTGTAAACAAGCCCCGTAGTAAGTATACAACATAGGAATACTTTCCACGGGTCACTTGTCCATGACGTGACTTATCTGTGATTTCTTTTAACAGCTGCAACCTGATATTTTAATCTAAACTTGTTGAATAACATCATCCTTTTTTACGTATTTGGGTAAACGGCCATCGGGTGCTTCACAGTTGTTCCATTCGACGGTATCAACAAAGACGACCCGAATCAATTCCTTCTGCGACTTTTCTCCAACGTATACATATAGGTAGATATTGATCGATTTTGTCGGATATACCGAAACCAGGCAACTTGAACAAGAATCTACGTTAAGCTTAATTTCCAAAAAGTACATACTTGTTATCCTATTGCTCCGAAAATTCACACCTGATCCGCCATGACAAGTCAGAACATTTGACGAATTCAAATCATTTTTAATCGACTACATAGGTACATGTTTATTTATTATTTCCTTTATTTCCCGAGCATATAAATTGTAGATTACCGCAGTGCCATCCTCGTCTCCTTAGCGCCACACATCACTGTGAGCGATTGTCTCCGCGACCCTGAGGCAAGGTTCTGACCTACTTGCGAACATGTGTTTAGTTGTTGTTGTCACAGTTGAAATTACTCAGAAGGCTTTGTTACTGTTGTCAAATGGAACGTATAGTCGTATACAGCTCTGATCAAATGGCAGTGAATCTAACGCGTAATGAGGGACGAAATTAACGTACTTGCATGGTGATGTTCAAACTTCTTTTTAGCGTGTCGATGGCAAATTTTTATTAGATACGAGTATGTTTGGCCCAAAATTCACCTACGCAAACTCCGCTCGCTGATGCAGTCATAAGATCGTTAAGTGCGCCGGTGTTAGGGCATGCAGCGCAAGATGGAAGATGGGCCATTGTCTGTGGAGACACGCCGCATACACATTTGAGATCTGAGCCGTCCGTGTACCTGGGGGTTCATGTACGGCTATCTACTCAAACTAGTGTTGATAGTCGCGGCACTTCACTTCCATCCACACGCGCACCCAGTAGTGCGTCAGTACAATAGTCAAGAAGCTGAATCGGAATCCTTGTAATATATAAAGGGTGTAAATAGACCCTTAACATAGCCGAAAGGCACTTGTTTTCCCTTCCAGTTACGGAGATATTGGGGGTCAAAGTTCCAACTTTTTCACAAGTTTTTTTTTAAATACATGTTTTTAATGTAAGATTTTTACTTTACACACCTCCACGATCCCCGTACTATTCATTCCATCCATCAGCTCAATGTTTTGAGTGCTTTCCATCGAGTCCTACCGTAAAATGTGATTTTTTACCCCAAAAAAAAAAGTCGTTTCCCAGTAAAAATTTTTGCTTAAAGTGCGGCTATGTGAAGAGTCTGTTTACACCCTGTAGATCCTCCAAACTCGAAATCGCATTAAATTAATCATATTCGATAGGGGGGAGCCTCTATTATAGTCCTTTGCAAGCAACCATTTATTGAACTACAATAAAAATAAAAACCATGGTGTAATAGAGTTTTCTTCTGAAGTAGATAGGTACTATTAGGTACTCAACATTCACCGCAAGGCGTATGAGTGAGTCTTCTGCGCCATATTATCTCCTTGGCGATCGCGATCGGTCTGCTCATACGCACTTGTTTCAATGATTAATGCTTTGCGACTATGTTTGAAGTATGTCCTTTTGAGGCAGGGATGGTTTTAGTAATCTTGTTCCAATGGCATGGCGCTCATTAATCAGGTTGTGGTACAAATGGTCACGCATTGTCTCTGTTTTGGTAATAAATGGTGTTTGCAATGGGGGGGGGGGGGGCTATGTTCTCAAGGACTTGTCTCCAATAGTCAGTCAAATGAGAAGTGTAGTGCTTACAGATTAAATTTTATGTATGTAGAAAGCAGTAAGAAGGTATGTGTTCCAATATGTACATATTCTTCAGAATGTATGGTGTAGTTCTTCTCTGTCTCTCGTCCCATGTTATTTTTCAGACCGCCCTTTCCCATTCATTGCTCCTAACACCTTATTTATATCATTCACTCCTAAAGAGATTTAAGATAATAATATGTAGAGTTACTATCAGAAGAATGTGATCCCATCTCTCAGTATCGCAAAATTACTTAATTGCCAATTTTGACACGCTGCACTAGAAATAAACGAACAAGCAATGGCCAGCTTGGCCCTTACAAGTGTAGCGGGCAGTACAAAAAGTACTATAGCGTCATCTATGCCACAAAGGATGAACTAACATCAAAATTCTGAATCGCGCTATCAAAGTTATCCGCGACTTAAAACGATATAGAAAAACCCGACAACAACTGTTGGGTTAGCCTACCGGACACAACACCCGTCAGGTCGGAGGATCCTCCCTTATCTATAGGGGACGAAGAACTTTACACCCTGTACTTCATACTCCTATACAAGCAAATTGTGAGTTTGTTGTTTTTATCCCGTTTATCGTGAGTATGTTTGTCTTTGTCACTCTTTGTTCACTTCCTTATCCGTAGATTATATTTATTAAGTTCAAGGAATCTCAACTAACTTAGTCATCACTTTCATGTTATTAAACGATAATTACAACATGTGTCATGGCGCCACCATATCTCTAACTCAGGAGTTTAAGACGCTGTTTTTAAACAGTATTATCTATGAGATAACGTCGCGTGAGTTGATACTATTGCAGCTAACTATAATCTATGAATGCACGTGAGTGTTTTAGTCGTAGTAAATGCAGTTACCAATATTAATCAATGTTCCGACCCAATACAAATATAAACGGAACCCTTATAATGTCACTTTTTCGTCTATCTGCCATTGAAGTTTTTTTTTAAGATCTATGTAAACTAGGAACCTATCTTTAAGAATAATGTTAGACGCGTAAATGAATCAACAATCAAAGAACAAAGCATTGTTTTTAATGTCATTAAAAAACTGGTTTATACATTTAAAATATGGTATGCAAAATATATAATATAAACTGGGGGTTAGATACCGTATATTTGCTCTAAAACCACCGGAAGCCTAATGTATACTACCAAAACTACATAAACCGAGTATATATTTGTCAAATATATCAAATATATTTAACACAATTTGAGGTTAGAACACGGAACACCAGCCTGACCTCCGTCAGTCTTCTCGAAGGCTGCATCACTTTAATTTTGCATATCGTGTGCAAATACGCTCAAAATTATCGTGTTTGAAGTTAAATAATGAGTTTTTGAAGTATTCTCGGCGGTGTTGCTGTAGAATATTTTAAAACAGGGGCATGTGAAATGTTTGGCAAGTGGTAATGACATTGAAAGCGCACATACTGTCAAGAATTCGAAGTCGTTCATTTCCGTGACCAAAAGAAAGCATAGCTTAAAACTACGATTGCCAATTTTGACATTACTTTTTATTAGAAGAGAATTAATTTGGGATCGAATTTATTTGGTTACCATGATAAGATTTATCGAGATACCGTTCTAAGAATTATAGTGGGTTTACAGTTTCAATTCGATTCGTGCAGGACCAAAAATTTTAAGGACAATTCGACAAGTGTTCTCAAAATTTCAGGCGACCTCTGGCCTGCTAAAACACTATCAAACTATTCGCAAATACTATTTTTCTGACCTAAAAACTTCCAATTTAGCTCCAGAGACAAAATCTTGATTAAATCCCTCAATTTGAAACCTCTGGTCATACGCACATCAATGCAATTAAGTAGCATAAGTGCACTTAAGTGTAGACAGTTAAGATTTCAATCGCTATGACTAAATTAATCTTATTGTCACCGTTCAAGAGGCTCTTAGCAGCACGTGTGGAAGTAACGTGTTTCATAAAACAAATATAATTATAAAGATTATGTTTGTTTATAACGTTATCTTTTGTGAAGTTGTCATGAGTGTAAGTATTGTGTAATACGGTAGTAAAGCGAACTGAAAACGATGTTAATAAATAATTACTGAAAAGTGTACATTTTGGTTAAAAGTATGTGAGAGTTGATACCTTGTCGTAATCCTTTCAATTTTAAAGTTCCAAACAAAAAATCAAATCGTAAAACACTTTATAATCTCACTAAAGTGTTTCATAAAATAAAGATTTTTCGTGTTTCAAGGACGAGAATTTTTGGAACCTAGAATTAAACTGGAGTCGATAATTCGGTCTCAATTCAAAGACGGGCACGGGACATACAAACAATTCAAATGAAAAATTGCAAAGCATTGAGAAATACCTCTACCATCATTATTATTTTATGTGGATCATTCTACCGTAGTGTACCTATTCAATACATAAAGAATCATTCACGTCACGTCCTAACAATGTCCCTTGCACCTTATTAGATAACGCTATAAAACCAAGGGGACAGTTCACCGACCTCCCATGGCGTAATACGGGAAGAATCCCTTGATGTGATGGGGACACGTCTCGTAATGAGGACGATGTAGGTGAAGAATTTTTATGGGGTAATAGTGGAAGATAAGGGGGCTCCTATGGTGGTATCGGAACATTGGAACCTACTAATCTTTATATAGATACTGGCGTAAATCTATACTTTCTACTATAAGGTAAGTGGGTACTTGATAAGGTTGTAAATTAAGATTATGGGATCTTTAAGAGCTACTCATTAGAGTTGAGTAATAATTACTAATGTTTACTCACTATGAAGTACGATAAGTACCTACGTAGAATACATTACTCGATTGTTTTACTTGTATAGTCTCAAGTCTGCCTATCATATCTTCACATCATAGCTACTGGCTAACCTATTGGTTGTTGTCACACTTTTGGACTAACGACTGCCAAATATCTGTAAATGACGACCGGAACTATACGTGCTTCCACAACTACGGATGGGTCTTGGGATGTAATGGTTGATCGCCCTTTTACAGACCGATCTCAACAAGCATTGATTTGAAGATCGAACTATCAAACTTTAAATCATCTATATGCAAATTCATTCGTACCTACATAACGCCCTTTACATGCTACTCCGAATCGCGTAAAACTCCTCTTAGTGAACCAGTAGGTCACTCACAGATTTCTCTCGTAGGCGGCGTCTTTGTGCTGCATCTCATTTACATAGATCTGATGATCTCTTGCTTATGACATAGATATCGCCACTGTACGGAGTGTCAAGGTTGAGTAGGTGATTAATAAGCAATTTTGAATTTGTTTGGATATAAATAGCGTTTAAAATGGGTCAGTGGTTTTAAAGTAGCATATACCATACAGGTTTGAGTGTCTCTTCCCAATCAATATAACTATTTAAACAAAATATGCTCAACTTATACTGTCACTTACGGGATAGCTCCCGATGAATCCAACAATATGAAGAAAACGAATGAATAAACACGAAAGATATTCCGTAAGTGACAGTATAAGTTTAGTTTTAAACCGTGAAAGCTTACAACTTCTACGTTTTCGTTACTTATCCAACAGTACTACAGAACTGACTCCAACAACTCAGGGTAACAACGTAGAAATATATAATGGTGTACCTATGATATTACAAAAGCTTGATACTAACTCAAGATAGAATCAGCATGAAAACATCCGAACTATTTCTCCTGTAAAGTAGACTTGCTGATTAGCCTTTTCGGTCGTCATTCCTAGCTTTCGTTCGTGATATCCTACAATAGTTTAAAATATTCACTCATGTCACCGTAAGGTCAAGAACACACCTCCCCAGTTTATAACTGACGTAAGACAGATAGTTGGTTTTATCCGGAAGATGGTCTGCAGTAGCGAACTGCAATCATCAAATCAGTGGTCAAACGAGGCCGTAATTGCAATGTCCCCCTGAGATTTCTGTTGTTGTAGAGAGGGAGCAGGCTATACCTATTTAGCATTGGAACCACTGACTAGTAAATTCATGTTAAAAGTATCGTTAACTCTTATTAAATACAGGTAGTTACCAGTGGGCGTGGATGGCCGAATCCGAAACTATGAGGAATAGCAAAAAATATGAAAACTAGAATGAATCATTCGATTTTTTAAATGAAAAACTTGTATACAGGGGTCAAAGTTGGAACTTTGCCCCCTAATATTTCTGCAACTAGAAGGTGAGAACCTCCTTTTTGGTATGGTCTAGGAAAAAAAAAATATCGCAATAACGGCGAGAACAGCATAGTGCCTTTTGGCTTCGTTAAGGGTACATTAAAACCATATCGACCTGGTACCATAGCTGGTACTACATCCCTGCTTACACGATACAAACACACATATAACTTGTCACAAAGCGTTATTATATTCTGGTTTGCTTCCTGTTAGCTCAATGAGTTACATCAAACATAGTTAACTTGAGCAAACTTACTGTTTCGTTGGGTAAGCACAAGTGTACGAGTGTAGTGGCGAGTATCACTTAGTTTCAAGTACTCTTGTGTATAACTTAGCGATTTAAGTTACGTTAGGTACTTAAATGGTTGTAAAAGTTAGTAAATACTTGAAAAATAAATTTGTAAATAGTTAGTAATAGAGCTACTTGATAGAATCGAGAAGTTGGACTGGGAGAGTTACAACTATTGCAGACACATTTTGAACTTTGTCTTTGATCTGAGATGACAGGCAAATTGCTAAACTATTCCAAGCGTAAGTGACCGGTGTCTTTGTGATGGGGCACTAAATATTGTGATCTACTTGTCCTGCGGTTTGTTCATTAAAGGAACTGATGGACGCTACTGAAGGCGCCAAACTAGTGGCTCATTTCTGGTCTAACACAATTTAGATTGCCATCGACACACTAAGAAGAAGATAAGTACCCTGAGAGGTACTATTAAGCTCTAAGCACACTAAGGTGAATTCCGTGCGGGATGCAGGACGCGACTGCGTGAATCGGCTGTTTTCAAGATTAAAAATTCACCCCAGTTGTCTATATAAGTTAGTTGGCACTATCCGCGCAAGCTAGTCACGCGCCCCGTGATTGTATTCACCTCAATTTGTCCACAGCTTAGATTCCTAGGGACGTTCATCAACATCAGGCGACTACTGTGTCTGTTTCCTTGATCACTTGATAATTGAACAGATTACTCTTATCAGAGGACCCACCACTTTTCTGTTTCTGATAATATGTAAGATAGATATTGGCAAGAATTAGCACTAAGCCTTGGTGCAAATAACTTTCATTTTTGCTAAAGCTAATACAATTCATTGATACAACCCGGCCTCCATCACCTCCCCCGCAATGATACGTAAAACAAATGTGATTAGCACACAATTAACAGCAGCCCAAACGTAGACAGACTGACAGACGCAATAACATACATTATACATTGTAGTACATATGTACTTGATTATGTGACAGAAGTAAGGTGTGACAGTCTGTTTCATCATTTGCCTAGCCGTTTCCCAACTATGTTGGGGTCGGCAGTCTAAACAGATGCAGCTGAATACCAGTACAGTTAGTCTGTTAGTGATTACGAATCTTATCGCTGAAGAAGTAGCGAAGAAGTAGCGGATACTTCGAAGGAATCTTTAGACAGTTAACGATGAAGCCCTCCATTGGCATCAACTTATGATTTTTTTATTGGTATCTCTTTTATCTGAGTTAGAACAAGGGTGTGTTAATGTCGCTTGTTTTTAATAAGCCATTCACAAAGTACAACAGATGATAGATGTAGAACTAAAGTTAGAAAGAAAGGCCAAGAAATAAAAATGAGAATGAGAATTTCGCTACTATGATCTGTAAATATGTAGAATGTTATAGATTTCATTGACCACGTCAAAAGAAAAATATCACGGAAGAAACATATCTTAAACTCTTAAAAGGAATCTCAGAAACACTAACGCTCTCTTAAAGCAACCTATGCCCCACAGTGGCTAATCTACAAGACACCAATAAATAAACCATAAACCCGACCCAGCACCTTAACAAGCAAAGTCACAACATCACATTAGTCCCCAATAACAATGCCCCCACTAATTTATGTAGCACGCAAACCTGCGCGCACGCATTCGCGTCGCTTTTGGCAAGCAATGAATGAGCCGATTCAGCTTCCTTGATAGAAGATAATAGTTGTTTATATAGGGAAATTTTATGTATTGTATTGTACATACAGATAAGTGAAGTTTTATGTATTGTTTGTCGCCTTTTATTAAAACCTTTCGTCGATGTGTCACTTGAGTTTTGGGTGAAGGATAAGTGTAATGTTTGGTATCGTTTTGGCAATCGTTTCAACTGTTTGTTTTAATCGTTGTAAGTTAGAAATCTTATTGCAAACAGCAGAAGTGTCAGAAAGGAGGAGATGGCTTAATACAACATAACATCACGCCTGAGATTGCTCAAGGGTTAGGCATAAGTGTGTGGTTAAGTCCAATATAACAGAGGGCGAGCCCAGAAATTTTGATCACCAAAATGGGTTTGCAGATTGAACACATACTTAAATTGTGTCATAGATTAGTCGAGTACAGTCGACATTTTTGTAATATAATCCATTTCTACTTCTAAATATTATGACTAGGAGATCACTGCAAAACAGGATGTAGCTTCTAAAACATAGATTATGATTCTATGAACTACTACGCCTACTTTACTGAAACATGATTGTACTTGTTATTGAGGCAGAAAGGACCAATCAAATTATTGTACCCATGTATCAACAAGACAAGAAATGAAATTGTGCTGCGTAAAATTAAAACGCTGTCAAGACATTGATAATTTTAGATAATGATTAATCATCACGTCCTTTTATCAGTAATTGCTAAAAATAGTTCACATTATCATTAATCAGAGACTGGACTACCTTGTATTAATACACAAACAAAAGTGTTTTATTCTGCTACGTTATCGCAAAAGTTAATTATATTGTAAAAAAAGAATATACCTACTTGACGGCATAAAAACTCTGACACCAGGTTAGGCACTAACCACACGATAAGAGAAGAAGAGGGCCAAAACAAATGGCGATCGCTTTCCTACCGTTTCGATTTTCAAAAGGTTTTGACGTACACCGTTCGGTAGCTGATGACAATCCAATAAATATTTGAATTTTCCATAATCATTTTCGCTTCCATCATTATGCTGTTGTACACGAACAGTAGCAAACACAATTTTCGTTCATTATTTACGGTTGTATTTCAATGCCTGTTAGTTTATCAGTTACTAAAACGTATTCCATTTTAAACTGTCGTTCAGTAGCAGGCGCTGTCACTTACCTATGACTAATAGCATAGAAAGCAAGACAATGCAAGGGCGTGCCACATTTCTATTATACTTGTACCATAGATCACGGACAGCGCCACACAGTCTAGAGACGGCAGTACTTATAAATCTCGCGGCTCTAAAAATGCGTTTAGTGCACAACTGTAGCTGTCAAGTCGAGATGACAGACCTACTACTTCTATTTTACTCTATGAAAGCAGCAACAGGCGCCATTGTAGTGAACGAAAGTAATATAAAATAATGTAATGTTTTAAAGACTTACATAGACATCAGTCGTTTCTATCGGCCAGGGGGCGACGCCCCGTGACCGCCTGCCGCGCCCCCTAGCGGGGGCGAAGCGACATCCCCACGAAGTTGTTTCACTAAGGTCTATCATTGCGGTAAGGGAATTAGCCGCCGGTATTGAACCGGCTTTGGAATTGTCCCTTATCAGACTGCATTCAAAGGCACAACAGACAACAGTTTCTTAACACCATTTGCGTCAAAGCACGAATAGAAGTTGACACGTTTATACATATATATGAAAAGTTGGCACCTCTAGCAACGGCCGCCGAAGCATCTCCGTGCTCTGTGTACTATACGCATCGCGCGTCCAAACGTAATGCGTTTTTAAATCGCTCCTCTGGACACGCCTTTATGTAACCTAGGGTTGGTGAAAGTGGGAAATGAATTTATAATTTACTTATTAGGATTACTTAGGGTTTCAGTGCTCGTGTAATGAATTTTGATTAAAAGGAAAGTTATGGCGGTCGGTAACACTACTGTCATCCATCAGTTTTGTAATGATTTAGAAATGTCGACATGAAGTTTAGTAATTTTATATAAACCTGCATGGTGAGGATATTATAATAGTGATTGCGCAGTTTGATCTTAATTTAGCAGTTTCCATTGTTAGGATTATCACCATGTTTTTTCCTCTAGGGAAATATGTACATAGATAAGCACTAGTTTGAAATAGACTAAATCATCATATTTATGGTATTATGATGTTGATTGTTAAAATTCGATATCATTTATCTGTGAACTAATTCAATCAGATCTTTCGAATCTCACAGTATTGATACGCTTAGCCACAATTGACCAGCTCCTAACGAGATCTCTGAACCACTTTCCCAGCTTCCTGCATATCCATCTAATCAATCAAACTGTACCACGCACGGACAGCCCTGCTGGGCGTGACCACACTCTGACATGCGTCAATACTTCCTGCGACCATCGACAGTCAACGGTAATCAATACGATTGTGCCGACACTTCCTTTTATCACCGCGCTGATTGTGGTCGGTGATAAACCAAATAAGAGCTTATGACGTCATTAATAGGTATCTCTTTTGTCTATCTATCAGTTTAGTTTCTTTTTACTTTTTTGGGAGGCTATGGTGGGATCGATTTCGGTGAAAAAAAATGACGGCGTTTTTTGTTTTAAAGCGGTTCGTTTGTGTTAGTTTCTTTGCTGTTCTGATGTGAGTGATAGGGGTTATGATTTGATTAAATAAATGGTTGTGTAGTCGTTAAGACACGTGACTCGGTTAAATTACAGATCATTTCATATGTCATGTAATTTAAATAACCGAAGC
The DNA here is from genome assembly GCA_963082995.1 of Noctua comes. NCBI lineage: Eukaryota > Metazoa > Arthropoda > Insecta > Lepidoptera > Noctuidae > Noctua > Noctua comes. The sequence continues at coordinate 917,529 of OY720288.1, forward strand.
TTCCAAAAATCTTTGATTAATAAGAAGATGGCGTTGATTGCAATTTGCTATTAACCGAAATACTGAAGTAGTTATGTACCCAGACAAATACTCTCAGACGGGCTCATCACTAACTTGCATAATTGTGTTCGTCTATAGTTTTAGATAGTGGTTCAAACAACATTGACTGGCTGTAGATCATCACAGCGAATCAGGCAGGATACTAACGGAAAGACTGAACGACGCAAATGGTGTTTCCTCTGAACCAATGAGTTAACATTTTTCCCGTACCAATTTTGTCCACAACTTGAATCAAACTTCATAGCAGTTAACAAGAAACACGTTATTTATTTACAATTCTCGTTACAGGTCAAGACCACCGCGTTTAGAACCATTTAACACTGGACATAAACCATTTAATTATATGCGACAGTAATAAATCGGAATCATGTTTTATTTTTAACTCTTGTTTGGTTATTTGCTTCGGGGCATAATGCTGAGACATAGTTCATGTGTGTAGTTGATAATGATCTGATTATTAAAAGGTTGACTGGGATTATTTCCGTAGGAAGTATTTACTGTTAAATTGTTTGTATGGCCCTTCAATCGATGCCATTGGTGACATAAATCGGTAATTAAGGAATTAATTACGAGGATGAGCAACTATTATAATATGTTTAGAACAATTTGTCTTTTAAAAACAATCCCTGTCCTGTCCTAATTTACATTTAAAACCAGTTTCCAACTACTCATCATCATCAAGCCCTTGCCTATTCCCATTTTACATAGAGATACCAAAAAATGTGAAGCTTTCAAAAATATCAAGATAAAAACGACTCAGTCAGTAGACAAACGAGACAGTCACTCATACAGCATGATGTCTGTTTATACAGGGGTTTGTGAAAGTGAACTGTGTTGTCTTACGACCTGCTGGCCTAAGACCTTAGTGTTTGTTCACGTGCCTAGAGAAACCTAGCTACGATGACATGTGCTGCCTTCCGTATAAGTTTGAGATTGATCTTCATAATCATATTATCTTGGGCTAAGTTTAAAGAAACGTTCCTTAGTAGGTAGATATGTAACTGCTTTGGCTAAGATGTGTACCCGTCTCTATAGTTTTGTGACAGTGACAAGATTGATGAATAAATAACGTGCTAAGTAACGTTTCTCAATCTCAACTTAGACCTTGTAGGACTAGTGGTTGTGAGTGCAACTTTTAAGCATGTGGTTTCGGTACCGAGAGGCAATCCGACATGCTTACATAACATAACATCACGCCTGTAATTCCCGAAGGGTTAGGCAGAGGTGTACCTAATAGTACACCCACATTTCGCCAGTTATGTTTATGTCCCATGTAATAGGAGGCGTCTATTGTCATCAATCGGGCACAAATCCAGACTCCGTGGCTGCTACTGGGAAATTCCTGATGAAAATACCCAATAACAACTTACCCGACCCGGGAATCGAACCCAGGATCCCATACGACCACTAGAACAACGAGGCAGTCAGACATGCATACTTGTTTGAAATTACAAGATTTTAAATACACTCGTACATGGGTCGATCTCCAGAGGCATTTTTTTTCGTGTCGGGCTGGATAAACCCATTTTAAAAACGAAAAACGTTTTCAAAATATTTTTTTAGATACAGTTCGGTGTCTAATCTACGTGATACAAGGCTAATATTATGAATAAGTTTATTTTAAATATTTAAAAAAAAATCTTAAACCCTAAAATCCTGATCGCTCTGGGTTGACCCAACTCCCGATTGAATGAAAAAAATATTCATAAATTTTTTAATGAGAAGGTTCTTAGGAAACAACTTATTTCTATTACATAACAAATAGTTAATCTTCATTGTAATAAAATCGTTTTAGTTATATTAACGATACTTTTGCCACAATTTAAATTTAAAATCGTGACCGGGCATTTTATCTCATCGCTCTGCGCTGAGGTAAAACATCGCGCTCATCCCGCGTTACGCGTTATAAACACTCTATTCCCCTCCTGCGGGGCAACGCCAGTAGTGGTCTAACCGCCGAGGAGGATCCCTGTGTGCCACGTTCCCGCGCTCCAACATTACGAAGGTAAGTTTATGATTGCTCTGGATTTGGTTCTCGAATTTTATGATTGCTATGGCACGTTATTTAAAATTAAATAGTAAGCTTGTGAATGTGTTTGTTATGTGAATTAAGTGATCGTTATGATGTTTTTTATGAGACGTAATCACAACTTTCTACTGCTTTTAAATTCGGCTATATTTATGATTTTGTGACTTTTTCTGATCGCTATGGCTGTGATTGCTCTGTCCAAAAAGACCAGAGCGATGATATTTTGCATTAATTGTACGTTATAAATCTATTTCAAGTAGTAGTACCGGACTATAACAATGACAAACGATGAACTATGCATATAACCTTTAATTTATAACCTTTCCTGGGTTTCTTTGGGTAACCTAAACCCATAAACAGATTTTGACGTATTTTACCTTGATGATATTATTATATTGGCATTTAGCTAACCACAACTGTAACCCTTTCTTCTCTAAAATTTAATGGCAACTATTGTTGCAGATGGAAATCATGCCTCGAAATAAATTTTATCTATTGAAAAAAAACGTCTTAGGAAGAAATTGGCTGAGCGTCGTAGAATAGCTAAGATAAAAAATGATCCAGATCTATACGCACAATGACTTGTAAAGTCAAGAGAGAGTTATCAAAGGAAAAAAGCTCGGGGCACAGTACTACCAATGAGTGATTTGACTCCAAGCCAGCAAAAGGTTCGTAGGAAGAAAAGTAGGCAGAGTTCTCGACGATATTATTTAAAGAAAAAAGTGGATAAGTTACCAGCAACTGATGAGCTCCCAATAAATGAAGAACCTATCTATATTAATTCTTTACTTTCCACTAAAGATATAGTTAAGGAAAATGTGATTATTACAAATCTCTTAGATAATTTTGAAAAGACTGTTATTTTAGTTATGATTCTACGTTTATAAATTGTTTATTTTTAAGATTTTTATCTTGTACTTTATAAATAAACGTTAGTTTTCTTTAATTACTTTTTAAAAATGAATATTTAATGAATCTAAGTCATTTTGTAACTATTTAAAGACTGTAGGTATTAATGGTTGATTCCAAAAGGTTTTTAATTTTGTCTCATTTACCTAGAAGTGATTTAATTAAGTCCAAATAAATGAAACTAAGCCAAAAGTTGATTTTTATAATTATGTTAATTTGTTATTTTACCAATTATTTTATACAAAATATTCCGTATTTTTTATATGTATATAATATGCCTTGACCTTTTTCTAAAATTATACATTTCTCTTACATATAATCTTGTTACACGTACACTGAATATGACTGAAAACGGCTAAATAAATAATATTTTATCAATATTATTTTTTTTGTTTCACTGATTTCACCAGTTATGATCGCTCTGACACCAATTATGATTGCTCTGGTCGCGAAATTTTTTGAACTTAAATATTTCCATAACTGTTTGTGTAAATTGAAGGCCAATAGTAAAAATCTACTATTTGAATATCATTCTTTTTAATGAGATACATAATTACCATTAAATATCAATATCTGAAAAGCACCAGAGCGATCACACGAATACGCCCGTTTTGGAGATTGACCCACATGCGGCAAAGAGAAGGTGGAATGAGAGTAGAGGTCGTATACCATTTGACCAGCAGAAGGACGGTAATGATTTTTAAGTATACCAACGTAACAGTAGATAATTGCGTAATATCAATTAAAAGTTGCGAATTAGAAATACAATGCCAACACTTAAACATAACGCTGTTTTCTCTTAAACATGATCCTTTCAAATAAATTAAACACAAGTGTGATCTGCGCAACTTAACACCACCCACAACAAAATCGTGAAGTACCATGTAACACCTATATCAACAAATATTAAAAAAAAATAAGGAATTATATAAAAAAAAATCCCCTTCAAAATCACTTAACGTCATGTAATATCATCTCAAACGTCAATCGAGATGATTCTAAACATATACTTTCACTAACTTACAGTTTAGTGACATTAGGCCCACTACAACGTCTACAAAATATACACAAATCCACTCCCGCGCACCGCAGCGTGAGAATTTGCAAGTGTTAATGTTCAGCATGGAGTAGAGAGTAAATGGAATGATCATAGGTGGGCAAAGCAAATAGTATTAGTTGTCAATTCTGTGAAACTTGCTAAAGTTTTACAATACAGTAAACCTTTGTCTTACCCATTAAGGATTACAGGTTTTTAAGATTACAGGTCTTTAAAATTACCTACGTGTGAGTAACCAAATCATGCTATAGATTGGGGTGTTATTATTGCAAGGTAATCATGAAAATATAATCTTCTTAAGCAACATAAATATTGCAAAGCTCATGATGAGTTGAAAAATGCATCAGTGTTCTTTTATTGGCTGTCTTTTACAACATTTTAAAAAATATCTTACACGATAATGAATAATACAATGATATAACAACAAGCAAACACAGAATGAGAATTCGCTCGTTTAGTTACAAGTTAAACGCACCTTGAGGAAAAACAAGATATAGACAGATTCTACTCAGTGAGGGAAGTAAGCGTATGTTGCATTCCATCCGTTACTTTTCCGTGGCATTAGACAACGTTTAGTAATATGAACGTAATTATGTAAACGGTATTGCGAGTAAGACGAATCGTTTGAGAAAATTTGTCGATTCGATGCGCCTGCGTCCGCCTCAGTTTTGTGGTATCTCTGTCGTTACATGTTTGTTTCTGAGTTTGAAATGTTTGTGTTACATGTGGTGTTACAGCATTCGGGATCTTATTGTTAGTTTTAATAACAACCGCTTCTGGGCTTTATTCTTAGATGACGAAGATTGCGGACATCGTGAGTGATTTTCTGAGATGAGCACAAAGATGTGATTAAGAAGAAGTGATTTTCCGAGAGCAAGGATAGCAATGATTAAAAGAGTAACTGACGACAGGTGACTATTGAGCAGGCGATGAAAGAAAAGTATAGAAGAAGAAAACATGCTGCACCGACCTCATAACTGAGAATGTCGTTAGCGGACTGACGATGATGCATTACTTAAGCAATAACCATTCTAGAACATTCTGGATTTGACAGTTTGCCTCACCACACAGAAGAACTCTCAATAGGACCACGATAATGTCACATGCCCTTTTATAAAATGATTTCAAGCCGATATTTTTTATATATTTCATTTTAACCTTCACTTTCAACCATAACTGACACCGAACACCACCATTCCCCATAACATGGCCTTGACAAAAACCTCAACTTTCCATTGGGCAACACACCACCCTTATACGTCCACTATAAAGGCACTCACACACTGACAGTGATTGTTCGCGCCTTATACAGCATCGAAAGCTATACTTGTGACTTTTGATGCGATGCTGAGATAAAAAATAATGGGTTTATGAATATGGTGCTCAAATTGTAGGGTTGGGAGTAGGGTTACCATCATGCTTAATGTCCGGACAAAGACAAGGTCGAATTTTTCTGGATATGTGCGCCTATTTGGCACCCCACTTGACGTTTTTCCGGCCTTATGAAATGTCCGGACTTCTCGACATAACGGGCTTATTTTTTATACTAAATAGTCTTGCGTTTTGCCGCAATTCACCTGATGTGAAGCGATGATGCGGCTTAGGGTGGAGCACGCTTGACTAGATGAAACCGATTTACTCGACCTTCGAAGAGATCCAGATTATAGTTATCAGGGATCAGTGAAGCCGGCAGTAGAAGTCGGTATTTCAAAGTAACACAAGCCGTGTATACAATGAATTTTAAACAAACTTTCAACCCTTATTCCACCCCTTTAGAGGAAAGTTTTGAAACATTCTTCCTTAGTCGTCACCTTTAACATTAAATAAGGATCTTTTGTACAAATGTAATAATAGAGTCCTAGACCCAGGGTTACGATCTGTCGATCTGTATGTCGGTGAGCTTTTCGTCGGGTCTTTAAAATTTCGAAATGGTAACCCTACGTAAAAGAAGATCTGTTATAATAATATGTCATTATTAGATGATGAAAAGTGTCGGTACGTGTGTTGTAAAAGTTTCATTCATACTGTGATTAACAAGCAAGGTTGTTAGACGGAAGGATGTCAAGTTTTTACGTCTATTAAGAGTTGTCAGAATTAATTTGACAGCTTTATTAACAGCGCACTTCAAAGTTTTATTGATTCGTTAACCACAAACGTATGTGTAACATTATGAGATTTCATTTTGCCAATGTCAAAGTTTATTAAAGCTATAGTAGTCGTATATCACGTTGTTTTTAGTAGACTTCATTTTACCCAATTAACTAGTTAATGGTAACTAGGTTGACTGCTGAGCATTAGATCCTGGGTTCGATTCCCGGGTCGGGCAAATTTTTATGGGGTTTTCAATCAAAAATTTCTCAGTAGCAGCCACGGAGTCTGATTTCGTGCCCGGTTGATGGCAATAGGCTCGCCCCCATTACATGTGTATTAAACATAACTGGCGAAAAGTGGGTAAACTATTAGGTACACCTCATAACTAGGTGAATAGATGTTAGAATCTTAAGCTCATCTGCCTAACTTTTTCCTAAATATGTTGGAGACGGATTTCAGTCTAACCACATGCTATTAGTTTACATGGAGCGATGGCCTAGCTGACCTCCACGACCCATTTACTGACTAATAAGATACCCCACGGTAAGACAATTTGTCTGACTTTCGGGCAACGCTTACGACTGTCGAAGCACTTCAATTTAAAATTTTAGGTGTTGAACTGCATTTATAAAATCTAAATGCCATCATTGAGGCCTTTATTTCCCTCATAAGGACAGGCCAATTACCTAGTTACAACCATTAAACCTATTTCGAACACCTTTCAGCTTCAAAGCTTTATTATTCGCCTCACATAGCCCCGCCATTCACTGTACCGACATACTAACAAACTATTGTCAATATTAACTATGCACATAACTTAAAACACGTTAACTATAGAACCATTTAACGTAGACCTATGTATTGTTATGATTTTCAAACAAACTGATTCGTTGGACGGGTCAAGTTACACTGGAGAAAGAACCAGTATACAAAGACCTCTCGTAGCTAACAGTTTGGTTTGGATAAGGGTTCAGGTTATGTTGGGTATAGTTATTCATTATGTAATGATGTTTCTAACGTGTTTATATACAAGTCACGATGTTCATGTCTTGAAACCTTCCTGGCTTTACTGTTGATATTGTCAAGGGAATAAAAGACGGTTCTCATAACAGTTGCGCTGAAGAAACTACGATATAACAGATGTATCGAACAATATATAGTTGAAATATATTATATTGGTGTTATTGTGAGTAGTTCTAGAGTTCCGGTAACAGTAGATACAGCTGATCTAGTTCATTGTTAATTGCCACGTGCGCTTTGGTTGTTAAAGCTAAATAAACATCATTATAATGTCTTCAAGTGTATTTGGAAGAAAACAATATCTATGAAGTCGCGTTGTTGTTAATCTCAACTTAAAATAAATTACAAGCACTTACCATAAACATGTGATCACCTTTTTCATCCCAAAACGAAATTGCTCTACTAAAGCCACATTCGTGTAGAGGAACATCATCTCTCAATTCCGTACGTTTGTTGACCATCATCATCATCACCCACAGCTCTACTTCGACTACAACGATCTCCTATTCAAACTCAATTCATCAAGACTGCACTTCTTGATTCGAAATAGGCCTGAACCGATCCGAATTAGCTAAAGCTTGTTATTAGTATGTCCATTCAATAAAAGCAAAAAGACTATTCAATTATTTTATGGGCATTCGTTGTCTATAGGCGCGGCCACTCAAATCAATTACATAAATAAATAATAAAGAAATCCTTCTCAAATAGACTGTTACCGTGATCTCTGCTTCAGACTCATTATGGAGGATATTGAGCCTGCCCTGCCTCGCTCAATATCACACACTTTTTTGCAACACATTTGACACATTTGACTAAAATAATATTTCAACAAGGAAATAATATATAATCACACCACTATCACTGGCACAAAAAAAAACCCACTGAATCACAGTTTTTTTCTTCTTTAAACTAAAATTTTCTTAATAAATTATTCATTTATAATCAGAAAGTACCGCTAAACTTTCGAGCTGCAAAAAATAACTGAATTTACTGTACTTTTATGTTCTGAACTGCAAGAATTATCTGAATATCGTGTACTTTCGCAGTTTATGTGTGTTTCTTTCAAATCGCGGCACAATACTGAAAATTTCCAGCTGAAAGATAATGAAAAGGTAATCAACACGTATAAATGAAGTCCTATCTGTTATGACGCGGGTTACTGATAGTAGATTAATGATAATATGATAGCAAACGACCTTCCCAGGCTGTTTCACTGATATTATTGTGATTTTGAAATTGATAATTGTTTTTTTTGCCAATTATATATTTTTTAATCCGTACTGCAGATTGTGACGCCATTTGTTGCGGGTTTTGGCGGATGTTTCATGAAAGACCTTGGGTATTTTTGTTGATGAAGCCACGGTTCGTATTTACTAACTCGATTCACCTACACAATAATGTAAATTTTAATATGTACCTATTAGTACAGAATTGAGGTCGTGATAGTTTATAAAATACAAGCTTTTGTCCATGTCTTTGCCCGCGTGGTGGTCTTAAATTATTATCCCACGGGCTCGTACGCACAACAACCAATCAAGCTTTACAGAACCAGTATAACCGAATCTTTCATTGTACGGGAAATTAATACAAAGCGAAGGGTTTTCATACTAGAAATGTATACCTTGATGGGGCGCCGTGTGTACTTCTGGGATATAAGTGTATCCTGCAGCTGAGGCTTGAAACAGTAAGTAGGTAGTATGGTTTATGAAAAAAAATGCTAATTTGCGAGTTCATAAACAATACAGTAGATAGATAAAAAGTAATAAGGTACTTAAGAAGGATAAGGAAAACATAATATTAATATCTATTATCTATCGATTTTCCCAATCTCTATTGTTTTATATCAAATGTTACATTTTTCTATCGGTCATATACTTACTTGGTATTTAGATAAACGATTGTAAATGAACAGCCACAAAGTCGCAAATTCACGTGTTAACGATATATCAATCAAAAAGGGATTAAGAAAGAATTTTGTTTTCTTTTGATAGAGCGGATAGTTAGGTTATCTTGGGAAAATCCAGCGGTCATAAATTACATAATTTCTATCACATATTTATGTAGCGTATGTAGTAACCACGTGGATAAATCTCATGATAAATAATAGTATTATGATCAGGCAATGTCCAAATGATTAAAAAAATTAAGTTCACTTGGCATAGCGTCGAAATCAATTAATCTCAACCAAACTCGTCGCCAAATTTTGGCCTGAATCAATTTAGACTGCCATCGACACGCTAAGAACATCAATAAATCGTTCCAAGACATAAAGATTTAAATTGACAGAAGAGAAGTGACATAAGCTTCCAAAGCGTGTCGTATTTCTACAACAAGTTTCAAAAAGGATTGAAATAAATTCTTCAGTAGCCTATGTCAATTCAATATTTAAAAAAAAAAGTCCACCAGTGGTAACGCTGGTTGAATGTGACTTTATCTAAACCCTAAGGTTATTCTTTTTTTTTGTACCTTCAGCTATACTACACCTACACGACAACAAATGCGAATCTTCGCAGCTTTGAGTTTAGCGTGGTGCCAAAATTTACCGGCGCGGCAGCACGGGTTACTAATGTATCCCAGCAATGTACCGGCGGGGTACTAATGTACCCCAAATAACTAGGGACTTTTCAGATAAGCAGCCGTACCAGTGGCGAAGGTTCCATACAACCCGATTCCTACCGGCTTCCCTTTGAAAAATGGCACAGTTAGTTTTCTATAGCCAATATTATTTCATACAGTAAAGATATGTACTCCGGCTTACCTCTTACAAAAATTGACCCTTCGCTACTGAGCCGTACCATATAAAATACTGGTATTCAGCTGCATCCGGTGAAACTAGAAGTAACCGAACATAATCGGTAAGTGGCTACGCCGATAATGATGGAGAGCCTAAAGTCCAAAATCAAAAGTTCCGTCTTCTGTACCTTGGCGTACGTGAGAACTCGGGCTATGAGCAATCCATGAATAAATCTTATCAATATATCGATAAGGCTTACAATAATAGAAATGTCATGTAAGTGTGAGTCAGGCTTTAATCTGTCGTTTTTTAATTTTCTTTTTCAGTAAGTTGAACATAAACATGCGTTGAGGCGGAATAGTGCATCGTGATACATTAGTGATTGGACTATGTGTCGCATTAGGTAATTTAATTGCGGTATTGCGTTAATTAATATGATTTTATCATAACACGACAATGAAGCGTTTTTTGTTTCTGATAAGTGAACGTTTTGAGCCTAATCTTGTAGTTTTTCACGCTTAAAACGTGGACAAACCAAAAAGAGTACGTAGCTAAGGATCGTGAATTTTTGTTAAAGTAGGAGCACATAAGTTTTTTTTCCACAGAACTTTGCATTTTGAGTCAATCTTTGGAAGAAGTAAGTTCACTTGACTGTAAGTTTTAACAAAACAGTTATTATTATGTTATTGCGTGCCTATAGTGAAACGGATCTAATTGAAGATGATCTCATAAGTAGTAAACCTTTACCGAAAGGGTTATGAGATCATCTGATGAATTATTTAGAATTAATAACAATTAATGACGTTAACCCTACGATACCAGCTGACCCTTATACCAAACATAACATAACATAACAAAAACAATTCATACCTCATACCATCTTGAGATCAAAACTTACCGATAAAAAGTTTAATCAGACGCACTTAATCGTAACCATGCCCATTATAGTGGCACCATGGACCAAATACAAATATAGTTAGTCGGTCAACTCGCGCGCATCGCGGGTTCAATGCCCGGCACATGCATTGACGTGGTTATGCGAAGATGAGACAGTTGCGCGCGGAGTTTGCGTGTATTCGTCCTTTTAACGAACCTTGGCCTAGTATGAGTTAGTTTTTTTGTGAATGTTGAGAAAATGTACGTGATTGTTGTTGGTTTAAGGTTAGTTACGCTTTGATTGCTGGGTAATTATTTTATGAATAAACAAACTAATTACTATGTATGTGTACGAGTTGGTTAACTTAGTTAGAAAAATATAAAATATACTACTAGCGCTAGCGCTATGATCAGCAGAGCATGTGGTCTCGGGTTTTATTCCCAGGTAGGGCGAAGTGTCATAAAGAATATCTCAGTACTCTGCTAAGTAGTAAGCCTGGAGTCTGGATTTGTGCCCGATTGATGGCAATAGGCTCACCCCTATTAGATGGGATTTGAAAAAAACTTGCAAATAGTGGGTGAATTGTAGACACACCTCTGGCCAACCCTTTGAGGAAATAAAAGCGTGATCACTGTTTCAAGCTTTCACGGTTTACACATATACTGTCACTTACGGGATATCTTCCGTGATTGTTCATTGAGTCAACCCGCGATCATGGCGCTTGCAACAGCGCCGAAATATCGGGAGCTCAAAATAATGAACAATCACGGAAGATATCCCGTAAGTGACAGTATAAAAGCGTGATGTTTTAAGTTTATAACCAAACAATTATAAAGATGAGTTAGTTACTAGGTACCACATAAAACATTAGCATAGAAATGATAAATTAATAATATTTGCAGACACTAATGCATAAACCAGCCACGGTGACTAATCTATAGTCTGGCATCAAGATCTGATCATATCACACGAACATCACTTAGCAACGTTTATGAAGCAAATGCACCATTACTTAGGTACCTACTAAGTACTTTATCTACTCTGTTTTGTACAATATCTTGAAAGGTTTTAATTTTAACCCTTACAGAACAATTATTTCTGGAGTATAAAATTACCCCTGATTCATTTTGTACCACTTATTTGGTGTGTAAAGCTCGTGGCTAAATAATAAGAGCCACTCGGATCGACCTTTAGGTTAAGCCGTGCTTGCATAGGTTGGTCCGTGGATGGGTGACCACCCATTACATACCAATTTTCCTCTGTGCCTCGGAAAGCACGTTAAGCCGTTGATCCCAGCTGTCATTTGTAGATCTTTGACAGTCGTTACAGTGGCCCAAAAAGTCTGACAAACAGTCTTACCAAGGGGTATCTTATTACCTAATACCTAGTACTAACTGCGTTGTGGACGTCAGATGGGCAGTCGCTCCATGTGAAATACTGTCATTCAGCTGCATCCGGTTTGACTGGAGCCGACCCATACATAGTTGGGAAAAGTCTGGGTAGATGATGATTTGGTATGTAATTAATGAGTTTTCAGAAGCCGGAAAGAAGATAATGGAAGAAGAAAACGTGTTGCGCCGACCTCAAGTAGAATGCGCCAAGAAGATGATGATGAGAAGCCCGTGTACCCAGTAACTGGGTTGTGGAGGTTTCATAGACATCCGCTCCAAAAATACTGGTATTCAGCTTAATCCGCTTAGACTGGAAGTCGCGCCCAACACAATTGGGAGAAGGTTACGCAGATGATCATGACAAAGGGTGTTATTTTGTACACCGGAGTTAAAATGTCTGATGAACATAATTTCATCCCAATTGTGTAAATGATGGACACTACACACATTTTCAATATGATCTGTCTGCTATACAATACCACGATAACTTCAACTAACTAAACCATAAATTAAGCGCGGTAAGCCGGTAACAGAGCTACTAAAGAAGCTACATACTAATAAGCTAATAAAAAAATTATGGCTTTTTGTCTCGTCACATAATTTTAAAACAATAAAAATTCTCTCTAACTTAACCGCCTTTACTATTCCAAACACGCTCAATAAACCCATCTTATTCACATAAATTCATGACAAGATTATTAACCGAACGTTCAGCTACTCGACTAGTCCAAAATAACGTCCACTTGCATTACGAGTCTCAATACAATTCGTCATACCAAATGATAGCAGTTACTCATACGTATTAACTCGACTAAAATTAGAATCTGAACGGGGCATGAAACAGATGGGACACTTGATTTGAATTAATTGAATTTAGGTATCGATTATAGACTTTTTTGAAGACTGTAAACGTTACTGTGACCGGGATCTATAAACGCTAATTAGCAAGTACTTATTCCTGACACTGTAAAAAATTTTGTAACTGTAAAAATTAGAACAAATCTAAGTCAAAAAACATTCTACGTAACGTTTCTAAACGCTGGCTTAAGGGTCGTTTACTCGTACCTGTACAAACTTCTATAATCACATGCAATTTCACGAATTAAGGTGCTATAAGGACAGCAGTCTAAGAAGAATTGGCCAATAAATATTTGCAATGTGAAGTGGCAAGTGTCTTGTTTGTTTTTATAATGTCAATTTCATAACTGGCTCGAAAAATATTACATAGTGTTTTTGCTAGTTTTTGTTTTGCTTTCATATCCTGCGGTTAGATGTTAAGGAAATTAATAACTGGCAACATAGAATGTAGATTGATGCATTACAATAATGACAAATTGCATCATGAATCTACACCAGACCAAATATTTAAACAACAGTTACACAAAACAAACATGACACACCAAATTCAACACTAATCACGGTTGCTCACAAATTGACACATTTCCGAAACATTTGACACATTTCCGAGACATTTGACAGCTAGCGCATACTTTTGACACATTTTTTTGCAATTTTGCATCTGTTGCCAGCTGGTTTATCAGTAATTATTTTTTTATGAAGTAATTGCATTCAAGCTTTTTATTCTACCTCAGGTAAATTGCGACTCACCGGACGCAACTACCACCAGCGGTGTTAGATGCGTCGGGTCAAATAGTTGCAACTACCATCAGTGGGGACAGCCCGGTGGGGGCAGATCGGAATAATCCGTAAAAAGTGGTTAAACTAAGTCTTAAAGGCTTCGAACTTCCAATGTCACAGGGGTTTTGTAAAAATCATGAGATGTATGTCTTTGGATTAACAACAGTTTTCTTACTTCTAAAGAGCCGATACAGAAATCGCATCGTGCCTTCAGCTGTACTATTAACTCTTGCCGGACCAAGCAAATTGGTTTGAATATTCGCTTTCCTACTAAATGTATGTATGTTTTCGTAGGTTATTTCTAAGATCCTTGTCTAGAAGAAGCGAAGAATAATATCTATTAGATACTACTACATGGTAGTGAAACGTAATGGTTTAAAAATACTCTCAACGAAGCCGATAAGCACTTGACCACACCTGGGAACCTTCTATAGAGAAATTGGGTTTGTTACAGTTGCAATTTTTTTTAAAACAAATTTTTAATGTCATATCTTTATTTGAGATACGTCCAAAATATACTAGATATTATTTACTATTCAATGCATCCGTCAGCATAATGCGTTATAAGCGTTCTATCGTAAAACGTGATTTTTCACCCCAAAAAAAAGCCTTTTCCCAGCAATAATTTCTGCGTAAAGTTACTTAATGTAATGTACAGGATGTTTGGTTGATGGCTTTGTGAAGGGGCTGTTTACACCTTGTATACTTATTTATTCGAGATTGGAAACATGAAGACTACCAGAAAGATTCACAGGTCCATTTTTCCCACTGCCTGGCGATTATCCCTTTAATTCCTGTCTCTTCTGCCAGCTAATCTATACAACAATAGATGTAGTGCACCGCGGTACCCGCCGAGTGGAATGCATGAGTCAAATTGATTAAGCATGCGTTCGAACTGGCCTTAATTTTGAAACGGATAATTTTGCGACATTTTGTTTTTAAGTGTCTGTCTTTATGTAAGATTGACTTTTTTAAGGTTTTAATTTGTCGTTGATCTAGATTTTTTGGGCTGATAAGACGTGGGAATTGGTTTGAAAGGATAATTACATCTATACAAATTGATGGAAAGGATGTGAAGGGCTTTGTGGTCTTACCACATCTGAATTAAAAGCAGAAATTGGAAGTTTAAATAAGTGTTATCAACGTGACGACTGACAGGGGAAAATGGAAGAAAAAAACACCAAATAACATGGAACAAGGGAAGGAATATGATGATGAGTAACATAACATTACGCCTGTAATCTTCGAAGGGTTTGGCAGCGCAGAGGTGTACCTAATAGTACACCCACATTTCACTAGTTATGTTTTAAGTTCCACGTAATAGGGGGCGAGCCTATTGCACTTTACTTAGCGAGCTTTAGATTAGAAATATTCCCATCTCTGTCTTACACTTGTCTTGTTACATGGAGTTTGACAGCTGTGTGAGAGTGACAGGAACGACCACAGAACAGTAACAAGAATTTATGTGGTATACCACAACTAAAAAACCCGACTACTGAAAAATCAAGCTCTTATTAAATTCGGGGGTTTACAAGGTAAAATCGACTCTTCCTATTGTTGAAGTCGGTTAAAATGTAGAATATGTGACCCGGGACATAATAATGAATCGATTGAAACCTCATTCATCAAAATCGGATGAATAGTTAAAGCGCTACGGAGGAACATATGTAAATACAAACATTCATATATACATACATAGACTGCTAAAATAATAACCCTTCCTTCTGGCTTTACCGTAGTCGGGTAAAAAGGAATAACGCACAACCAAAATGGTACTAAGTAATCAGTATAGCTCAAGAAGTCGTCCAACCACGCCTACTTCCTAAGCAAATGAGTACTGATGCAAATTCAGTTAAAAACTATTTCAATCCAACCAGCACGTTTCTTGTAAGGCTGGTGTGTGGTGTTTATAATTTTCAAACGATGGGACACTTGATATCGTGTCCTGCCTATCCTGTTGCTTGCACATCACAGGAGCTTATGGACGCTACTGAAAGTGCCAAACTCGTCGCCAAATTTAGGGCTGACTCAATTTAAATAGTCATCTACGCGTTAAGAAGAATTTTCAAAATGTTATGAAAGAAAGATACCTACACTGCATTGTGTTTACCGGTTCATACATGCACATAAACTTGTACCTACCTAACTAACTACCTTCACCCATTTCACGCGATAAGACACTGATAACATCTCCGGATTACCCAAATGACGACAATAAAAGATGCAAGTAATAATCCTCTTGATAATGAGTTAAAATCTGTTCAAACTCTTGTTTCCAATTGCCGTTATTTTCACTTAAACAAAAATCTACTTTAGGGCTGTGAAAATTAGATTGATTTCAGAATGACTTCTACAAAAGAATTGAAGTTGTAAAGCAAAAGGTTGCTTTACAACTTACAACTTACAAGACATAGCCGGGAAAAGGCTACGGCAGATGATGTCATTCGCCGTAGCCTTTTCCCGGCTATGTCTGCTTTCAGTGACACCGGATGCAGCTGAATACCTACCCATATTTTACATGGAGCGACCACAAACTAAACTAAACTTTATGTGCGGATTTTAAAGTTGTTTTTGTAGAAACACTTGTTTGTTGACATGTTTTGAGATTGAATCGCGAACGCAGAATAGGTAGCTGTTCCATCGTCGATAAATGTTGATATAATTATGTTGTAATAGTCAATATGTTTGACCTTCCAGTCGATTTGTTTTGAAGGTGTGGTCTATCACGGATTTATGTACCTAGGTCAATTTAGAATTGGTATTTTAATATGAAGCCAGCACTCCTTTGGTCCGTTTCTATTTAAGGACCAAATTGAAGTCATCATCTGCCCAGCCTTTCCCCAACTATGTTGGGGTCGGCTTCCAGTCTAACTAGATGCAGCTGAGTATCCCTATTTTCCACTGCCTATCTGGTCTCCACAACCTAGTTAGTACTGATTAATTGACTAATTTTAAACTTTTAAGTAGATATTATGCCCTAAAGATTTTCAAACAGGTAGATAGATCTGAAAGGTCACTCTCTTAGAAACAATCATTACCATGAATGTTACCTTTACCTGCTTAATTTCCTGATGTCGGACTTTATTATTGTGTAGATTTAAATTCAAGTCTGCCCAGAAAGAGTTGTAGTAATCATTCTGATAAACTATAGGTTTTTTTGATGAAATTATGTATCGAGCAACATTGCCCTGTGAATCATGTGATTGTAGAAGAAGATTATGTGTAGTTGACCAGTCATATAGGCATTGCAGGCCTCCTAATAGTGCAAAAAATAAGGCAAAAAACGTATAAAAAGAAAGTTTCACTTACATGGAACGTAATGTCTAATTACAACAACTTATTAAAACTTATATTTGGCAGTAAGAGTCCATTGAAGATTGTGGGTGTTGCCTTATTAGTGAGTTGTATGAATTTGTATGGGCCTTTTTTCTCTCATTATGCCAATTTTGACTAATATCTAGTTAGGGACTGTTTTTATCTACAGAAAAATGTAGGCACGCCTTTTACTATGTTGAGATGTAATGAAGCCTAACTTTCTCTGATGACAAGAAAAGGGAAAAAAACATCGTGTTTAGCGACCCCGAACAGTGTCTCTGACAAATATCCGATATTTCGGACCTGTTGAAATGATGTTTATTTCAGTAATTATTGATTTAAAACTAGATGACGTTGGTATTTCCTGGAGACCTGGCTGACTGATGCCTGAGAAGGAAAGCCGAAACAAAATAGGAGTTCACAGGTGCTCCTTTAAAGTCCAAACATTAACTGAGTGTTTGTAATACGTTCAACTGATAACAGCCATCATCTTTGAAACAGGCAAGAAATTCTACCACAAACATTCTTAAAAATAGTTTTCAAAACCGCTACCACACCGGATTAGACCAGCGGTTTGTCCTAGTTACATCACATATATAATATTTATATATATTTCAGTCACAGGATGCGGGTACTTGATTCAAATAGCACATATGTATGTACAGTGACCCGACCGAATGTCATTCACCTTGTAAGAACATCTGGGTCAGTTTTTGCGATCGGCGCTAAGGGTAGGCACACAGCGGGGTCAGTGGGGTCTCAATAAACGTTACATTAAATTATTTTAAAAAGACCTGAAAAAATATGGAATAAGGTAATAATTTCTATAGTATTTTAAAATGTGACATCCCTCAACCCGCATTTGGTTCGTGTGGTGGATTATGGCCGTTTTACAAAATGTAAGTACATAGTGAAAGTGACTCTTTTAAACAAAAACACTTTCATTTTCACACACGTTACATAACAGTGATTAGGATAGTTAGCATAAAATGAAAAGTGCCCGATAACAAAGTTACAGTCGTGTTGCAGTCTGCTGAAATAGTCACGCGTTGCTGAAAGGTCACATTCTTATTGAGGCCTTTGTCCAGCAGTGGGCCAGTACACGCTAATAAAATTCAAAAAAAAATCAGAGTAACATAACTGAGATGACTAATTTAAAGAGAAGTATAGAAGACATGCTGCGCCGCGCGCCGCCCTCACATTAGTTGTGATAAGGGATGGAGAACGATGATGATGATGACGTCGAAACATTTATTTTAAATGAAATCCATAGGTACCCAAAATAATTATCTATTTATATGGTATATTTTAAAAACAATTTACAAAGTAAAACACGACCTTACCTTTACCTTTCTCCCGTACAAAACACTTGACTAGCAACAAAGAAGAAAAACATTGTAAAAAAGAATCCTTGAACACAGTCAAAAAATTACACCTTCAAAATCACTGCACAATGCACATCTTCTCTCGTCAACTTATCTTAACCGACTGCCGAGAATTAGGTTATGTTAGTGTAAGACGGATTACGACATGTTTGTCTGTCTCGCAAACGAAGAAAGGGTAATAAATGCCAATGTCAAATAAATAAGCACTAAGTTCGAACTAAGTTACGTTAAGTAGCGAATATGTGCGAAAATTACGAAGGTCGGACTTGGCTGAAAATATTGGCAAACGTTTTGTTTTGGTAATTAAGTTGAGGTGTGGCCTACTTATTGTTGCTCAAATATTTAGGGCAAAGAAAACAAACCCATCAAAATAAAATAAAAGGAAAACACACACAAAGCACAACCTTTTTTTATTTCTATGATTATGGCTTTTAAAAGGTTATTTTTAATGTCATTTACAATTAAATAGAATTGCATTCTAATTATAAAAGGCATTACCCATGCTTCTTTTAAACGTCAAGAGAAAATATGAAGACGATAGACCAGAGTTTTCACGACTATTAACAGTAGTAGTTGTATTTATATCTTCTCGGAAACATGCTGAATATTTTTGTTTTTGAAAATCTTGTTATAGTTTTAGACAGGGCTTTATATACTAATTTGTTGTGTGTTACATCGGTTAATAGACAATTAATCAAACAATAATGATATTGATGCAATCGTAGGCCTATCGTGAGCAACCTTCAGCAGCAGGTTGTTTTATTACTAAGATAGATTGAGCTATAAAATGATCGATGAAGATTGGACAATTGATTACGGTCAGTTGTTGTTACATTAACAGTACATTGTGTAGTATTTAATCATACAAGTCGGTATCAATAATATTACCATTTAGAAGGTTTCTTTGAGTTCGATACAGAATACCTATAATTATACTTATTTTTGAAATTAACATAATTATTTAAAAAAAAATCATTTCAGATAGGATGATAAAGAACAAAATTATGGTACTTTATTTTTTTAATAGTAAGCGAGCGAACACTGCTGAGCATAAGGTGCCGCTTTCAATTCTCAGTTTGACCAAAGTGGTATGGGTTTTTCCACCAGGAGTTCCTTAGTCCTCACTAGCCTGGAGTCTAGATTATTGATTCTGTTGCTGGAAAAAGCTCGCTCCCTATTAATAGTATCCAAACATAATCCTCTGCCTAAACCGAAAGCAGTTCAAAATTATCAAAAAAATATGTAGCAAAACACATAAAAAAAGGAAATAAACGACTCCCACTATGTGCCAATCCTAATTTACATTAATCCTATCCCATACATGGACACCAAACCTAGCCTGTTCTGTAGCCACAACACAAGTAATTCAACAAGCTCCAGCGGCCATATTTACATGTTCTAATGTTCCGGTAGATCTTATCATCTCATTCGTGATCTTTGAGTGTGTTTTCACCAAAACTAGCTCTTATTAAACGGTTTTTGTATGTGCTTGTATGGCCTAGATTTCAAGGATTTGAGATAAGAAGTACCTACCCATACATGTAGGTATGTGTCATCATTCTAATTATGAGCATATACATGGTGCATAGGAGGAGGAGCTCGATGCTAAATAATAACAGCCGCTCGGGTCGATCTTCAGGTAAAGCCGCGCTTGCCTAGGTTGGTCTGGGGATGGGTTTCCTCCGTGCTTTGGAATGTACGTTAAGCCGTTGGTCCAATTAGACATGAAATGACTGAAAAATATCTTGGTTAGAACTATTAGATCTCCCACTAGTTAATCATTTAGTTATCTACTATGTTTGTCAGTTTGTCACCAACAGAAATGCGATGAAGCAAAAATAAACAGTGAGTCTTCGACAGGCATGCTCCCGACATTAGTCAGAAACAGATATTTTTCAGTGTCACAACTCACAATATAGCAGAAAACTATTGTTATTTTTCTTGCTTTATCCTGAAAGTTGAGACTTGAAATCACAATTAACAAGAATTTCTGTGGTATACTACAACTAAAAAACTGGACTGCTTAAAAGTCACGCTCTAATTAAATTCGGGGTTTACAAGGTAAAATCGATTACTGTTGAAGTCAGTTAAAATGTAGCCCTCTATCTTTTTTGTAAAAGGGGATATGGGAAAGTGCTGAACTTTGTAACCGAGTGCCTTCGTACGTATAAATGAAATGATTCTTTGACGCAGCCATTACAAATATTGAAGTTAATCCAAACACCAAACTTATAATCTTGCTTGCTGTTTGTACTCATTACTAATAGCCTCTTAAACTTTTCAACAAGAAAAACAAACTTGACTTTACAAAGCAAAAAAAAGTAAACAAAAAATTGCAATACCGTGTATCGTAACTAATTGGTCTCCACTCAGTAGCAGCCATGTCCGCTGTTTAGAGTATTATTCAATTGAAAGACACTAAATGTCACATAAATCTCAATGACACTGATGGGCAATGGCTGGCCCTTTCTCATGGGCCCGTTATCATGGGAACCGGATAAATAGGATAAATACCTATCAAAACATTACTTGGGCCACTATGGGCTTAAAATACGTTTTTTTTTTCGAAGTAGGAAGTGTTGAAAAAGAGAAAAGATGTTTTGTAATGTTACTTTCTTGTAAGCTATTGTTTTCTTAGATAATTATGTGCATACAATTAAGTGTTTCTTAATACTTGTAATGTTTATTCAAGAAGGAAATGTTAAACTAAATAAGTAGCTTCGGATTCTTTCAAAAAATGTTATGTGATAATACTGTTATAAAGTTATAACAACCACTTATATCAATTACGTTTATACAGCGCCAACAATGTAAACAAAATTCAAAAAGAGCACAAAAAAGCTTCCGAATACCGGCGCACGCGACAGGTGCGCGAGCCCGCCCGAGCTCGCCCGACCACCACCGAAGGTGCACGAAGGTGGCCGAACGCGTTTGTTTTTATTTTTTTTTCCTTCCCGATATAACGCGCGCCGCTCATTCAGGGATCGTGACACTTGCACTCACGCGCACTTTTTTGTGTTTTTTCGAATGTTTCCGCTAATACGTTTGTCGGCAAATAGGCGGGGAATTTATGAGAGGATGTGGTCTTATTGTTGACGCCAGTTTCAAGTACAGACTTAGAGCATTATAAGATACAGATTTGTAATCGTCTACAGAAGGCTTCTAACTACTAACTTATTATGTTGATATGCTAGATTATATGTATTATCATTGATTCATTGGTTTTACCAAGTGGTACCGAATTAATTTGGAGATCAGAAAGGCAGTCACTCCGTGTAAAATACAGGTCTTCCGGTGCAGCTTGTTAGACTGGAAGCCGACTTCAACATAATTGGGTAAACGCTAGGCAGATGATAATTTTATATACATCATAAATCAAAATTTTCCCACATTTTGCGTAACCGACCTTACTACTGAACATAAACATTCACAGTTTTCAGGATCAGACAAATTAAATTCCTTGATTGACTGACTCATCAGCAATTATTTGTGTTTCTAAATAAAGATTGTTTAAAAACTTGAGCAGAACAGGAAATTCCAGTGACGCTGCCAGTCTTTATTAACAGACCTATTTAATTTAACTAATATTGTTCAACAGCTGAATAAACAGCAAAACGTGAGTTTTGAGAAACACCTATTTTAAATTATAGAAAATAGGTGACCTGAATAAAACTGTTCATATATTATGTGTAGTTTACCTAGAATGTTACATACAGTAAGCATGAACTAATATCCCCCATCCAGTGATTTTATGCCTGGCGCTGGCTTCTGCGTAGTGATCAATGACATCATACTACGAAATTAAGAAGGGCTATACCTGTTGTCTGCGGGACAGAGCACTACATGCTCCCAGATAAAACCTGTGTGCCAAACATCGCAATCAATTCATTATTTAACTAGCGACCCGCCCCGACTTCGCACGGGTGCAATATATTTAAACCTTTCTCTTGAATCACTCTATCTATTACTGAAAACCACAATAAATTCCGTTGCGTAGTTTTAAAGATCTAAGGATACATTGGGACAGACACAGCGGGGAGCGACTTTGTTTTATACTATGTAGTGAAGAGCCAAGTAGTAACACACAAGCAAACAACAAGAAGTAGAAATTATGGTAAGTTAAGAAGGGTCATTAGCTTCTAGCAGTCCCAGTTAGGACATCATAAAGTTTCCCAGAACATCAAAACAGTGGGATTTTTGCCCGATAGTATTACTTTAGAAAGACCACCCCCTGTTAACCTGACAGCTGACTGATTGCCTGGCACAGGTAGACACTAAGGTTTCGTGCTAGGCACCGAACGACGCCGAGTGAGACGTATGGTATTTCAATTGCCACCTTATTGAAACTTTAGCATATAAATATTGTATGAACGTATCAGAAATAAAGAGTCTTGAACTAAAAAGTTTTTAGTGTCATTTTTTAGAAGACGATGAGTTTTCTGCCTAGCCTATTTCTATGTTGCAACCAAATACCATCATTTCACATAGAGTGACCGCCTGTCTGACTGCCCAGGTACTGGGTAACACGATACCCGTTGGCGAGACTGGTTGTTAGATTTTCGGGTATCAGTTAACTCTACTGCTAATTCAAAGTTCTACTCCGAGACACGGGACCACTCAAACACGGGCAGACGACGACCTCGGCTAGCGCTGTTTTACCCTGAAGTCCGTCAACGAAGATACGGGACATTCGAAAGTAGCTCGAAACTTCGAGAACCCCACTCCCTATTATTTTCGGATTCATGACTTTTGTAAACACAAATAGTAGGGACATCTGTCCAATCGTATTGTCAGACATTATTAGTTCGGGCCACGAAATCTTATGTCCGAAGGTGATACGGAGTAGGAAACGCCCGTTACTTCGGCATTTCTTTATCGTGTGCTCAGTTCATAACCTGGCTGTAACTTCGGCTGAAACTACCGGTTTTGTACTCCGAAAGTAGACCTCCAGCCTCCTACCCCGCTTTAGAAGACCACGTCATCATCGATCTACAAATGACAGCCGGGACCAACAGCTTAACGTGCTTTTCGAGGAACGGAGGAAGCTCGGTATGTAATGGGTGGTCACGCATTCACGGACCGACCTAGGCAAGACTATAAACAATCTGACAAGTACTTGAGGTATAATCCACTAGATGTATAATAAACCTCATTGTGATATAAAAATATGGTATGCCATAAAGTTGTCTAGATGCCGCTACGATTATTATCATTCAATAATAACTAACAGTCGGGCGTCAATCTTTTAAATTGCACTCACATTAAACGACCGTTTACTTGGCATTGAAAATTATGTTATTTAAATAGTTTAGATTGAAAAATATGGTTATTTGCAACAATGTTGTACAATTAAGGAAAACTTGGAAAACAAAGTAATGTCTTATTAAGTTAACTCGTTATTATTACAGAAATATCTGATATAATCATTTGTCTTGATTGAAGTTGATGATTCTATTAGTATTGTTAATGTAATGACATGACTCTATCGTGTGTAAAACATGTGATACGATAAACAACGCTATAAACAGGTCTTCATGAACTCATAAGTCTTGTTTACACGTTATTGTTTAAGATAACACAATTTATGGAACAAAGCATGTAACCTTGGATCTTTGTCATTAATAGCTAATCGTCATAGTAAACTTTCGATACTTTGTACAGTAAACTTTAAGAAAGAGGATTTGAAAATGCCAGTAAAGATATGTAATTTCAACCTAGGGAAGAATAATAGTTATTGGAGAACATCACCAGTCAAAGAGACCTTCTATCGCCAACAAATATGGTGGAAAACTCAAAATGTATTGAATTCATACAGGCTACCGAAAACTTTGTCAGTTTTGTTGAAGGTAGGGTGCGAAGTTATAATTTCTTTTTTTGTATTTGCCATCGGATAGTTATCAGATAATATCAATGCTGATTCTTAATCTCCTTTTTCGACTTAAAGAAAGACACTAAAATTACTAATTGTTTTATTCTTTGAAACTGGAATTAAACGTAACCTAAAAGGCCTTATGTCCAGCAGTGGACGTCTTTCGGCTGAAATGATGATGATGATGATGATTAAATATTCTGTTTGCGTTCTGTTGTTATCAGGAATTTTTTTGCCCGTTTTTATTTGTTGACACTTAGTTCGGATACACACGGAAGCGGCTAATCGCGTTCGGATACACGTGGAATATTTTGTTTTATCATAATTATCAACATAATTATCACTTCGAACATTGATTAAAAGTCGTTTTAGAAATATGCAACGCTTTGAAAGCAATTTTCTCTGGTTTTGTCGTTAGAATTCCAGTATTATATTGGTGTAGACAAAATTGTCGCCGCAAACTCACTAGTTAAGCCAAGAGGAACTGTTAACAGTGAGTAAGGTCGTAACACGCGTGCTAATGTCCACACAAAAGGATTACCGTTGTGGACTAAGCTTTGACATAGAGTAGATAGTAAAATGGAGACCAAGTTTCGTAAAGTCATGCGATCAAGTTAAAACACACTGGTCAGCCACTACTGCGTTGACCATCTTTGTCGATGTATTCAAATTACCTACCTCATTGCAAGTCCCCACCGCCCGTAAACATTTTAAATAAATATCAGAGGCATTGCAGAAGTGTTGAAGCGAAAAATAATTTCTTACCTAGTTCCCACTGCGCTCCAAAATACAAATTACTGATAAAAACCGCTAAGCTGGCTTAAAATGGCTGCTTCAGCAGGAACATAAGAGGATAATAATATGAATTACGTTACAATTCGTAAAATGGTCACAAAGTGACGAATTATAATGAAGTCGGACTGGACTGGCCACGTCTACATGCACAATGCCCAATGAGCTATTGGCCAAAATAGCCAATTTCTCGAGCCCTGACACAACCAGAAAGCGACGCGGCAGACCTCGTAGATAATGGCGGGACGAGCTGTATAAAATCAACAACCAGTGGTCCATAATAGGCCAGGATCGAAACAACTGGAAGTCATGGGGAGAGCCTTAGCCCCACAGTGGGATGACGCAGACTAACAATATCAGTAGTATCCCACTGCTACGATACAGGTCTATGGTCTGAGATAGGGGTGAGCCGTAATATACTACACGGGCCCAGTACGGGAGTCACATGATGACACCATGTCTTCAAAGTTTCTTACTACCTCAGAATAATCTAAAGCTTGGTCTCTGACGTTTACTTACTCATGTGCTAAGTCGTCAACCCGTCATAAAACGCTGGAATTTATTGCTGAACAAGACGCGGGTTATTTCTTACTTTTGTTCTTCGAGTTGTCACGCGGTCTGTTAAAAGATGGGTGGTCCTGACTGTGAAGGTATTTAGAACAGGTGTGGATGATAGGCGGTAATGGTCGTCGTCGTTTTATGTTGCGGATATGCTGAACCTAGTGTTTAGCGAATGCAGGCATCGTCTAGATACTCGTTTGTTCCCTTGTAAACCCAAGTAGAGCATTTAAACGACTGCACATTAAATCTTTATGGTGCTCCCTCACCGCGAGCATTCGCCTGTAATGTAACAGTCCAAGATTCGATTTTGTATGGAAACAAGTGAATCTGAACTGTTACATTACAGGCGAATGCTCCCGGTGAGGGAGCACCTTCAGACGAACTGTCATGTAATCAATGTGGGAACATCAACGTCTTTTATTTCAAGAGCATGTAACATCTTCAGTTTTTATTAAATCATCAATATTTGACAGCCAATTGACACTTGTACTTTTTTATTATCAATTCAGTATGACATGAAACAAGTCCTTACCTACACTTTTTTAATATCATTTTGTACATGAGTGTATGCTAATACAGTAATACTTACACGCATTGTTAAGTTTTTTATTCAATGTTCTCAAGTTATTATTGTGTACAATAAAACTTTTTGTCGATATCGATGATTCACGTTACCTATAGATAAGTGCGTTGAGGTGAAGGTAATCAACTCGTCTAGAGATATTGTAATCAAAAAGTTTAGGATTCGATGTTCGTGTATTTTATAGAAAAGAAAGAATATTATGATGAATTAATAAAACGGTTTAGCATAGGTGAGGGACAGACATGATTCTGTGCAAGTTTATGTAGCACTTCTTAATAAAAGATATGCTTATCGAGTCAGATCTGATTGGACTTTTTTGTCTTCGATGATGGCCAATTGGGGGGTAAAAGTAGGTGTACCCACATTTGGCCAGCTATGTTTAACTCCTATGTAATAAGGGGCAAGCTTATTGCAATCAACCGAGCACAAATCCAGACTCCGTAACTGCCAATGAGAAATTCTTGATGAAAAAACTCAATAAGAGATTGCCCGATCTGGAAATCGAAGTAAGGACCTCACGCTCAGCAGCCACGCTTGCGACCAACCAGACCAATGCGAGTCAGACATTTACAGTTACTTTATTTTAATTAATGAATAAATACCTCATCTTCTCCCACAGTTCCCTCAGATACAATTAACACCACACCTACTTCTTGGTCCTTTTAATTAAAACAGCCGAACACGACTCACACACACAATAGCTCAGTAATTAATGAGGCTCGTACATCAACACGTCTCCGTGGGCGTCCTTGGTTCGATTCCCGGTAACGTTAATAATAGGCTGTCGGTTCACTGCGGTTAGCTGTTTATTAATCACCTTTAAAGATATATTTCCCTTAAAAGGTAAGGTTTGATGAGATGATACTATGGATGGTTTGGACGGTAAAACAAGTTTGACTATTTATGAACTCATGAGTGTAGAAAATGACATAACTGAAGATCGAAATAATATCGTTAAATCAAATGCATGTATTGTGTATTCCTAATTAACAGATATTTTTGAACTATTGGTACTAGCAGCGTGCGGTTCTCGAGACTCAAGTGATCTGGCTAGGCTTTTCCCAACTATATCGGAGTCGGTCTTCAGTCTAACCGGATGCAGCTGACGACTAATGGACTGACGGAGCTGAATTTTATGGAGCGACTGCCTATTTGACCTCCACAACTCAATTACTGGGTATCGCGACGCCGCGACCGCTTGGTAAGACCGACTTGTTCCACTCACTCCTTCTTCCTAACGTGTTGATGAACAGAAACTGTGTTAGACCACTATGTAGCCACCTGCACAGCTCTAACATTTGCTTCAATTAAATCTTGAAAGGTTCAAGTGGTTGTGCAAGATGAGCAGGAGTAGATCCTGCAGAGAGGCTCCAGACTGGCAATCTGTTTGGGATGGATCGAGGCTACCCCAAGCTTCCCTGGACTGTGCGATTCTCATCCAGGCCTCACCCGTCAGTCTTGTTGGAATATTTACAAGGACTATGTGGTTAGAAAATCATGCTTCTAAATCCAGAGCAATGTTCCTAAATACCAGAGTATTACTCAACGCGATAATTCTCTGTGATTTATGTAGGTCCACAATATTGTATGCGGAGACAAAGTAAGCTTTTAGACATTCAGTAAACCGAATAGGAATACTAACCTATTTAAGCCAGTTCAATCCTAATTCTTACTAAAGAATATTATGAAGAAAAAAGGCATTTATTTTTGGGTAGGTTTTAGTATATGGTAGAAGTTGACTCATTCTAGGGAAGCCTAGAAGTACCTAGCAGACCACAGTCCAAGCTTTTCCTCCTTGATGTTACTTCGATAGTTTTGTTCTCTGTGACAGTCTTGACAGACTTGGACAGTCGTTACAGGCAGTCAGTGGCCCGAAAGTCTGACAACCAGTATTACCAAGGGGTATCGTATTACCCAGTACTACCTGGGTTGTGGAGGTCAGATAGGCAGTCGCTCCATGTAAAATACTGTTATTCAGCTGAATCCGGTCAGACTGGAAGCCGACCCCAACATTGTTGGGAAAAGGCTAGGCAGATGATGGGTAGATCAAAATCCTCAGGCTTGTAGTACCTCCATTCTCATTGCAGAACCGTCTCGCTACAAAAGCCAGTACCATCGGTAGCCCCAACACAGCAGATGACAAAGCGTGCATACCTCACATCTCGCGGTCACTCGACACGTCTCATTCCCCGAAGCGTACGCGCATTTAGATCGCGATCCCGTCGCTGTCGCCGCGTTCGACGCTCATTCATTTGTTTTAATTGCTTGTTGCGTTAATTGAGAACTGCATTCCTTGGAATTTTATGCATTTTGTTTGTATACATGATGCGTTATTGTGAACAATATGAGTGGAAAGAAGACGCTATCTGTACACCAAGCTGTTTTATCGTTCAGGGAAATATAGGCATGATTTTATGTTTTAGAAAAGCAGTCATACAAATCAGTGTGGGATTAACTATATCCAGTTGTTAAACTAGGTCAGATTTTACTCATAATCTGTTTTTTTTAGCCAAAATTACCTCGATGGCTATCATTTCTTAGTATTTCTAATAAAAACTTGGATTTAGATGTAAACACCGATTGAGTATGACTAATTTATGTGACTGAACCGATAATTATATCATGACGTGTACGACGCTAAGATTAGGTGCAAAACAACATCAAAACAGATTTGATTGTTAGGCGCCATCTATACCGCCACATATGAACTAAAATGACGCATCCTACTTCGCGATATCAGAGTTATCTGTGCGATAATCACTAATACATGAACAGCCTATCACATTGCCACAGCTGGGACACATGCCTTCTCTGTGTCAGAGGGAGAAAACACCAGACACAATGACACGACACCCGTCTGGTCGGCTGATCCTCCCTATACCTCTATATTTATTCAACTACATATTTTGTAAGTCCATTATTTCAAAAATAACGAAATTGATGCAGAGGTGTCGATGTCCTCTTTAATTTAATTTAAATAACAATGAAATTTAGACGTCAACAACAAAACCAAAATACATCGTGAACAGAATATATCGATACAATGTGGTTTTAAGTTTAAAAATATGTTTATTTCAGCTGCCAGGTGGTAAAGGTACGTTTAAAATATCAGCTTTGAGTTTTCCCGAAACAAACAAAATATATTAGTACGCTACCTAAATGATCAATTTCTCATCGGTGCGACAGACGTATTGAGTATGAAGATAAAAGACAGGGTCAATTTCAAAAGAGGATGGGCGAACACAAAATTAAAATTCCTCAAAAAGTTCGCGAGCAGGCACAGTGAGTTTCGTGTGTCGGGAACAAAATCAAGTTTTGAGCGACAGTGATAGCGGTATCGACCGCGTGAAACGTACAAGGAAGAGGGTAGATCGATTTGTCTGCTCATAAACACCCACCCGCAATAACTTCAGTTTATCCGTGATCATGGTACTTGCAACAGCGCCGAAATATTGGGAACTCAAAATGAATATTAAACATAGTAAATATCCCGTTTTTAATGTTAATGGTAGAAACAGAAAATTCTATCAGCGACAACTACGATTTAAAAGTCAAACATACATTGGAATGGCATAAGCTGCCTATAAGCATCACAAAAAAATATCGTCACAAAAATACGAAACGCATAATCAAATTATTAAATATATTATTGAAATCAAATAATAATACAAAAATGACAAAAGAAAGTTTGAAATCACCTGGATTTAAAACTTTTTTAGGGTTACTAACGGGAAAACATGGAAACAAAACATTCTAAAATTATTTTAATAATTCTCATTGTTCTCAGAATATGCATACGTTATAACTACGTTTGATCCTTGCTTGATTAAAATCGTTACTTAAATATAACTTCATTCTAAATTAGCATAAAGGTGACTAAACTCTTTTGACCGCAAAAGGAAGTATCATTTTACGAAATTATTCGGTAGGCTATTAAATTATTTTAATTGAGAGAACTGTGATGGAATCTTGCCAATTTTATCTGCTTCTAAAATCAATAAAAATATTTTTAAAACGGGGCACCCGTTGGTCTAGCGGTAGCAACTGCCCAAGCACTACTGCGAAGCATGAGGTCCTAGTTTTGATTCTCAGGTCAGATTTGTGCCCGGTTGATGTCAACAGGCTCGCCCCCTTTTCCATCAGACTCAAACAGAACAGGCGAAATAAAAGTGGCAGAAACATGAGTACACGTCCGCCTAATCCTCGGATAACACAGGCGTGATGTTATGTTATGTAAAGAAATATAATATTTGTTACATAAGAAAATAAACGGAGGAATGTATGCGAATATCGATGCACGTTTTTTTTAAATTAATATTCGTAAAGTAATTAAAACGTGTGTATTTATGCAAATTGATGACACCTGGAGATGTGTTGATTATTTAATCTGTTAAAACTCTTTCGTAATTAACTGGAAGTCTTGAGAATCGATCCAAATAATCATAAAAAGCTTAGCTTGCCGATAATTATTTATTTTGCATATATTTTTTAATGGATCTGGTAAATATGTTATGAATATTCGAGTATGGTGATGTGCGCAGAAATATTTGAACTCAAGTCGTCATACAAACAAGTTTAATAGGATTTCTTGTTCCTATAAGTATTAAAAAAAATGCTGTTTTACTTGAATTTGAAATATTCTGTTACACCGAACTGGTCTTTTAAAAAATTATCTCTCAAAATCAATTTAAAAATACTGATTTGATTATAAATCTCCTGAGAATAGCAGCTAGTGAACATAATCAACAAATCCTAAGGAATTCTTTGATAACGTCAAAGTAACTAAATACCACCACCACCACCACCACCTGATAACCTATTAGAGTCCTGGCCCTTAAGACAATCGCTTCTACTATTACTACGCTTCACATTTACAAGACACAGTCATAGAAATGAAGCTTAAGACCACACCAAGTCAAACCACACGGAATCCCTTCAAAATAATCTTTAATTTCTTCAAATATTTCAATTTACGACACAACTCAACCTCTCTAAACTTCAAAAACTATAAACCAATAACTTATCACGGTAATTCCTCTCACAATAGATAACAATTTATCATCGCCATGGATTCAACCTCTTCTTTTATAAACTTGACTAAAATACCTTTTAAATCCTTTTTAATCCTCTGGAAAGGAAATAGAGGATGTTTGGGTAGGTCAGGATTAAAGTCAATTTTGTTTTTGAAGTATTGAAATTGATGGTCGCCTATTTGGTTCGTGTGAAGTTCCTAGATCATTTAAAAAGATTAAATATAAATGCTGTTTCAAGCTTTCACCGTTTACAACTATACTGCCACTTACGGGAAAAACACGAAGAACCATGAAAAAAACAAAAAAAAATCACGGAAGATATCCCGTAAGTGACAGTATAAATATAAATGGTTATTGAGCTTTATGCACTGTCTTGTCAGAACTACTAGTTTTATTCTGAAAGCATTTCGGATTAAACGATACTGTCAAAGCAGATACGGTAAAGGTTGAACTACATTTATCAGCACGGAATCGTATTTTTCCATGCTCTGCAAAAACAGAACGGGAGTGATATAAGAACGCGGCAGCATCAATGAGGCGCTCAGCAGCACGCGCTGTTTCTCGTTCTAACAAACGAGCGGTTCTGAGTGACGCAAAGGGATAGGAGCATGGAAAATTATGATTCCGTACTGATAGATGTGGTTCAACCCCTGTAACGATTTAACTCATGTTCTTTTCTTTCATAAAAAGCAATTAATGCTAAATTAACTTTAACGCACTGTCATACCGGTCAATGTGGCGACACTTGGGGGAGGCCTATGTCCAGCAGTGGACCTCTTTCGGCTGAAATGATGATGAACTTTAACCCTCCTACTTTAGGTGCTACTTTGCCGAAATATCTAGGTACTCTTTGCGGAATTCCTTCTCATCTTTGCATCGGTTTATTCGGTCCGTAAGATGTTTTATTTTTTTCTAATACTTAATACTGTCCGTATATACTTTTTCCCGCTAAAAATACCCACAAAGTGCCAGACGTCGGAATCACAGGCGATAAATCAGTTCTAATGTGGTCAAGACCAGTTTTCCCCTAGTTATAGAAAATGCATGCCCAAATACGATGACTATTTAAACATCATTTAGTTTTATGCACCCATTTTAGTGAGAGATGTGAGAAAAAAATATCTAGTAGTTAAAGTTAGGAAGAGTGCAAATAATTAGTTAGTTAACACTATGCGAAATAAGCATCAACGATATTTAAGCAAGAATAACACAAGTCATTTCGTCTGCAGGAAAGGCGATCATCATCCTACCTCCTATCCTGCTCATCCCATCCCGCACAACAAGTGGTTGTACCTCCAGGATTTTAACGAAGCCAACGATAGAGCTGCTGATGGCTAAAAATAGAGAATTGTCATCGGGGTTCATCATTTCAGTCCGGAATCAGCGACTGCTGAATTAAACTAGCTCTTCTTACGTGCTGAAAATATGTCCTTTTCAACATTTAGTACATCGTGAGGAAACCAGCATGCCTGAGAGATATTTCTTGACGACATGTAAAGCCAAGTCAGAGGCCCATGGGCGGCATAAAAACTCTGACACCAGGTTAGGCACTAACCACACAATAAAATTCGGTATTAAAACCGAAACTTACTTACGATTTTATACAGGACGCAAAAGCGCAATTTTCGACTCATGTTCTTTAGGGAAAGTTGTCCAGTTTGGTTGTCTGAATTTCCACCTAAGATATATTGCACTTTTTGCTTTACACCTCGTAAAGAGTGCTATATAAATTCGTGACGACGATACTTAAGACTATCTCCTTGGTATCTTAGAAGAATGTATACATCTATCTATACTTATAATAAATCTGTAAAGAGGTCAATTCTGTACATGAAATATATTTCCAAAATAACTATCAGGGGGTGATTAGCGATCAATACTGATGCCAAAAATGCAATCAGTAAAATTTTTGTCTGTCTGTCTGTCTGTCTGTCTGTCTGTCTGTCTGTATAACCGTTATAGAAACAAAAACTACTCGACGGATTTTAACGAAACTTGGTACAATTATTTTTCATACTCCTGAGTAAGTTATAGTATACTTTTCATCACGCTACAATCAATAGGAGCAGAGCAGTGAAGGGAAATGTTGGGGAAACGGGAGAAGTTACTCCATTTTTTAAGCTTCCGTCGAGTGTGCAACCTTAATGGTTACAGCTACATAGAAATCATGTATGACGGAAATGTTCTCCTTAAAATTATATAAAAAATATCCCTCGACAGCATATGTCTATCTTTTATGGTTGACTCACAATATCACGTGTAACTCCCGATAGCTTAGCAGTTCGAAGCTTTCTGATTATATTTGTCTACTCTTACGTTTATAACACTCTCAGTCATCCCTAATTAAAAAAGTTAACATTATTAACTATTCCATAAAAAAGAATCATAGAAATCGGTATAGAAACACCAAAGTTATACATGAAATACGATAATAATAAGCCATCGCGCGTGAATACTGAATCATGCTATAAGGATTATTTTTGTATAAGGTCCGAGAATCGGTCGCCGCGCTCGACGCGTCTCGCGGCCGAAGGTATAAAAAGGCGAGGCGTCCGAGCGCGAGCTTTTGCCCTGGCTGGAGGCCTTAATTTCAAGGCATCCACAGGATTTGTCCGGTTAAGCAGAAGCCAGCCTCAGAGGCTGAACTGCGAGATGCCAATACCAAAAAAAGAATTAAAAAAAAAAATAATAATAATAATAAAAAAAAATAAAGCGCGAGCTTCATACAATTTTTGCCTGTTGATGTGAATAGACGTTTAGAGCGTTAGACCTTATTGACAGACAATACTTAATTGATATTAAGAAACCGTGCTTATCAGCGCGACTTTTAGTCTTTGATAATTTATTTTTAGATTCCTTTTGTTGTTATTTTATAAAATAGGTATTAGTTATTTTGGTAGTGTTTAAATATTCATTCAAATTACAATTATTAATAGTTTACATTTTATTTCTTTTTAGGTGAAGTAGTAGTAGGTACGCATAGATTTTTAGATACTGATAGGTAAGTTTTGGCTAATTTACGTTCACTTTTTTATACCTATTAGTTTTATTTTCATTTACGTTTTAGCTTTATTTTTATTTGCCTGCATCAAGGCCACCTAAAAAACGATTATCTTTATCTCGAAATTCGAGAGAAGCTAAGAGAATGAGAAATAGGCGTTCTCAAGAATCGGCAGAGGAAAGAGCACATCGGTTAAACTTATTGTTATTCTTTATCTCAATAAAAGACTATAAAGATATCTTCGGATTCACTTTAAGTGATGCTGATTTTTGTTTTACATTACCATCTATATATATATAAATAAAATGGTAAACTGACTGACTGACTGGGTGATATCAACACACAGCCCAAACCGCTGGTCTTAGAGACATGAAACTTGGAGGGTGTGTTCTTTGTGAAGAGTAAGTATCCACTAAGAAAGGATTTTTGGGAATTCCACCCATAAAGGGGTAAAATAGGGGATGGAAGTTTAAATGAAAGTCTGTCAGTTTTGAAGTTAGGATATTCAAATTTTGTGTTTAGGTTGACAATTGAAAATTAATTTATACGTGTCTCAGCGGATGAAGGTAAGTAACTATGTTTGTTCGGGTGGGATATTTTTCGACATCCACGCGGGCGAAGCCGCTGGCAGAAGCTAGTATTAAATATTTGCTACACTACTTAAAAAAAACCTACAGCATATGGTCAATGAACAGCTCACTGAGTCAGTCCCATCGTCCCACACTCGACAGTATCAAGTTATTGTTTCCAAGAAGCAAAGTTACTGAGTGATGGCACAAAAATGTTTATTTATAGCTTAGACGTGACTTAGTGCTTACTGGCCGTCTCTGAATATAGATCGCGCAGTAATACTTGCGGGAACTCTCTGAGGGTCTGGATTTCGACTTAAGATGATGTCATTGGAATTTATAAACAGAAAAAAGGAGCAACAAAATGGAGGTTCAATAATAGGTTTATAAAACTACTAGAGTTCATTAACAAATAAACATAGAAAGGCTAAACAAAAATGTAAAAAAATATATCGATGATCTGACTATGACTATGAAGGTGTTTCACTAACACTAGGTGACATCAAAATGAATACCAAAATAAAAGCGCACAGTTGAATTTTTAACGCTATAGAATCCAAACTGCAATAGTGCAATAATACACTAACTAACAAGGCAAGGCAAATTAAATAATCTTTCATTATATTATAGCTTGTAAAAATCGTTTATTTAACACTAGTTTTTTTGCCGCGGCTTCGTTCCCCAATGGCCGAAATTTATCTTACGGGAGCGTTTATTAAACTGGTAAACTCAATTCAAAAGTCTTAAAGGTCTTAAGTAAGAGACATCCAGTTTTCCACATGTCAGCCAAATCAAAGTAAAAATAAAATAAGAAATAGTAAGAAATCCTCAATCTTCAAAAACCAAAATTTCTAACCTAACAATCCTTACCTCAATCAAGAAACTACATAACACCTATTACGCCAGCTACACAACAAGCCATCGACCCAAATTACGCTTCGTCCTACACCGCAGAACAG
This sequence comes from Noctua comes, assembly GCA_963082995.1. Lineage (NCBI taxonomy): Eukaryota > Metazoa > Arthropoda > Insecta > Lepidoptera > Noctuidae > Noctua > Noctua comes. Next base: position 953,402 of record OY720288.1, read on the forward strand.
CATGATAATATGAGTACGTCATCCACTGGCGCCAACTTTACGTTCAGCTTAATTTTACCTTTCAGGGTTTTCCTTAATAACTTACAATTGGTCTGTTTTAGGTCAAGGTCATCTGTAAGTAAAGTAAAAGGTCACCTGTTGACCTAACTTCCTACGTCAGGTCACCGCGATAATTATTTCTCCCTGCGGTTTTATATTATAGGTGTTTCTTTTACGGGGTTGATAACGACGACCCTTAAAAATTGTTTCTTTGCGTGTGACCTTACAATTACAACTTGTCGTGACCGAAATCGGTTTTAAAATGGCCCTTTCTTCTATTGAGCATGTTTGGTGCCTTCAATAGCATCCCTGTGTCATCAGTTCTTGTTATGAACAAACACTCATAACATGTTATTGAGAGCCTCATCGATTGTAAAAGAGCACCACGCTTACACTCCAGGGCCATCTATGAATCTCCACCTAATTTCAATGCACCTTTATTGTCGTGTAAACCCGATTTCAACGTTCGAGTGAGTCCCGTTCTCCTAGGTAAGCGGGCTCCACCCTAGACACCGCTTCATATCAGGCAAGTTGTGGCCAAACGCAAATAAAAACAATACTCCAAAAATCGTCATTACAGACAATCATTCGTCATGAACTAGGCAGCAGAATATGACCTCACTTCCGAAAATTATATCACTATAAATAAAGCCCTTCTTTCCTCTACACATTAACATCAACTCATGTCACTATTATAACTCATTTTAGGTCAAGATCGAAAGTGCAACAGTTTATTTAATTTTGCAAGTGACCATTTTTGCTTATCCGTCCTCAGGTTTAGTATACCTTGTATGCAAAATTTTGTCCATGTTAATCAGTGTCAAATTGAATATTATTTGTATTTATGTGGTTTTCTACACCTACATGTAATCTTATAATTCTGTCTACACTACTAAAATCAATTTGTAAATACACCATACGTCATTTAGGCGCCATATAAATGACGTAGCATCCGATAAATTCGCCATAAACCACTATTTTCCTCAAGTCACGCCCGCGTAGTGTTCTCATCAATTATTATTACTCACCTTATTATTATTGCTCATATTATTATAACTCATTTCAGGTCAAGGCCGTCAGTGTAAGCAATGCTTTCGGCTCTTGTTTTCGTGGTCACCGTATATTTCAGTTCCGTATTGAGCAGCTGGTTTTTGAGTAAATATTGACAATCGTTTTCTTAATTTAGTTGTAAATTACTAAAAATGGGTTGCTGGGGAGTTTGTTTCATCACTTCTCTTCTGATTCACATTATTCTCTACACTGAAAATTATTGTTTTGTTTGTTTTCAGGGCATGGAAAAAGGAAGCTTTTCGTTACTATTTCGAGAGATAAAAATGTTGGGAAATTTAGTTCTGTTATTATTATTTAACTGGGTTTACTTGAAGCTAGACAACTAACAGATTCAATTTCAACATCTGTTTTAACCAAAGCAACCTTTTAATTTTCAGTTCATGAAAACTAACAAAGAAAAGGTCACACCTGTAAACATCAGTAAAGACAACAATTAATACAATTATTATTATATCAAATCAAAGTAAAGTAACCACGACTATAATGCGTGTGCTTAAGGTCGAGTTCCAATAGCAATGACCCGTTTCTCCATATAAAGGAGTGGTTGCGAAACGACACCTTAACATTCCCGTCAACAGATGTTCGCCGGTGAAGGTTGCTGCCTACTAGTTGGCTTCGTACCTTGTTGTTCTGAAGGCAGTTGATTAAGGAAGTAATATGATCTGAGAAGGTACGAGAAGATTTCAATTGCAGATGTTTTGGCGCATATTGAGAAAACAATTGGAAAGCTATATTTTCATGTTATTCAGAAGACAAAACTTGTCACTGGGAAGTTTGTTCCGCCACTTCTTCTTCTCGGCACTACAACACTAGGAAGTAGCGAAGGGCGGGCGAATCTTGCTTGACGTTCATAAAGTGCAAATTTTCAGCCTAAATAAATGACTTTCAATTCTGATTGAATAACCACTGCTGGATACAAGCTTCCGGACAGTCTCGTTCAAGGGCTCACTTAATTGGAAGAAACTATTGTAAGTTTAACTACCACTAACAACAATACGTTTACTATGTCTTAGGCGTCTAGTCAAGATTTCTTTCAATCAACAATAAATACAAGGTGTAAACGGACGCTTCACGAAGCTGTCAGCCAAGAATTCCGTACATCAAACTAAGTAACTCTACGCAAAACTTATCGCTGGGAAACGACTTTTTTTTGTCAAAAATCACTGTTTGCCATAGGACTCAATAGTCAAAAATAAATTGGTTCTTCATTAGCTACCGAAAAGCTAATGTCACTCTTATTGAAAATCGTAGTAGAAAATACGACACGCATTGAAAGCGATAGCTCTGTCTACCCCTCTGGGTGAGACCGCTGAAGCTCAAGTTAAATACTTCCTCAAACACGAAAACGTGTTTGACTGTGACTTTTATAAAGAGACGGTATATTCTTTGGCTACTGCCAATGTAATGACAACAAGTTATTAACATCGTAATAAAAAAAGAATGGAAGTCAGTAAAGGTCGCTGAAACCAGTATGAAATCTATAAAAAGGATACAATGTTTACCTTATGATATGGTATGATGTTTACCTGATATTAATAACAATGAAATAATGTTATTTATACTGGATTATTAATATTGGACGCATTATTTAGATTAATGTCAGCATACCCGCTTGGCCACGAGAACTACACGCAACAACGGCTGCGGAGAAAATAAGTGAAACAAATAGCTTATGTTACGAGTCACTGCGGTGGGACTTAGGTTGTGTCCTCATTAGGCGAATAGTGAGCGGCTGACTGTCCGCTGTCTGACTCTGAGCGGCGAATCGGCCGTATACTCAATATCGAGTGAGCGGCGTAGGTCCTATAGCAAATTAGCCACGAAGCGCTGGAAAATTCTTGGCGTACTTCGACGCCGACTGGAGCTTTTGCGCGTAATTTCGCTGCGAATCGGCCGCTCATTGAATGATTCGGCAAGCGAAAACCCGGAAACTGCGTACAGTACGCACTGTGTGCAATCCATATAAATGAATGAGGACGCAGCTTCATTGTGCGGTACTCACTTGAAGGAAACTAGTGACACACTCGCGTGACGCTTTACGTAAGCCTGAGGTAAACGGGATGTAAAACGAATAAAAAATTACAACCTGATATAAGTTTTGTGCCCCGTATATCTAATGATGACTCTCATTAGATAAAATATGAAGACTGTATAGTATGTTAGGAAATATTGTTATATTCCTAATGACGTTTAATATGCGCTACTCAATCATGATTACTGGAGAGGCGCCAATGTCACTGTCTCTAGATACGACGATACAATATAAAAACAAAACACAGAAGACCCGATCAAGCATATACAAGATACCGATATAAAAAGATCTATCACTGATACTGCTTCTATAAAGGATCATACAGGGTGGTGATTAAGTCATCTGCGTCCGTCACGAGGGTGATGCGAACCAATTCGTGGAAACCAGGAATACCGAACAAATTGATCGAACACCCTTTGTTGCTCGTCGATTGTTCCAAAAATAACCTCTTGTGCGCAGGCCTCATTCTGTGAGAGAGATTTATTTCTTGTCATTTTTACTATTTTCAGCATATTCCTCAGATTAAATGAAAAGTGATCAAAAGATAGGTACTAATTGTTCTAGTAGGTCGGTTAACATTTTTTGTAAAGATTATTTACTGAATATTGGTTAAAGTGGGCATTCTGTATCAATTTACACATAGACACGTGCAGCCAGTCAGAAAGCAATAAGTCAATTAGTTTAATACTGAGCGTTACTTCATTCATTGCCAATTTGTTTAACACTAACTTGAGTTATGACGTGGTGCAAAGTATAAGAGGAAGCGATTCTAAAGCTCGTATTGGTTTGTCTTATTGACAGGCGTAGTTTTAATTATAACTCACTCACTATAATGCTGTTGTAACACTATTATGCTGCTGTAAGGATATATCCTTATTTATTTACTGTAGTAACTTTTCACAAGCACAAGAACATTTGTGTTCTGATAAGAATGAAGAATTGAGGAGTCTCAGGAGTCGATATCTATAAAATATAATACTGAGCCCGTGTATTGGCTTACATAATTATGATCACGTCTCTATCTTACACTTGTAGATTAACAGTTTTACTACACTTAGTAACGTTTCAAACGACTCTGGCTATAATTACGAATGAAAGTTGACACATGTCTTTAGCGATTTTCCAATATCAGAGTGGTTCAAAACATTCTCAGTGATTTTGTTCACTTTTAAGAAAATTAACATCTGCAACCGCTTTATGCTTATCCCTTCCAGCACCCAAATCGATGAGCGTGCTAACCGGCTTCAATTGTGCAACGCCAATCAATCGGAGCGACGTGTAATTGAATGTGAAGAGACGACACTCACTCATGTGTTATTATTATAATAGTAGACATTGATGCTTATGTTTACTAAGTACGGTGATGACTTGGGAGTGGTATTTTGTTTAAAATGGATCATTATTTTAAATCATGTAAATAAAGAAAAAGAGTTTTTAGTTTTGGACAGGCAGGAAGGTTTAAATCAAGAATGGCAACACAGGAAATGCTGATACGAAATTGTTTTGAGATTGGGAAAAATCAAGTCGTAGTCTAACTCGATCCATCATAGGACCAGAGAATATGTTTTTTTTAAACATAAGTAAATCGAATGAAGTAAAAGGGATTTGACTTGGTCAAAAACTGCTATTATAGTATGTGCAACATCAGCTCGTTAATAAATATTATTAAGTTAGAGGTTTGAATAATAAATTACCACCTTCATCATTCCTGCCACAAACTCGTCATCTTTATTAACAGTTCAAATGTCATCTGCCAAAAAACCATTATACTTGTCAAACTAAAAATAAGCATTAAAAACAAATTTTCCAATAAAATCGTCAATAGCTTCCATAAATATAGAATATGACAGAAACCAATATCGCCCACGGTGCAGCCGTATGTCTGTATGTCATAAGCATTAGGATGACCTACTTGTAGCTACCTAACTCAGTTTCTATTGACATACTTACAGCCACTTCGAAGGGCTAGTCACTCTGCCAGGTCAAAGTTTTTGTTATTAGGTTTGAAGATATTATTACATTTAGAAACGACGTAAGTTTCAAGTAGTAAGTGTATCTTGTAACTACCTACATGTGTCCTTATTTCACACGCGAACTCTAATGTGTGAAATTGGTTTTGTTAATCGATTTTCTGACTCTGTATTAATTTTGCGTCGTAGACCTAATCAAATTATGCGTTTGTTTTTCCTAAAAGCAATTACCACAAAGGTAAAGCAGTCCTCCATTGATTTCTGATTATTTGTTCAGTTGTCTATTGAAACTATGTTACAAATAATGACAACCTATATTTTAGAAAAAATATATTTTAGGAAAAGAACAGGGTTCGGGAGTGAACCTTGTGGAACGCCTATTTCTACTTAGGATCTTAAAACGCTTTACCCTACATCTTAATTTATAGTTTACGTTTTATTAAAATACAGGAGAAACACTGTAAATTGGCAACCCAACCAAGATGTCCTTTTTTTCGGATGGGTAATCACCAAATGACCCCTCCCACTCTGGACGGAAAGGAAGGGAGTGCTAGATTTGTGGTGACTAAAACCCATCCATGTTCCTTCTTAACCCTTTTTGTTCCAGGGCTGCAGTATCTCTTTCGAACAGTCCCGCAGTCCTGGCATTCATCGGTCCTTGCGGACCCCTTCCGATTTGCTGACATCTCTTTGAGGCGCGGGTGGAAGACGAACGCACTGTCGACACGGCCTGAACCAAGATGTCCTAAGCCTGTCTTAACTTCAATTTTTATAGTGATTTACTCAGTCATAAGCCTTTGATAAATCACAGTAGAAGCATTCCTTTTTCGGGCTCTTTAATGTCTGGCCGTTTAAATAGAAAATAGTATCGCAGTATCCTTACATTTAGAATAGAAATCAAGCTGTACTTACCAATGCAGTAAAATCCGATTCACATGGACACTTATCACAACACTCACACTAACACTCACTTATTATTATTTATTAGTAATCAATTCGTTATAGTTAGATAGTTAATAGTCACGGCATCTTCACAACCGCGCCGGTCGGTACAAACGGAACACGTCACTGGGCATAAGTTTTTGTAAACCTGAAACAAATAAAGGGAAAATTAGTATCTATATCTATACATATTAATTTAAACATTATATTATTATAAAACAATGTAACTGTATGTGTGACCGCTTAGTTCTTGTAAACTGCGTGATGTTTACATAATTTAAAACATTTTTTCCGAAAGTTCTATATGTATTTGTATATCTATTACGTCAACGTATACAATAAAGAAATCACAATATTTTAAAACCATTAGAAGCAGGGGTGGGTATGATATTTTTAATCGTCACATCTCGTTTGGTTCTGATACTTTGCCGTCAAAAGGACCAATTTATGCTTCAAAATGTCAGTTAGTTGGTCGCCATTTTGTCACGGACGTTAACTGTCAAATTAGTTTGAACCCACGTTAAGCTTCTAATAGCTTTACTACAAGTTGACCTCCGCAATCAAATATCAAACAAGTTGAGGTAAATACATACTGGTACACGAAGAAGAAATAATGGGAGATTGGCTGAAGTAGGTAACGTACAGGGAAGAGTAGAAAGCTTCAGGCGTTTGCCGAGCAGTGGGAACTGGGACTAGAAAGGCTAAAAAATCCTGACAACTGTGAAGATTAACTGTCAGGATAAATGTATAGTGACGCATGGACTTATATTTTGTCACTACATTCGACAAAGCCATGTTCACCTTATCCCATGAGTTACTCATGAAGGAGCCTTTTACAGATTATTTCTTACAAGTTACAACTATAAAACGATCCATACTTAAGCCACAACACCGGTTGACCTCTTTCCAAGCACTCAGTTGACCTAGAGATTTAAGACGATTAGCACTATTTGAACTGCCTAGTTAGACTTAAACCTAGGCCTAATATCACTTGACCGAGTAGTGAGTGGGTTACTAAACTGTTTGTTTTGATACATTGTAGTGTGTAAGAGGTTAGTCAACTATATTTGCTACTTGTTTGTAAAACGACAGCTTTGATGTGATGAGTCAAATTTTTGCGGGTACGGAAGATATATGCATGGAGATGTTTTGCTTAAAACTAAAGACAGACATTATGAAATTATTAGGTTACTTTAAGGCATCATCGACCATTATATCATCCCTCATATTATTATCATCAGTTGAGATAAAGATCAAAAGATACACCATGAATAAAAAAAAAAATATGGTCTCGGCTGGAAATTAGCCATGCAAAGTACTTCATTTCTATTCTACAGTGTCAGAGTTATTATTGTTTGATTCAATATCGTTTTCAGCGACAAGTTCATAAGCTGCTCTATTTTGTTATTAAATACTAGCTTTTGCCCACGACTTGGCTCGCGTTAATTTAGAATTTGACAATCAATTCGGGTTGTACTCTGCTTGTAATAATATAATTCAATCATGATTCGAAAAACACGTGGCGCCATCTATTATGATGAGAACGTTATTGTTGTTTTCCTCGGGAACAGTACTTTTCGGGATGATAGGTATATGTCCGATTCTGTACATCTGACAACGTATATGCAAAATTTCAGGAAGATCGGTTCAGTAGTTTCTATTAGGCGTGAAAAGGTAACAAAATTACTTTCGCACTTATAATATTAGTAAGGAAGTTAGGATTCATTACCTTCAATAGTTATTTTCTTCCTTCATAACCAACTTCTTATTTTTTAGTAGTGATATTCAAATGTTTTTGGACTTTGATTTTCATTACCGTCTGTCTCGAAACGAAATCCACCAACCCATCTTTATACAAATCCCCAGGCATACGCGAATCCTTTGTTCCACCGACCCTTCCAGTCTCTCTCGACAAGACCACAAGGAATGACTAAGTCGATTCTTATCAAATCCTTGCTAATAATAGCTTCAGTTCTCGGAGCGGCCTCACCAAAGAGTCTGGTAGTTAGCCCTTATATTTATTAGTTATCTACGGTTAATGCATGCACAGATAATGTGTGCTTCGTTAAAATTATTTTGAGATGCTTTTGTGTCTGTGGTTTGTGGGTTGAATACTGATTTGTTTGTCGTTTTATTTTTATTATTAATAGTATTGATATTGCCCATTGTTTTTATAATACTATACAATGATTATATTGAACGCAGTTTTTAAATAACAATAAGCAAAAAAAATGTTTAATTTTTATTTTAATAAGGATTTTTATTGTTGTGTTTAATTTTTTTATGTAAGGCTGTTACAAGAGAAATCCTTGTTAATTCATAAATTATACATTAATCCTCTCAAACACAATGATTATACGAGTAAAAGCTTAATCTTTAATAAATTATCGAAAGTTATTTAAAATCGATGGGTAAATTGCATGCAGTATGGAGGATTTTATTATTTTAATCGAAATTCATTTTATATTAACAATGACATATTTCTAATTTATTATCCTTATTAGACAATTTATAATACACGCTATAGTTTATGTAACGGAACAATTTACATAAATACAATCTATTTAATAATTTGGAAAGATTTATATTCATCGATTGTTTGGTGATCAAATTAAAACTCTCTTGCGAATATGGAAACTACAGAAAGTAGTCTTAAAGAATCCAAAGATTTTTCTCTACTATCTGTGAGATACCGAATGCTTTAATTTCTTAGAAGCAAAATAATCAGTTTTTGGAAATAGGAACAACTTCATTGAAACAGGAAATTACTGAAACTTGTATTTAGGTAAATAGTGATAAAATACCTTATCATTAACACTAGAAACGGGATATTAACCATGTTTACTGATTTGATTGAGATCCCGATATCCCGTTTCAAGTGTTAATGACAATGTTAGTGATCATGATAGTTTAAAAAATATCTAATAATTATAATGCGTTTTGAAGCTTCATACCAATGTGGTGTCGGCCCCCGAACCTAGGGGTTCTACTTTTCAGCCCGGTACAGCATTTGAAGACTAGTTCATATCGACAAGAGAAAGAAGAACCTTAAATACAAGTATCACATTAAGTCACTACTGTCCTAATTTCATTAAGCTAGGCCACCAACAAGACGAACCAATAAAAGAAACATTTCCATCAAATATAAGCCGGTAACCGGAAAGTATGTGGACGCAGACGCCCGACGCCCGTAGGTACAAGTGGTGGTAGGTGCGGCGTGCCCACGCGTCACCTTGGCCAGCGAGTGTCGCGGTGTCGCCAGCGGCAGGTTCCGAGTCTGCGCCGCGGATGCACGGAATTATTTGAAATTGTAATGTTTTATTTTATGATTAGTATTGGGTGCTATTGGATTGGTATGATCCTTTTGGTCAGGAAAGCTATTTAACTTCGGAATAGGCAGGCACTAAATTAAATGCCAAAGCTGCATCGGTATGTTTAGTACTATGTGTCAATTCTTTGCCACATGTCGTAAAGAGCAAGTGGCAATTAATTTACAGAACGGCTAAAGAAAGCACAACTTTAAACTTGCTTCTCACATATCTATCAATACACGTAATGGTTATTGTTTTTCCACGAACCAGCAAATGACCAATTACGACATTTTAATGGACACTTAAAGAACTTCGTTAGGGCTTCTCTTAGAGCCTTATTTTGATTTACAAAGCTTTACGAGATCAACCTAGCTAACTCGGAGTATGTGTGCCTACATCCTAGTCCTCCATCCACCTCTAAGATAGTGACAACCAGGCCCAAGAAATGTCACAGTTACTCTAAAAGAAAATGAAAATATAGCTCGACAAGCTATCAACTTACACACCGGTATTTGGCGCCCTCCTTACCAGAAACAGTCATGACAAACATACACACATACCTAAATTCGTTAGCGTGACCTCTCGTTAACCAACACCATAAATATGGCATGTTTACCATAAAAATTACCATATAAATGAACACTTTTCTAAGATAAATAAAATAGTGGAAAGTGTTGATATTTTTTATTGTGGCAATATTTTATTTTAACGCCATTCGTTACGTGTTGCCCGTGGCTTTGCTCACGGTTGAGATGATTAATGTGATTCGTTTTTGACGAAAAAAGGGAACTTAATTTAGTTCTTGTGATTTATTCCTCGGTTAAAAATATAAAGCTCTGCTTTTCTTGAGTTTACCTACATAACATTCATAACATCACGCCTGTAATCCCCGAAGGGTTAGGCAGAGGTGTACCTAACAGTACACCCACATTTCGCCAGTTATGTTTAAGTCCCATGTAATAGTTGGTGAGCCTATTCCCATCAATCGGGCACAAATCTAGACCCCGGGGTTGCTTCTGAGAAATTCCTGATGGAAAAATCCAATAACACTTTGCCCGAATCGAGCCCAGGACCCCATGCTCAGCAGTTGCACTTGCGACCACTAGACCAACGAGGCAGTTCCTCGACCTCAAACAGCCGTGCTGCTTGGTGGACCATGGAAGCGATATTTCCGTATCTACTCCCACCCTTTCACATGAAACAACTTCGATCAATTCCTCAACTAAGACAGCTAGGTAGAATCAATTAAATTTTCTTGTAAATTTTATGATTCAAAAATGCCTTTATTGAAATAATGGTTTGATTTTGACTTTGACTTATAGGCTTTATACTAATATAATAACAAAACTTAGAAGTTTTATCTAGTTTGTGATGTCAATTTTTAAAACACGATATTATGTATGATAGGCCATATTAGACGCACGCCATACGCTAATCACGTTGCGTCTCAATCGTACCATCGATCATGGCGTATTGGCTGTGGGTATAATAGTGCCTCAAGGTTCCATGGTGTAGGTACGTACCTATGTATGGGAATTAAGTTATTATAAGTAATTGATTGTGGAACCTATGTTTTAGTTATAGGTTAGTAAGTAATATTATTCATTGTGTAGGATTTACTAGGAGATCCAAATATAAGATTGCTTATAGTTTTCTTACGATACTCAAAGTAAAGTGCTTATCGTAAACTAAAGTTCATCCTGTCCAGTTTCATAAAAATCCATAAAGTTTGAATACATATTGAATTTTCCTGATGGTGCTGCGGCATACAAATTACGAGAGTACGAATTCTTAATGGAAAACAATAAGGCGGTCAAAATATTATCTGTATCTGTAGAATTAAAAAAAAACTGCGATTTAGCCAAAAATAGAAACCAAACCTTTCTGCATAAACTATCAGCAATTACTAGAATTCTCATTAAGAATAAAGAGAATCATTGGACGATGCGATGGTCCAAATGAAACGAATGCAAGCTAATTTTCACGATTATACTCTGGTTACACTTGTTAACATGAAATCAATAAGTCATCATTGAAACATACAGCACAAGAACATAATGTATAATCAATTGATAACAATACAATAGAAATATTTCGATAATGTATGTATTATTCAGCGCACAGCAGGTATTGTGGTGCTTATACATCGCTATGACGAGCAGGTACCTTCTGACGTCAGCATTGTTGGTAACTGGGACACCTTGCCAACTATGTGCTGAAGGATCTTGAAGAATAAGTGGCTGATAGCAGCTGTGATTCATCATCATCTGCCTAGCCTTTTCACAATCATGTTGGGGTCGCCATCCAGTCTGACCGACATCAGCGGACATTAAGTTTTTCTGGCGAAGATACTCTGGGGTAACCTTGCAACCAGATATTATATTCGTTGATATGATGTACTATACGATATGAATTATATTTAAGACATGATAAATCATCAACATCGTTGTTAATTCTTTAATAGTATCCTAAATATTTGTTCTTTCAGTTGACTGACAATCAATAAAATACCCGTCATATCCAAACACAAAAGGACTCGATCCTCATTCAAAACAACAAAAACTCAACATTTACTTCGCATCGGGCACAAAATTATTTAATCGTTGTCCAGCTGAGCCAGTAAGGTCGGCTGAACCTCGTCCGATTAGTCACAGGCGCACTCACGGTCGAGCTCCATATACAGCATCTAGTCATATACATGCGATTGTAGACCGTGTACCAAACGTAGGAGAGGTGGAAATGGCAAGTGATGATGTAGCAGCTCCATGGAAGAATACGGTTTTACTACTAGCGATATGTTTAAAAAGGGGCGAAATGGTAAAGTCGGGGTTATGTTCTAGGTTTGTTGATGTGAGAAAATTGTCAAGGAACTTTGGTTAGTAAAGAAGTTTCTTTTAAGCTACGCTTTTGGAGTGGAAAAAGCTAGTGTTGGCTCGAGAAGATAACAACACGATGAAAAAGCTTGTCTCGAAGTTAAAGGACACCGTGAAACAAAGAATGTTGCATTGGACACTATGAGTTTGAATGAAGTGATGGCCAATCACCTTATGACAAAAACTGTGGAGAATAAAATGACGAATGACGACATGACGTTATGGATGGCATAATTATTATCAGAGTATAACAGCAAAGCAGCAAGTGCAATATACTGAACTAATGCTAGGTCATAAAAAAGAAATGAACATTAAACAACAAATAGCTAACTTGATTGAACTATTATCCTTACGAAAAGACCATGACAATGTACTAGTGTTTAATTAAACACATTAACTAGGCAACGGACGTCACTGATTAAGGAAATGCTCATTAAGGTGTTAATGAGTACGTGGTCGGATTGACTGATCAATCAACGCGGACACGAAGAAAATACCTAGGTCAATATGTGTCTGGTGAAGTACAACCTCGTTTAGTCATTATCGTGATGACTGAATAACAACAGGCCTGTATTTTCCGAAGGGTTTGGCAACACTATTTCGCCAGTTAGGTTTTTAAAGTCTCATGTAATAGTGGGCGAGCCTATTATGTATCTATTATTACCCATGAATTGGGGACAGAACCAAGGCTCCAGGCCTTGTGTTGCTACTGAAAAAAACTTGATGGAAAGCACAATAACACTATCCGACCTGAGAATCGAACCCTAGACCTGCTCAGCGATAGTGCTTGCGACCAGTTCGGAACAGTTGTTGATCAATGAGGCAAATGAGAATGACTGATGAGGTGTAATGTCAATCTGATATCACTATTCTGTTCATGCAATGCCTATTAAGCAATACCACAGATTTAGGGCATCACCTTTCGATTTTATCTTTTATTTAAATAAGTAATGGCATTGGCAGTTTGCCTAGCTGATGTTTTACAGTAGTAGTTACCTTTAATTATTGCGATACCTTGTCGTGTCTACTTAGAACGTGCTTAACTTGTCAATTAATTGCGATAAGATTGTCTCTCTTGAGCCACGATGAGAAGTGTTACGAGTCAGTAATTAGGCCCGGACTCCATTAAAGCGGAGACAAACGGAGCGGAGAAGAGAAATGCAAAATTTAACCAATCATTGAAGAGACGAGATACGCGTTGTGGATAATTATTATCAACGAATGTAATTGATTCCCGCACGTCTCCCCTCCGCTCCGTTCATATCTGCTCTGGTGGAATCCGGGCCTCACACTTGCAATCAAATTATCAAAATAAAGGAATGCTGCCTGAAAGCATAAAAAGCTTGTTGTGGTATCGTTTTTACTAGGATAAATTGTTTTGTGCTACTGGGGCCGATGTTTCAAGAAATTGAAGCAAAATGGCCGCTCATTGACACCGTAATTGTTGATTTTGAGAGTGTTGGTTATCTTCTAATTGAAAAGCGTCATTTATTTTCTCGATGGCGTTTCACTGGTATTTATTTCCTTGATCTGACGTAGGCACGATTGTTCGACAATCTTCTATTATTTTGAAATTTCGTTTGAATTACGCCAATGCGCTTTTATGTTTTTTTTTACCTGTCGCATTCGTATGTACAATTTCAAACTACGAATCTTTTGGCAATCGTAATGTCTTTGTATGGTTGCCATAATGAAAAAAAATATAAAATAGCAGATTTGGCGCTTTGATCTCTTTCTGTTGATTATAAAATTGCTTCAAATAAGACCATCTCAACTTTTGCAGTCAATCTTACTGACTGACTTTATATCTTCGCCAATACGCACATAGACGTATAAATCAAAAAACAGAACTCAGCATATTCCCCCAACAGCCTTCACAGCTGATCCGGCTTCTTTGAGAACCTCATTAAGTAGTTAATTTGGAATCTATTGTGAAGAAGAAAGTGATTCATTTGAAGTAGCGTCGGTAAGTCACGCTACACTTTCACTGACGCTGATTATGTTTTTAGGAGTTGTGTGTGACGGATGTTGACAATAAAGAGGTAGGCACACTAGATGGTCTTTAGGAAGGTAATAAGAAAGCGTCGTTAACGACCAGACGTATAAACGTGAATGTAGCAAAAGGAGTATGTACGGAACATTGCAAATGGCATTCGGTAGAAAAAGGCTTGTGTTAACATAAGTTTGGTTCGAACTTCGAAGTGATCGTAGTGTTTACATTCTTTGGAGCAGTTGTTGATTACTTAATAGGTTGGTTAATGAACTGAACAAATAAGTTTTCAGCCTAGAGAGAGTAGGTACCCACTCCAGGAATTTTAGTTGTAGCACGTGCTTCATTGACCAAAAAATTGTCACATTGAGTAAGAGGGCAAATACCCTAGTGCATACCAACACTTCCGTATTGGCGGAAATATTGAATCACTACTTTTTTTTTTAAGTCGTGTAGTTGGGTCACTGGAGCTCAATTTTTTGTCGTAATTTAGGTTAGTAGGTATCCTTTACTCGTCGATTTTCTAGCCCAGAAACCAAGAACCTAAAACAATCAAGTGAACACCCAGCCTAAAATTACCAAAAACATCGGCATCTGTGAAGTCAACAAGTTTATCACCACCACATCGATCATAAACTTTATCACCGATTTCTAACGGTGATTAATTAACTCAGCGAATGGCGTGAAGAACTACTTAATTATAAAATTGAATTAGTGGAACATTATCATTATGGTTGATATCTCTATTAGTTGCCGGACCGGATGCATGATCGGTGAATTGAAGATTTATTAGGTCTCATAGCCGTCGCGAACGTTCTTGCTGAATATAAATCTAGAATGGATGTGTGAAGGGGAAATTGGCATTATTATCACTATTGGCAGTTTGTGATGAACCAGAACTTGATGTTTGTCGGTGATCATGCGTGATAAAGAGTTGGCATGGCTTTGGAGCAATGCTGGCGAAGTGACTCGCTTGTCGTGGTTTAAAACCTAGACAATTTGCTTCACAACGACAGTTCTAAAAAACCGTGCAGGAACTGGCACAGGTCCAAGAATCAAACATACTCTAGGACATCCACGAACACGTACTAGGGCCACGTGAGAGATTTAGACCCCGCCCTTCTTACAAAAAGGAGGACTGACTCACAGCAGGGGGACACTATTATTAAGTAGACTGATTATGTATAAATGTATCATTTAATTTTATTTATTTATATGTACCTGTATACTTTTAGCCGATAACAACAAGATGTATGTTTTCAAAGTTTCTTTGTTAACATAAAACCCAAATCCTCAAACACTGATCTAACCCCAAAAGAATTCGATCTCAAAATCGACCAGGAAAGATCAAAATATAACCAAACCTGTCTGTCTGTCGGTGCCATAACATCAATCAACGAGACGCTGACATTGTCTGACAAAGCATTGTTAAAGTTGCTTCCACTATAGTCGAGGAGACGGCCTTAACATTTGTAACGTGTTTTAATATTATTATGATTAAAAATGTTACCTAATTCCTAAAATTTACCGGATGCTATTAGTTTTATTATTGCTAGTAATTAGCGGTAGTCCTAATAACTTATCGCTAATGGATTAATTGAAGCTAGTTGCACAATGTACAAAATACAAACTTCAACCTACAAGTAGTATTTTGAGAAGAAAACATAACTGACGAAATGTGGATGTTCTTCAGGTACACTTCTGCCTAACGCTACGCGAAAGTACAAGCGTGACGTTATGCTTTGTGATTATTTAATATTTTCTAATTTTGGTCCATTTAAGCTTGAGTCAAAGGACTATTGTTCAAAAACGTTTTGGTTTTGGATGCAAAAACAAGCTTCTGAAGCAGCAGACGGTGATGGTATATTACACATAACATCACGCCTGTATTCCCAGAAGAGTTAGGCAGACGTGTACCTAATAGTAGGTACCCCCACATTTCGAAATCATGTTTTTCAGTCCTATGTAAAAGCGTGATTGAATAGTAGTAAAATAATAATGTAGTGTTAGTAAGTGTTGTGCTTGTAAGTAATAAATTGTTTATGAAATGTGACACCACATCCATTGAATTCAGCAACGTATTATGATGAAGTTGATGAACACTATAACACTAAGAATATATGAACACGCGTCACTTTTTACATCCGCCCATTCATTTAATCTGAAACGGAAACGTGATTATGATTAAGTAAGTTCACAAATTGTCGGTATTTTTATAAAACCCATTTCACAATCACAACAATTTTAAAACTGTTGGATCTACTTAGTACTTACACTTAAATCGTGCTTACTTTAATAATGCAAAATGTAATGCGTGATAATAATAATGAAATGTTTTTTTAATCAAGTGTCTTGACTTGGCTCACGAGGTTGTCGACATGTGGGATGTGGACTCAGTGATCATTGTGCCGATAGTTGTATCAGCCCGTGGCTTAATTGCCAAGAGCCTAGACCAATACCTGAGGAGGCTCTCGTTAAGCGGCTGGATCAAGGGTTTGATTCAGAAAGCGGTACTCCTGGACACGGCTCGTATTGATAGGAGGTTCCTCTCTCTGGAGCCCTGACCGCCGGTAGCTTGGACCCTGTTCCCGATACAGGTGGGCTACAATTTTTTATATTTTAAAATGTTTTTTATATTGTTTTTATTTTGAGAAATATTTAAAAATGTATAAGATTTGTATGAAAATAAATAAAGGATAATAATGAAATGTTTGGTAACTATGAATATTTCTGCTATAGCTAACTGTCAAATTTTTCCAATCATACTGGAACCCAATGTTTTAGCGATAAAGTTGAAAATCTATTTAAAAAAAATTGGCAGATTGAAGCAGCTTCATGTGCTGTGTACATAACATAACTGCCACGTTGGTCTAGTGGTCGCAAGCGGGACTGTTGAGAAAGAGGTCCATCAACTGAACACAAACAAAAAAAACACAAATCCGGACTCTGTGGCTGCCACTGAGCAATCCCTAATAGAAAAACCCAATAAAGCACCTTTATTGACTATCTAGGTCTCAGTTTGCTATAAGTGAACATAAATTATGCAGTTACAAGGCTTTTACATCCACTTGCAAGTCCTGGAAAATTAATAATCTTTTCCGATAGACATAAAGCAAGCATTAACACAGTCGGTCTCCCGGACTATTCAGAACAATGCCTCCATTTTATTACATCAATACGTCGAACCATCATTCAAAACCAGCATATATTCATTCACATCAGGTGTCAACCACTGCTGTCCATGCCAATGACATAAGGAGCCAAATGATTATGGAAATTCAACCTTATGTTGAAGAAGAGTTTGAAACAGAATAGTTGGGTATGTTTTAAGTTTCGGGGTTTTCACTCGAAAACATCGATTTTGTTTTGTCTAGAATGAAAGTGGATCAACGGTTTATGTGAAGTAGAAAAGAGTCCGAGTCGTAAATTCGAAAGAATTTGAGGCCTACAACTATAACTACCCTATTACTACTCTATACGATTTAAATATAATTGCGAAACTAATATTCTTAATTTTAAAGTCGGTAGAATTCAAGTGAAGGTGCAGGGCCCACACTTTGTAAAATAGGTTGTGTCATACTAAAGTAGGATTTGTTTGTAAGTAATAAATCTTATAAACAATGATTCGCTATCTATGGCAACATCGACAGCTATCGATAGGGTTATCAGCTACTGTGTTAAGCAATCATTAGTTACTTTGAAAACTTTAAGATTCAATCTCTGTAGAATCACGGAAATAAACCAACTTATCTAATCTGTAATTCAAGTCACAACTGACTGAAATTAAGCTGTATGAAATGAATTTACAAGGTATAATTGTCGTACCTTCTAGGGTGTCAGTTTGCTTAACAATTTGCTGAAGGCACACAATTTTTCAGAAAATTCTAAAGCTGCAAACATTTGAATGGATGCCTACATAAGTTATTCAAGCAAATACAATAACATCAAAAACGTATGTGCCACAGCATATAAAACACTTAATTATAAAAACTCAAACTGCAAATGCAATATGCATTCCATCATACCACTTCCCTTACGAACCATTCCTTCATATTTTATTTTTAACTCCTCCAGACAGTTAAATTATACTTAAATTTTCATTCCTAAAGCATTTTTATTCGAACAGCGTCCTACTATAACGGACTAGAGATTAAAATCGGTTGTTAATTGTGTGTGACAGTTGAATCGTCGCCATCTTGAATCCAGGAAGTTCGTGTCAGACCGCCATTTTAAAATAGAAACAGTTATGCCGCGAAATTAGGTGAACCCGTGACGCGGACAGAATTAGGGGGATTAATTAGTCCCCATACCTTTAAAAGTTTAAAGTGTTATGTTTTTTTATGTGTTTGAAATACCAATTGGCTATTTTAAGTTTTTCTATGGTTATCTTCGCAAATTAAACACAACGTTTTTTAGAACAAGCCATTGTTTGAATTTAGAAAAAAACGCGAATGACTGGCAGTTGAAGTCAAACAAAACTTTTTTTATTCATAACCATGTTAAACATTATTAATCAACACCATGTTTTATAGAATTGAACACATGGGCGCTATCATATTCGCAGAAGAGGCGCCATAAATCAAATCAGCTTATTTCAAATCACTTGACACAGCCTAGTAAAATAACGACAAAAACATACCAAAAGGAATGCTACCGAAACCCATAAAAAACTGACGAACATCAAAGGCACTAAAACGCAACAACACGCCATAAAGTGCCGTAAGATGGCGCCACAGTATTACGAAACTGAACGTAAATAGGTGCAGTTATTACAAAGTTATTAAGCATAATTATGGTGAAAATTAATCTCTTGCTGAATCTTTGATCTATTTCCTGACAAGGAAGTGGCGGAGACTTCGCGACCGAAATGTCTGTCTTTTATTTAATTTCGGCCATTTTCCGGCTTTCCATGTATTCTAAATCAGTTTGGAATTTTAACTAGGCGTACGTTCAAAACAACAATCTGTTTGTTGCTGTGGATATTCTAGTTTAAATGCTGCTTTAGAATGTTGACGGTTCAATGGACTTCATTAAATATTTGATACATAGTGTATTTGTCATTATTAATTTAGATTACAATACTGACTGGAAGCATGCACAGAATTTCATGGCCTGATATTTGTAGCAAAAGCTACAGTAGGTACTCAAAACATTTAAGATGCAACCAAAGGACCAAATGAGAACGAAAACATTTACCACGAGAAAAATATAATTATTGTACAGACAATATGTACAATTTTGTATGATAAAATACATACAAAATTGAGTAACTATGAAACAACAATAGCACGTCTGCAAGCCCCGAAGGGTCGCAACTAAGATATACCCACATTTCGCCACTTTACAGAGACGCAGATTTATAAAGTAACAAACCATATTAAAATAAAAACAGAATCCAATGCAACAATACAAAGTGGGCCGGTCCAGTACATATCAGATAATAAGTAAATAATAGATTATTAAGATGTAGAAAACTAGATAAAACACGAGATACGGGGCGTAATATTAACATATCTAAGATAAAACATTATCTTGTAGGCGTAATTATGTAATTGCTACAATCTCTTGTTGTGTTTACTGGCGCTTGGCGTATAAAGTGCATTTTTATTCATGAATACAATGTGTATAGCTCACTTGACAAGAAAACTAGCGGTGTTTTGAAGGAAGAAACTGATTGTGTATTTTTTACTGGATAGCTTTGACATAATTAATTAAGTATTCGTAGTTGCAACATGCATTACTCCCAACGACATCATTGAGAAAATGCTACAGAGAATGTAATATTGACGGAGAAGGAGGAGACTTGGAGAGTCAGGTATGGATAAATACTGTTTGGATATATATTCTAAATCATAGGTTCTTACTACAAGCCTTGTGAATTTTTAACCATCAAGTACTGAATATTTCTGTTAGTAAACCACCTGTTATCATATAAACCACGTACTATCACGGTGGTTTACAAACAAAAATCGCGTCTACATAGATAGACTTCGGAGAACCAATATTTGTAAACTTATTTTCGCCTAGATACTAGATAAGGTGTAGGAAGTCGTTGATACCAAAAGATTTCTATCTGAATATTTGTCTGGAACTTTGGCCAGTACAGAAATAACACGGATTTAAATAATTTGCAATAGTGCAGAAATAGTATCAGACTGGCTTATCCACCACCCACGGAACTTATTAAGTTACCCGTCTTACTAAATTCAATGTAAGAACTTGTCCAGACGAAGCGTTTTACGACTTCAGTTATTACCATTTGGCAAGGTTTACAATCCTTCTACAATCAATGAGAGAATTAATAATCACCCGTTTCGTGTTAATTTCGTAAGACTCATAAGGCTAGTGAATTTCTCGATACTAAAGATTCTACGTTCGTTTTCTTGCGTCTAATTCGCACGAATCTTAACCTTGAAAGCACACTCCATATTGAATACAAATATTCCCCCAAATTCTTGGAATCCTGTCGCTGTTTGGACGCCACTTATATTTCTGTCTGTGTTCCCGTGCATCAATTCCATCTAGAATAGGTTTTACTTGGACTGTATGATAAACATCATTTAAATTATTCCGTGCTACACCACTTTAGGAATATGTAATGACATTTATGATTGTGTTATCTAGATTATCATATTTTATCACGAAATATACTAACACCCACACTTATTATTGTAAGAGCGTTGATCTATAAAATCATTATTTTAATATGATCCTGCCGATAGGTTGGCAGTCGCGATTTATAGTTTCTTAGAAAAAATACTGCTTGATTATACGCAATCGATTTCGTCACATCTTTTGATGTAAATCATATTTTGTATAATATGGTTAAATTGGACTACGTTCACATACAAATTAAACTTGAGATTTTTTTGTTGATGTGACTGTTACACCTGATTGGAGATGCTGACTCAAACGACCTAACGTTAGAGAGGAATTAAACAAAATTAAAACAGAAAAACCTGCTGAATTATATAATGCTTTATGGTGAACTTATACTGTCACTTACGGGATATCTTCCGTGATTTTTCATTATTTTGAGCTCTCGATATTTCGGCGCTGTTGCAAGCGCCATGATCGCGGGTTGACTGGAGAATGCGGGTGGATGGAAAATAAATTGTTAAGAGCAGACAAATCTATCTACCCTCTTTCTTTGCCTTTTGCTACGCGTACTATTGAAACTCGACACTAAGTCACGGCAAAACACACTTACAGTATCACTAGGTTTTGTGGAGTCCTTATTGCGACAGTGCCGAAATATCGGGAGCTCACAATAAATGAACAATCACGGAAGATACCCCGTAAGTGACAGTTTAAGTTTAGTTGTAAACCGTGAAAGCTTAAAACAGTGCTTTATGGTGAGTCGTTAAATGAATTTGATATCTCTTGAGGGCTGAACGAGTCGATTTTCTTATATTACTTTAAAAGTTGATTGCCGCCTCACATAATGGGCACAGCTGACAGTTCCACTTAACCCAAAAGGGAAAAGAGCAAGTCGATAAATAAATACAATCAACCAAAATCGAACACGAACAGTACATCGACTAGGTGACCCTCAGCTGTGACATCTCGGAACACGGTTACAAAACTTGTTTAGACCAATCTAACCAATTCGAAAAGGCATTCAAACGCTTGTCATTGCTCCTGAGAGAGAGTCATCTTAATTTAGTCGAGTTCTCATCTAACCATCGGATGCTCCCGATACCTCGAAGGGCCCATGAATAATTCATTAATACCTTGTTTTTTACACAAATCGGATATAGTTTTAGGGTTAACAGGTCTCTAAATGTGTTATCAGATATATTATTGTTATGTAAAAGAAAGTTGACATCTTTAATTTTTACTTTCTCACTTTTGTAATGTTATAAATCTATTACTGGTATTTAGAGAGTTTTTAATGTTTGTATTTTAATGGTTTTTGTGACAAAATGGCCGGAGTATTATTGACTAAGAGTTCGTGTCAAGGTAAATTTTAAAACCGTTGTCTGTTATTATGAGCATTGTTTGTAAGTTTCGAAGTATTTATTTATTTAGCACATAGATAATTTCAAATCTATGTCTAATTTGACACTTTGTAACATTAGTTATCGATGATTTGTATCATCTCTGTTGACATTTCTCTCGTTTACCTATAATATCAGCTTGTATTACAAAATAATGGGACCTATTGTGGGACCCTGGAGAATTTCAGTTTTAATATGCAATATTGGAAGCATGAAGTGCCTACGTTAAGTGCCTAGTAATACAATACTCAGTGCAACATACATTATTTTTAATAACAAAAAACTTCCAAATTCGGGTAATTAGACCGCATCAAAGGGCACTCACACATCGCTAATGACCGACATTGAATTCGCTCAAACCTAAAGATGATGTAAATAACAACAGGCTAAAAATAATTATAACAAAACCTGTTCTGGAACAAAAAAGGGCTTCAAATGTAAGGAACGAGTTATTAGAAGGAACGTGGGAGGTCTAACAAAGAATATTGCAAATTATAATTACAGGGAGGATGGGATTAGCATAGCGCCGGGAGAAATGATTCCAGAAAAGAAAGGGTTATTAATGGAAAGGCTGTAAAGAAAGAAAGAAGATTGATTGAGGATGTTATTAATGACGATGTAGATGATGGCATCGGGATATCAGATGCTGTTCGTTATATTCTTGTGTAGAAGAAATAATTTAGTTTAGATAAAACAACAGGTTCGACTGCTTTTAAAGTAAATAACCAACTGATTAAGAGAAATTATAAGGAAAGCTTTTTTATTAAATGTTCCTTTTTCAATCCTATTACATTTTAATCAATCCAGAACCTGAATCCTTGCTTCAATCGTTATTTTATAATTGATTAGAGAAATAATCTAATCATTAGAATTAATTAATCCATCCAGTTTAACCGTAATCCTTAATTTATTATTAAAGACAATTTTGTTATTTTTCTTTACTTCACAAACCTGTACTACTTTGACAAAGGTCAATATACGAAAATGTATAATTTGATACAATTAAGTGTTTTACGTTATACTTACAATTTAACGTGTTTATCAACTTTTGTAATAAATTAGCGCCCTTGTCTTTTCAGGTAGTAATCATTTAGTACGTCCTTAGAGGCGAAAATAAATTAAAAATACAGGTAGCATTGGTTTCATTGCCGCTTTTAATCTGTCACTGCATTATCTTGGTGATTTATTACTAGCACTACCTATATCGTTTTATATTTCATCGTTCATCATTTTGTCCTGTTTTGTTCTCAAAAAGGTGATAGAACATACCATAAGGATACTGGCATGCCCTAGAATCAATAAAATTGAGGATATTGGGACATCCACCAAACCCGCAATGGGCCCATACGGTGGAAAATAATCATGTCCCTGTCACAGGGTCTGTGTCTTAGCAGTGCGAACATTAGTGGCTGAATAATCTTATGTTTTTCTGTATCGTTTATATTAGGCTCCTACTCTTGTAGCAGATTATTAGAAATATGGTCTCTGCCCTTATTGTAGCCATTGGCCTCATTGCTTGCCCTTGACCAAAATCCCACGTCGTTCCGATCTTATGTTTGCTGAGTGCATAGACAATGTAGAGTCTAGTTATAGAGAAGTTCTCTTTGATGTGTAATGGCTGTAATTGCAGCTCATTTTAGTTGAGTACCATAGATAATAGTGGAGTAGTTACCGAGAGTGCATTTGTTATTGAATTTAAATGTTAGATTTCTATCAGTAGCATTATCTAGTAACTGTTTGATAGCTTTGATTTTTATAATTAATTGAACATTGAAATCTTTTGATAAGTTCATCGTATGATTATGATTTCCTTCCATTTTTAGATTTTTGGTTTTTCCGTATTTCCATCTATTTAAGTACCTACTTGATTTAAATTATGACAAACAACTGAGTTACCTTGTTATACCTAATTAATATTTATTTATTAAAGAGTTACGTTAATTCATGATTAACTTCAGTAAATGACAAACGGCAAAGGTCTTTATTACTATAAAGCCTTAGTGTATTTTATTAGTTCCTTAATCCAACACAAATATTTGTAGTCTAACGTAATATGAAGTTGGTTTAAAACAAAAACTGAGGAAGGGCCTTTTAATACTTCTGTAATTAAATTTTAAAGATAAAATAATTATTGTGTTGTTACCAACGAATGAAGAAGTATCTAATGACGTAGGTATAGACATATGGGTAATGTAATAGTAGAATATGTATGTAGATGTATAAAAAACCAAATATTTTGGGAATTAAGATAATCAATCGATCAAAATCAATAATGTTTCGATTATACAAAGAAATATAATTGCTATCGGTTGATAAACCAAAAAGTGCTTAGGTAATTCATTAAAGCTTGGTACGAGTAATGCGGATTTCCGATAGCGAATGAAAACTTTGTGATTCGCGCGCTTTTCGGAACTTTTTTGTTGGTTAACCAACCCAAGTAAAGTTGAGCCTCCTGAAAAATTTTCATTTACAAGATTATGTATATTTAGTTCCTTGAAATCTTATGACAAAAGTAGGCTGTCAAGGTAAACATTAACTTGCCGAAAGCCTAATATATGCACGCCTTGAAGCCACATTACCGACAACTAATTCGCGACGGCGACCGTTAAATTCAAACCACAACACATGACAGCAACAACAACTTCCGGAACAACTTAAGACAACAACAAAAATAAGACTGACATACTTAAATCAGTTGTTTTTGGTCGTATTCCATTCAGTATCGTAATATCGTAGCACAACACACGCGTAAGAGTTCGTTTGACATGGGACGCGTGCTCTCGAGTCGAGCGTCGACAGCGCACTGATGGCGCCGCGTCAAGCGTCCTTCGACTGCCGACTTTCACTGCAAATGATAATACTAAAACACTACCAATTTCGACTGCATCTTAGAACTTAGCTCTTCACTCCCTTGCCTAGTATTTTGAATCTAGTCGGGTGTTACGGTACTGGTCCTTTTGTCGAGGGTGTGGTGTACTTGCATAATGTAAAGTTTGTTTTGTTTAGAATTTTCCTCGGGCGCGAAGATTTTTATCTTGAATTTATGGCCGCCTTGGCTTAATTGTTTATTTACTTTGGATGTGTTAATGTAACCTTCAAGGCGACAATGATAGACGGGAAAATTGTAGGGTAGTTACGCTTTCGGAAAATTCAGTCGATGATTCTTACTTGTTAGGCGTAAACTTATCTACTTAACGTAACATTTAGAAAAAAAATTCAGGAACAACTTTTTTTTTCTAATAGAGACCGAAATTTATTTGTGATTATTAAAACTTTAACAACATAAATTTCCCGGAGAAAACTAATATTTCCTGTATCGTAGATTTTCAGATACATTTTAAACTTTTCCTGGAGCGACGAAAGACTGGGTAAAACGCGCTTTATCTACCCCAAGTCAGTATTTAGCTACTAATCTACGTTTTCTACTCACACATAATTAAGGAAATCAAACAGATTTACTTTATCAACAATAAAACACACTGACGTTATTTCCTGAAATTAACATTTTCAATATCATAATAATAGAGTATGATTCAAAGGGCCAATAAAAACGCTACAACTTCTTATAATAATGTATCACAAATTGTATTAAAAGCAAGTGTAACCGCAGAATAATATTTGCTCTATAGTACAGCCTTGTAGTTGGCATTGCACACAATTTACTTAAGTGTGCCCAGCATGGTCGGCGCGTGACTATTGTCAGGAAACTTCTGTTTTACTGGCAAATCAACTGTATCATTATTTTTTTGTTAATTTAATATGTTCTCTGGGTAAACAATATAAGTAAGGAAAGAGTAATATCCAAGGTGCCCAAGTTAACTTTTACTGAGTGAACTGCTATTGCTGTGTATTTGGTTGGATAAGCTCAGCAACAGAATTCGTAATACCACAATACGCTCAAAAACTGGTATCGCTGATGCGGACAATAAGACTGCTAGGTTGAAGACGGATTGGGCGGAGCATGTCTGTAGAAAGCATCAGGACTGATGGGCCAGAGTTGCCAAGCGGGTGCCAGAAGACGGGTGTCGTCGCCGATGGAGACCTAGAAAATGTTAGCGTGACGACCTAGAAGCGTTTGTAAGAGATTGGCCAGAGAAGATAGCAAAGAGAAGCCTAATTTAAAAAAAATGGTGAAAAAGTCGGTATATTAAAAAAAAACAGTGTACTTTGTGAAGTATGGTACCAATTTAAAGGTAGCAGGAGATGAAGTGGAGCTGAGGTGATGATGAATTCTCGGTGCAAGGAACATCGAAACACAAACTTTTACCGTGGATTCAGAAGATTCTAAACCCAACATCTATTCTTCTTATTCGGTCACTCTTGACAGAGTGGTCGTGGTCATGGGGGGTCGCCCACAACTGCGGTCGCTGCCTTCGCGACCCTTTTCCACCGCGTCTCTATTGGTCGCATGGCGAGCACATTCTGCCAGAGGGACAGATTTGATGGAATCTGTCCATCGGGTTGGTCGGCCTTCGGCTCTACCCTTAATCACCAAATATCACCAATACCTATATCTATCTAGAAATCAGGACCCATAAGACTCAGTCATAGGCGGGAGTGGCACGTTTATATGGGTTCAGCATCGAGTTGAGTGGGAAATGAA
This sequence comes from Noctua comes, assembly GCA_963082995.1. Lineage (NCBI taxonomy): Eukaryota > Metazoa > Arthropoda > Insecta > Lepidoptera > Noctuidae > Noctua > Noctua comes. Next base: position 980,233 of record OY720288.1, read on the forward strand.
AAGAACCTCTGTCCAGCAGAGGAACAACACTAACTGAAATAGTTAATTATTAATTCATATCACAAGACGACTTTAGTAATTGTACACCTTTGAATATGTCAGTACACTTTTTTTTGTTGCGATCTCTGGCCATTTTCACCACACAAACAAGATCAGATCGTCACAAATTATGAAATCTAGATATTGAGACTTCCAATTTGACATCAAATAAATCAAAACATAATTAGACTAACGAAAGGAACCACTTTAATTGCTTTGATATTTGACTTCCCAATGACGAACTCATCATCATTGATTAGAAATTATTTTGACATTTATGTTTCTATTACTTTAGTTATGTAACTAATGATTAAGCAGCTCTCTTTGACAAATGCAGGTTATTTATAATATTTAATATGATGACTTCATTGAATACTATTTATTACTAATGGTAATCGAACAGTCGTTAATCCGGATACTATTTATTTTGCATAGAGCTTGTGGTTGCATCTACAACGCCGCATAAAAACTACGCTGGGTCACTCAATAACGGGTCTTGCCTGTTGTTAACACATTACAGAAGCTGATGGACACTACTGAAAGTGCTAAACCCGTCGCCAATTTTAGGGCTGACTCAATTTAGATTGCCATCGACACGCAAAGAAGACGTCACTGGTGCTCCTTCATTGCGCAAGCAGATATTATCGGCGCTATTAACATTAAAGAAACTCGTCATCAAGCATCGCGCAGAAGTCAGCCAGATAAAACACCTTTCTGGTCGGAAAATCCTCACTTTTCAACGGATGATGACGAGCTTTCCACGCAGTTCCCTACTATACTAAAAATTGTCATAAGTAGGTACCTATTAAAAACAGCTGATGGACAAACCTCTCAAACTAATGTAATAAGTAAATTATATTTAGATTTTAAGCGTTATTTGATAATGAACTTATCTGCTAATAATAGCTACAATAATTTATATAAGAGAATACTTCAGAGCAGTTCACTGCTAAGAATAAACCCTTCCATCTATATTGATCGATTCGTAGTCAATAAGTCAGCCCGTACTCTTGTGTTCAAGTGCCTATGTAGATGCAGCTGCACGTAGTGCCCATGCTGGCAATATTCATGATGCAATCTTTTGACAACAACAGTATCACGTTTAAGGATACTCTAATTCTTTTACTTGCAAAAGCTTTACCTAATACGAATTGAAATTTTAAATCATCATCTGCCTATTCTTTTCTCAACTATGCTGGGGTCGGCTTCCAGTCTAAAGGATGCAGCTAAATACCAATATTTTGCATGGAGCAATTACCTATCTGACTTCCATATCCCAGTTACTACGTAACACGACTACAATACCCATTACGACTACGATACCCATTTGCTAGTTTCGACTTTCGGGCCACACGATTGTTAAGTGTCTAAAGTCACAAAATTCAAAATAATGACGGCCGTGGCTGACCGTGTGGCTTATTATTTAAGCACTAGCTTCTCCAATGATTCGATTAAATTAGAATCATAAAATAGGGATTTAAATCCTAAAAGAGCAGGTAACGTCCCAAATACCTAAAGTCTCAAGCGTAACCGTCCTCAGCATGTAAATACCTAAGAATCTAGAACAATCTGCTTTTCTGTCATCAGAACCGTAACTAAGGACCAAAGAAACACTAGGACAAAGAAGAAATATCCTTATTCTTAACAACTTAAACACGGAAGACTATTAAAAAAATATCAGGCGTGGACAAAAAATATTAAGTTCAAGGCGTTCATTTAGCCGGAGTCGAGAAAATTCTTGCTTTTCCCAAAAACGGCATAATGTCATGAACATAACAGGGGCGGGGCTGTTTATATTGGACGATTTTTTTAATAACTATTCAAGCCGTGGACGACCAGTCGACGTGATTTCTCTTAAAGTTATAAGGTGATTTGGGACACATTCTTATGAAATTGTTGTCACTAACGAACTTAAAACTTTCGTTAATCGACCTATTGGTAAGTTTACACAATGCATAACGTCATTTAATCATTACACACCATTTGAATTCACCCATTGCTGGTCATAAATCATTTTTCAAAGACAACCTAGTGCTTTATTCTCTTAACTAGGAACTAATCCAACTCAGAGAAAGGTCTTCATTATCTCAACCTTAGTTTAGCTCTTTAAATAAAAGTATTACTATCTTCAAAGCCTTCTTTCTATCTAATGTTTATGGTGTCACAGCAGACCAAAGGCCTCTCTTACAGTTTTCTTCGCACTTCAGTTCTCGTAAATGAGGGTCAGTCCATTTTCGAATGAAGACAAATTCGTTCCGCCGTATTTTCTTTATTTCTATACTAAAAAATTGCATAACGTGTCTGTCTATCCGCATATTTCTTTTAAACTACACAATTGATTTAAAAGCGGCATCACTTAGAGAATGTATTCTTATTCTTTATTACAATATATAGCTTATGTACAACGGCGAGCTTAACCCAGAATTGGGTTGGGAATTGGGTTTTCTTACAGCAAACCTTACTTTGATTGCTAGATTTTGAAAAATTTGTTGTGTCAATTAAATTGATATTTCTAGATGGTTCAATATGTCGCCATACAAGTAGTTTGTGCCCTCGTGAAACAGGGACAAATAGCTACTATTTATTTAACACTTCAAGCACAAAGTACAGAGGCGGACTTAATGCCATAGGCATTTTCTACAAGTCGACCTAATACTTCTATTCTATAAAGAAAACACGTCGAGCAAAGTCTCTCACGCGTCTGATACCTGATAATCAGCAGGCCAAGTACCGTTCCCCACGATACAGACGCTAGATCCATTCATAATACCTAGACTAGCACTCGGCACTCAACAGGATTTGAATTGCACATAATTAGTAATTCTAATATTGACAAGTTGTTTATTTATGGCTCGCGACCCATTCATTCTGGTTAATGGTTGGACTACTAGCACGGAAATGAAGGTAGGTAACTGATATATCAATAACATCACAGACCTGATATAAAGACCTTCAAAGATCATGAATGAATGTGAATTTTGTATCTATAAGCAATAGTATCTTAAATAATTTACAACTATGACTGGTTTGAGGGCCTAGCTAGATAAAGTAACCTTTATGTCAGAATCAATGATGGAAAAATCATTTTTATGGATTGATGTAAGCTAACCAATAGATACATTCTTTTGAGTCTTTGTAGAAATACTAAAAAAAATCTCGATTTCAGGACTAGATCAAGAATGCCTAGATCCAACATGGGGATTGTTTTTAATTTTGTGGATGAATCACGTAATTTATTTCAAATGCCCTCAACAGCTTATGATGCCACAAACAAAAGGCTTAGGTTTTAGCACCAATAGCTAAACTGTCAGAATTAATGTATCCATTTTAAATAATCCTTTGGTCTCAAATGCTCTAAATACCGTAGTTATTTGACCAGACGTATTTGCATTAAACACCATTACAATTTTCAATCTTCCATTCAATTCATATCTTCCCATCGCAAACCTCCACCTGCAGGCTCTATTTACTTCACATTACACAAATACCTTTACACAACAATTAAGAATCCGCCATCCGACCTAAATACGCAACAATATAGGCATTAGACTAGTTTAATGACGACCTTGCCTGTATCCGCTAATTGCGCATTCATTAAAGTCTTCCGCATGTTCAGCAAGCGTGTTCTCTGACTAACCGCATGCTGATGAGTTTAGTTCGCTACTTACTTATTATTTGTTGGTTCGTTGACGTGCCTCAAAAGTTTACCAAACTTAAATTGAACCGAGATAGTCATGTTGTGTCCGAGATGGCGGGACGACTTAGGAATTGGGAAGAAGTGGCGCAGAAGTTCTTCTCTATCGTGTGGTTAGTGTTAGCCAAGTCAGAGGCCCATGGGCGGCATAAAAACACCGACACCGGGTTTGCCTGGTTTCGGAGTTTTTATGCCGCCCATTGGCCGCTGACTTGGCTTTACATGCCGTCGAGAAATATCTCTCAGGCATGCTGGTTACCTCACGATGTTTTCCTTCACCGAAGCAAGTGATAATTATACAACACGCACTTGAATCTGAAAAATCAGAGGTGCGTGTCTTGGGTTCGAACTGGAGACCTATGACTTGGCGCAAAACTAAGACTGATGGAAGGAATTGAGGAAGGTCTTTGTTCACAAGTCGGGCGGTACAAACTAGCTATAACAACAAGATGGGAAGTTATAGACCAGTCCGACAAACAATATGAGCACGGTGCTCTCTAGAACATGACCCTTTTAAAGGAATGGTCTAAGTATTAATACAACTACACTTTTGTGCAAAATCAGAATTGAATCCTGGAATAACCTACACTGATAGCACGCTTCACAGTCACACCCATCGTCACAGGTCAGTTTTACAAAATTAGTACACCGATACACTAATCATCATCATGATTTTCATGCAAATGCCTATTTATTTGGGATCTGCGCAGCATAATCTTGTTCCGTTAGGTTTTAGTTTTCAGTTGATACAGGGGTATCAACTGAACAGGGATACAGGGGTAAAATTTATAGGGCTAGATCCCTATCTAGCCCTATAAATTTTCGTACAGTACATCCATCGTTTCTTTGGTCTTCCCGTACTCTGTTGGAAAAGGCCCTGACATTAAATTAAATTGTTTGTATTGACAGCCATCTAAAAGTCACAACCAATTATTGTCGTCGCAATGAAACCAACTCAATAGGCGGTAACATAAATCCAAAAAACAGAAACAATAGATAAATAATAGTTATTTATCACGCAACACCGTTTAAGAAAAACAATCAAATCATAAAATAATCGTATCGTATCATATAAATGGTAGCAAGACATGCTATAAGGTGAACGATCGGACAGTGTAAAAATAAAGTTAAGGCCGACATTACATTAATTGCAGTGTATGGACTTTTATTGTCATGTAATTGTTAATCTGTGGAGGTCGGGCAGAAGGGTATGTATTGTTGGAGATGGCGAAGATCCTCGTTTGATAAGTTCGGGTTTAATTGGTCAAGTTCATCATATTGGTGGCAGTCTTTTATTTAAGGATGAAGGAGGAGAATTTTTAATGGGGTCTGTATGTGACAATTTATTATCTGCATACTGTTTGCCCAGATGAATGATGTAGAAGCCAACAATTTTTAAGCACATTGCTTTAAATATTCGGTTACCTACATGAGAGCCAAAGCGGAGTTATTCTGACATCTGGTTTAATCTTTAACTCATGCTTCTATTCAGGTGTTCTATTCGCTTCTTCAGGTCGTGGAGTCCTCTTCTCTCTCAGGGCTATGGAGCTTTACCAATGATGGTCAAAAGGAAGTAAAAATAAACGCATTGTGTTTCAATAAATTATTATAATTTAATTAACTTATTTGACTTAACGTATACATTCGAAATTAACATACCTGATGATATTAATACAGTGCATTGACATTTCAAAATTAACTTCAGAATTGTTAACTCAATGTTGATCTAGAAAGGCAATAAATAAATTTTACAAGATTATTAAAAAGATAAATTCTTCGAACTATGCCAAAAAAAAATAGATCGAAATGTTGAAAACGAAAGACTCCACAGAGAATAAAGACAGATCAATTCAAAACAAAACAGTAGTATGTAAATCCTAACTGGAAATTTAAAAGTTAGCAAGAAATAACTAAAACAAACGTTAACGTTAACTTTTTTATATTAGTTAGGCTTATTGCTTAGATGACGTCTTGCATTAGACGAAAAGTAAGTAATATTCCAGTTGAATCTCCGCTTTTCAAATGCACCATGTTTTCCCTGTGCATGTTTTGTACTTTTGATGATTTATTATTTTTGGTTTTCATTTAAATGCTCTGTCCCGGCTTGACTCTTACCACTTCAGGATGATTCGGATCACCGTTCCCTCTAACAACGTACACCACATCATTCGTTTTCAAAGCTTTGGGTCTTTTTACATAGAAATTGTGTTTGTGGTCAAAATAATACTCTTCAGGATTCACAGGAGTTGTGGTTTGATAGTAGTTTGTGTACTTTTGAAAATTACTTTCTCCTGGAAAAAATATATGTTTTTCTTTTCTTGGATAATCTTTGAGCATTTGTATTCCTCGTCTATCATCTGATCTGTCATCAGGGAATTTTAAAGTTTTACTTCCTCTATCTGATTGCTGCTGTCTCTCTGGTTGCCGTGGTCTCTTTGTTTTAACTTTTTCTCTTTCGTTGCCCTTTTTATTTCCTTCATCTGGGAACGACCATTTTGAAGCTGTATTTTGACTTTCGTCAGAATTTGAATCACTTTCAGCTTCTAAAACATTAACTCCTGGCTTATTTTGTATCCTCGCTTCCACCTCACTGTCGATATTTTTTGCGTTCCTATATCCAATCCGTTCATTGTAGTAATTATGTCCATAATTGTAAGGATGTGCATAGGGATTTTGTGGTGGAAAACCATAACCATACGGCCTTGGAAACCCATAGTTTGGTTGTGGTTGCTGTGGTTGCTGTGGTTGCTGTGGTTGCTGTGGTTGCTGCTGTTGCTGTGGCGAACCATTCTGGCCAGACAAGTAATTATAAAACTGCTCCAAGTTATGTGGTTGCTGAGATGTTTCTGGTTGCCCGAAGAATCTGAAGAAGCCTCCGTTGTGGTTGTTGAGGTAGTTTATCAGCTTTTCGGGGTCACTGGGACATTGTGGGTAGGCACGGTAGCAGGCCGAAGGGTTTCCTTTTGCTGTTATTCCCGTGACAGTGGCGCGACCAAATATGAAGAGAGGAGACGTACTTATTCCATTGTATGCTTGTAGAAGCCTGGAAACGGAAAATTAAAAAACTTAATAGGTGTGTATCTTATTATTAGAATACCGTTCGTCTTATGTGCAACATAAATATATCGTAATAAAAACGCCTAACTCAAGAATCTTAGCAATAATTTTACCGTGCGTCCATCACCTACACATTATATCAACCACATAATCAAACTAAACAAAGGATTCCCATTTGTTTTCATTGACGGTTTTGTACCACAATATTACATACGGAAATTTGTATATTTCAATTTCAACTATTGTTAAGATAGGTATTCCGAGGAAGAAGATTTCCAAACACAACAAATATTATCTAAGAAATTATATAAAGACTTACGAAAGCAAAGGCTGCAGACTAGCAGAAGCCTGGAGCAGCGTCGGTGATGATGCTGTACTTCCTCCAGCTACCTCACACAGTATCCTTGGCACACACTGCTGGTCATCATACAACGCTATTGAAGTCAAGGCTTCGGCTACTGCTGATACTGCTCGCTGGGTTAAGGACTTCGGACGGCGGGATGGTCCTGAAATGTTAGGGGAAATAAGCGAATCTTTAGAACAATTACAGTAATACACAAGATGTATCATGGGCGTTTATTGCTACGTAGAATTTTAAAAAGAGCCTGTTTCATACGTATGACAGTCGTCGATAGACGTTCAAGTAAACAGTTTAACTATGACAAAAACTCGGTGTGATTAACAGCCCTGTACTGGACTAAAGTTGTGCTAGTCAGTAGCCAGAAAGTCTAGCAATCAGTCTTACCAAGGAGTATCGTATTACCCAATAACTGGACTGTGGAGGTCAGAGACACAGTCGCGTCATGTAAAATACTGGAATTCAGCTGCATCCGGTTAGACTGGAAGCCGATCAACATAGTTGGGAAGAGGCTAGGGATGGATTTACAAAAGTTCTGCTAGAGAGATTGTGTATCACAGATTTTTTTTTAAATGGAGTAATATTGAATTTATCTGTTAACAATTGAATTTAGGAACATAATAGCTGGTAGATGACCCTCAGCCTTGAACTTTGTCCATACGTCTAAACAACGGTCGATCTTTAATTAACGATCAAGAAATCTAATGAGCACTCTTGGACAAGGGCAAATTGTTTTCAAAGCTTTTCAGAATAACATTATTTTCGGTAGCTTATCTCAATTCTTTCTGGTAAGTAGATCCTATTATAATGTAAATGAGTTTCTGAAAGAAAAAATACTACTATAATTTTTTAATGATTGACATCTCTGTTTAATTCTTTATTATTTTATTCTTACAATTTATTGTTTTTACATCCAATTGTGTATTTTGATAGAATTTGTTTATTTTTGAAACGAAATACGATTTAATCTTTGACCTTTTTTTTTACTGACATCTATTATTTAATAATATTTTATATTTGACCTCTGTTTAATTGTTTCATTTTCTCTTATACATGACATCTAATCTTGATTGCTAATTCATTGATAAAATTTATTATAGATTTCTAATTTTTAATATTGTTTTTAAATAATTATAATTTTATTTCTGCATTTATTTGAATATGTTATCTTAATCTTAAATTCCAGTTCTTATATAACAACTTCATAAGATAATGACGGCATGCAATTGTTTTTAAAATAATATATTTATTTCGTTCATATTTGTACGCTTCACGGCAAAACATAGAGAATCTGTCTTGTATATTGTAACATCTCACACACCGTGTAACTACCTATGTTTACAAATAAAAGTTTCTTATTCTTATTCAATACAATTATGACTTTTCCATAGTCCAACCATTTTATTCAATCGGGCCATTAAAAACTTTTGAATGTTAAACTTTACAAATAAATAGAATTGATTCCAGTTGCTCATTCGTAAAGAAAGATTCGAAGGGAGAAGAATGGGCCAGAAACTCCATTGTGACTTTTATAAAATGTTTCACATGAGGTCCTGGGTTCGAACCCCAGGTCGGGCAAAGTGGTATTGGGTTTTCCAATCAGGAATTTCTCAGTAGCAGCCATAGAGTCTGGATTCGTGCCCGGTTGATGTCAATAGGCTCGCCCCCTATTACATTGGACCTAAACATAACTGGCGAAATGTCCGTGTACTAGTAGGTACACCTCTGCATAACCCTTCGGGGATTACAGGCGTGATGTTATGTAGGTATGTATACTGGCATAATGTCACTGTCTAGACTCCAAATTCCATTAACACGACAGCGTTTTATAACACTATCGATCAGCGACATCTTAGCTCCAAGCTCACTGAGTGACTTAGTCACCCGGCGACCGTTTGCACCTCTCACCGATGCATTGTTTCATCGAGTTCGCCAGTTGACCGCGACCCCACAGGCGTGAGCAAATGGACGCATTGTTATTGTGCGAAAGGCTTTAGAGCGATTCTATCGGAATTTATATAGAGCTAGATTAGTGTGTATTTCTTTTAATCAAGATAGACTAGAGAACATTGACATAATGACATTGTAACGGCGATAACGGTAATGGACAAGTAAAAACTGGGATTTTCATAAAGCTACCGAAATCCTGTGTCTCGACCTTACATCCGATACGTTATGTTTGGGCCCAGTAGGAGCACGTGAGCATAATTTTATTAATTGTGTGCCCAACATTCGCGCGCCCCACGTGGCAAAATGTGATGAGACTATTTATTAATTTAACGACATGTATTGTACCATCTTCGGACGATTTGAAATTGAAAGCGATTGTCTCTTTTTTAAGCCCTCCTAATTGAAAATCGCTTAAACTTAATCTTAGAGCTTTAACTCACGGGGGCTTAAATAAATACAATTATGCATACAACCGTAAAACTCCATAGAATTGTACACTCATCTCATCATCATCATGATTCAGTCGAAGGACCTGACTTCTAAACATAGACTCCTCCCAAGCATCGCCATGACACATACTGAATTGAACTAGTTCACTAGATAAATATAGAAACTGTAGGTACTTACTCTGAGGTCCACTTGGATATCCTGGTTGATGAGCCCCTGGATAAACAGGAGGTCTATACGGCGCCTGATTTTGAGGAGGGTATTGTGCATTCGGATCGCTTGGATAAGGCGGCGGATACCCAGATACTGGATAACCCTGGTAATATGGGTATTCTGACCCTGGATATGGGTGTCCTGGCTGGCCATTTTGTGGAGCTGTAGGAGGTGGGGCAACAGGAGTTGGGAACCCACCATTGTCTTGATTAGGATACCTCGTATCAGTATGCCCACTTGGGTCACCCTGACCAGGACTTGGATACGCAGTTGGATTTGCCGGAGGTCTTTGATCTCCAGGCATTTGATATCCCGGAGCTGGATATCCACCATATCCTTGACCCATAGGCGGGTACATATTTGGGTAAGGTGAGTATCCTGGATAGGCAGAAGTTGGGAATGCCATGCCTGGGTATGGGTTAGGGTAATTAGGATAAGGATATCCGGGGGTTGGGTAACCGGGCGTTGGGTAGCCTGGATACCCTGCATTTGGGTCTCCTGGACCTGGGAAGCCAGGGCCGGGGTAGCCTACCCCTGGATATCCAGGGTAACCTAAACCAGGGTAAGGAGAGTTCGGAGCCGTCGGTGCAGGATTTGTTTGTTTTGCTTCTAAGCGTGGCTTTCTTTTTGGTTTTCTTTTCTTCTTTTGGACAGGTTGTTGACTCTGATTACTATCATCTTTAAAAACAACCCGCTCAGTAACTGTATTCCTATCTGAATTTCGATTGTTAGAAGTAGGTTCACTATCTTGATTTTCGAATTTGAACGGTTTGTCACTAGTTTCTGCTTCAATATCGGATTCGTCTGAATAATCAGATTCATTTTCGCCAGCTTTACTATCGTCTTCAAATACTACTTGACTTCCATCACTTTGAGGATCATCCTCTTCATCATCACTATCTTGGTCATCAGAATTATCTTGCTCATCATTGCTTCCTTCGAATTTTATCTTATTTTCAGGACTATTGGATTCACTATCATATGTTCCTGTATTTGAAATACGATCATTTTTGTCAAAACTTTCTTCATTATCAAATGATATGTCTGCAAGGAGTGAACTTGGGTCAGCTTTGTCAATATCAGGATATCCCTGTTTCTTCGTATCATCTTCGAATTTGACGGGACGTTCAGCAGTTTGACGTTCAAACCTGATTTGACCTTGGTTTTCAGCGTGATGATCAAGTTGGTCATCGGAAAGACGAGGAAAATTTCGAGATTCTCTGAAAACATTTACAAAATAATATTTAAGTTACCAAATAACAACATTTACGTCAATTGTGAGCTAATCTTAAAAAGAAAGTATGCCGATTAAAGACAAGTTTACGCTAGAAATCCAAGCTGCATTTTTTGGAATGAGTATCTACATATTCATCATTAACATCGTGATATAATATAATACAGATACACCATTGTCATATCTGTGTTTCCGAAGGGTTAGGCAGTGGTGTACCTAACAGTACACCCACATTTCGCCAGTTGTGTATAAGTCCCATGTAGTAGGAGCGAGTTTATTGCTATAAACGGGCACAAATCAAGACTCTCTGGCTACTAAACTTATACTGTCACTTACGGGATATCTTCCGCCAAGCGCCGAAATATCGGGAGCTCAAAATAATGAACAATCACGGAAGATATCCCGTAAGTGACAGTATAAGTTTAGTTGTAAACCGTGAAAGCTTAAAACAGTGTTTCTCTGGCTACTACTAAGAAATTCCCAATAACACTTTAGATTAGAATACAATTTGACCGACGTGGGACTCAAACCCAGGACCCCATGCACAGCAGGCGTGATAGCGATCACTAGACCAAAGAAGCAGTCAAGGTGATTAATGAATGCAAATAAAAAAAGTACATAAATGAATACTTACGATGTGGCCTCCCCGGGGTCGTAAGTTGTGATCAAATTGTTTTGATTGGTCTTCTCGTCTGCGCGTGCGTCGTTTGTCAGTAAAACAACGATGGCAGCACACAGTATACACGTTTTCATGTTTCTTTATCTGAAAATTATAATTTTACTGATGTTAATAAGACATATTTAATTGCATGTTTATCTTAATTTTATCCGCCATTTTGCATTGGCAAAACATAGTGAACATAATTTTAGACTATATACTAACTGTAACAATAACTATGTTTAACAAAATAAATGATTGATTGATTGGTTAAAGTCTCATGTAGTAGGGGTTGAGCTTTTTGGGACAAAACGTTACCCAACAACATGAAATTATAAAGCGTCAACTCATAAAGTAAAGGGTAGGATAGAAAGTAGGAATACACCTCTATGTCCACTCAGATATTCCTCAGAGCGTATAATATCGGCCATTAACAGTAAAGTCGATCCGTTCTAATAGTAACACTCAAACGGTTTGCAAGAATAACATTCAATGTCGTCATCTGCCTAACCTTTTCCCAACGTTGGGGTCGGCTTCCAGTCTAACCGAGAACGGAATAACAATATTTTATATGGAGCGACTGCCTATCTGACCTCCACAACTCAGTTAGTACTGGGTAATACAAGACTCTACCTGTAACGACTGCCAAAGATCTACAATTGACAGCTGGGACCAACGGCTTAACGGGCTTTCCGAAGCACGGAGGAAACTCGGTATGTAATGGGTTGTGGTCCACGATATACGACCATCGAGCGGCTGTTATTATTTAGCCATGAGCTTTCTCAAGAATAAAATTCAACGTAATATAAAGAAATATTTAAACTTTTACTTTGATGCACCGAAATAAGATGTCAATATTCATAGGCCGACGTACGTCCTTGGTGTTGGCGGAGCCGCGCCTGACATAAGTCTACGAAACGCGCCACTATTTAACCGGAGAGACTTTAATATACACAACCAAAAACTCAATCGTATAATGATAGAGTTACGCAGCTCGACTTCTTTTTATAAAAAACACAACCTACATTATCAATAAGATTTATGGCACCATTCACTTCGAAAAAATGCCGGAAAAATTATTATGGAAATTAGCATCTTGCAAGCCGTTTGCTATCGGATGACGGTCAGGCGTCATTTACAAGGACTAAGACTAGCAAAACTCGTTTATAACGTGTCTAGAATTGTTACGTTGTTGTTATAAGTAGTTTAATTAAAATTCCAAATCACTTTCGCTGATTACGTTTTGTCAAACTAGGTAGTAAAAAAGTCTAATACCTATCTTTTTTAGTGTTTGACATGTCTGCTAAGAGAATTTGCCAAGGTACACACCCTTTATCTTTAAGACGGCCAAACGCCCTACCTAGACACTTAGCGCAAGGGTTGGTTCGAGGTGGCTAAGGAAAAATATACCTGGAAGAATATGGGGGTGCTTTTGTCCCAAATCCAGAACGAGGTGATGCGACAGAGAAACAAAGTTGTCGACGTAGCTCACAGAATAAGTAAGCTGAAGTTTCAATGGGCCTGCCATATATACGCCACAGAGGCCAGAGCAGAGTTCTTGAGTGGAGACAGAAGACCGGGTATCGGCAAGAATAAGGTGGGGCGACCCCATGCTAGGTGGATCGAAGATCTCCGCATGGGGGCTGGTCGCAGCTAAGCAACCGGATGAGAGTTGCAGAGCATCGAGTTTAATGGAATGTTATTAAAGAGGCCTATGTCACAGTATACTGCTGTAGGCTGATGATGCCGATTTGCCTCGTAATTAAAAAAGGAAAACGACAAAGGTAATGGCGGTACGACTTGGATGTCTTTTATTATTATTCTACTAGTCTTTTATATTATTGATTATTGACAAAAAGTAGTGCAGACCCGAGGCAGAAGAAAAAAAATGAAGCTTTGCTAAAGACCTCCCTCTATTTTGTTACCAGGTTAACTACAATAATGAAGGAAGAAATTTATTGAAAAATTAAAAAGAGTGAGATAAGATGAATTCAAAGCATTTCAGATAGGTTACATTTTATGGGCACCTACGTTTGAAGAAACAAGGGAACAATCGTGTTTCTCAGTAATTAAGTTACATTCACACAGTTACAGACTTCAAAAATCTTTAAAAGACAAAAACATGGTTGCTAATTTAACTAATTAAAAGAAACATGAACGCCTATTTTTCATAAAAATTTGCGAACGAATCTTTAAATAGCTAGATCTCTGCGTTGTAGATAAAAAAGCCCAAAAACTTATTTTCTTACGAGGATCTGAAGTAAAATGAATTGAACGGAAACTCATTTTTTCCACACAAAACTGTGACCTAACTGTTTATTTATTTTTTCGGAATTTGCGGAAACTATGTGTGAGGCTCAATAAGTAAATCATACTTGCCTTCAATTCAGATGATAGAGATTTTTTTTTTAGTGGCAGTGTGCAGGTCTACGTATGAGGCCGGCTTCTGCTTAACCGGACTATCATGTACGTTTTGAGAGAGAATATAATAGATCCTCTGTTGATTAAATTAAATGTTCCGAAGTGTCAATAAAGAAAACAAATGTTAGTATATCTAAATAGATAATAATGTTATGCTAGCTCAAGTCTGAAGCCGAACCCCACTTTATCCAATTAGTATGTTGACGTATCTACTTGTAAACGAGCTCTTTATTATACGCTAATTATCTAGATATCATTATATTTTTTTAATATTTTTCATTTAAACCATAAAAGAGACACTGAGACAGTATTTCCACATCACAACCCCATAGCATAGTTTTCGGCAAGCTCATCAATAAATTTACTCTGTAGTTTATTTCAGAGCATTGAATTAATCAAATATTTAACTGCATCAAGAAGAAACAAAATGTTTAAAAACACTAAACAAACAATAAAATAAAAAAATAAATACTTACTTTCTAAAATCCTTACAACACTCACAAACTGTGCAACTTCTCAAAGCTTCTACGAGCAAATGCGAGCAGAAATGAAAATTTCACTTTGTCTTGTGACCAACGAAAGTTGACCACTATGCATAGCTAATAAGGGTAGCTGACGCGACCGGCTTATATGGTGGATCCTGGTTCAAAATGGACATAGTTAAATAACAAATGTTACGTTAACTTATGGTGTAATAACACCAAAACGTACCTATATGAAAAGGAAAGCGGTTCCATTTTTTTTTTTAATTTAACTGTCTGCCTACACTTAACTCGTAGTTATAGATAATTATTAAAATATTGATATACCTGTCGTTATTTGCATTTGTATTGATATTTTATGTTAACTATGTAGGTATAAAAGTTATTTTATTTCGATTTTTTTGAATTTTGAGACGTGCGTGTGGTTAATAAAATATAAGTATAGTATAGCTGCTTTTGCTAAAAGTATTAATGAGACATTTTACAGATTCGGTGATGATTAGGGTCACTCACGATCCCAAAGCTGTTCATTTCAACAATATTCATTGCTGATTCGAATTTCCTTCAAAGTTCACGGTTTTCTTAAAATGAAAGCCGAAACTCCAATCCTTTTACGTCACGCAAAACCGTCATTTGCTAGAACGAGAAACAGAGCGGCAGCATCGATGATGCGGTCGGCAGCACGCTCTAGCAAGTGAAAAGGATAAGAGCATGGATAGGTGCAATTCCGTGCTACTTGGTGAGGGGCAACCCTTGCAGAAACGGGCATCTGCTCAACATAATATCTTAAAGTGGTCTCTAACAACTAACTTACGATTTGGTGCTACGAGTACCTTAAACATCTATATTGTGGTCGGCTTCCAGTTTTAACCAGATGCAGCTGAATACCAATATTTCTCTGACAACGGCCTCTATGACTTCTACGATCCATTTACTGAAAGATGAATATGCATTACTTATCCACGGTAAAAAAGATAGCTATAGTCGTCAAATAAAAACTGACCACCAGACCAGGATCTACCCACCAACAATTTCACAACCCAAACACGACTTCGAATAAAATTGGAACAAAGCTTCACATTGACCTTGAGTTAGTATCGACAGTTTCATCACAACTGGACCAGCCGGTATCGATAATAATCGGCTAACGAGAATCGTTGGGCAACTCTATTGACGGGTTGACAGGCGCGTGGACGCACCACTCTGGTAGTGACAGATAAGTGTGGTTGAAGTGGTCTGCGGTGTGGTGGGTTCTTGTAAATAGGTATAGTGTGAGCACGATGTGTATCGTGTATGGGTAAACAATAATTGACCAGCTGTCAGCTGATAGGATAAAGGAGATCGTTAAGGTGCTCAGCTCTTCTTTGCATGAAAAGATACACAAACAAAAGAATTACACTGATAAATTCATGCATATAATCATCATCATTTCAGCCGAAAGACGTCCACTGCTGGACATAGGCCTCCCACAAGTGTCGCCACATTGACCGGTCCCGTGCGACTCGCATCCAGCGGATCCCTGCAACCTTCACCAGGTTTTCGGTCCACCTATTCATGCATCCTGCTACATAAAAATAAGTTGAGGAATGCAGAAAAATAACAATTTTAACACCAGACTTTCGGCCAAATTTGCCCCACCAGCGAAGTGAATCTAATTACGACCACTGCATGAACGAATGACTTGCTTAAACAGAGTTACAAATTACATTTAACGACGGTTCAAGTCTTTCAACGACCAAGAGTTTCTTTGTCTTGTTTACTCAGAGACACGGGTTCGATTCCCTGAACAAGTATGCATCATTCACGAATTATGTCTGGAGTTGATTTGTTTATGTAAATGTGTAGGTATGGTAACATCAACAAGCTGCCCGGATTTTGCGAAATGTTTGTTTCATTATTTTGGAATCTCCCAGGATGGTTTGATGAAGTCTTAGGGAAAGACCAAGTACCGATAAAAATCTCAAAAGATTATGTTTGTTTATTCGGGTTGAATCGAAACGTTATAAAAATGGCCGGATTAAGTAAATAATTCAATTAATGTCTGGTCAAACTCACTGCATGTGTACACTTAAAAAAGTAAAATCTGTTGTGCATCAATTTACTCCAAAAACTTTACTGGCATTATATGTCATTTTATTAGATACTTCTAATAAAATGTCATGTGATGCGTCGTACCTTACGACGGCCTGATGGCCTGGCACAGAACAAAAAATTAAAAATTATATAAAGTGTTAAGTTATAATTATGTGTAGACTCGTTACAGAAATCGTTGGCATGTCAAGAAAAGAGTTTTTCGTATTAAGCGACAAATCTTCAATAAACGCAGCCTGTTCTTCACAACTTCACAATAATCAATCGTCGTGTAAGTATTTCAGCATAATTTCTATGTAGTCAAATCATGAGGTGTACAGTAATAGATGGTTCCTTCAGCCAGTGGTTATCTTTCCTTTTCCATAGTACCTACCTAACAACTACGTCACTATTTTGTTCTTTCAATACAGTTTCCACAGACACTTTCACAAGTGTTTACCAACACCACCCTCCTGACTCCTGTCGATGTCATTCTTCACAGAACCATGCTGCAGTAAGTGTAACTAGATTACTAGACAGTTACGATTAAGTTTTAAATCTCGTTATCATGAGCAAGGCACAACAGCACTCGACGTCTGCGCAGGTCACGATTGAACACAATAAACTTTTTATTATTTATAGACTTCATTTTAATAATCAACTCAGATATTCCTACGGTTGAGGGTCGTCTTAGGCTAACGGTGCCGAAGTCATTTGTAGTTTGGGAGCCCCAAGATACAAGGCTGTCTAGTAGCTAGTGTGGGGCACACTAACAACAACACTCTAGGTTTACTAGCTTTAGGTAATATTTTAAGGCACTTGTAACATCTTTAGTGTATAGAATATAATCAGTGTACCACTGGCGAAGGTTCCATACAACTCGATTCCCACCGGCTTCGATTCCCTTTGAAAAATGGCACAGTCAGTATTCTATAGACAAATAATATAACCACATTAAAGATATGTACTCCGGCTTACCTCTTACAAAAGTTGACCCTTCGCTACTGCAGTATACCTTCCTGTGTATTACGCGAATAATAAACAGTTTTCTATTTATACGAGTATTTTCTAAATATTTGAGAAACGTAACGGATAGTCAGAAGCCCGGAAATCTGATAACCAGTCTCACCAAGGGGTATCGTACTCCTTGGGTTGTAGAGGACAGATAGGCAGTCGCTCCATGTAAAATACTGTTATTCAGCTGCATTCGGTTAGTCTGGAAACCGACTCCAACATAGTTGGAAAAGGATAGGCAGATAATAAAGCTTACGAGAAACTACTTGAATAATGTTTCGCAGCAGAGAATCGGCCTTTTCAAACAAAGCTTGTTTCTGTTGTTGTAACCGTCAGGACACAGGTGAAATTCGTCCAACTTGTTCAAGTTGTGGGCTGTGGAGGTCAGATAGGCAGTCGTAAAATGAAAAGTATTTGGAATTCATCTGCATACGGTTACATTGGAGTCGGCACTCCAATAGAGGCAAAAAGTCTAGCAAGCTCTTTCTCGAGATTTTCATGTTATTTTATTGACGATTCTTACAGACGTTTGGGAGAACAAGACAGGCCGCGACGACCCTTAATACGTTGGGGTTAGGGCAAGAGAATGAAGGTGTGTCGCTGTGTGCGAAGTGGCACTAAACTGTAGAAGCGTGATGTGGCAACAAAAGGAACTGTTACATTATAACCTTCTTACTTTTCGGGCACTTGGTCTACCCCATTTAGTGGAGTGTCTGACGACCGTTTTCACTAATTCTAACCTAACCTAAGTGCCTAACGCCCGCATTCAACAACACTAACCATACCTTACTGCCTAACGACCGTTTCATCAACTCTAAGCGCCATCTAACTGAATGCCAAATGCTCGTTTTCAACAACGCTAACCTTACCTTACTGAGTGCCTAACGCCCGCTATCACCACGAATGACTTTAAACCGTGTAAAATAGGCTCTTAACGAAGCTGACGCTTCACGTCACTGCGGTCATTTTTTGTTCTGGTAACTTCTAGTTACGGAGATATTGACGGTCCAAGTTCCAACTTTTTCCAAGGGGTCCGTGGTCAGTATGGTCCCCAACAAACGTTTACATGTATTTCGACGAAGGAAAAGTGTGTCATTTAAATCTAGTGGGCGGTGGGCTACCGCCACCTTACTTATATGTCAATCTTTCTACGTCATTTGTTTTTGTAAACACAAGTATGGGCAAGGTCCAAGTATGGATTTATTCGTCAGCTTCATGACCCGGAACAAAATAACACATAATATAACATCACGTCTGTAATCCTTGAAGAATTAGGCAGAGCTGTACCTAATAGTACACAGTCCACATTTCGCCAATATTGTTAATAAGCAAAAATCGAGACTCGAAAAATTCCTGATGGAAAAACCCAAGAACAGTTGGCCCGATCTGGGAATTCAAGTCAGTACCTCACGATCTGGGAATCCAAGTCAGTACCTCACGATCTGGGAATCCAAGTCAGTACCTCACGATCTGGGAATCCAAGTCAGTACCTCACGATCTGGGAATCCAAGTCAGTACCTCACGATCTGGGAATCCAAGTCAGTACCTCACGACCTGGGAATCCAAGTCAGTACCTCACGATCTGGGAATCCAAGTCAGTACCTCACGATCTGGGAATTCAAGTCAGTACCTCACGATCTGGGAATCCAAGTCAGTACCTCACGATCTGGAAATCCAAGTCAGTACCTCACGATCTGGGAATTCAAGTCAGTACCTCACGATCTGGGAATCCAAGTCAGTACCTCACGATCTGGGAATCCAAGTCAGTACCTCACGATCTGGGAATCCAAGTCAGTACCTCACGATCTGGGAATCCAACTCAGTACCTCATGCTCAGCAGAAACGCTTGCGACTACTAGAGCAATTAGAGAATCCCAGTTTAACCCGGCTTATCCTTGAATTTCCCGGAAGTTTGTGTCAGATACCTACGTTTGACGTGGAAAACTGTTTCCTTTTTAACGGATTGGTGACTGCGTTGGTGTAGTGATCGCAAGAGCTGCTGAGCAGGAGGTCCTGAGTTCCATTCCTAGGTTGGTCAAAAAATGGCTATTACTCACTGAACTCACTCGCCACACCCCTATCACATGGGACTGGGACAACCACATTTCGCCAGGTACCATAGTTCCTACACCTCTGACTTACCCTTCGAAGATAAACAACCGTGATATGATGTTGTTGTAAATAAGGAATTACCTGTGGAATTACCTTTTTCGAGGCTATAAACAAAAGTCTTTCTATATGCAACAAACATGTAATATGATACAAGTAGCGACATCTGGTTGGAAGTAGGTTCACTAAATATGTTTTAGTTTATGTAGCTTGGAACACACAGAGGGCGCTAGCAGATACAAAAGTTTTCTTGTCTTGAAAGTTTCGCCCAATTTCTGATTTAAGTATTTGATAATAGACCCACTTAAACTCTTCCTCCTACCTCGTTGGTCTAGTGGTCGCAAGCGAGGCTGCTGAGCGGGTTCGATTCCTAGGTCGGGCAAAGTTTTATTGGTTTTTGCCAACAGCCCGGTTGATGGCAATAGGCTCGCCATATTACATGGAACTTGAACTGACTAACTTGGCGAAATGTGGATGAACTATTGGGTACACCTCTGCCTTACACTTCGGGGATTACAGGCGTAATGTTATGTTATGTTAAACTCTAATTAAGGTCTTTCCTTTATTGTAATGTAACACTTGAAGTGCAATAAAACTTGACTTTAGTCTTGAACTTCACTTACTCATTTCAGAACCGGCAATATGTGCAGCGCCTGAGCGCTTAGCTTGGATGTTTGAACTACCCACTGGATGCGGGTTGACTCCATCACGAAACAAGCTAAACAACTATGTACTACCTTCCTACACAGTTTCTTAAGGATATAATTTAAGATGAAATTATTATAACGTAAAATACGTAAGACACAGTGGGGGAATACCAGGAAAACATGTTTTTGGGCTCAAGGAGAAAACTCGTTCCTAATACCAAGTCTCTAAAAAATTAAGTGGATCTTAAAGCAATCCATGCAAATATTTACATGCAAAAGTTTGTCTGTACAAACAACCGTAGCAGACAGCTGCTACGGTTTGAATGTTTGGCATAGCGATAGGCCATCCTGGGTTGGAATAGGACAATAGAAACATTAAAAAAATAATAATAACCTAGGCTACTTTTTGTTGCGGTGGCGTAGAACGTTCCCATCGGAGAATTTCTAAGTAGGCGAAGCCAAGGGCAAAAGTTACTCGTTATTGAACTTTAAAGAAACATCGCAACAAAAATTATTACGTTTTGGTGAGTAAGTTAAGACACGGTAGGCCGAAACATTGTAACTATTTAAATTATGTGTTTTTCTACATGTCGCAGTCATAGTTACCGAATCCGAAGTTTGATTAAAACGAAAATCAGCATTGCGGTTGCGAATATGACAGATAACATAAAATAACCCCGAAGGGTTAGGCAGAGGCATATATGTTTGAGTCCCGTGTAGAAGGGAAATTATTAACGGGGTGGGAAAAATTATTTAGTAAACTTGAAGCTTGGAGCATCAGCAACAGTGTCTTATTAAATGAACTAGCGAAACTCTAAAACTGAGTCTGACGTCGGCATCTCCCTCGGGTATCTCACTAACAAGTTTACTTTACCAAAAATACACAGGTGTAGCAGAGACTACAGAAGTTCAACTGCTACGATCCCTACATACTCCTTTCGGATCGTCCCATTTAATATATCTGGACACTCACACGCCGTTTGCTAGTATTACGCACCTGACCTTTCTGCAGAACATCACCAACAAGGTCAGGTGGTCCCACTCACCTGCCTTGTAAATATTTTTGATAGTCGCCTTTCATTGATGTTTTCTTTATGACCATTCATCTAAGCACATTTTTTTGTAACTACATCTTTTAAACTGCCACGTTGTCTCATCTATAATTAATTACTAGTCTTATATAACTGCGTATTTACAAAGATACCTACATCAGTAATGATACAAACTCGACCGACTCTGTACCGGATTGAGGAAAGCCATTCACATCACGTACTCTGCAGGAAGATCACATCACAGTCGGCCTTACTCGCGGGCAGCTACGTTACGTTCAATGTTACGGTATGATGCGGGGCAAGTGGGGAATCGAACATTTTATAAATATATAGGTGAATAGTCCCCATATTAGCCGTAGAACCAATGACCGTGGTTTGAGTGGAGCCCGCGAATCGGGAAGCAGAAGGTGGGACGTCCTCAGACTATGTGGAGTGACGATCTCCGCAGGGTGGCTAAAAACACCTGGATGCGAGTTGCCGAGAATCGAGTTGAGTGGAGTGAAATTGGAGAGGCCTATGTCCAGCAGTGAACTGCTTTAGGCTGAGGATGAGGTCATCGCTTCATATCAGGTGAATTGAGGCCAAACACAAGCCTATTTAGTTAAAAAAAAACATATTAAAAAAAATAAAAATAAATAAAAAATGAAATGAAATGATCAATGAAATCATGATGATGAATGATGATGATCGATGAATGATGAATGATGAATGAAATGTTTTTTTGAAACTTGTTGAATCCTCATAATCATAAGTTATGATTATGAGGATTCAAAAAGTTTTCTAAATAACTATCTTTGTAATACTCCGTCTTCTTGTTCATCGTCACGACAGTAAGTTATATTTTGTTGGCTCAAAACTTCGCCACGTCAATGGTAGCGTCGGTCGGTGGCAGCGGAGGGGTCACTGTGGCTGTATGTTCTGGGGCAAGATATAAGAGGAGACTCCGTCCCTAAAACGACACGATCCTGGGACCATTCGTGTTTGCGAGTCTCACGAAATCTAGATGACATTTACCTACATTTAAAATTATTTTCGTTTACGTAAAGTGATTGTTAAATATATCGTTAACATAATTCACTTAATCATCGCCATTTAACGCAATTTCAGTTGACAAAGACTTTAAAACGACGCAAACGTTTGAACAGAGAAATAATATGATAATGATGAGTGTTTTAGTAATGGACAGGTGATATTCAAAACAAAAAACTAGTTATAACTGTGGTTATTACTTTGTCTTGTCCGATTGTTTTAGCTTGCGATGGCAAACATCGCAAGAAGTATCCCAAGGGAACGTCCTCCGGGATTTAAAGTGTCCTAATCCAGGTCACAGTCTACCTGTATACAACATTGAAGTCCGTTTAGCCGATAAGCCATGAAGATGAGACAAACAAATTAACAAACTCACTTTCACATAAATAGAGTACAAAATAATCTTTCATAAGACCTATTTTTTAGTTTGCTTGTGTCATAGGATTGGACCACAATAGCAAACAGTCGTGGGAAATGATAGGAAGCCTTTGCCCAGCAGTGGTAAACTGTCTACAATTAAAGTTGAGACATTCATTGATAGTTTTAGTTTACGATCGATATTGATTTAATACGCACACGAGCTAATACACAATCAAAAACCAACTTTTTTAAGTCCCTCATAAATTATAACATGTGAGGTCTATTGAGACCCACCCGTAACTAATCAACTACGTCAGATTCTCTATTCTACGTCATTTAAAAAAAGAACCGGCTGTTTTGCGTACAGCCTAATTTCATTGTTGGGCACACGTCACAATTTTTTAAACAGAGTTCTGAAATGATAATGATGTGTCACGTATACGTGATAAACTAAGATCCACTTGCATTCAAAAAGGGCTCTAACTCTATAATTTTCAAAATATAAGTATGACTCTGTAACGTTTAAAAATCAAATCAAAAATCAAATCAAATCATTTATTTCTTTGCAAACATGGGTAAAAAAAATACATAGATGTTTCATATTTAAAACCAAGTAAAAATGAAAAATAATGAAAAAAAATAAAAAATAATAAAAAAAAAAAATAAAAAAAAAATAAAAAAAAATTAATAAAATGATTGGTAACTAAACAGAATGAGGTTTTGAACACGTTGAGGACGCTAAACGCATTTAGTGATTTTTGGTGCCAGCGGGTCTAGGCTAAAAAGCAGTTTGTGGACCAGTTAAAAAAGTTATTTAAATCAAAATGTAATAGCTGCCATTCATGTAATAACAGGTTGTTAATGTAGTAATATTTATCTATGTACACTAATAAGCTGATTCCAACTTAAAATCAACAGTATTTTGGTCATGACTTTTAATTTATCGTCCCTTGTATAATACTGACATTCAGCCATGTAGAGACGCCAGCACATCAAGCTATCCGAAACTGTCAAATTTTCCCAATCAACCTTGAATGCCTAATGCTTTAGCGATAAAGTTGAAAATCTATTCAAGATATTTGACAGATTCGGATAGGCCATCCTAACATAGTTGAGAAAAAGGCAGATGATGATTACTTTTATTTTTCACTATTGGAACCAATTACTTACAAACTACGTAAGAATTCTCAATCTACGTCAAACAAAAAGAACCCAGCTATTTTGCATAAAGTCTAATTTCATGGTTGTGATGCGTTGATTCATTTTCCTCTCAGTATTAGTTTGACTGTCACATTGACAAGTAGTCGTGCTCAAAAGTATTTAAAAAAAACATTTACTTAAAGATTTGAGAGAGAGTTTTTATTATTGTGAAAAATGCTGACAGTAAGATAAGGTAGGTGTTATTTTATTTTATTTATTTTACAAGGCACATGTCTTGTTCTAATATTTTATTCTGATAATTTGACTCAGGTACCGTTAGAGAAATAAATTGATAAGCAAATTGACAATTTGGTTATGTCGATGTGCCGTATGACAGTTGCCATTTGAATTTATGGATATTTTGAATTGGTATAATCAATTAATTATATAATTTCTTGATATAGCTGGCTGTATGGAACAGTGTTCTAATTTAAAAAGAATTGTTCGTAATTTATATGTTATTTTAGTTGTGTGTTTTTACGTTATGTTTTGGTCCATATTGCAAGCAACCAGCGCGATGTATCTATTGACCTAAATAATAAGCATTTTATCAACAACCACTTTAATTAAAATGGTCATTAAACAATTATTCATATGAATAGATATGACATAATTATAACAACAGATTAAGTAGATGTTTGCATGATCGGACACATTATAACAAATAGGTAAGGTTTTTTCTTAAATAACGAGTTTCTGATGGGGCAGTGGTAACCCAGTAGTAACAGCCCCGACATACGCAGCAGGCCGTGGGTTCGAACCCAGGCAAACACTTTACTTTGTGTAATTTATTTTCTAGCTAATCGTTCTTACTACTTCTACTTAAGGTACTTCCACAGAAAAAAATCAACTTTTATAAAGTTACGTAAGTCTGGCAGATATGGGATCTTCCGCTAATCTTCCTTTCACAGGCTCTGTGTCCCAACAGTGAGAACCATTACGGCTGATTATGTATGACGTAAAACTGTGTGTGTCTAATGTGTGATAAACGTATGGTGTTTGCGTGCACATTCTAGATGTGTGAACATATAAACATGCAACAAATTAATTCAAGGTTCTTATTACATGCAATGGGTCAGTTTTTATAAATCCGGCCACAAGAGGCTCGAGGATCGCTGACCTGAAAAGGTACTAAACCGGTTTTTACACGAGTTCGGGTCAATTTACCGAATTTACATCAACATGACATCACTCCTGCAATCCTCGAAGGGCTAGGCACAGAAATACTCGTACCCTCCTATTGGTTCAGGTTCACCCATGAAACTTAGGTGATGGGACTTAGGTAGGGAACGAGCTTATCATGGAAAAACCCAGTAACACTTAGCTCGACCTGAAACAAATAACACTTAGCTCGACCTGGGAATCGAATCCACTACCCAACGAGGCAGTCATGCAGTCATATAAATTGGCAAAAAATATAATTTTAAGAAACCACATTCACGACTCGATGAGATGATGACGATGATGAACAAAATGATTGTTGTCCAACTCAGGGAACGAACTCGCACGTGACCGCATACCGATTTAAAACTCGATTAAAAATCTCTGAGAACCATCCTCCATCCGAAACAATAACAGCGGCCAAATAATAATTATTACATAACATTGGTTCCGTCTATTTAAATAAATGTTCTTATTAATTATCGCGTAGTACAGTTTTGTTTTGCCTCTAAAAATGTACCCATTATGCTCAAATCTGAAGTTAATAGGTGTCATAATTTACATCATCATATACAGCTCGACTGCACCCACTGCTGGGTACGCTTCTCTTTGCTGACGCCAATCGTCACGTTTCTGTGCCAACCTCATCCAGGTGTTATGATATCGTCTGCCCACGCCGGATGACCAGCAGTGATAATAACGTCAGTCTCCGATTATTATTAAAGAGGTTTTTACCTTCTTCGTTTCCCGGGGGTTTTATCTTTTGTGTACAGAACCCTAAACAGTGATTTTGAGAGAAGATTTAAAATAATGCCAATATGCTTGTATAGAAAAACTTATCGTTAATCGCAGATGATTGGTTCGCAACCTTGACATTGCCAATCAATATCATAACCATGAGTTTTTATTCTAAACGACTTTTTGCCTTCAACATTACGATTAGCGATTTAGTTTGATTAGCTGTTTTTGTGATGGTGTTTTGGTAAATACAATAAGATTTAAATAATAGATTATAATAGAATAAGAGATTTGAGACATAATTTATATAATTTCAACTAAGTTTTAGGGTGCTATACAGGGTGGAAGGGACACTGAATCACAAACGGTTACGACGCCGTCAGAAAAATCAGCAGTTTCCTACTAAAGTGCAATACATGGTGAAAATTTATGGAACACTTGTTTTTTTAATTTTTACCGATGAACACTTTCTATGTGGGAAGGTTCAGAATGACGCACTAAATAAGTGGTAACCGTTTGCGGGTCCACCCTGTATATTCAGGATGAAACTTACTTGAAATCATAACTTGGTCACAACTACGTCAGACTACACATTAGGGGCATAAGTTAGGAAGATACCTATTAAATTTCTATCAGGTCTACCCCGATGGAATTTCTCATCCACAAAAAAGGCGAACTTCCACACAGACTTTCATCCTCATATTAAATAGTCGATGGTATCGAAGTCAGGAGCTGATTTTTCTGGTATCTGTCTTGTGCATAATTTCGTGCTCCTCGACTAAACGGTTTGCAGAAGATTCTATTAAATAGATGCATAAATTCTGCACAAGTGTCAAAACGCCCACGTGTAGGTGACCGCAAGTAATACCGACATTACGTGTTTATTTGCATATAAACTAGTTATAAACATGTCACAATAGTTATTAGGACATACTCGTAAGTAGTTAGGTAGGTACATGTTTCCTCAAGGTTAAATGCTATATTTACCATTTCAAAGTTTACTGACAAAAAGTTTTTATAATCTAACATTAATAGTAACAGTTTATTCATACTAGCTTTTACCTGCGGCTTCGCTTGCGTTAATTTAGAATTTGACAATCAATTCGGGTTGTACTCTGCTTGTAATAATGTAATTCAATCATGATTAGAAAGACACGTGGCGCCATCTATTATTTTAAGAACGTTATTGTTGTTTTCCTCGGGAACATTACTTTTTTCAGGATGAAAGGTATCTATGTCCGTTTCTGTACACCTGACAATGTATATGCAAAATGGATGGTCAGTTCAGTGGTTTAGGCGTGAAAAAGTAACAAACAAAGAAACTTACTTTCGCATTTATAATATTAGTAAGGAAGTAAGGATAAGGAAAGGATACAGGATGTAAGGTATCATCTTTGCGTAAACTGTTATAGTTGAGTTCAAACTTAATGGCGGCTCGGAAGTTAGCAGCGGTCTCTGCATTACACAGTCAATACGAAGCGCCCTCTGTGCCCCGCTGATACTTAAAATTGTGTTCTGCTCAGCTTTACGTTAGATGTTCCGAGC
Organism: Noctua comes; assembly: GCA_963082995.1. Lineage (NCBI taxonomy): Eukaryota > Metazoa > Arthropoda > Insecta > Lepidoptera > Noctuidae > Noctua > Noctua comes. The sequence continues at coordinate 1,007,711 of OY720288.1, forward strand.
CGGTATAAAGTTTGAACCGGTATACCGGCGCGGACCGTCACTCAAAAAAAATCAAAAATCAAAATATTTTATTTCACATAGGCCTCGATGGGCACTTATAAAACGTCGACAAAAAGGTGCACGGTTCGGGTTGGTCGTTTCCTATGGAGAAGAACCGGCAAGAAACTACTCTTTTCAAATCACTCGCAGCTAACTTCCGAGCCGCCATAAAGTTTGAACTGAACTAAACCACGAATTCATTAGTCAACACTTGATCCTAAACCTTCCGCGAAGAATTTCGGCGGTTGAAAAAGAACAGTTTTTCCATACATTTTTAACGTGGGTTTGAGAGGTACTTTTGTATGGATTAGTATTTTTTTTAATTATTGGCAAATAAAAAATACAATTTGGTGTCTATATTCATGTGCTGAATGCGTGGTCAGTTTTGCGCGTGAATATCCGTTACATTACACCTAATTTAATATTGGGTATGAACGCTGAACCCATGTAAGCATAAACATAAATCATATTTGCATAAAACTTGGTATACATCTTTATTTATAATTTTTTATTCTTTGTTAGTTAGTGTAAATGACCTAACACAACACATTTCATGCTAATCTGGTACCAGATCAAGAAAAAATTAAGAACATTGTATTAATACACAACAAATACTTAGTTCGCTTCAGTCCCGGTCCATCATAGACTTTATTGTTAAATAAAATAGATATATATATTCAAATACAAAACGTATTTTCTTTACATAAATAGTTGTGTTTTGCGCACTCATGATACAGGAAAAATTGCTAGTGTGGGGCAAAGTTTAAAAAAAAAAGGTTGGTAGTATTTACACTTCTTATGGTGACCGCAGAATAAATTGTACCTTTTGTGATTAAAACAAAAGAAGAAAGAAAATGGATCATTCTAAAGAATTAATGTCGTCATCACATAGTCTTTTAACCAGACTCGATAAAATAAACACTTATTACAAATTATTACAAATACACTTATTACTTACAAGAAATAAAGTTTTATAATTAATCAAGTGAATTAGAATAGAATAGATTTTTACATCATTGAGGATAAATATAATATTAAAGATATATAATATAAAAGATAAATAGATTCTACAATTTCGCTTACTAAAATTCAGCACGCAAATATTGTTATATTAAAACTAAGCTTTCAATTAAAGATTATATAAGCAAGAGTTACAAATTCAACTAAAAAATATATATAAGTACCTATTAAATACTAGTTTATGATACAAAGGCATAACAAGTTACCTAGTGAAATTCTGCAAAAGTTGTGAAAACTTTAAATTAGATAACATGCGGTAGTTGACTCAAATAAATCTTAAATATTTTTCTAATAAAACATTAAAAATTTCCAAAAATCCATGCAAAATATTATACATTTCAGTTCCATCCTATTACAAAGAGCATGAGGAAGAACTGTATATTTAAATATTTTATTTGACTGCACACGAAATAAGTTACCATACTTAAATATTTAAGTGTTTACGGTCAATAAAACTTGAACAACAGACAAGAAACAATTTGTTCGCTAGTTCAGGTGATATTTCCCTACTTATAGTTAATTTAGATAATTACTTAGTGTTATTAGATAACATATATGACTATAATAATGCATTTCGGTGAGAACCCGTTCTCTTTAATTTAATAACGCTAATGACTCCCTATATCTTGATAGCAATAGACAATTGCGTCTCTTTTTCTTATTGCGTCTGCCGCGAGAGTCTCGTAGGTATGTCTAGAGGTAGTAAGCACTACTGCTGAGCCAGAGGTTCGTTTCTTAGATCGGGTAAAGGGTTATTTAGGGTTTTCCCCTGGGAATTTCTCGGTAGCAGCCCCCTTGTGTCCGGTTTATTGCAACAGGTTTTCTATTACATGATAATTAAACATAACTGGCTAAAATGTTTAAGTTTACTCTTCGGGACTTACTTACGTGGTGTTGTGTGTCTGAAGACTCGCTTAGGATTTAAATTAAAAACTTTGTTAAACTAATAGCTTACTACCTAGGTTGATACTTTTCTGAGGACCTTAGAACCTAGACAAAGACAGAGACTGGGGCACAATCCACGACGCGGACCAAGTGCTGGTTGGTTCCAGGACTATTATGTCCAAAATACTGCCATGATTGTAAGTGTCACTGTCAACCAATGAAGTTGTTCATCAAGCTATTTACTTATTCTTCCGTTTCGTCATTTTATTTGCTGTAACAATTCGGAAGTAGGAATATTTGAGTGTAGATTAGATTTATCATCAACCTTGCCTGAACACTTAGATAAGCAAATAGTGCAAAAACTGATACTTGTGACAAGGTCAGCAGTGGCCTTTATTATATAGTTTCTGTTTTGGCTACCACCGCCTTAATATTATTGCACTGGCTGTTGTCAACCCTTGTCGGTGAGCTAAGCGTTTAAAATTCAAGGTGAAAGTTTTAGAAGACTAGTTTCTAGGTTGTGAATAAATGTTTTCGAGATCCAGCAGATGATTGATCGAGTTGATTGATTCGATTGGGCTATGATCAGGCACTTTTTTGACAGGAAATAATCGATTCTTGGATTGCCAAATGTGGGAAAATTTTTACTTTATTCATTTCGGCACGATTTCACATATTATCTATCCTGTTTAAAACTAGTTTTGATTTCGTTTCCTCATACACCGACTCATACTTTCAACAGTAAAAAGTTGTAGATACTGAGATTCTTCAAAAATACCATCACCACTTCAATCAACGAAAGAATGACCAGAATGTGGGTTCAGTAAACTTAGGTCGCCTCTAACCCTTCCGTAGAAACAGGCAGGATGTTGTTACATTGTTTACTAGCAACTCGCCCCCCGGCTTCGCAAGTGTGCAATTTAGCAAATAAAATACTAAATTTTCTTTCATTCAAACTTTGTACCGACAATTACGAACACAACAAAAAGTACTACAGCAACAGTACAAAAAGTACTACAGCGCCATCTATGACACAAAAAGTTATCCGCGACTTAAACCATATAGAAAAACCCGACAACTGTCGGGCAGCAGCCCACCAGACACCCGTCTGGTCGGAGGATCCTCCCTTTTCTATCTATGGGGGATGAAGAACTTTAAATCGTGTTTTTCATCTTCTTATATATAGAAATCTCTTGGCACGGTGTTTGTGGTGGCACTCCTCCGAAACTTCTCCACTGATTTTATGATTTTTTTAATGTATATTTGTGGTAGATATGAGAATAGGTCATAATGGTACATTTTGATATAAGTGGGGAAACTTTCTTTTCTTAGTTCTCGCCTCCATAACAGTTAATTCCGCCTCGAATGCAATAACAAATCCCCGCGCGTATCAAACGACATTTTTCAATTGTTAGGTTAGGTTTTCTATTTATTTTAATGTATCATTATTATTAAGCATTAAACTAACTAAATACATAATTAATTAAAAACTATTAAATAACCTAAAATATGAAAACTAACAACAAACTATAAAAGGGCATCAAAAAACTCCTCCTCAACGCTGTCAGCTGGTAATGTGCCCAAGAGACTGGCGGCGTTGCCACGTTGTATGGCAACACTTAGCCTCTGGCCAAAGTAAAAGCCAGCCCTTGGGTCACGGGAAGCGTCAACTAGGCGTTTCGAAATTTCCTTAAACAGGCTATGAGCACTCGGACCCCACGACCCCAGAGTTTCAACCCCAAACGGCTCGAAAATATAGTTACCACAAAGGTTTCTATATTTACGCCGCTTGAGGTTCTCTGCAGCCGCAGCGGCAGCGCCAGCACAGCACGACGAGCTTGGAAGATGTGATGGCGCAAGAGTATCGACGCATGTCGCGACCCACACTAAAGGCCTACCCATCTTCCAAGGAAACAACGACATGCCGTCCGGTCTCTTGCCATCGTCGCGTGCCAAACCATGGGGTTCTAAAACAGCTGGAACGCCGACGGTGACAAGAGCTCGTCGGATGATGTCGTTTATGTTCGCGTGCCGTGCAAAACGGCCCGCACTTCGGCTGCATGACAGGCCGTGGTGACCGAGGTTGTTGACAGCTTCACCACAGTGACAGCGATGAGGAGAACAGCAGGCAGCACCAAGGCGTAAAGCAGCAGCGAGGCGGAACGTCGTGTCGTCGAATAAAGTGCCTATGCTCGACGAAGGCAGTGCGTGAAGCCAAAGACCCGATTCCCACTCACCCACAGCCAGTAGGCGCGCACGCTCAGCAGTAGTAGCAGACGTGTTCAGTAGATTGTTCTGAACTACTCTGCAGAGCGGCTCATCCCACCGTCTCTGGGAAAAAGGATGATCGGGTTCTTCAGTATTCGGGCAAGCGAGTTTCCAAGCATCGATAGCCTCGGAGAAGCACGGCACTTCAAAATCAACCAGTGCGGAAGCCAGGATATTCCTAATTAATTTCTTAGTTCCGTGGACCGAGGATATAAAGGCCGGTAAACTAATACTGGAAATTTTGCGGACGCCGAGTCCTCCCATGCGAATGGGAAGAGTAGCTTGTGCCCAAGTTCGGTCGTCCAAAGCCACATTTAAAATTGATGAAATAGTATGTCTGATAATTTGATCCATTTTGTCTAAAAGGTGAGTGTGCTTCCATAAACACAACACGACGCCGTCACTTCGTGTGCAATAGTTTATATTTTCTAATATAATATATGTATGATAGTCTATAAGGTATATATGTTATGGGTCTCTGTTACCTGAAATAAATGATATATTATTATTATTATTATTATAAAGGGGAAGCCCGAAGGAAATATGTTAATTTTGGGCCGAAACAGCAGTAACGAATTATTGTGATGGCCGAATGTATATTAATTTGGAGCAATCTTTCCGAAACATCATTGAAATTTTGAATTTTTTCCTCGATAAAATCGGGAAAAGAATTTTCAAAGATCGGAGACCCAAGGAGACGAAGAGAGCTTTTTTCGATAACTTTGATGCCAGGGGCTATTGCGTTAAATTTTGAAAGAGTCAGTTGTCTGTCGGTACTGTCCGGTACATATATTTCGCATTTTGAGATGTTGAGGTCGAGGCCAATGGAATGAAGTTCATTTTTTAAGAAATTTAGATCTTTTAAAACGGAATCTACATCGCCTCCCAAGGTTCCATCATCAAGATACCAAATGTTAAATTTTGAATTTAGCTGTCGAACAATAGGGTGGATAGCTAAACTAAAAATCACTGGCCCGAGGGGGTCACCTTGTTGACAGCCAACAGCAGATTCCAAAAGGTTGTCCAGATACATTAATTTAGATGGGTGTCTGTAACATTGCCAAAGAAAACTATAAATTTGGGGTAATTATTTTTTAGTTTCTGACAACAAGGTGTCCCTATTCACTGAATTGAAGGCGTTCTTTATGTCAACCTTCAGGATGACCTCACCATTGCCAGAATTTAGGTAGGTCGACAAAGCGTGTACGGCAGCCTCGCAGCCCCCTTTAGAGCCGTATCCAAGTTGCAGGGGCTGAAATTTTTTCGAAACAGCCTCACCATAAAATTTACAGCAAATTTTGGCTGCCATACGACGGTAGGTAGTTCCCACGGCAATGGGACGAATACCGCCATCCTTTTTGCGCAGGGCACATAAATTGGCCCCGTACAGAACGTCGATGACGGACTCGTTCACCTTGCCGGAGAGCATAAGGTTAATCAGAGCCGTAAGCTCCTTCAAGAGCAACTCACCAGCTTCCCCGGCGCCTGAACATATTAGGTCCTTTAGATGCTGAGGACTTAGGCCGTCGAGGCCGCCGGCGGAGCCGCTCCGGAAGGAGCAAACGGCTGTGACCAACTCTCGACCTGTAATGGTGAGGGAATGAAAGTCCGAATTGGGAGGGTCGGGAAAGGAAAGGCCATCCGCTGGGGCAGGGTGTTTCGTCTCCAGAGCCGCAAGTGTTTCTGGAGAGCACGGTGCCACCACATCGCTGCTGAAGAGAATCCTGGCTGCTCCACTAATGTCACCTTCCCCTAACTTCGTTTCCACCAGGTGGGGAATACTTCTTGAGGATGTGTATCTCTGTGCTGGTAAATTTGAATCTAAATCTTGAGCCGAAACGTTGCAATTTTCTTTAATTTGTGCTGTTAAAGTTTTTTTGGTTGCCAAATTCTTTTGCACATGAAGGATTCGAAAAGGAAAGGTGAGCAGTTGTTCCCAAGCACTTAGCGAGTTCTCCCGGACGGCAAGGCGCACGCAACCTGCTAAATGTTGTGCCACAAGCGGTCTAGCGCCGCGGGGAACTCGTTTTAGTACAGGAACGGATTTTTTGAATTTTGAAAGGGTTTTCCAAAGTGGGTCGAAAGAGGATATTGCCTGTGTTGTAGGTGAGGGTGTTAAAACAGGGTCTGAAGTGGGTGCATTTTGTATTTTATGTACTTTTCCAATATGCACATTCAGACCCCGTTTACCTTTAAAAAACCGTGCTTGGGTACAAAGCGGGCATCTCTCCAGGGTTGTCAGCGAAGTTGAAGATTGACATGCACTATCACCCACCACATCGCTGCTGCTACTATACATAAAAGCTTAAACACTTAAAATAGAGACTAAACAAAATAAATATAATAAACTAAATTAATATAAAAACACTCAAGATTATGGTTTGGACACAAAACACAAAGGCGGCAGTGGCGTAGTCGTGTTGGGGGCCCAGGGCGCTACGCCACCAATGAATGCATTGTGACGCAGATCCGGCAACAACTGCAGAAGACTAGACTAGGAGCGCGCGACGTGCGCGACCAGACGTCGCGCGCTCAGCGTCAAACTTGCAGGCACCAGCACTTTCGGGTGTTCTCCAGGCAGGTCAGATGTGTAGTATTCGCCACTGGTTTGCGTGAACGACCAGATGTAAGAACGTGGAGGAGGCGACAATACTGTTGGATGTTCTGTACCTAGGATAGCAAAGTCTCTGTGGCGCTTTAGAATTATTAATATTGACTTTTAATTTCAATAAAAATTAATTTAATAATTTGTTTTGTAAATTTTTTTTGAAAGACATGACAACTCGTGTCAAAAGTCAGAAAACTGTTTAAGAAGTAAAGTAAGTTTTGTTTACATAGTTCACAGTGAATAATTGGTTAGGATAGCACTTTCACACACGTATTGCTCTGTTTTCTTGGTTTTCATAACGTAATTAAGTATATACTGTTCAAATAACAATTTTAAAGAATTTTATAACAGGAGCACAATGTTTACATGACAGCTAGTTCTTTTCTTTTCATTCAAAGAAAATCTGTTATCAGTGTAAGTTTTTATTTCCGCATGTGTGCGGAAAAATATTAAAAATCTACACGTGTGAAATACATTGCATGTTGAACCTAATCATAGTGCGATAAGAACCAGTTTTCGAGAAAGTGTATTGAAAAGTATATTTCACAGCGCTAACTTAACGCGGACGAAGGTCGCGGGCACAGCTAGTATCTCTATAAAGCAGTCAAATCGGTCGAGCCGCTCTCATGTGATGCTTCGTCACATGTGGCAAGTGATTTTGACGTGACAACGTCTTATAATTCGATGGAGCCGGCTGCACGCACGAAAAAATGAGGCGTTCCATAAAACAATTGCTCAACGCACATTCGTTTTTTGAAAAATGCAACCATTCCATCAGTATTTTCTTATGACGTTGTCACGTTCAACTATCGTCAGTAAACCGACTTTACAGACAACCGATTTTTTTTTAATTTAAACAGATATAATAAATAATAATATAATATAATACGACCTTTTCCTTTTATTTTCGGATACAACATGGCTAAATCTATTACAACTGACCTAACTCACTACACCCACATCTTATTACTAAACAAAATCTCTTGGTTTTTAATTGGTATTCACCAAAGTCAATAGTCAAGGTATTATATATATACTGTTCTAACATCAATGATCCATGAAGGTCCAACATAGGCCTACGACCTCTCATCTTTGTTCGGTACTTCTGTAGGTGAAGGACCATCTTTTGTTTAAGTTAAATATGTTAATAGAACTTAAAAGGTAAAGTGGTGGGTAAGAACCTTGCGAAGGGATTGGGCTGTCAATTATACAATAAAATGTTATTATTTGATTTAATTGATGTACTTCATAAAATGGGTAAAATGTTAGAGAGGTGTTTCGGAGTGGAGGTCGAGTACGTATATTATCGTCGTATAGTATTGTCTACACGGTTGACTTTGAGCGAGTTCGATTCATGCACGGATCAAAACTGGTATTTGGTTTGTTCTAAAAAGAATCACTTTCAATCAAGTATGCTTTCAGCCAATTCTACAAGTAACAGTATTCTATTAATACTTTTTTTTACAAAAGTCTCTCACGACCTGGGAATCGAACCCCTAAAGCAAGCGCTTGCACCAATTTAGATTTTAGACCAAACGAGGCAGTCGACAAACAACAAACTTTCGGAAATATGAAGCAATTCTAAGAAAAGACTAGTTTTGCAAGTGTCATCTTTATTAACATTTCCAATTAAACGATTACAAAGAGTGAATAATGTTGCCAAATGAAACGAAAAAAAAACAGCAAATTTGCAAATTCGATTTGCCGTATCCGTAACGTCTAGGTTACATCGATGGATTTCGGATCAAATGACCCCATTCATACTTCTTATGGTATTTGACTTATTCTTTTATAATTTCGCTACTTCCCATACAGAGAGAATCAAATGAGATTCACCCACGTTTGGTCTTAAATGGGCATATTCACCATCGCACCAAATCATAAAGACTTATGTAATGTATGCCTTTGTAATTACCCCCGCTTACACTAACATTGAGTGACACCTAACAAACTATCACGCCTGTAATCCCCTTATGGTTAGGCAGTGGTGTACCTCATAGTTCACCCCACATTTCGCCAGTTATGTTGGAGTCCCAAATAAAAGCTAGCGAACGAATCCCATCAACCGGCCACAAAGCCAGACTCCGTGGCTGCTATTGAAATAGTCCTTATTGAAAAATACAAAACTATTGCATTTTGTATTTTTCAATAAGGACCCTGGGAATCGAACCCAGGACCTCATGCTCAGCAGTCGAGCTTGCGGCCACTAGATCAACAAAGCACACCCAAATTAATTAATGAATAATTGCTCTTCTTCTTTTGTTTTTCAACGCTTGCCTCAGCGCCGATAGCTGAAATAGTAGATTAGTTGTCGCTTAATTAGTGAAAATTGGCATAACATTAATGCTCACAGCATTTTAAAACTTATGGCTAGTGTGTTCTCCTTATTAGAATATTCAAACAGTTTACAAGGAAATGGGATTAGCATAGTCGTCACATTATCAAGGTAGTTAAACTTAAACTTAGTCATCTGTAAGCAGGGTTAACAGCCTATTCGTGAGCTGACGTTGATTCTACCGTCAGCAGTAAGGATGCCAGTGGCAGTGACCTCAAACAGCATGCATTTGTTTCTTTCATAATTTTGTTCAGAATACTCTTAACTATGTGTTAAGAGTATTCTGAATAAAATTTTCTCTCACTCACTTGGGGGAGGCCTATGTCCAGCAGTGGACGTCTTTTGGCTGAAATGATGATGATGATGATGATGTGTTAAGAGTACTCTAGTTTCAGACGGGAGCACATCAAGCTACCCGAAACTGTTAAACTATTCCAATCAACCTTGAACCTAATGCTTTAACGATAAAGTTGAAAATCTGTTTAAAAAATTTGACAGATTATAGTAGCTTGATCTGCTGGCGTCTGTACGTTTAACGTGCGTCATCATACGCTGAGCCTTTTCCCAATTACAAATGTTGGAATCGGCTTCCAGTCTTACCAGATGCAGCTAGCACTAGTATTTGACAGTATGGAGTGACTGCCTATCTGACCTCCACAACCCAGTTTATTAAATTCTTAGTAACATAATAACCCTTTCCAAGGATGATTCCGTGCTTGGAACCTGAAGCTTTTTGCACCTTATTATCAAATCCTTACACTATTATACTTTAGTCGGTCGGGCAGTGTTGTTGATTGATTGTTGTACTGTTATTTCTCCATCGGGAATTTCTCGGAGTCTGGACTTGTGCCTGTTGATGGCTAGGCCTCCTATTACATGGGACTTATGAACATAACTGGCGAAATGTGGGTGTCCTACAAGGTACACCTCTGCCTAACCCTTCGGGGATGATTACAGACGGGATGTGTATTCCTCATGCTTAGGTAAATCGAAGAAACATACAATCAACATTCAAATTGAGCTAAAACGGATATGATGGAAACACAAGTCTCGCAATAATCGCAAACCCATGGCTAGGCTAGTCTTGTGCGACTTGAGTGCTAACTCGAGCGGGTAAACCAGATGCAAACTATTGCTAAACCTGTAAATAAATTAATGAACAGGTAGCTACCATGATTACAGTTTTACGTTTATTGCATTACAAGTTTTGCTCAATTTTCTGCTATAAAACATTCCGTGACCTCGACTCACGCAGATACTAATAACCGCGATGCATATGTTTTATGGGCAATATTTGCAAGCTTTACAAAATCCTTGGATTTTGCCATATATTGACCAATTTGAGTTCTAGTTTGGGAAAGAAATGTCGATTTCCAATATATTCCAATGGTGTCACATCACGTCGTGGTCACAAGTATTGGGGTAATGAAGAACAGGGTTCAAAGTTCTTCACCCCCATAGAAAAGTGAGGATCCATGTCAACAGTGAGCATGTATGTCTGGTGGGCTACTGCCCGAGAGTTGTTGTCGGGTTTTGTTTTTCTATATTATGATGTTAGCTCTTCATTTATATCATAGATGGCGCTCTAGTGATTTTTGTAGGTACTATGTTGCTGTAGTACTTTTTGTAGTGCCGCTACCATTACAAAATATTCAAATGCGGGGAATTTGACCAGTACTACGAAAATACAGTTATTAGATTATCAGCATAAAGCGTTCTTACTGTTGGGATACAAGTCTCCTCTCGTCGGGCGGATTGAAATATATTTCCATCACGCGAGCCCAGTGCGGGCCAGTGGATATCTCAGTCATGTCTTTGAATTTTCGGTTCGACGCCATTTCCTGCCTTCTATCAATACATAGTAGGTAAATGTTGCCCTGACCAGAATAAGGAAAAACTCAAGGAATTTGTGTCAATTTTCCTAATGTGGTGCGAAGTAATTTTCTACATAATTAGAATACATAATGAACTAGAGGCTAGATAAGACTAGTTTTATAAATACTACAAGGATACAGTACAAATTTAGTATATATGTTACGGCTAAAAGCCGAAGTAAGGTTACACCTAGTTCAAGCCGGCTAAACTTAGGTGCGGCCGGTGTAGTCGAGTGCAATTAGACTGTAAGGTGAAACGAAGTTTATAGTGGTCGGATTTTCATGGGGCTTTTTTTATTGAGTTCCTAGAGTTAGAAGAAAGTTAAAAAAAAAAATTTTGCCGCTCGCGACTTTTTTTATATTTATTTTTTAATCTTTTTTTTTCGTTTATGAATAATTTGAAATTCGCCGAATTTATATTGTGACGTAATAGTGGGACCTGTGTGCATCCATTAAACGCCAATTTGGTCTGTTTCCTTGTTCATTGTTGTCGACGAAATGCATATTTCCAGGTATTTTATGAAAATTTCCTATTTGTTCAATTATGTTTAAAATACCGAGTTTTAAGACAACTATTTCTTTTGTCATTGGTAAATGATACTTTTTCACAGATAACTGGATGTAAAAATGTTCATATTTACGACTGAAGTGACTAAAAATGCATTCGCAAATATCAGGAAATCGTCTATGTAAAAGTTAAAGAAATTCATTTTTCTCAAAATGTTTCTGTTGCGGTCAACGTAAATATTACCCTGAAAATATCCTTATTATATCAGCTATCTATAGAGAACACAAAATAAATAAAATATTCGGAGGTACTCGATAAATATTGATTATTGCTGATGAAGGCGGAATGGGGCCACTGGTAAACTTACAAAAATTATCGTAATGGTAACGTAACCATTTCTCATAATTTTTATTTACTATTAGTTGCAAGCTTGGGTCTCTGCGCCCCATTTAACATCAATACCGATACCGATACCGCTCCCAATTCTTAGCGATCGATCCTTTTTGTCATGTTTTACTTTCTCAGCAGTAACTGATATTTAACAAGTATCCTTGAATATTTTTCTAGTTATTATACCTTATTAGATAGCTACTAAAGTGAGGTTTTGGAGAATAATTTGCACATTGAGTTACATAGAAAAAATTCTAAAAAAAGTTAGTGAAAATGTATCTGTTAATAATTTCAAAAGAAATCTTAGTCTTAAATTTGGTAAATTAGAAATAATTGAAGACATAAACACACATTGACATTGACATTGAATATTTTGAAAAAAAAAAATTGAAGTATGAACATTGAACAAATAAACAGACCAAATTGGTGTTTAATGGATACACACAGGTCTTTCTATTATGCCTCAATATAAATTCATCGAATTTCAAGGACATTAAAAAAAAAAAACTTGGTAGCGGTTAAATTTTTTATTTTAACTTTCTTTTCTACACCTCTAGGAACTCAATAAAAAAAGTCCCACGAAATTCCGACCACTATAAACTTCGTTCCACATTTTGAGTATTTTTTTCACTCGGCTAGTAACTAGTGTATCCGTTTTATTTCTAGGACACACCGACCAAATGGAATAAGTTAGGTTAGGTTAGAAATGTGACCAAACGCGCTACATCTAAATTGGTTGCATGTTCTAACCGAAGATAAGTAGGATACATTTAAGTTTAACCGGCTGGACCTAGTTGTACCCGGCTAAAACTAGGTGTAGCCGCACTTAACATATACAAATAGACTAACAGTATCTTTGTAAATCTTGAAATAGGCTTTAAGTTTTAATTGGCACTAACTAAGACTGCCTTTGAGATTTGTGGGGAAACTGAAAAATACAGAGATCTTCGTAGGTATTTCAGCATTCTCATACTGGGATTGGATTAAATTATCCGTGCATGGGCCTATTAGTTCCGTGCCTAGGTGTCAACATTAGAGTAAACTAGGGCAAGCCCTCAGGGTCGGTGGAGCGACGATCTTCGCAGGGGGGCTGGTAGCAACTGGACGAGAGTTGCTGAGAATCGAGTTGAGTGGCGTGCGATTGAGGAGGTCTATGTCCAGCAGTTTGCTGCTGTAGGCTGATGATGATGATGATGATGAGGGCAAGTCCTGAAGGTAAGCGGACTGTCCAGAAATCTAGAAATCAATAATCTTGAAATACTGACCAAACCAAGGTTTTGGGCCTGCTTGAAGCCAGGAAGGTACAGCTCCCTGGCCTATTCTGTCTAAACACTCAAGGTATGCAAACACAAAATCAATTATTAGAAAGACATAGACGTCTACCGTTTCGAAAATATTTCCCACAGAATTAAAACTATATCCACCAACCAACCTTGACATAATATTCTACTCATTACGTAATTGTTCACAATTACGTATGGTTTTTTTTTAATGTCTTGGTAACATTGTAAACATTATTGTCTCAGCTGTTAGTTTGTTTCACATGCTCGTTCTACAGTTTAGGCATCACGCTAGCACTGTTGATATCGGCGATACAAAGATAGAATTCATTAGTTGCGATATCCTGGCCAACCAGCTAGTCCCAGGGTTGACTGTCCAGACCGCTGAAAGACAAACGAAAAATCCTAGATTTACGATAGGAAATGATGACCATGTATTGGTATTATCAACATAGATCTCCGAGAGTTGTTAGATACTGGAAGGCCAAAAGTCTGGCAACCAGTCTTTCCAAGCTCGTTACCAGGGACTGGGTTGTGGAAGCAGTAGAGTCGCTCCATGTAAAATTCTAGTATTCAGTTGCATCCGGTAAGTCTGAAAACCAACCTCAACATAGTTGGGAAAAGGCTAGGCCTAGGTGCAGATAATGATGACTTATCGGTTTATTGTTTGTTGTCTCGATTCATAAAAAGATTACTTGTTACTAGTATGTTTTATAGTCTTAGTACTAATGTCTATTTGTGCAGTCATAGAAGCCGACTAGTATAAACTTATCTGTTAATCGTATCAGTGGAACAATGAACGATAATATTACAAGATTATCATATTAGTTATATCGCACTAAATGGCTAAAATGTATACTGTTCTACTAATTATTATGTAGGTCAACAAACAAACTCATGTCATTTCCTATTTTAAATAAGACACCCTGTATTTAGGGCACCTAAAATTCTCTGTATCTGTCTGTGTGTGTAGCCTGGCAGTAAGACAGAAGAAGGCTGGTATTATTCTGGAAAAAAATATAATCCTCCTGTCTCCTACAGTGTGGTGGTATAGATCAACACAATAACATGGTCAAATTACTCTTCAAATTGCATATTTTTCTTCAAAAAACCACTCCAGACGAGAACCACTACAAGTATGTTGGAGCTGCCTTATTCGGCACGGGTCTGGTGGCAAAATCAAATGTCCGACCCGAACCAATGTCTAGCATGCCTTAAAAAATATCCAATGAAGGCGAAAGGCAATTGAAACCTAAGATGTTCTGTTTCGGAGATAGTCTATTTCATGTTACCAAATCATCTTAACTTCCAATCTATCTTCGGATGAATATAAATAAGATAGCATTACCTGTATAAGTAGGTATAGAATAAGTATTATAGAACGAGTATACGGATAAACTCGTATTCCTAGTGGCTTGTAATTTAAGGACTGGTGACGATGACGTCAGACCATAATCGTTGCCTGCCAAACTTGGACTTTCCCCGTTGTTTTGGATGGAAGTTGAAACGTGTATTTAAATGAAGATTGATTTACGAACAGATCAGTCTTGCTTCATCGATGAAAACAACAGTACATTAATTCAGGTGCGATTGTCATCAAATGAATTAATATTAATCACAAAATATTTCAAGAACATCTTTATTGAAAACATTGAAGTATTTACCCGACTACGGCAAAACCTTTTTTATTAAACTTTTATTGAATACAAAAAAATCGGCTTAGTTTTAAGTAGTTTTCTCTTATAATGTAAAGAAATAAGGAAATCCATATCGCATCAAACAAATTAAACACCTGGCAAAGCACAGATTAAATAAAACTATTTACCCATCATTAAAATGTATTTAAGTATTTACCAACTTAATACCCTAAACAATGTATCGTCAACCTATAAACCGACTAATCCTAGGAAAAACAGTTCCATTGATAACCTCTAAACATATCAATCTGTGTCTAATCTAAGAGATTGCTATTCAACAGGTAATACGAGGCAGACCACGGAGGAGAACGCACGTCTCAGGCAAGAAAGAAACAACCGACTATCGAGCAAAAAATCGTGCTCATGGAGTAGACATAGCAAACTAGAAAATAACAAACGACAGTCGAAAAAAAATCACAAGTGCTCATGAAATAGACAAAGAACTTTTCCTTTTTCAAAATGGTGATCAAATTAGCGAACCAAGTGACAAACAGTGGGAAAAAAGAGGACGGTTTCGCGAAGTTATTGGGGGATTTTGGAAAATGGCAATTTTTAGTTTTTGGGACAGTGTCGTTAGTGAAATTGAGCTCAGGATGGGTCCAAATGGCTATATTATTTCTGACACCTAACTTAACTTTTCGGTGTATGGACCTGGATAATTCTACGGAGGATATTCAAAATTCTACGTGTTACAAAGACTGCAAACGATATGAGTATGATACAAGCCCGTTTGAGAGTACCATAGTGTCGGAATGGGACCTCATTTGTGAAAGAAGATGGCTTGCCAGCTTGAACCAAATGATGCTGCAAGTTGGGATTTTGATTGGCAGCACGATTTTTGGATTTATGTCTGACAGGTGAGTGAAACTTATTATGATTTTAATTAGATCGTTATGGCTTCGAGGTTGAGACTACGCACTAATATACGGGTTCGAAACCTTGAGAGTACAATTATGGTTTTCCATATAATATAATATTATCCTATTAATCTTTTATTCTGATATTATTCGTTTTTCTTTGTCTTTTTCAGCAATTAATTAAACAATATACAAGTGTTGTGTCTAAAATTTTGATTTCAAAACTATAAAACCGTTGAACCCGCACTTGCTAGCTTTATAAACAGGACTTCTGCACTTCTTCTTTTCTTGTTCATCCAGAATGAATAGTCTACGTTATTAATCTATGGTATAGACCATAGATTAGTAATGTGTTGATAAAAATATGTAACCTTCTATGTGCAACATAAGATTTCTTAATTCTTTAATTAAATACCCAAATCATCAGTTGCAAAAACATAGCAACTTTGCGAAATTCTAAAGTGATAGGTATCCTATTAAGGATTAAAATCTACAACATACACGCTGAACTTCAAGGTTGTTTTTGATACATCTTTATTTCTTCACCTGTGTATCAGAAACATTTAAAATAACTGAGGTACTTCCTTTTGTAAATACGAAAGTTTGTGAGGATGGACGGATGGATGGGTGTTTGTTACTCTTTAACGCAAAAACTACTGAATGGATTTGGCTGATTAGGCACACAGATAGTTTTTTTTTTATCCTGTTAGTACGATTAGCCGCGGCTCCTCTCCTCCCGTGGGAGAGGAGCTCGTGGCCAAATAATTACAGCCGCTCGGGCCAATCTTCAGGTTATGCTGCGCTTGCCTAGGTTGGTCGGTGGATGAGTGACCAGCCATTACATATCAACTTTCCACCGTGCCTCGGAAAGCATGTTACGCTGTTGGTCCAGGTTGTCATTTGTAGGTCTTAGACAGTCGTTGCTGGTAGTCAGTGGCTCGAAAGTCTTACCATGGTGTTTCGTATTACCCAATAGTAACTGGGATGTGGAGGTCAGATAGGCAGTCGCTCCATGTAAAATACTGGTAAAGCCGACCCCAACATAGTTGGGAAAAGGCTAAGCAGGTGAGTACGTTCCCGTGGGAAAATGACCGAATTCTAGGCCGCGGACGTAAGCAGGTAATAATATACCTAAATTATTAAGTAATTTATTGACTTAGCGAACGCGTAAATTAATTAAATGACTTATCTTTTGTGATAGTGAATATTAATAAATTTGTTTAGTTTGCTTGTTAGAAAAATCCGCTTTTATAATGTTTGCTCATGCGCCCACAGTATTCAATTTTGAAATGAGATTAAGATAAAAATAATAAATGTTGGTATTGGAGTTAATGTTTTTATCTTTTGTAATAATATGGCAGTGATTGAGATCGTGTAAGTTGAGACTTTGCAATGTCTAGGATACAGCCATATTTTACACGTATTCTTCTACAATTTACACAATTGAATGCAGCCGGGATGCAACACGACACCCAGCTTTATTTGAAGGGGTTGATGTTTAAATTCGAAGCTTGGCAATGCAATTGCGGTGATCAGAAATCAAATGTCAGGTTTGAGGTAAGATTGAAAAATTGAAGAACTATACTGTAGTTGTATTTTTAGCTGAAAAATCGAATTAGTGGATCAAACACTGTTTCAAGCTTTCACGGTTTACAACTATACTGTCACTTACGGGATATCTTCCGTGATTGTTCATTATTTTTCATTTTTTTAATATCGGGAGCTCAAAATAATGAACAATCACGGAAGATATCCCGTAAGTGACAGTTTAGTGGATCAAAAACACTGCTTACAGTAAAATATCAACGACTAACAGCAATGTCTAAGAAACTAAAACTCCAATTAGAAAAAAGGTAGGACTGATTATAACCTAGGACTTCACGCGTCAAAAGGCTGCCATAGCACTAAAAAAAATCATGTAATGTTCATAACCGTAAAAAAATATTTTAATCTGATACTTCATCTTTATTACATATCTTACTACTATTATAATGCATGAATGTTTGGATGGATGTTTGTTACTCAATTACGCAAGAACGGCTGAACGGCTGCGGCTGACCTGGATGAAATTTGGCACAGAGATACATTATAGTCTGGAATAGCACATAGGCTTTTTATCCCGGAAGTACGATCCCGTGGGCAATTCCCGAACTCCGCGCGGGCGAAGCCGCAGCCATAAGCTAGTACTTCACTAGTTTCGAAATTAAAAAACACAACTAGTCTAGTGCAAAAAACATAGCGTGTTGTTACACAGCACGTAAATGTTAAAGACCTAGACATATCTAGCTTCATACTAGTCTAGCCATGTTGTTGTGTAACATTCTATACAGAACATTTTGAAAGAATTAAGGAACGTTCAATTACAAAATGAGTACCTAGCTAACATAACAGTCTTTTTTTGGCGTCGAGTACGTTCTAAGCGATGATGGTTACTGACATTATAATTTTACGAAAGTAAGTCACTCTGTCTAGCGGTGTTTTTTGCCGAGCCAATTTTGAAGGGATTTTGCTGTTTAGTTTGATAACAGTTAGTTATTTCAGCTAGTACAATTATGAGATTTGTAATATCCAATAGATTTTTCCTATTGGGTTATTTTAATCTATCTGTAGAGAAAATGAAATCAAAGACACATTACGTGGCGAGATAAAATATGGTTTAAGTGATTAGTCTCACAAAATAGTAATAATAATAATTGTATTTAAGTAGGACGAAGCGAAAAGAGTATGTGAAGATCGTAGCGGGGGCGTCGTGTGGTTTCTGACTGGGTCCCTCACGGAAAAGGCGTGAGATTCGTAGGATGAAGGGATCATACATAAAGTATGAATGTATGTAAATAAAGATTAGGTAATTTATTGAACAAAAATGGATGAAAAACGGCCCGTGTCAGAAACTCTTGAATGTATTCAAGACTTTTTGTGTTCTAAAAATATCGCGAAATAATTCAACGGTTTGGGTTTTTTTTGCTGTAATTCCTAACATGAGCGGCAGGTAATCGGAAATTAAATCATTTTTTTGCATGTTGGTACTTTTAACTAAAAACATATTATAAATAAAAGATGCCTTTTGTGTCTGTCTGTGATGGTGTTGTTAAACAACTCAACCGATTTTGATGCGGTTTTTAGATTTAGATATGTTTGCCGGAAGCTATGTGCATAATACATTGGTTCTTCTGCTCGTTGGTCTAGTGGTCGCAAGCGCAACTGCTGGACATGAGGTACTGGGTGCAAGAACCAGGTCGGGCAAAGTGTTATTGTGTTTATCCATCAGAATTTTGTTGTTGGCAATAGGCTTGCCCTTTATTACATAGGACTTAGACATAACTGGCGAAATCAAGGTCTCTGCCTAAACCTTCGGGGATGACAGGCGTGATAATATGTTAAGTTACATTTTTATAAAACTTGCATATATAATAAAGTAATTTGATGTTTTATCAAGTCGTAAAAACACTAAACATTAAAATGAAACAGTAAACATAAAGTTGGCAGATTTATAACAAAAAAGTTAATTCTTTGACCTATTTGTACCGTAAGTTTATCTCTAATATTAGATAGTACTAATCAGAATATCTTGCAACATCTTATCATTTTATCAACACGTAATGTCTGGGTCATCTATGAATAGCGGAGTCAATGGTTTTACAAGACTGACAATTTTCTGTCGCAATTTTTTTAATGGTTGTAAATGTACGCGGCAACCTGTTACCATTTTTTGATTTCAGCCAAACAAAAATAGTCTATCCTCTCCTGTTTTAGCCTGTGCTGCCCATCAGTGAGTTGATTTAAGAATATTTTTAAGATTTGTGTAAATAATCAACTACGTTATTAAAGTTTCTGAAACGTCTTGCCCTTCACTTTGGTCACTGAATCCCCGATTCAAAAAAAGAACAATATGTTTTAATCATTTTATGCCTGTCACATTTTTTTATTTCATTTTAATAACTGAAGTTGTGTTCCTTCTGAAAGAACTTTATTTATCTAAAAAGATATTATTTACTAGTACCCATGTGCTCTTCATCTTGTATGTCAAGGAATTTGAATGTCATTTTTTGCCAAACTAGGTACACTAGTAGTTTGGCAAAAACGAATAAATATATTGCATTCCCCTTTTTACAAAATATTGATGAAAAGATCTTTATAGAATAATTAATATAAGTAGGTACCTAAGATGATTGCGTGGTTAGAATGGTTCTTCATAGCTCGTTGCTAAATAATAACAGCCATCAAGCAGACAGAGTTACTTTCGCATTTTAAATATTAAAGTGTGTTTTGTGTACTTCTGGCAGAAATTAAAATGTCGTAACTGCATAACTGCTCATCATGCCTTTTTGATGACTGACGTCACAAATTCCGTGATTACCGTCACAAAAAGAAGAATGAGATAACAGTTGCAAAAATTCTTGCATTCTTTTAAATATTTACGTGGAAAACGACTTTTCTTTGGGGTGAAAAATCACGGTTTACAGTAAGACTCAATTGAACGCACTCAATATATTGTACTGGATGTGATATGATTGACTGTAATGGATGCAGTGAATAGTACGGGGGTCATGAAGGTATTTAAAGTGAAGTTTTAAATGACACTGAAAACATGTATATTTTTTTAATTGTGAAAAAAGTTTATTTGATTTCCAATTATCTTTTTTTTTTAGTAAAAGATATGGCAATGACCGGGAGAACTTGTGCCTTTCGGATTTGTTAAGGGTCTTTTTACACCCATTATAAGGAACTGCTAATAATATGCTTCTTTTCCCAAATTTTCCAGATTCGGCCGCAAGCACACCTTCCTAGTCGCGATCCTGGGCCTCATAATCTTCGGCCTCGCCATGCCGTTCTCTCCGAACTACCTGGTGTTCACAATACTCCGTTTCATGGTCGGCGTCGCTACTTCGGGCACCATGGTGGTGTCCTTCGTCATCGTGATGGAGTCTGTGGGCCCTCGGTATCGAGAGGTCACTGGATGCCTGTTTCAGATACCTTTCATCATTGGTAAGAAAGAAATATTAATATTGACTTGTTTTTGCCCGTGGTTCCACATGTGTGGAGGTTGGAACTTATCCCAGGCGGACATACTACTGGGATAAAAAATATCCTATGTCCTAACCCAGGTCATGGTCTGCGTAAGGTGTGAAAAAGTAATAGACAGACAGACATTTTTAAATAAATACATAATATTAGTACGGACAGCTTACGAGGTGTAGCTCTAAAAGCGCAAAACCTCTTAGGTGCTGATTCAGACCAAATTCTTGAAGAAACATGGCTCGAAATACTGCATACTGCCTAGCCTACCGTCACACACGACACCTCCATTAAATAATAATTTGGAATTCCCATATAAAATATCGCATTGACTGACGCAATTAGTATGAAGTGTATTTCTTTTTCTATTTCTGTTCTTGTTCCTTAGAATACTAATGAATGAATGAATAATGCTTGAATGAATGAATGCTTGAAAACAAACAAATCAATAGATCCTATTTTTTAAATTATTATGAAGACAGATTTTTTACAACGCGTCTTTCGAGCTTATTCTTTTTGTGGTCATTTTAGTTAGACGGACATAAATAGCACGGCTGTTACCTGCTTTTGTTTTAATGAGATCAAAAAACCAGTTCATTGAGTGATTCAAGAAGACATTAATCTTCCAATTATACATCACTAGCGACCCGCCCCGGCTTCGCACGGGTGCAATATACATGTATAAACCTTCCTCTTGAATCTCTCTACCTATTGCTGAAAACTGCATTAAAATAAGTTGCGCAGTTTAAAAGATCTAAGCGTACAGACAGCGGGAGCGACTTTGTTTTATACTGAGTAAATATAAAGTAGAACTATTTAAATATGACCTATTCATCCACGTGACAAAACTTGTCTTAATATAGTTGCTGGCATTTATTTGAATGGGTTCATTTACATACTAGATATTTCGTACTACGCCTACGACATATTATAATGCGCAAAAATACGGCGCAGATTTTGTAATAATGAATTGACGGTCAAAGGATATTGCAAGTGCAACCACTACGCTTGACTTGGCTCACGGATTTACGATCTCACTTTGTAGGAGCGCGCTAGAACCTACAATTGGAGTAATTATGACGCAACACCTTGCCCGTATATCCCCGAAGGGTGAGGCATTTTACCCGTGTAACTGGGGTGAACTGCTTCATATGTTTCAGCCGTCAGACTGATCAGCCTGTTAATAATTATGTGGGTGCCTTTTCGGTCCAGTAGTCCCAAGTGTGATTGCTAAGCATGGGGTCCTGGTCCTGGGTTTGATTCGTAGGTCAAGCCAAGTGTTATAACAGTTTTATACAATTTCTCATTGATAGCCCAGTGTGCCCAATCGATGGCAGTAGGCTTGCGTCCTACCTAAATAACGGACACTGAAGAAATGTGGGTGTACAGAATAGTTATGTTCCATAGACATCTACCTACTCCTCCGGGTATTACAAGCTTATTACTAAACTTTAATGATGAAGGTTGCGGGCAGCGGATGCTAGGGCAATGTCTATCAGAGGAAATTTTTTGCCTGATAAGTTGATAATGAAAGAATTCCTCCTTGCAGGTCACATGACAGTCCCCCTGTTCGCGTACTACTTCAGGAACTGGAACACCTATCTGCTGGCGCTAGGCCTCCCACCGCTCATCTACCTGGGCTACTTCTTTGTCATCACGGAGTCGCCGCGGTGGCTGGTCAGCGTCGGCAGGGTGAAGGAAGCCACGGACATCGTGACGAGGGCGGCTATGTTGTGAGTAGATTTAGTACAGTATGCCTACCTGTAATCACCAAAGTAGTACACCCACATTACATCGTTTGTTTAAGGCGTTGAATAGGAGGCGAGTCACCCGGGCACAAATCCATACTCCATGACTGATTGACTGCTACTGAAAACTTCCTGATGGAATAGCCCAGTAACACTTTGCCCGAACCAACGAACTACACCCATCTAGACCACTACTAGGCCACTAGGACAACGAATTAATTGAGTAGATTTTGCATGAGATTTATTAAAAGCACTATTGAACTCTCTGGGTCTCTAAGACCAGCTGTAGGCCTTCAATAAAGTAAAAATTTCTGTAAACGTCACGTTAACAAGAAGGATTGTAGTTTGTGTATTCATAACATCAATTGTGTGTTCTCCCTAGACCTAAATAAAGAATTGTCTGCAACAGTGAAGTTCAATTGAATCCAATAACACTGCCCTACCTGAGAATCGAACTCGGAACTCAATATACTCCCACTGGTTTAATACAAAGGTATTAATTTAGCGATTTGTCTTGCTTCCAAAGAAGCGAACATTATTTATGATCATGACATAACTTCAAATCTAACTGATGTTGAAATAAACTAGTTAAAACAACACATAGTTAATTAGATACATAACAAAATCCATTAAGAAACATTACCTAATAAGTAACCAAATTTAAAAAAAAACTAGGCTTAGATTCTGGTAAGATGAGTAGAGCAAATAGGTACTCAATTAACATATGATAGTTATTAATCTATATTATACTTTTGTTTGCGAAATATTAACAAGTAGGTAATTAGATATAAAACATAGGCTCAAGCAAATATTTTGACCGAGTTTTATTACCTACATCTTTTACTGTTAGTAGAACATCTTGATTTTTTTGTTATCTTGTTCCAAAACACAATGAGTGAGATAATTAATTGAAACTTGGATGTTCATTGTGAGTACATTATTTATAATGGAAAAAGGCGTCTCCCTATGACTTCCAGTTCTTTTGCACCAGGGCTAATATGGACCACTGGTGGTTCATTTTGTCCAGCTTGTCTCATCATCCATGAGGTAAGACGCGATGAAAAATGAAAATGAAAATGATGGTAGCGTAAGTAGCTTAAAATAGACGCCACAATCATAATGTAACTAAAATCTCTCTCCTTCCAGAAACAAATTGCCAACAGCAAAAATCGAAGAAACCTTAACACAGCTATCGAAGGAGATCTGCGCTAAAGCCGACGAGCCCAAGCTGAACTACTCAGCGCTGTTCCAGAAGTCCTTGCTGTTGAAGACCAGCTGCTGCTGCGTCATGTGGCTCATCACGGGGGTCACCTACTTCGGGTTCAACCAGTACATCAGTCAGACCAGTCCTGATCCTTTCATTAGTGTGGCTTTGGCTGGCGCTATACAGGTACTGTCTCTTCAAATCTGTTATTCTTAAAAAGTAATACAGTACCTAAGACGTCCTTTATTTAGGTTCAGCTATGATTTTAGATGCAGCATAGCTGTTAAGACCTGAAGAATAATAATAATTTATTTGCAATATAAAGGTTTAGTAGAATGAATGTTGTGGGGATCTTTTGAATATATTATAAATATCGTTAGCGTTCGTTGTCTATGACTATGTCCCCACAACAAGGGAATATAGGCTAATGATGAATATTAAGCGGAATGTGTAGAATTCAACAGGTTCTCAAAATAATATTGATAATTCAGTCATGATACTCATGCATGATAGACCGATGAATAAATTACCACTGAAGTTCAAGGTAATAAGCACAGATTACCCCGTGAGGAATACAAATGACATCTCGATCAAGACTTATTTCTAAGACAAGATTTATTTCTTTATTAATCGGTTTTAAATGACATCCGTGTGGGTTTTCCACTCTTAATAATGAGACTAACAAGTTTTATATCAAATTCAGATACCATCAAACCTGGCCTCCATATGGCTCATCAAGAAGCTGGGCAGGAGACTCACCACCACCGTATTCTTCACCCTCGGAGGCGTCTTCGTTATCGTCCTTTACTTCGTGCCCAATATCTTCGCTTTGACCCTCACGCTCGGCACTTTGGGGGTCAGCTGCGCCGCTATAGTTGCCTCAACAATCTATATTTATACCTCAGAATTATACCCCACTGTGATCAGAAATATGGGTATGGGTGCTTGTTCTACAGCCATGAGAATAGGGTCCATGGTTGCTCCGTTCATCTCAAATACTTCAACGACTATCCCGTGGTTACCAACATTGATCTTTGGGCTAGCACCCATTCTAGCTGGTTTGGTGTGTCTACTACTGCCTGAGACGAAAGGCAGAAATTTGCCGGACAGTATTGAAGATATTAGGACCGTTGATTGAATGTAGATTTAAGATCATTGTGAAATATAATGATGACGAAATGACTAGGGATATTATGACTGAAGAAATTAATTGAAACAGTGCTGCAAGGATCTGATAAGGCCAAGAAGAAAGCATTTGTGAAGTTGTCTATGGAAATTGTACTGAAAAACCAAGATGGCGCCGCTAAATCCAATTAGGGTCACTTGCCAAAAGATCTATGTACGACTATAACTTGTGAACACTGCAATTTGTGATACCTAGTACTAAATGTGATATTTTAACGTAGCATTCCGTAATTATGAATAACGATTTTCTGATTATGAATTGAGAATATAAAAACCTTTAGTTTTATTTAGGGATACAGATAATTAGGTAACGTAAGAAATTAATTTAAGTGGTAGGTAATTTTATTTTATAAGATAATAGATACTATTATTACAGAAGATTAAAAGTTCCGATAAAATTGCATCACATTAGTTTTATAGAATTGATGTGGCAGCTCCATTCATCCATTGAATGTTTTAATCTAATTGAATTTAATAGTGAGCCATGTAGGTAGCAGCAGAGTAATTGCGTAACACCTGTACAATTGCAATGTCATTTATTTTGACAATTAAACTCCTTTCGTTGCATAAATGACTTTTCAAATTATGAAGTATGGATTAGCAATATCTCTGAAGTCTTCAAATTGTAATTATAAAAACGTGTTACACAATACAATAAATATTACCTGCATGAAGTACAACCATGCAATAAAGCTTTAAAAGTTTTGTAAGTGTTATATAGTTTTCATTTTTATGATTTCACTTTTGTAATGTTTTTTGTTGCCATTCCATTATTTAATCTTCTGTCTGTGATGAGGAATACTTTGATAGAATATTTTAATAAAACATTTTTAAAACACAGCAATTTCTTTATATGTGACAAAATACTAAGGACCTAACTAAACTAGTGACTCTCTAGGTGCTTCTGTAATTTAATTATTATGTATCTTGTACAAGGTGTAACATAATAAACGCAAGACCTCCCGTGTGGACTCTCGCACCATGAAACTAAACATCTTTTGTTCTAAGAGTTCCTGAAATTCGCAAAAAAAAAAAAAATAGTTTCAATAGGAACGGACGCAATCAGCTGATCCACATGTATGGTAAAACTAAAACAAAAATTATGAATTTCCAAAAGTCATAGAACAAAAGTTGTTCAGTTTCATGGTCTGAGACACCATACGAGAGGTCTTGCGTTTATTATGTTACACGTTGTATAAATCTTATATTCTAATTTATCTACACCCGCATGGTTTTCAAGAATACATTCGAAAACTATGCAAGTTCTGATTTCTAATAAGCTAGTCTGCCTTTTTTTCCTGCAGTCCTTCGGTCCGGATGATCCATCCGTCCATTTAAGTACGCCAATTAAATAACAGTATTTAAATCATTGTTATCAGCTAGCTCCCCTCAAGTTAAGTCCGTATGGTGACCTCGCTCCAGTCCTCAAGTAGAAGTTTCCACGTAAACTGCAAAAAATAAAACAGAGCTGTAAGTTCACAAAGTGCTGCTAACACGCACCGTGCCGCACCGTGCTATCGATATCATTGTTATCTTCTCGATTAACATATACAGAAAGCCGACAACATCACGCCTGTAATCCCAGAAGGGTGAGGCAGAGATATATCTAATAGTTTACCTACATTTTGCCAGTTATGTTTAAGTCCCATGTAATAGGGGGGCGAGCCTATTGCCATCGACCGGGCACAAATCCCGGCTCCGTGACTGCTATGGAGAAATTCCTATTGGAAAAACCCAATGACACTTTGCCCGACCTGAGAATCGAACCCGGGACCTCATGCTCAGCAGTTGCGCTTGCGACCACTGTACCAACGAGGCAGTCACCGACAACAAACGTCTGGTGACAACACCTGTTTGGTCGGAGAATCGAAGGATTCATCCTTTTTTACAACTTTATACCCTCACCTGTTTCTTATATTTCTAAAAAGACATCTTATTAACGGGATCAAGGTATCTCGAACAAATCGTAAAACCAACAGCGCCTGATCAAAAATTTAAAGCAACATGATCTAAACTCACTCAGGCGTAGCTCTGATGCCCATGAACACGATGGGCTCCTCCATGCACTGCCCTCTCAGGAACTGGTCGTAGTCCTCACATCTGCGAGCCAGGAGTGCGTCTCCTGTCAGGGACTCCGACCAGAACGCCCACGAACGCCAGTGGCTACAGAAATCTGGGGGAGTACAGGAGATTAGGTCAATAACAAATTTAAATGGCGAAGTAATCTGGATCCTAAGCATAAATTAGATTTTAGGACATCGAATGAACATCTGTTGATAAATTGGGCAATCAACAAGTTCTTTTTTAACTTTCATATAGCAGCCCAATCTGCCCAATTGTATCTACTTAGTTATCATAGATCTATGGATGGTGTTTAGTTCTAGGCGTTACACTAAATAAGTCGTCTTGTTCTCTAACTCGTGAAGATAGATCACACATTGCTACTGAGTTTTAAGAAGGAACTGTCAAAGACTTACTTTGATTTTTCCTATATGTAACTCGAAGATAGTACTGTTGAGAAATAGAAAATAAGGAGGGGCTAACCCCATAACTCATCATCATCATCATCATCATCATTTCAGCCAAAAGACGTCCACTGCTGGACATAGGCCTCCCCCAAGTGTCGCCACATTGACCGGTCCCGTGCGTTTCGCATCCAGCGGATCCCTGCAACCTTTACAAGGTCATCGGTCCACCTAGTGGGAGGCCTTCCAACGCAGCGTCTTCCGGTTCGCGGTCGCCACTCCAGAACTTTTCGGCCCCATCGGCCATCCGTTCTGCGAGCAATGTGCCCTGCCCACTGCCACTTAAGTTTGGCTATTCTTCGGGCAACGTCGGTAACCTTGGTTCTCTTGCGGATCTCCTCATTTCTGATTTGATCACGCAACGAAACACCGAGCATAGCCCTCTCCATTGCCCTTTGGGTGACTTTAAGCCTTCTGATGAGGCCCATTGTGAGCGACCACGTTTCGGTCCCGTATGTTATCACTGGCAACACACACTGGTCATAGACTTTCGTCTTGAGACACTGCGGTAAGTTGGACGAGAAGATACCACGCAACTTCCCGAACGCTGCCCAGCCGAGTCGGATTCGACGATTGACCTCTTTCTCGAAGTTGGACCTACCTAACTGGACCGTTTGTCCCAGGTAGACATAATCGTCTACAACTTCGAGTGTAGAGTCTCCGATCTTGATAGGAGTGGGTGTTACATGGGCATTCAACATGACTTTGGTTTTGTCCATGTTCATTTTAAGAGCTACTCTTTCGGAAGCTCTACTGAGGTCATCGAGCATTGTACTGAGGTCCTCCATGGTCTCAGCCATGACCACTATATCGTCGGCAAACCGAAGGTGAGATATGTACTCGCCATTGACGTTGATGCCTAGCCCTCTCCAGTCCAGAACCTTGAAGACATCCTCCAGTGCAGCGGTGAACAGTTTCGGAGATATGACGTCTCCCTGTCTCACACCTCGCTGCAGAAGGATAGGTTCCGAGGTCTGGTCCTGAAGTCGGACTGACATGGTGGCGTTTTTGTACAAACTCTTCAGCACCTCGATGTACCGATAGTCGATTTGGCACCGTTGGAGAGACTGCAGTACAGCCCAAGTCTCGATCGAATCGAAGGCTTTCTCGTAGTCCACAAACGCCAAGCAGAGAGGCAGGTTATACTCTTCGGTCTTCTGTATAACCTGGCGCAGCGTATGTATGTGGTCTACGGTGCTAAAGCCTTTTCGGAATCCGGCTTGTTCGGGAGGCTGAAAATCGTCAAACCTGCGCGCGAGACGATTCGTGATGACTCTTGAAAACAGCTTGTAGACATGGCTTAGAAGTGAGATGGGCCTATAGTTCTTCAGCCGGGCATTGTCGCCCTTTTTGAAGAAGAGTACCACCACACCCCTGCACCACGACTGCGGCGTTTTCCCCTCGAGTATGACGGAATTAAACAGCTTCTGGAGGGCCTTAAGTACCGGTTTTCCACCTGCCTTCAGGAGTTCGGCCGTAATTCCGTCATCACCCGGTGCCTTGTTGTTTTTAAGCTGTTTCAGAGCCATCCTAATCTCGTACAGGCTGACATCCGGAATGTCTTCGGTATAGTGTCGGGTCAGTCTAGCTCTTGGGTTGTTAGCTAGATTTGCAACGGGTTTGCTAGTTGAAGTGTACAACTGCCCATAAAAACTCTCGATCTCCCTCAGCAGCTCCGGTTTGGCGGATACGATCCTGCCATCGTCGGTCTTCAGTTTCGTGAGCTGGCTCTGCCCAATAGCCAGAT
Organism: Noctua comes; assembly: GCA_963082995.1. Taxonomy (NCBI): domain Eukaryota; kingdom Metazoa; phylum Arthropoda; class Insecta; order Lepidoptera; family Noctuidae; genus Noctua; species Noctua comes. The sequence goes on from OY720288.1 coordinate 1,036,897, forward strand.
CTCTTGAAAATACCTTGGAGCCTTTGTTCCGCTCAATAGCGTCTTTAATACGCTCGGTATTAAAGCGGCGGAGGTCGCGTTTCAAGGATTTAGAGATCCGTCTATTGAGCTGCCGGTATTTCCACGCCTCGTCTGAAGACTGCAGGATCATCTCGCGCCGCTCCTTCATGAGCTCGAGAGTATGATCAGAGAGTTTTTTGTTCTTCTGTGCACGACGTGTCTTGAAGAACTTAGACCCAGTCGTATGGACAGTTTCCACGAACCCATCGTTGCATTCGTCCACTGAGCTTCCTAGGCACTCGAAACGATTCTGGAGTTCAAGCTGAAAGCTCTCGGGGTTTTGGATCTGGATTTGTGCTGGACGGAGCGTAGACTTCATCAGTCGAGACCTTTCAAGCTTTATATTGATGTTCAATGTGCCTCTTACCATGCGGTGATCGCTCCCGGTTTTCACCGAATTGATCACAGAGACATCATTGAACATTTGCTTCTTGGTTGACATGATGAAGTCAATCTCATTTTTAGTTGCACCATCGGGACTCTGCCAGGTCCACTTCCTGTGCTCACGCTTTCTGAAGAAGGAGTTTATCATATAGAGGCCCTCCTTCTCCATAAAACTAGCCAGTTGGTGACCCCGGTGGTTCCGACGTCCAACCCCAAATTGCCCCACCTGCAGCTCATCCCCGTCTCGTTTGCCCAGTTTCGCGTTGAAGTCCCCCATGACAACGGTGAAGTGAGTTTTGAGACCATGCAGGGCTTTAGAAATATCCTCATACATGGTCTCCACTTCGTCGTCGGGGTGTGCCGAGGTCGGGGCGTACACCTGTATGACCTTCAGCGAATATCTTGAGGATATTCTGAGTATAAGGTACCACCCTGGTCGACACACTCTCGATCTTCACCACGTTATTCACGAGGGACTTGTGGACGATAAACCCAACACCACCCTGGGACTGCCGGTCACCCTCTCGGAAATAGAGCAGGTTGCCGGATTTCAGGATTATCGTATCCTCCCCCTCTCTTCGGACTTCAGATAATCCCACAATACTCCATCGCAGCCTGCTCAATTCCTCTTCGAGTTCCGTTATCTTCTCGTCGGTCCGGAGTGTACGCGTGTTATATGTTGCCAGGTCAAGTCGTCGGTATAGGCAGCCTGATCCCGTCCGGAGATTCTTCGCACCCCTTGCCACGCCGTAACCTCGACCGCTACCATAGTCGAGGGTAGACGGGCTGCCGGGTACTAGCATTTCTTTGTTGCGCTCATCATTGGGGGGGTTTTGCCATAATCGCCACGCTTGGCAGGCGGGTTGGCGATCGCAGTACGGTTGTTAGAAACCGCAGAGAACGCTGCTGCCCATTCTCTGGTAAGCCCATAACTCAGAAGGACTTAAATACGAGAAAAGTGGAAATAGTCCCACTTAGTCGATCTTGTTCATTGTGCGCGTGTGTTGTGTACAATAAAGCCAGATATTTTGCAAAGAATTATGACTCGAGATATTCTTTGTATATCTCCTCTTATCCTACCTTCATTAGTAAGCGGTATAGTAGCGGACAGACACCCCGGCTGCTTGGCCTGCCCCCCATTGGGCCAGAAGTCGGCGTGCCCCGTCGCCGCGGGGGTGCCGTACCCCCCACCGTCCGTGTGGATGACATCCACGAAGCTTGCATCAGATGCTGTCATAGGAGGTGCGGCTAAGGGCGGATAGAATCCGGGGTATGCTGGGTCTAGGCCGGTCAGTCTGAAAGAAGACAGATCCTTATAAGGAAAGGGTATTTCGTATGACTAAGTCTTCATCATCCTGCTCTAATCCCGATTTATTTGGCGCTGCTGCATATCTTCTTCTTCCATACCTACTTGTCTAATAGTAACACAATGTCAACCTGTTATTGTAGGGCAAAGCCGCCTTTCACTTGTTTTAAAGATAAGCGAAGAACCACATCATTGTACTTTGTACCGGATTTTTAAATTACTCGCGGATTTCGGTGATTCCTCATCAAATATCTAGAAATCAAATATCAACAGGCGCAAAGAGAGACTACAAATTGTCACGTTCGTTTGCTTTGCGAGAACATTCTAGATAACTTTCAAGTCTACAATATTCTACTATAAAATTATCTAGAAGATTCGAGAGTTCTAGAATGTTCCACTATGGAACTGTGCAAAAGGTTCCAGAAAGTTGTGGAACTTTCTCGAAGGATCGGTCGGCATATAAATAGTCGCCGTGCTTGCGGGAGTAGACACTATTTTTAAGCCCTTCCTGGGGCCTTAAATTCATTTGACATCATCCTCAAGTTTTTTGTCCGATTTGTGCCCGGTAAACGGTAATTGGCTCAGCCTTGTCAGAAGACATAAGCGTGAACCAAAATAAAGCTGGTTTCTAAAGTCAATCAGTAAGTAGGTTAGTAAGACTAACCCTGACTTTTAACTTGAACCAAGCCCGACATTTATAAGACCTTGATTAGCATGCTGTAATCGCAACTGGCAACCCATCTTAAGTCATTACCAATTGCATCGCTTATGTCACGATCAATATACTCGGCTCTGTGCAGAATGAATGTAATTAATTAGTCTAATGAGATAAGACAAAGGCTTCCAACGATGCACGTCTTGTTTATTTACTGTGATTAAGGAAGTTTACGAATGACGGTATTATAATCCGAACTGTTACTGGGAGAACTTGCAATCATACATTGCATTATTGTTTGTTCACTACAGGAACTGATGGACGCTACCGAAAGCGCCAAACTAGTGGCTCAGTTCTGGGCCGACACAATTTAGATTACCATCTACACGCTAAGTAGAAGAAGAAGAATTGCATTATTTGTACAGGATTGACGTCAAGGTTTCAGGAGCTTATATCAGTTCTTTTTTTTTCATTCATCGTTGTCGGATTAAAATGACACTTGAACTAGGCCCCCGGGATGATCGACAGAATTGGTTGTTAGGAATACCTAGGCAGAATTGAACTAACGAACCTTATTTTTAATCCTCTGTATTTCGGAGCTCTGGTCAGCTTTTGGGCCTCAAGTCGTCGTCCTGAAGACTTATGAGTGTTCCACTGTTGAAATTCTTACCTCGGCACTGTAAATTTCCTGGACTTGAGATACCTGGCAGCATACGCCATGAGGTGACTGCCCATGGAGTGTCCGACTAAATGCAGAGTCTTCACCGGTAGACCTCGCTTCACCAGCTTCAGTAGCGCCTTGCCTACGTTTTGGCCTGCCTGAAAAACACATTATTCAACGTTATTTCGTTTGCAAAAGTTTGTAGGTTTTCATTTTCATAGTTTTCATTGTTCCTTGGTTTTGGAAAAATGTGATTTTGTGTGAAGTTTTGCCAGTAGGATCGCACAGTAAAATATCTGATATTTTTTACAAGTTTCGGCAAACTTGAACACAGTGTCATGATCCAGGTTCGAGTGCGGTGGTTCGGGTGTTGATTTCTTAATTACTTTGCGAGCCGGGAACCTAATCCAAAGTGTAAGGGACACGCAATTAGGGAATAAACTGTTAGTCAGATTTAAAATAAAATAAAAATTGCTGCTCTACATAAATATTTTGGCCGTGTAGGTTGCACTCTTGTAAACTTATTTTTCTTTACACCAACAACAAAAATAGTAATGAACAATAATGGTTCTCTCACCACAGGCAACATCTTGGCGATGATGACGTAGTTCCCGAAGGCCAGGTTGGACCAGTCCAGCAGAAGCACGTTGTAGCCTCCTCGTCGAAGGTATGCGGACACCACGGTGGATATGCTCTCGTCCGTTGATAGTTCCACGTAACTGGAAGACAGAAGCAAGAATGATGTTATATTTCATAGTTTTGACTTACAGGCAGGTCCGGACCTGCCGATTCAAGGATGTATTTTATTAGGAAAAGAGTCTCCTTTTACATAATGTTAAGATATGAGGTATTGTAGTGTTTTCGGGCTGGTATTTTCAACTCTACGTCAAAATCACGTATATTTCGTACAAGAAACAGGGTAAATAATATATCCATTTCTAAGAGATGTGTTGCCAGTAGCAGATGGTTTTGCACCACGCTATCGCAGTAAGCTGCCTCAATTTCTGATATGCCGTAGAAGTCCACCAGATACAATGGTGACGGGTTCTTAGCACGTTTGTAATGATTAAAGAAGCAGTAGCTCTGAAGATGTTTAGAATTATATTAATTTTACTTACCCATGAGCGTAGATGACTGTAGGTCTGTTGACGTCAAACTCAAGGTCAGTCAGCAAAGACTTGACGTTGCCGATGCGGTAAGATGATGGAGATGTGAGGTTTGTCCTGGAAATAAATTACGGGCGGGTAAACACCAGATGGTAATTACTTTCAAAGCGTTCCATATTTTCTCAACGACTTACAACAGGATAGAAGAAAAACTTTTCGATAGCTTATGTCAACCCGACATATTACCGTGTTTTCCAGTGGTACTGTCATCACTGATAGTCACGATTACTTGTCCGGGCACTCAAATCCTTTCTACTTGCCATAACAGGTAATGCGATCAACAATTCGTTTGCCAAGCGTGGTAATTATTGCAATTATTAAGAAGTGGTCTTTGAATTTAAGATTTAGAAGACCAATTGACATTTAGAATTAAAATGATGATTAATGAGCGATTGAAGATTATCAGGGCACTTGGTCAAATAAAAGAACCATTTTGCAATGCAATTTAAGAAATATAGATAATATTTAGCTTATTGCATAAATCTTCAAACAAGGAAGTAAGGTATAACCCACATTTCCAACTGAGATTTGACAAATTATCTACTTAGATTAAGTATTACGAGATACTTTAGCCCACTTGACCAAGACAATGAAAAGAGTGAGGCATTAAAGTCATCAAAATGTAATTTTGTAGATTGTTGCATGACCCACCTGTAATGTCTGATGATTATGTCAGACACAACCGGAGACCTGCCGGGAGCCACTGAAAAATATAATGTATTGTTATGTTTATAATCATAATCATTTATTATCAGGCAAGTAAGGCCCATAATATAAATACATAAAATAATCTTAAACAATAATAAACTAGGTAATACATTTGTAACAAAAAAAACCTTATTGAACACACACACGTATCGTTGACGGCGTCGCGTTTTACTGTTTGGTGATTATAACATGCGCTGTCAATTGACGACAAAAAATGACTCGAGTGTCTGATATTTGGTGACAAAAAGACAAACGAGTCTAGAGTTTCTTAATACATGGTCTAATCGGACCCTTCACGAAGCCGGCAAACAAGCATTCTGTACATCAAACTAAGTAACTCTACGCAAAAATTGTTGCTAGGAAACGTCTTTTTTTTGGGGTGAAAAATCACAGGGTAGGATTCAATATAACGCACTCAAAACACTGTGCTGATGGATGCATTGAATAGTACGGGGGTATTTAAAATAAAATTGTAACTTTAAAACTTGTTGTTAAAAAAAACTTGTGAATAAGTAGGATCTTTGCGCCCAATATCTCCGTAACTTTAACGGTTCCCAAGTTATGGTCCACAATAAAAAAAATATCGTAATGACGGGAAGAACAAGTGCCTTTCGGCTTTGTTAAGGGTCTATTTACATCATTTATACTCGTAGTCTAATAAGAGAGATACTTACTGCTGAATCCTCGTTCTATCGTTCGGAAGCTGGATGCAGAAAACGGTAGGGAGGGTGGCCTTTGTCCCTCACACGATAGCGCCACTTTAAAACAAATAGTTCACAAAAAAGAGATTTAGTAATTAACAAATCCGTGGTTTTTGTAGTTTCTGCCTAGCCATAAGAATAAGGCGTGAGTTTATGTATGTTCGTAGCTTTTTCAGAGCTCTAAATACGAAGCAGTACCTAAAAAGACTTGGTTGGCCATAAGAAGGTCATTATTTTTCATAGTTAATGTGTAAAGAGCAAGGAATCGCCATGCCGCTGGCCGGAAGCATCTGGAGATAGCAGTAATCGTTAATACAGGCGTATTTGAACATAAATTTTATTTTATTTATTTATTTTATTGGGTACAGCAACAGCAGCATATAAACAGCCATCTATCGGCAACAATAAGTACAAAATAATAAAAGTGCTGGTACCTATTAAAGCGTTTATCTGAATCCGCCCTTATACCTTTCTCAGATTTCAAATTCCTTGTTTTGTATATCAAGTCATGGAACATAATGCTGAGCCGGAAAAGCAAGTCGTGCAAGTCGTGCTATGAGCAGAAAAAATTACCCGTAAAGTGACGAACGTATTTTGACTGTTTTTGTTTCTACTTATAAAAATTCCTTCTCGTAGAACCATGTTGACACATCACAGTAATTAAGAACTAAATAATATAATATTATGGGTTTACATTGTAACAGTGAGCCAAGGCAAACTGCCCTCGACTACATTTTATTTTATACCAACGACGACTTTATTTTATAACCTTAGATAGCCATTTACCGCGATGTCCTCAAACCGGCTAGTTTACCCAATTACGACGATATTTAAAAGAGGATGATATGTTTAACGTGTGTGAACTAAAGTTAACACTTTATGTTCCGTGTGTTTTGTTTTTTCCGGTCTACAGCATTTAAAGTCTAGTTTAAGGTCGAATGCTCAAATAGCACGTAAACGACTAGCCTTTACCCGCAGCGTTGCCGTTATGATCATCTGCTTAGCTGTATCATCATGTGTTGGGGATGGCTTCAAGTATACTAGTATTCTACATGGAACGACTGCCTATCTGACCTCCACAGCCCAGTTACTGGGTAATCCGCACCCTTCGGAAATAATATGTCAACTTTCGGGCTTCTGACTCCGCCCGCGTAGAGATAGGTCTAAAAGTAAACTATCGCACGGGAACACACCTCCGGGATTCAAAGATTGAGTCCTTTTCAGTCGGTGGAGTCCAATAAACAGTATCCTATATCCTAACCCAGGTCATAGTCTGACCGTGTACCAAATTTCATTGCAACCAGTTCAGCCGTTTAGATGCGAAAAGTTATCATACAGACACACAGGAGTTTATTTCATATTTCTAATATTAAAATAGATTTGTTATCAGTCTCTCGTCTAATTATATTATTTAAATGTATGCAAGATTACAGCTCAGTAATTTTTATATGATATTAAGCTTCCGTGTTGCTTCCGTATTTTTTTCTACTGTTTATTATGCTACAGCTGATTCTGAAATCAAAACTTTTAAAAGTTTTTAATTGACCTATTTGCCTATTGGTTTTAGCTACGATTACGAAGCTTATATTTAGTAGCACTCAGTGAAGCCTTTATAAATGCCAAAAAATATCTCAAAGAGCTTATAATTAGGATAGTACCTTAGTAGATACTTTCATGTAACCTACGTAGTTAGGTAGAGCCTGCAAGTAAAATTGAGATTCGAAAATAATTCTTCACAAAACTAGTGTGTTCTACCGACCCCTTAGCATAGGAACTACCTAAAAACCTACCGGGCACCTACCTAAGTACTTAAATAATTGATCAATAAAAATGCCCACCGATTTACTGCCAAATTGGCACTCAACAAGGAAAAGTTATGGCCACAAAGTAGAGAATTTTGACATGCTCACGAAACGAATTTATGTAATAACAAAAAAATGGGGTTATTATCTTTAATAAGTATTTAATGGGCTCCGAAGGTCTGACCTGGTTGGGATTGCATTATGATTGCATTTCACATTGATAACATAGAGAGCTCCAGAGCAGTGGTGGCCCAGTGGTTAACGGCTTCGACTTATAGGTGTAGGTCGCGGGTTCGAACCAAGCAAGTACCTACGCAGTATGTTTTGTCACCAAAACTTTTAAAAAATCGTGAGAATGCTCTAGAACCGCACCCAAAATCTCCCTGCACTGGGCCTGGTGGATGACGGTCTACTCGTTCTCGTAGAGAGGAGGCTTGAATTCCATGTCTCAGCAGTTTCATTTTAAATTACAGGTCGATTATGCTTAATGACATAAACAAATTTTAATGCCATAAAGTCCATTTTTACTGATATGAAATGCGAAAGCTTTTTAAAAAGCATAGACTTTTGGAAAGATGTCTTTTGTCAGTTATTATTAGGCACTACCAACAAGCGTGTACAGTTGAACGATGCTAGGAGCTTTCATTGTCATTCACAACACAAACGGATTGATTTTGGTGATCGCAATAACAGAATAACAGCGAGATCGCAAACTGTTATGGTGGTGATGGATGGTACTATCCATACGAACCCATATTTACTCATTCCCATAATAATAATAATCTATTAGGCAGCTGGATCAAGGGCTTGATTCAGAAAGCGGTACTTCTGGACACGGCTCGTATTGTTAGGAGGTTTCTCTCTCTGGAGCCCTGACCGCCGGTAGCTTGGACCCTGTTCCCGATACCGGTGGGCTACAATTTTTTATATTTTTAAATGTTTTTATATTGTTTTTTAAGGAATATTTAAAAATATAATTTATTTGTATAGAAATTAATAAAGGAAAATAATCTATTCAAGTGTAGCTTTTTTGCAAAACCAGATGCCGTTCAAACAAGAAAACTAGTATACTTAAGGGCAACAACCCCGGCTATTTCTATGACTGGGAATCAAGTTAAAAAATATATAAATACTATACATACCAATAAAAACAAGCACTAACCACTTCATTATAACACATCCACTATCTACTTCACAGGTTAATTTAATATACTCAAAATATCCTTTAACACTTCAGTTTTTTTTTTCCTACAGTCTTCACGCTCGCTGCATTGGACCGGTGTAGCACGACTGGGAAGGTCTCGGCCGTACGAGGTTCAACTCGTTACATAGTTATGAATTTACATAATCCTTGCTTGTCACTTTGTACTGCATTTTTGTATCTAGTAGAGTAGTAGGATACAGTTTGGATGAGCTTTCGAGTTGGTGTGATAGAAAATGTAGTACAGTAGGTACTTATATGAAAATATATACAGGATGGAAGAGACACCGACGCGCAAACGGTTACCACGTATTCAGTACATAATTCGTCGATATCCTTTCCACCCTGTATAAAACTCTAGGGCAAATTGTCATGCTTGACCCCCGCGGTTAAGACTATAGAATAGAATAAAATAGATTTTTTTTATTTCAGGCCGGAGTCCATAGGGTTAGTAACAATTTTACTTACCTTCTAGTGTTAGTAGGTTACAGACACATACAATTAAAATACAATTAAAGTTCAGCGTGGAGCTATATGCGGTGTCTGTCATAAAACGAATTTATCTAAGACTAGTCCCACGGGATCATACTACCGAGATAAAAGTATCCTATGTGTTAATCCAGGTAATAAACTATCTGCATCCAAATCCGTTTAGTAGTTTTTGTGTGAAAGAGTAACAAACATCCATCTATCCATCCGCTCAAACATGCGCATTTATAATATTCGTAGGATTTTTATTAACTAGCTTGATGTAAAAGCGGGATGTCGATACCAGATACAAGATGGCAGATGGCTTCTTTAACCAGTTACATAACCCAGACTATAGAAATATGTAAACTGTTATATAGTTACATGCAGACATAAACTCGCTCACTGCTCACGCCTTTTTCCATTGGAGTCGGCAGAAACTATAGAACTTATACCTACTTGGTCCTTTGTCTTCGTTCAATAGGTACGTCGACGTATGGTGGCTAGAAACGAATAAAACCATATTTTAACAATATTTACCCAACATTTACCAGTTAAAACTAGACCGAATAAATTTGGACAATCTATTGATGTTTGGCGAGCTATGTAACTTGTCTAGGCAGCCAATATTGAATCATTACGACGTGTAAACATGGATTAGGTACACAAGCGTGTGAAAATACCTAATTATGAAGCAAGAATAATACCTACCTTATCACCTATCTTTAGAATCCTTTTACCAACAAAAACCTATATTTTCAATTAGGTTTTATTAATTTACAGGAATTAAACTTGATTTATCGATGGTAACCGTTAGCAGCTCATCACCTGCTAGTCTTTTCCCAACAAGGTTAAGATCGAGAGACAAGAGGAAGAGGAAGACCAAGGAAACGATGAATGGAATGATGATAGAAAAAGGAGTAAATGATAGCGTGTCGATTGACAGAGAATTGAAGAAAAAAACGTGTTGCGCCGACCCCAAGTAACATGGGACAAAAGCAGGAAGATAATGCTAAGATCGGCTAACAGTCTGACCTAATTTGCAGAGAGTGACTTCCTATTCGACCCCCACGACCCAGCTAATAAGTAACACAATATCCCTTGGTAAGACCAGCACACAGTACTCATCTAAACGGATGGTTTCGGTCTTTCAATGCCGATTTCTTACACGTGTTGGTGTTGGTACTACCAACCAAAGAGGTCCTACCAATGAGGTCACCAGACGAAATGTATGCAAAATGGATACAGACCTACATCTCTGGTTACATCGTCGTGGGATAGTAAAAGTTATACAAGTTGATATACAATCGTAGTGTGGTTATGATACTTATCTTTTTTTAGACATATTTATTACCATTTTCTAATGCCTATTTATTTTATCAATTGATACGAGTTCTTACACACGTAAACATAATTATATTATTGAGGAAACTTCTACTATCGACTACTATCATATTATATTCAATTGTTTGACGTCAAAGTCACGCTATCAAGGTGAAATCCTGATAATGGGGCAGATTCATAAAACAATTAAAACAGATTATTAGGCAATATACTTAGTTATGATAACTATTGCGTAAATGCATAATCGGATGACCAGTTTATTTTGAACATTGCTGCGTAAGGATAAAAAAAATACGTAACTTTATTATAACACCACTAATTCCCGAAGGGTTTAGGCAGAGGTGTATATATAGGTAACCAAAAAAAATCCACATTTCGCCAGTTATCTTTAAGCCCCATGTAATAAGAGGCGAGCCTATTGCCATCAACGGGCACGAATCCAAACTCCGTGACTGTTACTGAGTAATTCCTGATGGAAAAACCCAAAAGCACTTTGCCTGACCCGGGAATCGAATCCTAGACCTCATGCTTTTCAATTAACAGTAACACAGCTTTTTTGTGTTATAATAAACAAACCGCACACCACTATTACTGGAATGCCGGGAACGAACTGACGCCGGCACCCCGCGCAACCCGCCGGCACACCCCGGCGGCCATGCCGGCTCGTATGTGCGGCAAGCCCGGCTCGAATACCCGCCGCCGCTCTGCCGGCGGCAGTGCCGACGGCCCGGCCCGTATTGCCGCCGGCATTGTGTGTAGGAGCCTTTATATGCCTGTCAATAATTTGCAATATGTAAGCGTCTATCTATGTATATGGAACAAGAAGACATGCTGCGCCGACACCACATAAATTGGGATAAGGGCAGGAGAATGATGAAGGGTCTATCTAGAGACCAACAGAACCCGAAACTATACCTCATATCTACGATACTTCAATAGGATTAGTCTTATCTGAGATATTTCTTTGTTTACAGTCATATATGTAGCAATCTATAGGTATCATTCAGATACCTACTTAATACTTATCTTCCTAAATATCATAGAGTTTAACTAAATGCAGTAGTCGAGTAAGATAGCATTAATTTGTACACTCAGCGATAAAAATATCGGAGCTTGTGGCTAAATAACAACAGTCGCTCGGGTCGATCTTCAGGTTAAGCCGCGCCTACCTAGGCACGAAACTCGGTATGATAGTAGTTTGTTTCCTCCGAGCATCGGAAAGCACGTTAAGCCGTTGATCAGATAGGCAGTCGCTCCATGTAAAGGTCTCCCCTTCAGGACTAGTTTACTCCATCGGCTATCGGTCGTTCGCCAAACATGGTCAGCTCACAGCTACTTCAACTTGACTCCAGTTCTTTACCGGATAACTTCATGAAACTTATCTAAATAATCTTAGAAAAATAATCTACTTAGTTACCTGTGCCAATAACACAAGGAATGTTTTGGAGTGAACACACAGTAAGTATGACACCAGAATGTGTAATTTTTACAAAAAAAAAGCGCTTTGCTTCCACATTTATTGTGCAAACCGCCATCGCCAGTCTGTGGAATTCACAGCCGGCTTCTCTGTTTCCTGATCATTGCATTATAATCTGGACCTCTTCAAAGTTGGAGTGAATGAGATGAAACCGTCTAGTCAAGCCCCAGGCCGCATCATAGCTTCACATCAGGCGAGGTGCGGCCAAACGCAAGCTTATTTAGCGTAAAAAAGAACCCAATTTACCCAATATAATCAAGTTTAATTTGTTTAGTTGATCAGGTAATGAATTGTGAACAGTCTGATATTTTTGACGCTGACAGTATAGATACGATTAAAGTATTTGTCAATATAGTAGGTTACAATAAACTCATAAAATGTTAAAACATTCGATTCTGTATACAGGAAACCAGACTGATAAAGTGTTTATTTTTGAATATTTTTACCTGTTTTTAAGACTGGGTCATATAAAACATAGGAGTGGTATAAGCTTTTTGATATCGACTATGCTGTGTTAAATCTAGGTAAGTACCTGGATTTTAGAACAGTCTAGCAATCCTTCGGACATGACTTTGGTAGAGTGTTTTCTTCCGTCATTTATTGCAGGTATGAAATAGCTTCATCATACCTACATCAGAACCATAAGGTGGGACTTCTGATGTTGAGACAATGTTATGACACTTTTTTGCCGGGGAGCGAAATGTTTATTTTAAAAAGTTTCATAAAATAGGTTTATTTGTTTAACTGGGGTAATCTCAAAAAAAGATTTGGTGTTCCTCTACTCTTATAGCCATTGACATTCATAAAGACTGTAACAATATTTCCATAACTTAATTATAAGCCACCGGTACTTATATTATTGCAGCAGAATCTAGTCAGTAATTGTTTACAAAGGTTACACTCAACTTTCGGCACATACGGTAAAAATGAAACAAAACATATTGAGATGAACAATCATTTTATTTTCAATGAAATAGGAATGTTTACAATATAAAGAACACATAACTCTATATCTACATACGATTTAGCGACACTTCGACGTTGGTACAGTGAAAACGTAGTTTCTAATCGCGTGACAAGTTTCTCACATCTGCAGGCTATGTAGTGACAAGACAAATAATATGTCATAACTTTTGTTATTTCAACAGAATTTGTAACAATAATTTGTTATGATCTTGTATTTAAAAAGCAGGACAATCGATTTAACCAATGCGATTGTTATAGTGTGTTTAACATCTTTAAGTGAGAATATAAATGGCCACGGGCGGCAAAATATATTAATGTATATTTTGCCGGCCAGCCTGTGCCGAATATATGTAATTATATAATATATATGTTACGGCTAATAGCTGAAGTGCGGCTACACCTAATTTTAGCCGGGTACAACTAGGTGCAGCCGGTTAAACTTAGATGTATCCTACTTATCTTCGGTGAGCCGTAACATATATATGAATGCGCGTGTCTGTTTTGAAAAATAGTATGAGCAACGTGTGATGAACATTTGCCAGCGGGCACCCGCGCGAGTTTTAGCGGACGCCCTAAGACCGACCCGTCACCTCTTTGGCGTTTGATGGACTTCCAAAATGTGCTTATCATTTTATTTTTCTTTGCATTATGTTATCGACAGCTGCTATTGCTTGTTTCAAAGTCATGCATAACATGCTGTTTTTATAAAAAACTAGGAATCATCAACAAAAACAATTTGAATTTAGAAAAAAAAATTTGAAAGTATTTTGTGTTTAATTTCGTGATTTGATTGATGACTTGAGGAAAAGTAGCCATAATTTTGCAAATATCGATATTCATACATTCGAATACCCACGATATTATGCATAGTTTTTCTCAAGGGACGGCTCAAAGTGGCCTCAACATGTAATAGAGTTTTTGTTCAGTAACAATTTGAATAAATTAGCTATGCATTAAATCATTGCAACTGTTCAAACGGGTTTTAATAGATTATCCGCTTATTTGCTATTGACCTTGAGTAGTTTAGTTTGTCGTAAATGGTTTACATGAAAACACACGTCGAATTGTCTTAAAAATATTGCGAAGTGTTTTCTGAATCTTACTCTCTTCTTTCTTTCGTAATGATTACAAGGTGATCGGCATTCGTTAAAACTGTCTTTTTTTAAATCTTGTAAGTTCATGTTGAGTCAGTGCAGTTATGTGAAGAAATCAATTTACATCATAATTATGTCATGAACTTTTTTGATTAAGTGCGCAAGAGTGGAATTTCAAGAAGATCTGATAATATTTTTAAGGTAAGTATTATTTTTATATTACAATTATAAGTTAACTCAGATGACGTAATAAATTTTACTGTAGGTACATATTTATACTACTTCGTTTAACATTTAGACAAACAAATTAATTTTAAATGAACTTGAATCTAAATAATATAAATGGTGATAAAGTTACTTCCTCACGTTTGCAACTAAATTATTATTTGCGTATTTACATAATAAAACAATAACCTTCAAATATACTGTTTTTATAACATTGAAAAGAATCTTTCAAAATATAAAAACAATGTCAAAGCAGCAATAGCTCAGCGGATAAGGTGTCAGACTAGTCATGAGTTTGAACCCTATCAGTTGCACTTTTGACAGTATTACAAAATTTAAATAAAACAGGTGTACATGAAGCTATTTATAACATTTCGTAAAAAATAAATACAAGACTCTAGTGGGCATAGCCGTGAAAATTATGTTGACAAAATATTTGAAATCAATTTTAATATGTTCTTATATTCTGCAACCACTTTATAAAACTGTGTGTGTGGAGATAACCCTCAGGAATCTTAAAGCTTTACAGCTATGCCCAAAATATGAATCAAATTAAATAATATCTCTATACAATATTTACAAAAACACTAGCATTAAGAAGAATTTTCAAAGACATTGAAATAAGGCAAGTAGATAAGAAGAATAGAAACGCCAGTACATAAGGATTTTATTAGGCAGTTACAAGTACAAGCTCAAGGCAAAAATCTAGGAAGCGCTGCTCCTAAATCAATTACCGAATGGGCGTATAATTTCGTATGAGAGAAATCTCACGTAAAAAATTTCCAATCAGGTTTAATGAGGAATTTGCGAGTAAAAACTAGCTTTATACGCTTTGGATATACGCTCTAGTCACAGGCTGATAGTTTGAACGAGGGGCAGACTTTAAAGGAGTGTACTCAAATTTTACCATAGTAGGAATTAAAAAACACGAAAAAAAACTGATGTTCCTTATCGCGTACTTTTGACGTGAATTCTACGAACGTCTATTCGCAGTTAATGCGATTAAGACAATTTGATTGTACTTTGCCAGCCTTATACCTCGAAACGTATAATAGATGGCGAGACGGGAGTTGTACCATCGGCTTTAGGCATGTGAGTCTAAACGGAAAAATACCACGTAGGTAACCATGACGCGCGTGGGCGTGGCCTAGCAGCGTTTAAAAATAGACACAAGAAATTCCCTTTTACATTATGTACAAATTCACGAAATAGAAACGGCAGTGTTGCCCACAGGGACACTGTCACACTGCCAGCCGATTTTTTATATTTCAGGGAGTCTCATACAAATGTAGTGCACGAGAACTCATAGCTCCGTTCCCAGCCACTCTCTGGTCAGGGAGCACTGCTAGCACAACGGATGACCGACGGGGCCAAAGGATTCTAGAGTGGCCACCACGTACAGAAGGGTAAAGCGGAAAGCCTTCCACAAGGTAGACCGATGACTTGGTGAATGTCGCAAAAATCCGCTGGATGCGATAAATACACCAATCGACGTGGCAACGCTTGGGCCAGGCCTGTGTTCAGTTGAATATCTTTCGGTAAATATGACTCCCTTAATGTGTGTTCCTCGTTTCACCTCACACCCTGTATAAGTCCCAAGTCACGTCATAATCAAGTCATAATCAAGTCATATCCAGTTATTTTGGAATGCAAATCTAAAAGTAACATTTGTAGGTATGAAACGATAGTATCTGATAAGGTTCGGTTAGTGCAATTTATTACTGTTATAAATTAAATAATATTATCTTTTATGGTTTGTGAATGTTTTTTACCTGTTCCATAGTAAATTATAAGATTAGCGCTGATTCTGTTGCGTCTCGACTCAAGTATTGCTTTCTTTGTCTAACAGGCAGAGAAAGAACGAGTCGTTTAATAATAATACCAAACTGGATCACAAGGTTTTGGCAACAATTAAAAATAAAGTCACTGCGAATTACCAAAAAAAAAAATACGGTATCGTTTTCTAAAGTTGCTTTTTTTTGGCTAAACAGCATGCTTGATGATTGATGAGATTATTTAACAAAGCTAGTTTAAAAATAATTAGATAACCTAAGTATACCACATTTTTTTCTAATGTGTAACAATTCATAATTTTTTCATTTTTCATGTACATTGTACTAAATAATAATTAATTACAGGTTTTTGAATGACATTATCATTAGACTACAAATTATTATTTATTTGACAAAATCTAACACGAATTATAGAATTAGCATTTATTATACCCGAAATATAGCTGAAATACATCTTATGCTAATGTCTGTCTGCATGACGCCTCACTAACTAAAATTATCACTAAACATAGTCAATTAATTGGACAGTCGTATTTTGTTAAAAAATGTATAGATCTGCGTTTACGAACGGGCAAATAGCTTCAAATTTCACGGTTGGCGCAGTGGTTGCGCCATTGGCTGCTACGCTGCGTGTCGCAGGTTCGATTCCCGCAAGGAACAAATATTTGTATGACCTACGGTGTGGTAGTTCTGGGTCTGGCTATTTGTGCATGTCAGTTTAAATGTTTGTAAACGTACCCACGATATAGGAGAAATTCCTAGTTACGGGCAACGATTAAAAAAAAAACTGACCGACTCCTTGACAATTCAATGTGCCTGTAAATAATTGAATACTATAAATCCTTGCAGTTTGAGTTTTGAGTTTAAATTTTATTATTATGTTCAGTGTAAATTGTATTTAGTTAGATGTCGTGCAAGGCGGATTTCATTATTTAATTATTACTATTAACAATTTTGTAACATAAGCTTTAGGCCTAAGCTCTTGTACTGAATGGACCATGTTCCTCGTATTATCTACCCTTTTCCAACATCCACCAATCTGAAGTATCTCTAGTAACTCACACTTTTTAGTGCATCAAACAGCTGAACCGATTATAACATACTCACAATCACTATTGACTTCATAATCACTGAACATGTGAACATTACATTGGATTATATTTTCGAAAGGAAAGCTATTGCGATTAGAGTTATGCTCAATTGATATTATGCCAGTTCCCATAACGTAGTATCGTATAACCGTTCTAGTCAATTTGGTAGTCAATATATTATCCAGTTCCACTTTTTTCTCTTCTTCCTCAGTCTGAGTTCTAGAGTTTGACAATTACCAACTAAGACTACAATTACTTTCACAAAAATCTCTAATCAGCCTATCAAAGGCCTAACTAACCTCTTTCAATGATTCATTCCTACGAAATGCCTACCACAACCATGGCCCATCGTGTACAAGAGTGTAATCACAAGCATATACATAAGCATCGCGATGTGAGGTCAACACACCCTCATTTTATGTCTTCATAAGAATTTTAATTGAGCTCCGTTGCCAACTTTGGATTGAGATCGGCCCCTTTATCTTTCCTCATTACAAAAACTTACAATTTATATAACAATAAGCAGCCTTATAAATAAATTTAAATTGATTACAAATTTTGTTACATCCATAACAATCTCGATAAAAAAATCTAAAAAGAAAACAAAAACTTAATTAAAAAATAATATCAATTAAAAACCTTAAAGGGGCCAGTCTACATCAGTTGCGCAGCCTCATAAGTCCTTGGTACTCGGTGTTCTGCCAGTAGACCTGGTCTACTTGAGATCCATATCGTCTCCCAGAAGATCTTCGCACTCCTTCTCCCACTGTTTGTCGTCACCAGCCTTCTCTGCTACTACTTCGTATTCTTTCAGTTCAGCTTCTAGTTCTTTCTCCCATTGTTCTAAAATATGTTAATTTTGTATAGTTAGTATGTTTTTAGTTAAATAAAACATTGTAAACTTCGTTTTTTGACAGCCTCATGAATTTATTCGATTAGTAAATCTAAATTTTTGGTCGTATCATACGATTTTGTTACTGATTAAATTGGCTGTCAGAAAAGCAAGGGAAAGTTTTTTTTATAACATTGATATTTATCCGTATCTTGAATAAGTTACAAATACTCCAAAATCGGATCTACATCTGAGGCTCAATAGTCGATTAAGTAATCCATTTTTTCATTCAATCGATCTTGCTGCACATTTTTGAAGAGATTTTCGCGACAACGTAAGCCTAATGAGGTATTTATATTTTTTCATGATATCGTATCACGTTCAGGTTTATTTTATTCTGACGTAGGTAACAATATTATCGTGAGATACAGATAGATATCGGATTTAACAATTGTAACTGACAATGATACAAAGTTTACATATATGATAGCGGCACGTGTTATGGAGGTGAATCTGCTCACGACTCAAACTGGGATTCAATGAAAACTCACGCCGAGATCTATAAAAGTTACTAAGCACGTACTTGGCCTAAGCGTTATTACTATCATTGTCAAACTACAAGTACAAGACAGAGAGAAGAATATGTCTCAGTCAAAGCTCGTGCTAAGTAACGTTTATAGGTTTCGGCCTTAGCCTTAGTGCAAGTATACTTACGTATTCGTTATATGGAACAAACGGTCCTTCAGTTCTTGAAACGTATTTTTTTTTATAATTTTAGATACTTACTCTTTTGAGAATAAGATATTTACAGTAAATATTTAATACTTTTTTTAATAGAACACCGACCGTCTTTTCTCATGGCATATTTTCAATATTATTCATTACGAGGCACTATCTACAATTAAAAACTAAAATAACAACACCAATATTATTTTAGAATAATATAATTATTTCAATTCATAATAACTAACTATAAATGCCAATTTTTCATTTTTAACTATACGTCGTAATTTCACTAAACAATGTTTGAGTGTCGAAGAGTATATTATATACTGTCGCTAGTTACATTTTGAAGGTACCTACAGGAAGAAGCAGGCCATACCAGGTACCGTATTATGATGTTTTAATGTTATCATGATTGCAGTGGACGAGAGAGACAGAGCTATCCAAGATCGACAGCACCATCCCTTTTTCGCACAGAAACCATGATGGCATTAATACTTGATAATAATACCCTAGAGTTAGCCTTATTAACGAGGTAGAAACTAAAATTTAGGAGAAAAGTCACGAAGACACACAGATAGCCAAATTATTTAGTTATATTTTCGGGACTATGATTAAATGGACACCGATTTACGATTATAATCACTACTAATTTATTGCTTAACAGTTTTGATTGGATTCGCTTGAGGCTTGAAGTTGGCAGTCAAAGAAATTAATTGGAATGTATAAATATTTAATATATAGACATTTTTATATACATATTATTTAACGATACAATATAAAGTACTCACCAATAAACATTACATATTCATAAATATTTTTATAGATAAAATACGCACCAGATAGATACCATAGATATATACATATATGATAAATAGATACTGATAAATATGTCAATATATCTGCCACACAGTCATAATTAGATAAATCTGAATAAGACCATAAACTAGGTATATAAATACAGATGAAAATGCTGCTATTCTTGACCACCCTCAAGCCTCTAACAACAAAGCAAGTACTAAAAGACTCGATAACAAAGAAACCCGAGCGACAGCATACTAGGCCTGTAGTCACAATCGATACAACCATCAAACTCTATCATAAATGAGTCCAACTAGTTCTACACAACTTTAATAACATTGGATTATTCTCCTGATTAATATAGACCTAATGCTAATTGTAAATAATTACAAAACAAACGGGGAAGATAATGTGTTGCCAGTAAATGTTCCAAAGGGTTTGTAAGACGGCAGTTTATTTGAAGTTATAATTGACTGTCACCTCTAAGTGATATGTCACGGCTGTGAAAGATTTCTGCACAAACAACATCAGTATCTTCAATAAACTTTTGATCGAACTTTAATCATTCCGTTAATATATTTCTTTTTTTTTTCAAAAAGACCTCGTGTTTTTCATTTAGTTCTGTACCATTTAAGAATCTACGTTCATATTCATTTGCACGTTCAATTTTGTTGTTAAAATCATTACAATAAGATGAAAAATTTCAGATAGGCTGACAACACAAGTTTATGTACAAAAAGATTTCAAGTTTCAACATTGCTACGTGAAAATAATACGAAGGCAGTGAGAAACAAACGCGAAGAGGTAACGACCAACTTTGAGAAATATGTAAGCGGAAAGATAAATAAAACACAAGACAAACAAGCAATAGTAGACCACAAAGCTCAAGGAAAAGGGTTGATATACAAGTAGCAATGTCAAAACCTGAACAATATATACTTACATTTAACGCTACTGAGCCGAATTTTAATGAACTGTGTGATATTATCAGCTATATAACCTTACTCGATACTTAGACATATATAACATTTAGTAGACATTAAAATAGGTTCCATTGAGAAAATTTTATTTTGATTTTTATTCTTTTATAGATAAGTATACAATTCAACCGTAGTGGTCTTTACGTCAATAGCGAAATCAAACAGGAGATGTTCCAAACTGTTGAGATGATGCTGCTAGCTATTGAAATACAGACCAGCGTGCTACCAGTGACATACAACAGATTATAAATAAATACATGGTTATATATACAGTTATTATAGTCCTTAAATCAAGGACAGAAAAGCTATATTGTCATATAACATTCACTTTGTATATATATACGACACACGAGATAACAACAAGGATGAAGATATGACACAGTGATATATCTTTAAAAGTTCAAATTAAAATGCAAACAGCGATAAATTCTATATAAGTAATAACGCTTGAAATTATATTTATAATGTGTGAGAGGATTAACAGTGTTGTGGGCTTGACACGATAATGCCATGACTAGACGTCAAGCTTACAGCATCAGAGCAGAAACCATAATCATTGGGGAAAACCAAATCCTTTGAAATAAAAAGTTTAAGATAGAGTAGATAAGTATAGGTGATACATACGGAGATTTTGCAACCCATTTTAAATATGTCACAGCGAAATAATAGCTATAGTATTCAATATTAACGTTTAAACCGATTTTTAGATTTCTACCGTTACATGTGCGTACCCTCTAGCTATATCGTGATGGCATTATTTTATCAAGATTGAAAAAATTCTCATGAAGATAATAGCATAGTACATTCTTTGATGCAAGCATCGTATCGACTAGATATTTACTGTTCTATACATTACCCACCCCCAAGTACATAAGGGAGTACTCTCAAACGGTCTACAACGCTAGAACCTTCAGAAACCTATCTTCAATAAAGTGATTTTACATTCTTACATATGTGTTGAAAGAGGCATTATGAATAATGGGTACAATGCAATTTAATATTAAATTTCAATTATAGTAACAATAATCACGGAAAATACACTAGTTTCCTTAGTAAATATCTAGCTAGACCATATAATTAGAGAATAATATATAGAACAGTGGTGTTATAATATTGTGTGCTGTGGATGTTAAGACGTCCTTTAAGCTGCATTCCAGGGAGGAAGAAAATACGCGTTTAGCAACAATATTAATGTTGATTTAGTAGGTAGAAACTCATAATACTTGAATGGTTCTAATGGATTCGATTAAGATATCGACTGATTTTATTTTAGTTTATCTATTTTAATATATTTTGTGGGGAGAATATTTGAACGGAAGAGGTTACATTTACTTTACTCTTTATACAAATAGTTGACAAGTAGTAGTAGTAGTAGTATATTGATTGTTGTAGTCAGTATGCTTTAGTCAAGTAGGATTGGTGGAGGGTCTTTCATAGTGGTTTAAGTAAAAAGTGGGTAGTCAAAAGTGTATTAGCCAGACAAATATTTACATATACAGAGAGCATGCAATGCAATATTATATTCCTCAAAGTTGGTTCTTATTAAGAAAGTGAAAGATTTCGCGGCGATTCATAATTTGACGTCAGACTGACAATGAAATTTCGTTTATGAAAATAAAATAAATTAAAACTAAATAATATGGCCATGTGTGTGAAAACAAAAATTAAATTAATAAAAATAAAAGAGATAATCCCTAAACGTAACTAAAATTAATTAATTCAATAAGAGGAGAAAAAATCATGTTAGATTTTATCAGCCTTTGCATCCGTAACTTGCTTATTGAACTATTAAATACTTCCATTATTATATTATAACAATACTTCTTGGTAATAATACAAATAAGGTTGTCAATAAAGTCTAAAATCATGTCTTACCATCTTCGTTTTCTCTATCGACTTTCAAAGATTTTATTAGTTTCTTGGCGTCATCAATCGACTCTTGCGACGATTTTTCATTGGCTATCAGATTCTCGCTTGCCGATTTATCATCGTCTAATTCGGGAAGAAAACAAAATAAAACAAATAATAAAACTCAAAATGGTAACTAAACAAAAATTAAGAATGAAATTAATGTATGATGCAATGTGGAAATCTAGATTTTCTTTAGTTCGATGTATGTCTAGTTATATTCGTAGGATGCAATCTCAAATGGCACCCGTGTCATGAATTAATTATCTAAACCCTATCAAAAATCATATTGTATTTTTGTGTCAGTTATTTTTACACGAGAAGGGTTTATCGCCTCGAACAGGTGATTATCGAAAGGAGTAAAATAGCTGACTCTTGGAAACAGCTATGTCTCTCGCATCTACGAAAAGATAGGTGATTATGGCCTTTCTTTTCAAAATCGATAACAACAAAATATCATACATTTGAGTAAATGGCGGTCTCAGATAATTGCCTGACCTGACCTTCGAATTAAGTAATAGCTCCATTTTCATTTGTCTTTTGGACATAAACGAAAAATTTAATTTTAATATATGAGAAAGTCTTCTCGTGTAAATGACGAGTCTTTGAAATAATGTTTCATATCAGTCGAGGTACTGATGATTCTTGTCATGAAGATGTATGAATTAAAATGTGATATAGCTAGAATGTACAGTATTCATACCCTGAGAGTCGTCGGCGCTGCTCTGACGGCCGGCAGCCGCGTCCGCCTCGTTGGCCTGGCAGATGAGAGACATGCGGTAGAAGTAGTTCCGCCAGAAGTTTTCCTCCGTGATACTGGAAAAGAATTAACAGAATATGAGCACAGGTAATGAACAATTGGGATTTTGCGATGAGAGTAATTGCAGCTGTAGCTTTTTCCAAAACACAAGATAAGAAATCTTCGTCGTCTTTTATTTCAATAGAATTTGAAAAATGCTAGGTGAAATTTATACTAACATTATAAAAAGGTATTGTTTTTATGTTTGTTCGATTGGGTGTAGGAACACTTATCCGATTACGATACGAATTATTTCACTAATGGGAAGCAACACCATCCTCGAGTGTCATATAGTTATAGTTTACATCTAAAACGTTCCCGTGGGATAACTTCCACCTATAATACGAGCGAAGCCAGCAAAAGCCAGTTCTAAATATTGTCTCTATTGTTGTGTTTTTTACGAATTTTACTACTTGTTCTTCTTCTTAGCGTATCGATGGCGAAAAGTATATTTGCCATCGGGGTGAAAGGATTAGCCAATCGACTACAGTCGATTACCCAGGGTGCGCGCGGAGGTAACTGGAGGGCGGAGGGTACGTCGCTCGGGGAGGCTCCTTTCATGCTACTTCTTGTTAAGCAATAAGCTTGACATTTTATTACAATCACGTGACAGTCGGCACCACGACTTTAACGTCATGATGAAATATATAAAAGCCGATCAAGCAAAGCCTCATTTAATTCGATGGTCGTATTTACGATATTATCCTATCATCGTATCACCGCTTCTGCCACTCCTTGTCAGATAACTGTGATAAGGTCATCCTCATGTGGGACCTAAAACTGCAGTGTCACTATACTACGCAGTACGATTAAGAAAGAGACACCGCTTTGCCTGGCATAGACAACCCCATCTACGGAAGCGTTTTCATAGAAACCAGTTGTGTTGCTGCAGTTATTATCTTATCCTCGTTACACAGGATGATTAGTAATTCGGTGCATTCCTTGAAATGGGTGAAAATGAACCTCATTTGCAAGAATTTTGACCCCCATAACTTGTGGTTCAAACTGGGTTGGTTTGGAGAAATGGAACTTTACAAGTTTTTTGCATTTTTTCCATCACTCCACCATAAACTGCTGATTGTTAAAAATCTGCGCCTTTCAGGATGTTAAATTGATACTTTTCTAATAGCTCATGAACGAATGAATCCTTTGAAAACCAATTTGATAAAAAAATACATCTGCCTTTGGAAATTAAGCGCCATAAAAGTCATGTTTCGAAATATTCTTGAAATTTCCCTTGTTTTTCGAGGCAGTTTTCTCAAAATAAGTGTTTGATACTTGTCGTGTAAATTACACATGAATAGAAATGGGATGAATGAAAGGCATTGGCTGAGATGAAAATCCTAAGGGGGATGTGTGGTGTAACGCGAATGGATGAAATAAGGAATGAGTACATAAGAGGAAGTCTGAAAGTGGCGCCGGTGACTGAAAAGTTGTGTGATTAATCGGTTATCGTGCTATGGACATGACTGTGATGCGGAGAAATGAGGAAAATGTAGTTAGGAAAATGTTGAGTATGAATGTAGATGGCTATAAGAGTAGAGGGAGCCCAAAGAAACGATGGATTGACCGTGTGAAGGATGATATGGCTAGAAAGGAGGTGGCTCTGCTGAGATGACGAGTAATAGAGAAGTATGGAAGAAGAAGACATGCTGCGCCGACCACAAATAAGTTGGGATGATGTGTTGTCGTGTAAATTACAGGAGCGACTTCCTTGTTTTATAATCTTTTTAATATGTAACCATATGAGTTAGTCAACAGCTTTCCTGGACCGGTCGCTCCTTCGACAGGGTCCACTTTAACTGAATTGAGTTTAAAAGAGTGCTGATTATCAGTAGGACATATGATCATCATCATCATCATTTCAGCCAAAAGACGTCCGCTGCTGGACATAGGCCTCCCCCAAGTGTCGCCACAAAAAAGTTGTAGAGTGGCGACCGCGAACCGGAAGGCGTTGCGTTGGAAGGCCTCCCACTAGGTGGACCGATGACCTGGTGAAGGTTGCAGGGATCCGCTGGATGCGAGTCGCACGGGACCGGACATATTATGATAACTCAACAAAATTAACTTTCGCTGATCAACTGCACGCCGTAAACTTTATGAATTTACAATCGAAATCTTATCTTATACTGTTATTCACAAATTGCCAATGCCAAGGTAAATAAGTGTGAGTTTTAGGCTTATGTTGATCAAACCACTCAATTGTATATAGATAGAAGTAATCTTAACATATCTTATGTCAAATCCTTACCTCATAATATTAGTTATCAATGAAAATCTATATCAAGCAAAGACGCTTTTCGTTTGTTTGTGTGTGTTCTTAAATCTAGTAAACTGAACAATGAATATTGATGCGGTGGCTCACAATAATTTAGTGAATTTGTTCCGGTTTTAAGTGTGTAGTGTGTCGGTTGTAGTTTGTTTGTTTGTTCGTTTTTTAAGGTTTATGTGAATAATACAGTTATGTTTTACTCAGAAATTGCATAGTAATCTTGACTTTTAATATATCGCCAGATCAGCGTATCGCTATAGTGCGAAGCATGGACGGTTGTCTAGTAGTGTCATAAAGTACATTTCGTGTTATCAGTGTTCAGATAAGTGCTTGCATGGAAGCCCTCTTATATGAAAGTTATCTTATTATTTCATTAGTTTTCACGATACTGGTGCAGTGACTTTACAGGAGGGCCGATCAGGTAAATTAAAATTAAGATTTTTTATTAAATAATAAATCAAAAATTACATTTTTATTAATTTACACATTAAGTGTTAGATTTTAAATTGCAATATATGGTGGGTAGGGCGCGACAAAATCGAATCAGTTTTTTATTATTATTGGTTACTAGCTTCTGCCAGCGGCTTCGCCCGCGTGGATGTCGAAAAATATCCCACCTGAACAAACATAGTTACTTACCTTCATCCGCTGAGACACGTATAAATTAATTTACAATTGACAGCCTAAACACAAAAATTTGAATATCCTAACTTCAAAACTGACGGACTTTCATATAAACTTCCATCCCCTATTTTGCCCCTTTATGGGTGGAATTTCCAAAAATCCTTTCTTAGTGGATACTTACTCTTCACAAAGAACACACCCTCCAAGTTTCATGTCTCTAAGACCAGCGGTTTGGGCTGTGTGTTGATATCACCCAGTCAGTCAGTCAGTTTACCATTTTATTAATATAGATGGTAATGTAATACAAAAATCAGCATCACTTAAAGTGAATCCGAAGATATCTTTATAAAGCATGATTCAGTATTCACGCGCGATGGCTTATTATTAGCGTATTTCATGTATAACTTTGTTGTTTCTATACCGATTTCTATGATTCTTTTTTAAGGAATAGTTAATAATGTTAACTTTTTTAAGTAGGGATGACTGAGAGTGTTATAAACGTAAGAGTAGACAAATATAATCAGAAAGCTTCGGACTGATAAGCTATCGGGAGTTACACGTGATATTGTGAGTCAACCATAAAAGATAGACATATGCTGTCGTGGGATATTTTTTATATAATTTTAAGGAGAACATTTCTGTCATACATGATTTCTGTGTAGCTTTAACCATTAAGGTTGCACACGCGACGGAAGCTTAAAAAATGGAGTAACTTCTCCCGTTTTCCCAACATTTCCCTTCACTGCTCTGCTCCTTTTGATTGTAGCGTGATGAAAAGTATACTATAACCAACTCAGGAGTATGAAAAATAATTGTACCAAGTTTCGTTAAAATCCGTCGAGTAGTTTTTGTTTCTATAACGGTTATACAGACAGACAGACAGACAGACAGACAGACAGACAGACAGACAGACAGACAGACAGACAGACAGACAAAAATTTTACTGATTGCATTTTTGGCATCAGTATCGATCCCTAATCACCCCCTGATAGTTATTTTGGAAATATATTTCATGTACAGAATTGACCTCTCTACAGATTTATTATAAGTATAGATAAAAATAATCAAATACCTTCGTCGTTATAGAAAGGAGTAAAAATACTTATCAGTTTGTGTGGAACACTTATAAAATACGGTTGCGTTGCGTAAAAGCAACAAAAAATATGGAAAATAAACGTCTTCTGGACTAATACCTAACTTACGGTTTTCTGAAAAGCTTCACTTAATAAAATGTTTACTGTTAATTATAATTGTTCAGTTAACAGTCACAATAACATGCACAGCAGTTTTGAATCATTGGATTTGACTTATTACAATATAGATATCCGGAACAAAACTCACTCCAAAAAAATATTTTTACAAATACGTCTCTAATATGACAGTACGTATTCTATCTAATTCGTGACGGAGAGATATTTTTAGAATCGGTCAAGTGATTTCTGAGATAACCCCCGTATCTAAACAAACAAATAGACACTATCGTCACAACGCTATCATCGGTAGTATCTGGACCTCCTTTAACTTGTCTCTTCATCTATTTGCTAGATAAATAACACTAAAACTAGATGTACTGATAAGTGTGTAAATCTTTATTAGGTCTCGTATTCACTGAAAAAAACTCAGTAGCCATTTTCAGTTACTAGCAAGCTAAGTAAGTAACTGAAAATGGCCACACGCACGGCAACGTTTTAAATGTAGCCTATGACACTCGGGGATAATGTCGCTTTCCATTAGTGAAAGAATTTTCGGGATCGGATCAGTAGTTCCGAAGATTACCTCCTACATCTTTATAATATTAATATAGATTTACTGAAACACTGAATGATTTTTATGAAGAAATTCGTTCGGGGAAGTACTACCATCACACCGATGTCTGCCACCAAGCATCATTGCTGTGTTCCACTTCACCTTTGTCTCTAGTACTTAGGATAATGCATTCCTTCTGATATTGAAGAAATCTTTAGACACCTGAGCACCAGCTCAGGGAAGTCGCTTGATAATTTGACACCATCCAAAAAAGAAAAGTTACTTACACTTTTGGCACGAGATCGAACCGCATCTTCTCAAGGTTGGGGTCCTCGCCCATGATGGCCACGGCAACCGGGTACATCTTGTCGTAGTCGAAGTCGAACTCCACGCCCGCTGGCGGAGCCCGGACGAAGTTCCGTCGGTCCTAGAAGAGAACATATATTTCATTAATGTCTGCTTGTTTTGCGGTAAAGCGGTTAAGAAGTACAGAGAAGATAAACATTGAATCCACAGATTCAAGAGCATTAGAACCAAAATTTGAACGTCAAGTAACATTCACCAACCCACATGGAACGGAGTGGTGAATTACTTTCTCACGCAGAGGAAGCCTAAGCCTGCCGAGGGAACGTTGGAGGCGATGATCATTATGTTCCTTGAAGTAGTATTTTTGTAAACTAACCACCTCCTTGGATAAATGCCGAACCTAAGCGGGGTCACGTCGGACTATTCCGGATTAGACCATAAGGGTGCGAGCTGGTACTAAAAAGCATTAGTATGGTTACAAAAAAAATCATATCGTGTCGTTTATAAAACGGTAACCTGTCATTTTTATATTTTTGCCCAAGCTCCATTACGATACTCGATCAGAAAACTGGAGCGATGAAACCCATTTTCATTCCGTACAAAAATATAAAAAGCCTATCCACAATTCCACATTCATATTTTTTGTACAATGTTCGACACACAGGTTCGTGTTATTACATAAATTCCAACAGTCAGCAACATATAGGTACAACGTTTCCACGTCAAAAGTTTGTACAAAGTTTTGGATGAGGATAACATAATATTTCTGACAGAGGATCGCCTACGGGGTACTGACGCTAGCAGACATTTATTTAGAAGGGTAATCTGCTTTGCCTTCCCTTAATTTTGGGGTCTAGCGAGATGCAGCAGGAATATGGCCGAGATCTATGTATAAACGATGCGAAGCACGTGTTTTGGCTAAGAACTGTTTCTATCTCTACCAAGCACGTGTAGTTTGACAGTGACGTAAAACTTTCGCTGCATCATAAACCCCCTTTCGTGCCATGCTTTTGTACTTCTAGTCTTATAAAACTCTTTTGCAGAATCTTTCTTGTGTGCCTCAGGCAAGCAGAAAAAGTAAGGTTGTGACCCAACTTTAGCCTGGCTCTTGGGAGTACATTGTATGCTCCGCGATGTTGTTTTATTTGACTTGGTTACCCGGTCGAAACTCGTATTGAATCAGAAGTCGGACGAACAGTGATTACTCATAAGGATCAACCGAACAAGTGACTCAAACTTCATAATCTTTGCTAAGAACTTCCTTAATGCTGGGGATTGCAACTTTATTGACCAAGCTTTGCAAGGATTTCGATCGATTGTTTTTGCCGACCGTCTGAAGATATCACTTTTATCGGATTTTATAATTTAGCTTCAAGTCTGAGACTTCATATTATTACCAAAAATATAGCTTTACCTACCTAAAATAAAAAATAAATAAAAAAATTAATTGAAATAAACATTTTTTTTATTTATTACCTATTTGAAAACCATCTTACTAAGCAATCACGCCAGAATGGCTGGACGAGTCTGGAACGAAGTCGCGGGTAAACGTTAGGAATCATCATCAATTCGTCATTATTCATCCAAAAAACGTCCGAAGTCACAGGACCAGACCGTCTGTTGATGCTTAGTATGTGATAATGAACACAATTGGTCAGGAGTTCTGGGGTACACGGTCTGATACTACACATTCGCTCCTCCAGAACTACCCAACAAACATTTCAGTCGTATAAATAAAAAATATGCGATTCAAAGTGTTGTAAACATCGCATTGAAGTAATTTAGCGTGTAATACGACTTAGAGCATCTTATTCTTATATAACTTTTAGTCGTATATTACAGTCATATAGAAATCGTATTAACTTCTATACGACTATTTTTATGACTATTATACAGTTTTATGTAGAAACGGCGTCATTTAGTGGTAAAACCAGTTTTGTGATCTTAGTGACGTCTATATGACTTTTATCCCACCATTAATCGTATTAGAATCGCGAAAACCACCTTTAAGTGACGACCATTTAAGAGTGATAAATTGCACCTTTATACGGTTTTAAGCCAATTTTATAACTTTTATACTACCGTTAAATTACTGAGTGTTCTATTGTAGTGCTTACAAACTGCAAAAAAATAATCATCAAGTTTCGCTTCTTTTACTCAAAATGAATAAAAAAAACCAGGGCAAATGTAAAAAAAAAGTGGTGCTTTTAAAAGGAAAGTGAAAAAGAACTATACTGCGCTTCTCTCGTCATGTTGTGTTATAACGAATATTTCTACACGTAACGACAATAATGTACAAACTGGAGTTGGTTCCGTACAAGATTTTATGAATACAAAAGAATTGATTTTGATGAAGATTAGAAGTTACATTTAATATAACTGACATAAAGTGCAAGATAGGCACTGCAGAATGTGGCTCAAATATTTATTTTGTACCACTTATTCATACTTTGAAGTAAAGGTGTAAATAAAATAAAAAAAAAAACCAAGATTTTTGTCATATTTATTATTAATAAACGTATCTTTACAATCACAGTTTTATCATTCAAAATAAACATAGTAGTAACAAAGAAATTATTTTACTTAGTTTACATTGTCTTTGGATCAAAGCTCTTAAGAATAAGTTAATACGAGTGTTTTTAAAATAAAATTAGTAGGTAGTATAGTTAGTTAGGATTGATCTCAATTATATAGAAATTCACAAACACTTCTCTTTGAAATATGTTTATATAAGTAGGTATAGATGATCAGTTGTTTTGAAAATAATCTGTTCTAATTACAATATTCACATTCATCCTCCGGATAATGATCGTATATGACAAAAAAGGTGCAGCGTGGGCACCAGAGAAAATCATAATTTATCATATGTTTAATATTTTCCTCTGACACTACAAAATGTGCAGGTTTGTTTTTGTTGTTTGTTATCATAGATCCGAAACCAAAACAACGATCTGAACGTATAAAGTGAGTAGATATCCAGGGCCATCTCAAACACCAACGTGCAAGTGTGATGAAATCAGATTTGGTTAAAAACTTATCGATGTCCACTATATCACAAATAATTTTTTGTTAGATCCGAGGCCACCTATAAATAAATCACCATTTTAATTAGGTACATAAAGAAACTTCAATCACTTTAACTTAAAAAAAGCAGCTTTTGACACTAGTTTTTAATATGATTGAATGAATTAACGTACTTTACTGACACATGACACAAATTAAAAAAAAATAAACAGGTCTTCAAACCAGGAAAAGTAGGTGAAATTGTTTTTTAAACAATTTCACTAGGGTTCCTTTTTAGTGACAAAGGAACCCTATTTCAGTTAATATGGCTGACAATATTGAACAAAAAGTATGTGCACAGAATAATTAGTCGTTGTGATGTTGTAATATGGTTGTATCTTTAACTCTAAGTCGTATAGAGGTGACTGTTAGCACGTTTACTAAAAATATACTTGATTAAATCACTTAATTTAAAGAATTTGCATGGCGCGTTAATTAAATTGTCATAATTAGCTCATATTACCCGATAGAATTAATTTCCCAATAGATTGAATGGGTCGAATGAGTTTCAACACAATAGCACTCATAGCATTTTTGTACTCACCTTCAAATGGATCTGACAGAAATAAAACATTGAAGTCATGCAGGCATAATAATTTACGGCATTTTATCACAAAATCCTGTTTAAAAATAATACTACGCTACCCATTTGCAACAAAATGCCGCAAAGCAGCGGTAATAAACACCATTACTCGACGAAAACGTGGGTTTTGCGACGACTACACAACCACTATCTGACCAAAAAGTGGTTTATACGACGGTTACATTACTCTTTTAAGACACTGATTCGTATAAAATGGGCCTATTCTCGGTGAAGCCAACGTGATGGCGACGTATTTACGACCAGCTTATGGAACCAAATGTAGAAATCGGCACGTTGTGGCGACTTGTCAAATGTTTGTTGGGTAGTATCGTAGGGTCATCATTCTTAAATCAGTCTTATTCCTCTCGCATCCAGCGGATAGGCACGCTGCGCAATATCTTCTCGTCTTATATACCAGAATGTCGGGAGACACCACGAAAGAGTGAAAAGGCACCTTCTTAGCCCGCGCGCTCCATCGGCCTATTAGACTATAAAAAAATAATACTCACAGTAGACAAGGAGAGGCACTCCTCCTTGAGGGCGGGTTCGTTGGGGGCTCCGACCCAGGGAGGCACGGCAGCGGCGCTGCCACGGCCCTCCTGTCCCTTGATGAAGGCGTCCTGCTCACGGTTGAACTCTCCCAGGATGCTCTGTGGGACAAAAGAAAGATCATATGAGTACTCAATGTATATTTTCTTCCGGTGATGAAAATGTTGAAGAATTGGTATCAGGGTATGGCCTAGGCTACCTTTAGATGTAAGTCAAAATAGTTTCAATGTAAAAAAACATTACCCTCCTCAGTCGGGTAAAAATAATGAATGATAATGACGAAAAATCACATGACGGATTAGTATTATCATGATTTTTTTTAAGTTTAATTGGGTGATAAAATAATACGTTTTAATCTCAGAGATTAAGTGGATTAATAGGAATAACTTGGGCTGTAATTGAGTAGATTTTTTTAATGAATAATGAAAAATCTATCTTTTCTTTCTGGATTTATCCAGTTATCACCAAAATTCCTACAAAAGTCCATAAATTGCAACTGAAAATTATAAAACAAAAACAAACTAATCGACCAAATCATATTGCGATTGACCTGAATTTCTTTACACAGGAAGTGTTAATCTTTTTCTAAAGACATTATGCTCACGTTATAGACAGCTACTTATCAAAGAAAAAAAAAACATACTCGTACGTCTGTATCTATTTTATTACAATTTACGAACAATACCTACTAGTAGTTTGTGTATAAAATGTATTTGCTAGTATTTAGTCTATTATGTGTATTTGAAGAGAGAAACACAGTTTTGTGCCAGTATGTAAGTAGGTACCCTGTAAAGTTTTTGAACTCAGAAAATAATATCTGCCAATCTGTGAGTCGATGACATTAATAACTTAACATATCAACTAATAAATAAATAAGCATTAAGTTATCAATTTAATAAGTAATAAGTTCATTCACATCAATTTTATCGTGTGTTGGAGCTGTTTGGGGTTGGAACACTAGGGCTATGGGATCCGAGTGCCCACCTAGTCTTCCGGGGTATCGCCAGACGGTTGACTGACTCTTCACGTGACCAGAGGGCTGGCCTTTTTTAGCGATAAAATCAGCATTGCCAACCAACGTAGCAATGCTGGCAGCCTTCGGGACACTTCTCCTTTTTCATTTATTGACGGCCAGTCATTATTTTTCCCTCTTGACTTGTTGTACATTATTTTTATAATCATGTCTTCTTGAAATCTCTTACTGTCTATTCGGAATACTTTTCCAACAAAAGAAGAACAATTTGATTCCTATTTTATCAATTAATAGTACGTAATGATCGCAATTTCTCGTTTCATTTACCGAAGAGGATAAAGAAATGGGAAAAATTATCTGTTTATGTAAATGTTTGACCTTCATCGATAGCAGATGATGCGGTATCTTAAAATAATCCGTTAAATCTTACAATCTGACAGCTGGTGGTACTCTTGTTTTGCAGATCTCCGATAAGGGATAGTAATTTGTATAAGCATGTAGTACCTAAGGTTTTATCTGCCCTGTCAAAAATAACTTGAATGAGTGCATTATTTTGTTATTGGCTTATGGTTATCTGTTTGTTTTTAAATATCGAAAAAAATCGTATACGTATAAGGGGATTGTTTTACTATGACCGAATAAGCATTGTCTACTAGACAATGTAATACAGTGCCACAAGGATTTTTAAGGTGCTTTTGGTAAATATTTATTTTGTGAAATGTTGAATAAAAACAGACTTCCAAAAAACACTAAAATAACTTCACTTTCGGATGCTAAACAGTCAATGAAACAAACAAAGGCACCGAATTTCGAAAGTAAGTAAAAGTTTTTAACAAATGATGCAAAAATTATTTGAAATAGTTTCCGCTCTGCATACAATTATTTCTCGATTTGAGGAAGAATCAGTAGAACTGCCGTGTTCAGCGTTTTGCTTATCAAAACTTTAACGGTTCTCATAGTTAGTTTTACACTTAACAGAAATCTAAGTGGAAATCAAGTTGTTTTATTGGCATAATAAACAAGCTGAAAAATAAATGTTTTGCTTGGGAAGCTTCCAGTTTCTGCGAGTTTTTACAGCAGCTACGAAACTTGCCAAGTTTAACTATTTGTTTTAGTTTTACCACTTATTTTATAACTTTAAGAACTTTTTAGTGCTATGTCTTAATTAATACTAGAAACCCGTCGTTGCTTCGCGAGGTTTTTTCGACTTGATAAAGCATCAAGATTTCTATGTTAAGGAAATATGAACGTCTTACAGAATACACGTGAACAAAAAGTGCAACAAAAATCGTTGCTCTACAACGCTGTTACAGAAACAGAAACCAATCGGGACTTTAAAATGTATGGACACTTTATAATTCTTTAACTTTTTTAGTACTAACTGGGTTGTCGAGGTCAGATAGGCAGTCGCTCCATGTAAAATACTGGTATTCAGCTGCATCCGGTTAGACTGGAAGCCGACCCCAACATGTTGGGAAGAGGCTAGGCGGATGATGAGACTTTATAATTCTTTGTACAATATTTTAATTACTTCGTAAATTACTTGATATTTACATACGAGTAGTTAGAACTTTAACCTGGAGGTAGGAATATAAATCAAAAGTTGCGATTGGTAAAGTAGGTCGGTTATTTATTTATCTTTAATATTGTTATTGTCTTCCAAGAATATTTATTTTTTTAAGTTATTAACTGATAGTAAGCTCACAGACATTTATTTATTTAAAAGTTTATGTACATACTAAAATACAGAAAAGAAGAAAAGAACAGAAAATAGTACAAAGGTGATGCTTATTTCTTAAGAAATCTCTTCCAGCATACCTGCGAAAGGAGATACTAAAAAAAAAGAGATGTAGACAGTGTGTAAAAGAAGAAGAGAAAATAGAATACATAAAACGTAAAACAGAACTATTAAAACATAATAATATAAGTATAATAATATAATATATGTTGCTTTATTAAAGGAAGAAAGTTATAAATTACAAATAAAGACTTAACATTATTGTATCATAACCATCAATAAAGTTAAGATAATAGAGCGCATTGCTACATCATATATTACCCAAATCTATTTATAAATCTTATCTTATCCGAAAATACACTGAGTGAACTATGAAAACTTTTTGTTTTGACTTTCCTCAAATCCCTGAAATAGTCTAAAAGGGACACCAAATCTATACAGGGTGGAAGGGACATCAAGGCACAAACGGTAACCACGTAATATATAAAATTTTCATCAGGAATTTAAAAAAAAAATGCTGTTTCATACATTTTGACCGTAACTAAGTAAAGACAGCCTGTGTCCAAGCAGGAGGAGGAATATTTTAGGCTTGGAATATTGAGCCTCATAAACTACAATACCAAACTGTAGGAGCCCATTAGGCCTAGCTGCCTACTCCAGCACCGTCATCATATCATAACATGTATTTCATCTACAAATTCTCCTTGTTACAGGTTTGGATCTACCACAAACTGCATACGGATCTCGAAGCCAGGTGCACAGTAAATCCCAAGTGATAAAAGTGACACTAACAACACCACTAGCTATAAAAGCGTCTGTATGCAAACAATAATTTCATTCAATCTGCGACACTTCAGATAACAGTTAATACTCGTATAATTACTTCAGTAGTACACAATATTCATACAGATTATGAAGATAGAAAAGTAGAAGTGATTGAAATAAATGACATAAAATAAGAAACAAAAATGGATACAGAATCAAATACGAAGACAGACACGAAGGATATGAAAATGGAAACGAAAGCTGAAGAGCCGGATAAATTGGTAAAGGCGATAGGCGAGTTCGGGAGATGGCAAGTGATGCTGTGGTTACTAATAGCATCACCAACGAAGATCTCATCAGCATGGCACCAACTGGGGATAGTGTTCATAGCACCAGCCACCACATACAGATGCACGGAGACGAATCTAACTGATATGATAGAGATCGGCACCTGTTATAGTGATTGTGTTAGCTATGAGTTCTATACGGAGTTCGAGAATACGA
This sequence comes from Noctua comes, assembly GCA_963082995.1. NCBI lineage: Eukaryota > Metazoa > Arthropoda > Insecta > Lepidoptera > Noctuidae > Noctua > Noctua comes. The sequence goes on from OY720288.1 coordinate 1,073,165, forward strand.
TAATTTCGCAGTGGGAGCTGATCTGTGAGAAAGCGTGGTTAGCGAACTTTACACAAACGATTTGCATGTTTGGTGTTCTGATCGGGAGTATTATCTTCGGTTACATAGCAGACAGGTGAGCCAAGAACTTTTTGTAACTTACTAAGGTAGTTAGTGTAAATAGTTTCCTTCGTTAGTAGTTAAGCTCCAAAATTCGTTGCTTTCATCCGAAAACAAGAATATTAAATAAGCAAAACTACTGGCTTACTATATTGTGTTAAAATCTAAGAACAGCGAGTACATTTTGAATTATAATTAAACGCATCTTTTTTACGAGTCGGATTAGTGTTTAAACCATTCCAAATGTTATATTATGATTTAGTATATTATAATTTCTAGTAAAGTACAATCTCTCAAATGATGTTATTAATTACAGATATGGAAGACGTCCAGCATTACTGATAGCTTGCATGTTGCAGCTAGTAACTACCCTAGTTGAAGCCTTCTGTCCAACCTACTGGCTGTTCACTACAGTTCGGTTTTTCATTGGCGCAGCCACCGCGGGAACAATCCTATGCTCCTTCATTCTGATGATGGAAATCATAGGACCTTTAAAGAGAGAACTAATGAACTGCCTCTGCGCCCTACCAATGCCAGTTGGACAGATGTTAATGCCGTTGTTCGCATACTACTTGAGGTCTTGGGACAGATTCTGCTTGGGAGTGTCAATTCCACTTGTATTGTACCTGACTTATTTCTTTATACTGCCCGAATCTCCGAAGTGGTTGTTGAGTGTTGGGAAATTGGAGGAGGCTAGTAAAGTGATGACACAGGCTGCGAAATGGTGAGAATTGAGATGAATTTATTCATATATTGCGTTGACCTCTTTATTCCGTCAAAAATCCTATAGATTTAGTGTCCATAAAAAAGACAAAAACGACAAAATGTGTATTCGTGAAAGCCATTGAGCGTTTCAGAAGCTTCTAGTAGGCGATCTCTTGTCGGGCTGTTATTCAAATAAATTATCCTATACTTATTGGTTTTTAGGAACAATCTCCCCTCAGACAACATGCTAGACGTCGCTAAGAGTATAGCCAGTGAAAAGGTGAACTCTAACGAGCCGATTCGGAGGGCCACCTACTTGGACTTGCTCAAGACTAGGATGCTCAGGATCAACACCCTGTGTTCCTGTCTCATCTGGTTCGTGCTTGGCATGGCTTACTATGGAAGCAACCAGTACATTGGCCAGACAAGTTCCAACGTCTTTGTTTCTGTTGCTTTAGCTGGAGTTTTGCAGGTAATTATTATCTTTTATAGTTATATTATTGTCACGGCTTTAATGAAAGTCTATCTGCAGTTATAATATTTGATTAAAATGTTGACTAAGATCATACGTTACGCGTGTTATGTCATCCTGAAATACAGACGTAGTATCTGCAGTATTTAAAACAGTTAAGTTCTTAATCAAATAACAATATTTACTAATATTATGCAGTGCACGTGCCGTAAATCTTTGATATCACTATCTTACGAAAAGTTACATAAGGAGATTATTTTCGTTCAAATCATAGTAAGCATCATCTTCCTGGTCTTATTTTTCCCGTTGTTTTTTTGTCTTCTGTCTTTCACTCTAATTCTGTGAACCCTGCGTTTGGAAAAATCAGTTTTTCAACATTTTGATCCTTCGTTCTTCTTCTAATATCTTTTGCTATTTCCAGTTCCCCGGCATCTTGCTGGGCGGATTAATGAGCAAATACTTCGGAAGGAAAATAACGATGATCAGTTTGTTCATCGTGTGTGGAGGAAGCAATGCGTTCCTCATTGTACCAGAAGACTGGGTTGCTGTAAGACTGACTATGGGAGCCATTGGTGTGGGCTGTGCTTCGGGAGCGTTCGCTACCATGTGAGTATAGTTTGAAGATTTTTTCTTTTTATTCGAGAATGGCCCTAGGGTACATAATAATTGGGTCTAGTTTTTATTTCTAGTCTATAGCCGTCCCATTGCTGGGCAAAGGCTTCCTTCCACCTCTTTCACCTCTGTCTGTCCAGAGAAGAGGCTCTAGTTGCTTTAGTTGTTTAAAATAGCCCAAGGATCCAAACATTACTCAGAATAAACTAATGGATTTTGAGCGTCTACATAAGAAATTAGTCATCTGGATTGTGCTGAAAGCATAAGCATAATCTAGGCTAATTTCCAGGCAAGGTTTCTATCAAAAAATCACTTCAAAATGATCAATTGTTCTACCTGTTTTTTGAATATTCAAACTAGTACTCTTGTATGTATACTTCGTGTCAAATGTAATATTCTTCCTATACTTTTCCAGGTACATGTACACCACAGAACTGTTCCCGACTGTAGCCCGTAATATGGCTATGGGTGCTTCCTCCACCACATCCAGGGTCGGCTCAATGATAGCCCCCTACGTGGCTGGCATGGGCATCTTCGCTGTGTGGCTACCTCCAGTAGCCTTTGCTATTGTTCCTATCCTTGGTGCCATTACTTGCTTCTTCTTACCTGAGACAAGGGGCAAATCCTTGTCAGATCATTTGTCTTAGACAGTGCTTGTACAGACCTTCTTTTTGTCAAAAGATGTGTTTTCTGACAGCAGCTGTCAATTTTGACGTTCGTGTTTTGTGTAAGTCGTATTTATTCGTTGTTTGTTCGTTAGTTAATGGCTAGGGAAGTGATATTATTTTGTACGTTTATTCTTTAGTTATAATAGAGTGTACAGTTTCGAATGTAATCGGTTAAGTAAGCAGGTTTATACATATAAAGATATTTTTTTAGAACAAGACAAGTGCATTATTTTTGTTATGACATTCCCTTGTGTGATTGAAGTTTTTAATTTGAATTGAAAAGCTAAAAGAACACAATTTTACGGTTCAACGAGCTACAATAATCGATTAAAGCAGACTAACACGAATGTTAAACAAAACGTTTCACGTCAAATGAAATTCGTGTTTCCTTTCCCTGTAAATAAACGGCAAAATTAATGCTGTATTAATATTGAACGTGCACTCAAAGGTAGCAAATACTAATTGTTTTATTGGAGCTGTTATTATTTCATACGTGGTACTGGTATTTTCGTACGCGAAATATGAAATGAAACTACCCATTAATGCAGAGCCATGGTTGGGTACATATTGTGACTGGAATAAAGCCGTAGGATCTTTAATGGTCTCATTTTATGCGGGTGCTGTTATGGACGATTAAAAGGACTATAAGTTGCCCACAAGGACTTTTTGGGACAATAAGGACATAATTATGCATTACCTTAAAATTTCATTGCAAACACTACTGGCCGCTATGACCACGTAATAGACGTAATATGAAACAACTTTATTTTCAAAAATCCATCCTGAATTTGATATATTTTATTTAAGAGAATATAACAAACTGTTAGCTTTTTATTACATAATGGTCAAACTGATACTGGAACAAAAAGATGAAAAAAGTTACGGTTTGTCTCAAATCCAGCCAGTACCTATATTATTTCAGCAGTGTATATTCATTCCAGCACACATTATAGCATAAATCGAAGCAAGACTTTACAGAAATACTATTACAGGGAAAGCTGAACAACAATACCCATAAAACAAATTAAATTCCACATTAGCACCTCAACAGGGGTGACGATGAGGGGGTGTAACGGGGTGAAAGGGGGGGCGTACTCGTTTGTGAGAAAACTGGGTCAACTTTGAACACAATTTATTATTGTTAAGGGAACACCGAACAATTAAGTAATTAAATGAAAAGGTATGAGCGGTACGATGTTATTAAAATTCATATAAATGTGATTACGGAAAATGGGGATGACAATAAAATAATAAAAGGGAGGAAGATTAACTGCGCTGTTGGTGCCACTAGCATCGAGGTTCCGGTTTCAATTCCAGGTCGGGCAAAGTGTAATTACGTTTTTCGAATAGGTTCTCAGAAACAGCACGAAGTTTGGATATGTGCCCGGCTGATGGCGCCCTCTATGACATGGGTGTCGGAGTACTATGGTGCACCTCTGCTTATCCCTAAGACGAAAGTAGGATTTTAAGGGGACTGTAACTATGGGGACAAACGAACGAAGGTCAAAATTTCAACCATTTATATTCTTAGTCGAAATACTGTACGTTAATAGTTGTAATGGAAACGTGTATCTATTTAGGACACCATAAATTAGATATAAAGTGTAGAGAACCTTCACAATGTTCTGTAGAAACATGACAGCGATAACTGGAATTACATTAATTGTCAAGCACGCGGAAACGGAAACACTCCATTACTACTTTATCCGTGGAAATTTTCAGTTCCAAAGAAGCGACGTTTTCGTGGATAAGCGAAACTCAGTCGAGCGATTGTTGAATTTAAATTATTTTGTCAAACTGTTTCTGAAAAAATCCAGACATGTGAACGTGTGCGAATTTCTGCCAGTATGCCATTCCCTTGAACCAAGTATGTTGTGATGGGAGCTGATCTTAAAAAAAGGCTTTCCTACGACAATCAAATACCTAGTATAACACTTACGCAGCAAGGTAAAGAAATAGTACCATCTCTCGCGCATCGTTTTTTTTTTAAGAAAATCTGTTCAAGCTTCACAGAGCTGGTCAAAACTATGTTTCGCGAGAAAAGATGAAAGATATGCAACAAGAATTCATAACTCTTTATAAAAAGGAACTCCCTCGAAAAAAATTTCGACAAATTATGTAAAGTATTCAACTGCCCAGTTCTTTTCGAGAACAGCCCCATAAACACGCGCAGGACGACTCGACGGACCAAAATACTTTTGTGTAGGTACCCACTCTGACACGCCTCGTAAACGTCTGCCTTAATAAGTAATAAAGAAGTTTTAAGTCCGTTGCTTTCCGCGAAAAAACAAGGCTCTTTAAAGCTGCATTCACACCAGACTGCAGTCGACCGCTAATTGGTTTTTTTTTTCATTTATATTTGTGAAAACCAACTATTGTAAAATATATTTTCAATCTGATGATGATTTATCATCATTTCAACCGAAAGACGTCCAAATAAATACATGATGATAAATGGGTTAATGTACAATCCACTACGTTTCCACAGATTAGAATTTTAATTAAAGCTAAAGTAGAGTTTTTACAGTAAATACGAGAAGTGGTGGCACAGTGATAACAGCCGCAACTGACGAGTTGTAAAGCGTAGATCCAAACCAAGCCAGGGTGTGTTTACTTTGTGTCAATTATTTGATCACGCTGCTCTCAAAAACAGTGAAGCTTAACACCGTAAGTAACCCCACAACGTCTCTTAAAGAGGAGGCTTGAGTTCCAGCAGTGCGAACATTATACACTTCGGTGTGAACGCAGCCTAAGATTCGAGAACTCATTAAAAATGTTCAATGTTTCGCGATGAGGAGCTAACACAATTAATTATTATTAATGGCAATTACTGTTGCAACGAATTTTCATTTCGACGAAATATAATTACCGAATATGGAACAACGAGTGATTGTATTTTCATTTTATTTATTTGTGAGCCGTTAACGTTTACATATATTTGGAAAAGCTTAAAAGATTTAAAGGCAAAATGAAAATGGTCACCTTCCATTTTACATAACGCTGTTGAAAGCATAATGCATATGCAACAATTTTATGCAAATTCATCAACAAAGAGCGACTCGACTGGAATATAAAAAGGCTAGTAGCATTGCTCTACCTCCTTACTGGTAAAACACTCACATAAAACATGTTGACGTCTCTATTTCCCTCTCTGTCTCTCTTTTCTCTTAGTTTAAATCTTTTATCTCATCTAACTACTTGGGAATGCATAGTTAACAGAAACACCTACGTTTCACAGACAATTGACCACATAATAACCTTTTCTTTGAAGATAAACCTGAATATGGATGAATTAATTTACGACTGAATGCTGAAACCGTTCACGTAATATCGTGGATTAATATTAGGTGAGATGTAATCTGAATATCAGTTAAGGCACATCAACGGGGCTGGTAAAAAGGGGTGAGACAGTCTGTTATTCTTCAGGAAACGTGATTTGTATGAAAGAGAACTTATCTTGATAAGAATTACACGAGATATTATAGAACTTGAAAGTTCTTCCATTATTTATGTTTTACACAGATTTATAAAGTAAATTCAAAGGCTGACTCAAGTTTGCCACTGAAGTTAACATCGACCCATCCTAAACCGTGTGAGTGAGAAAAGCCGTCCTATCTCTTTTTCTCCTGTCCTTTCTGCACCCTGCATCATTAAATGAGGCAAACGACAGAGCTGTCCAGTGTCCAGGTCACTACATGCTAGTTGGACAAAATATAAGTCACCAACACGAAAAAAAAACAAGTTTACAAAATCAGGACATCTCGTATGATAGATACAATCAATATTTTGAGCAAAAATTTCAAATTGGCAAATTCATGGAAAAATCCGTTTCACAAAACCTGAAAAATTGCTATTTCTAAAACCAGCAACCAAAGTTCAGACAGAACTGTAAATAAAAATTCAATGCAAACAGAAACAGTTTATCAAATAAAAATAAAACTGCAGCTCCCAGTAACACGTGTTCGGAACGTTAGCCAAAAGGCTTTTGCAGAATGTTTCGTTCTGTTCACAGAATATAAATCCGTATTGATTAATATTCAGAAACAATTCTACAGAAGGCTGTGTTCATGTTCAGAGGCGAAAGCGTTTTGTCGACAGTAAAATCTTATGCAACGATATTTGGTATAAGTCGGGAGAGTTACTGTGATACTAGTGCTAGTTCCAAATAGCGTCATTAGTTAATGTAATGAATGACATTAAAAGATACAACTAGTTTGAAATATAAAATGTTATAATTATTTAGTAAATGCTTGACCTCATTGGTCAGTTTGGGATCTGGCTATGGACAAGACATCTACAATGATATTTACACTACGCAACCCATAGCTATATTATACTTGGCACGTGTTTCAGAAAAGTTGGGATTTCATGTTGCATACACATATACATATTACACTTTCTGCTTGTGCATTCTTTTGCATCTGCCTGGATCTATTTAAAACCCAAATATAACTAAATATTATTAGATAAAATGTTACGATTATGGATTTCCACAAAGTAACGCCTGATTCCATAAAGCCTGAAATACACATGCCAGGCCCTTGCATACAAGTATGTAAGAATCTTGCGCGAAATTCTGTCATGACAACTTACGATTAGTGAATGGCACAATAGTTCGCGAGCTAGTTGCATATATTTGTTCAAAATACTGACATGTGTATTCCGGATTTTACTAATCGTTTTGTGGATGCTCGACTGGACATCGATAGATCGCCGGTTGCGAACGCTTTGGGCTCAAAGCACGTTTGAGAGGAGTGCTTGACGAGCTTTGATGACTTCAAGCGCGAATTCAAGTGTGAATAGCTTTGAAATAGTTCACAGAGGTTAAAACTTGAAAAGCGCGAAACAGAAGCTGTACGACACTCGAAATGCATAAAATTTCAACAGAAATTGAAGTTAGTTTTACGGAATGTTTCACAACTGTAGTTTCGAGGAATTTTCTGAAAAGTTCGGTTAGCTCATGGAACGAAACAATACTGTTTTCTTTTTCAGTATCTACGTGACGTTTACAGATATCTAAACTTGGAACTGCCAGTCAATATTCCATCGACAAGCAATGACAACGCCGCCATTTTCTTTTGATTTAGCTCTGGCGGTATAGACGGAACGGACGGTTATCAATATGTCCAAAATTGCAAAATCCAACTTAGGAGTAAACATTTGTAAGAAATTGTTAGTGGTTTAATGAAGAAAATGGGTTTATATGTATATTTACACCAAAGATAATGAACATAGAAATAAAGTTATAGCTAGATGACGACCACAAATACAGCATGTCTACTTACAGTCTTGTTTTTCTGTTATCCGAGATTAGCATGGAAAAAGTGGAAAGAGAACATTTAATAAGTGCACAGACACAGACATATAGCAAGAAATAGCATACATAATATAATGAATATAGACACAAATGGAACGCAAATATGGAGAATATGGACACAATAGAATACAAATGAAGAAGATGGACACAAATAGAATGCATATGGTGAAGGTAGGCATTATAAGGGCGAAGCTTGAGAAGTGAAAGCAAAATATTTGCATCAAATATTAGACAGTTCAAAACAATGAAGTATCTAAAAATCACTGAAAAAAAGGAAACTGTAACGTCTCCACAAAAATCAGAATGACGATCAAGTCAATGAAGTCTATAATATAAAACCTTTTCTTGAGGTCGAAACTAATCGGACAAACCCAAACTATATACAAAAATAACGCAATATATAGAAGGAATTCAGAAAACAATGAGGTTTCTAAAATTCTGCTAAGTTTAAAATTGATATAGATAAAAGTGACTATTCACGCCGCTATCAAGGACTCTCGTTTTTGGACGCTAACGGAAGGACAGACAAGAGCTATCGAATCAAGTCCGGTGCCCCGTCCTAACTGGCTACTGGCAGAGAGACGGCTAGCTGAATGATCCTTGATCGGTAACAAGTGAGGCATGATTGCGTGTGTGACGAAGAATAGGTTTCAACTCTCGAGTATGCGACAGAGCAGTGTAGTCAATCAGCTATTTAGTTTTCATCATCTGCCCAGCTTTTTCTCAAGTTTGTGCCGGCTTCCAGTCTAACCGGAAACAGCTGAATTTTTCAAGGACCGACTGCAAGATAGATATCTGATAGATAGATATCTGGCAGTCGGTCCTTAAAAAAATCCGGAAATTAGTCTTGCTAGCTACCTAGCAAGACTGCTTGTCACACTTTCGGGCTTAAGATAACAACTGTCAAAGATCGGTTATATGAGTTGATAACTCAGCAAGTTGAGGAATCGACAAGGTTACCAGACCATATCTATCATCATTTACTACATCGACCTGATTAATGCAAGCTGTGTGTCAGTTCTAGTGCCTCGACAGCACATGAAGAATCTTATACCAGTAATTTTGTTTGGCTAAATTAAGATTTTCGCATTTTTGTAGTCAGTTCAGTTTTGTAATCTTTGTACTGAAATTCGCATTGACTCAAAAACTGGATACGCATAAAACGCTTAGCTCGTTCGAAATGGGACAGCTTTCCGAATGAAAGACTCCGAACGTTTCTCATATGAAATGTGCTACGTTTGCCTCATACGAAGTGTGCCGATGTGGGTCACACGGAGGTGATATTTTCCGATTTTTCCCGACATTTTTATATCTGCGAACGCTTTTGTTTCGTGATGCGATATTCAACAGGCATTCATTTGTAACCTTCTGTGAGAGCCAAAGGGATTATTTCAAAAGATGGGAAGAAGAGCAGGTGCCTCCCAATGTTACATACCTACATATTTATAAATTAAAGTTGCTTTTCGTTCTCTCTGTGTGGCCGCGTATTCTTCTTCACAACAGTATCAATGTAGTTTTCACAATCATTTAGACAACTTATTCCGAAACGTTTGTGAATAATATCATTGATAATTCTCATATTTAAGAAATCGAAAAGTTTAATTGAGTCGTAAAAACCAAGCGCGGGTCGCTAGTTATGCATTAAGTTACGAAATACGATCAAGCTGGCCCTAAGTGACGAATTCCGAAAAACAAAACTTATGAGTGATCTCAAAAACCTAAAAATTGCTTTAGACCTTGCCGACCAAAGTAGGTACCTATTGGTCAAAGCAAAGACCACATCCCAAACCATATTTATTACTCCACAACATATCGCTAAATTCTCCAAATTCGGTTGCATGAAAGTAGCCTCCCAGAGCTGCGGTAACATAAACCGTACTGCAATTCAAAACGGCATACCCTAGACAGCTAGCTCTCGGTAATGCAAAGTCTATCTGATCACTCCTTTCACCACAATGGTACATACCAAATCAAATCTCGAGACCCAAATCCCCTGTATGTACTAGCCTGAAACCAATAGCACAGTCCCACAGTTCTAGTCAATACACATCATATGTATGACCAAACAGGAAGTGAATCCCGCGACCGCACACAAGCCGGAGCTTCGTGTAATCCGGTCGATTGATCCGGACATCCGGTAACCGGGAGAGGGGGGGAGGGGTAGTAATGAGGTTCTATTTTAAACGTATGGGGGTGTCATTCATTAGGTGTGAATTGGGTTGTTTTGTTAATTCAGTATTATTGAGATTTAAATACGTAGGTAGGTGTGATAAATTTAGGTCAGGGTATTAAATGTAGGTCAATATGTAAAATATAGGTCAACATGTGAAATACGCTTTGCAATTTGACACGGCCTTCGATCCGGAACTGCGAGGTAGCTTTTTGTCGAGTTCAGATAAGTAAATGAACCTTGAATTAATTTTCTGTTATAATTAATAGTATAGATATAACATCTCGCTTGTCATTCCTGAAAGGTTAGGTAGGTGTCTGCGGACTCCTACCACGGATTCTGGATTTGTGTTTGGTTGATGACAGTAGGATTACTCTCTTTGCAAATTTTCTTATGGTACACCTAGTGACCTATCCCTTGGGGAATTACATGATGTTATTGTTATGTTATGTTATATCAGCTCATTTACAATCGATTTGTTAATTCATCAAATGTTCCGAATTGGGGCTATTAATCCTTTCCTTTAATTTTCACTCTTAAGCGAATTTGATTAGCAAATTATATTACGTTGGTCATTTCCATGTAATCATAACATCATAACCCTAGTCACAACTGATATTATTCCCTCACACGAACCGCCTGTAAAGTTCCACAAAGGTCAAAGTCAGTTTCAGTGCCCTTTTAGTAAACTTTTATCAGCCCGTTGAAGCATCATTTATAACTGCTAAAAGGCCTGAAAGCCTGCTGAAAGCCACTCTCTGTTTACAACTTTTACGGCGTCGGACATCAAAATGTATGTACTCAACTCCCGACTGGATTGTATACCTTCTATCGAATAAAAAGAGAATTATTTTAATGCTCTTGTATAGTAGAACAAAATAACATCATGCTTGTAATCCCCGAAGGGTTCGGCAGAGGTGTAGAGTATAGCATACCTACATTTTACTAGTTATGTTGATGGTCACAAATCTAGACGCGGAGCTACTACTGAAAAAATCCTGATGGGAAAATCCATTAATACTTTGGCTGACCTGGGATTCGAACCAAAGATCTCATACTCAGCAGTAGATCTCGCGACCACTATGCCAACGAGGCAGACAGGAAAACTATCTATTTATAAAAATAAAAACATGAAAATATTAAGATATTTTGATAGGTTGAGACTGAGATCCGGTAAAGAAATGAAGTCCCTGAAAATAATTTCTACATAGAAATGCCTAGTTTAGTAATAAAACTTTTTACCTCAAATATTTTCTAAAAGGTATTCCGTTACAAAAAGTTAACTGACTGAACGTAAAATGTCAGAACCTTAACACCATCTCTTTTCACTGTACCTAAGTAAATAACTAAGTCTGTAAACAGAAAACAGACTTTTCTACTTAGCGACGGAAACAGACGTATTTATCTTTATATACTCAGACATCTATCAGCCGAAATTAAGGAAATTGAATCAAGTACAGAAATATCCTCGTGATGAAAATTAAGGAAGATTTAATAACGAGAGGTATCATTTAGAAAAATGCTAAAAGGAACACATAATAATTTTGGGAAATGGCTACGATAACATTGCGACGACGACGCGACATAATTCCGCACGAAATATAAAATTCCTTGAAATTATGTGACGTGAGCGCTAAGGCTCCGCTCACGGCCTCGGGTGACGCCACTTGCAACGGTACTTGCGAGCTAAATGCGCGTGACAATTGTTTCCTCCGCGTATACATCGACAAGAATTCATTTCATTGTCTACAATCTTTGTGCTATTATTTTGTATCAATATGTAGCCACGAAATGTACCACACATTGGATAGGTACTTAATTGTAGAAAACATTATTACAATATTATACAACAGATTCTAGATAGTCAATTGAACTCTTATCGGTTTTTACATCTTTTTAAAGCTAGCTCTTTGCAACTGGCGATGCTGTGGCATGGTCTTCTTTCATTTGTTTTCTCGGCAGAAGCTGTAGCAAGTCGCGTGTCGCTTGAGCTTGTAGCCCGTGGCCAAGACGTACGCTTGGAAAAGGGAACGGTGCTCGAGGTACGGGAACGAATGTGTGGTCGTAGGTATTGATCGAGCGTTGGTTCTAGACTCAGACCGTTTGTGGCGCCCGGGAGTCTGAATTGTTTAGAGGATGGTCTGGTGCTTCAGTTATGATTCCGATTTTAACTGAGCATAGTAACTGAAGCTATCTCTTTTATTCAATAGCTTTTAGAATGCGACGCAGATTATTTTTCTACAATTTTTTCTTTTTGTGTCTTGTAATTATGTTTATTTTGGTTGCGTCATATTATGTAGTGCAAATAATACATATTCTGTTTTTTTATTTATTTTCCATCAAATGGACGTTAATAAGAATGCGATGTTTTAGAAGTGTATAAGGATATTTTCTTTTATAAATGATATTTTATTTTACTTTTTATTTATTTCATTCATCATTACAGGATATCTCAAGACGATAGGAATTTGTTTACCCTTATAATTATCTTTTACACACTAGAATAAGCAACACCAAATACTTTCATATAAGAATATGTCCCATTAATTACCTACTACTACCAGCTTATCCTCCTCTTACAAAACCTTTGGCGTCGTAAACCCTCTTGAAAGTCCTCGAGAAGTCCTCAATATCATCGAACTTAACTAGACTACTTATAACCTGACAAAGGGACTCTAGGGCTCAACGGCTCGCACAAGATGGCGTCTGGACGAATTGGGAATCAAGTTATAAATATGTTATGAGTTCAGCACCTGTGCTTTGAATAAATATGTATAGGTAAAGTTTTATTCGTGTTTTTGTTGGGTTCTCCAAGTTTTTAGGGTAAGTACAAAAGTAAGTATGGAATATGGATATGGTAGGAAAGCTGGTGGATAACATCAACGTTAGAGCAGAATTATTGACGACTGTAAAAATACAATTGACAAGTCAGAATAGAAAAAAAAACGGACTGCGCCGAACCCAACCGACATGGAACAAGAGAAGCATAATATTGATTTGAAAAGTACCAGGATCGCAGCAAAGACAGGGACGTCAGCACATAATGTGAAAAAATATAGATAGTGTTGTATGGGGATGGGGCATCCCTCAAAATCATGTGGAAAATTTCAACAATGTGGATTGCTACTCGTTTATGTTAAAAATTGTATACCTGAAGACTTGCTAAAAGGGTAAAGCTTTTATAACTAACGCTAAATTATATTTTCCACTCACAAAAGTGAGATAAGCTTTCCTTCACAAAAAAAAAAGTCTTTTATGTAACTAATCAATAAATTCAAAAGGGCGAAGAAGAATTTCATAAAGTTGCGCCTTTTTCTAGAACTTTGTACAGAAAGGACCTTTGTGTAAATTAAATTAATGACCCAGATCTAGTCCAAGTCTTTTAAATAGAATTAATGTGGAAAAGGACCGGAGAAAAATTGGTTACGTAATCCAATTTGTTTTAAAATGGGTTTTAGGTTCGTCAAAGAATGATTTGACGTAGTTAGTTGATTTTACTTGATGACACTGAGTTTCAGGCTAGGCTTACATATTTAAAACATAGGATTAGCTCAACGGAAAATTTGATACTTATTACTTTTTCTTGTTTTGAGGATTGAGGAAGAGGGTGAAAAGTCCCTCATCCTCTTGATAGAGTGGTCGAAGACTTCGATCTTGCGTTTTACATGACGTCAGGTACATTGCTTACTTCATCATGGCGTTGAAGAGCCGCCATATTTGCGTCAAATTCATATTAATCAAATTCAAAGTCTCTTCACTTGACCAGAGAATAGAATAGAAAAACAGAGAGACTGGCCTTTTTTCTGGACAAAGAAACAGAATTACTATCCTCCGTGGAAATGCCACCCTTTTGTATATTTTTCCAATTGACAGCGATGTAGACGAAATATTTTGCAAACTATTTCTTTTCCTATTTTGAAAGTTGTGTTATTATTTTAGATATTTTTATTATTATTCTAGATCTAGACTTGTAGCTTGTAAATAATAAACACAGTAATGAATAAAACAATCTAAAGTGACCCAATTTGGGTTAGTAAAAAAAATTACACATTTACCCCAGTATTAGGGTCAATGTGGTGCTTTATATAGTCATATAGACGAACTGAGTCTGTTCGATAGAACAACTCTGAACCCTTTTAAGGATTAAAACATGTCGGTACCATAATATTGAAGCAAATGGGGTAAAGTCGTGTGTCCATTTATTATGCCGCCCCCGGACTGTCCCACCCACGAGGCGACATCTAGTGGCCCTGGCAAAGGGTGTTTACATAAAACGGCAATTATCCCTTTTTATAAATCCTGGCCATTTGAATAAAAAGGGAGGGGTTTGGTAAATGTGTTAATTCAAACATAAACATGAAACAGATTTAAAATGGCGTTCATGCCTGTTGTCACTAACTAGACTGGGCCCAAATAAAAACGCGTGGCTGGATTTTCGAACATCAGCGTGGTAAATCCAATAATGCTTGCCGCCACCGATGATTAAAGCGGGCGTGGTCGTAGACAGGAAACAGACCGAAATAAAAATGTATAGTTCCAAGTTTGAAATGATAGTGAACTAGCTTCTGTCCGCGACTTCGTCGATTTTGACGGTTATTGCCAGTACTGCAGGAAGCTGGACTATTGAAACCCAAAAATACTTCGATGTCATTACAATGGGCGTAAAAAGATCCTTAACGAAGCCGAGAGGTACTTGCTATCCCCGGCATTGCGATAATGTTTTTGTTTTGGCCCATACCTGGGAACATTTTAGATAAGGAGATATTGGACATCAAAGTCCTAAAGACACGGTTAAATAAATACCCGATTTTAATGTTATAACTTTACTTTAAAAACTTCCCTGACCCCTGCACTATCAGCCAGCGGAACAATGCATCTATCAGAACAATATTTTGAGTGCTTTACATGGAGTCCTAACGTACACCGTGATTTTAACCCAAAAAGAAGTCGTTTCACAGCAATAATATTTGCGTAGAGTTACTTAGTTTGATGTACAGAATGCTGGGTTGGCGGCTTCGTGAATGGTCCGTATACACCTTGTATGTCAGTACTCGTAACTGGTGTCCATATATACTCAGATGCAGTAGCGAAGGGTCAATTTTTGTAAGAGGTAAGCCGGAGTAGATGTCTTAATTGTGATTTTATTATTTGTCTATAAAATACTGACTATGCCAGTTTTCAAAGGGAAGCCGGAAGGAACCGAGTTGTATGTAACCTTCGCCACTGCTCAGATGTATGAACGTGGATGAAGAAAAAAGAGTATGTGGATCGTAGCAAGTGGCTATCTGTAGTTTGTGCCCACTGGGAAGAAAAAGGCGTGAGTTTAAGTATATAAGACAACATAAATATCTACATAGCCAACGCCAAAAAGCTATTAACCGCACACAGCGTCAAAATGTGTCCAGTTGACACTTTTAGAGCACAAACCCAATAACGTGGCCTGATTTGGTTCGAACCCTCATTGACCTACTTCGGTGAATAAAAGCAGTTGAATTAAAAACTGACGCAAACGCCCCCACTTCCATACACCCATTTAAATATTAAAAAAGCCAGGTACGACAAACGTTGTGCAACGTTGCAACTATTCACAACATACAAGTTACAAAGCGCTTTGTATGGCCGCCATTTATAACTCGCTACCTACAAACGTACGTCACTCGCTATTTTCATCCAACACTGTTATTTATACATAAATACATTAAAATGTCAGCCACTGACATTTTGTGATAAAGTTCTATATAGGTGTAGTCGGGTAACTATTTTCAAACAGGATGGTGACAGAGGGAGGAGAAGGAAATTGTGCAGGAAGGTTGAACAATACAAAGCCGATATTAATAAGGCAGTGGGCAGATGAAAGGATGCTGTGGCGTAAGACAGCTACGGCTTATGAAGTTCACCAACAAATTAAGGTCAGCTTAGTAGACATAATCTTAGGAGGATCTCGGAAATAATTGCGAGAGAAAAAGGAAAACCCAAAGAAAGCAGTTCCTGTACGTACGTAATATGTAAACTGAACTATCGAATTAGGGCAACCTGTTAAGATGTATAAATAAGATGATCAGACCCCAGACGATAACACATCTAATTTAATTTATATAGCCTGTATTATCCCTTAACACAATTCTGTTTTCTGATAATTCTGGCCAAGATGTCAAGACATAAAATAAGCCAATGACAAACAGTAAAAATAACTTCGTAATATACAACGCATCCTGAACATTCTGGAACTAGACAAACCTAAGTAATGAATGACTATGAGAGATGTAGTTGAGAGCCGTATTTCTCAAATCGGTGAAAACTGCGAATGCTCAAACGTCACAAGGTACACAATTACACATCCTGCTGCTGTTATATCTCTGTCAGGCTTTTACATTTATCTACCTTGTTAAACACTGGAATTACACTGTATTGCAGTATAATGAGGGATTGTGGTACTTTAAAATAATTCAGGCGAGGTTTGGACAACTTACTTGTAGTTTTAGAGAGAACATTGTCCATATTTTCTATTCGCATCACCAGCCTTTTCCCAACCATGTTGGGGTCGCCTTCCAGTCTAACTCGATGCAGTTGAATACCGATATTTAACATGGAACGACTGTCTAACTGACCTCCACAACACAGTTAGTACTAGGTAATACGATACCCCTTGGTAAGACTGGTTGTCAGACTTTCGGGCCACTGAATTGTAAAGACTGTCAAAGATGTACAAATTACAGCCGGGACCAACGGTTTAACGTGCTTTCCGAGGCACAGAGAAAACTAGGTAGGTAATGGGTGGTCACCCATTTACGGACCAACCCAGGCAAGCGCGGCTTGACCTGAAGATAGACCCGAGCGGCTGTTATTATTTATCCACGAGCTCGTCCATATTTTCTATTCTCTGACTATTTAATTTAAATCATAATAACTATTCTGTGTAAATCTTAATAATAATCCATGTGAAGCGCCACGCTATTATTTACTGTAATCTTTATAAAAAGAGTAATCAAATAAATCAGTTAGTGGAAAGGCCCTTAGATACCTATCATCTCCTGGTAATTTTGAGAAGCGAACGGAAAAGTTGAAGCTCAAGAGAGCACAAATCAAGACTACGAAGCACGAAACCTGTGAATCCAATACAGCACTAATCAAAGCTGCCAACAATGCAAGCCTTTTCAGTAACACACGTACATTCAGTATACCGACGTCACCATCGGAAATCGGCGTATCGACGTGCCGAGGTAAACCAAACAATGCATTTGAATAAACAAATACTACACGGTCTGAATTTGATAACGTTTCAGCAGAGAGAATTTTTAGCAAATAATAAATATTGTTTGTGTTTGGAGGGAATATAGGACAGACAACTGTAACACATACTATTGTATTTTACACGATTTTATGTGTCGATAAACAGGACTTAAGTTTATTATTAGACACAGTTGTAAGTCATGACAGAGAAATCGTACATGACAATCGAATAAGACTTGGCGAATTTCACTACCACACAACGCGAGCAGTTATCTAAACTGTCTTCAATAAGTGTCAATGTTCCATAGCATTAATAATCAAGAAAGCGGTACGAAACAGGCCATTTTAAATAGAACTCAAATATTTCCTACTCTAAACCATAAAATTATACAGTTCCCGAAGGCAAAGCTTTCAAAAATAAGAGGAACACTTCAAGGAAATAAGAAAAATAATATGTTCTCCTTATTAAATCAAGCTTAGGAGAAATAGTTCACGTAACCCCGGTGAGATTGGATCCTAAAGCTACGAATGGTGAGAGAAACGTGAGAAAAATCTTAAGAACAACTCTAGGTGTTCATGCGAATATTATTCTTGCATTATGCTGGTGTAAAGATAGTATTATCTATATATATAAAATGGTAAACTGACTGACTGACTGACTGACTGACTGGGTGATATATCAACACACAGCCCAAACCGCTGGTCCTAGAGACATGCAACTTGGAGGGTGTGTTCTTTGTGAAGAGTAAGTATCCACTAAGAAAGGATTTTTGGGAATTCCACCCCTAAAGGGGTAAAATAGGGGATGGAAGTTAATATGAAAGTCCGTCAGTTTTGAAGTTAGGATCTTCAAATTTTGTGTTTAGGCTGACGATTGAAAATTAATTTATACGTGTCTCAGCGTTTTTGCTAATTCTACCCCTGAAGGGTTAAAAAGGGGGATGAAGGTAAGTAACTTTTTTTTGTTCGGGTGGGATATTTTTCGTTTATTATAAATATCGTTTTAGCTAGAACAATATCTACTGGCATTTCATAATGTTTAACCACTGTTGAATCTTTTTCGTGAATCACATTAATCCCTTAGAATCCTTAAAAGATAAGGGAGAGGTGTACCCTAGTGCATCATTTCGCCAGTTATATTTAAGGCCCATGTTATAGGGGGCGAGCCTGAATGTCTGACAACCAGTCTTACGAATCGTAATACCTAGTACTAACTGGGTTGTGGAGGTCAGAAAGGCAGTCGCTCCATGTAAAATACTGGTATCGGGCTACATCTGGTTAGACTGGAAGCCGACCCTAACATAGTTGGGAAAAGGCTAGGCAGATGATGATGATCGGGATGAAGCCACCACAGGAGCTTGGTGATTAGCCCAACAAGCAAAGTGAGACCATTGTTTGCGTAATGGGTGAAGTCGGTCTTCGGATGATGATGATGTTGGCGACATCTTTTTCAATTTACTGTTCTGTTTCCTTCTATAAATATAATCAGTCAGCCAGTTCTTAGCGGACTATTCAAGGATACGAACATGTGTTACATGTGGAAGCTATTTTAATGCACGAACCACTATTGATCGCAGCAGACCGTTTCAAAGAACAGCCTTGTTGGTGATCGCAATATGTTTCAAGGCAGTAACGAGCTTTCCGTCAGCGAACTGACGCAATTTATAGTCAAGGTTAAGGCTTTTAATGAAGAGGTAATAGTGATAGGTCCCAATATACATCTTGTGTCAGCGACTTCCTATTGACGTCGATAGCTTTAGACGTAATAGTAACCATTACGCCAAGACTATACAAAGCACTTAGCAAACGCCCTACTATAAAGCCTTTTCAATATGTCGCTTTCTAGCAAATCTAATGTTCCTGATCTTTGCAATAAATTCCCCATAAATAAATCTAATGAAGAACCACTCTACTCATTCTTTAACTCCCATTTTAATCCATACCTTTTATTATACAGCATGTTTCAGAAAGGTGTGGTAACTAAAATCAGCTGTCCCATACATTTAGATCGAGTACGTATTTAAATGTTGTATGGGAAACTGTTTTTTTTGTCGCGATTACGATGGTGGTCCCATGGTGGAAGTTTTTCAGTTACTGGTATGTATCACATCCTTATATGACCACACTTTTTTGACATGCTGTAAATGCACGAGTAACTCTGTTTTCCATACAACGCCTTAGCGGCTGAACAAATTTCGCACACAGACAGGTCTTCAAAAGTGCCAAATTCTACCTTATTCCTTATGATCATGGTCTACCATGACATAGATGAGGATATAGGATACTTTATATCCCGATACTACATCCCCTATGATAATTTCTGATTTCCACGCGAGCGAAAGATAGCATTGTACAAATTAATAATTTTAATCAACAGTAATATCTGACGATATTATATTTCATATACGTGGTCGGTTTTTCTCGACAGAATCTTGGCGTAAATAGATATTCCTGTTAGTGTTGATACACGCCTCAAGCGTGGGGTGTTAGATTAAGAAGGCGTGTCTGCACGTAATCATATCAATTTCTTATTAACTTTCCCGCGAGCGACGGAGAAATTCTTAAAGTACTTATCATTCTATCGAAACTCATCAGTATTTTAAAAGTGAATAAGGTTTTAGGTGTCTGAAGAAGTTGGGCACGACACCATCATCTAACTAGCCTTTTCCCAACTATATTGAGGTCGGCATTCAATCTTACCAGATGCTGCTGAGTACCAGTATTTAACATGGATTGACCGCGTATCTGACAAGACTGGTATACCCCTTGACAAGACTATTGGTCAGACTTTAGGGCTTTTGACCACCCATAACGACTGCCAAAAATCTATGATGATGGCCTCGGAAATGATGGTTTCTTTAAGCTCTCTAGTGGCATAGCTATTACTATTAACACTATACCACATTCAAATAATCTAACTAAAGAGCTTGCAGCACCAATAAATTACACACTCGTCGGAGCCAGCAATTCTACTTAATAGAATCAATTATACCTCGGTACTAAGTGCATATATTCACATACTATCTCGGTTAAACAGGATAGCCGAGTTTCTACGACATATTCGTGTTAAACCAACGCTAATCCGATCATGCTCAGAGAGAGCTTGCGGAGATATCTATATCGTCTTAATTAATCTGGTATTTCAAATTCTCTGGAGCGAAATGTTCATTTCAAATTCAAAATTGCGTATAATAGAGTTCCTCTACAGATTTCTGACGAAGTGAAAAGGATGTTAAAGGATTTTATATTTTACAAAACATATTCAATTTGACCAACATTAGAAAGGAAATTTTTTGAAAAAAAGGCCAAGAATTTTTCGGCTAAATTATTTTTGTACGCGAAAAAGACTCTCGACTCTCACGACTTTCTTAGTCGTGAGAGTCGAAAAATATGTTTATAAAATTTGAAAAATCAAAATGTTTTTAAACAACTATTAACAGGAGAAATATGCGTGTTCACCGCTACCTAAGCGTTCGGTAATAACAAGCGTGATGTTATGTAATGTAACATCTACCAAGGCAAACGAATCAGAAGCCAAATAATCTACATGCAAATTCAAATCTGTCCCAACAAACCCGGTTCTGAAACAGAATGTTTCACATTTTTATCGAGCCATCTAATGTACTGTGAATCTCCTGAAACCGCTGAATGTATGTCGTTAAAGTCTTCATGATCACCAAAACGAAACACATAAATTGTAGATTCAGGATCCAGCCAGCGGAAATCGGTTAAATTACCATAATATCGCTGTGTTGTTAACATCTTTATCTCATCGTTTTTTTTTAGAACCTCCATCGATTTATTACGTACCACCATAAGCTAGTTTCATGTCATGGTGCAAGTGAAGAAGACTCCATCTTAAACTTAGTTGCACACTTTTCAGTGAGGTTGGTAGTGGTGCAGTCCCATCCTTCACCATCCATGCTACACCATTTTAGCTATTCTTAATTTGTTTTTTTGTTTCTTTTTACTCAGGACCTTCTCAGTTAGGAGTCAACAAGACTGCAACCCGGTTGGAGACAATAGGGTCGCACCCTAGGACATGGGACTTAAACATTACTGATAAAATCTGTGTGTACTATAGTTCCTCTGTCTAACCCTTCGGGGATCTCAAACAAGTTGTCCAATGTTATGTGTTTTCTTACAATTACTTCAGTCGCCTATCCTTTCCGTCTATTCTTGGCCTCTATATTATACCCTTCTTGTCCAATATTTATCCGTAAATTAATTTCTGAATTTCTCGCAATTCATACTGTAGTTACAGAAGACGACTCCAATTTTCCAATTAAGACAACTAGGTCAATTCAATGATCCCTGACTGAAATTGTGATTTTGTTGCGCAACCGCCTTAACGATGTTTCAGTAATTAAAAGATTCGATATTTGTATTATTTTTGTTTTTCGTACTACTTAACTTGATCTAGAATAGCTCATCATCATCATAATTTAGGGAGTCAAGCAGTGGATGTCTTTCGGTTTCTTCTTTCGTATCGTCTTATCTCATTTTTGGATCCAATAGGTAGCCGCGTTAATCGCGGCATCTGTGGCGTTTTGTAATTCCTCTTCGTAATTCCTTTTGACTAAAGTCCACTGCTCATCCCAAGCTACGGCACATTGACAAGTCCTACTCTTCATAATAATTATGTATAGCTTAAATGACCCTTGTCTTGGTAAAAATATCATCCAGTCCGCAAGATTTAGAGTACGCCAGGCGTATATTTTAGTTTCACTACTACTCGTGAAAGCTATTTTAATAATAAAACTACTACTCTCCTAGCCAAACATAACCTAGATGCCTCGCTTTATATCCCCGAACCAAAATAACATATTGAAAAGCCTAAGAGACGAGTTGAGCTGAATAGTGAAGTAGTAGAAACATCTAGAAAGAAGGATTCATGGCCCATTACGATGTATAGACGTAAGTGCAGGCTAGCAGTCGTAAAACACCTCCAACATAAGTAAGGTCCTTGAGGGAGGCTTGCTAGAGTGCACTGAAGAGGGTCGTTTTATTAGTGGTGTTGACTTCTGGCTTCCTGATGTGAATTTGTTTTGGTATGTTGACGTATAAGAGACATATGAAACGATGGATGAATTAAGAGATAGGAAATAAAATAGTTTAGAAAGAGGCTAATCTTGTAATTTAAGATGACGGTTAGTGGATATGTGTGGAGGAAAAAGGTACGCGGCGCCGACCCCTAATCTCCTAATTAACTTAGGATAGGTACAAGAGAATGGATGGTCTGTCAGTAGTATATTTTACACAAAGTAAAGCATGTAGCAAAATACAAATCACACACAAAATTATAAAAACGAAGCATTCAAAACAGTAGCCCGTCTTGTTATTAAAAAAAAAGTACATGACGTAACAAATTATTGTCACAGACAAAAAGTCTCATATCCTACATTCATACACATCATAAAGATCAACGATTGTATCTGTTCAAGTACAGTTACGCCTAGAGAAAAGGACTGCAAAAAATAATACAGTTTTCTTGCTTCCTTATCTTCAGATATATTGTGCGTCATTTTCTTTCTCGCGGCAACAATGGTCGTCATTATTTACTGACGAAATTACATGAGGCAGCGTATTTTCTGGATGGAGCTTGTTGTTAGTTAATCAAGTGGTGTGAAAGTGTTGATTGTAGCATCTGGTAGGTATAGAAAACTTATAAAACTGGTAAATCAGGTAATTGTATTTCGTGGATTTCATGTGTGCCTTTTACAGTCCAGTTTTGACTAAACAGTGTAATGACGACAAAACAATATAAAGATAGTAAAGGAATAAAGACTTGGCGCTACTACTAATAAAATTAGAAGACACCAATATTGTAAAAGTAAAATAAAATATGCTTAGCTGTTGGTCAAAATGGGATAATTATGAAAATGATGATGACGTAAGAAAAACAACATCAACTGCAGCACCTGCTGCATACAGCATTGAGCTCTAACTAAAAGAATAATCCCCAAAAAGTAATCGGATTGGGAAATCATTAATTGCAACATCAGACCAATAAAATGTCCAAAAACGAAACTTCAGCTATGTACATCCTCACATACCCAACTTTAACAACCAGTAACACAAGTACTGCTCAAGATAACAGTAGGTGTATCTGAAGCGAAGCGTTGTTTAATAGCATACAGTTTTATTGGAGTTCCTTTATCTGGTCGTTACGTGACCATTTTTATTGTTCTGCGCAGTGGTCGTAAATGGCCGACGATGGCTATTGATTTAATTGTGATGGATGAGCCAGTGCCTTATGGTGGAAGTGGCTTTTTTCATGGTTGTTTGATAGGAGGTCTCTATAAGAGGGAAGATTTACTACTCTACGTTTACTTTCCTATATTTACTTCTTTTCAATTCACGGCTGATGTAGGATATTTATAGGCTGTATTGACGGCTTCTTAATTTGGTAAGAAAGAAGACTTTAAACAACAACAAAAAACTGAACAACTAAAACATAGTCATCGGGAAGTTAATATTCAATCTTAAAGTGTAGAGGTAGAGTAGAATTTGGAAGTATTATATTAAGCTAAGACTATTAAAATTTTCTTTCCGTTTTTGTATAAGAACGGTACCATCTTAGTCTATTTGGAAGTCTAACCAAGGCAAGGAGTAACCAGCTTATATCCCCTACATTCATGTATGGATATCTAACTACAGACACATATTATATCACAGCGGAAAATCACTATCTTCCAACGACACAAGAATATATTTTCAGCGTCAACGCCCAAATTACCATAATACTATGAATTTACTTACTACGCAGCTTCCCTGTCACAACATATCATGTTGTCATGATTGGAAGACGTTTTTAAGTCGATTTGACGGAGAATCACTTATATCAGATCAGACAGCTCAGGGTAATATTAATAGGTAATGGTTACGTCCTTCGGGAGATATGGTACGTGATTTAAACTGATTAATAGTAGTCTTGATAATGGTATTTGAGCGATAAACATAATTTATGAGGTAATTAAACTATGACGTGATTATAGTCGGAGTTTCAAGAGGTTTCAAAGTAGGTTAATTAGGTCTAAGATTAGGATCGAACTAGCTCTATGGTTAAAATGACATCCTGAAGAAAATTTGGTGTTAACATTAATTAAAAGAAATTGAACGAATACGCACGGCACCGGTCTATGTGGCGACACTTGGGGGAGGCCTATGTCCTAGGCTGAAATGATGATGATGAACGAATACATGTTATTTCTATGAAAGAAAGTCTTTGTCCTGCAGCAGGGAAAAAAAGAAAATTAGTATGTTTAAACTATGCAAGGACCCTAAGCTTTTCATATAGTAAAGTTGAAAAGCACCATTTCGCAGATCTCAAGCTATTCTACTTATGAATATAACTTTCGCAAACTCGACCATATCCATCAGCATATGACTCAAAATCATCTTCTCCCTGGTGTTATACCCCAGTAACTAAACTATTCACCCCTAACTACACACATATAGCAGAACAAGACACAAATAAAGCAATAAAATAAAACACGCTAAAGCCACCACATTTCTATTGACACTTCAGCGACACCAGAACACCCTAGGGAGCGAATAGTCGTGTAGTGTGACAGCACGACACAACGTGAAATCGAAGGGGAGTAATGAGAGTCAGGCGTAAAATACTAGTTAATAGACAAAAGTGGATTTAGATGTAGAGTTATACTTGAAGTAATTTTCCCTATAACCCTCAATATATGACACTAATCTGTGTCAAAGTAACAAAACTATCCATCCCTAACAACAGACATACACATACTATGCCATAAAGAAAACATTAACAGACCATATGCTACAGGCACCAGGTATGTAACTATTGTCACCTCAGCAACACCAGTACACCCTTGGGGACGAGGAATTTTACCACGAGTCGTGCCGTGTTGTCTACGCCACGTGGTTTACGTCGCGACGTGAAAACCGAAAGGGAGTAATGAGTAGGCGAGGGGCGGGGTATGAATACCACGCATTAGATAAAAGTACTTTTAGATAAAGAGACACAGTATATAGGTGATAAAACAATTGAAGTTATATTTGTAGTACTTTTAGATTTCCCTAACATAACCCTCAATGACACTAATCTAGCTAAACTATCTTCCCGTATCTACATACATATAGCTATGTGCTATGCTATAATGAATGCACTCAGAGATCACACGCCAAAGGCACCACAAACGTAACTATTATCACTTCAGCGCATCCGTCACTAGGGGACGGAAAGTCGTGTCGCGTGACGTAGACAACACGATGATGTGAGAACCGAAGGGAGATAATGAGTAGGCGGGGATTGGGGAATGTATACCTTGCTTAGTTAGACAAAACTACTTGTAGACGAAGAGATAGATCAGAATACTTTGTACATACGTGATGGTACATTTAAGACATTCATGTCAACCCCCGTTTCATACAGCACATGTGCCATCCCACTGTACATATTGGAAGTGAGTAGTGAGTAGTAGGTGCCGGGAACCCACCTAGAACGTTCCAGGTGAGTTCCCGGTATCACAAGTGCGACTTGAGTGAACCCACCTGGTGGCTTCCCGACACTGAATGTGTTAAAGAAAGTACTTGCTAAAACAATTTAAGCAAGTGTGTAGTACATTTGCACTTCACATTATGTTGGCATAAAGTCTCGAAATAAATTGTAAAAATATTTCAGATTTGTATGTATGTCTGCCTGTAGCGCCTGTTAGTGCTACTGTTGAGCATCACGTCCTGGGTTTAATTCTCGGGTCCGGCAAATTGTTATAGTTTTTCCATCGGCAGTTTGATCAGCAGCTGCCCAGAGGCAGGATTTCTGCCCGATTGATGGCAAAAGGGGTAGGCTATTACATGGGACATAAAAAAACTGGCGAAATGTGGTATACTCATAAATGTATAGCTTAACCACTACCTAATCCATAGATATTTATGTCAGGCATAAAAGCTGAAACAAAGAAGGACAAAGATCCATATGAGAGATTAAAAATCCTAGCAAGAATATCAGCTTACATTACATAAATAAAAAAGATTTAAAATAAACTCCAGCTATATTCCAGAGGACATCGTTTCATATTAAAAGAGGGAACGACGACGACTAATGAGTGCGCCGAGTAGAGTTATGAATGGCCAGCATTAGCTGCAAATGGGATGAAATATGTACGCCGTAGATGAGATGCAAATTCAAATCTCAGGCTTTACCGCTTTATGCGATTTAGGAATAATGAAATTTCTGCTTTTATACAATTGCGGCGTGGATAACAACTTATCTGGTCAGGAAAATCATTGCGTCCATGCAATGAAAGCAAAAAAAGATCTGTATTCCCGTCTCGAATTGAACAACGCGACTCCATCACACCCGCTAAACTAAATGCGACAAAATTGGTGAAACATGAACGATTCAAGTCGCCATATAAATTAGACAACAGAAGACATAATGACTTTAGAAGACAGCCAAATGTACAAAAGCTGCCACAATTTCAAAATTACAGCGAAAGCCAAACTGATCATCACAGCTACAAACACATACCTATATGCCATGTTTGATATGGGAAATGGGACGTACATACGCGAGGGAGGGACGGGACCTAATGAGAGAGCCGAGCAGCGTGATGAATGCCTGGCATTAGCTTCTAATGGCATGAATCATGAACGTACACATTGTAGCTAAAACTGTAAATATTTTGGAGCTGGATTTGTTTAATTTCCGGCTCAAGAGTTTAAGTATTGTAAATTTATAACGTTCCTTGGTGAACAAAGGAAATTGGAGGATTAAATTGAAAGTCTCGACGTTTTGTTACTATCCACTGAGTTTCCAAATCCTTGGGCAAAGTCCTATTATGATCTAATTTCACAATACAAAATTCAGAATCATTCATTAAGAAGTACCTTTTCCTCGTTTGTATTTCATTACCCATTAACCTTTCTCTAATTAGCACTTAAGCAGCACACGTTCTACGCTTGCTAATAAAGATATAGCTTCTTTGCTCTAATCCCCTTCCAGCACCACTTTCGTTAATAGCCATAATGCAACTTTACTGCCTCTTAATATGCTACTAGTGGATTACTGCTATCATTGTTACTACAATTGTAAGCGTTTAATTCTCATTCACATATACAGCCGTTAACATTATCTACATCATTCAGTTCATCTATTTTTACATCAGTAGCTTCCTTGATAAATTTTGCAGAAAATATACCATGCTTCATAAATATCAACTATGTGAGTGCTATCATTGCCAGTTTTTAAATTCGGATCTCATAAACAGATATTACCATTACCAACGTCAACATTCGATTCATATATTAATACACCAGTAGCTTCCTTAATTAATTTTTGGGTACACATACCATCCACATCATAAATATCAACTATGCGGGTAGTTATGACAGCTTCAGCGGTCAGACTTAATGCAGCATTTCAAATTTCCGCCTATGTAGCGTGTTTCACATTCGCTAAAGCCAATGCAGAGCATTCGCGTAGATCATGTGTGGACGTGCATTTAATCCTCTGTTGGCATTGCATAATGAACTTGTTAGGGCTTCTACTGACATTGCTCGACTATCCGAATGGATTCGGTATTGATCCTGAAATGTCATGTTTATGTACATGTTGCTTTTATTGATTCATGTGTACTAGTTTATGTAGGTATCTGTTTCAATCTTTCAATGTAGTGTTTGATGAATTAATTATTCTGAATAGCTGGATTTCGATTGGATTTAGCCTTGCACATTACGACGTATGAGTGACCTAACATAATGCCACAATTTTTTTTTTTAATTTCTACACGAACTGTAATTTATTATTGTGTTTAATAAAAGTATTATCTAGGTAACTATCCCAAATATGTAAATAAATTCGATATTAAAAATTATAAACACTGCCCTTCTGAAAAGGAATTATTTTCACATCCACAGTTATATTGCAAAATCAATAGCCAACATTCCTCAAATATTCGGGAACTATTTGGGACATCGCATGGCTCCAACTTTTTCTATCAAACATTGCGTGACACAAAATATACGGTTGAATAGTGCTATTGGCGGATATGGCACCCCCATCATGGGCAATAGCTCGTAATATTTATGATCTAAAAGATGTATACAAGCTTTTTCTCGCGAGGATATCACGCTAAGTAAGGGAGGTAACGTCAAGCCACGTTTTACGGCAACAGGGGGTCAAAATGACGAAAGAACTTTTTGGGTCAGCATATGCTTTGTAGTATTATAAAATATACTGAGGAAAATGTCGAGTGTCTGCTCGTATTTTATGCTTTCAACGTAGAATTTTAATTTCCTCCAAATCGAGTTCAAGAAGACAAAAGCGAATACGAAAATAGAACCAGGTGAAGCTTTTAAACTGAATTTATTTAATGCTAAAATGTGGGCTGTTTTTAAGCATAACTTTTCAGTATTCTAGGAGATGTTGATAACATGATAGCCCACAAATTTGCTAGCTACACGTTTAAACAAAACCTAACATAAATCATGAACACACAGATTTGACCTATTTAAAGTATAGCAGCATCATCAATTTCGCAGGGTCGTCAGTAATGCGGCGAATAATTCAGTAGTTGTGCTTAACAGTGCGGAATGTAGCTATGTAACTGACATGCACGACGATGACGTACACACAATGGTAGCTAATGAAGAGAAACAGTGACGTCACAGCACATTGCGTCGAGAAACCCAGCTAAGAACAAAATGACGACTGGGAATATACAGGATGTTTAGAAGACAGTCCGACATAATTTTCTTAGATGTAAGGGTGGCATATCCTAGTTTTTACCCACTGAACCTATAACTTAAATGTCACGGTAATCGAAAAATCACCAAAACTTTTTGTTTGAGGATCTAATAGAACTCAATAATTTATGGTGTTTCCAACAATGTGTATTTCTTATAAGAAATATTGTACGTGCTTCCAAAATCTTAAAATGAAGTATGACATAACACTAAAATATATCAAAAAAAAAATGAGCTAGCAAAAGACGTTTGAGGGATGGTGATCCCTTAAAAACTTGTCGTTCTAATAAACACTCTGTATAAGTGTCGTCTGTTTCACGGTGGCGTGTGAGGATTGTAAAGGAAAGGGGTGAGTAATAGTGCGCTTATGTGCTGCACTTTTGTATTCAAAGGACTGTTTTGAAATAAGACTGTCTTGCAAGTAAATGACAAATGAAGAATTAAATCGAAAATGAAATTAAGTCTATTTGTATTCTACTAAAAATAACACGAAGAGAGAAGACATTATTAAACAAGACCGCAATGTGACTTATAAATAAAGAAGCAAGTCCCCCAGAAAAACTCGCAATATTTTTAAATGCGAGACGTTTGAGGCAAGAACTAATTAAAAACCAAACGAAGTATATATTTTCCTAGGCGAAATGAAAAACTCGCTGAACAGAGAGTAATGGAAGCAATTACTGAAGGGAAAAAGATACTTGATATAGTGCGACAGGAAATGGGAAAAAACACGACAATAATTCTGAAATTATATTTGTGGTATGAACTACGCACAAAAGGTGACCACGAATTAAAGAAAACAGCTAATCCATACATTTTGACCGTGTAGGTGTTGTAGTTTTAAAGGAAACAGCAGACTTTTAAAATGACCAATGAAAAATTTATATTTTTTGTTTTGAGGTTCAGGATGATTATATTCAATACGTGGTAATACGTGGCACCATCATCAGTCTCTTGCCCGCGTCTCAACGTATGTTCTTGGGAGGCGCAGCATGTTTTCTTCATTCATATTTCCCTATTCATCGTCATCTCAATAGTCTCTCCCACTTTCTAGACATGCCATCTTTCACACAGTTCATCCATTATTTCTTTGGTCTTCCCCTACTCTTAGTCTGAATATATTTTAGATTGTAAATCAGAAAGTAAACGGCCAATGAAATTACCTAATACTAATTAACTTAATTAGAATTTACAATATTTGGTCAAGTAAATTACATCGTAAACTACGTTCGTAATAGGTTTTAATAAAGGTATAAAATAAATCACAGCTTAATAAATTAGACCAATTTTATTAATAACTACTGTCATGATTTTCAAATATTAATAAGATCTGTTGTAATGATTTATTAAAAATAAACATAACATATTGATAGAATTTGATGTGACCAAAGAGTTTATAAAAACTCTTTGGTCAAATTTTTGATACAGTTCCCGCCAAATAAAAAAAAGAAAAGGTATCCTATTTTTGGAGGGAAAAATAAGAGGCTCTTCTGATGGAAAGTCACCTTTATGAGATTACATAATTATTACATATTAATATATTAAGCTTGATACTGATGTTAATACCAAGTTTGTATTCTGTACGTATGCGCACAAGTTTATAAATACAATTGTTGGTACTGAAAAGGCGTATCATTTCATTTCACAAGTGGGATAAACCAAAACGGTACGTAATACTATTTGTTTAATATGAATTGCTTTATTTGATAAAAAAAAAACTGTTACACGCTCACTTTTGGAGAATTTATCATGTATGAGGTACATAATATGAGAATGACTACCTACAACATTTAATATATTTTACAAAATATTGTTTTTGTTATTGTTATATCTATGCTATGGCTATGCTATCATAAGCAATAAAAAAGGAGGGTAAGTAGTAAGTAAAGTATTTATGTATTTAAATTGGGATTTGATGCCTTTATGAATAAATAAGACCACGGATTTAAATGAGCAACATTTTTACGTTTTACTTATGATTATTTACAAGCATCCTTAGGTAATTGTAACTTATTATTCCAGCTTTAGTTATTGCCAGGATAATTTGCTAAATGGATACCCAGTGAACTGTTTGTTCACAGGGTCTATGTTAGGAGACATGCTATGTGACTTCGCTAGATTTTTGAGTGGGTATGTTTCCCACTGGATACTGAGCGATTCACTGGTTGTTGGATTATGTTAGGGGGCGTACCTTGTGATTTCACTGGATTTTTGAGTGGGTATGGTTCCTGCTGGTTATTGAGTGAGTCACTGGTCGTCGGTTTATGTTAGGGGGCGTACCTTGTGATTTCACTGGATTTTTGAGTGGGTATGGTTCCTGCTGGTTGTTGAGTGAGTCACTGGTCGTCGGTTTATGTAAGGGGGCGTACTATGTGATTTCACTGGATTTTTGAGTAGGTATGGTTCCTACTGGTTGTTGAGTGAGTCACTAGTCGTCGGATAATTTGTTGTGAATGTTTAGTAGCTTGAGTTATACCTATGCTACTACTATTTTACCCGAATTTGAGGATGTGATAACAGACTATAATCTGATAACTATGATATGATTACTATACAGTTTTTTTTTGATACAATTATGAAACCTAGCCATTTATATGTTATTGCTGTTTGGTGTCACATTTGATCAGCTAAATATGAATTTTAGTTTGAAATATTTCTTGATTTTTACCCGTACTTTCGTATTAAATTTAGTTTTGATTGTGTATTTTAAATGATTTAAATGTAGGTACCTGTGTTAAGATTTCAACACCAACTCCTTTTTTTTATTTGATTTGATAAATAGTACCTATTGCGTGATGTATGTCTTTGGTTGATAATAATGTTTTTAAGCATACTAATCAAAATATGGTTATTTGCGAATTATGTAAATAAATTAATGATAATGCTTATTGTGATGGGTCATTCACATGGTATCGTTTTTTATGTTGGTAAAGTTTGGATGGATTACTCCTCAAGTAATGTACAATGTTTCAGTGAGGAGTGACGATGACGTCTGATGTTGAGCCTGGTACCCCGCCTGGTGCACCTCTGAGGCGCCGGCGTAAATCCAAGAACATGAAGGCTAGGTGGAGAAGCCCATCGTCATCTAGTTCAAGTAAAGAGGCTGTCCCAAGAAAGATACGTAACCGTGCAAGAGAGTTTTCTGCTAAAGATATCCTCAAGTTAGTTAAACATGTTACAAGAGACCCTCCCAGGAACTCTTGGAACAACAACAATCTTCATAATGTTATCCCCGAGTTTGATCCGTCGAATAGAACACAAACTATTGAAAGCTGGTTGCGCAAGGTCAATGAATGCGCTATTATATATGGATGGGATGAGAAACAAATTGTCCACTTTGCGTTACAAAAATTAGCTGGTCTTGCAAAACGATGGTTTGCATCATTGCCAACGGTTGTCTACACTTGGGACGAGTGGCAGGTTAAACTCAAAAAGGCTTTCCCTAGTGAAGAAAATTACGGACGTTTGTTAGAAGAGATGTTAAATCGTACCGCACGTGGTGATGAAAGTCTTCGTGAATATTTTTACGATAAATTAGGATTATTAAATAGATGTGAAATTACCGGTAAAAAAGCTGTTGATTGTATCGTATACGGTATAAGCGACCGTTCGATTAGGAATGGGGCGCAAGCTCAGAATAGTTCGGAACCCGAAGATTTACTTAACTTTCTTGCATCTCAGAGACCTCAACCGCAGCTTAATAATCAGATTACTAATAAATTACGTGAACGTACAACTCAAAAGCCAAGCTCTAGTAATACCTGCGGAAGTTCAAATGGTGCTGTTAACAATTCAATCACTTGTTACAACTGTCGTTCGAAAGGTCATCCGTATTTTAAATGCACGAAGCCCCTTATTAAATGCAAACAATGTCATCGGGTAGGACACGATAATGATGGATGTAAATTAGAACCCTTTGTAGCTTCGAATTCAAAATCTAACCAAATAGAAAATATACCAGATAGAAAGACATTAAAAATTAATTCTTACAGTAACAGCAACTCCAAATATTTTAAAACCGTTATTATCAATGATAAGCCTTTGGAGGCATTTATTGATTTTGGTAGTGAGTGTACACTCTTGCGTAAGACCGATGCAGAATTATTAAATTTAGTTAAAAACTTTGATAACGTTCCGATTATTAAGGGTTTTGGTCAGTCGTCAGTTGTACCTCTGTACAAGACTAATGTATTTGTTAGGATCGACGAAATTGAATCTGATACTGAGGTATTAGTTGTAGAGGACGTTCACATGGAGACATCACTTATAATTGGTCAGAATTTTACAGAATTGCCGTTTATCACTATTTTGAAGGACAGTTCCACACTGACATTTTACAAAAGCCCAAGCTTAGTCTTTTCTAACGATTCAAAAGATATTTTAAAACTTTATGTTGCTGATAGAATTGAAATCTTAAAAACCAATATTGTCCCAGTTCATTCAAACTGTGACTTCACGGGAGATGTTTTTATAGAAGGATACAACGCTGTCGGAACGGGTAAGGAGTTCCGTCTATTACAGGGTGCTTACAATATTTGTAATGGTAAGGGATCTGTTGTTGTATCAAATTTATCAACCCACATTATAACATTACAACCAGATGTTTTAATTGCTAGAGCAATTCCGTTTGATGAACAGAAAACTTGCCAAATAAATAAGATAGTAAAAAAATCTACTACTGTAGAACCTCTCAATAAAAACGACATTAAAACAGGACCTAGATTAAATGAGGAACAATTGGATAGGTTGTACTTGTTGTTGCAAAATTACCGCGATTGCTTTGCTACAAACCTTAACGAAATAGGTTGCGTTGTCGATGTAGAAATGAAAATCAATTTAGCAGATAACAAGCCAGTTGTCTACCGTCCATATCGGTTGTCACACTATGAACGCGAACGAGTCCGTGAAACTATTGACGAATTGCTTCAAAACGATATTATTGAGGAATCGAAGTCTGACTATGCCAGCCCAATTTTAATGGTCAAAAAGAAAACGGGTGAGCAGCGATTGTGTGTTGACTTTCGAGCCCTGAATAATAAAACTATTAAAGATCGTTTTCCGCTGCCTATTATAGAAGACCAAATATCGAACCTTAGTGGCAATTGTTTCTTCACGACCCTGGATCTCGCTTCAGGCTATTATCAAATACCCATGGCTAAAGAAAGCCAACATCTTACGGGTTTTGTCACACCCGATGGGCATTTCGAATTTAAAAGAATGCCTTTCGGTTTGGCGAACGCACCAGCCGTGTTCCAGAGAATGGTTAACAAAGTTCTCGGGAACAGACGGTTTGAATATGCGTTAGCATATTTGGATGACGTTTTAATCCCCTCAAAAACTGTAGACGAAATGTTTCATAGACTAGAAGACGTGTTAATACTTTTTAGGCAACATGGCTTAACGTTAAAACTGACCAAATGCCGATTCTTCGATAGTACTGTTAGTTACCTTGGGTATGAAATCTCGCCACAAGGCGTTCAGCCAAGTGAAACAAAAATTTTGGCGGTTAAGGAATTCCCGAAACCGCGAAATGTCCATGAGGTCCGACAATTTCTAGGGTTGACTGGTTATTTCCGAAAGTTTATAAAAGGTTATGGAGAGGTCGCTCGTCCGCTTACATCTTTATTAAAAAAAGATTGTTTATGGCAATGGTCTTCCACAGAAGACCAGGCATTTTCAATTTTAAAGGACAGGCTAGCTGGTCGGCCGGTCTTGGCTCTTTATGATCCAACCCTTGAAACAGAACTCCACACCGACGCTAGTGCTCTGGGCGTAGGAGGTATACTTATGCAATGGCAGAAGGATACTAGGGTCTTAAAACCCGTCGCTTACTTTAGTCGACAGACTACTCCCGAAGAGAAACATCTGCATTCCTACGAACTAGAAACACTAGCTGTTGTATGTTCTTTAAAAAAATTCCGTGTGTATCTGCTGGGCATTCATTTTAAGGTTTATACCGACTGTGCTGCTCTCCGCACTACACTAACTAAAAGGGATCTCGTACCGCGAATAGCAAGGTGGTGGCTACAAATAAGTGAGTTCACGTTTGATATTGAGTATCGTCCTGGTGTTCAGATGTCGCACGTTGATGCGTTAAGCAGAAACACTAAATTATCTGCGGAACCAGATGATAGCCCCTCTGTTGGAGTATATACTATATGCAAAGAGAACTGGCTTTTATCGTTGCAATTAGCAGACCCCGAAATATCCCGTATATTTAAAATCCTTAAACCTGAAGATGATCAGGAATGTAGGGACATTCGTAAAAACTATGTTGTAAAAGATCATACTGTATATAAAAGGGTAGACGATAAATTATGCCTTGTTGTTCCGCGGAGTGCTCGATGGCAAATATGCCGAGCTAATCACGATGAAATTGGTCATCTGGGTTACGCAAAAACCCTAGAAAGAATACAAAATTTATACTGGTTCCCTAAACAAAGAAAATTTGTAAAAAAATATGTTGCGGCGTGTTTAGAGTGCGCTTATAATAAGGACAACGCGTCAAAACAAAAGTCGGGTCATTTGTATCCAATAGAAAAAGTACAAATACCGTTTCACACGATCCATATGGATCACCTTGGCCCCTTTGTTAGAAGTAAAGACGGTAATACCCACATTTTAACGATAGTAGACGGTTTCACAAAGTATGTCTTCGTAAGAGCGGTTAAAGATGTGAAAACAAAAACCACGGTTAAGGTCTTGGAGAAAATATTTTATGACTTCGGTGTTCCAGCTAGGATTGTGTCTGACCGTGGAACAAGCTTTACGTCAAAAGACTTTAAAACCTTTTGTAATACACATGGTATTAAACATATCTTAAACGCAGTAGCTTGTCCTAGAGCTAATGGTCAGGCAGAGAGATTTAATCAAACCATCTTAAATTCTTTGTCATCTCAAAACTTTTCAAGTCATGAACGCGACTGGGACAAGTGTCTGGGAAAAATTCAATGGGGCATTAACAACACTGTTAATGCCTCAACACAGAAAACTGCGACAGAAGCTATGTTTGGAATTAAATTACGCGACGTTTTGTCGAATAAGCTTAACGCCGATAACAGTTTAAGTACTAATTTAGAGTTGCAACAAGTCAGAAAACAAATCAGTAATAATATAGAGAAAAAACAAGAAAAACAAAAAGAAAGGCATGATGCAAATCGAATCCCAGCAGCTAAGTATGAGATCGGTGATTTAGTTAAAATTTCTCGAAATAATTTTGATAATGATAAGAAAAGTACAAAGCTTCTGTCGAAGTTTGTGGGTCCATACAAGGTCACTGAAGTTCTAGGCAATGACCGTTATAGAATAACAGATGTTCCTGGTTTTACTAAGAATGGCAAACCGTATAAAACTGTTATTGCAGCTGATAGAATCCGACCATGGATACACATAAAAACGTTGGAACTGCATAGCTCCGATGTGAGTAGCTCTGAAGATGCTGGCAAAAGTAACTCTGAGTAAAGCCAACTTAAAATATTTCCTTATATTGTCTATTTAATTACAAAATATTTTCTTAAATGTACAAGCTTTAGTTTCATATCTTGTCAAGTTTTAAAATTTTATATACATTTTATAATGTATAGAAATGTGTATGTTTTGTGTGTTATTATTATACTTTTATTTTTTTTTTCTTTCCCATTTTTTTAACATTCAAGAATGTCATGATTTGTTAGACAATTTTTATTCTATGATTGTTGTTGTGTGTGCCAGGAGGCTACACTGTGTCGGATGGCCGAATGTCATGATTTTCAAATATTAATAAGATCTGTTGTAATGATTTATTAAAAATAAACATAACATATTGATAGAATTTGATGTGACCAAAGAGTTTATAAAAACTCTTTGGTCAAATTTTTGATACAGTTCCCGCCAAATAAAAAAAAGAAAAGGTATCCTATTTTTGGAGGGAAAAATAAGAGGCTCTTCTGATGGAAAGTCACCTTTATGAGATTACATAATTATTACATATTAATATATTAAGCTTGATACTGATGTTAATACCAAGTTTGTATTCTGTACGTATGCGCACAAGTTTATAAATACAATTGTTGGTACTGAAAAGGCGTATCATTTCACTACCAAACAAATGGAAGTCAGACAAGAAGTAATAGAAGTAATTATTTACTTAGACAGGGGTTTAATAGATTCAGTCAAAGCTTTGGAAATGAAAACCGTATTGTCGCGACAAAAATAGCCCTAAGCTTGAGTTAAAGATATCAAAGAAAATTTCAGACTTAATCACACTAATGACCACATCGCTTACTGACTTAACAATGAAGTCCAACCTACCAACATAACACATCAGGCAGATAAATGTCTCTGTTACCAGAAACATTTCCAATTAAACTATAACTGAAGCAGCAAAATATCTGCCAAACCCAAAACTATTTGTAATTACACAGTCCAAAAGTAACAACATCGTACAATTAAATTCTCAGAGCATGCAAACGATAAAATAAGTTGCAAGCTTTAAATTACCGAAGGCAAACTACCTTCGTTACTGGAAAATGATAAAGCGAGTCCAAAGTGCTAACAAATTGGCGTAGATCCAAACTCTGGAGTGGTATCGTTACATAAGGAGGAACACGAGTTTTGTCGGCTAGATATTGATCATACTTCTCGTGCGGCTTAAAGCCCAACTTTGGTAGTAGTAATTGAATTGCTTCAAAATCCTGAACAATAGTTTTTTGACGAAACTAATGGTAATAGTAAAAAGCTTGGCAATGCAATCACCAGCTTGCAACATGCACGATAGAAACACTCGCGTAATTAAATTTTCAGTTTCCACTCGAGATACAAATACAGACAGAAATAACTTTACTCGTGTTTGCACACAAATATTTCTATTTAATTAAACCTGCATCGTCCATTCAGACAGAAACTCGAGAGGATACTCGCCTCACGTAATAAGTTCGGTGGAACTTATCTTCTCATCATGACCTTTCACTTCGGCTAACTTACTTTTACGGAGAACTTAATAAGTTTAATGTTTATCTTCTACATCCAAATCAACAAGGAAAAAGCCATAAAATTCTGCAAACAAAACAATTTTATCTGTACCAAAAGTGAGTGAAAATTAAGATCTTACTGCAGAGAAAGTGTGGCAAATAAAATGTCGTGAAATATTTCTGAGAAAGGCGAGAAGGGAGGGTTTATGGCAGATGAAATAATTATCATTTATAATAACTGTCTGTACAGAGGCCCAATAAAATGTTGAGGTTGCTTGGGTCACAATGTCTGGTTTTACGAGTCCTTAAAATGCCTCAACTCGTAATTACGAGTCGTATCTTGGCTGCTTAGACGGCTGGCATCGAGGAGTGAATACAAATGTAAGTATTTGTTACTTTAATTTGAACTTATCGTTACTGGAAGGGCCATTGGTAAACCTAACTCGAAATTGTTGCGTGGTGACTATTAGGAATTATACCTCTTATAGGAAAACTTCTGTGATCCAGAAATAGGAATAAATCGAGAATGTTAATTTAATAAGAGAAGACCAAATTATGTTCTCTGAATATAAAAACGGGCTAATATAGTAAACCTAGGGATTATATAGTAACGTAGGAAACTTCACTTTTCAGCTAGCTAGGACAAATCGTAAGTCTACTAAGGAAAACGGATTACAAAAGCATCTTAGAGGCTACCCCTCTAATCTGTTTTTCTCAGCTGACATTGACTTCGTTTTCCTTTCTGTATAAGGAAACAAAAGACTAAGATAAACTTATATGAAATAACTTCTGCTCTTGACGAAAAAGTTACCACAACATCGTCCAAGTCACAATCAACGTCAATCGCGGTACAGCTGATGATAACCCGGACCGTAATCCACCGAGAATTCCCAACCTTTAGCTCAGAATCTAATTTAAAAATATCTACTTCGTTACGTAGTCTGCACCACCTCTTCATCCCGGCTTATGGAAAGTTGCGAACTTAAAGCGGATTGGCTACTTCCCGGCGAGAAAATTTCTACGTAAATAAACTTTAATGTAACTAGATCGTACGCTACTTACATACGAAACTACATTTTTTATTAGTTTTCTTTTTCCTCTTTTTTATTATGCAAGTCTTATTGAAAGATCGCAGGGAAAGTTTGAAATCAAGCACAACAAAATTATGAAAGAGTCTGCGTTCTTGTTTTCTGTTATTTATGTACCTTTTTAATTACTGCAAATCTATAACGACGACGATCCGCTAAATATATATCTTTTCAAGGTTTTCTTAATAATTTACTGACTAACTCCACGATTCCAATGGGTAAATATAGTTGAAGGTATGTTGTTTACATATTTTATCAAACGATTTCAATCAACTTCCACAATAAACGTCAAATCTATAAGCCACCATGTCATCCACAGCCAATAGCGCCACAAGCCACAAATGCGTCGAACACAAAAGACTTAATTAACTGTTGCTGCCGTAACTCCGACAGTGGCAAATATATACCTACCTACCCTACATATTGGTTCAACAAAGCCTCACAATTTCTGACTACCCGCAAGGTCGATAGAACAAACGTGGGAAGTTTCGCACACCGGGAAGCGACTAAATTGCATGCACGTCGGCGGGCAATGTGTGTTATAATGTACGTTACCTACCTGCTGCGTTCAAATTTAATAAAGTTCCAGCGGACCGGTACAGTTTCTAACTAGGTGTTGTAATGGTGAATGTTGTTGAGTGCTTAATATTTTAGAATAAAGCGCTACAAAGTTATTTATTTTTTATGGAATTTATAGTGCTAATTAAATTTTAGTTACTTTGAAAAATACTTGGAGTACTGAGACTAGAATACAAAACGTAATTAATTCTAGATCCTCTACAAATACAAATTCATTTAAGACATGTAGTGTGATACTGTATTTTTTACAAATTTTGCAAGCTTTGTTCTGAGTCTCCGGGTACAATGAAACCACCAAGTCATCTAAGTAAACTTGAAGGGTATGTTTGCGCAAAAACAAGACAATAAGATCCAGACATAGCAGAAACTGTCAACATAAGTCTAGCGGTTGAAATTGAAACATTAAGCGCGTGTAATGTACAGGCGGCGCCGACGGCGACGATAGCCGTAACTTCGCCAACTCCTACGTAGCTGATGGTACCTTTTAGCAAGATCCAAGCGGACATAATTATTTATGAGAATTGTCTCTGCCCGGAATATAAATGATATTCAACCGTTCACCAAACTGGAATATCGCTGCTATTGTTTTGAATTATAGGATTAAATATAGGAAATAAGGATTTATTTAGGAAGTTGAAAAACGTAGCATCGCTTTGTGATGCAAATATTCCAGTTTTCAGTTAATTTAGCGTTTACGTCGACATCTCAATTAAGAAGCAAAATAAAATCAGAGAGGTTTTCATTACGAGAGTGCTTCATAGTTACTATTTATACGAGCGCTAGTACACTCCTCTGAGAAAATAAATACTGGGAAAAGCTTATTCTGATTTACGAAATTAAATTAAAAGTTATCTCGCACTAAAGTGCCTGAGTCTGTGCAGGCTGGAGCATAGTTCAGAACAAAATGGCGGAGCTAATAGAAGAGACAAAGAGAACTATTTAGAGCCAGAAACTTTAATTACATTAGCGTTCAAATATAGCCTTTGAAGTCAACAAATTATCAAGTCCACTAAGTTAGCTAGCCACTTTGATTACACCCCAACTTCATCTATTGGTTACGCAACCCATTAGAGACTTCGGAGAGGGACAGATTAGGTTTATAACTGGATGAATTGGTATCTACCTACGTATCACTGTTATTTGCGTTCGTTTATTGTCTCGTGTGTTTATTGGTCTCCCGTCTGCCGTCGGAAATTATCCCGACGGCTGCTGATAACATCCGATGTCTTTCATGGAGGTAAATAAAACATATTTCAAGGAAGGATGTTGACGTTATCACACAAGTTTGGAAAATGTTACACGTTCCGTGCCTTTGCCAGTAGTTGTCAGTATAAAGCGTAGGTTTGATATTTAAAATGAAGATACAATTTCGAAATGTAACTGTAAAACTTGTTTCTTATCACTAGTAGTAAATTCCTTTCAATTCGGCTCGGGACATGTAGCCAAACAACGATTCCTAATAAAACCAATACGAAACCGGTTATCTATGCAGCTGAATCTATTTACCCATTGCTTATATTTTCCGAACAGTATTCATGTCGAGTTTTCGAACTACGAACTTTTCCCACTACTTCATACTTTCCTTTATGGGTACTTATTGTAAGAGCAAGATTTCATACCACCCTCAAAACAAACTTAAAGCTCAGTTTAGCATTAAATACTTTGTAAAGCATCATCTAAGCAGTTCTGGTCTTCAAAACTACCATCAGAGGCCGTGGCAAACAGCACTTGAAATGTTAAGAGCGTCGTCACAGACAGCCGTAATTGGCTGTGCCGTGTCAGGGTTGAGTATATCTCTGAAGTGGAAGCTAAACTGCCTTTACGACGTAAGAGTTTGTGGTTTACCTACCGTGGTGTAACATTACGTTTTGATGATGATGATGTTGGAGAGTTTAACACTTACCTGTAACAAGAAAATGGTTTGTTAGAACATTGAAAAGAACACATAACATCACGCCTTGTCATCCCCGAGGGTTAGGTGGAGGTGTAGCTAACAGTATACCCACATTTCGCCAGTTATATTTAAGTCCCATATAATTGGGAGTGGGTCCATTGCCATCAGCCGGGCACAAATCCAGACGCCGTGGCTGCTACTGAGAAATTTCTGATGGAAAAACCCAATAACACTTTGCCTGACCAAGGAATCGAACCCAGCACCTCATGCTCAGCAGTCGCGCTTGCGACTACTGGACCAACAAGGCACGAAGCATTGGAAAGGTACAGTGCCTGCAAATAAGTGTGGAATCTATCATCAACAGCGTAAAAAGTCTACGACTGAAGTTGTCTTCCTAAAAATACTCACATTTATATTTTTAACAGCCAAATAACTAAATATAGTCGTTGTTTCAAACAACGACTCTTTACTACATTACACCAATCGATTCATAAAACGCCTTTCAGTCTCAAAGCGAAAGAATCTCACTAAAAATAACAAAGACTGAAAGTAATTATGAAGCACGACAATAAAGTAAATTAACGAACGGTGTCGCGACCTAGAAATACACTTGAAAGAAAAAAGTAATTCTCCCCCATTTCCATAAATAGAAGTGAGTGTTACACAGGCAAATACATTAAGTCAGGGTGATTATATGGATACTGTTGCAATAAAAATGAATCATTTCGAAGTAAATGGGTCTCGCCTAGGGCCTGCGTAAGAGGTTTTTTACGAGAATGCTAAACGTGCTTGCGACCTAGTTTATGTAAATAGACATACATAATCTTTCAGAGTCGAAGATTTTTGTTCCAAAGCAACACAATCACAAAGGAGGTATTTATAAAAATAGCAAGTATCTCCTTACTCAGGTCTCTGATATTTAATATCTCATTGGAAAAGAGGTAATATTCGGAAGTCCTAAATATGAATTCAAATCGACTAAAGTTTCATTAAAAAGTAAATCATGAAGTTGAAATAAAACCTATAGGTAGTTAAAAAACTTAATCAAAAAGAACCTCGAACCCAAGTTTAAACCGGGGCGCGGTTTCAGACGTAGGCAGATCTAAATTCTGATTAAATGTACGAGAAATTGGTTAAATTACTTTGGGACCGATATCTAAATTGTATTGGGACTGTGATACCTTTACTGGCAAATGCGATCAATTCTGTATTGGTCTGACCTGTCACAACCCTCCACCAAGATGAACAACCGTGTGGTCATGTAATTTAGAAGTGGTTCTGTTTACATTACGGAGAAAATAACGCTATCACAGATAAATACTTTTTTGATGGAACTTGCAGCATAAACTTATTATGTTGGTAAAGGATGAAATTGGCAAATTGAGAAAAGTACAATATTGGTTTCGACAATGCTTCATTTTTGTTGATACATATCAGGAATGAGGCATTATCGGAACCAATATTTTAAAATAAAATACGAGACCGAACCTGACCACACAGCCG
Organism: Noctua comes; assembly: GCA_963082995.1. Lineage (NCBI taxonomy): Eukaryota > Metazoa > Arthropoda > Insecta > Lepidoptera > Noctuidae > Noctua > Noctua comes. The sequence goes on from OY720288.1 coordinate 1,116,174, forward strand.
TATCAGATACAACTTTTATAAATTGCCAAAATAAATCATAGTCAATTACGTATTTTTTGCACCAAAATGTTAACAGTATAATGCAGGACACGGTGGCAGGACATTAATACCGTGTTATTCAACGTGGAGGTCCATTTGTCATTAATCTTCATTACAACGACGTTGATGGGGGCAAAAAATATATAAAAGCCGCTTTTGTAGGCGTGTAAGGGTAATTTGGAGTTAACAGTGATCCAGGTTTTGTTAGCAGCTAGGTCACTTTCAGCTTTGCTCTTTGTCGTCATTCTTTTCAGTGTATTTTAAAAGGTTCTAAAAATAGCTCACTGACTTTAACACTATCAAAATAAATGGCTACGTAAACGGACCTTCTCTGAAAGTTAATAAGACTCCCACGAAAAGTTTATAACATAATTTAGAAGTTCTGCTTTTTTCTAATAGGTGATATTTCTGCCAATAAGGATAATAACAATACTGATATTCAGCTGGATCCGGTAAGACTGGAAGCCGATCCCAATAAATTTGGGAAAAGGCTAAGCAGATGATGATGAAGGATGATAACAATACAACATCAGAATTCGTTCACAATCCTCCGCGAGAAACAGCTAACAAATTAGATAGTCTCAATAAACAATACAAAGTCACAAGATTAAACGATACAGTATAGAGACGAAGAACAAAGAGGATAAATCCAGAATTGATAAGCTCCAAGGTTTAGATATTCTATTATTCAAGATTTCTATCGCCTCTCGAATCTTTATGGAAGACGGACATTTGAATACCGCGGAGTTAAGCCTCTGAACGAGCATGATCGTGCATTTTGCAAAGGGTAGCGTTTTGATAGAATATATTTTCCGGTATTGAGGATTTTTTGAAGATTTCCTTGACTCAGAGTAATAGGGGTTATTTTGTTTAATAAAAATCGGATTATCACAGTTGACATAACTTGTAATTATCATAAACAATTCGAAGACATTCATTTTCTTTAATTATATCCTATTTTATCGTCTAAAAGAAAACCTTATCCGTCGTTATGTGTTGTAAAGATCCTTGCCTCCAGCCCTGATTAATATGTCAAAGACAAATCGGCTCAAAGACAATACAATCACCAAACAATGTTATTGGAAATCAGTTTCTTTCAAAGACATCTTATTTCTTCCCGATTCCCGGATCTTATTTCCTGACAAAAATACGCCGAGATACAGAATTGGAATTCGATTCTTCATAAAGAATGGTTTGACATTCGATATATATTCACGTTCTGTAAAATGCATGATTCCATCGACAGGTGGCGCTGTTTATCGCAGGTCGCACGATTAGATTTAATAATTGATTGAGGGGTGCTCTCGGTCGTAAATTGTTCGTAATATGCAGCTACCCTCATAGCTACATAAATAAAGGATTGAGCAGCTTTGGTTTCCCATGAGTCTAATTTTGGAAGGGTTTGATTACAGGCTACCCTATCCTGATTACTAAAACAATAACTTTAATAGAAATGGGAATTTGATGCTAATTGAAGCTGAAAATTATCTCGTAATGACAGTATTTTCTAAAGTTGACAACAAACAATGAAGGACAAAAATAAGATTTCGTAATTTTAGCAAACAATTCGAAGTCCCAGTGATACTGAAGCCTACAAAATCCTCTAATTTGAATCTTCCATTACAAAGTTGGTATCAGAAAATTCTCGCAACTAATTCTGTAAAGCTACAATGTAAACTGATCGTCGCGTCGCCGGAAACGCAGCTCCCTAAACTTGCGTCGGATGTATGGAGCAATGGCGCCTGGAACGGGAGAAATATCTTCACGGGAAAATAACCTCTACAAGTATGTGAATAGGTTAGATAATGGCACGAAAGGGTGTTGTCTGTTAAGGCGGCGACTGCTTCAGTTACGTAACGCGTCTCGTATTGATCGCGCCCCCCACTCCGCGCACTCGCGCACGCCGCCAGCCGACCAATCACAGCAGTCGGTTTAATTTTAATTTGATAGCCGTTCGGCGCGAGGCGGTCTCTGATTTGTCGGCTTGTTACGCGTCAAGACGATGCGCTATAAGGTATTGTTGTCAACGCACGTGCTTTTTGTCGTTTGACACCGTACTTGAGTTATTTGAGTGGGCCTAAAATATTTTTAATTGAGAATTTGAGATTGTTTTGCTACTGTCTCTTTTAGGAACATCCGCGTCGTCAGTATTATTCTAAAAGCTCTACTTAAATAAATTGTCCTCGGGTAGAAACGTGTGAGTTAAAGGCAATTTATTCGAAAATAACCTTTGAGTCACGACTCATGAGGTAGTACTACGTGCCCTATTCAGAAACCCACGCGTTACTTATTCGTAACAATTGCGTTAACCTTTTTCTTCACTTCTCTTCTTTCACGGGTCTCTATTATTTCAAATCGTCGCTCAGGGGCTAGATTTAACTTCGAGAATTTTTACACTCATTCTGGGATTGTCTTGCTTATAATTACTATCCTCATCCAATTCTTTATGTTTGCTTTAAAATCAAAACTTCTGCTATTTCTACAACCACCTCCACCTTTTGACCCGACTGCGGAAAGCCAAAAGAAAGGGTTATCATTGTGGTGTTAGTATTGAGTTTGAAGAACTCTCATCTTCTTAACTAGACGGGTTCACACGAGGCCTGATAATTTACGAGTATTAGCCACACGCCCACCGCCTATTCACACGAATTATGACTTCAGTCTTCAGGCTTTTGAAGTAAAAGGATGCTATATAAATAAGGATCGAATCTGATCCAGAATAGGTTTCGGGTTTTTTGAACACGCGTTTGGGGATTCCTTTCTATTTTTAGCGTTATCCACTTTAGATTTAAATATTCATAAGTTCGAGATTTCCATCTAGCTTTGATCTCAATGCTAGCTGTGGATCAGCTATCGTCCCATTTATGTATATTGCTGATTTTACAAGAGCCTTGTTAACTTTCATGATAGACTATCCACGAATGTAGACAGTCTTCAAAAGGCCATTTCGAAACTGATTTATTCTTGAATTTATTGAGTTTGTGATTATGGTCAGATAATACATTTGGGTGTTTTTAGGTAGGTACACCTCTGCCTTACTTTTCAGGGATAACAGAAGTGATGTCATGTCTTTCCAATACTGTTTTTTAAATTATTTTAAAGTTTTATTTACGCCACCAAAACGTAGGCAAATGGTCTATCTGCCCTCTTTCTTGTGAAAAATCACACAAACTACCAACAGTAGCAGTAGGAACCATTTTCACTCACCAAAAAGTATTTCAAAACTTCGCGACCTTAATATTGAAAGCAAAATTTTATATGACATTAATTATAAGTGACTTACAAACTTATGAATAATCGATCATGGACCTCAAAGTAACGAATCGGTAACTAGCAATCAAACTTTTCGGTCAACTGGGACCTCTCATTAAGTATTCATAAACTTCACCCCAAGTTTAATAAATGAAACCCTACCATTGAATTACTTGATCTACTTAATAACATTGGTGTCGAAGTCAAATCTAAAATTGAGATGCATAATTTGTATCTAAAGGTATAAAATCAGAATTGAAATAATTCACGTCTTAATCGAGAAATCAAAATTCATTCATTTTGTTAAGGAAACAGTGACCCAATTGCGTAAACAGATCAATCATTGGTATTTGTTGGAATAGAAACAAAGTGTGCTGATGCTGATCCTTCTCAAATTACCCTTATTGTCACCACACTACAAGGACAAACACAGGAAAAACAAAGACGAACTTTTTCAAACGAAGTACACACGTTACGACACAACCGTTGCCAAAATACAGGCCTGAAAAATACATGCCCAGATTTGGCAAAAGAACTTCATTTACAACAAAAATGCTGGCTTCAAAAATCTTAAAGCCCATCTCCGCCTATCAATTGCCATTAAAGACGAAATTAATCGACATCGATTCATATCACCGCTTCCCCTTAAGTGTCGAAATTCTCGACGCGAGACGAGCCGACGTCAAATACCGACATTCAATATCAGAAACTTAATGTTCCAGCGAAGAATTAATATCACGAGATCGGCAGCGATCGGGGATCAATAGGGATCAGTGTCGTGTGAACGGGCACTAAGAGAAGAGAAAAGAGAGAGACAGAAGTTGAACTAACTCACGAAGGTAGACGGTGAACAAAAAGAAAGTATTGAGCAATCTGTGACTGTAGGAGTTAGTTTACAATTCCTATTTATCTTCACAGCAGCGACGATTTATCTAGAAGTCTTTCCTCGATTACAGCACTAGTGTTTTTAGTGTATTTTTCTGTTTAGTGAGCTGGTCGATACTCGCGTTGGCGCAGAGCTTGGCCGTGGGATGGAACAGTCGTAATTACTGCATTAACGATCGGGTTCGTTTCAGCGAGAGTTTTTAACGGCACGCCCTTGCAAGTGATTAATTTTTGCAGCGATGCAATCTGTTGTTGGCTTTTAGCATTCACTTAGGCTATTGGTTTTTTAACCACTTTATAATATAACATCTTGAAGCTCGTTTATCGAATAATTCAGGGAATTACTTGTTGAGCTGTAATCATCTCTAACTATATTCATCCCTAAATAGTTCATCATTATCGTCATCATCCACAGCTCGACTTTACCCACTGCTGGGTAGGCCTCTCTTTACATTTGCCCTTGCACTTGCTTTACATGAAAGTCTCAGAAACTTCTGTATTCTTGCTATAGACGTGACATAATATTTCGTACTCTTACAACATTTCTATAACTCCTTCATATTTTACAAAAGCCAAGCCAGCCGTGTGACGCATGCTTTCGTAAGTCACCACAACTCATTGTGTGTGAAATAAGTGCACAGATTTAGGTCACCGACTTACGTCTTTATATAGGCGACAATATTATGAGCTGACGTTACGTAACGTGGAGATCAAGTATTCACATATTTTTGGTATTTTTATTAAGATATCTACCGACTATGGCCGTCATAAACTCTGTTTTCGTATTCTCATTTTTGTGTTTGCCAGAAAACTGGGTCTATAAATCTATCCTCCGTAAATATTACTTATCGTTTCTGATAGTGAATATTTACAAATGATCCTAAGAGCTTTTGATTCTACCATTTCATTTAAAAGTGAATATCCGGTGGAGTTCCATTGTACCAGCTTACTCTTGCTAACTCTTCCAATAATTATCTTCATTTTGATTAAACTTTGCGTAAAAATATATATTTCCTTGGACTCATTTGCCCTAAAACGTAACGTAGTCATTAACTTAATTAAAGCTTCTACTATTCTGATAAGCAAACCCGTGCATATTAACAAAAATTATCCCTTCTCTTCAATCCCTCATCTCCTGTCCATGTGCTTGAAAATTCCCATTTCCATCGATTCCCTTAACCATAAACTTCTACATAGCTAGTAACACTTCAGAGTCGTCAGTAATATCCTATTGACTTTACTGAACGTTCTAGTATTCCACTGACAGTTTAGTCTCGCATTGCTTCCTAGGGTCGATAGTTATATTGCATTCGCTATCTCCCGCACCCGGGGCGACTGTTATTGCTTCTATGTTCTTGACAATGGTATGCTTTAGTATATCGTTTGCACGTTTATATTTGATCGGTTACAAGGATTGTTATTTGAGAGGTGTTTTACTGAAGTGCGCCTAGCAAGAATCGGTGTATTTTACCAAGGAGTTTAGGTACTTACTTTCCCCAAGGAATATTTTATTTTAAACGTACAAAAAGCTAGCTTTCTAGTCATTTTCATGCGCAAAATTGATTCCGATTCAATGGTAAAAATAGTCTAATGAAAAAGCATTTGTTCGTATTGATACCTAGCAAAAATAAAACCGTTACAAAGTTAGATTAGAAAACCACAATGCAACCAAATGCTACAAAATAACATGTTAAAGCTAACATACGAATCAACACGAGAATTCGTAATAAAAGTAAATATCTATGGCAACGTATAGTAGATAGAGAAATAACACGCGAGGATGCGATTTGGCGAAATACTCCGCTTAATTAAATGGCTGATAACGATATAGCCTTCTGCAAACCTTTGGCACTACAATATAGCAATTTTATTGAGCATTGACTTCTGCCTTTATTGGGTCAAGGAAATGTCATCGAATATTATATCCGGTCAAGCATAAAGTATCGACGATCTCATAACATCATACCTGTAATCCCCCAAGGGTTAGGCAGAAGTGTACCTAACAGTACACCCACATTTCGCCAGTTATGTTTGAGGCAGATGATGATATAGATACTACTGAGATTTCTGAAAGAAAAACTAAGTCGAACCTAGGTCATCATGCTCAGCAGTACCGCATGCGACCACTAGATCAACGAGGCTGTCAAGGAAATGTCAACGAATATTATTTCGGGTCAAGTAAAAAGTATCGAAGATGAGTACATGTATTGCCCTATTTTATATGCTTCTATCTAAGAAGCCGATCTAGTAGAGTGCCTGAAAATGGACACCTACGTAAGAGATAACGATGGAAGTTTTGGGGATATTGGATCCGACGGACTGACGAAGTATCTCGAATCACATGGTAAGTACCTAAAAGGCTTTCGATCCAAATAGACATAGGGTCGTAGTTAGTATACATTTACCAATACGACCCAATATTGAGGAATGATCAAGAATTCACAGCTAGACTATTAAGAATACACTAGGAAGTGGCAAAGGGCGGAAGTTTTGGGGAAATGTTTTATGTAATTTTTGACATCCAAAACTGATGCAGTTTTTTGATTAAAAAGACATTTCGAAAAAGTATTTTTCAATTGAAAACAACAATTAAATCAAATCCATCATGATGCTGAAAACCATAACAGCATTTATCTAATAGGTAACTACCCAATCAAAATCCATCAGAATTATACCTACATAATACCACAACAAAGCCTGAGTCACGGCAAGGTGTTACACATGTAAATCCAGGCGTCAAACACAATCATGTCTAGATAGGAACCGTGTAATTGCTTTGTGAGAACCTGGGAATATTGGGGCTTTGGGCAATGGAGCGAGTGTTGATGAGCTTGCTAGAAACTAGTCTCGTGAGTAATAACTTTGAAACTGTTGCGGAGTTAGTAGACGAGAATCAGAAAAGCATCTTAAGTAAGCTTATAAGAGAAAACAAGAGGGCTTTCAGGACAAGAAGGGACAGTGACGGAGAAAATGTATTAAACATAGATTCTTGAACTTGAGTTAGTAAACGAGAAATGCATCTTGAGTAAGATTATAAGATTCAAATAAGAAAACCAGAGCACTTTCAAGAAAACAGAGGAAACTGGCGGAAGAAATATCTTATTTAATAGCCTAGAAACTGAACTTGAGCTAGTTAACGAAAAATTCATTTTGGCCAAACTTATAAGATTCTTACTAAATTCAGAACATTTACCGAAAACAAGAGGGTTCCCAAGAAAAGAAAGAAAACTGTTGGATAAAATAAATAATGATTGCATAGAAACTGAGCATGAAAATGATATAATAGTAAACGAGAAATGCATCCTGACTAAGCTTATAAGATTCTGACAAAATTCAGAACATTTACTGAAAACAAGAGGGTTTCCAAGAAAAGAAAAAAAAAAATTGGAGAAAATAAATAATGATAGCATAGAAACTGAGCATGAAAATGATATAATAATAAACGAGAAATGCATCCTGACTAAGCTTATAAGATTCTGACTAAATGCAGAACTATAACAGGAATTTAGAGTTTCAATTAAAAAGAAAAACTCTTGAAGGAACTGAATTATAATATTATAGAAACTAAGCTCGAGTTAGTAGACGAAGAGTTCACCTTAACTAAGCTCATAAGATTTCTAACAGTAATGAGAGACGGAAACAGATACGAGTACTTTCAGGAAACGAGAAAAACTGTTTGCTTTTATTTGAGAAAGCTAGTATGCTTGAGAACTACTCTGCTGATAAATCTAAGACTTTCATGTTTCAATGTGAATTCCTTTTGTTATTTTGTGTTTCCTTCAGAGAATAGCATTTACTTGAGGAAGTGCGCATGTCCTGTTTGCTAACCGTTTCTTGCTTCGTGTTGGTTGACATCAAAGATGGCGGCTTAGCACACAAGATTCAGAAGCACTAACTAATTGCTTTGCGTCGGAACTGTGTGTGCTTGGCTTAGAGGCATGTGAGCTATTAGAATTATTACATTTCTAGGATTCAAAGCCAAGAAGATTGTATTTTGGTCGTTACGTAGTTTTCAGGCTTGTTGTCTAGGAGGGGTGTGGATAAAATGTTTTTCTTCGTAAAGTTTATTAATAGTAATTTAAAATAAATCTATATAACTGTTCTAGCCGCCAAAACCAACTAGTCAGTCATGTTCAGTCGTATCCTCGAAATATCCGTTAGCTACGACATTAAGAACTTTTGAATAACTACTTGCAGGCGTGTCGATGACAATCTAAATTAAGTCGGCCCAAAATTTGGCACCAATAGCATCCTTGTAAATACATTTCAAAACCAAATTCCTAAACTCTGAGATGTATATGGATTTCCATCTCCCACAAATTACGCCATTAGCAGAGACGCCCTCGTCTTCAAATAAGGTATAATATGTCTGTACAAACAGGGGCGGATACCAGAGGGATTTAGGTTAAATCCACATTAAGTTGGTGACAACTCCGCTGACTTTGATGAAGGTTATTAAATGTAACCTAGACACGACGCGTTTATTGCGCGGTTTTAAGTCTAAAACGAAACATTAAATGTAATTAATTATATTTCGGAAACTAATATGGAGTGTGATCTCATTTATTTCAACGGCTAAACTGCTATGATCAAGAATGTACAAATAAAACCATATATATCTAATACATATTATAAATTATAGAAGTCACTTATCGTTTCTGTCCGTTTTTGTTCCGTGTTGTCATTTTGATGCAGTATACACCATCATTTATACTATACTATTTACTCAAGGAGATCTATGCTACAATACATCAATATTAAACTTATATTTTATAAATAACTCTCGTATGTTTTCTTAAGTCGTAAGAACCGTGTGAAGCCGAAGTATTATATCCTTTCACAAACAAAACCAACTTCATTTAAAATCAAAAAGAATCCGAAAGAATTGCAAACGCGTGAATTGAATTCAAAAAGAGGGTTACTTTCAAACTTTTGGCAACTTTTGCTAATAAAAACTGCCATTAAAGGACTGATTCTTTCAGGCCTTCGCATTCATAAACTGAGTAAACTTAATTTTGATTCAGAATTGTATAAAGCGGTGGGGAATATATTTATGTTTATGTCGGTAGAAGACTAACAAATATAGAATATAAGAAAAACAAACCTAATTACGTAGGCCTCGTGTTTCGAGTTACTTCTACAAAAATAACTTAGATCAAATTATTACACACCGACGAATAACATACAAACTTGTATACTCGCGTTTGGGGATAGGCAGAAAATACAAAACGCCACCTTAATGCTCCGTTTGCTGCGTCTACGGTTGGTAGTCCTACGCCCCTGACCTTTCTGAAGAACACAATAAGGTATATCTACGTCCATTTCGTTATAACATGCCAACTAAAAACAGGATTTGATTAATAAAGGTCATATTACAACCAATCAATAGCATAGAAAAATAAAAGATTGAAAAAGAATCTCAGAACAAAGAAACAAAAATATATTTCCACTTCAAAGGGAACCTACAAAGGCTCACAGTCGTTAGATCCAATATATTCAGCACTGCTTCAATTCTCAAAGGTAACTCTAAACACTGTCACAAAGGGACTCTGGACCTTATTGAGGACAAAGTTGGGTAACAAGCCGGATGGCTTGTTAACAATACACAAGTTTCCAAACTAGAATATTTATATGCAAATATTTGTAAGGAAATGTTCAAACTTTCTTGTGTTTTCAAGACAGATGTGACTTTTAACTTCCCCACTCTGGAGAATACTGACGACCACTTAGAAAATATAGAAGAGTTATATGCTAAGGATTCACATTAATAAAACTTCGGGATGGCTGCGCACATAGCTTTTTCTATCTTACTTACGGTATAAATTGTGTATGTTAAAATAGGAATGAAAATTATTCTCGGGTGTTCTCATAAATCTGCGAAAACAGATTATTCTAAGAAAGAAAATATCCGGGCTTATAATAAAACTGTACTCGGAAAAGTTAATTAATATTGAAGAGAAACGAAATATCCCGTCAATAGATTTCATCTGTGAGACTTATCGGGATCAAAATAAGAACGAGACAGTCAGATAATATTCCTTTGAGCAAAATTTAATAACGTTACCTTAGTTCATTACCGGGGAATTAATTAAAAAAGGCTAAGGACTTTAGCCTAAGGCTGATAAGACTCCAACACAATATATTAAATTAAAGTATGAGAAGTAATAAAAAAGAGCTCACAAACTATTTAGGATAAATGACGACGGTCTTGCCCAAATCAATCACATTAATAATTGCCTCCTAGCAATTTCAGTCATTTCTAGGTATTGGACTCGTGCCAACATTAGCTATCGACGGATCGGCCCCTGGGATTAATACCATTACCAACGAACTAAAAATGATCAAGATTGTGACTACAGGGAATTCCCTGGATCTAAATATTATATTATGTACCACTGCATATAATATAATATTGTATTGTATAACGGGCTGGTGTCCGCAACTCCACGTCAAAGCGCGTATTTTGCGTGCGGGATAATATAATATTTAGGTCCAGGTTAAAATAAGACGAGCTCGTGGCTAAATAATAACAACCGCTCGGGACGATCTTTAGGTTAAGCCGCGCTTGCCTAGGTTGGTCCGTGGATGTGTGACCACCCATTGCTTACTGAGTTTCCTCCGTGCTTTGGAAAGCACGTTAAGCCGTTCGTCCGGCTGTCATTTGTAGATCTTTGACAGTTGACAGGTAGTCAGTGGCCCGAAAGTCTGACAACCAGTCTTACTAAGGGGTATCGTATTACCCAGGACTAACTGGGTTGTGGAGGTCAGATAGGCAGTCGTTCCATGTAAAATACTGGTATTCAGCTGCATCCGGTTAGACTGGAAGCTGACCCCAACACAGATGGGAAAAGGCAGATGATGGACAGTGAAAATACAAATAAGGACAAGCCTTGATCGGGGCCTGCTTAGGGGCCTACGGGTACTAACTTCACTTATTATGACGTTCAACGTAGATAAACTCTTTATCGTCATAATTATCAGTGCATACAGCAGTCTACTGCTGGATTACGACCTTTTCAATTGCACACCATTTAGTTTGACATGTCCTACACCTCCCCAGTTTCTGCTAGTTATCCTGTGAACTGAGAAGATTGTGGATTCGTCAAGCTTGAGACCGTCGTACCAATGTAGCCATCTGACAATTTACCTATGGCATCAAGTTCGCCTCTGCATATTTATTTACTTAATGTTTTAAATTCAAATTAACCTTTTACAGAAGTCCCAGAACTCAGCCTTATACAAAGGCTATTCACTACACGTGTGATGTGCTCAATATCATTGTACAAAGGCGTAAATTCGAAGCTAGGGCTGTGGCAAACGGAATTAAACCCTACGTGAGTAATAGGCCTTTGAGCATATGCCTGCCAGAATATAAATTAGGACGACCCCAAATTTGGTTTTAGGAGTACTGAGAATTCATAAGCAAACGTTCATTTAATTTCCCATTTGACTTATGAAATTATGATGAATTTTGGTAACAAAGGGGAATCAAAAACTTTCATGACAAAGGATTAAACACATATTTGTCCTTTCCGAGAAAGCTTTCACCGAAATAAATAACTCCAATATTTCGCACATACTCGTCTCATGCAGAGTTCTCAGTAAGTCTCCATCAAAGATAAATAAACGATTAAATTATATATTAAGGTGTTTTGTCATGGTCCACAAATAAAACAACATTACAACTTTGGGGCCCAACTTCACAGCCATTTTCCCGGCAGCCATCTAAGTTTGGTCTTTAATGGCGGCGACGCCTCCAAAGACAAATGTCAACCGACAAGTCAAACACAGTTTTACTTTTAGTACCCTTTTTCGCCGCAGTTCAAGATATACTGGTTCTACAGAGTAAAGAACATTGTTCGCGTCATTAATCAAAGTTTCTGAACTCAATCAGCGCTGCAAAGAGGTTTTGTATCGTTTTCATAGATTTTCGAGACTCGTTAGTGGGAGTTAATTGTCCGGCGACCGTTACAAAGCCCTTTTAATGCAGCTTTCGAAAGGTTTTATGGCGCTTTAATTTTTTTTATGGTAAGGATTACATACTTTTTTTTAATTCAATACTTTTTGGAAATAGAGCATTGGTTTCAAGATTTACACCCAGATTTTTTGTACCATATAACAACACGCGAGCAAGCCTTTTGCCAACAGCCTCTAAAAAAATCTGGATAGATGAACCCAATAACACTGCCCGACCTGGCAATTGAACCCAGGACCTCCAGCTCATCAGCAGCGCTTACGACCAATAGATCAACGACAGATCCGAGATTAATTATAAAGGTTAGATGTTGCACAGATCATTATGATTTTCGGAAGGGTGACGAAAGTCAAAGCTTCCAACAGAAAGGTGCACACATCACACCACAATAGAGAAGGTAAAGGTGGGTTCCCGAAGGTACAAAAGGAAATCCGTACCATTACTCGTCATAAACTTGGAAGGAAGTTGATTTGTAACAACTAACAAGCACCTTCCTGTCCCGAAAAGGTCCTGACGTCAACTTGACAGTGACAAACAAAAGGTCTCTGACCCCGAATGTTCCCGACACCCTCAGAAGTCGGAATGTTAAAGAAAAGAAAAACAAGTGCTTGTGAATAAAAGGGAATGTTTTTGTTATCACCCTTTTCTTGTCAGTATATCGTCTAACTCGACATTTTTGTATCCCGAAATTGGGGTCTAGTCTACATTGAGATGTCCAGCAAGTAAAGACAATTAACTTGATATAAGCAGACAGTTGTCCAACATAGTTGGGAAAAAGGTTAACCTCATGATGATGATATAAGGCAACCAATGAGCCTGATGGTAATTCCTATTAGTAATAATGTCGAACCTTCATACATATTTTCATCTTCAATGTAACCCCTTCAGGGGATGAATTTTAAAAAACCTTCTTTAGTGGTCACTTTCAGCACATTAAGAATTCTGGTGTGGAAAATTTCATGTTTCTAGAGTTCTAGACCCATAGAGCGTATTAATACGTGTGTGAATTTAAGATTTTTATTTAGGAGAAGGAGAATAAGGATATTTGTAAGCCGAGAATAAATGCCAGAAACTTTTAATTTGTATGCGAAATGATGTGGCTTAATAAAGCTCAAAGGTTTACTATATTTGCTCCATATAATCAGAGCTGACATTCAAAAATGCTGGAACAAAATTATATCAGACATTGCAAAAAATTATTTCAAAAAAATGTCAGCATTTTCAAAACTGACTATTAACTTACCCAAATTTACACAGAGGCGAAGACAGTAAAAATATCTTTAAGATAAGGGGCTATAAATCTTTCACACCGTAGCAAACAAATTGGGGAGTCCACGAAAACAAACAAGTTGGAGCAAGCACTTACATTCAAGGAGATACGGGCAAAGATCCATTACAGTCAGGAGTGATAAAAATGTGAGCAAGTTTGGAAGAGCTTTCGGCCGAGGGTCCCTTCGTGTCTCGGTGGCTGAACATTGACTTAGAATCTTCTACTTTATAAAAATGTAAATTTTACTGATAGACAAAGCATAGCCTTAACCCAATAGTCATACGTAAGAAATAGACACGACTATAGAAGAACCTTCTACATGGTCTACGGTTTCGGCTCGATAGATGATTTCATAGATTGATGGCTCTGTATTGCATACAAAAGAAAGGAAAAAAGACACGTTAATAATTCTAGATCTTCATAATTTGAATTCTATTGTAACTTGATTTTTGACAGCAATCATTTTGCTAAATCCAAAAGAAAGGGAGGAATGTGTAAAGTTCCTGAACATCAGGTTTACTTAACCTTATTGTCGACACCTATTTCCAAATATAGCGCTTGTTTTCTCAAAATTGCGACATAGTAACACTATTCTATTCTATTACTAGTAATTCGTGACAAGGGTACAATAAGGCGATAAAAGCAGTGCCAGTGCCAGTACCAGTAACCAAAATTAACGACCCAACATTTTGACACATCTAGTCGCGGCCATTTTGAGTCGCTTCGCTTGTCTTAGACTACGTTCACACGGCCTCTTCTTTGACGGGACGGTTTTAATCATTCACTAGTTTGCCATCCTTAGCACCGACAAATAAAAACTCAACAGAGCACTGTTTTGAAGCGCTGGGATGCACTACATATGTTGGATTTACAATGGTTGGCTCAGAATTATGAATATAAATGTTGATGGGTTGGTTGAGAGAGAGAGAGGAAGACCAAGCAAACGATGGATGGATTTTGTGAGGAATGATAAAAGAAAAAGGAGTAAATGATGACGGTTGACAGGGGAGAATGGAAGAAAAATCGTGTTGCGCCGACCCTAAGTAACTTGGGACAAGAGCAGGAATACTGAAGAGAGAAGAGAGTGAAAAATAATCAGTACGACAAAAACTCGTGTTATACAAGCGCCTGTGAACGCTGGCTAACACAGGGCGATGGTCTAGGGACAGTTTAATACGATCCCTCTGAAAGACAGAGTAACGACGTTTATTTCTGCCGACGGCAGACGAAGGACGATAATTGACTAAGTTAGTAGTCCGACCCTCCCTTATGGAGGTACTTTGTAAGCCCAGCTGCCGGGAGTGACGAAATCAATTTGGACCTCATTAATCTGATTTTTTGTTCTAATACATTGGTTGATGATGGATTTGTGCCCGGATGAAGGCTCGCCCGCATTACATGTGAGTTAAACAAAACGGACAAAATATAGGGTGATGCTGTGTCAAAATAATGGTGTTTTGTTGTTCGTCCGGGAAAACTAATTAACGTTCATATGGGTTTTATGTAATCTAAAATTACTGTAAAAATCAACAGCATTGATTGAATTATTTCCATAATTGCGACGCTTCACAAACGCCAGTAAACCCGGCACAGCGATGTAAAAAAATCTGTTTCTACACCCTTTTATTCTTATTATTTATTTTACGCCTATGTCGTTCCACTACGGAGCAAAGGCCTCCCTCAGGCTTCATAATATATCATGTCATATACATGACAAGACTATATTATGGAACTAACAAAATCAGAAGCAGTGACGTGTCTTCAGCTCATTGGCTCCGGAATATATTACCTAATATCTCTTAGTTGACTGCACAATTGTGTAACAGAAGCTGTAACGAAGTCAGGACGAATTTTACCAATCAAAATGAACGCAATCAACGCGTCTAAACGGCGTTCAAAGGCTGACAATAAATTGCTGTGAGATATTCACACTGACAGGTCTTCAACGTTTACTTTCATTAACGAAATCCACTCTTATCCATTCTAAAATTAACTTGACCTAGGCCTTAAAACATTCATGAAAATATTAAAGCCCAAAAATAGCACAAAATTATTCTAGTTCCAAACAAAATTCATAAAACATTCCGGCGCGTGGATGGAAGTTATATTTTCATATCATTATTACCAAGTTGGAACGATACGCCCACACCTCCAATTTCGAATAAAGAGCTGGTTTAATTTCGCACCAAGTGACGGCGATATTACCCGAATACTCGAATAAAGTCAGTTATCGAAACGATCGGGAAATTTCGCACGAATCGATTCCGGCGCCAGAGGGCCGAAGTCGTAAGTGTAATGATTTTTTCATTACTTATTCATGATTATGCCTAACGGGTAAACGGAGAACTTTTTCGATACATTTAATCCGCATGGAATTACATATTACTGAATTAGTTTTGCTTGAACAATTGCTCAATCGTTATTCTTGTTATTTATGGTACATAAAATTACAATTAGGTACGGTTTAAGTTAGTTTAGTTTACGTTATGTCATTGTTTAGTTATTTACAGGGGAAAATCGATCTCGGCGATTGGGATTAGAATTGGAGATTGAAGTTTTACAGAAACAAATTCCTGATGGAAACAGTCAAAATCATGGAACAACTGTTTTTTTTTATGACGAGAAACAAAACAAAATGCAAGGCATTCGACCAACTTCTGATAATAGAGGAACTGCAAGTAGAACAAAAAAGTCTACTGAAGGTAGAGGTGATCTGTTGTTGATAGGGAATTATGACATCTTGAAAACGGCCCATTGAAATCTCAACCCAAAAAACCACCAGAAACTCAGAAGAAAAAGGCTTCCATTTTTAGACGCTTACAGCCATATTTCAACGACGCATAACTAAAACTGCTATAACTACACCATCTTACTAACAGCAACTGCTGCAGCTGATATATATTCCACTTTGGTTGCCCATCCAACATCATGCCGATCATATTTCACGGAGAAACACCAACTTATAACATTTTAGAAGCCGAACTTCCACGATTTATATAACTCAGTGCGCGTTGAATATTCTAAGAAAAGTGGGTAGTTGAACAAAACCTAACATCTAAACCAGGTAGAAGCGAGCACCTGGGGCTGGCAAGTCTGGCAACATTTTACCTGCCTAGGTTAGTAATAGATTGTATTATCGTGCAAGCCGCGGAGCCTGCTAAGACTTTAAGCCATTTAGCCGAGACATTGAAATGAATGGGCTTAGCATTGGGATAGATTTAGAATTTATTGAATTGGCGCCCAACGTGGGGCCGTTAAGTCTACCCGGGAACCTTTTGACAAAATTCTATATTTGCGAAGGTATCGTTAAAGGAAGATGAACAAAGGTCAGGCTTTTATTGTAACACAAGCCGTACGCCTGATGGGGTTTCCCATAAGCAAAAATGACGAACTTCCATCACCTATTCTCACCCTTTTGGGGATCAATTTTATAAAATCCTTCCGTTCGATTCAAAAAGAACTCTTGTACAAAATTACAAGTTTCTGGATTCAACAGTGTAGCCTGTCCGTTATTTATGAGTAAGATATTTTTTTTATTGCGTAGATAAATAACAGTTTTTTTTATAACGATTAGAGATACACATCTTGCATCCCCTAGAGAGAATTTCAATTAAAATCATAGTACAGCAAAAACTTCTGAATCTCTCAACGAATATTTTATGTAATACAACCCCCTCTTACAAGGTAGCCACCCCAGGGAAATCTTGGCACAGCGACAAAACAGTAATATTAAAAAAGTAAACCTGAGAAAACCTCGTACTTTTTGGGGGCATTAAAAACTTAATGAAACCAATTGAAAGAAAGGCCCCGAAAATTGAGGAAACACCATAACGTAATGTTCTTTTTACAAAGTCTTACAATGTCCTTTGTGTGAAATCAAGGATCTTATTTGTGTTGAATATTGTATTGTTTCGTTAATCTTTTTCCGGACGGAAGCTAATTAGAGAATTTATTGCTTTAAGTATTGGTAAGGAAGCATTAGGAATAATAGTTACGGTAGTTTGGGCACACGTCTACATAATCGCATCGCGTGCTCCAGTATTTCTTCCCATTAATTATGTAATTGATTGTGATTATTTTTATTATTTTTGGAGAAGTAATCTAAAACGAGAATCAAGTTGAGTGGCGTGCGGTTGAGGAGGCCTATGTCCAGCAATGGACTGCTGTAGGCTGATGATGATGATGAATTTGAAACGATGACACCATACTGCAGAAAGTGAAATGGGGCAGATAAGGTGGCAAACTTTTTTTGGAGTGGCAGTTCGTCAAGAAGTTTTACCACAGATATTATTTAAGCAGTCATTTACCGTTTTTTACACTAAATATGATTGCTTTTGGCTGCAACTCGCCTGATGCGCCACGATGATGCCGTCTTGGATGCAGCACGCTTGCCTAGAAGAAATCGTTTCAATCGAACTTTGAGGATTTCCAGATTATAATGATCGGAAAACATAGAAGCCGGCAGTGAAATCCACATATTCACATTCCTACATAAAATTATGTCTCTAGGTACAATAACATTCATTTTATACAACACTCGTTAGTGATAACGAATCAAGCTCAATTAACTGAAATATTGGAATACAATCGTTTAACAAAACAAAAGCTGAATCCAACCAATCAAGAACATTTTCACACAAAATATAAATTCACCTTTTATTTTCTCTCCAGAACGTGACGAATTGGCGCTTCAATAATGACGATCAATAGCTGTGCGTAAGTGATTACTTCGGAAACTGTTATTACATGAGTTTGGCGATACATTATGCCTGAAAACTTTTTCTTTTCCCGTTAAAAAAAAATCGGATGAATATTTGAATGATGCTCAATGTTTCGATACTGCGCTGTAAAGGTACATCACTAGCTATTTGAACTCTTGAATATAAGAAGGCCCAGTGCAAAGCTCAAAATCTATCTGTACGATAGATACTTATCTTCTCGTGTCTGTCTGAGTGACCGCTTAGATCTTCTCAACTACGCAAAAGTTTTACGGTTTTCCGCCGTTTAGTGCGTTTCTTCTGGAAGATTTATGCGTATGATGCACTGTATTCAACTAAGATATAGCACAGAAATCTCGATGTTTTGACTTGTCCCCTTTGCATTCATGCGAAACAGGGACGGTCAAATAAAACCAGAGTCTAAAAGTAACTAAAAGCTCGCACAGTTGAATCCTGCTTCCAAAATGCCAACCCTTTCATTCAGATTACAGTTTGGACTCCTAATTTCGTAATCCCATTAATAGTTTGCCATGACAACACATTAACAAGGCAGCTAATAGTTTGCAACGAGGGAAGAGACCTCGAGCAATTTCACAAAGTGCTGTTCGAAAGTCAGTGTCGAATAAATACTGTGAATTTATAGCTCAAGCGAGGGATGAAAAGTGCAGTTTGTTAATTGAATTTTACCTTAAAAGCAAGGATATGATATTTAGAATTGAGTTGCTGAAAGCTTCGCCGCAAGAGAGCGCTGAGTGTTTTTGTCATTTAATTTGCTAAAGTCATCGTGAAGGAAAAATAATCAATCGGCGACAATTCAAAAACTGTCATCTCGCGGCGAAGTATTCGGAAAGGAATCAAAGGAATTGAATAATCACTTAGTGCCATCTGTGTGGAATTAATTTGACAATTTTCATCCCCATTGACAGCGGCGACATCTTTGATAGGTGCGGTGCGACCTCAATACAGTATGGGCATACTGTATCGAGGTCGCACCTCACCTATCGTTTTGAAAAATAAGGATGTGCAGATGAGAATAACCTAAAAAGAATTTCCGAAAGTAATACGGATAAAACCTCTTTTCTATACAACATACGCTGCATAACGGTTTTCATGAATTAAACTGTATTTAAAAACCATCCACAAACGGTAAAAGCAAGCCAGCCAATTCAGCCCCAAAAATAACAACATTCAAAAACCAACGTAAAAACTGGAAAAACATGCACCTATTCCATTTAGCCGCCACAAAAATAAAACTAGAAGCCTTTTAGGTGCTCCAGCAAAATCGATTCTCTCTCCATTCCATCCATTATGTATCTGGGTCGTATATTCTCTAAATCTCGGAGTACTCTTCACCCAAGTTAGGTCCATTTAAAAACAAGGTCGAAAGCTAAATCGGGGACCTCGTCGGGGACTAAAAGCTATTCGATCTTTCTGATAGCCTGGTACAAAGGCTTGGTGCATTGAAGCGAGATGGACCGAAAAATGAAATAAATTTTCATCGGCAATTCAATTTGTGATATTGAAACATCGAGGAGGTCGAACGTAAACAGCATTTCGTTCGACCTCTTGTTTAAAATTAAGTTTGTAGTTAAATGTACAGTTGAAAATTTTACTATCCATTGAAAAAGACCCTTTTACAATGGAAATCATTTTCAGTACTTTTTCATTCACACAGTTCAACGCTGATAAGTTTCTGCGAACTAACACGCATAAATTCCAACTCACACTCATGTAGTCACACATAATAATGCCGATTCGATGATTTATGTAACATAATACTGCTCGACATTCTCGCAGAGCAGTTGGTCAAAAAATAATCATTTGTTTCCAACTCAGTCATTTTGGTGTGCAAGTTTGAACAAGTTTAGCAGCATATATTATGAAATAATTCTTTAAAAAAGGACCGTTTAAAAAAGGAGCGCTTTCTTAAAAGTTTGACTAAAAAAGAAATTGACAATAAACACCTAATTCATTCATTTCGCTGATTGTCTTCGACGTTATTCCCTAAATCAATAGGCCTATAGGCCCTAGAGAGTCGTTCATTTCCTTGTCAGCAGCCCTACAGGCCGCAATGCGGCAGCCCACACCTGATCCGTCACCCAGCCACTAATCCGGGGAGATCGATCGGTTGACTCGTTATCTATTCTGTCACAGATCTAGTCTGGATGTGTACTGCCTCGTATAGAAGGTATGCTTGCGGAGATGGTTCATACGGTAGCAGCGATACGGAAATTGCTCAAAAATTAATTAAGACCTGATTTGGCCTGTAGAATGTTCTAAATACAATTAGTTGCATTTTGACAATCAGCATCATTCATTGAAAGAAAGAAAACCGTTAATTAGACACAAGGAACATAATTATTACAAACATCATGAAGCAATGGACAAGGAATCTTCATTCAATCCTACGGATTGTATAGTTTTTTGATTACAATATGTATAAATGTATGTGTATTTATTTGAATAATGTTACACCACAGACTGCCTACAGTATTGTTTCTCTTCTTCCAGTAAATCCATCCAAAGTTTGTCTTGAAAAGATCGCTTCTAGCGATAAGACTGCCCTTCGTGTCACCCTATTTGTAAGTTCCACATAGTTTTAGCTGTAATTGTGTAGTTTACATAATAAAGAGTATTCTATCTATCTATTGTAATACAAAAAAAACTGTGTTACGCAATTGGGGAGTTGGGACAACTTGGTCTTCTCAAAGGCATTCGATTAAGTTTACCTCACAGTGTGCAATGTCAAGAAATGGTTTTAAATTCTTCAAAAGATTAGCATTATTAAAGGAACGGGATAGGAGATTCAATCTGATGCTTTCACGCAAAAACACATGAGCATTTAAATTATCAAGTAAAACTCCGTTTAAGGAAAATATAGGATTTCGTTAGCCTTCTTAAAAAGAAAGGGATATCCTATGAAAGTTAAACGTTAAAGCTCTGAAGCTAGATACGACATTTAGTAAGGATTTATAAGCACAGGTTGAAACAGCTATCTGTTCGATACGTTCTTGAGAGCTTATCTACAAAAAGACTTTTAACAGTTTGTGGGTGCCGCATTGCGTACAAAACAAATAGCAACAATATAATAAGTTGACGACAGACAAAGCTTTTTTATAGCTAGCTCACATTGTCCCACTGCTGGGCAAAGGCCTCCCTCTATTTCTTCCAAAGATAACGCTTCTGTGCTGTGCTACTTCTTTCCAATTCTCAAGGAAGACATCCAGTTCGTCCCGCCATCTTGTTCGTGGTCTGCCGCGACCCTGTATCACTGTTTCAGGGCACCAATCTCAGGATTGGAGTCTTTACGGGCCCACAGACAAAGCTTAGGAAATTGAAACTCTGATCTCCGCAATTGAAGGCTATGATTTTAAGTCGCCTGTGGTTAGTGTACTCGCAAGACTCTTTAAATATAAAACCCAATGGGTTTTATCTATAGTCTAGGGTAAATCCTGAGGTGTTAACGTCCATCAAAGTGATTTATCAAATTCTGAAGCATGTAATCCCTGAAGGGTAAGGCAGAGCTGTACTTAATAGTAAAACCACATATCGCCGGTTTTATTGTAACTTTTTTAAAGAACCAGATTCTCTTAACTCTCGAAGTTCTCTCAGAGCCCTATTTATGAGAACTTCGTGAAGCCGGTTTTGTAAAGGTAAAAACGCTAAATGTGGATGTCTGGAAATGCGCAAATAAAAAAAAACTAAATTTACTTTAACAAACCGATTTCCTGTGTCTGTATTTATTCCGCAAGTGTACTTTTAGATTTCACGGTCGAGATCAAAGGTTGAAACCGGTCCTAATCTCAAAAATAACATTGGGAAGTTCAAAGGGACTTTCCGCCCCAAGAGTAGTGAGCCCGATGGGGATATTCTAATATGCCGTGTTTTTCTACGTTCTCCTAAGATAATCCTGAAGTTACATGAAAAGGGAACCAGGAAAACGAGGGCAAAAAATACAAAATCTTTCTATTCTCTTTCACATAAATCACAATTATTTTGTTCATGATAGTCATAAGTACATAGACATACACACATCATCACAAACATTCACAGACAAACCGTATTGATACCGACACGCACACGGACACACAATACAAATTTTAATGCCAATTAATTCGAGCCACCCTCGCCATTCTTAATATTTTTTGTGTACTTCGTAATTAGCGTAATGTTTGATATAATCATTTTATGTCAATGTACTATGGGATAAGGGCAAGAGAATGATGATGTACTGTCAGCTATGAAGCTACCTTTCATAAAATGAAAATGATAAGTTGAATCTTTTCCAAGTTTCCTAATCTCTGCAAGCTATAGTTAGATTTCATATATCACAATCAAAAGTAACTTATTCAAACTAGGATGAGAATAAACACCTTTTGACCGTTTACGTACGACAGTCTTCAGAAATGCCGGCCATTCGCCACTTCCTTGTGTTTTATCTGGAAGAAGAATTGGCGGAACAATCTATCTAGAACACATCTGCCTATTAAGTCAGAAAAACTCAATATCAACTCAGAAGTAACTTTAGTTACGACATAACCATTATGAAAAACAAAATGGCCGCTACACCCCAAATAAGGTCGACAACATCCATTTAACAGCGGTTAACTTCCCCAGTTTAAGCCAAAAGTCAAAGCACAGGTAAAATATATCTGGCACACCAGAAAAGGCCATAAAAAAACGATATGCGGTTCCTGACAAGGGTCAAAAAAGGTCGAGAGATACCGGCAAGGGGTAGGCACGATAAATATATTGAATTTTATTCATTGGATACCGGTATCCATGATCTAATACAGAGGAAAAAAGAGGTTTTCCTGTAAATCAAAACCGATTTCAGGGAATCGGCAATATAATTTGGATATCGATGTATGTAAATCTTTTTATTCAAATGATAGCTGAGAGAATAACATTGTCACCGGCCTAACAAGGGCCATCTCTATCTAAGTCACTTCAGAAGGTTATATTTTCCTGGTAAATAACTACAGAGCAATATCTAGAATACCTGCTTCTAGTAATGATCCGAATAACATTCCTCGTAGTAAAAAAGTAGCCAGAGATCGCACAAGATAGAGAGGTTTGGATAGACAAAATCATAACTTGGCGCAAAGGAAATTACATGATCCATATCGAATGAAAAGCCATTCTTTCCGGCCTCGTTAAATACAAAACCTATCCATGATATATCATCAGATATGTGATGGATGATATACCATGCCTCATGTTTTTATTGATACCAAATAACAGTCAGTACAATATCATACATAGTTTTCTTCATAAAGAAAGGATAATTTATCGAAAGATTAATTGGAAAGTACATCGGTACCAGGGCCCGTCGATAGTCTGAACAAGACAGGTAGTGCCTGTCGCTTTACTCAGAGTTCCTTTTCAAGACCCCAGTACTATCTATGTATGACCGACAACATTTTCTAGGCGAATTATAAAGCGTGTATCACACAGGTGTGGTCATATTAAGGGTGTGATACAGACCATCAACTAAACAATGTTCTCTATGGGACCAATAGAAATCGTGAAAAAATTATCAGCTGTTCCATACATTGTGGTTCGGTAGGTATTAAAATTTTGTAAAAATTTTGTATGGTGATTATTTTTTCGCGATTTCGATGCTGTATAATATAACCCGAAAAGCGTAGGCAGTTGTGACAGTTCGCCAGTTATATTTAAGTACCATGCAACAGAGGGAACTTTTTGTCATCAACCGGGCACAAATTCACACACGGAGCTGCTGCTGAGAAAATCCTGATCGAAGACTCAGTAACACTCTGCCGGATCTGGTATTTGATCAGAGTACTTCATGCTCAGCAGTCGAGCTTGCGATCACTTGACCAATGAGCCAGTACCCTAGAAATATGATATTAAGACATCCGACATGTAAGAGCCACCTTTTACATGTGTGAAGGATTATTGCAATCAGCCAGGCATAAACCCATACTATAAACTGCTAATAAGAAATATCCCTCCCTTCCATATCTAATAAGAAAACGTCAGGTTTCTTCGAAGACAATAATGCAGTTATCTAAGCACTACTGAACCTGACAGCAATCGAATCATTTGCCTTCATTAACAAACACATCTTACCATTAATCCAAGTCTTTCTTTGTTGCATAACCATAAATTCCATTTGATAGGAACAACTAGTTTTCCCACAATTGCTTACGTCATAGATGCCATCTTACGTCAATTGTTTCACGGTCTAAAAATCACAATAATTTGAGAACATTCGGGAATGTTCTAGACGTTACCCGATATTTCTACAACGGAAGGCATATAGTAGAATTCGCTGGGGAGTATAGGAATAACGTTACCTCGGGCATTGTCAGCTGGTAGGTAAATTGTAGATGCGCGACGACATTTTAGACGAAAGCCTTTGTATTGTGCCGGAGAATTTTATATTCCATATTTTATGATAAATACTTCAGGTTTTCTTTGAATTTCAGGTATGTGTGCTGCTATTGCTGCTATGTGCCTTTGCTAGAAAACTCTCTAACTGTCATATTCTGTACCTACCATATTCATCAGTCATCAACAATCCAAGAGATCCGTTTCCGATGAAATGAATAAGCTGTTATTCAATACAAGTTAGTGAGATTTTTTTTTTAATTTTCGTTTAAGTCTAGCAGATATTGAGGTCTTTATTTAAACAGCATCGACGCCACGAAAAGCTTCCAGCTCCATTATTGACAACGCAAGGGTTAATTGCAGCTATATGGTTAATTGCCATCATTATCTGTGATAACTTGAAAGTAGGGAGCGATAGCTCTGGGATACCCACAGAGCATGGAATCATAGCAGCGTCTAGAGACGGTACTAATAAAACTCGTTTCGTCAAAAGTGCGTTAAGCGCAAATGTTTCGTTACAAGCCGTTGTTCTAAGCTGACAGTTTCTAGTTTCTTTAAGTCACTAGCTGATTCGACAGACGTCCTATCTTTTTCTGGATGTCGACAACAGGCTATTGGGTCCAACTATAGCTGAGAACTATGCAGGTGACCCTATCATCATCATTCTCCTGCCTTTATCCCAATTTATTTCGGGTCGGCGCAGCATGTCTTCTTCTTCCATTCTTCTCTATTACTCGTCATCTCAGCAGTCACCTTCTTTCTAGCTATATCATCCTTCACACAATTCATACATCGTTACTTTGATCTTCCTCTACTTTTATAGCCATCTATATTCATACTCAGGTGACCTCATCAGAACAAAAAAAACATCAAAAGCGGTCAAGCCGTTTAGGAGGAGAAGAATTACGCACACACGCTCATTGAATTTTTAAAGAGAAGATATGTGTCGTAGATCGAGCAATCGGTGAAACGTTTGGTTTCAAAAATATGAAAAGTGTTGACTCCAGCAATGCCGCCGATTCCAGTCGAGGCATCTCCGTGCTCTGTAAGGTGCGAATTATAAAGAAACGGTTTAAGGTGAAGGCGCGGCGCGGGCGCACCGCAGGCGTGGAATTTATTACGTAACGAAAGAACGGCATACCTGCGTCGCACCGCTTGAATGTAATTCACGACACGTCGCCTACGTACATTTTTTATGAAAACGTTTTGAAGCGGCATCATGCCTGTGCTGCGCCTGAGCCGCGTCTTCACCTTACGGCGTTTCTGTATAAATCGCGCCTTAGGATACCTGATGAAATTAAATTAGAGGCCCCATTACAGGGAATGTCTCCACTGAGACTACTCTGGTTTCTTGTCACGGTTTGTTAGCTATGTGGGACATAACGTGACCCCTGTGGAGTTGAGGGTTAAGTAGTGGAAAGGATGAAAATGTATTTCTGAATTGGGGTTAATTCTTTTTGGGTTGGAAAACTCTTAAATAAGGTTTTTTTTGGTTCAACTCTTTTTTTCAGTCTAGTAATTTAATGATAATAGTGTGTATTGAATCGAAAACGTAAGCTTGAATAAGATCAACATACGGGTAATATAATCTAGTATTCGGCATTGTTAAAAATGGTAAATTGATCGTAAGCAATATAAGACTGTATAGATATAGGATAGGATGAATAAAGGTCAAAAAATATCGTCGTAAAACTACTAAGACAAACGAAATGTGACACGTGAATGGCAATAATAACATCATCATCTGCCTAGCCTTTTCCCAACTATATTGGGGTCGGCTTCCAGTCTAACCGAATGCAGCTGGATACCAGTATTTTACATGGAGCGACTGCCTATCAGACCTCCACAACCCAGTTAGTACTGGGTAATACGATACCCCTTGGTAAAACTGGTTGTCAGACTTAATGGCAATAATAACATCGGTGCTTTTATATCTAGAATTAAAGAAAGAAATGTTTTTATTGGGAATTTCAGTATAAACTATCACTACAAATCTATATCTAGCTTTTTCCTAACTATGTTGGGGTCGGCTTCCAGTCTAACCGGATTCAGCTGAATACCTGTATTTTATATGGAGTGACTGCCTGACTTAATACGATACCCCTTAGTAAGACTGTTGTCAGACTTTTAGGCCACCGACTACCGTTGGGACGAACGGCTTAACGTGCTTTCCGAGGCACGGAGGAAACTCGGCATGTAATGGGTGGTCACTTATCCACGGACCAACCTAGGCAAGCACGGCTTAACCTAAAGATCGTCCCGAGCGGCTGTTATCATTTAGCCTCGAGTTCATCTATCACTACAAGAAATAAAAAAATCACAATACCTACTAAAAAGAAATCAGTTTCCACATCTTTCAGAAAAGAACTCAGAAAGTCCAAGTGTAATCCGATCAAACGGTTGCCCCTGAAGCCTTTCTGCGAAAAACGACGCCTTTTACCGCTGGATATGAAAATGAAACAATATTCTATGGTAAATGAGAACCACTGAATAAAATACGGTGGGTAAAGCTGTACGGATTCTGCGGTGACGTCATTCGGTATTTTATATTCATTAAAAGATTTCATTTAGCTTTTTGACTTACGAATTTTATGTAAATGGAAAAATGTGGTCTAATTTCAGTGTACAAATGAAGGCAATTCTGAAACTATGGCCACAGAATTATGAATAATACTTTTTATGTGAAATAAAACTTCATAAAGAAAGAACAGTCTGTATTTATCATTGTATTGTATTGTATAACGGGCTGGTGTCCGCAACTCCACGTCCAAAGCGCGTTTATTCCTCATTGCCTAACACACTGTTTCAATCACAATTACCTTGCAGGCAGGTAAATACATGGACTAAGTTATGTGATAGTCCTTAGTTTTATAAATCGAAAAGCCCCTAAGCACCTAGCTACTGCTACCACTAACTGGGTTGTGGAGGTTAGGTAGGCAGTCGCTCCATATAAAATACTGGCATTCAGCTGAATCCGGTTAGACTGGAAGTCGACCCCAACATGGTTGGGAAAAGGCTCAGCAGATGATGTTGACGAGTTTTATAAATCGAAAAGTCATCAGCATTCTCTTGCCCTTATCGCAATTCACTTGGGATCGGCGCAGCATGTCTTCTTCTTCCATACTTCTCTATTACTCATCATCTCATCAGACACCTCCTTTCTTGCCATATCATCCTTTAATCATCAATCACCCCCATCCATCCAGCCCCCAGCCATCATTTCCTCACGACATTTTACACATTTCCCCGCATCACATGCCCATACCACGACAACCGATTACCACACGACTTTTCAGTGACCGGCGCCACTTTCAGACTTCCTCTAATGCATACTCATATAAATCAAAAAGTACCAACATAAAAACTATTTGACGAGAAAGCCAGAATTTACCGGCTGCGAAATACTTTTCCAATCCATTATTGACTCTTCCTACACAAAAAAAAATCAGGACGTTCTAAAAGCGAGCAAGCAGTGACTAGACAAACAGGACACAAAGACCCGCGACATTCAACAATCGTTCCAATATTTAACGAGTAACCTTTTGTCCCGCCATCTTTGTCTATCCGTCTGTCACAAAGCTATAGGGGTACAAAGACCCCCTTGCGTCATACCCGCATTATGCCTCGCCCTAATTCTCCCAGACCTGGCTCTAAGCCAAATAACACACTCATGCTTTCCAACTGCTGAGGAATTCACACTGTCTGAGATTCCGCTTCAGGGAGATCGAACACTCTGTTTTGTAGTGTCAACTGTGTCTAGAACTTCGATGAAAAATCACTTGTTTTCAGGAAATGTCTCTTCTAATCACTTGGATTGTCCATTTATTCTGAACTAAGACTATTATGAATTTTAAAGTCAGTTGATTTTAATATTTACGAGTCTGGATAGTTTTGGTACATTAGTGTAGTTTTATCGTGCAATGTAGTCTTCAGTTTCGACATTAGCTATTCTAATTGAATGTATTTCGGTCGAAATTGCAACATTGACTTAACAACCTACCCTAACCTAAACTAATGGGAAAATCTTGTTCAGCTTGGTTTGTCCTTTTTATCGACGATCATGGTGTTTACATAAAAAAAGAGAATTCTATTCTATACGTGTAAATGATTACCACCCAACTGTGAACGCTTATGAGCTAACATGATAGGTAGATTACGGGTTACTAAAACTAACGCCTTGGTATAGATATTTGTAGCTTTGTAAAAGAAGACCAAAAAACGATGGATGAACTGTGTAAAAGATAATATGGCCAGAAAGGACGTGACTACTGATAGGACGAGTAATAGATACGTAGGTACGAGAGAAGAAGATATGCTGCGACGACATTAAATAAATTCGGTCTGCGGATAAGGACAAGAGAATGGTCTAGAAAGTGCCTTCTGGAAATTATTTTAAGGCTCCTCAAAAGTACTCCAAAACAATCTTCCAACGACCCATCAAAAAAACTCCGCGAACTGATCTCCGATAGCTCAATTCTAGCTTCGAAAGTAATTCAAAAGTTTTTATCTCGCGACGCACTCGTCTGGTCTCAGCCTCCGTTTTGTTCCCGTTAATGACTTTCTTATCTAACTTAATTAATGGACGCTCTTTCGGCAAGTTCCGTTAACTCTTCTAGTTTGTGTTCTAAGTTAAACATCATTAATGTTTAGGAAGTTATATTTTACGGGTATTGTTGTAATTACCTACACCGTAATGTCATACATATAAGTAATGATAATACTTAGGTATCTATCAGTAGCGAAGGGTCAATTTTTGTAAGAGGGCAGTGGCGAAGGTTCCATACAACTCGATTCCTACCGGATTCCCTTTGAAAAATGGCACAGTCAGTGTTTTATAGACAAATAATATAACACTAAGCATTTGTACTCCGGCATACCTCTTACAAAAATTGACCCTTCGCTACTGTAAAACTTTTAAACTCTGGGGTCGAGTGCTCATGGCCTGTTTAAGGAAATTTCGAAACGCCCAGTTCACGCTTCCCGTGATCCAAGGGCTGGCTTTTACTTTAGCTAGAGGCTAAGTGTTGTCATACAATGTGGCAACGCCGCCTGTCTCTTGGGCACATTACCAGCTGACAGCGTTGAGGAAGAGTTTTCTGATGCCCTTTTATAGTTTGTTGTTAGTTTATTTATTTTAGGATATTTAATAGTTTTTAATTAATAATGTATTTAGTTAGTTTACTCTCCTTAATTAAATAAAAGGGAAGTATTTATCAATATATGTCATCATACCCTCAACTTCCAAACCACGGGCTGTTTCTTAAAAGAAACACCCGTTGCTCTTGCGTCTGATCTCTGTCCAGTCGTGTAGGATTGTCGATTGGCCAATCCAATCGGACTACGAAGAGTGGGATAAGAGAGTGCTAACCCCAACATACTTGGAATAAAACTAGGCAGATAATGGCTGCCAGTTTAATATTACTTTCAGACAAAGAACCCTAGTGAAGTGCAGTAAACTCTAGAGACAATGCACAATGCTATTATTTAGGATTGAATACAGTTTAAACAAAGCAAACACACATTTTGTGGCTGAACTAAAGAAGTGTATTTTCAATACATTGAAACTATGGTTGCAACTGTTTCTATTATATTTAGAAACAAAGCTTGATTCCGGCCATAGTGTTATTCAACTTTCTTTGTAAGTATTTCTTAAAGGACAAGAGAGTGGTCATTTAGGACAACGTGATTTAAGAAAAAATCCCATCGGCGCAAGAAGGGCGGGGTAGTTTATAGACGATTCTGGCCGAGAGTGCTAATGTAGTGCTGATATAGTTTCCTGAGTGCCCTGATGCCTGCACGCTACAGGAATTAATGGATGTGATAGCGCCATCGTTGCTAATTTCTGGGTACCTCAATATAGATAGCCATACGCTAAAAAGAACGTACGTAATACTTCACTGCAGCACAAAGGCCCTTTTTGTTCATCTTGGAAATAATCAGCATTAATTAACAGCACCTACTTTATGATAGCTTATTCCTACTCAAGTGCAGAGACTGAAACCAGTCACACGCAGCACGTCATTATTTAGCCTAACGTCATGTCGTTATATCCAATGACGCAATCAAAGCTAATGGTAAACCACTACACAGTAGTAAGTAGATGTAACTCCGGTCACTCGAGACAATTATATACGTAACTAGTTATATAGTTCCGTTTAGGTTCCAAAAATGTAAGCAAACATCAAAAAGCTAGCTAACAACTAGCTAACTATTTGGAAAACTAATTCTAAAACTGCACGCTCGACCACTTCAAATTCTCAAACATCAAAATCGAAAAGTCATACACTGTTTGATGGTATATATTTTGGTTACCTGCTAATATGTCATTGAGGTGCCTTAAATAAATAAAGAGACAGTAACTACTAGTCATTCTAAACTCAATTTAATTTTCACAAGCATAAAGATAATTTTTTTAGTGGAAATGTGACTAGACTGTAGTGACGTTGCCAATAGCCCAATTCATTGGCATAAGTAAATTGTCTACTCACGCCTGCCAAAATACTTATCCGAACAACTTGCCAAATCTTTGTAACTTGGCTACTTACAGACATATGAGAATTATGTGTCTGTTTTAAAAAGGCCTACGAAAACCTATTTGCATGATATTAAAAGCAAAAATTACTTTGTCTATTGATCTTGTCAGGCTGTATCAGAGATGAATCCTGAAGATAGCACGGTGTTCTTGGGCTTAACTTTAGACGCTAAGCTACAGTGGGGCCCATATTTAGATAAATTGTCGAAGAAACTGAGCTCCGCTGCATACGCAGTTAGGAAAATTCGTAATTTAACGGATGTAGAGACAGCTCGATTAGTTTACTTCAGCTATTTTCATAGCGTAATGTCGTACGGTATTCTGTTGTGGGGGAATGCCGCCGATATTCAGACCATCTTTGTTTTGCAGAAAAGGGCCGTTCGATCAATTTATAAGTTGAGTCCGAGACACTCTCAGAGAAAAGTTTAAGGAGATTAATGTAATGACTGTTCCCTCTCAATATATTTATGAAAACCTTTTGTATGCTCACAAAAATATAAAGCTGTATAAGAAATATTGTGATATTCACAATATAAACAAAAGGAATAAACATTTTATTGTACCCACAACAAGGCTCAAGAAAATAGGTGGATCATTTAAATGCCAATGTATACGCTTTTATAATAAACTACCAGGCCACATTCAAGAATTAAGCCTTAATAAATTCAATTTTTTTATAAAACATAGACTTTGCCAGAAAGCCTTCTATTCTGTTAAGGATTATATTGAGGACAAAAAAGCTGGGGATTGAACTGCTCCAATTGAATTCGATATTTAATTGAATTTGTACCCATTTTATTTTATTTTTATTACAGTTTGACATTTTTATTTTTATTATTATTTTTTATTAGATTTAGTTGACATTATTTACTTTTTCAAGTACCTATGGTATTTTTATTTTTTTATTTTTTTCTTGGTTTTATTTACTTTTTCAAGTGTCGTTTTATAATTATTTTGTTTATTACTGTAAATATGAGGACTACGTGGGTCATACTATTATTATTATTGTATTTTTTTAGTTTAATTAGTTTCACGATTGTCTGGCAGTTTGAGTACTTTATGCGGCCTACCCAAATGTCCTTTCTTTGGTATTGTTCGTCGTGTCGTTGAGCTCCTTGGATTATGAGTCGAGCTACACGATCACTGGCAAATGCTTGCACTGTCTGGACAGGTCCACTCAAATCTGTGTGGTTATTTCTTCAAAAGACATTAATCTACATGGTCCTCATATGACTTGAGCAATGTCTGGACTTTAAAAGAGACGGTGACCTCTGAGTTTGTTTCGGATGTTTCTTCTCAGAGTAGTCAGGTACGAAACACCGGCCCCATCTAGTTTTAAAAGAAAACATGGTGACTTGTAAAATAATTTTGTAAACCAATTTACAGAAATAAATATGATTTATGATTTATGTGTCTAGCCTATAAAACGGCTGAACAACTGATAATGGTGTTGCGCAGTATGCTAATACTGGAACTGAAAATAATATTCTACAGCAGTTTCTTTGTCTTAATAATATAAGAAAACGTGTTATTGACATTTGTAATGTTCTTGTCAATGAACGGTTGTGAAAATACAGCAACTGTTTCGGTTTAAATAACGCACTTATTCACAAACCACAACAACATTACTCATATTATAAATGCAAAACCAACTATGCCTGAACAGATTTCGATGAAATATGACCGGTAGAGCATGATCGGGGTTATGACATAGGATAACTTTACCCCGGTATGTTCCCATGGGATAACTTGACAAAATCCACGAGGCAAAGCCGAGGGAAATAGCTAGTAATATTATATAAAAAGTGTATCTTCATGAATGACAAACCTTCATTTGTGAAATTAATTATGCTACAATAAAACCCAATACTTGATAAAACTGTGAGCACTTGGTCTCATAGCACTTTTAGGGTACACAAATAAAATATAACCACCACTTATCCGAAGAACCATTTGGTCAAAGCCTCGAATAAAACCTAACGTCCTCAATGAGCCGGCCTCAATGGCGACATTAGCGGACGCATAGTAACACGCCTGCCCTGTAATCTATCGAGATCAGAGCAATCAACCCGCTTTACTTAGCGAAACAACCCATAGGCATATAATCGCACCCTGGGGGACCCCATTGCGGATTTCCATACAATTCTATGGAAATAATTTAGTTGGTTTTACCGACACGAGGAAATTTTCCACAGTGAAATTGTCCTTTTGATTTGGACAATCACGGGCAATTGTAGTAGTATAACATCGATGTTAAACGCATAAACACGAATCAATACTTTGATATAGAATTGCTGTAGGCAATAGCTATTTAATCAATTAATTAAACTGTTTGTGCAGACAATGTCTGCTGCATTAATCAGCTAGAGAAATACAGTTTTCAAAACACACAATATTGACAACAAACGCAGACCAACCTTCTTATATTATTTTTTAAAGGCCTTTGATATTCTCAATGATTAATACTTACTTACGATCATGATTTTCCTTCGAGTCATAATTATTAACTTTTACTATGAGATGAACACTGATTCGCGAAAAAAATAAGGAGCAACTAATTTTTAAGTATTCTGACCAAAAGATAATTTCGAAATTGGGCCTACTGTTCCTTAAGTGCTAATTACTCACGTTTTCCTCGACGGTCTTCTTGATCTTGGCGCTGGCCTCGCTGACCTTGGCTCCAGCCTTGTTCACGGCAGAGTAGAGGAAGTTGCCCAGTGACTTGGCTCCGGCAACTGCCTTGGTTGTCACTGTCGAAATGATAGACGTTGAAGATATTTTAAGAAGATATTGATTGTGGAAACTATTGTGGTCCAGATGCGTAGTAGGGTTAGACTGGATGGTGGAAGACAGGGTGTTGTGTTGCAGCGTGGGAGAGGCCTACGATCAGAAGTGGACTGCTATAGACTGAGGTGATTGATTGAGAAAATGTATTCAGCTCAGTTCAACGTTATTTAATGAGAAAGAAAATATTTTGCACATATCAGTTTAAAATCTTTTGTGCCCTTAAATATACTCAGCTTCGACGGTCCTTCTCACCGCTGGGACTCAGGCCTCCACTTTGCGAGAGGGAGACATGTACTCCTTACTTTGAGAATAAAAATATTAAGAATCGAAGAAAAAGACACACAATCTTGAAACCTAGAATATTAATAGACCGGAACAAGTACATTTAGACTCTAAATGTACTAAAGCAGCTCTAAATTTTAGAGCGACTTTGTAAGAGCTACTTTTCTTTGTTGAAATGTTTCTTGAAGTACGAAAAAGGGATTCAAGGTAGTGTTGACTTCTAATGGTTTTGCAAACATCTCTTTGAGCAGACGAGAGGCAATTTAAAGACACTTCTTAAAGACAATCTTTTTTAAAATTTTGCTTTGTTAAATAAAAATAAAAATAAACCGTTAAATAAAAGGTTGAAACAAAACTAGTTTTATCGTCACACAAAACCACACCTAATGAAAAATGCTTGAAAAATGGAAACCGACAACAATAGGCCTTAACCGCACGAACAATTTTTCAGCTTTGCATTTTTATCGTTTAATTTCAAGCCAAAAATGTGCCACGGATTTTTCAGCACAGAAAAACATAATCTGTATTCTGTAACCGCTAAAACTATTTGGGTGTCAGTAAAAACAGTTTTATTTCAACAAAAATAATAAAATAAAATCAAAAAAATAATTACTAACACTCTTGCATATCAGGTACTTCAATAGCATCAACTGTGAACAGTTTTCTACTCTCGCTACCTGGAAATGTGTGAAATCAAAAATGGAATAAAACAAAATAAGCAAAACTACCAAATAATATTAAAAAAAAACAATCAATAAAAAGGTAACATCGTTTGGGACAAAGGACCAGAAAATAAAAATAAAAAATGTCTTTGATATTTTCCGGAGACGTCTAATTGACCCCTAATCAAAATCTGTCAAGTGGTACATACAGCAGTCCCCTTTATTATCTAGTTCTGAAAATACGCAGTTACATTATAACTGGATCCGCCGAAGGTCTTAGTGAAAGGGACTAGTTACAATAATACTAGACCAGTCAACTCATTCCACCGTGTATTTTGCATAGACAACCAGATTTATTTGCGAAACCTTTTGAAACATATTTGTGTTTCCCAAACTAGCTTTAAAGATAACCAAAACAGATATCAGATGCTTCAATTTGTGTTCTTTAATGTATTCAGTTGGAACCGAAGACAATCTAGCATGAAAATTCACGGTTGATCTTTTCGACGCACACGACTCTACTTCTTCCAACTTATACAAATCTAGCAATATCTACCAATACATACCGTTCCCGACGCCTCCAGGCTGTTCCTCAGTAGGAGTACCTCCAGTTGAAGCTGGCCTGCTGTCCGCCCCACCAGTGGCGCTGCGTCCAAGTATACAGGTTTAGTTAGCGTGCGTGTTAGGACCAACCCTGGGGAGTAGGGTCTTGGGAAGACATTCAAGGCGAGGAAGGGAGGGACCTATAGTAGTGTACTGTTATAGTAAGCTAAGCAGTATTCTTGGTCTTTCGATACGCATGGTAATTTCGAGGAACCATGATTTATTTCAAACAGCTGGCGAAGGGCAGGAGTTTTGTGAGGCTGTCTTTGCAATTGCAAGCGCTGATTTTTAACCTAATTTTGAACTCGAAGACTTCTTAGAAAAGATATTCTGTCTGAGGTTTAGATTCCTCTATCGCTAAAGAATAGATAACTGCCTGCATTTTATAGAAGATTGTTTCATGTTTTGTGATAGTTCTGGTAATCATTAAAGAATTCTTAAAAACCTGTACAATCGAAAGAAACCACCAGCCCAGCCATTACCTCGAATCACGAGTTGCGTGGGAAATCGATAGCACTAATATATTCACAGGTCCCCCCCGCTCGATATATTTGCGACCTCGATCTGGCAAGCTAAGCACAAAGTTGAAGCGAATGATCCGTTTATTGCCCCCTGGCCCCTGAACTATTACGTAATACCTCCCTGGCGGAGAGGTCGATGGTTTTTCCGTGATTCATCGAAAGACACGCCTCTTTAGTTTGCTGAAACACTAAAAACACTAGAAAATGGTAAAGAGCGCAGTTTTGAGGGACTTCCTTAGGTAATTTCTGGCGTTCAAAAAAGTACGTATTCTGATTTGAGTAAATGACTTTTGACTTTCTTGAAGGATATCATCATAATTATCCTGCCCTTATCTCAATCTATTTGGGGTCTGCGCGGCTTTTGTTTATCTATCATGCTTCTCTGTTAGCCGTTGATTTTCTTGAAAGATATACCTGAAAACGAATCTTAACTTGGTACTACAATAATCCTAAAGGAAAAATTTTGGGAATAAATAAATTATGATTATTATGATCAGCCCTTTTTGTCCTGCTATTGAACAAAAGCTTTTCTCTGAATTTTCCCTCCCTTCGCAGTTATTGTCATGAAATATAAAAGAGGAGCCTTTTCTACGGCAAGAAGGAACAGGCGTAATTTTTCCCAGTACTAGGTATATGAAAAACGAAATCGTTTTCCTTACTCCTATCAGTAATCAGCTGATTCAATCACACTTCTAATTTTCAAATGATGACGCATATTTACAGTTGCATCATATGCACGCGTTTTCATGGTTTTACAGCAAGAGAATCGAAATGAAACGGTTCAAGTAATGCGTAGTAAACAAGAAGTCTTATCTAGAACTATGGAGACTTGATCCATGGCTAGGTAAATTCGATTTACGAAAGAGATGGTTTCAAGGGATATAGCCATAATGCACAAAGGCTTTAATACCACTAGGCCCCACCTAAATGTATGCCAAAATATTATTACACTGTTGGATTTGTACTTGTGGCACTAAGCCGAGAGTCGAAAATCCTGCAGTGCACTTTTTTATGCACTACGTTTAGTTGTCGCATTTACGTAATGTACTACGTATAAGATGAGACTAATTAGGTATTAAACTTGGTTAAAATCTGAGAATATGACAAGACCAAAAATATAGATTTTATCAAAAAAACAGTACACTAAGAGAATGCACAACAATGAGAAATTAAAAATGGGGTTTGAGCAGAATAAATGAGTTTGTATAGTTTGCGTGTGCATCTAGAAAAATGTCTAAACTTTGTGATTTTCTCTAATTTGTTCTAAAATGTTTCAGTAATTTTCATGAAGTAAATGTCCCTGCATTATATTATGTAATCATTCTGCTAAAAACTTAAACATGATGTATTTGTTTCTAATTTATGATGGAAGTGTAAACGTCACGAATTCAATTTAAATGGTCAAATTCATGTAAAGAATATTTGATGCAAAAATTATGAAAAATTTCGAGAAATAAATATTGTTAAAGTGCTCGATAATTTCAATGTGAAATGTGCCGAAAAGCTGTGGAAATAAATTAGTGATTAAAAAAGCGAAGCGAATTTGTTTATATTACAATTTTGTTGTGCCATATCAAAAGCATCCTTGTGTCGTAAAAGGCTTAATAACAATATTCATGAGCATAAAAATTTTGTGTTGCAATAACTTGTCAAATTATATCAATATATGGGGTTGGTGTATTGTTACTGAGTGTTAACTCTCTATTGACACGGCATTTTTTTTTAAACGAGACGATTTTTTCGCGCTTTGGAATTGCGCCGATAGATGCAAATCCGACAATGCGTTTTTTTTTATTCACAATTTTATTGTCGAATAAATACCGAGAATTGAGAAACTAGTGCGCAAAAAAATCGTCGCGTAAAAAAAATTCCCGTGTGAACTAGGGCTTATTGATTAAAAGCACTAACAATCAAGATATTATCTTTTGCATAATCTTATCAGTCTGCCCACTGGCTTTCTTGCTACCTTATGGTGTTCTGATAAAGGTAGTAGTTAACTAATGGAAGGCTACTGCATCCAGTATCTAAAGAGATACTATGATGATTAGCAAAACCTAATCGACTCCAAAATATTTAAAGACTGGAAGGACCAAAAATTTTAAACAATATTTTTTACAGAATTTGTAACTGACGGAATTAAAATATTTTCCAGGAAAATTGAAAATCCTTTACAATTTTTTAGTACTTATACACTATCTCTAAAATTTTGTGACCAGAAAAATTAATTCTGAAGACTACTAACTCCCAAAATCATCAGTAACAATACACCAACCAATAAAACTGAAACAGAAAAAGCGTAACAGAACTCCGATCCAACTCATTACATCCGCCAACCCCTCGTACCTAATATACCTAGAATTATCATCATCATCTTTGCCCTCAGCCCTTGGTTCCGCAATCTCTGCCGGTTCCACTGGCACAGCTTCTGGTTCCGCTGATGTAGGCTCCGGTTTCCTCAGACCAGGGATAGGGATCCCGGAACCAAGCCATCCGGTCATCTGGGATTTTACATTGGTGATGAGGTCCAGTTTGCTGCCAGCTTTTGTGGGACTGTGAAAAATAAATCATGTTTAAATATAGAGTAGAGAAAATGTTGTAATGTCTATGGTAGTTGAAGACTGTAAATTAAAAAGGTTTAAATTAATTTGAATATTTCTAAGGGTTATGTAATTTTGGTCCATGGGTTCCTTACTTCTCATTGCATTATGTTCCTATTGGAATCAACCTAGATTCCAAGACAGTCCACTTTTTCAATTGTAGATATTTGCTAGTATTACATCATTCAACCCAACCCTAAGTCAGAGTTCAGCCTTTTCCTAAGTAAGCCAATATTCTAAAAAAATCACTCTTTTTTGTTCCTCATCAAATAAATTCTTTCTATAATTACAAAATATAAAGAATTTGCAAAAACCCATTTCTAAATAACTTAAGAGTTAAATGAAGGTGCTCCCATTCCATTCCAAATGAAATGTAATGGTTAAAGTACTTGACCCAGATTAAAATTCATTGTATCTGAAAAATCAATAATTTACGAAAGCTTTGTCACAAACGGTTAATTACATTCTTGTCGTTAAAAACTGCGCAATATGCAACAACCATGTAAGAGAACCTGCATCTAGGAAAATAGCAAGAAATCTTTGCTAAACCTTTAAAAATAAAAAGTAAAGAATTCTGTGTGCAATACTCTTTTGAATAAAGAATACGCCTATTGTGGCGCTATTGTTGGATAAAACCAAGGCAAGAAGAATGTAAACAATAAAATTCCATTACCTTAGCTTTTCGCCTTCCGCCACTGCCGCTGCTGCTTCGCCCATCGGTTCCTTCGTTGGGGTTGGGACTTCCTCATCTTGGGGTTCACCCTTAGCAGCCCCCATCCACGAGCTAACCTGATTCGTAAGTCCTGAAAACATTTTCACTGGCACTAGCTACTCAAACAACTACACAACACAATCACTCAGCGATATTCACTACGCTGCGACAGATTCGCACATGACCCACGACACGGATGGTCTGCTATGCGGCTGTAGAAAGCGTGATCAGCTGAAAAACTAAATGGTAAACCACGATCGACCAGGGAAATTGAGAAAGAAACCACTGCGCATGAAAACTTGCGCTCCTGCGCTATTTGCTTTTTGCACTGTTCACACACAAAGCAACAGAATTGGGAATGCCAAACTAGTATTTCAGCCCTTGTGATAAGGGCGTAAACAGCGTGTCAAGTTTCTAACATATTGTATTGACTTGCGGGCTGTTCTGTTTACGTCAAAAATATGTCAATGCACAGATTATGGTAACCTTTAATTTCGTTTAGTTACTATTCAAGCAAAACTTAAATTATTCAATATAAAAATATACAAGCTTTTAAACCATATAAATTTAAGTCCTTTAAAAGCTAAGAGAAAGGAACAGATTTTCTCTAGCACTTTCACAAGTTGAGCGTTCAGGAGTTGGTACTTGAACTTTCTATTCTCCTTTTAATATGGTCATTTTCAGCCAATTAGAACGTTAAACGGAAAATAGTGGAATAATAAAAAGTATTTCGTCTAGATATTTAACAGAAATAGGATTTTAATACATTTGCATCTTATTAAAACATGACATCGGTTAATAATTATATTATTGTTGATAAAAATATAATAAATAAATAAAAATGGTTGATAATATTTATTAAAAAAGTTGCTTACAACGAAGCGTTTTAGTAAATTTTAATCTGTATTGAAAACTGGCAAATAAAAAAAAACTTGACATTTTCTGATTTGATTCACAATTTTTGTTTGCAGTGAATTTTTTCAACAATCTCTGTGTTTTATCTAACAAATGTAGGATTCCGTAGTCCCGGAGACTTTAAATTGCGGTAATACCTCGAATAAGACGTAAGGGTGTGCAAAATTTCATCATGACAGAAACACGAAGAATACAGCTTCACCTTGGAAAATGTATAGAGGATTTGGACCAATTACACAATGTACCAGATTTGAAGTCGAAAAGGGCTACTCTGTAAGTAATCTCAGCATTTTCAGGCAAAAAATCTCGTTTATAACCGAAAATCCGTGTTAAAATGTTATTTTTCTTGTAGGTTATGCAAAACTGCTCAAAAATTATTCGAAAGTGCGGAAGAGGCTCGCGAGAAAGGAGATGAAGAGTACTCTTATGTTTACTACATGAAATACCTTCGCGTGATAGCTTATATCAGCAAAGACAAGGATTATTTGAAGGACAAGTCTTATTTCAACAACATGTTGGGGGCTAAGAACCCGAACAAGGCAATAGATTATGCTGAGAAGCTCAAGAACAGCCTCATAGATAGGTGAGAAATTTAAAACTTTTGTTTATGATAAAAATTGTTTTGGTTATGGATATATTTACTTTGAATTTGCATACTACTTTGCTTATCTTCAAATTGATAAGTATGTGTGAGTCACTATGTAAATAAAGTTCATAGTTTTTGTCAGAAAATACTGGTAATGGTTTGTTTTTTAAACATTGTAATTCAAAATGGCTAATTGTTCAAATTCTATGAGTTAAATGTATTATCCTCCTCCACTGATACATCGTTGCACAAAAAATAATTGATGGCTAGAGAGATGGTGTCTGATCAGATGACGAGTAATAGAGAAGTATGAAAGAATAAAATAAGCTGCGCCAAGCCCATTTCCTAGTATTGAAACCTTCTTAGATATGCCAACTTACCTGAATCCTTTTCAAATCTGTATATGTCTTTTGGTTAAAATGTTTAAAAGTAATGTTCAATCATTCGGTTAAAAAATTCTGTTCGATGAAAACCTTGTTGAATTGGACTAATATCTCTCTTCTATTTTTATGGTGATTGGACAGGAATTCTAATGCTGAAATAATATTAGCATCATTTTCCTGCCCTTATCTCGATTTATGCACACTGTGTCTTCTTCCATACTTAACTCGTCATCTCAGCAGTCACCCCCTTCCCAGCCATATCATCCTTCACTGTCCATCATGTGTTAATTTGGTCTTTCTGTACTATTATCGCCATCCACATTCATACTCAAAACTTTCATCAGTACATTTTCCTTAATAATTGACTATACCATAATATAATGCTTATTTTCTCAATTTATTGTATAAACTACAATACTTCAGTGTACTATACATAGTACAACCACATTTAGCCAGTTATGTTTGTATCCCACATAGTACATAGGAGACAAACTGATTATTTCAATGATAATTCTAACATTTTCCAACAAATTTGTTTTAAGTGTTAGCTGTAACAGGAGATTTAGAAAATGCAACATAAAAATAGTCTTGTAATAATTTCAGATACCAGAAGGAACAGAAGACAAAGCGATTGAATGACATAAAAGAGAACG
Source organism: Noctua comes (assembly GCA_963082995.1). Taxonomy (NCBI): domain Eukaryota; kingdom Metazoa; phylum Arthropoda; class Insecta; order Lepidoptera; family Noctuidae; genus Noctua; species Noctua comes. Next base: position 1,157,903 of record OY720288.1, read on the forward strand.
AGCTGATCAAACAGAAGATTGATGAGAACCGGAAGAAGACAACAGAGACCACACCCGTCATAGAAGCACCTCAGCCTCTTGGATTACCAGGTAAGTTCTTAAAAATTATTATTAAATATCATATAACTTTATAAATCCATACAAATCAGTTTTCCCTAATTAAAAGGAAAAAGAATAAGGTTGAGAATTAATTTCCTGCATTTGGCAATAATGGTATAAATGCCTCGGTGGACCATAATAGTAAAGTTAGTTATTTATTTCTCAGTTACTCAAAAATGCTTCCTATTTTTGAGGGATTTTTTTTTAAAATTTTTTACCATCATCATCTACCTGCCCTTGTCCCATGCTACTTGGGGTCAAAAATATCATAAATAACCAAGATTTAAAATTATTTTGTTCATCAAAAATTCTAGGTTTTAGATAGGCTATGCAAGTCTTTTAAGCAATTTAGTTTGATGGCATATTAATTAAGTTCAACTATAAATCACCTATTGTTCATCTATCATTCTGTTATCAGTCTGATCATTGATAAATGATTATTAGCTTGCATACTTTGTTGTGGAGCACAGATATTAGAAACTCCATGTAAGATACTTGTATTCAGCTTTATTGGATTATAATGGAAGCCCACCCCAACATAATTGGGAAAAGGCTAGGTGGATAATAGTGAATGTGCCTCATATGGCTAAATAAAGATGATGGAAGCCATCATATTTATTGTCACACATCATATACTTGAACATTATTTGAAACCTGGAGGAAATCCTGTATATGTGTGTGTGTGTATTTTAGTACCACAATATAACAGATGATCTATCTCATAAATTCATAATTTGAATTATTTTCTTTGGTATTTCAGAAAACATTAATATTTTGTTATTTATCCTTATCATTTACACCAAAATGAACATCATTATTTTTATTTGAATTAACTCATTTTTACTTTCCTAAAACCAATGAACCAAACCCAAATTAATTTGTCAGTTTTCCCCATAGGCATACCTTTTATTGAACTCAAGACTGAAAAACCTCAAATCCACTCTGCCTAAGGTGAATAAAACAATTTTGTCTATGTCATATTCTACCTTATTACATAATACTCTTTGGTTCCAGGTCCTGATGAGGTGACGATTAAGAGTGAGCAGTTGTACACAATTTTGAAGAGTGGTAAGCTGAAGGTGATGATCTTGGATGCGAGGCCTGGAAAGGACTATGTGGAGTCGCATATCAACTGTCCTGCATGTATCAGTGTGCCTGAGGAGTGTATTTCTCCTGGGTAAGGGCATTAAATAACTTTTTAGAATCGTCATTTACTGTATTTCCGAAATTGTGCATCTGATAGTTTGAACAAGTTAAGAGCAGATTGATCCAGTAATTCAATGTTAAAAATATCATACTAATTGAAAATGAAGTGTAATAACGCGATTTTGAACTGGTTTTGGCCAGGGACTTTCGCATGCCGAAGTATTATGTCAAATATTAAATCACAGCTTCTGAATGCCAGGAAATCTTCTAGAACATACAATAATAATCATCCACTAGATGATAATACAGTCTTCTTAGCGTGTTGGTGGCAGTCTATATTGATTCACCCAGAATTTAGCTATGAGTTGGCACTATCACTAGCCTCCATAAATCCCTTTAGTGTGCAAACAGGTAACATCACAATATCAGTCCCGTAACAATATCTCACATTGTTTGTGGAATAGCACCACACTAGAATAGAATGGACTAGAATCTGTAGTAATGTAGGGTGTAAAAGGATCCATCACAAAGCCTTCCACCAAGCATTCTATAGATCTAACGAAGCATAACCACTGCGCAAAAAATATTACTGGGATACGACTTTATTTATATTTTTGCTTAAAAAATTATTGACATAGTGTTGAATGTGATGAAATTGGAACTCTGACCTCCAATATCTCTGTAACTAGAAGCTTCCAATGGATGGACAAGTACAAAAAAAAACATTGCATATACGGGAAGAACAAATGCCTCTCCTTCACAAATGCCCTCCGTTATAGTGCCCCTACTTCAATGCCCTCTCCAATCCACAGGCAATCAGCAAACGTGTTAGAACAGAACCTCCCATCTGCCTCCCGACCTGTCTGGGCAGACCGCGCTACCATGGAGCTGATCATTATGCTGGACTGGAACAGCACTGCTGTGATACCCGGCAAAACGCTACATCTGCTCAAGACTATACTCCTCAAGGTACCTTCCATCATCATCTGCCTGCTTTTTTCCTAACTTAGTAAGGGTCGGCTTTCCGTCTACGGGATGGAAATGAGCACAAGTATAATCCACCACCATGGATACTGGGTATACCTTTTGGTAAGACTGACCCTGGGTTCGATTCCCAGTAACGACTATCAAAGATCTATGAATTACAACCGGGTCCAAGGGCAGAACTAGCTTCCCGAAGCACAGAAGGATCTCGGTATGAATATTGGATTAATTTTTACCAATATATTGATCAACTGCTGCAACCTTGGTCAATCGACAGATTTCGCTTATAAGAGCTTTATGCTCTTATAAGCGAAATAGATGTCGCCTCGTTTCGGTTGCGCCGTCTCGAACGTGCATCAAATGTGGTAAATACGTGATAGCAATCAAACGGCGCCGCGTCTGCTTCGAAAGTGGGGTAGTGACCTCACCAGACACATAGAAAGAATGCCTCTATGCGTACCCCTACTTAGATACAACTTTATATGAATATACTAAAGATAATTGTTTGTATTCCAGTGGGACGTAAAAGTCCAGTACTCGCGCCAGCCGCTAGCCCTGCACGGCGGCTACGAGGACTGGCTGCTGAAGTACCCCGCCTTCACCACCAACCCGCAGTGTGTGCCGCCTCGGCAGGACGACTTCATGGATGATATGCTGGGTAAGTCGTAGTGGCGGTACCTTCATAAAAGCTTGACTTGCTTAGTCCTACAGCTCTTTATCACTTAAAGGTTCCTGAACAATCTGCTTGCCCTACCGTTATGTTGACGCCTTGGCACTTCACTGTAAGTCAACATATTTAATATTTAAGACTTTCTTATTATCCCCTATGAGACTTCAAAATATTTTTATTATATTATTTGGTGCTACAGAACACTGTGCGTGTGAGTTGTTTTGTCTTTTTTAAAAGTTCGTTTAAAAAATTTCTATATCTTTTATAGGTTATCAATATACTTGTTAGGGTATTTTTTTCTTTTTGGTGAAGTTTGTCACTATTCCTCATACACCGCAACAATCCGGTCGTTATCCAAGGCTTAGTAATTTTCTAACGGTTGGATGCTTTAAAAAATAGCGTGTTAGATATTATAATATAATTAATTGAGTTAGTTCAGGGAATATTCAGAATTGGAGTCTGTGTTGGTCTTCAATGTCCACATTAAGGTCACCTACTACAATAAAGTCTTTTTATGCTGGATTTAGTAGTGAGGAAATGGTCAAAAGAGGTAAAAAAGTTATTAAGGTTTTTGTAACCAGCAGGTCGGTAAACTGCTAGCACGTATTTTGATTAATTTTGATCATTAGACAGTTATCATCAAAAATGGTAGGTTCTTCTATGCATACGCGCTACGCCAGTGTTATTTTTGCAGTAAATAACAACCCATGTTGTGTGCACAAGATAACCAGCATTCCGTCGACACAATGAAGTCCCAATCTATTTGCGATCTCTGTAATAATGTGAGTAAACCTGGTGTGTTACGCGTAATGCTTCTATTATTTTGGTGTATAACTTTCAGAGATGGTTCAGAGTCAGTTACAATGTTTTGACAATTGCCAATATCACAGGTGAACGAGCGTGCCACGGATATAGTATTCACGGAATAGTACTACAGAGAGCAATTTATAAAACTTGTAAACAGCTTTTTGCATTCTCGAATATGTACTTGCTATACAGCATCTGCCTCTTCTTCTCAAACAAGCACGATGTTATTTTAATGTGTTAGTCTCCTTGCAGGTGAGATCGACTACCCGAACTGGTCGGACCTGAGCCCTTCTGCAGCTGCCGCGCCGCCAGTCTCACGAGGCGGCAAGCCAGGGGAACCTGTCGTAGACAGGAGTAGTAAGGTAACAGGTTCCATTTATACGAGTACAGTAAAAAAGAGTGCGAAAAATACAGCTTTGGGCATCAACCCGTGTTCTTGTCGACTAACCTGGGTAGACTTACATGTCGCAAAAGCTTCCTACGCTCAGTTTATCCAAGACAGGCCACCTGAAGAACGAAGCCGGTTACGGCAAGAGAGGTATTCACCACCTCACGACTTCTTGAAGCCCAAACAACCCCTAGCTCCTGGCAGTGTACCACAGAGGCCTATTTTGAAAGCTTTGAATCGATTGAGTACCCAAGTTGGCCGCTGCAAACATATTCTGGCAAAATGGGGTATTACTGATTCCTCCAGCACCGAGTGCGAGTGCGGCTCTCCGGACCAGACTCTGCGACACCTGCTGGAGTGTCCCAGGTATCCGTTCACCTGCAACTTTGCTCTCTGAATAACGCCTCTGACGCTGCAATAAATGTGGCCACCCACAGTAGGTTTAAACTGTATAATTTGGAGGTCTGATACGAAAAGAAAAAGAAGAAGTCTGTGTAAAAACAGCACAGGAAATTATTATTTTAGTTTTATCAACAGCACCAAAACTTAACGTGTCACAAAGGCCCACATTCACAGAATAGTTGTTTATTTGAGATTTATTACATAGTTTTTCAGCATAGCATTTCAGAGTTTTTGTACATTGCGAAAATCTCGCAACATCATCATATAAACAACACTGCAACATTCCTTGTGGCCAGCTACATTGTTTCCCGCGACACATTAGCTTTATTTCATTTTTACGGGACATTCGAAGCTACACGACGAACGATGGATTTTATGTTTTCTAGCGTCGAGACAAAAGAGTAAGACGTTTTTGGTAGACACCGTTTGCATCAGTGTCAAAATCACATTATGGCTGCTAATGGTTTGCTACTGTCCTAATACACTTAATGTAAAGTGTGCATCTTCTAATCTATCCCCTTGTTACAGGCCGCAGCAGTTCAGGTGTACACAGAACGCTCGCGCAACATGCAACTCATCTTAGAACAACAGGAACGCATCGCGGACACCTCGCTCACGCTTGAGATGCAGCGAATAGAAGCCGAACAGGTAAGAGAATATTAAGGACCTAGGGCCTATTTACTGATGAAACTAAACATGATCAGCATATTTGAACGGCGTTTAAGAGCTAACAGTGTCAATATTATATAAGGTCTATCTTTTCATACACGAAATATTTAAGGGTAACTTCTATTAGTCGTAAAGTCACCATAGAAACGAAAAAAAAAAATTATCTGAGTGTTTTTTTTACGAAATCATTATAATTCAATAATTTTTTGAGACTTTTTGCATAAAACCTTAACTCCCATATTCTAACAATGACAGTAGGTAAATACGACGTAGTAAACTGGCGTAATGGATGTTCAAAAATAAGGAGCTAGTATTTATTTTGTGGGTCAAGTAATTTTAAATTATTTATTTTTTGTAAAAATGTATTCAGATAAAACAAAAAAATCCCTTGAAATGGCTCCGTTATAGCCGTTAGATGATTCCCTGAAAACATTTCGTGTATGAATAGTTACACCTTATATAACAAATACTGATACTAACAATACGCCGTTTAGTGACTGCGTTCACTTTTGTCACACACATGCCCACCGTAGAAACGGGTTTTGTCGACGCAAGAATCGACTTGCCGATGCACTTCACGGTCCGGTACATACATATAGTCCTTGTAACCTTCCCTTGATTTTATCTAGATATTTTCCCATATGACTATGCCAAGCTATCTATTGTCAATATGGTGGACCATAGATTTCCTGTTTTCTCACCTGCCATCCTTTTCCTATTAGCCTACAGGACATTTGAAAATACACTTTTAATTTGGCTTATAACTCAAGTTATCTTTCTTTATTCCTCAGGACTGGGAGAAAGTTCGAGAACAGCGAGAGGGAGAGGAACAAGATGACCTGCGAGCGATGTACAAGCTGCGAGAACAGGAGATCATCTCGCAGCTCATGCAGCTCGAGAACAAACAGTATGATATGGTGAGTATCGACTAGAACAGAATATAACAAAAAAATTATATAGCAGAGCTATTTCCGTTTTACTAACACTGCTGGATTTTCGTCGCTCGTCTGGGCGCTGAGAGTTCACTTTTCCAACAATACAATAATATTTAAGCATTTATTTAGATGTGACACACACCTCGTGTCATGCTGGTGTTAGTAAAGATTTTACAAAGTACTACAGTAGCGAAGAGACTGATTCCTACGATTCTCTGTACATTCGGAACACCAACTTTACTGCCATTTAAAAATGGCGTTGTCTTTGCTACGCTTTTTCGGTTTCGCCACTGCAACCTAATGCAGCATTTCTGATGCCCCAGATGCGGTAAATTTACTGTACGGTACTCTTATGCAGTTAAAGACAAGTCCCTTATGTTGGTAGAGTAGTGCCAAATCCGTATCATATTTGGTTGTAACGGCCCCAAAATGTTAGTCGAATCGAAAATAAAACAGCTACATCGAATTCTCAAGGATAGTAGAAGACTGTAAGAAGTACTAATATACTGTGTATTTTCCAGGAACAAGAGAATCAGAGTCTTCGCGAGCAGCTAGAAGAGTATCAGAGGCGAGAGCGAGATGAAGCCGAGAAGTTAGCTGAGACTATCAGCAGCTCCACGGAGGAGACAGAAGTGGCGGATGTTGAAGGTACTTTATTACTTAGTTTGTGCGTTAAATAAAATGTTAGTTAATGTTAATTAGCTCAAATGTTTTTATTACTGGGACACAGATTTTTTTAGTGAGAAAAAGTGTGCTGTGGGCTCATAGCTGGTTGTTTTTCTACAATATGCTGATCTTTGAGTTGACCGACGATGTTTGAGATATGATAAGATAATTTGTGGCAGAGTTTTTATTTTATATAAAATGCCTTCACTTCTAAGGCACGAGTATCGTTTAGGAAGTTTGCTCAAAATTAAATATTTACGTGTGGACATTTTTTGCCGATCGAATGCGACTTCATTTGACCGGGCGTCGCCACTGCTTTTTTGAAAAATCAGGGAACAATGTTATTCGACGTAGAAAGCTACATGAATGATGGACCTTAACCTCGTGTGCAGAGCGCGCGCGCATGGTGTCGGAGCAGGCGGCGGCGGCGCGCGAGCTGGCGGCGGCGCGCGCGCGCATCGCGGCCGTGCGCCTGCAGCGCGACCAGCTCGACCGCACCCGCGAGCTGCTGGAGGCCGAGCGCAAGCGCAAGCTGCAGTACGCAAGAGACAACAGGAAGCCGGACCTGGCCAAGCCGGAGCACGGGGTACGATACTATTGCTTTTATCCACCACCTGTCTCACCGCCGACGAGGAAGCGACTACTTAACGGCAAACTCATGTAATACACTAGCGTTTGCCCGTGGCTTCGCTCGCCTTATGTTTAAATATGGCCTATGACGCTCGGAGATAATGTAGCTTCCCATTAGTGAAAGAATTTTCAGCATTGAATCAGTAGTTTTAAAGATTATTCCCTCCTTACATCCAATTTTACAACCATATTAACTTTACATCTTTATAATATTAGTAAAGAAATATAGATATAAGTCCCTTGTCAATAAAAGAAACAGTAAATTAATAGTTCATCGCTACCTCGCCACTTGATTATCGCAGCAAAAATACCTATCAAAATAAAACTCTCTCAACGGCTATATATATGCGATATAACGCCGCCAATAAGAGAGTGATTGCAAGTAATCACCGTAACACTCACCTATAACCCGGCGACAAAAATATCTGTACTACACACTCTGTACTCGTTGCTCTACAAGAGTAACTAGCCGTACTCGCTAATCCGTCAGCGTTAAGCCAGGTGCCTTAGGGACAGTCACGAGTACCAATATATAAACACTTAACAACTTCTAAAAGTGTTTTTCTCCTACTGTTCTGATTAAAATTTCATGTTATTACGAACATAGTATTCTGGAGCCCACATTTTTATGAAAAAAATCCTATCTCCAGCTTACAATCGTTATTTCTTGCGAAAATTACTTTTAAACCTAGGAAAGTGTATACATATTGGTGCTCGTGACTGTACACTCGACAAAGTAGGCAGTTGACCACTTTAAACTTTATGTCTTTAGCATTTAAAACAAAATTGGTCAACTGCCTCCTTTGTCGAGTGTAGATATTTGTGGTTGCTTTTGAATGGGGAAACATTATGCTGGTATACTATGCATGTTTGTTTGCACCCTATGTTAAAATGTCCGTTTGTTCATTAAACATTTTTACACTACACTTACACAGTCGTCGAAACAAACAATAATTGAACACGAAGGAACTATTTAAAATGTCACTAAGATAACGTGCAAATGAGCCATTCCAATACTGTGCACTTAATAGAACTAATTTTTGTATTTTTAATTGATATTTTGTGCACTAAATAAATTAACATATTTTTATGCACTAAGTAATTTAACTTATACTTTGTGCACTAAATAATTTAACAGCTTTATGCACACTAAGTAATTTAACAGATATTTTGTGCACTAAATAATTAAACTGAAATTGAATGCACTAAACAATGTAACTGATATTTTGTGCACTAAATAATTTAACAGATTTTTATGCACTTAGTTAATCAACTGATATTTGTCTGTTACATCCACCAACCTCTCATTATGGTGGATTGTCCCTCACGCAGCGAGGAGTCCTGTGTCCCAGCGGTGGGACCGTTATGCTGTTTTGTTGTTTTTAGTGCACTTAGTAATTTAACTGATTTGTCGTGTTGACTCAATACTGACCACCTGCCTGCCGTAACAAAGCCATACTGTAACAGGACGAGGACGGCGACTCGTACATGATGTCCCCAGACAGTCCGGGAGCCGCCGGACTCAATAGGTCTCACTCCTCGCCTAATATCGCCAAGGTAACCATTCCTACACTTCCATTACTTGTGTTGTTGCATGTTTGTGTGCGTGTTTGCATGGGTGTAAGGTGTAATAATAAGTTAAACTACTCTCAGGCAAAGATTTATATAGACTTAAGTTATGCAGTCCAAGAGCTAAGCTAAGTTAGTTTATCTTAGGTGGCATAACTGAGGTATTTTTTATAGTGATATTCTTCAAATAGTGCAGGAGAAGTTGCAAAAATACATTTAGCTCCTAAACTAAACCAACTTAGCTTAGCTCTTGCACTGCAACGGGCTTTAGACTAAGCGCAAGTTAGATACAGTGGCGTTTCATCCGAAAATAAGGGGTTTTTTGTTAATACGAATAAGGTTTATTTTCGGATGACATTAACTTAATAGTTAATATGCTACAAGCGTCTGTCATCAAGCGTATATACGAATACAAACAAATTTTGTAGTAATAAGGTTCATTTTTGAATGAAAGGCGACTGTTGCTTGAGCTAAGTCCGCCTACCGCTATCTTTGCCCCAAAACGGTGAAGGGAAACATCGTGAGGTAACCGGCATGTCCTACAGACAGAAAATTGTAAGACGAGTGACATCTACCAACTAGTGCGGGCCCGCGCGGTGGATTACAGCCCACTCCCTCTCATAGAGAGGAGGCCTGTGTCCCAGCAGAAGCAACAAAATGCTATGCCGATTGCTGCGGCCGAGTGGTGACCGCAGACGGCATACATGTATTGCTGTCGAGGGGCATCACAAGCAAAGCGATAAAAGAAAATTTGCTTGACTAAAGACTCGCGAAAAAGAATAGATATCGAATATCTACGCTAAACGGGCCCGCGTGATGGCTTAGGGTGATTTTTGGATTCGCATTTACACGCTCAAATCGATTTTTTTTTGCATCTTTTCCCATTTCTGTCACTAAAGTGAGTGGTCCGATCGCAAAATAAAGTTCTTCCAATGCGTATGCTTGCGACCGTACTTTCCGCTCCACCAAATGACGCCTTTATGTGACAGATATGAGATAGAAATACTCGAAGACTGTGATCCGCGCGTGCTCATGTGATTTCACCCTTAAGACCTGCTCATTCTCACAAAAAACCGGCTTGAGTCCCAACAATGGGAACTAGGTTTGTATATAGACTGATCATGTGTCATCACAATAGTGGTCTTCCTTTTAACTCCTCACCCGTTCCCCAGGTGTCTTCAGATGAAGAGGAGCCGTGCGTGCCGCAGTTCGACCGCAGTACGAAGCCGCAGAAAGTGGCGCCCTCTAGTGAACTACATCAGAGGGACTTCCAGCCTGTTTGGGGAGATGTGGTACGTGTAAGTTGTATTATGTAGTAGGTTTTACCCGACTGCGCGACGCAAAGGAGGGTAATGTGTTTATTAAATTAGTGAAGTAACTTTTCAAGTTGGCATATTTGATTCGGTAGTATTTATTGTACAACCAATCCGGCCCGGAGCAATTTATACAGGGCGGAAGGGAACACCGACACACAAACGGTTACCACTTATTCAGTAGGTACATCATTCTGAACTCTATAGAATTTTTTAATCGAGAAAAAAAAAATTGTTTATTTTTTATAGATTTGACTGTGTGCAGTTTTATAGGATACAACAGTTTTATTTCCACCTTGTACACTATTTTGGGACGCCGTACGTATCCTTTTTATCGACGGGACGAACGCGCCATACGTTGTGTTCTTTTTGTACGGACAAACCGACGAACGCCGTCGATCAATTTGTCGTGACCCTTATCCGATGCACGAAGATCAAACGGCCAGACTTACCACTTGCCCACGAACTAGCAACACCGAGAATATTCGGTTCTTGAAATAGTCATTTAATTTTAATACTTGCACGCTCTAGTGTTGGAAAATGGCTCTTACTGCTACTATACTAAGGTCAATGCCTAATTGTACCTGACGTGCGGTTAACTTTAAACTTTCCCGATGAACTAAGTACATAATTCGCTAGTCTTCAAATGTGCGAAAATATAGATATTTCTTCAAAAAATATGTCAGATATTGTGTCACTAAGACAAGCGGTTCCATGTTTTTAAACATAATTGTAACTAACAGATTTGCCTCCGTTATTTAATATAGTATAATTAAAAGCATACATAGAAAACTAGGTTAATTTTGATACGCTAAGCCGTTGGACGCACGCACTTTAATATGTGACTCATTACAACGTCAGTGCATTGTTTGTGCGATACAGTTGCAGCGCAAACAGTAGGAACACCTAGCTTTGAGATGACATATCGATTTCTTTCTAACAAGGAATTAATAACGACTTACGTACATTAGAAACGAATGAAAGTGTCAACCAAAAGCATTTTTCATTATCTTGATTAGACTTTATAAATAACTAGGGAAAAATCAAACGAATAATGTTTGAAAACAGGCAGAGATAGGATCTTATAAAGCAGTTCAATCAGATATAAGACTTTCACAAATAAATCTGGATCGCTTCTCTATTTAAGTGCTTACTATGATTATGGGAGTAAAATACAGTGCACCTGTGCCTGCGCAAACACTTGAGCAGTATAGTATCTCCCGTGTCTATGGCTAGTCTCCACAAAATGGTCGCCATGGCCGAAATTTGTTTGGTAATCAGGTGCATCCAGTTGGACTGGAATCCGACCTCAACATAGTAGGCCGCTGATGAACTTGCTGACGGTAGAACTCTTCTTTGGCCGATGTTTAACAGTTTTGTATATCGAATCCTTTAATTCTTCTCACAAATCTTCGCTTAGTTCCTCTACTGCACCGAATGCACTGCCAGGCGTGGGCTGACGAGCATCGCAGTCAAGGCAAGGAATCCCACCGCGTGCGCTAATCCGCCTAACTACCGCAAACGTGCCGCCATTACACGCTCATCAATAATAATAAACATAGGTGGGACACTCATTTGCATTTAAAAATATGTAACATGGCATTACGATAGTATTCCACGATAGGGGTAGACTGAGTGCATAGCACTCTCGTTTCGGCTGTTATACTTGAGTGGCCTAGCCTATTACTATAGAAAAAATCCTAGTGAAAAGACCCAATAAGTTTAATCTGGAAATAGACAAAAACTTTGAACCCACAGTCAGAACTTCGGGGTCGGTTTAATAACATGCTTATGACACATCTGAGCTTTGGCGCGAGGACCTTGTGAATAAATAATAACAGCCGCTTGTGTCAATCTTCAGATTAAGCCGCACTTGCCTGGATTGGTCCGTGGATGGGTGACCTGTGTGACCACCCATTACATACCAAGTTTCCTCCGTGCCTCGGAAAGCACCTTAATCCGTCGGTCCCTGTCATTAGTAGATCTTTGGCAATCGTTACAGGTAGTCAGTGGCCCGAAAGTCTGACAACTAGTCTTACCAAGGGGTATCGTATTACCCAGTACTAACTGGGTTGTGGAGGTCAGATAGGCAGTCGCTCCTTATAAAATCAGCTGGATCGGGTTAGACTGGAAGCCGACCCCTGCAACATAGTTGGGAGAAGGCTAGGCAGATGATGATGACACATCTCAGCTTTATCTTTGGAAGGACAATTCATTCTGTCTCCAGTATTACAAATGCACGACACACGGCAGTGACAACATACCATCAAGTGCCTCCATGATGGCTAGTTATCAAGTGCGCCTGCCGCCTTTCTGCTTGCCTCCCCTTCTCAAAAACCATCACTTACCCCTACCGCACGTCATAACTAAGTCACGCTAAACACGTAAATACAAACGTGAAACAAGTCGTGACCCGCTAATCCGTCCAAAACGCCGCACGTTCGATGTTCTCAAATGGCTGGCGCATGAATAGGTACCTACTCGAATTAAAGAGCTCGTACGAAGTAGTACTACGACCATCAGTTCTTCTAAACAGCTTTGCTGTGTCTCTGTTTGAAGAGAACTGCGTTGACCTGCTAAGCCCGCCAAAACACCGGACACTCCATGCTCTCACATGGCCGGTCGAGTACCAAGAAGCTCGTCCAGCGATGTAGTACCAAACGCTAACCACCGTTGTGACCATCGTTGTGATCTGGTTGAAGGGTCTTTGTTTATAATTAGCACATGGAACATTTCAGTCTTCTGTATGGGATGGCAACTGCATTGTCTCTGATACCTCCATCGGCGGCGGTGACCATTTACCTACCCTGTCATTAAGCAAGTCCCTATGCCTATCTCGCAGGACCAGAACAAAACTCATTTCCTTCAAATAGGCTGATAATCAGCACTTTTTAAACGTCAAAAAATCATAAGACTGGCCCCAAAACCCACACCCTCACTTCTACCTAGTGTTTTAGCTGGGGAGGAAGAAGTTGCTGCAGACACATCAGTTACACTTCAACACGTCAAGACAAACGTGACACTTTGACCCGCTAAGCCTGCCAAAACATCGCACATTCGATGTGCTCACATGGCCCGTCGCGTGCATGCGTGTGCCTTGTACGGCTTCACAGCCACTCCAAATATTTGTAAGATTATTTGCGAGTGAACTTCACATGTTTGTTAAGCTGTCACTAATTACGATTAGCTATTGAGTGATTTTTTGGTTGGTTTTCTTGTCCAGTATGGCCTTGTTCCTCAACGTCTTGAAAGACGCTATTAGTACAGTTAAACAAGTAAATCGAAAAGTGACTTTCCGAAACTTGTCAGGAGGTGGTCAAAAAGGTCAAAAGATTTGCCCACTAATAAATTCCATTTGTCATTTGAGTCCAGTTAATGATATCAATCTCACTCCTCTTTTTGTATTCTGGAGGAACCTTTAAAAGGCCTTTGTGGAGAAGACCGAAGTTTGTAATATTTTTACCTCAATAACGGGGGCCGTATATTTTTTTGGCGAATTGTGAATGTAACACTTTTGCTGACACTGAATACAAGCGTTCTGCGGTTCTGTTATGTTTAAACAGCTTAAGTAAAGCCCCTATTTATATTTCCAGTTGAACTTTAAAACTCTATTTCATTTATCAAGCGTCTCAAAACGAACAGGCACCTCTTATAGTGACTTATATCGGACATACACGTGCAATGTATTAAGAACCGTCTCTTAGTACCAAGTAAACTTGAACTGTAACCTTTGAAGCCAGCTCCACAGTCTGTGGTGTAAATTCACGTAAACTTTCAATTACGATCTCTTGAAATAATAACTGAAAGATTTATTGTGCATTGTGTTACGTAATTGGGTAATTTGAACAGGTTAATTAGACAAATTATGTAATGCTCATGTACGTAGGTACTCGCGTCAAAATATCTTGCATTGACGAGGATGATTGACGCAAAATGTTAACTCTGACACCAACGTTGACGTACAACTGGTTCCTGATAACTACAGTCGTTTATTTAAAAGTACAAAGAACCCTATAATATTCTGATACTGATACGGTTAGCCTGCGTCATCCCACTGCTGGGCAAAGGCTTCTCCCCATGACTTCCAGTTGCTTCGATCCAGGGCTAATGTGGGCCGCTGGTCGTTGGTTTTGTCCAGCTCGTCCCACAACCTTCTACGAGGTCTGCCGCGAAGCCTTCTGGCTGCGTCAGAGCTCCAGAAATTGGTTATTTTGGCCTACAGCTCATTGGCCATGCGGCAAACGTGGCCAATGCAGTCCCACTTCAGCCTATATTATAGCCAAGTTTAATAACTTTTTCTTCCACTTTAATGTAACAATTAAATGGTTAACAATTCACTCCTTTTACCCATTTCACATTTTCCATACCCAACCTTTAATACGGTTATGAGACATCATCTTCCCTAGCCTTTTACAAACTATGTTTGAGTCAGCTTCCAGTCTAACCAGTGCAGCTGAACATCAGAAGTTTACATGGGGCCTGTCTATCTGACCTCCACAACCCTGTATTGGTTAACACGATATTATCTCTTGGTAATAAACCCTTATTCAAGAATTTGGGGCTTCAGACTAACCGTGATGAACGTAAGATTTGCAAATGACCACCAGGACCAACGGCTCAACGTGGTTTCCGAGGTACTATTGATCTTGGTATGTAGTGGATGGTTCCCCATCCTCGGGTAGACCTCTGCAAGTGTTGCTTAACCTTGAACGGGTAGCAGCAGGCGGGGCCGCTCGTTCTGCTGTTAATAATAATTAGGTACGAGCCCCCCCTTTTCATTGTCTTGCGAGTAATTTATGCTTTATCAAAAAAATCCCCACATAATTAATACTAAATAACTAACGCCGAATAATTAGTCCGTCTACCGAGCCCCTAGGTAGAACAATAAATTCCAGTCAGCATGATTAATGTGCCAACGGCCACCGCAATATGTATGCGATTTAAATAATAGTGCCGACCTCGACTTTGCTGGAAATTCGTCTATTACATTATTATAATAGGTGCAGGAATGGGGCAGTTAAAGCTAACTGTTATAGGTCAGTCTTATTATTAAAGGTTACCGATTTTCGTAAAGCCAGGTGTCGTAAAGTTTGCATATAATTATTATTGTCGTGGTTCTTTACTACTATACTAACCAATCAACTAGTATAAAGAACAGAATCGGAAAATTTATTTTAAAACTAGATTTGTGGCCAGGTAAATACCAATAGACTCGCACCCATGAGACATAACATATGACTCAGTCTTAACGTTCTGACTGCCAAGTGCTATCGTATTAAGCTCCATGTAAAATACTGATATTCAGCCGCATCCGGTAAGACTAGAAGCCGACCACAATATAGTTGGGAAAAGGCAATGCAGATAATGATGAACGTCCTGGCTGCTGGGTAATAGGCCTCTCTGTGAAAGGCAGCGGATAATAATCCACCACGCAGGCCCAGTGCGGGTTAACGATGACCCCCACTTTGATGTGGAATGATAGCTGGGACCAACGGATAAACATGCCTTCCCAGGCAAGGAGGAAACTCGGTATGAATGGGTGGTCACCCATCCACGGACTAACCTAGGCAAGCGCGGCTTAACCTGAAAATCGATCCGAGCGGCTGTTATTATTTAGCCACGAGCTCCTCAGTCTACTGCCTACACTTTCAATATAAAGCAGTCGTGATTTTCTCATAAAAGTTCAATAGTCAGTCACACACCATTCGCGTTTGCTGACCAGCGTCAATAGATCGCGTGACAGTTTGACGTGCATGGAAGTCTGTACGTAAGATATAATCCCTTCCTAGGCGATACCCACGTGGCGCACGCGAAGAGCACGGCTTATTAGCTACTCACTTATTAAGTAGCTGAAGACCACATCACTGTAAATTGCCATCACTTTCTACTGCAATGTTAAATAATTAAATAAAATGCTCCTTTGGGGCTCGTGGCTATTTAGCCACTTTGAAGATCGATCAATAATATGCGGCTCATATTATTTAATAACAGCCGCATTGATCGATCTTCAAAGTGTCTGAATTGTGAAGGTCAGACTGTCGTTCCATGTTACATGATGGTTCTGCTGCTGCTGGTAGATGCGCCCGGTTGAACTGGAAGCCCCATAGTAGGGAAAAGTTCGTCGCGCGATCCAAGACAGTTAAAATGTTTTTCTGGAACTTCGTCGAGCTTCATTGTCTCGGCGTTTTTTGGTGGTCGCCGATGCTGATTCTGGCTTTCAGGAGTTGCAGTGGATTGCGAACAGTGTGGCGGACTTGTCCCAAAAAAAAAAGAAAAAGTACCTAGGACAAAGGTCAGGTAGATGATGATGACAAGGATTAAGAATCAATCAACCTTGTCGCAACAAAAGATACGTAATCAGTCGTTAATGTTCCCGTTGGACTTGCTTGGCTTCCCATAAATAAACGAATAAATTCTTAATTTCACCAAAAGCCACAGATAACTAAGAAAATCAATACAAGGCTTACTACAAAGGTAAAAAAAATACGCTGACTCCTAAACCAGGTGTAGATTCCTGTGATTTAGGAGTCTGATTCCCAGTAGCACACAAAGTCATATTTATAAAGGTAGACTTTATCCACCTTATGAGACTGTGCGGGATGATTGTCGTCCATTTATTTATTTTATTGGCTCTAAGACCCGTTTACCAGATGATTATTCACTCACAGCTAGAAATGAAACAGCGACGTAAATTACACTATAAGCGCTTGTTGCCTAGTAACGTAAGAGTCAATGTCTTAGGTTGTTGTTTGTAAAGCCGCAATATTTCAAAAAATACATTCGTAGGTATGTATATCTACTTATATTTTTCTAGACGAAATCTTTCCAGAAAGGTTTGTTGTTCGCCGGTCGTGCCCTGTGCACACAGACCCCATCAATCAAGCGAATGTATTGTTAAGCAAACAGTGTACACGCGTCTTTTTTATGCATATACTCACACGAAACAAATGTGGACAGTCTGGGATATTCGTTGAAAAATATAAGATCTTATATATTCTTGCGCTAAAATATTTGTGTGGTTCGGAATTTCTCTCCATATATTACATGAAACTTTCATTGCTAAAGTGTAACATATTCATAAGTTTCAGTTTTAGCTTTCCCGTCATCTCGACGCTGGAAATTGTTCGGTATTAGCAAAAAAAATTGAGTATTTTCTCATTTTCCTGGACTTTTCTTAAACTGTAAAGGCATTTTGCTAGTTGAATGATACTAAAAATTTAAAAATAAATATCTCCCTGTATTACATTCATAATTTTGCAAGCCAAATATTAACAAGACTATGAAAATTGTTTTGAGATTTCTTGTTGTTTTGCACAATATAGTCGCAATGTTATACAGCATTTCTCCAGTATTGCATACTAATCATAATCTCATAAACGAGCCTAACCGAGCTAAGACTAAACACACTAAACTTAAAAAACATTTACAAAACACAACGTACAACTTACCCACACATAGACATACATACTTAACTAATAAATACTGAAGACTTAGCCACCCTACACCCCATCCCTTCGACAGAAAGTGAACACGTAAACTCAGTTCGTACTCGACTATGCTCACGACTACACGTGAGCACCGGACGAAAAAATATTTAAACAAATACAAAAAATAAATAAATGAAAGTGAAAAACAAAATAAACGAAAACAGTTTTGTTAAAGAACGTGTTGTGTGTAATGCTCCCGTCAATTTTATCTACGTTGTTCATGTTATATTTGTTAGTATTACTTATTCTAGTTTTTCCTTTGTCTAGATATACAAAATCAAGCCTTTTGTTTGGCTATGATAATTGACTTTATTTAATTAGGTATTCTTTGAAGTTCAATGACTTCAGAAGTGACAACAGAATTGTTTTTGTGATTGTATTGTTCAGTTTTTTGTGCATCGTTGAAAGTATACTTTAATCTTGTTAGAGTAATGTGTTTACTGAAACAATCACGTTAAAAAAAGGAAGTTTTAATTTCGATAAGAGAACTTTAAACACACAGTGTGAAATAAAATAAACATACAACGATGAACTCCAATATCAGTTGCTTTAATTAAAGCTAAAAGTCAATAATCTTATAATAAAAAGGACATTAAAATCAATAAACACAACAGTGTTGAGAAAATAATGTTTTAAACATAAACACCAAAAAGGTCTGACGGCGTGAAGACAAAAAACTAGACCAAGAAGAATCTCTAGACTGCAATAAACCGACAACAAAAAACCACGTCAATCAAACTTCAACTCTAACACATCTAACTCTTAAGCCCTAAAATACCGTGCAAGAAGGAAGACCACGCTGCGATAGCGCTCACGAAGGGCAGTACTATCTTCAAGATTCTGCGGTACGAGCGGCGATGCATCCCGCTGGACACGGCCAACATGGTGCTCAAAGTCAAAGTCCGGCTCAAGTACTCGCAGAATCATATCGTTTGGCTGTTTAAACGTGTAAGTTGTGTTTTTGGATAGAAATATGACATGTTTGCGATTTTCCTTAAGATTACCTACTTATAATAACAAAATCACGCCTGTGATCCCCGAAGGTTTAGACAGAGCTGTGTGCCGCCGTTTCCTCAGTCATGTTTAGGCGGTGAGCATATTGCCATCACCCAATTGTCACTCCGGTCTGTTATTGAGAAATTCCTAATGTAAAACCCAACGAGACTTACTCTTCCTGGTAATCGAACTCTGGCAAGGACGGCAGTCGCGTTCCTGATGACTACACTAACGAGGCATTCAGATTTATAATTGTTAAGTAAAAGTTTGTAGGAATGAAAATACATACTACAGGTAGTACTAGCTTGAAGCACAATAGCTCCCGCGCATTAGATTAGAACTGATCAAATAAGAAAAAAAACATCATAATAATTAAAAATCAATTTTTTTTCTTCAAATCCAAGCTATTACTTCTATGAAAACATTTCTCTAATAATCTTATACTTTTACCCTACATTCCCCTCTCCACACTACGTTTTCATTTAAGAAGTTACAAACAAATTTCATATCACACTAATAAAAAAGTCATGAAACCGACATGAAACTTGTAATACGTCATCAAGAAACTGCACCGACCTTTTCAAATATTCACGACTACTACCAATCAAGTTGTCGGCTCTATATTAGGACCGCTCACACACCCATTTGATGCGAGGGTGACCATACTTTATTATTGATTCGGACGTGTCCGGATTTTTTTACCGACCACCCGAACTTTTCAGTGCCTCGTTGTTCTAGCGGTCGTGGGTTCGATTCCCAGGTACAAGGTCATGGGTTTCCTAGGTCATTCCTAGGGCGGGAAAGTGTTATTGGGTTTTTCATCTGGAATTTTTCAGTAGCAGTCACAGTATCTGGATTCGTTCCCGGTTAACGGCAATAGGCTCGATGTTTTACTCTACGCGGATTACAGGCGTGATGCTACAAATTATTTTAATTAGACCAGTTTTATCGATAGATTAGGATTTTTTTAGAAAATATTGGCAAAAAATTAACTGCCTTGTGTTGCGCTAGTAGTAGCAAGCGTAACTGTGGTCATAGAGTCCTGCGGGGTAATTGAATAAAACACAAATGCAATACCATTCATTTAGGCAATTCAACCACATTCATTATGTAGTTTACGATGTCGAGCAGACGAATCCTTCTTGTTTGAATTCCTAAACTCATAGATTAGATATTTCCTTATGAAATTCATTCTAATCTTTTTGGTTTTTTTTCCATTTCTTATTATTGATAGTTTGTTATTAAGCAATTGTTTGCTGGGTAGCATCACCCTCTTGATGGATGCAGGTGACCGATAACACTAGCCTGTACCTGTGGGCAACCCTAGTTGGGGTTCAAGAATTCCGGTGTCTAGAACTCTAGATTTGTTTTCGAGTAATAGCAATACACCCACCCTACATATGCGGTTGAAACATAACTTGCAAAATGTCAGAATACTGTAAATTTTTTTTGCAAATCTCCAGTTTTTCACGACTTTTCCAAGCTAGAACTGGTGACCCTACCCTCAGTAAATTAAAGTGAGTTGAAAACTACATTGTGCGGCAGTTTCGCCGTGAACTTGCCCTTGAGAGGCGCCCTCTGACCTTACAGCGCGATAGCCATCGGTCTCGCCGCAATGTGTCTTTATTTATATGTTATATGGCAGGGAAAAGACCAGCGCGGGCTATGTGCTAATGGCATATTGTATTAAGAGTGTATGGCGTTTTTTGCACTTTTGAAGATACTTCTGTTTAGTTAGTAAGGTATTCTTAAACGAAGGTTCAACTAGTTTCGATATACAGGATGGCGATTGAGTCACCGGTATTCATCAAGAGGTTGATGCTATGAAACTCATACCAGATTCGTAAAAAAAAAAACTAGTAGATTCACCTCCTTGGCTAAACCGCCCCGCTGTATTTGACACGCGTTACTCGCGCGCTCGATCAGATAACTTTGTTAAATCCTTAGCTCTATTGAGAGTTAAATTGTTTTAAAAGTTAAATTTAGTTAGCTAGCGCAAATTTACAGACGGGATGGTTATCGATATCTAAACACGATAAAACTTTGCGTTAGCGATCGCACATTGTGTAATAACTTAAAAATCTAATAAAGTTATTCCTAGCGATCGCACATTGTGTAATAACTTAAAAATCTAATAAAGTTATTCCTTGAATAAACTTCACTTTTTTATCGTGTTTAATTGTCGGCGTAGTTTTCGCTAAATAAATATGAAGGTCTCAGAAACATCGCGACAAAATTTAATAAGGTTAGCGGTAATAAGTTGGTTGGCGTTCAACCAAGCTTTTAAAGGCTTTCATTACCGTGCGTTTGATCCCTTTTAGCTATTGTCATCGCGGATGTAAACACATTAGTTCTTTTAACGGTAACCTGAATATGTTCATCGATGGAGTTTAGACAAGAACATTCTAAAAAGCGTGCAAAATTTTCCACCAGTTTATTTATTGGAGCGATAGATTAGATTTCAGCCAATAAAGGTGAAGCAGCAAGATCCTGTAAGTTTTCGTAAGAAAAAGGGGATATCTGAGCTATATGTATACATTGCTTTTGGGTCGGCTTTGTTCTTCAACAAATACTACCAAATCGAATTGAACAAGTGTCAACTTTATAAATAACTTGCTTCTGAACTTTGCTAAGTGGATTCATATGCTGTCTGACTGTACCCTGTAACTAACCAAGCTGTTCTACACAGGGTCGGGGACTAACGGGCCTGAAGAACCTGGGCAACACGTGCTACATGAACTCGATCATCCAGTGCCTCAACAACACCGCCATACTCGTCACCTACTTCTGCAACGGACAGTACCTGGAACATGTCAACAGGTATAGCTTAGCTATATAGTATTCCACAACATTTATTTATACTAAAAATATCGATTGGTGGGAGATATTTTTTTGGCATGATATTGATAGATCCATATTTTTCGTTATGCCATATTGCATTACATGAAAGAACATTGAAACGCATGAGAACGGTACAAACTGTGGTTATCGATTACTTCACAAGCATCCCAGATCTGAAGATAAGTGGGCATCACTGCCGAAATATCTCACGTGCATCGCCACGTGAGATATTTCGACCTATAACCTTCATTTACCTACCCTTCAAATCGCCCAGGACTTTGTAATACCTAATGTGATAAAAATGAGTATCCAAAAGAACATCCACTTCTGAACACAGGGCTTCCCAATCGCCGTAACAACTAGTCCTGAGGTTCTAACATCCCGCAGCATTCACAAAGTCATCTTTACATATTTTGGAGCCTTACGATGAAAGCTATAAGTTGTGTTGATTGTCCGCAGGTCCCACAGCACTCGCGGCGCGATAGCAGAAGAGCTGGCGGCGGTGGTGCGTGCGCTGTGGTCCGGACAGTACCGCTTCATCGCCACCAGGGACCTCCGGGTACGTATCTCATAACTAGATCATATCCTCTTGCGTATGAAGCTTGTCTTGTGTCTTCGGCCTCAGGTTTTAAGTTGTGAAATCTTTATTTTTTCGTAATAAAACAACTCGAGACTTCTTCCGGCCTCGAATTTAAATTCTGAAATTGGTGGTATAGAAATCTATAAACATTTTGTTTTAACTAACCATATCCTATTTAATGAGTGGGAATAAAACTATCTATACTGTTACAAATGGGATAAAATTCATGACCACTTGTTTGTAACACCGATGAGGCTGGCATGGGCTGTCTCCGATTTTTTTAAGTTATCACCTATTTTTGTGTTCAGAACGAGGTTGGCAAGCACCAGCGCGCATTCCGTGGCTGTGAGCAGCAGGACTCGCACGAGTTCCTCACCATCCTCATGGACTGGCTGCACCTCGACCTGCAGTTCAGCATTAACGTGCCACCGCACAAGGTAGGCAGTTCTCGAGGATTACTGGCCAGGACGAGACCTAATTCTCAGATCTTCTTCTTGTAAAAATCTGTAGATCTATCGTCGAAACTATTGCACCCTATTTAGTTTTCATAGTTAACACCAGTGCTGCAGTGTAGACCAAATCTTTACGGGTCATATGAAACACAGTAAATAGTTCCATTGTTCAAATAAACTGATTGTAAAGAACCCAACTATTATAGGCCCCACTATTAACTATTTAGGCGTATTATTGTAGTCAATGCTGCTGGTTCTCAGCAAGGTGTTCAATACATATACCTCATACCTCATCTCAAAGGGAGTTTTACAACTGACGCCAGTGTCACCTTAAAAAAATAAAAATAAATTATTCTAAGGCGTTCGATTGCGTAACTGTAAAAGTAACACTTCTACTGAAACTGGATCACTATGGGATTAAAAATACAGCTCTTGACTTGTTAATATCTTACCGAAATGATAGACAGGTTAAAGTTCCGGTAAACGGTATAAACTCATCATGGTCTGAAATGACAGTGGGCGTTCCTCAAGGTTCGATATTGAGTTCATTCCTCTTTTTAGTTTACATACATTTTATTTGCCTCAATTACTTCAAAAACTGTCAAAGATGGTATTTTTACAGATAATAAACGACGTGAATGACTCATTTATTTATAAACAATATGGTACCTACCAAATTAAAAATAAAGTTTCATTCACTTTACTAAATGTTTGAATTACAGGTGTTATGTTATCCTAAGGCCTAACGTTTAGTATGACACAAAACTCTTTCGTTTACAGGACAGTCTCGCGCCCTCAGAGAAGGCATGGCACGAGTACACCAAGTCCAAGGAGAGTCTCATCCTCCGCCTGTTCTACGGGCAGATCAAGTCGACCGTCCGGTGCACCGTCTGCGGCAAGCAGAGTGTGACCTACGAGTCGTTCTCCAACCTGTCGCTCGAGCTGCCGGCTAATGCTAATAGGTGCACGTTGAGTGTAAGTTATTCCAGTAAATTATTACTTGAAATACATCATCATTGAACTTCAATCGTTGTACATAACTTTTACTTTAGAACCAAGACTGAAATCTTGTAAAAAAAATCAGTTGCTCCAAACATATTGTCGTTGTAAAGTTTCGCAAAATCATTAAGTTTTTTTTTTAACGTGCTATTGATGAGTCTGCAACCATAACAAATAAAATACTTCCATTTCCTCCACAGGACTGCCTAAAACTCTACCTAAACGGCGAAACAATACCCGGCTGGAACTGTCCAAATTGCAAGGAAAAACGAGACGCCGTGAAAAAACTAGACATTTCCCGTCTACCACCAGTCTTAGTCATACACTTCAAGCGATTTTACGTCGATCCTAAAGAGTATATGTGTAATGCATATAGGAAGAAGCAGACGTATATAGATTTTCCTCTAGAAGAACTGGATATGGGACAGTTTGCACTGAACTGTCCGAGCAATCACTCGTATAACCTTTATGCGGTGTCTAATCACTATGGGTCGATGGAAGGAGGACATTATACGGCGTATTGTAAGAGCAGCGTTTATGGGAAGTGAGTATGATTTTTTTAAATTTGTTTAAAGACTTATGGGAGTGGCCATGCTTTTCTATGTATGTGTGGTGTGCTGTTTTCATAAACTATTAGACTCATTCTGAGGAGTATTATTCTAATTTGATGGTTTCTAATTTTCCTCCGTAAACATACACGAAATACATATTTTTTTTTGTTGAACGAGTTCACTTAAGTCGAAATAAAATAAACAGGTTTTTTTGCATCTGTAATCTTTAAACTTTGTTTAAGTTTATTTCTGATACATACCTTTACAATATTTTACTTCAGACAAGTACCTATAGATCTATAATTCAACAGACAGATGTGTTGCTGGGGAGCATGTTCCGCCACTTTCTCTTTTTAACTAAAACATTAGGAAGTAGAGACGGGCGACTGCTTTGGGGGACTGTCTCATGTCATTTTATCGTTGAGTCTCTTATAAGAAAGCTGATCCTCGGCTTAATTTAAATAAATAACTTCTAACATGTAAATCCACCTTCCCAGATGGTACAAATACGACGACCACGTGGTGACAGAAATCTCATCAACCGAGGTAAAGTCGAGCGCAGCGTACATCCTGTTCTACACGTCGTGCGGCACGCAGCGCACGTCGTGATGCGCGTCGTCGCTGCACAAGCGCAAGTACTCGGACATTACCCAATATTTCTGTGCTTGACTGTACCAGTGCCACTGCCCCGGGATGTGACTTTGACAAGGTACGGGAGAAATTCTTAAGTGCGACGTGTGGTGAACGTTTCAGACTTCAGTGACATGGATAGTAGCGTTGTAACAATATTTATATAATAGTAATATTTGGCTATAGGCTCGACCCCTGGGATGGAACGTAACTAGCGATATGTGGGTGTACCTACTGTAGGTACATCTCTGCTTTACCCCTTGGGGACAGGCGCGATGTTATGTAACAATATACTCCCGACAGCGGCGGCAATGAGATTGGCCAGAGATAAGCCTACGCAGGAGATATTTATATATTGCAATATAATCCACTAATGTTAAACGATGATTAGATGTCGAATTTAGTAAGATTTGGATATCGATTGGTAAAAGACATCTGCCTATTTGTATGTTTATTGTAATGTAAAAGACATGGACGATTATATTTATGATATAAAGAGTGTTTAGAATCCACTGCAAACGATGGAAGCCAAACTTTTGTTAGTGTTTGTATCTCAACGCCGAAACGGCTGATCGGATATGGAGAAAATTAGATACAGTAGCAGTAGAATGTATCTATGATGAGCGCACTAATGAATCATATAGACGGACTAGAAGCCGACCCCAGCATAGTTGGGATGGTAGAATTCGCTATCGAAATAGCTTTTGCAGTACAATACTCGATTTCAGTGGATTCTTAACCAAGAGTTATAGGATCCATTGTATGTGCAGTATCCAGTCGTAAATATGGCATATCGGGTTTTGAAAACCTTTTCTGTCGCTCATACCTGTTGTCTCTTTCTAAACCACAATGCGTCATATTTACAACCTAGTACTGTATTATTTTAATATATAACTATAACAAATCTACATGTATGTCCTTTCAAATATTGTCTATCTATAAACAATGAAGGTTTCATTCAAAAAATATCACAATTATAATGGTTTTTGAAAAAAACCATGAAGCAAGCTTATAGATTTAATAATATGATTGATGTATAAACTATGCCTTGTACAAATAGCTTTTCCATGTTGCGATTACATAGGGTTAATATTTCATTAATTTATTGTAATATTTTTAGTTTTTTTTTTTCTTTTTAATGTCGCAGTTGTTTTTTAAAGGCAGTTATTTCAGTATGTTGTATAATATTTACGTACCTTCAGAAGTGGCAACTGATTATTTTTGAACTTATAACTTTACTTACCCGAATTCGACAAAGCCCAATAAGAGGTAACGTGTTTCACATCAAATAAATCAGTCTTGTATAAAACCATAGTGGCGTTCAGAAGTTTCTGCCTACCCTCAATAAGAAAAAGGCGTGAGTTTGTATGTATAAATTATATTATTTTATTTTCTGACACATTTCCATGAAGTAACATTAACTTTAAAAGATAATTGCGACATTTTTCCGCGGCTGAAGTACATTGTACAGTCAGCAAGAAAATAAAACTGTATACCAGAATATTGCCTGGAATTTAGGCTAACTGTACATGTCAACAATGACATTGACAGACGTCGCCGCAAGAGTGAATGATATTCGTGATTGAACACTTAATGTTTATGAATGAAAGACTGAACATGATTGGTATTGTACATGGCTTGTAATGTACTGGCGATTTAGTTGTGCAATTAGAAAACAGCTGATTTTAATTATTGTGACAGGGTTTTATGCTAACTATTTTCTAATATACTCGTAGCCTGAAGTTTAAGAGATTGGAGATGATTTATTAGTACATTTTCATAAGCGTGGGTATAGTCAAGCTTGTAATTGCTTTACCATCCTAAAACATAAATGTCACTTGCACGCCAAAGTTTAGTTATTTGTCTCTGATCCATTTATTTTCAGGCTACTTTGGCCCATAGATTTACAGGGTGTAAATGGACCCTTCACGAAGCCGTCAACCAAGCATTCTGTACATCAAACTAAGTAACTTAAAAATTATTGCTGGGAAATGACTGTTCTTTTTTTGGGGTGAAAAAACACCATTTACGGGAGGACTCAATGTAGCGCATTCAAAACATTGTGCTGATGGATGGATTGAATAGTATGGGGTTTGTGGAGGTGTTTAAAATAAAGTTATTACATTAAAAACACGTATTTAAAAAAAATGGATCTTTGACCCCCAATATCTCCGTAACTAGAAGGTTCTCAGGTATGGTATGGTACAAAAAAAAGACCAATGACAAGGAAAACAATTGCCTTTCGGCTTTCGGTTAAGGGTCTTGTTACTCCCTTTATACCTTACAGACTAACATACATTATTATGATAAAATACAAATTGTGTTAATGAATAGAACCTTGAAACTATGTTATTAAAAAATGAAGAAAGCCCTTATCCCTAGGGTCTTAGTATAGAAGTAAAATTGAAAGTGGAAATAAGGAGTGAAATAATAGCAGTGAGGTTAACCTAACTTGACTGCCTTTTTCTCGACTCAATGCCTTCCTTGTTCTCTTCTTCTTCCTTATGGGCTCATCAGTATCCCATTCAGGGTCAGTTCCGCTTTCTGATGTGTCGGTGCCCTCTTCCCTCCCATTCCTTATACGTTTTTCTCCTTTGAGTATGGACTCTATCACTGCTGGATCAATGTTACACCCAACAGACTGCAGCCACTCTTTATCCTCGGCTGACAGGGTCGGCATGCTCCTTGTGCCCTTAGAGGATATTAGCCTCTTTGCTAATTGACCTGTCTATGATAGCCTTACTACCCAAGTAATTCTTCTGAACTCTCTTGGTCTTACGGGCCCATTGTAATGTGATGGCGTACAGGTCCGGGTAGTGGGCATGATGGAGATCAGGGTGTTTTCCACTGTCCAACAGCCTACACAGGGAGAAGTTATTTCCTTCTGTCTTAACCACCTCATCATAGATTTCCATGAATGATTTGGCATCTTGTCCTTTGTCTTGACATACCCTATCATTGTGCACAAGTCAACATAGGCTGTTGCCGACGGCTCTTAGGGTTTACAGATGCGTCACTGCTTGACGGGATTGTGGCCTTCATGTACTCAGCCTGAATATCATCTCCCATGTTTAGGAACCAATAGACGGAACTTAGGATGTCGTCTGCTTTTAAGACAGTATAGTGGTTTCCTTTCTGAATGAAGTCCATGAAGGCTACTACATTGGTTATAATCTTAAGTTCAGTTTTTATTATTAACATTTCACTTCGTTACAATAAGTTTTCTGTTGTCAGAGGTACAGTATCCAGGATCTGTTGGAATGTATGAATGAAGCTTCAATTTACCTCAAATTATTATTAAAATTGGTAAAGCAATTACGGGATCGTCTCTACGTCCCACGTTGGCGTTGACGTCACGTGTATATTTTGACGGATGCTTAAGCCGACTATGTATTTATCCTTGCTCCTCTGCTCGTTTTTACTAGATGTTTACTTTAACAATGATCTTCAACTTATTGCACAGCTAACTTGCCAGTATAAAAGTATTAGGCAATGTACGCATTATGCGACTAGAATAAATCCCATTTTAAAATGATGACTGTGTTTTAGCAATTTCCCTGCAATGTGGTTCTTGCTTTAAGCTTCATACAGCTCCATTCAATCGCATACTGCGTACATTGTCTAACAAGGAATCGGCTTAGGATTTGAACACACAGCTGTAATCATGTCATTTTATTAATTTAACTTATCAAAAGTAACGAATAGCAGTGCCTAAATTATATAACATACTTGCAACTTTCCCTTGCCGGACGAATGTGCCATTTCCGATGGTTTCCATTAAATAACACGATTTGGTCTCGAAAACATATTTTTTAGTTATAAACTGTTGTATATAGCATACATTAATGGTTTATTGTATGTAAAGGTAAATGTAAGACAAACTTTATTAAATTCTTTGTTAATATACACGTTTTCTTTTTATTTCTCTGTTCCCTCTGCAGGGACGCAGGACTCAGGCATTTTAAATGAATTTCTAAAACTGTTGACATATAGAGACAAGGTGACGATAAGACTTTTTAAATAAGTAAAAAATGCGGTATTTGTTTCATTATCAATGTGTTTAATCTCTTATATCTCGCTCTTCCTTATTTATTTATACAGTTGCATCAAAATTATTTTAATACTAAGCTTATAATAATAAATATACTCAAATCAAACTGAGATGTACCCCATGGGCGCACTGCGCACGTCTATTGTTTTAAGATCCCGCTCACGGCCTCGGGCGACACGCCTCGATCTTGTTTCCGTGGCGTAAGTACCGTAGCTCCGCTTCTCGAGACGCTCAGTTACTCCATGCCATGTTCAAACAAGTTCTTTAATTTGTTTTCTACGGAATCACCGTCGCTTGTCGCGTGTAGACAACGATAAGGAAATTAAGGTAACTTTTCGCGCCCGTTTAAACACCTCCACGAGTTAGTTGATACAACAGTATTAACTATTTTATTACAGTACAGCAACAATTCTAAAAATCACTGTCATTTTGATAGACTTGTCAGTATTAGTAACCTAACAGCACCTTATCATTAGGGAAATAATGATCACTGTCATCTGACAGTGTTGCAAAGTAACTATTAGTTCTCTCGAAGCTGCCGGGAGTTGATTCGGTATTTTGTGTTGTTATTACTCTGCTATTTGCGAGTCTTGGAATTCATTAACATGTTCATTTCTATCTCCATGTCGTCTTCTTCGAAGTCTTCCTCATCTTCTTCTATGTCAAATTCATTGAGTTGTTGATTGGCTGGAATTGTCAATGTTCTGTTAGTTTAATATAATTTTATAATGCAAGGAATAGGTGGAAATAATACACATGAAATTGTAAGTTCCACATCAATGTATGCAGGTCAAATTTTTGAAGTGGGCGTGGATTTCAGATAGGCAGGCTCCATGTAAAATACTGGTATTCAGCTGCACTCTGTTACACCGGAAGCCCACCCCAGCATAGTTGGGAAAAGACAGTTATTACAAACACTACTGAATGGCATAATAATAAAGTTCAATTCCTGGCTATGAATATTTTTAGCATGAGAATTTCAAAGGTTGGTCTTTTCAACTTTAGTTTCTCAATTCAGAAAACAATGTTAGTATCCACCAAAACCCTACTTAAAGATGATTTTTATTGCAATATCTAAGTCTTGATATAATAAGTTTTTGGGCCCACCTTGGGCTCGTTAACAATGCGGTTTAAAACTTGGGTCTGACCAACACCACACAAATGTAAGCAGAAACCAATAGCCTCTTTGGTCTAGTGATCACAAAGCATGACTGCTTAGCATGAAGTCCTGGGTTTGAATCCCAAGTCACTGTCAGGAGTGTTATTGGGTTTTGACACTACTGAAAGGGCCAAACTTGTTGCCAAATTTTGGGCTGACTCAATTTGAATGGTCATCGACACACCAAGAAGAAGATTGGCTTTTTCCATCAGGAATTTCTCAGTTGCAGTCACGGAGTCTGGAATCGTGCCTGGTTGATGATAATAGGCTCGCCCACTATTGCATGTTATGAAAACCAGTAGTCAATTATAAATCACAGACAAAACATCACACTTACTAAACACAGAGTTGGTTACAGACAGATCTAGTTGCTCATTATTGATCATCTCATCATCAATGCCAGCCACTGGTATGTCAAACTGTGATAAAGATGTAACTATTCTATTTTCCTCTGGTGCAGCGGCCTTTTGTGGCACCTCGGAAAGCGGTGGCTGAGGAACTGTCGTTTCAGAGGTGATTTGAGGACTGTTTGCAGCCACGTTATTGTTCACCACACCTTCATAGAGTACAGATTTTCGAAGATTGTCTAAGTGAAATTTCTCGATCTGAAATTTTATTCACAATGGTTTAATTGATACGAAAAGAAAATCGAGATCCTTCAGAGATGGAAGTTCTGGCCGGATCCAGTAATTGCGTAGCCATAGACATAGACACAAAAAACCATTAAAAAAGTAAAATTCGCGCCTTGGACGTGGATTTGCGGAACCAGCCTCGTAAATACAAATTAAAGTGAGTTAGTGACCAATGTCTACCAACATCCCAAATCCGTACACTAACCTGCAAACTATTTCTTTGCTGTTTCACTTTTCTCAGCGCGTTTATAATCCATTTCTCTTCAGCTAGAAGCTGTGATTCTTGGGCTATTCGCTGGCTCAGGCGCGCATTAATCTTTTGCATCATAGTTCTGACTTAAGCGGCAGCTTTTTATTTTGGACAAAATGAAAATAAAGCGATAGCGATATGTCAATACACTGCTACACTTCAAATCTCATTTTATTTAAATTAATCTATGCTCCAAAACAAACCTTCAACAAGCAAGCAAGCAAGATCGTCGTTGACAATAACTTTGAAATTGACAGACAGCTGACAGGATCACACACCACAGATTATGTAACCGGCAGCACTCCACAGATGTTTCTGACAACTAGAGCCACCACCAACATTCCATTACCTCACGGGCTCAGGCTTGCACCCGAGTAGGATTGGACAAGTCCGGAATGCTAGGGGAATTCTTAAACGTCCGGAATTTCCACAAAATGAGTTTACAACCACAGTCAGAAATTATAATAAACTAATAAATTAAATGCTACGTAATGGGATACATGGGAGGAGTGAGATATCATCGCTACGGTGCCGTATTAAGTCCGTGACAAACTTGCATTCATAAATTCCATGCATTTAAATTCCACAATAGACGTGAAACCTACAGATGAAGAGATCGAACCAACAGTCATCATTATAACGAACGAGAATATCACCCAGTCTTGTCTATGCTTGAAAAATTCCGTAAATACCGCCACCCGACAGCTTTGTTGAATTATTTTTAATTTATTTTATTCAATATCGGTCGTCGGCACGAGTGGTCGTTAAAACTGAAGAAACCCTTGCTCAATTTTTCTTTGATCAGTTTATTCTATATCAGTGCTACTTCATAGTTCTATCGTGTAATCCTGTTTAAGACAAGTATATATTTAAAATGTGTGATTACGATTCGGGTTCTGATTCCGACAGAGGGTATGAGCAGGTGTGTACCCGCGGTGGTTCCTGCAGTAGGAACGCCGCCGCTGCTTTGCCCTTTGATCCTACGTCTATCGAGAATATAATCCTGACCATTAGCGATTCATTCGACTTCCGCGTGATTATGAGCGATGAGAAGACTAAGGGGGCCTTGCTTGTGACGACGGGGCTTGCGATAGCCGGGGGCCTTATTGGTAAACATTATGGCGGGAAAATGGGGGCTGCACTAGGCGGAGCAGTTGGGGGTGCGTGCGGGCTTGGCATTGTTGGTGAGTTTGATTACAATATCTAATTTTTATCAAGGCTATTGGTTTTCATAATTCATGATTGTATGTAATGAACAAATAGATGATTTTCTGATTGTAGGGTAGATTAAGTCCTTTTTCCCTGAAAAATATTGTTATTTATCAGCTTCCTTTAACAAATAAGTACTAACAATTATCAGTAATTAGATAAACCTACTATTTATCCAGTTGAAAATGTAATAGTTAACCAGTCAACCAACAAGTGAAATTGGGTCACTTCATGTTTTGCCAGCTGACCTTACAAAGGCTTGCATCATCAACTTTGTATTTATTACTGAAGCAATCATTTGATTTAGGAAACTCCAAATTTTTTTTCCCAAATTTTGCAACTACCCTCACAAAAATCCAAAACCATTTCTCTCTTTGTTCTAGCTGTTTCGATGAGAAGTATCTGGAACGACATCAGGAACAAACTGTCAGAATTGTTTGACATAGTGTATGACTACCTTGCCGGCATGGGTCTGGAGGACTACCAGCGGGCAGCCATGTTCCTTACCCAGCCTGGGGACAAAACCCAGCTCGCTATGATCATCCTGAACACGGCTTCTGGTATCCTTGGCAAGAAGATTCTATCAAGCATCAGTGCTGCTTAATAATAATAATTTTGTTGGTGCCCGTAGTCGCATGAAATATATTGTACAACCAATATTGAGTGCTAATGTTTGAAATGATGTACATGAGCCATTTTTGCTTTGATAAAATTTAATAAATTTTGACTTAATGAATGATTTTGTAGAGTATATATTTTTATATTGATTTGAGAAATCTAAAATTTTATGACATTTTAAATGTGACATACTTGCTAATCTTGACTAATTAATATGAATAATGTGTTACGAAGATAATATTTTCTTGTGGATTGTGATAGTAATAATAATAGAATTCGACATAATAGGAATTAAGTACCTACATAATAATAAGTGCATAATATAATGGCTGGTCAATTATATAATTAGAATAAATGTTTAATAGGATGATGAATGTTTTATTTATAAGTTATGTATAAGCATTGTATTTCTATTTTGTAAGCAATTTGTAATCATGAAATAAATAGATATCTTAAGTGTATGTATTATCATGTAATATTGTAATTAAAAGATAATAAACAATGCCTCTTAATGTAATAAATAAATAGTCTTGACAACAATAGTTGTTTTTATTTAACACAAAGTAGATAACCAGTTTTAATGCGACTTGATGTTTTAACCTATCCCAGCACGCGTAGCATGACCACTGCAGAAACGAGTTTTTTCGTCGGAAGAATCGACAAAATGACAGATCAACAAAAGAAATGTCATTTTGTCGATTCTTCCGTCGAGAAAACTTGTTTCTACAGTGGTCATGCTACGGCAGGTATGCTACACAAAGTCAAGGATAAATATAGAGTAACACTAGCGACCGCCCCTGCTTCGCACGACACCAGTCGCAACTTTCAGGTTGAAATCGGGGGTGGTTTCGGAGATAAGCGTAAATGAACATAGTAGGTAACACATGATTTCCAATTATAAATTTTTCATCACGTCTGTATACAAAAGAATCGGGGCGTTTCCAGCATGCGAAAAAAATCTCCGAGAACTTTTTTTATATGCCATAGGTCTGTATAGGATGATTTCCAACAAACGGCTCGCATCGAATTTGAAAGGATACGAAAGGATGCGGCGACAGCTCCGTAGCGTCACTTGCGAACGTATCTGTTTGATCTGTTTCTGCGCCTAGTCATATAGTTTCATTCATACCGTGTTGACGTGTTCTAATTTTTGTTTTGATCAGATCGGATAGGTACGACGACAGGCGAACGGAATCGATCGCGCGTCGCAGCATACTTTCGGCTACGATCGCATGTCGCGGAAGACGCCTGCGGTCAAACTGTTGTGCGCGGCTTGGGAATATATACTTTTTTTTTTCGGATGGGAAATCATCAAATGACCACACTGTCAGACTTGTACTGACTAAAACCCATCCATGTTCCTTCTTTGCCCTTTGTGTTCCAGGGCCACGGTATCTCTTTCGAACAGTCCCGCAGCCCTGGCAGCCCCCTACATCGTTGCTGACATCTCTTTGAGGCGCGCGTGGAACACGAACGCGCCGTCGACACGGCCTGTCGTCAGAAGACGGCCGGACGACGAGCTAGCCCATAGCTCGCCGTCCACAGGTCCACAGGCCCGCGCCTACGGTGGCCGGGACCCACCACGTGACCCCCGACGCCCAGGGCGTCTCCCGCGGCGGCTGGGACGTGAGGTTCTTTCCCTCTCACGTCCCGCCACCTCCTAGCATGACTGCTTCGCAGAAGGAGGTGACGGCATTCCATTCCCTCTCGCTCCGGACCATGGCTTGAACCAGGGTCGGACGCGAGAGATCGCCGCTACGAGGACACGACGGTACTCCGCCCAAGCGGGGCAGACCTCCACGGTGTGCTCCACCGTGTCCTCCGGACGATCCTCGCAAAGGAAACACCTGGGCGTTTCCTCCCGCCCGATTCGGT
The DNA here is from genome assembly GCA_963082995.1 of Noctua comes. Lineage (NCBI taxonomy): Eukaryota > Metazoa > Arthropoda > Insecta > Lepidoptera > Noctuidae > Noctua > Noctua comes. The sequence continues at coordinate 1,192,511 of OY720288.1, forward strand.
GCAGGAACCTCCCGAAACAACCGCGTCCGGTAAGGACCTGCGTCAGGCGGTAGGTGAGGGCGCCGTGGCGCCTCTCTAGTCACTCCTCAAAGAGGGGACTTATCGCCACTGTGGTGGCGTGCCCTGCACGGGGTTGCGACAGCCGCTCTCTCCATATCGCCATGAGATCACGCCGGAGGTCTGTCCGCTGAGCAGCAATTTGCCGCGGCAGCGGAGTTTCCCCACGACTTAGTGCGTCCGCGCGCCATTCGTGCAGGCGCGCGAGGACTATCGCCTCCAGATCCCATGGCGGCAATCCGGCAAGGAGGCTAGCCGCCTCGCCGGAGATCGTGCGGTACCCGCGGATTAGCCTTATGGCTATCACCTTTTGGGGCGCGTTCAGGTAGTGGGCGGCTCGCCGCCTCAAAGAACGCGCCTACACCGGGGCCCCATAAAGGGCCATGGACCGCACGACCCCCGCGTAGAGCCCCCGGCAGGAGGCGTAGGTAATATATACTTTAAGAACTGTGTTGTGTACACGATTTAATATCGTTCAAGAATTGTAAAATCCGTTCCGATCTGATACGATGCGAGCCGTTTTGTGGAAATCATCCTGTACAGTATAAAATTGGATGCTCACGCATCCTGGAGCACGCGCGAAGAGACGCTCCGTCGAATTTTATACTTATAGGCAATACTGATACAGCCTTTTATTCAGCGACATGAAAAACGTGTGCGAGGATTTTTCCGCTTGCTGGAAACGGACCCTTAGGCAAAGCTTATTATACTAAACGCAGTAATTTACAAGTACCTAGGTGCTTATTCTGGTACCTATTCAGTTATGTCATGTTAGTTGCAACAGTTTTATCAAACAGCTCCTCCCTCTTACGTCTTGATGTCGCCACCGGAAACAGGCGATAACTGGTTGTAATTCAGTGATTGCGAACGCCATCATTATCTCCAACAGAGCATAGAATATAGAAATACTATACCTACTTGATTTATATTTTCTGTCATAACTAAATAAGTTACTTTCCCTCGTGCCATACACTTGAAAGGAAAAGAAAAGCCTCACCCCAGGCAGTGGTGGTTGATGATGATAACTGCTTTAGGAAAGGATTTGCTTTCTGTATCTTCTGAGTATTTATTGTTCGGAGCTAATATACACCAATAAGAAGATAATTATATTCTGAGAATCCAAAGCACGACAGGAAACTGTAATTGGTCTACTGTTCGCAAACGCTACTGACTCTGAGCAAGAGGTCCCAAGTTCGATTCTCAGGTCTCTGCACTGAATTTGTGCCTAGTTGATGGCTATAGGGTATATATAGGGTGGGTGGGTGTATATAGGCTTGCCTCCTATTACATGGGAATATAACATAACTGGTGAAATGTGGGTGTACTATTAGTATGGACACGGTACGCTTTTGCCAAACTTCAGACATGACAGCGTGATTTAGAGGGCAATATTTAAATATCTTTAGTGATGTAAATAGACGTGTGTGTGTGTGTGACTTAGAGTAAATACCACATGAGTAAGTAAACGGAACAGAGTTAAAGCTTCTAAAGAACGTTCAAAATTGTTACCTATTTTGGTAGGGTTGTCACAATATGTTAAGACAAATTAAACAAAACATTTGTTATATAGTTTTATTATTGAGTATGATACAGTCCAGTGGCGAAGGGTGAAAACTCAGTCAGGGGAACCCGAAGAAAAAAAATGAGAATTACCTTTTTTTTTTATTTTTATCTCTGTTTACTTTGACCTTATTTTCGTTACCAGTGACCCCGAAAACCACGAAAATGACACCCATGACGACAAAACCGAAAATTTTCGTCGGCGCCATCTTGGATTTTCATTTTGACCTCAGTTTCGTTATAAGCGACCCCAAGAACCACGAAAATGACACCTATGACACGAAACCGAAAATTTTCGTCGGCGCCATCTTGGATTTTCATTTTGACCTAATTTTAGTTATCAGCGACCCCAAAAACCATGAAAATGACACCCATGAAGAAAAAACCGAAAATTTTCGTCGACGCCATCTTGGATTTTCATTTTGACCTCAGTTTCGTTATAAGCGACCCCAAAAACCACGAAAATGACACCTATGACACGAAACCGAAAATTTTCGTCGGCGCCATCTTGGATTTTCATTTTGACCTAATTTTAGTTATCAGCGACCCCAAAAACCATGAAAATGACACCCATGAAGATAAAACCGAAAATTTTCGTCGACGCCATCTTGAATTTTCATTTTGACCTAATTTTAGTTATCAGCGACCCCAAAAACCACGAAAATGACACCCATGACAAGAAAGCCGAAAATAAAGTGAAGCATAAAATGCAGGGGAGTATAATAAAAAAATGTAAATAAGTCAACAAAATAAAAAAACTAGTTGGTACCAAATAGGATATAGACCATTACTATTACCTATTGTACTCCTTGGGATAGTTAAAGTATGATAATTTTTTGTTTTTTCTACTATTATTCATACACACAGTACAATAAACAAACATTTTAATTTTAATATTCAAACTTGCAACCAATCTTGCAACTGACAAAACAAACAACGTGCCCCTTGGTTGCCATGGCACCGTGCCGTGCTGACCCTGAGATTGTCCACTGGCTGTGCCAGCGTAAACCGGTTTTTTCCAGTCTCGCCGCGTACGCGACAAGCGGCCAGTGGTCACGCACACATGCCCCGCGTGCTTGTAGTAGTGCAACCGATTTGCGCGGTTGTATGAAGCTTAACCTCTGTTCCGTTTTCCTACTCATGTGGTAAATACATTATCTAAGTCTAAGACACAGTAATACACACATCATCATTACGTCATTGTAATGAACAGAACACGACCGTACATCTAACAAAGTCTAGGTTTCTATTTATACTTGTTTTGTGGTGGTTTACTGATAAAACGGTCAGGAAAAACAAAGCCCACTCACTTGAACGCTTCGGAGTGCATGCATCATGTACTGTGGCAGGTACCAATACAAATACATTGAGTAGGTTTTATTTTGTTCTACAGAATTTTAACTTTTACTACCTACAGAATAGGTACCTCTTATACTAATTATCCAGTAATTGCACACTCCTATATCTGTGGCACACTCAATTACAGGTAACCACATTTTAGTAGTAATTTTGAAGCCTAAATACCTAGTTCATCTCATAACAAATTACTTACTATCATTAATTTAGTACAAGAAAGAATTCAGCAAGTGGGGTAGGTACCTATAGGATTCAGTTATCTAAACGAAGATATGAATACTGAAGCTTATCAAAATGATTGGGGAATACCCTGTTTTAATACCAAAACACTCAACCTTATCATGTCGGAAATAAGGTTAATAACCCGTATTGATGTTTTAAGGGAAATCCCCAGAACTTCTGTATTATTGCCATTTTGGAAAAAAAAGGAATAACTAAGAAATGTAGCCTAAAGCTTTCATTAGCCATCTATGTGGGGGAAGCAGCCTACACCAAGCTTTACTGGTAGAGAATGCCTATGACATTAAGCGCGCTTCTGCAATTATGAAGCTGGAAGTGTTAAATAAAACAAAATATATTAGTTTTCACTTTTTGTGTTTTTGAAGACTTTTCTGTTTTTTGCAAAAAAGTATTTCTATTTTTCCATCTTTAGTTGTAATATCCTATACAAATAATATTTGCTATGCATTTATTTTACTATGTTAACAATACATTTCATGGTAATAGGCTTATTCCCGATAAAATGGAACTTAACATACCTGTCGAAATGTGGGTGTTCGGTACACATCTGCGTACCTACTCCCTAAGATATAACTGGCGTGATGTTATGTTATGATGTTGTGTAAACAATAAACATCCAAGCGATTGCAGCAATCACGACAGATTTGCTGTCTATTATTGAAGAGTTCCGTTCTATATCTTCGAAGTCCATGATCAGATCATGACAATATTTATATGGGACCAACTTGGGAGTATACTCTTTCAATCAAAAATAGTGCACTTGATTAGTTATTGCATTCGAGGCTGACAGCTTGGGTGTTATGTGTTTCAAACAATGTTTTTCAATACACTTTTGAAGAAATAAAATAATAGATTGATAAGTATTTTTGTCATTAAAATATTTAATTATTGAAATAATACTGTATTATTAAAGGAGCAATTATGAAAATGATACACAGCAGATTTTGTTGGCATTTTCACAGTTTGTGAAATGTTATTGTTAATAATTTCATTGATTTCACTGTTTTGTGTGTTGGTGATTGTTGGAGATGAAGGAATATTGGAGGTGGAAGGGTCTAATTGGTCTTCAGTCTTTATAGGAGGTGCCAAATCGTTATTGGCATATGAAGTAGAAGGGTGCAGTTCAAGGCAAAACTTCTTAGGGGCTTGCTCCAAATTAATTGTTTGTGTTATTTTAGCACCAGTGTTTGTCTTTTTGTATGTCGAGTCTTCAATATTAGATTCTGCAACTGTGTTAGACCGCCATTCGCCATGATGCTTTAAAGTCAGTGTGTTGGCGCCAGCATTAGCCAGCAATGTAGCTGAAGTTCTTCTAAAGCTATGTCCAGTGTAAGAATCAGCATCTGGTAATCCTAAAAACTTAGCGATTTCCTTTGGCATAGCACCAAATTTGTTCACACCAATAGGTTGAGCCATACATTTACCCTTTTGATAATTTTGAAAAAAGCGATCATTTGTTGTTTTTGAGGAACGTAGGGCTTCGTATTTCTTTACTATGTCATAAAATGGACCATCAATTGTAAATGATCGTGGAATATTGTTTTTAGTATGGGTGATTTTGACTAGAAGCAATTTTCCGTGATTCTTGATATCTTTTGTTGTTATATTACAAAGTTCCTGACGTCTACATGCACCATTTATCCCGAAAATTAGAGCAACCTGGAAAGAGATTAAACACTGCTTAGATAGGAATAGATCGTTTAGCGTCGGACGTAGGCTAGGCATAATAGTTCAAATAGTGACCTTTGTTGCCAAATATCGACTATCCGGAGCTTCTTTCAAAAACTTTTCAACGTCATTTGGTGACAATACCTTTGATTTTTGTCCATTATATCCGACTGAGCGTCTTTTTAGAAACACAGTTAGGTTGGAATATGCTTTTAAATCAACACCGTATTTTTGCCGAACCGTGCTTTTTAACATGGAATGGATACTCCATAGCGTGTTAGGCTTATATTTAACGGCCAGGTCAATGAAGTATGCCAAAAATACTTGCTCCGAAAATGACGACGCATTTTTACTGATTTTCCACTGAAGAAAATTTTGCAATGTTGTCATATATTTTAGCTTAGATTTAGATGGTAACAGGCTATCGCATGCATTTTGTGCCTCAATTACAATATCTGGCGGCGACGGCGGCGTAGCATCTAATGAATTCTCTTCAAAACTTAAATTCGACATTTTTTCGCAAATAACACAAATTACTATGACAATTTCCTTTTTTTTTTTTCCGCGCTGCACCTTCACAGGTTAAAGGAGAAGCAACGGTAAACTATAAATATAAAGCCGCTAAACAGCCAAATATGAAAATAGAAAATTCTAATATTTTTGAGTTTAGAACACAAATAATTAATAAATGTTAATTTGACCTTAAAAGGTTTTTTTTTTAAATAATCATGTTTATTACTGATATTCTATTTATACAACATAACTTAAATATTCAAAAAATATTTACGCCGGCCGTAAAGATCACAGGTAAAGACGCATATCGCATGTATGTATATCTCTTTGCCGAGATTAAAAAAAACAGTCACCGCCGAATAGTAGGCGTTAAACCAACTTGGACCCTAGTCAAAGAGTAAACTAAGTATAAAGAGTATTAAAGAGAACCCTAGTATAAGTGTATTTAATATCTGTGGAAATTTTTATTTCCGCACATGTGCGGAAAAATGTTGAAAATCCACCCGGTGAAATACTTACTTACTTTAGTTTCATTACTTACTCGCTATCTATTTATTTGTATTATATATTTATTTATATAGGTATATTATTTTTGAAACTGATGTTCCGTCACTTACCCCCCTCATTGGAAGACCAGCGTCAGACAGCATCACCTGTCTGGCATGAATGCTGAAATGGACCTTTTTGGCGCAGCCGTGAGGCACACAGCACATGTACCTATTTTCTCATTTTTTTTTATTTTTTCTAAAAACTGTGATTTTTTATTTTGTATTTTTTGTTATTATTTTAATTATGTGTGCTTGATGTACTGACGTCAAATAAACTTTACTCTTTCTTCTTTCTTTCTTTCTAAATACATTTAATGTCGAACCTAATCGAAGTGCTATAATAGCCAGTTTTCGAGAAATGTATTGAAAATAAATTTTCCAAATCGGTTCAGAGTAATCGGTGAACGTACATAAGATTCCGATGAATTAAGAACCTCTGCTCCTTTTTTGAAGTTGGTTAATAAATACACCGAGTTCGGGCTTGTGTTTATTGAATGTGTTAAAATAGTATACATAATCAACAAACCCATCAATAAAATTTATTCATCAAGCGAACTGCAACTCAAGACAGCATTTTCGTAATCAGCACAATTGGTACAATTGACAGCAATTGGTGATTGATTATTGTATGACAAAGGAAAAAAAGGAAAAGGTTCCTTTTTTTCTGAAAATCAATTAAAGAACAGCTTCCAGTAGTATGAAAAATTAATGAATGATGTTGTTTACTTGCATGATAGTAATAATAGTGAGTCAGAGCCAAGAACTTCAGTTATTTTAGATTTGTTTGGATATAAGCCAAGTCATACCAAACGACCAAACCGAAGACAAACAAACTTGAATAATTTACTATGAATGGTTTGGTATACACGACTGATAACATTAGTCATTATGATTAGCATTATTTCGTAAGCAGGTTTCCACTCATTAACTTGATAACATTGCAAAGTAGGGACCTTCTCTCCAATCAGTCGGTTTTCAAGTGTCGTTCTGTCTAGACCACATACTACATCTAATCGAAATCGGAACGTTAAAAACATTTTTAATCTGTTTTATTTACGTCATAGGGCCCAGCAGTGACGTTTGTAATATTTTTGTTTACTTGCCAAGAAATTGTATTTCAGTTCGTTTGATTATAATTATTAACAGTATTCACACACGACAAAAAATCATACAAAATGGATATGCAAATGGAGGCTTATACTGAACGTGAACTGAGATTTGACCGAGTTTGGATTGAACAGATACTTTTGCAAATTGGTAAGTAACGTAAAGAAGTAATATATTTTATTTTGCGTTGAGTTTACCGTCGTACATTCACGAAGGCTACGCGGCCGTCAAGTTTGAATACATTGGTAATGAGTCGAAATAATAAACTTGGAAATACCGACCGTTGGTAAATAAAGAATTCCTTTTGTAACAAGTTGTCCACATGCATGAAAAGTGCATTATTGTCCGTTATTACTAGTTTGAGGTTCGATAACACATTCGATAATGTTACGGAGAAAGAAACAGAGCCTGCTATGCTATCACTAAAATTAAGAAGAAGATAATACTTCTATTGTTCTTAATTTAGTAAGTGCCTTAATGTTATTAATATTATCTTATCATGTGGACAATGCCGGGACAAATATTATGTTTGCAATTCGAGTTTCCAGAAATAAAATTATAAGACATGATAACAAAGTTGTTTGATGATAAGAAACTTTGTGAACACATGGGTACTAATGAATAATATGTCTGTTACCAGTGCAACTCTTAACAACAAATTGTCTGTCTTTATATAAAAACCGTGACTTTTATGATTTATATGAAAATCCTCCACATTTGCCTAAGTTAAACTAAACATTCAAAATATTGGCCTATTGGTTGCAAGTGCTACTGCTGAGCATGAAGTCCCGGGTTCGATTCCCAGGTTATGCAAAGTGTTGTTGGGTTTTTCAATCAGGAATGGTTCATTAGGCATAATGATGCTGTAGTAATATTTTTTATGTCAATTATTCTTGATTGGTAATTTCCTAGGATTTATTCATTTAATAATTCGATTTGTTGTACTTGTATTTTAATTTCTTTTCTTATCTTCTCTGTAGCGGATGCATTCGAAATCCGCATAGTATGGGACAATAATGTTGCGTTAATGACAACTGCTCTGGCTGTTGCTGGTGGACTAATGGGCGGATATGCAGCGGGCAGACTCGGAGCAGCATTGGGTGCCAGCATTGGTGGAGCCACGGGACTTGGAGTATCAAGTAAGTAAAGTTTAATTGTTTAATAAATAAATAACATGGCGAGGCAGCAGAAATTGACTGCTTTATTAAACCTTTATCGTTATAATGGGAACTTCCATGCAAGTGCAATCAAAATAAGTATGGTGGTGACATCATATGTTGCCACCACATGTTTATGTATGTCTGATTTAGTGATTTCTATTACTTAAGGTACTTTTAGGCAAATAAAACAGGGAAGTTATTGATTTTCCTATACTAATTTTATTAACCTGCATCAAGGTCCTAGAAAGGGCTATGAATTATTATTTGACTTGCCTGACATTCACAAGTTACATATTGTTTCTCAACTATTTGATACAATCTGCAAGGCTCAATATTACACAGGATCATACAAAGTCAAGAGACCAAGTTTGGCAATCGAATGATTATTTCTTTGTTTATTACAGCGGTCATATCACTCCGAGAACTATGGGAAACTGTCAAAGAGAAGCTAAACGAGTTACTGTACATTGTATTTAACTACCTCCGAAAACTGGACCCAGTTGACTATGTGAGGGCCTTCCAGATCCTCATGGGGTGCATGGCAAGTCGAAGGGAACTGGTGTTCACGATCCTAGAGTTCATCGCAGAAAAGCTTAGCAAAGAAGTTTTGTCTAATGTTGCGCATCAATGAAAAGGTTATTATGTACGTAAATTTGAATTTTTAGTAACAGTCTCGATTTCATGGTCTTGCGGTCAATGGTGGGATCAATGAGATATTAAAAGTTAGTGTTCCTTTTAGGGTAAATTATCAAGTCATTCTTTATACAAAAAACTCTCGAAACCAGCATTTTAGACCACCAAGTTATATAATACATGAAAATTGCTATAATTCGTGTAAAAGTATAAGCAAAGAAAGTAAAGTAAAAAAAGTATAACAAAGTTTTTACTATACCTACTTAAAGATTATTTTGTGATAGTAATTTATAATGGCTCTCAAGTAAGCATATCAAAGCTTCCTTCTTTGGTTTGCAAATAAGTACTTTCTTAATATTATTTTGTTATTGTTTAAATGAGCAATAGGTTCTTAAAAATAAAAAAGAAATTTTTAAAATAAGAATTGGTTGGTGAAGGAGCTCGTGAAATACATATTTTCGGAAGAGGCAAATCAGCCGAATGTACTGATATTATTTTTCGAGTTTTTTTATCATTTATAAAGTACGAACAATGCGAACGACACAAAAAGAACAAAATGATAGTGATCGTAAAGCAATTTTACGCATTAATGCACAAAATAATGTGCTTGAAATATTAGCTTACAATGCATGTTTACACCATAATAGGTATCTATTTTAGTTTTTAATTTATTGAATGACAAACTCATATTTTTAGATAGCTTAGTTTTAAAAGTACACTGCAAACTAGTTGCTCAATTGCTTGTAACAAATGACAATTAAATTTAGTTAACAATAATATATGTATTTGTACATACCTATCAATATTAATGTATTTAGATTTTAATAGATAAAATGAGGCCTTACCAGAATTTGGGTGATAAGATTGTATAAGTAGGGGAGCATAAATTATGATATAGGTACCCTCCCAATAAAATTGTAGTGATGAATGTGATAATATTTATGCTAGAATATACCTACCGAGCGTAGTTCTGCCAAAATATGCAATTCCACATAAAAAATCTCCAATTTTGCGAAGTACTTAATTGTAACGATTTTGGATAGCAAATGCTGATGAATTTTAAATCTAATCCGAGCATACTTTTTGGATGTATATTCAACTGATTAAATACTGAATTACTAAGTGATTATGGGATGGTTCATTAAGACAGAGCTACACCCACTTAATATATAAACATGCATAATTAGCTCAATTCTAGGTACCTATATTACGTCCTGTTAATGTTAGATTATCAGTTTTACTATACTTTGCACCAATGTGATAATCTTGTTATGTATTCTATTCAATGTTCAAAGTTGTTAACTATTGTTAACATATCAGTTTTTCAACTTAAGTTTATTGTCTGGTTTCATTCAATGCCTTTTGCAATTAATTAATATTTATTTAATAAAATGTAATTCAGCAAGAATCAGAGATAATTTATAAAATAATGTTGATTGAATAATTGTTAATATCGATTTAATAAGTTCCTTACTAACAATGTTTTGCACTCTGTGATTGACTTTTAATTATCCACATTAAGTAATCCACAGTAAGTACCTTAAAAGCAGTTTTCAATTGTCATTAATATGTATAAAGAATCTAATTAATTAATTGTTTTGTCGACGTTTTAAAAATTGGGTGGGTAGATTTGTTATGAAACCAGGAAGACTAGAGAGTGAGGGTGATATCACACTTGGGCTGTCGCACTTAAGTGCATGCCGTATTTTATTTATGTGTATTTCTCATTTTTTGTTTAGGCTGATTAGCCTAAAACTACAATTGAGATGTTGATCTAATGAGTGATTACTCATTAGATCAACATCTCAATTGTAGTTTTTAATAGTCAGTGTATAAAATTTTTTGTCCTAATATTTTTTATTTTTTGTGTTAGATTTTCATTATGGTCTCAAGATGAATGTGAGTGATAATTTTGTTAATAATATTAATTTATGCTTTATCCCAAAGAGACATTTATGTAGATGGTTGTCTTCTAGATTAAGTTTGACGCACCTGTTTTAACCTTTAGTGAATTTTTTGTACAAAATGGTGTTGGAAAATAAATAACGTACTTTTTTTAACCGATTTTCATTTGTTTAGTTTACCCGATTGCCTCAGTGGTCTCAAACACGAACCCAGGACCGGGCCATTACACTTCTACGTAGCCCTTCGTGTAAGGCTGCGTTTCTACTAGAGGCTAGGCCCCCGAGCGGTGCGTGGATGCGTAGGGACGCTGTGAAACGGTGCGAGGATGTGTAGCGGGCTCGTTTCAGATGCGAGCGGTAACCACACCGTCTAGTGACTGCTATTTTTTCGCGCGCGGCCGTCTTTAGCACACATCTTTACTTTGTTTTGTATGCACAAAAACCTCGCTTCGCTGAGCCGTTTCCACTAGAGCTGTGCTGAGCGAGGCTGAGTAAATGAAGTGTATTGGTTCTTTACAAACACATCCCTCGCTACGCATCCTCGCACATCTCTGGTGGAAACTCACGTGAAGCGAGATGTTATCTTGGTTAAGTTTTTTGTTTCACTGTCAATAAGTTTGTGAAGGGTTATTACTTGAGGCGTTCAAAATAAAACAAGCATTATCTTTGTATATTTGTATTGAGTGCTCAGTTTACAAATCCAGGAACAATTAACTGTAAGCTATCACATCTAGTAAGATAAGGCAACTGATGACGATCACTCGGCAATGATTTATTAACACTGACAATAGTTAAAACATTCAGAATTATCAATATAACGTAAGTATCGAATCTAAATATTAAAAGGAACAACTTTCACAATACAACAATTCATTATTATAGAATACATATGTAACAAGATTTAATTGTGTCATGAAATTATAATGTTACAATAAACATCGCTATGAAAACAACAAAAGGCTGCAGTGTATTCATAAGATCAGTTTCCACCAAAAATCCTTGCGTACTTTTTTGATGACACAACAAAAGACTGTATCAGTATTGCTTTTAAGTACAAAATTCGATGCAGACATAAAGCGTCTCCTCACGCGTGCTAGACGATGGAGCGCCTAATTTTGTACTTTAAGTCATTACTATACTGTCCTTTATTCAGTGACATCAAAAAGCGCGCGATTTTTCCGCTAGGTGGAAACTGGCCCATAGTTACATAGAAACTAGTGCAGGCCCGTCCAACATACGGCCCCCGGGCCACCAAGCAGCCCGCATAAGCCTTTCATCCGGCCCGCGAGCGATTTAAAATTTTATAAGACATCAATAAATATTGCGCCAACATTGTTTAAAAAAAATGTAGAGAGAATTTGTTTTGGCCTGATGCGTTTACAAGAATACTAAACTTGGCCCTTCATAAAATTATGTTGGTCACCCCTGAAGTAGTGCTATCGCTGTGGTGTGCCATTGCAGTTGAAGAAGTGTACCTTTACATGAGAACTACAGAACTTGTACTATATGATGTCATAAACAAATAACAGTTAGTTGTAGTTTCATGTTCCTAAATTAGTTTAGGAATTTAATTAACAATACTGAGATTTAAATGCACATTATTTTGGAACTACACTTGTTGATTATAATACTTCTCATTGTCATAATTATAGAATAAGGTTAATTATTCAATAAGGTTTATGATTACACAGCAGAGCAAAAAGTAGGAACATCCTGGGAAATCAGCCACAGTTGCTGGTTGGTTAATATATTTTGACTGCATTCACCGACTTTAGAAAAATCCAGTGTCATTTTGATATGGAATAAATAAGAACACTAATATTTCATTATTAACTAAAGATTGATTCATTAAATTGTAACACATAATTATTCTGCTGCCGTAAGCAAAAGAGAAACAATCACATCGAATGCGGAAAAACTTAAGAAAATATTTTCGACAGCGCTTTTTATTTAATAAAAAAATTCAATTTATAATCATAACAATTATTTTACATTCAATGTCAGTATTAAGTATAAGCCACACACTCATAATAAATATGAATATCACTGCACAGTACAAATAGTATAGTTTAATTGACAGATCATTCCGTCTCTTTAACATACACAATGACAGACAAGGACGGCACACAATCTGAATCGATTAAAATCACGAAGGAAATCGCACCAAGAATATTCTGAAAATTTCCTATAAGAGATTTATCATTACAAGCGATTTCAAGTGAAAATTACGTAGGTCAACTTGTCTTGAAACTAAAAATTCAAAGACTTGATATTCACCAACCCGCACAGGGCGCTGATCACGGCCCACGCAGGACTCCTGTGTCCCAGATGTGGGGACATTATTTAGAGTGCATTTTATCCCCTCATTTTCGCAAAACAAAACACTTGTAAGATAAAACCCTAATTTTGATTACTATAATAGTGTTATATAACTACTACCTACGTTATTGTCTACCCTGCAGGTGCTAAGCTTGAAGATGTTAAAATTTCGGTACATTCACATAGTTATATATTTAGTTAAATCTATAGGAATGTGTAAAATAGGTGTGCTATAGAAGGAATGCAGGGAAAATGCAATTCTTCTGGTCTTTCTATCGTATTGTTTTGATTTACGCTTTCATTAAAAAAAGAATTGTTTATGGACCTGGCCATCTACCATGTGACATCTACCAACCCGCACTGGGCAAGCGTGGTGGATGGCCCACGTCTTCTTTCCCTAGAGGAGGACTGTGTCCCAGCAGTGGGGAGGAACGTTATCCTTTTGGCCGCCATAGTCACATACACGTGACAAGGAAGCGCGTGCCCTGTACGCCAAACGACACAAATATGTGACAAAAAGGTAGGTGAAATTGTGGCTTGGCGTGGAGGGCACGCGCGTGCTTTTATGCTCTGACGATTAAAAGGTTAAATATGTCATATAACCAATTCTATTTTTTTTTGTTGATATTAACATTTTCTTTTGGTAATGAAAGTGCAATAACTCTTATAAACTAATGCATTCACTTACATGTACCGTAGATACCTAAAACTAACATATAAGTTTCAAATAAATTATTAAAAACAAACACTGGAACAAACTGATTAGCCCCATGTCTTAACCGAAGCGATCGTGGCGTAAATACGCGTTGATATGTCACTTATTTGTTGTGAAAACTAGAAAGCGCCCTCTGTCGGTGCAACGAGTTCGGTTTCGTTCGGCAAAATTAAAGCGACAGTCGCATGTTCGCGTGATAATCGCTTTGGTTAAGACACAGCCTTATTGGCAAATTATTGAGATAAAACTAATAGAGATTGTTCTGAAAAAGATATATGATTTTTTTTTTGTCAAATTAAGAAAAAAACAATGTCATGACAAGTATGAGATTTCTAATAATCCACTGTAATATATATTTTTTTATTAAATAAATATATTTATATGTCGCGATTTCACTGCAGTCGTGCATCTTTTTATATTTTTACACATTTTATACTAAAAGATCCATTCTTATACATACGTTGTACTCTTTCTATTTAGTACCTACATTTTCAAATTCTTGTAATTGTTACAGTGCGTAATTTTTTATTGTTGCATCATTGTTGTACAATTATAGCTATCGCTACTTAAGATCAAATTGTGTTGCCAAAGTTTAGGAACGAATTTTGTGATACGCTAAAATAAATAAATAATTTAGTTAGCCTAAATGTATTTTAGGTGCTTTATACCTTCACCGTAACATTATTTTTAATAAAAAAAAAACATAAAAACACTGGAAAAGTGAATTCCACCAACCGCATTAAAGTTAATAAATTAAGTAATCAAAAACAAAACACTCCAAAGTTTAGTTTTAAAATAAATCATTTTCTTTTTGTCACTAAAAGTGCATTAGACACGCATTGCCATAAGATTATGAAAGAAAAACAACATAATTTTTAATGTTAGCAACCCCAAAAGTAAAGGAAACACTTGTATACACATTAAGTTTGCTAGTTAAGTAACATTATTTAAGTATGTTCTAATAAGATTTTGTACTACGCGTTAATATTATTAATTATATAGGATAGGTACTTATAGTACCGACCTGCAATATGCTAGAAGGAGGAAAATACACTCAGATATTTACTTATAATTTGTATTTCACTGATGATCTATCCGCCAAGTCTATCTGACATCCACAACCCAGTTTAAGGGTGAATTCACACTTACACGCGCGTGTCAGCGTTTTTGAGTATCTCTATCTCATTCTGTCACGTAAAAGTGTTACATGGTGGAGGGAGAGGTCGCAAGCATCCACATTCATTCGGAAGTACTTTAACGTGAGATTGGACCTCTCACTTTAGTGAGTTACAATATTCTAAGTGACAGAAAAGGACAAAAGTTGCATGAAAATGCTGATCCGTGCGTGGAAATGTGGTTTCAGTCTCACACGATACTCATTGGCTGTCAAACTTTATGTCTACTGTACCGCAGTGATCTACAAAATGGCCAGTTCGAACCAACGGTTAAACATGCTTTCCGAGGCAATGCAATGAACGGTCATACATCCTTGGACTGACCTCGGTAAGAGTTGCTTATCGTTGAATATTGTCATAAGTCACGAGTTGGTTGATAACTCGTCAATAAAATACAAAATTTAAGTGATCCTAGTAAACTATTATCTAGATAAAATGACTATTATTATAAGTACATTTGTTTTGTTCACTAGCTTTAGCGGAATTATATTATCACTATAGTTTCAACTATTTTACAGCCAAATACGAACTAACATTAACAAATTTTGAGAAACACTAAACCTGTGTGACCAATGTTGCCATTGCAAAAATAAAAACCATGCTGGCAACATTGTTATGAATGTTTTAGCTTGTAAATAAATAAGTCACTAAGTTAGTAATTATGACGGACCAACGAATACTTTCGCGAACTCAAGGAATACGTTAAGGGCAGCGCAAATCTGATTGGGACGCAAAACACAACGCATTGCGACAAACCTTCATTACTTTTATGTATTCACCATTGCAAACTACAGGTGGACCGCAAAGAGCTTTATTGTTTTGCAATGTGATGGGATCCGGTGATATTGACCATTTTTATTCCTCCTCAAAAATTACATGCGTAAAGGTTTTATATTGAGTAGATGACTGTCGACAGTCACAGGCGGCCAGAGTTTAAATATACACGGGCGCTCTGTTGTTCCAGTGCTGTCTGCCAGCCGCGACAATGACTGTCTCAATATACCAACCAATCTGCCTTAAGAAGTTACATATGTAGTTTGTTTATTTCTTGGATAAATACAATATAATCACTTGAGATCGCGAAGACATACCCCGCGTCCTAACCAAAGCGATAGATCGAGTTTTTATGTCACGAGATGCGTGCTGAGGCTGGTTTTCCGAATAGATGATTCGGAAAACCAGCCCGCCAGGCACGACCACGCGTCCAGGTTCGCCGAACAAACCGAACAACGATCACTTTGATTAGGACACGGCCTTTACACTTTCCTATTGGCATGAAAGGCAATAAATAAATAAATAATCCGTGCTAATTAACGTAAGCTGTTGGTATCGGCTCTCACTTATCCTCCATGGCGTTCTTCAGCTCCATGGCCAGTTTGTAGCCGAGCTCCGGTCGTCGGTCGCGCCCCTCTACCATTGCTATCACCTGCAATTTAGATATGAATCATTGTTATATTCGCAGTCAAGTAATGAGCACAAATTAGACTTTCCATCGACAAATATTCTTTTGCCCGTGGAAGAAAATATTATAGACGTATGTATGTCGTGGTTGTTTGAGTTTCTTGAGAGGATCAATTCTTGTTCTGTGAGTGTGCATGAAAGACGATTTTTAAGTATTTTATTTCATCTAGTTTTCATTCCTTATTGTAAATATGCTTCTCTGGACTGTGTATAATAACTTGGTTTTGTCTGTTATATTGTACCAGTTTCTCAAACAAAAAAATAATTGATTTATAGCATACATGGTCAAAATTTGTTACAACCTGTATTCATTATTTTCAGCGTCGGTGGCTTGTTTCCGCTGAGATTGACCGTAATGACCAAGTAGGGTAGTCAGGAGGACATAACGTATATGATCAGCTCTGTTTAATTATGATCAGCTCTGTTTAAAACGTCGCGTGACAGAGTAACCCCACTCAGAGGCCACGCTTCTGCAGGAAGGGCTACCTCTGCGCTTTGTAGTGCATTCATCATTGCGTGTTTGTATGAACTTTTCTTTCTATCTTTCTAACCAGCTACCTACCTACTTTGGTCGCATCTCGTCGCCATTCACTGAAAAGTTTTTTGGATTTGCATCGAGTTTTTATCTATATTTTTTTAAACGATGGTTACCTAAAATAGGAAAGTATTTTAATGACTGTTACATCTTTATATTAGATCTCGTCATCGCGCGTTCATACTTCCTGAGGTATATTATGATTGCCGAAGCGCATACTTTTCCTAGGCGATCCGTACTTGAGATTCTTAACTCATTTCATTGCTTATAGCGCCATGAGAATGAGGAGCAGAAGATGATGAAACAAAGCACCCCTTACCTCGTCAGAATGAACAATAACGCCGTTATTGTTGACGATGGTGGACTTGGTCTTGTCGATGTCAGCCAGGTCCACGCCGCGCGACGCGTCCTCGATCAGGATGGAGCGGTACCCGATGGCGAGGGCGTCGGCTATTGTAGCTCCTACACACAACATTATAATAATTATCATATTTACAATAGCTTTAGGCAAGTGGCTAATAAATAATAGCCACAAGGGGCGAAAGACGGTTAATTTACGCGTTCTGAGGTCGATCAAACCCGTAAATCTGACAACCAGTCTTACCAAGAAGTATCGTGTCACCTAGGACCTAACTGGGTTATGGAAAGACTACTATATTACTTTATTTCAAAAGATACTGGTATTCATCTGGTAAGACTGGAAGCTTACTCCAACATGATGAGAAAACACTAAGCAGTGCAACAGAGGTGTACCTCTAATGGCCAATGGCCAGTAAGTAGGTAGTAAAGCTAAAGAAAGGAGATGATCTTTCTTTATCAGAATTTTTATGCCACCCATGGGCCTCTGGATTGGCTTTACATGCCGTCGAGACATATCTGTCAGGTGGGTTCCTCACGATGTTTTTCCTTCACCGAAGAAAGTACCTATTTCTGATGCCAAGAACCGTTACTGTGTTCCACTTTGAATTGTACACGCACTTATCGAGACATTTTAGCTTTATCTTTATAATGGCAAGGCAAGCGCGATGGCTCTGGCAGGCTTGGTAAAGGCTCATAGATGGCAGACTATAATGGCGAACATCAGCTTCTTATAGTTACCTCTGAAGTACAAATGATGATGTGTAACTCACCCACACACACGTCATACGCCAGGCCGCATATGTAGATGTCGGAGGCTCCTCGCAGACGCAGCTGGTTGCTCAGGCTGGTGTCTGTCAACTTCTTGTTGTCCCAGAACACGGAGTAAGAATCCACCTCCGGGTTCGTCCCTTTGTAGATTTTTACTGCGCCTTCCATAATCTGAAAAGATGAAAATATTTTTTACTTATGCAAACCCGATGAAAATTTCCAAAAAAGTTGAGTAATAAGCTGATCGGAAACTGGTGGAAAGTTTAATGATAATACGAGTTGCCATGATTAAGATTATCTACATGCATGGTGTCTGAGATCAAGTTTACCAAAGTTGATCGGTATCGTTATGCTTTGTTGTACTCTCACAGAAAACTACAGCAGCCTATTTGCGTATCACAAGCATCGTCTTTTTTTTCGCTAATTCAGTTGATTACGTCGTTTTCAGGGTTCCGTACCCGAATGGTAACCAACGGGACCCTATTACTAAGCTTTATAGGTGGCTCCCCAACAAGAATGGCACGGAACTCTTCATGCGCGAGTCCGTCTCACACTTGACCGGTTTTTTACGTTCGTTTGCCCAACAAAAGGGTTACCAAAGGGTTATCATATTCCTCAGTAACTGGGTTGTGGTGGTTACTTTTAAAATGCTGGTATTCCGCTCTTTAGGGATAGATTGGACGCCGACTTCAAATTAGTTGGGAAAGGGATAAACGATGATGTTGGGTTGGGATCATTATTTTAAGAAATTTCCACCTTCCATTGTTCTTTAGAACTCCATAGCTCCTTCATGCTTGACAACCAGGTGTTGAACTACCTACCTTCAGGTCCTTATGCAGCTCAGCCCCCCAGGTGTCCTGCACGCAGTGACGCGGCCACAGGCGCTGCTTCATGGGCGGAGGGCCCGCGAACACCACTGTTTCATACGCCTGGGCTTTGTCGGCCGATACCTGCAAGTTAAGTAGAAGTAAGAGGCTTCTTGAAAACTACATTCCTTGACGACACGACGGTTGTGATTATATCAAACGTTCACGTCCTTGTGCCAGCCTCATCCAGGTTTTTCGCTCGATGGCCCTATGTCGTCTGCCCATCTCACTTCTGGACGACCGACGTTTCTTTTCCTAGTTCTAGGACGCCGTTTTAATCCACTTTAAAAACATACAAATAGCTGGAATCGCCTACCCCTTTACACAGTTTGAAACGAGAAGTATTATTTTCTAGCCTTCTTGTCTAATTAATTACAACAAACAACAACAACATTCATTTATTACAGTCGCGGTACCTGATTAGAGGGTAAGCTACGCTTGCCAAGGTCCTGTGGTTGGATCGGCTGACTATCCATTACTTAAAATAAAAACACGTTAAGACGTTGGTCCTGTCTGTCATTCCAAGATCTTTAAAAATCGTCACGGGTCGTCAGATGCCTAAAGTCTGACAACGATAATCTTACAAAAAAGCGGTACTCCTGGAAAATCTTTGGATCGAAGAAAAGGCGAGAGATACTGGTTTTCCAGTACCTACCTACCGTGGGAGTTTTGTTGAGTTGTTCCGTCACTTCTTCTGCCTAACCTTTGGGAGCTGTCTTATATAATTTGTGACGTTCAAAAGGTGCTGATTAACACCTAAGTGTTGTACGCCATAATTGATACACTGCTCGTGTACTAATTGTGGCGTTTAATAAAGTACATTCTATAAACATATCTGATTCTCGGCCCAATTTGAATAAATGCATTTTATTCTTGACTTCATTTTGAAAATATCATCGACACTACACGAAAAAGTGGCACTATCCGAGTGGGACGTGTGTTAAATATCCGATTAAACCACCCCCAAAGCGGTTTCAAGTTGTGTCACTCTGACCGCGGTACTTCTATTAATAGCAGCTAATAGTAAATAACTAATCGAGTTCCAACGGAAAGTGATTCGCGATGGATATCGATTGATGACGATTGAGTAACAAAGGGATGCGTGGATGCCAGGCGCTCGAGACTCAAGCACGCACGGCAGACGTACTCGTGCCAATGTGGCGTAGGGTTGGCTGGCACAAAAAAAAAACTATGAAATGCTAGCTTTTGCCCGCATTGCATTTGGAGGCCAGTCTTTTGTTACTTCGAACGTTTATAAAGAACTGGTTCTCAGCCTTATTTTAAACGGGCGGATTTGAAATGGACTAACATGGGCTCATTTGTCCTAGTGATCCCGATCCGAGCCAATGCCATATTTCGATGTTTATAACTGCGCGTTGCATAAGGGAGTTTCATGGAAAGAATTTCGAACGGCTCGAATTGAGGCGATGGTGAGGTGATAGGACTTCCCCCACACACGTTTATTTTATTTTTATATTATTTTGACCATCATCGTTCTCCTGAACTTATCCCAACCTTTTTTGGGTCGGCGCAGGAAGTCTTCTTATCCGTACTTCTCTATTACTCGTCTTCGTCTCTTTTACAGTATTTTGGCCAAATAATGAAAATATACCAGAAAAGATTTATTAAGAGATTTTTTTTTTGTTAAGATTTTTTTTTTGTTTTTTTTTATTTATCTGAGGTTTTTAAAAGTGAAACCATAAAAACTCTTTTCGAATACACGTTTATTTTTGGTTATTTGGACTAATAAGTCTATTTCAGAGACAGCCCTTAAAATAAATCGAGGTCAAGTTCGAATTCAATCGGATGTCCTCAAAAAGTTTGTACCATTAAATTTTTATTGACATTTTTATGAGGACTTCGCTGAAGGCACAATTTACCACTCCAAGCTTTATTGTTTATTGCCCTGGTTTCAACCCTGAACTCAATGTTTTTGCAAAGAGGCTTTATTAATAACATAATGTTATAATGATAGATTATATCTTTACCTAGGACCAACTGACCAACTTAATTTCATTAAATTCGGTTTGATAGACAGACTCTTGCAATTGTTTTCAGCTTGAATTGAAATAGGCTTTCTGTCATAAAATTGGGACAAGCCCGACGTTATGTATTATCATCTCAAGTTCAGAACATAAACGGGAAGACAAAATGGCTGTAAAATAGTTTCATTCAAAACTAAACACTCCACCTAGATGCAATTGGAATTTTCTGTTCCCATGCCATGTCCATAAGTTATTAAGACACGCAGATCGGCAGATGTTCCTATGACGTCCAGGCCAATAAGTCAACTCTTAGACTAATTTATCCAATGCCATGCAGATTAAAATATTAACGATACTAGTTTACTACCAATTACATTGTCTAAACTACTAATAAAGTAAGTATAATCGTTTTACTTGTATAGCAGGTTGGATTAACTTGTGAATTTGGAGCTTTCCTAGGCCTAATATTTTATAGCACGAAATACCGTTGGCTTCTCAATGTGATACTAGCGGAATTTCGTAATTTATTTTTTAGCAATAAACAGTTACTTTACAACTCTATGAATAGAACAAAACAATCAAATCAGTTATGTATGTTAGTTTTACTTTTTGATATTTTCCTAAACATAATGTATGGGAGCACAGGTTTTTCAACTGCAAATGTAAGTTTGTTTTTTATCTATACTTATAATAAATCTGTAGAGAGGTCAATTCTGTACATGAAATATATTTCCAAAATAACTGTCAGGGGGTGATTAGGGATCGATACTGATGTTAAAAATGCAATCAGTAAAATTTTTGTCTGTCTGTCTGTCTGTCTGTCTGTCTGTCTGTCTGTCTGTCTGTATAACCGTTATAGAAACAAAAACTACTCGACGGATTTTAACGAAACTTGGTACAATTATTTTTCATACTTCTGAGTTGGTTATAGTATACTTTTCATCACGCTACAATCAATAGGAGCAGAGCAGTGAAGGGAAATGTTGGGAAAACGGGAGAAGTTACTCCATTTTTTAAGCTTCCGTCGCGTGTGCAACCTTAATGGTTAAAGCTACACAGAAATCATGTATGACGGAAATGTTCTCCTTAAAATTATATAAAAAATATCCCACGACAGCATATGTCTATCTTTTATGGTTGACTCACAATATCACGTTTTGTTGGAGAGTATAAGAAAACCATTGGATGTGCCTATAAAATTTGAGGATTGCTCTCGATTTCCCTGGGATCCCATCATCAGACGCTGAGTTGGTGACAATGGGACTACCTCAGGAGTATAGGCTTTCTAATAAAAAAAGAATTATGAAAATTGGTCTACAATTGGCGGAGAAATTAGTGAACATAGGTACAAAAAAAATACATACAATCGAACATAGAAACTACTCCTTTTTTTTAAGTCGGTTAAAAATTGTCAAAGGAGTTTTGGTGAAAAATTTGTGAACCGTTTACAATACGTCATGAAATATTGTACATTAAGAAATACTGTGAAGGAAGGTATTTAGGTAGATACCGGTCCTTTACAGTAGGTAGGATTTCTCAAATATCACACGTAGTGCAGGCCATGAACAAAGCTCAATATTGTTATTGTGATAATAATTCATAATTATCTAGAAAAAAAGAATTTAAACTCCGAAATCAAACCTTACATTGAATATTCGAGTCTAATGCCGAAAATATAGTTTTTAGAATTTTGATCAGTTTGTTTGGATTTATGTTCCGGTTTGCACAAATACGGCTGAACGGATTTGGATAATATTTGGCACACAGATCGTTTATAACCTGGATTAACCTATAGGTTACTTTTTAATCCCGGTAGTACGTTCCCGTCGGATATTTTTCGACATTCACGCGGGCGAAGCCGCGGGCAAAAGCTAGTTATTAAAATAAAAATCATCGTTCGGAGGCAAATCGGACCGTAGGAAGTATCCGCATATTTTGATGGGCCGAACTACGGAACCCTGCACTGTGAGTGGCGCGACACGCACTTGGCCGGTTTTAAAAAAAATCCCCTTACAGGTGGACAGCGACACGACTTGGTTGTGCACATCAGAATGGATGATTTAATTATCGTTTTTTTTTTCAGTAGTTGTAATGAATCAAAAATACTTTTTAGACCGTCAATCTGATGGAAGAGAGCCCGTTTCGATGGAAGACACATTTACATCGAACCGTTTAGCTACCAAAAGCTATGGTATTTTCGCTAGACACACTGGCATACAAAGAAGAAAAATGTCTATGGCTTACCGGGCTAGAAGGATGCAGCTCTCTCATGTGCACGTTGTCTATGAACGAGACGTGGTCGGGCGGGTGCCAGTCCAGCGAGTAGAACACAGCGTCGAAGGGCACGCTGTCCAGCAGACGGTTGATTGGTTCTACTACCTGCAAGATAACGAGGCTTTCAGTACGTAATATCACATCCTTAGTGGGTTAGGCAAAGGTGTTTAGGACACGACTATAAGGAGTCGCCCCATTGACACTCACTAGGCACAACAGATTCCAAACTGCTACTGAGTAATTCCCAATCATCATCAGCCTAGCCATTTTTCCAAACTATGTTGGGGTCCCAGTCTAACCGAATGCAGTTGAATACCAGTATTTTGCATGGAGCGACTGCCTATCTGACCTCCACACCCCCTTGGTAAGACGTTGTCAGACTTTCGGGCCACTGGCTACCTGTAAAGACTGTCAAAGATCTACAAATGACAGCCGGGACCAACGGCTTAACGTGCTTTCCGAGGCACGGAGGAAAATCCGGTATGTAATAGGTAGTCACCAATCCACGGACCAACCTAGGCAAGAGAGGCTTAACCTGAAGATCGACCCGAGCGGCTGTTATTATTTAGCTAAGAGCTCTTCCGAGTATTTCCCAACACAACCTAATATTTTTCGACCTGGAAATCGTACTCCCAAGTAATTGAAGCACATCATGTCAGTTTTACAAATGGATACAGGTATCCCAGCAGCGTGTAATCAAATTTTGCTTAATTTTATTATTTTTCTATTCTTTTCCTGCAAAAAGTGTCATGATGGCTAGCCAAGTATTTGTTATAAATAACTTAATAAGGTATATCGTGATAAACGTGGCTAGGTCGTTACGTAAGATAATGGCATATCGTAGCCAATTTGTCGCTAGAAGGTTAGGTCTTAGGGCATACCCTAAGACCTAACCTTCTAGCTAATGTAGGGCTGCCATACGTCCCGGTACTCCGGGACATGTCCCGGCTGGAAGTGGTGTGTCCAGGTCAATAAGTCATTAATAACCCTGGAGTGTAAATGTGGAGCTGTACCATAAACGATGGGGCACTTAATATCGTGTCCTGTTGTTTGTTCATTACATGAACTGATGGACGCTACTGCTACTGAAGGCAGCAGACTAGTGGTTCAGTTCTGAGCTGTGACAGTTTAGATTGCCATCGACACGCTAAGAACAAGAATAAATCAGTCCAGAAGTTATATAAGGCGGGTTTTAAAATTGTGGTTAAAACAACTACAATTTGGGGGATGTGGGTGGGTTGAGCTATCAGAACAGAATCGTCATTTCGCTCTCGCTCCGCTCTCGTTTGTGTCGAAGTCACTGCTTTGCTTGCCGACATCATCTTGTCATCTATCATCAAATTCATGGTTTACCTTACTTCTATGACAAATGTCCCGGTCGGCGTTTCAGCATTTATGGCCACCCTAAGCTAATGTCAAGTCTAATAGGCCGTTTATTTAGACCTAGAACTTGCCATAATTTAAACAATTTCCATAACATATTACCTATTTAATATAATTCACTTTCAATACATGATAATGTGGTTATAGCCTGTAGACCCTGTAGTCAATAATGCCATGTAAATTGATTACCGTTGTCGGTACCGAAGGTTTAATACCTTAATGTATGGCAATGTAGACTGGAATACAGGCTACAATATAAGCTATAATATAGCCTGTAATACAGGCTACAGTATAGGCTATAACACAGGCTGTAGCTTGGCATTGAAACGGATATAAATAGGAATATGAAGATGTTTTGAAGTCAAACGATAAAGTTTTCGTGGATTATGTAGCTGCTTAGTTAATGGTTGTAGCATGTTTTGTCTCTTTCTTTTCGGTTGTATTGGAAGAGTCGTATGCGGAACGGGCATAAAAAGAAATTGGTACTGGAAACCGTTCGAATCAATTGAATTATGATGAACAGAATTTTGCGAGGATAATCAAATGGCCCAAAATACGAGAACTTTTTTGGTGCATATGACAAAAGGGACTTAACTGTAAAAATATATTAAACGACAAAAATAGGCCAGACCTAAAATATTAAAAAATAAGCAGACGTTTTTGATTTCAGATTTACAAAGAATCTCGTTTCTAAAGCAATTATTGCAAAAATCGTAAATATTATTATGTTTTTACAGCGCCCAAAGAAGATAATTCCGAACCCCAGTAAGATACCCCATGTTTACCCGTGAATTTACTCCAAAATCAACAAATTGAAGAAAAATCCCCATCAAAGATTACATAGGTATCTCGTGGATGATCAAGATGACGAAGATCTTAGAATTGATCACTTCAAGATGGGGTTGACCATTTTATGAGATTAAAAATAGTTTTTCCAATTACATATACATAGTTGAAACAATCAGTTAACACATGATTTGGATGTCACCTTTTAAGCAAGGAGATGCTTGTGTTAGGTAACTCCGACATTGAACAATGTATGCAATTGAAAAAAAAAAAAAAAAAGAAAAGATGGAACCTAACATAATAAGTCAACCTGCCACATCATGAAGTAATAAATTCTAAGATCTGGCCACGACACACACATAAAGCTAAAGTCAACTTAACCGTTAAATCACTAAATCAACTACCAAACCTAGCGTGCCCCACCAAATATATTGCCCACATCAAAAATGCGAATGATAATATTAATCGTATCGGCAACCTGAAGACATTCATTCATTTACAAAGTATTATATACGAGACTGGATCCAAATGTGACCTTATTAGTTAAGGGTGCGGTCCCCTTGAGAGGTATTAACTTACTATAAAATAGTAAACTATTTATTGGCTTCTACGCACAAAAAAACACATTCTATGGCACTCGACAATAGTATAGCTTTCCATCAGTGAGTTTTTTTTTTAAATCGTATGAGGCGTTTCAGGGATTATCTCCTATATCCAACTAAAAACTATAAACTCACGCTTTTTTCCCATAGGGGTAGGAAGAAACCACTGAAGGCCACCTGCTACGATCCATACATACTCCTTTTGCCTCGTCCACGTTCATACATCTGGTCATACACGCACGCCGGTTGCGAGTCTGACCTTTCTGAACGACTTCACCAATAAGGTCAGTGTATGCCCTTCTAGGGCGTCCCCTCCCGGCGTTGCCACTCACGTCTACCTTGTAAATACCCTATTTTAGTCGCCTTTCACTCATCCTCTCCACAGCATTTAGCTCTTCTTGAACTACAAAGTAGCTCCTATAGATACTAGTAGCTAGCTCACAATAGAACCGCGCCCTCATATACAAGCCTGGATCCAAATATGACCTTATAATTCAAAGCTATTACTTACAACAATGCCGCCATCATTCGTGGCTATTGATGGCAAACCATTGTAGCACCACCATTGTTGATCGTATTTGTGGTTTCAAAAGCCTGCTTTTCAATAGGATTAAAGAAATTAATCAGTATTTATAAATAGGTGGAGTCCGGAAACGTTTTCAAAGCGATTATAATCAGCAAACACGGAAAGTTAGCGTCAAATTCGGAAAATGGGCTTGGTAAACCGCTCCCTTATAATTATGTCGATGGGGTATCGTTTCCTAAAGAAAACAAACAATATGGTTTCTTGAACGACGGTCGTAAGGATAAGAATGTTGATACAGTGACTATTTACGTTAGACAACCGTCAAATTATATTGTGAAAAAATCATTTTCCGCAATACCACAGCACTTTGGATGTTCAGCCCCTCTGTCAACATCATTGATTGGCTAATCTCTGTACTACGACATGGCATAAAGCTTGTGGCGATACGACAGACAATCATTGGAGATACAGTCACAAGCAATAATATGTATCCTCTTGGCAAAATTCAAAAGCGATTTTCTAGAGAATTATCGCCTCAACTTGGAGATGGGTCTATTTCGTAAAACTATGTATTCCAGAGCACTATGTTAGTAACAACATACAATTGCATTCAATATTATAGGCAGTCGCTCCATGTAAAATACTGGTATTCAGCTGTATCCGGTTTGACTTGAAACCGACCCCAACATAGTTGGGAAAAGCCTGGGCAGATGATGATTATAGGAAAAAACGCTTTTAAAATTCGCTGTGTTTGTGGGATTTCTTGAAATGGTAGCTGTTTAAATAGCGAAATCAAGAGTTCCATTCTTGATATGGTTAGGATAGCATAGATTTGAAAAACAGTGTAAATTATTAAAACATAATTGATCTTTAATTTGCAGAATACAACAATAACAATTAAAGTTAATCCATTGAAGCGTTCGTCCTACAGTCACTGTCTACGAGAATGATACAGTCAGTCACTGAAGGCTGTTTCAATGGGGGCTATTGATGGAATTAGGTTAGGATAGTTTTATTTTCTATTGTATATTGAGGTAAAGTCAGATTTTCTAATTAATCGAACATAATTATCATCACGCTTGTAACCTCCGATTCTAGAATGAAAGAAATATTTATTTGCAAGAATATAGGTAGCTAACATAAGTCCTTAAGATCTATGGGTTTCACTATATTCGGCATTACAGCCGTACTAATATTTAGATTTTACATCTTGGTTATACTTACAGCATGCAGTGCACATTTAGTAATTAACAATACCATAAAAATAATAATTTCATCATTTAAATTTAGATTAGATTAGAGTGAAAGTGTACCTATAATACCTACACCCACATTTCGTCAGTTATGTTATAAGGGGTATTTATTTAGTCAAGTATACTCGCCCCTCAAAAATAGACTTAATAGTTATATTAAGTAGGTACCATTGTTTAGGGACCAGTCATGTTAATAAACTACACGCAAAGCCAGACTCACGCCTTATTTTTTTTTCATTCAAGGCTTGGTTTTGTCGCTCTTTTAACAATTAACAACCCTCAAATCTCTTTTGGATCTAGGACAGAACATATGCGTAAATTCCTGACATCATCTAACCGGAATCTACTTTTAAACTAATCACAAGCTATGAAAAAAACCAAAAGTTTAACTAACTACAATTTTAACACTGGTAACTTCTTAATAGACGAACCTTTTAGAAGTAGTTACCGAACTTCGGTAACCGCACATTATTTGCGCATTAACGCCTAGGCAAATTGCTATTCCAGGCGATAATTTCCTTCAAGTCAGAGTGCTTTGGCACAAAAACTTTAGTGTTAATTCATGGATGAAAATCTAATGGAAATACGTCTGGTATAAGCGAGAAGTTGCTTTGCATAAAGGAGACTTGTTGAAACTTAGTTTATAACAATGCATGCCATAACTTTTTTTTTTTTTTTTTAACGTGTTAAAATCATCAGATGAGTCCTCCCACCCAGGGCAGAGCGGGAGGGACTGTCAGACTTGTACTGACTAAAATCCACGGTGTCCTTCAGTAGCCCTTTATGTTCCAGGGTCACGGTAATTCTATGAGTCCCGCGACCGCATGGCATAACTTGGATCGTCAACGAGCAATGGAGCAGTATCCTTGGAGTTAAACTTACTAAGGAACTCGACACTGCGTTCCAAAACTCAAATTTCCAATGTAGGTCACTCAGCTGCCGAGCTCAAATGAAACTGGGCTGGCCAGATTTGTCGCATGCCGGAGGAGCTATGGGCTATAGTAACCACACAATGGGTCCCAAACAGCAGCATACGGCAACGCGGCAGACCCAAAAAGAGATTGCGGGACGAACTCGACTCTTGTCACAAGGATTGGCGTATAACAGCACTGGATATGGATAAGTGGAAAGAGGGAAGGGAGGCCTTTGCCCTGCAATGGGACGGAATGCCCTGCAATGGGACGGAATGCCCTAAAATGGCTTATAATAAATAAGGCATAACTGTAGGAAATCAAGTTAAGTTGTCAAGCACGTTGCGCTTAAACTAACGACTATATAACCAAAAGCAAAAAACTCCACGTACATTTCCTTCATCAAAACTTTCACAATTAATCAATGTAGCTACGTTCCTTCCGTACCAGATCGTGCATTTACTTCAATTTCCCTTTCCTGCAGTGACCTTGGCCCAACAATGCAGTTCTAGAGACACGAGGTATGCCATGAATCTATCGATTTCCTTAGACTTGACTTACTTTGGGTTTTTTACGTGGATTTATATTTGGCAACGTGCCTATGCCTCTAGCTTCGGCAAGGCCTTGTCGAAACTATTATACGTAGAAGGATGTTTGATTAAATGGAAGTTGGTTCCGTAAGAACTTCTTTTGTTTTACGAAACTTTTAGGCATTGTTTTCTGAAATAAGTTGTCATTTGCCCGTCTTGTAGGCATCCCTGGAGACTGGTTTGGATCCTTGCGTGAGTCAAGAATAGGATATTTGCATTAAATCTTTGTTTGACTGTTTTCTCCAATACTTAGAAATGAATGACGACAGAATATCTTAAACAAACTGGGATGACTTTTGCTAATGATGGCCGAATCCTAATCAACGACCGATCTGAATATTTACAAATGACGAAATTACAACTGTCGGTTTTTCAAACCTATAAACAAGGCTAACAAACCCAATAACCTATCGTCATTCACAACTCACCTACACAAGTTAAAAAACCAATTTTTAGAGAACCCAATTTTCAGCGTTTAACCCTTCCAATGCGGTACCACCGTACCAGGCACGAGCATATCTGACTGATAGCCTAATTGCGATCCCGCGAAAGGTGTGAACTTCAAGCGGCCCGAATTAACCTTTACAACCTTATTTTTGGGTGAAGTCTTGAATTTGACAGGTAATTAAATAGTTCTGACGTAGTTTGTAGTGAAACTTGCTGGTGGTGGTGCATGATCACGTGGTTTTACAAGGAGAGGGTTCGAAACGGTAGAGAGTTTTTAATTGACTTTGGTAAGTTGAAGGGGGGGAGTGTATAAAGAAGGTAAGTAAAGCAAACTAACGCGCTACTGATGGTGAGTGGTAAATCGGCCTCGTGCTTTATGATGAAAAGTTAGATGTAAAGTGTGAGCTTGTACTTTTTACGGCAACGACAATTCGGTGAGCGGTTTCATAACAATATCGACTGTTTGAGTAATTCTATAGTTTCGGATTTGGATTCAGGTGTCAAAAAAACAAGCTTCTAAACTGATGGTATTTCACTGGAGATTTGCAAATTCAAAGGCAATGCAAGTGCCATCGCGAGCCAATGGAAACATCTCATGCCTGCACTTATGTACAAGTGAAGATAAAATCCCACTTTTGGCGAAATGAGTAAGTTTCTCTTTTAGAATAATTACTTCTAATCTTGATTGTACATGACGGAAGTAGGTTATATGTATATATAAAATCAATATTATAGCTACCTCGTTTTTCCAACACGAGTGCAGGAAATAGTAATAAATATAGTTATAGTCTTTACACACTGAAGTTGAAATAATCATAGATATATGTAGATAATAGTATGTTGTTGGACCTTGTCATCATAAAATATCCTACGTTACTAGCATAACAGAGGAGAAAGATTCATTAGTGTGAAATATAAAAGAACTCATTGCGAAAGATTAATAGGTAGTAAAGAAAAAACTTCTTTCCGTCTTTCTTTAATGTATGTACCTATGTAATGAAAGTAAGTAACTTTCGAAGTGGATTCTAACATATGCCTAATCAATGTCGGGCACATAAATAAATATAACTTTTTTCAGTCTTTGAACGGAAGTTAGGTTATCTTCTTGGATCACATAATAGCTTAAAAACTCATAGTTCTAGCGTAAGTGACATAATCACAGGTAAAAACATTTTAAAAATCAACAAAAGTTGGCATCATCTATTTTCGTGCCAAGTTTCGAAGTTGTCTATCATTTGATTGCAGGCACGGGGTAGATACCTACCCTGTATAGGTACCCCACGACATGCAACCCTGAGTTACGACTCTATTCCACTTTTGTGCCGATTGGACTTCTAAAAGTGTTAAATTGCTGCATTCACGCGATCTTTTTGGTCTGATAATATCTATAGGTATGATAGAACGTTTATGAGCTATAAACGACGGCTTTTCGTCTTTTTCTCTCAGTAACATGCTTTTATTAACTTCACCTTTAGGTAACTAATTATTACGTAAAAAATCTTAGAAGTTAAATTTGACCCTCTTCCCGTTTTCCAATTGAACTGAAATTTTGCCAACATGTTTAGTTTTGATGACAATGCATGGTTAGCTAAATGGTGTCTTTCTAAGTCCAATATGGCGGATTCCCAAACATGGCGGATAAGTTATTTTTTATGCATTTCCATGATATTAGTATCAAATGAAAGTTCTAGCCGAGAAGAATACGAGAAATAAAATGACGTCAACGTAAAGCGTGTTTTTTTTAGTTTTTTAAATATAATATTATTATTTTTATCGCAGTCGCCGTGTTTGTCTAGACGCCAAAAAAAGTAGGATAAGAAACGCTGCAGCATCATTTATCCAAAAAAAGAAATGACGCTAGTTTCAAGGTTATTTAAAAAAATAAAGACTGTTTACGAAGATGATCGGATTGAGAGCGAATCGCATTCAACTGTCAGTTTTATTATTCTACAAGAATGTTGTCTTGAACGCGATTAAGGATCCTGAATTCCTGATCGCGTTCAGTTTAATTGGGGAAGAATTTTCCCAGATTGGGTAGTTGAAAAAAAAATACGATTAGTGAAGTTGTGGTCATCATTGTTTTGGCTTGTAGTTCTACTAAAAACGTCCTCTTTTTTTTTTTTTTAACCTGGTAAAATCATCAAATGAGTCCTCCCACCCAGGGCAGAGCGGGAGGGACTGTCAGACTTGTACTGACTAAAATCCACGGTGTCCTTCAATAGCCCTTTATGTTCCAGGGTCACGGTAATTCTATGAGTCCCGCGACCTACTAAAAACGTCCTTAGAAAATTCTTACATACCTACATAATAGTACACAATGATTCAGCCGGAAAATAGCAAGATGTCTCTAACAATTCACAGCACACTTACTCTTTTTTACGACAACCTATAAACAGTTGCGTCATACATAATTCTACTTAAGGTGAACCACGTGACTAGTGACGCGCCCCGTGGGACACTCCCGCGCAGATTTACAGATGATCATAATGACGATGCGCATGAGTTGCTGTAATAGCTATATGCTGTATGCATTGTGTTTTAACAATTGTGTAGTCGTTTCCGTTATGTAAGAACGAATTTGTTTGTATGGATTATGCACACAGACGCTTGTTATAGTCGAATATCGGCCTGAAATAATATTCGCTCCTGAATATCGAGATTGACTCATTGGTCTAGTGATTCCAAGCGCTATTGCTGTGCAGAAGGTTTTGGGTTGGAATCCCAGGTCGAGCAAAGTGTTATTGAGTTTATTTCCATCAGGAATTTCTCATTCACAGCCCGGAGGCAGCCTTGTGCCCGATTGATGGCAAAAGGTGCGCCCCGAATTACATGGGACTTAAACATAACTATTGGGTGTAGTACAGGGTACACCCAATCACCCAATAGTATTGGGATATTTTTACCCGACTGCGCCGAAACCCAAAAGGAGGGCTATGTGTTTGTCCTGTATGTATGTATGGCCGTTTTTTGGGTCCCTCGTAACTCAGGCCCAGATCCCTAGATCCATCTGGGCCTGAGTGCTAAAGCGCGTTTTCTTCCACGTTCATGTTTAAAGTATGTAGTTTCGTTTTCTGTCGCAGCAATAACTGCTAAAATTGCTATAATTTGGATTCATTCTCGTTTCTTACGTTTAACAAACTTTAATTGTCACGTCAAAACTTAGTAAAATTACTTACAATAAACATCGGAAAAAGTTACTTTTATTCACCGTTGCATGTTTACAGGAAATATTTTAGATAATGTTTGGACGGAACACCATCTTTAACTGTTATTGTCAAATGATTTATTTTATTGAATAAAATTATGTCTTCTGACTTCTAATAAAAGAAGCGATGACCTTTGAAATATTTAATAGGTAGAAATAAGTTCATAAAAGCTATTTGTAAGTAAAATTCAACGGTAATAGTTTCCTCCTGTATACGTTGTCTTTCAACATGAATTTTCTGTCAGATTTCATACAGAGAAGGAATGAGTTGTTATTTTATAGATATTGATGCCTAAGAATTAAATTGAGTTAATTAATATTAACATATTATTGTTGGTTTGTTGGTTAATATTAGTAATATTCGAAATTATCAAAGTAAATATTAGTAAATTAGTAAATTCGTTAAAATTAGTAATTAGAATTGTGTAAGCATTTATTATAAAGTGAAAATAAGTGTACTTGTAAACATTGCTCTATACTGTTTGTTCCGTTCCCACAGACAAACCGTGAAATCGGTATTGTGGGGCATAGTTCTTAAGTTAGGATTTTTATAAACCTTGTCTTGATTAATAAATAATGATAAGTTTATTTACGTTTATTTTGAAACAAGTATACATAGATTACTTAATAGATAGTTTTTTAACGGTGCGACTACTTACCTTCACTTACATTTTTTTACCGACGAAAAAAAGGAGGAGGTTCTCAATTCGACACGCATATTTTTTTGTATCATTATTTTGAATCGCTTTAGTCTTGCTTTTTACAAGAAAAATGAATGCAGTCTGCTGTGAACTTGTTACCAGATTAGGTAAATAGGTACCTAGGTATATAATTTAAAATAACAAGTTTTCTTCAATGAAATGGTAGTAACCTTTTGTACATTATGTAAGTAACTGTAAGTTATATAAATTAATATTATAAAGAGAGACTGCGAATTTTGTGAGCTTGCATGTATACGGAGGGTAATCTCCACAACCACTTATTTGAAAAATTCTTTCACTAATTCAAATGTACAATATTCCGGTTATAAGGCTACTTTTTATCCGGGTACCCCGGGCGGAGCCGGGAATAATAAAATGTGATGTTTTTGCGTAGTGTCCATATAGACAGAATACAAGAACGATGTTGGGGATGGGAAATTCTGTGGATAATGGTGAATATTTCAAAGGTTCATTTAAATTAGAAAAAGAAGCTGCGAATGATGGCAGACGGATGTGGCTCTCAAAATAAAAATACTGCCATGTTTGCTATGGTTGCGTACTGGCTAACTCAATCCAATTTGACGAATAAAGAACATGAATCATTAGGGAGCTTCCGAAAAGATACGACTTTAAAAACCTACCTTCGCAGGGTAGTACTAATAATAAAATCTATAATTACATCATCTCTCCACGGTAATAGTATCGACCTAACAACAGCCATTGATTAGCCGCGATTGGTCGCGTACACGGCCGTGTGTTGCACACGTCACGACATGCGCCACCGACGCTTGAGGACCTCGCTAATCAATGTTCGAAGACTTCCAATCGTGTTTGTGTTGCCATGGTTACGCTTTCGTTAAGGGGGGGGCTCTTGTTTGGTGTTGATTGTATTTTTTAATTATCAGTTAAAGGAAAGGTGAGGCCTGAGACTACGAAGCCTCGAGTCTTGTCTTTAGACAGACTATTGCCCGGTGTCACTAAATTTAAACAAATTGTTTTTTCTGTTTTAGGTCCAGGTCGACCGCGGCGAAGGACGATCTGATCATGTTCGCGGGGAAAACATGGCCAGAAATTGCACGAATCAGAGAGGTTTGGTAGGAGAAAGGGCGTCTTTGCCCAGCACTGGGAATAGATAAAGTTTATATAAAAAACCTTATAGATGACTCCCCTGGTTTTTGTTAGATGTTACTTACTAAAACTACTGGAACAGGGTCCAACTATCTTTAGTTGGCAGACATAGACAGGCAGTGAGTCTGCTAATCACCTTAATTTACATCGTCCTTCAAAATGTTTGCTAGGCTCGCCCCCTATTACATGGGACTCTAAAAAAACATAACTGATGAAATTTGGGTGTACTACCTGTTAGGTACACCTCTGCCTAAACCTTTAGGGATTACAGGCGTGATGTTATGTATGTTTATAATTTTTCTCTACATCCTGTTTATCTTCCTGTAATCCATCCAAAGATTATCTTTAAAACATCGCTTTTAGAGGTAAGACCGCCCATTGCGTCACTCAGTGTAAAATACCTTTGTATCTGGTAATTTATATTGTACCTACCAATTTATATGGTAGGTACAATACATATTTAAGAGTATTCTAATGTTCCCACCTACAATTTGGACTATTCGATACATTTTATTAGCATCTTTGGACTTCGACGTAATCGATGACGAAAGAGAATGTGTGACGTCAGGGACTTTGGCTGTAAATACTTGGCTCTGAATGAGTCAGTTTTATCGGAGAACGTTGACGGAAGTAAACATGACAATACGAGGATTAGATTCTAAGTGGGTGAGGGGAAATTGGAAGGCGGTTTGGATTTACTCGCTTTTCATAAAATTTTGTAAAACTTGAATTCACGGGCTAAGAAAAGCGAGTGTTTTTCCGAGTGGTCGCCGGCATGGATTACAGAAGCTAAGCTAGTGTTTTTTTTTATATACTTAAGGCAATTCTCCCACTGCACCGCGTAGCCCGGAAATTTCATTATATTTGCGTCGGCACGCGTCGGAGTACAATGAATTTTCCGCGCTACGCAAGTGCGACGGAGCGCGGTGCAGTCGGAGAATCGCCTAAATGATCGTCATTAGATGAGGTCTTATCCCAAAATCAAAAACTTGTGGATGCATTGTGGATAACGCGCGTATAGTGTTTGTCTTAAGGTCTGTGTTTTCGGGTAGCTCGATGTGCTGGTGTCTGTACATCAAATGCCTGCTATGCTACGCATCTACCAGTCACGTATAAGGAAGTAGAATATTCCGGTGCCTAATAACGATAATTTATACAAATGGGTGGCTCCGACTCACGGAGTCACAGCAGACGGCCATATATCTCGTCGTAAGTACCTCAACATGGGCGCGGTATCGGTATCTCTGGGATCGACAGAACCGTTCACCTGTCATATGATAACATCTGACTTTGAAAACTTAGTTTCCTTATAGGTAGTAGTGGGTTGGGAAATTAGGAAGCCAAACGTGAATTACCTATACCTAGGTATATGCATACTTATGTATATTTTTTATAAATAGTTCGTGCTAGTTTCTTCAGCATTAGTTGATATGCCGACTGGTAGCTTTTTGTTAATTATTGACTGCCTCGTGTCGTCGCGAGCGCGACTGCTGAGCACGAGGGCCTGGGCTCGATTCCCAGGTCGGGCAAAGTGATATTGAGTTTTTCCAGTGGAAATTTCTAAGTCGTAGCCACAGAGTTCGAATTTGCGCCCGGTTGATGGCAATAGGCTCGCCCCCTATTACATGGGATTTAAACATAACTGGCGAAATGTGTGTACACTTCTGCCTAACCCATCGGGGATTACAGGAGCGGTGTTATGTTATGTTAATTATTATGAGATTTTATTCGAATCCAAAGAATAAATAAAGCAGTTACATTCCAGTTCAGTTATCAGGTCTATATTTACAGGAACTTTCGGGCAAGGACTCGCGGATAAGTACATGCTTTAAAAATCGCATTCCAGGTTAGCGAGAGCCAAGCTGGTGTTTAAGAGGTTAAGATTTTCCGTCATGAAAAGAACATTGTGGCCAAGCTATTTTCCTGCCAACATTCGTCAAAATCATGTAAAATACTTTTATTCAACTGCATCCGGTAAGAGATGATGATGGTTCGTCAAAATCAATCAGTTCAGTAGGTTGACCGGGAATTTACTTATAGGACATTTTGCTAAAGTGACGTTTTGATAAATAGGCCGTTTTGCTATTAGGACCATTTGCTTAGTTCGATTTGATACGGAAGCAGTCTTTCAAACAAAAACGTAACAAAATGAGCATACTTCCAGATTTCAAACATGTGGGTCGATGGATAATCTCCTGAACAAAGTCAGAATTTCCAAGTCTGTAAAAGCCACTGGCAAATTTTCCAGTGCAGCCAATGATTCCACTCCCATTTTCCGCCATATTAAGGCCTCACGCTACATTATACGAGTAGATGTGAGCAGCGTGCGTGCTAGTCCCCCATATCGACGGCATTACCATACCGTGTACCTGCTTATCGGAAATAATACCGTGACGTATTAGTGCGGTACGGAAAAATTGAGGAAATTCACCTCTATGTGATGTACATAGAGGTGAATTTCCTCAATTTTTGGTTCAGGAAATCGTGGTGCCACTGGGTTTTTTGCTGGTCCACAAAAAAATGGGACGACGGGTAAGAAAGAGATGGAGGTATGATGATGATGATGATGCCATCTAGCCGATTTCGGCCACAGCGACTGCATTCGATGGCTTTCTAGGGAGGTTGTCGAGAGCTTTGGTGTGCTGCTCCATCATGTGCTCTCAAGTGGCTAGCATACCCAACTTTGGCCGAAAAACTCCGAGCACAAAGCGGACATGTCAGAACACCATTGACGAAATTGTAGGGTATAGCTGCTGGTGGCCTAGTTTTAAGGTTATCACGCTTTAAGTCTAACTGCGACCTTCTTCTCTCTTCGAAGGCGTTGACCTGCCGCTGCACACGACGTCTCTACTCAGGCCGATTGTGTGCCTGTTTTCCCACACTACGGGGTCAATTTTGCATCTTTTAAAGTGTCTATTCTGAACATCCTTGTAACGTAAAAACTGACCACCACGTTTCCGTTTTACTTCCTTGAATAGACTGAATGGCTTCGCCAGTCTCCTTTGTGCATTCTAGAGACATGCCCGCACCACCTTAGCTGACATCTCATCAAGTAGGCCTCTATGCCAAGGACCTTGGCTTGCCTTAAGACGTTCGTATTTCTAATACGGTCCGACCATCTGATGTTCATGATGTTTCGGAGGCATTTAAGATGGAATTTGTCCAAAGTCCGTATATGTCTACGATAGAGACACCACGTTTCCGAGGAGTACAGGAGATTGGGAAGTACTATTGCCATGTACACAGAGAGCTTCAAATCGTGCGAACTGAAAACTTTGGGCTGCAATTTGCCAAAAGCTGCTGCTGCAGCACATATTCTCTGATTAATCTCTGCGTCGAGATCCCCATTTACTGGTAATTATGCTGCCCAAATACTTGAAGCTTTCTACTTGTTTCAGCTTGCCACTGCCGATTAGGAGGAGGTATACGTCCATCATAGCACCATCTTTCTCCTACAATGAAATGTGTCCTGCGAGCCCTGATGCTTCACACTCCAGGAATTGAAGGACGCTAGTGATAGTGCTAGCTTGTTCACGGTTTCAAAATAGAGACTGCGCTAAGGGCTAAGGGCTAGATCGGATAAAGGCGGGTCGCGCCGCATCGCAACGCATTATAAAAATCCTTTTTCGTCACTTTCGTACATTATTTATGAACCATCGTACACTTCTGAGGCGGCTCGCTCGTCGGGCGTATTTTTGTGGACGCTGTCTTGTGTTGAGAAGCGGCCCGCTCAATTGGGTTACAAGCCGTTCCATTGCACTGAGGCCCTACCACGAATTTTGCCGTATCGTAAACGCTGACTTCGACGAATGTTTTGTACTGAGGGCCTAACCTTCGAGTTGTCGGTAGAGGCATTTTTTGAATTCGTACAAAACTTACGGTAAAATTCGCGCTAGGGCCTCTGGACACATTCACATCCAGTCCACATTCCTAATGCGCTTTGGCGCAATTTTGCAATGCAGCGCTGTGTCCCCCCGCGGCTTTAATATGCAGTTAGTTTGAAATTTAGGTACCACCTATTAATAACTACCAACTTGGCCTTTTATGTAAGTATACAATACAAGATTGATTGATTGTATATCAATTTCCGGGTTACCAATTATTCAGATAATAGGCCTTTTTCGAGTTTACACATACTTAGAGTATAAGTACTAATCATATCAGGTAAACGTATCACTTTTGTTTATCTCAAGTGTATTGTGGTATCGATGAATGATATTTATCAGAGATATTTGACATACATATTCAAATTGATAAACGATGACGATGATTTGAAAAATTGTTTGTCACTTGTTTACGTTTTGTTTTTCCGTACCGTTGTTTGTACTGTAAGGCCCGGACTCCGCTAATAAGAGAGGAGATGTGCAGGATTCGACGAATCACAGGAGAGGCGAGAGATGCTATGTTCAACCAATGTGATTGGTCGGTTTCCGCACAACTGCTCTTTGCTCCGCATTTGTGGAGTCCGGGCTTTAACGTACAAACGACTGACTAAGATTCTCAGGTACTAGGACTGCTGAGCGTGGAGGTATTTGATTAATAGTAGATCGAAGTCATTGTGCGGTTAGTGCCAATCGGCTTACTGTTAAAAGGGATTTCATGGGCTTAAGGCTGCGTTTCCACCAGAGATGAGCGAGGATTCGTAGCGAGGGATGTGTGTGGAACTAACCAATCACATAGCTAGGATACTTAAGTTGTGAAAAAGAAGCGATATTATTCGTTATTTTCACACACATCCCTTATGATGCCTTAGTTAATGATTACGTCTGTACGTCCTCATATAATTGCGGCTGTCATTTGTACATTTTTGCCAACCGTTATGTGTAGTCAGAAGTCTGACAACCAGTTTTAACCACGAGGCATACCCTATCCCTTACACCCTATGGCACCTGCCCCGCCGTCAAAAAACCGCAAACTTCGCGAGGAGAGAGGAACTAAGAACGAGTTGTTAGTTTGACAGAGACCTCGCCGGCGCGGCGGTGTGTACAGTGAGCGATCAATTACATCCCTAGTATCTCTTTGCTGACACGGGACACGTTTCATAAGCGTGAAAATAGTCGATAGCGAGTTCCGAGCGGTCTAACCTGTTCCAGCAGAGCTCGGAAAAGGCTACGCAGATGTCATGTGAGACATGTACCGACGTAATATGTAAAGTGACTGACCTCACTGCCGTCCTGCTGCGCGTTGCACTTGCTGATGTTGAGGGTGCCGGAGATGAAGTCGTTTTGCACGTCCACGACCAGGAACGCGCTCACCGGACGCACGATCTACAGGGATAAACCACTCATAAAATATCAGGATATCAACCAACTAGATTGCAATTCTGAGATCTATGTACTTTTGGCGCTGATTCTGCATATCAAAGCTCAAAGTTTTCATATCTTTTGTAGTAATGATGGGCTTTTTTTTTTCGTATGGTTGTTACGGATAATTCGCTGATTACAAACAAATGTGTTCGCAGGCCGTCACACTTCCAAAAATTTGATGCTGGGGAGTATGTTGCGTATTACGTGTACCTTCACTACTTCCCAATGTGGCAACTGGGAAGCCTTTCCAGTAACTGGGCTTCTTCCCAGTTCCCAGTGTGTTAACTGGGCTTCTTCCGAAGAAGCCCAGTTAACACGCTGGGAACTGCGAAAAACCCCAGTTAACACACTGGGAACTAGGAAGAAGCCCAGTTAACACGCTGGGAACTGCGAAAAAGCCCAGTTAACACACTGGGAACTGGGAAGAAGCCCAGTTAACACACTGGAAACTGGGAAGAAGCCTAGTTAACACACTGGGAACTGGGAAGAAGCCCAGTTACACTAGGAAGTGGTGAAGGGTGTGCGTTTTGGAGGAATGTCTCATGTTTATTCGATTCAAAAGCCTAGATTGAATGAATGACTTTCGATCCTGAATTCAATGTCCATTCGTCGACCCAAAAATAGCGAGTCTAAGAAAAAACTTGGTGTATGTAAGTGCTCTAAGTAAACTCACCACTTTGATCCAATGGTTCCAGCAGAAGGTGAACTCCTCCTTATCGATGAAGCCGTCCCCGTTCTTATCGAACACCTGGAAGATGTGACGCGCCCTCTCTTCGGACAGCGGGTAGATGTGACCCTTGTCGTTCCGGAAGAGAGCCTTGCAGATCACACGGAACTCGTCCAGGTTTAGTTTCCCGTCCCTGTAGGGGAGGGAGGAATGGGTTAGCTACGCTTTTTGGCAAAAGGTTAATAAAAACATAATATCATCACGCATGTTTTCTCCGAAAGCAAGCAGAGCTGCTACTGGTCAGAAATACAATTGTAGCAAAGTACTGCTAAACGTTAGGTTCAGGGGTGGATTCCATAGTCAGGCTAAGTGTTATTGCGTTTTATCAGCAGGAATTTCTCAGTACCAGCCCACTGTCTGGACTGGCACCCGGTTCACGGCAATAGGCTCGCCCCCTTTTACGATGCGACCTAAAAATAGCTGACGAAATATGGAGTACTGCACACGAAAACTAATTAATCGGATAACCCATCTTCGCATTCATAAGGATGTCCTTCCTTCACGCAGCAACGGATCGTCGTGATATTTT
This sequence comes from Noctua comes, assembly GCA_963082995.1. Lineage (NCBI taxonomy): Eukaryota > Metazoa > Arthropoda > Insecta > Lepidoptera > Noctuidae > Noctua > Noctua comes. The sequence goes on from OY720288.1 coordinate 1,233,809, forward strand.
ATCCCGGAAAAGTGATGATTCGCTTAGCTGCCTTACTATTTATAAAATTTCGATCTCTGAACTCGACACAATGTGGTGAGGTTTAGCTTTTTAACGACATTTTTTCTTTCTGTAGTAAGAGAGGAGGACTATGAAGTATTAGCTAGACATTCGAAGAACGCTATGTAAACGATTTTTTCTAAATATTTCCATAACTAAGTACACCTCTACAAGTAGTAATGCAAAATTAAGTTAAAACAAAGCTATAAAGATGTGTGTAAACAATAGATATGCGATAACGAGTTCACTCGAAGCCGAACTCGACGAAAATATCGATAAAGCGCGCGTAATCTGTCGATGCAATGTTGTTGTGACATCACCTATGCATGTTTACTTTTGTTTTTGTATGAGGGAGCTGCCGAATAGTATCTCTCGTTTTCTTAAAAGCGCTTAACGGATGATGGACTGTTTCTCTGCCAGATGCTGATATAGAAGCATTTGCAACACCAACAACAGATGAATGATTTAACAGCGCGGCAACCAATGGAGAGGAGTCATTTCAACGGTCATATCAGCACTCTCTCAGCACTTAAGGCCCTTTTCACACAGGGTTTCCGCTTATACGGCGACCGTACGCATGGCTGTAGGGCTTTCACACGTATACAGTTGCCAGCGGGCAGAATGGATGAGGCGTTCAATTCAATATCGGGAACTGATTTGACAGTCGAAATACGGAAATATGTATGTATGTATGTAAAGGGCCTAACTTTGCCTCGACGAGGTGACTATGCATCGACGAGGTGACGGTGTATCGCGCTCGCGGAATCCCCGGCGCACGAAACAAACACCGACTTGTTTCTGCCCGCATTATTTGCGCGCCCGCTCGCACTCTGGGCAAGTCCAAACATGTCGAGTAATTTTTCCGTGCGCCGCGGATTCCGCATCCGCGATGCGACATCACTCGTGTGTACTCACAACGCGCACGAACACTGGGCTACACCTTTAATGCCATTAAAAATTATTTTATATGAGCTATTTATATGGACAAAATAACAAATTAAGACAACAACATTGTTACATTCGTTTAAAAGTTTACTTTTTACTGGACTAGAAAATAATAATTAACATTTCATACTTTCTTGGTGTTTGCAATAAACAATTGAGGAATTTAGTTTTTGAATAATATAATCAAAGTTATTTAAATTAGGTGAAAGTAGTCTTAGTTGGATCTGCAGCAGAGAAGTCTACCTCTTAGAAAAATTGTGACATTGATACTCAAATTAAATAATACATTTTCAAGGAAAAAGTAAGCTTTTCCCAACTATGTTAGGGTTGGCGTCCAGTCAAACCGGATGCAGCTAATTTTAAGCTGAATCAATTGCTTTCATACTAAGTTATTTATTTGTATGATTTAGCTCATAAGTGCTAATTGAAACTTTTGAAGCAGGTACCTACAAAAGAAAATGAATGAAAAATGTGTATAAACCCGTTAAAATAATAACATGGTAATTTAATTTAAATTTACTACTCATTCAGTCTTTTATTTGAAAATAAAAGTTAAAAGTTAGGTATGTAAATTGAAAATTTGCATTACAAATGAATTTAAATTGTAACAAGTCATGTTCGTGCTATTATAAGTAATAGTATTTTATATATTTTACACTATTGTAAACTAGTTTTATTATATCAAAGTTACTCTCAATCATAGTAAATGTTCCAAAAATTTCAAGTTACGTTTCAGGAAATAAAGCTTATTGGAGGTTTTATACTGAAGGTTTCTACCAAAATAATAGAGAAAGGAGACAGAATGCCACTTTCATTCATCAACCAGCATTTCAAGTTCACAAGGGCAACAAAAGCAAACAAATACAGCCAAAACTTTCACTGGGACATTGAAAGTAAACTTTTCACGATTTCTTCTATAAAAACCGATTGTAAAGACTGCTTTAAATTTAGCACACTGGCCTTTAAAAGACGGTGACTTCGAGGACTACTTTCGAAAGTAGATTTCCTGAAAAAAAAACACGAAAATGGTATTAAAAACATACCCATCTTTATCAAATGTTTCATAGCAGGCGTCCATGTCGCTGCAATCGAACTCGTCGACTGGCGTCCCGTTGCTATCCTCCAGCATTGGTGGTTGGATCGAAATGAGTCGCCAGTCCTCGCGACAACCGCTTATAAGCACCTCCAGCATGACTACCGAACTATGCGTAACCTTTTGTGACCTATAACGTAAACAACACTTAGTTACGCGTTTAATCACACAAAACTACCACTTAACATCAAAATTTTCAGTAGTAGCCAAGCTCACGTACCTTAAAAAATATTTATAGCACTTTTGATTCACGTTTTTCCTAGAAAAATATTATGAAATCATTTCGAAATCAAATATCTCGCCGAAAGTGCAAGTATGATTGACATGACGAATGGCATGGAAATGTCAATGTCAAAATTTCAATGTCAATTTTCACAGCTGTTAACATTCCTTTTCGCGTTATTGTTGTATTCCTCGTATTTGCTACCAGAAAATAATATTATTTTTATTTATACATTAAAATAACCTAAATTAGCTAACTTTAAAATAAACTAAAAATTGGCGTCAAAAAACTCCTCCTCAACGCTGTCAACTGATAATGTCCAGAAGAGACTAACGGCGTTGCCACGTTGACTGACAACGATTAGCCCACGAACACTAATAACCTAGCAGGATTAACCTCTCGCCAAGGTAAAAGACGGGAAGTGTAACGGAGAAAGTGTGTGCGTTTAGAAATATCTATTACTAGCTGCGCCCCGCGGTTTCACTCGCCGCTTCTGACTTGTTTTCTTTTTGCGTAGAGTGGTGTTATATAGCCTATAGCCTTCCTCGATAAATGGGCTATCCAACAATAAAATAATTTTTCAATTCGAACCAGTAGTTCCTGAGATTAGCGCGTTCAACCAAACAAACAAACTCTTCAGCTTTATTATATTAGTATAGATTATAATAAAGGCTGTGAGCATTTGACAGTTTGTAGTAACTTGACGCTGGCGACTGTACTTATCCCAGGAACTCGCACACAGATAGTCAAGAAAGGGATTAGTTAGAAAAATTGTAAACATTGTAGTTATTTGAGATGATTAGCTCTTACCTTGTTGGGTTCATTTCTTCTTTCCAATAACTAAAGAAGTTTCGAAAGTTTCGAAGACACAGTTAGCGTCAATGCTTGAAAAAGAAGCAAGTTCTCCAAAAATACTGCTCTAGATAATCCTAGACGTGATATTTTAAATAATTTACAAATAATCATAACATATAACTTGCGTCTGCCTTGGTATGGACATATTATTATTGTGATGCGAAGAAATGAATAGCATGTGACTTATTATGCGAGTGATAAATATAAATGTTGATGGATGGATTTTGATAAGAATGTTTTGAAAGAAAAAGGAGTAAATTATAATGTGATGGTTGACAGGGGAGAGTGGAACTAAAAAACACAGAACAGAATAAACTGACACACTAACAAGTAACATTCTGTGAGACAGGCAGGAAGATGATGATGATCGTCTGAAAAATATATCGATTGTCGTTTAATTGGAATTTTATATCATTCATCGATATTTCAAACATTATAAATATCGCCCAAAATATCGATAAACTCACGAGCTTGCGGCTCTCGAACTGTCTCGAACGCGCTCGCGGACTGCCACAGATTATATTATTTGATTATTACATTTCTTTCGCGCAGCGCGCGAGCGTCATAGAAAAATTTTCGGGTTTGCGTTTTACATCTTAATATTTGTATCAAATTACGCTGAATTAGTTCTTTCAACAGGAATGGCGATTGTCGTTCATTAGTGCAAGTTATCGTTCGTTTTTCTGTGGCTATTGAGGTTATCTCTGTTTTGCTACTTGGCTAAAACCAACAGTTTAAAAAGATGGTGATACAGAAAGTGCATGGTATTCAAGCGACGGGGCTGAGCCTCCACGAGCGCTTCTCGTTGATGGCGGACTCGACACCAGACCATGTTGTTATGCAGCGGACAAGACGAAACTCCGCGAGTTCTATAATAAGCCAAAATTACAACTACAGCAACCGGTTGATCCAGCAGGTCGCACGCCGGTTGGAGAAACGGGTAAATAACACGAGTTCTGTAATCATTAGTAAATAGCAAAAAGAACGTGGTTTCTCAGGAACTCATGTAGTTTTGTTGATTTTTGTGGATATAGAGAACATTTTTCATGAAGAATATTTTACTTTTTTGACCTTGGCTTAATAATTTCTATCTTTGTTGTCATTATTTGTGTAATCTTTCAGCTTTGCGCACTTGCTCTTTGATTTATATTTTAGCTACTGGGCTACTGACAGCTAATATCTTAACATGGGTTCTTGTTTTCACATACTATATTATGAATTTGAAACCAGAAATTTGCTTACATGAATTTGGCACCAAAGTAGACAATTTATCATTAGCTGTAAGCTAAAGATAGACCCTATGATGATCAATTACAGAAATAGTTTGGTGATTACAATAAACAAAAACAATAGTATGTCGTACAACACCCTATGGCTTGGTTTCGACCAAAGCGGGGATTAAATGTTTATGGGAACTGATCAAACACAATGGTTAAAATCCACATAATGTCTCAGGAGGGTGCAATCAAAGAAGAGCCTTTGATCGATCAAATTTTAGACCTCTCCGCACTGTCTTGCTGGTTTTTGGTTTGCTGGAAACCAGGCCTTATGCATCTTATTCATAGGTTAAAACTCTTCATATGAAAGAGTGCTCTCATAAGAAGGTCATATTTTCCAGAGACGTCAAATTAGTTATGGGACAACCATTGCAGCTTTGATATAAGACCTATCTCTTAATAATATGGGTTCCAAAAAAGGCATGCAAAATTAAGTTTTCAATTCTGTACTTGGAACACGCACATAACAGACATCTTTTATGTTTCTTGTACAAGAAAGTGTTGCAATACATTTAAAGATTTGTTAAATCACCAATTTCATCTTCCATGTTATATTTTCAATAACTTAAGCTTATAGTTTATTATATTTTACTACATTTTTTTTTCTTAGTTCTCCGTTTAAGCGACATGCAAGGGCAGCCTGCGAAATTCATTTTTTTTTACTTTTATGCAATTTGCAGCTGAGTACCAGTTTGTATTGAAAGTAAGATGTAAACAGTAGCGAATACACAATATTAATCCTTAAAATGATCAAAACATCTCTATAAGTCATCAGTGTATTGCAGTCCACTGCATGACAAAGCCTTCTCCCAAGTTGCACCACAACACCCTGTGCTCCACCAACACAACTGTCCTAGCCACCTCTTTGAAGTTGATGGTCTATCTTGCTAGAGTTGTCCCATGCTAAGCTTCCCACCACTCTGGGACTCGTTTGCTTTTTACAAGATGTGTTTTATTAGCTGCTTAAAATTAAGAATAAAAGCGGACTCAATACATAGCCTTGTGGAAGCCTGTTTTTTTCCTTAAAATTGTAAAGTGTATTGTAACGGCCATACCCGATTTTAGGCCAAACAGGTTTACTACTTTATCCTGTTAGGATACACTAACCCAAACAAAGTAATTACACTGCACTTCTACCAACTTGAATATTTCTATGCCAAACATTAAAACAAAAAAAAAAAAGAATGTAACATCTTGCATACTCTGTAACTAAACAACAGCAAATAAACATTCTGATTCTCTCTCACACGCGATTGGTCACAATTCTAACCTAACACATTCAGTCGGGATGGCCCTATCATCGTGTTTCTGTGATGAGCCCTAGCCTGATAACTTTGGTCTAGGACAACTAGTTTGGCCTGATATCGGGTTTGGCCGGTAACATACGTATTGGTGCACATCATTAGTTTTTTCAATACTGCGGTTAGTGTAGTGATTGCAAGCGCGGCTCCTAAGCTGAGGTTCTACCTTAGGGCCCTCATGGGAAAATCGTTTCCAAATAAAAATAATATGGCGCCGTGCGTCTGCCCTGGTCACCGTCTCCGGAATCTCCTTTGAGCGGTAGGCATGTAGTTTCAGTTTTCTTGTCTGACTCGGCAATTTAAAAGTGCATGGAAATGGTTCAATCAAATACATGTTTTTGATTTGAAAATTCGCGATCAGCCCAGAATTAGTTTTATTAATACCCTAAAACTGCAAATTGCCATCTGCTACGATCCTTACATACTCCTTTCGAATTTTCATCTGGTCACATAGTCTGTTTGAAATGAATAAATGTGATCTCTTCAATTATTTGCAGCAAGCAGTGAGGGGGCGGATAGGTTTCCAGCAGACGGGTGGAATGCGCCGCTCCGGCAGCGAGAGTAACCTGCCGGGGCTCATTAGATCCAACAGCTTCGGCAACTTGAGCCAGCAGAGTGTGAGGAGCAGAGTGAGCTGGCATCAGTCTAACAACAATCTAAGGTTTGTACCATGAAACAATATTTTTAATCCTTTTTTTGTTCCTTATGGCAACTGAGCGGATGTCGCCTATTCTGCCAGAATCTTTAATCTGTTAAATAAGCTTTAGTTAACTCGGCAGTGGTGGCCCTGTAGTACCGCCCCTCACTTAGTGTCATAGGCTGTGGGCTCGAACCCAGACAAGAACTTTACTTTGTGTAATTCTATTCATCACTACTGATCTCAAAAAGGTGAAACAAAAAAGAGGAATACATTAGACAAAAATATCGAGTTTGGACCCCACGCTCAGCAGTCGCGCTTGCTACCATGAGGCCAACGAGGCGGATTGTCGTCACATCGAACTGTGAGAGTGGGGGAAGAGAGAGTGCACCTGTGTCTGCACTCACATTTGTGCACTATAATATCTCCCGCGCCGACGTGTAATCTGCTGAGATTGGCCGATTAGTTGATTTGACCTGGACCTAAAACAGTCAGGACTATTATTATGTGTGGTTATGTGTCCTTCTTACAGATAAAAGGCCTGTGTGTATTTAAATAAATTACACAAAGTAATAAATCTGCTTTGGTTCGAATCGAACCCATTATCCACAAGTCCTAAGTCGGGACCTGAGCCACAACTGCTCTCGTGAATATGAATTGGTTTCTAAATGCATTGAAACTCATAGTTTCTTCTCTTCTCTCAGCGGAGCAGCATCATTAAGCAACGTGTTAAATCTCGCGTGGCGCGGGAAGGCGCTGCGCGGGTACAACCAACGAGCATTGCGCGGACGATTCATTCGGTAAATATAACACGTACAACAAGACTTCATACAAGGTGTAAACCACAAAACAGAAAAAAACAGTAGAAATCGCATAGAGCTTTATTAGTTTCGGAACCAGCGTACCCCAAACTAACACATAAACAGGTTAATTGTATTTCGTAACACTAAGAAAAGCGTGGTGTGATTGGTAATTTAATATTAAATGAAAGAAAGTAATATATTAGTCTTCGTTTTTTTGAATATAAACCATAATTACATGCTAATAGAGTGGTTTATTATCTACTCTGTTTACGTATTAGCTCATACGGAATAGTTTTACGAGCAAGTTCTGCTACTCGCCGCTAGATGTCACTACACTAAATGCATTTAATAAGCCTTTATTTGTTTTGGAATAAGATTAATATTTCCCGTAACGAGCTCATTACTATTTGTGTGCTATTCGTCCTTTTCTAGGGTTGTACCGCTGTCGTTGCCCTTTTATCGACATTGCGTTTTATTTTCAAACAAAATTCAAGAGTCGATAAATATTTTTAAATTTAAAAATTAATAAAGTACTTATGTTTGAAATCAAGTGTTATAAATTTATTATAATGCTTATGATTTATATAACGAATAGTTAAGAATTTATTGTTATGTTAATATTGTCATGTTAAACGACTGATTGATTTCGAAAATTATACTATTTGATAGAAAGGTAACAGAATAAACTACACGATTTGTTACTACGGGTACCTAGTACCTACTTTCTATTGACATGGGAACCCTTCGATTTCGCCGGCAGCCACACTCGTTTTAAGTATGTTTTAGCTCGACCAACTCCTTAGCGAACTTTGATGTTTCAGACTAACACATAGGCCACTTATTATATTCTATTATATTCTTTTCTATCTGGATCCTTAGGAAATCTGAAGCCATAAAATAATACGAAACCCATTTTTTTATAGGTTCGAGACTTTATGAATGACATAGGGTGAGATAAATCTTTTATCAATTTGAATATTACGAATAGATTCCCCATATCCATGTTTTAAACTTATTTCAATCCTGGATAAGGAAAATTAAAAAAAAGGGTAGAAGAGTTCATCATAAAAAAAAACGCACAAGGTTAATTTTTCGCCCATACATCATAGAACATTGAAGTTTAAAATATCGATAACTCATTATCGATAACGTCAATTTCTAATTGAGTAGCGGACTGTGACATGTGCGTAGTTGGAATCTTCGAGAATAATATGTTTTAGTTAAAAGAAAGTAGACCCTATATAATAAACAATAAAGTCTATTTGTACTAGTCTTGAATAATAAAATAATGTTTTTCAAATTTAATCGAAATAAAGTAAATTAAGACTTCCCGATGGTATGATATACCACCATTTGATACATTTTTGGTTCTGCTATCGTTTTTACATTCTAGAACAGCACAATAAGGCATTTTAGTATTTTTTTAACATTAAAATAGGTTTTATAAGAGTTATTGTCACTGTGACGCTTCTATCTAGACTGATGTGCGTGGCGTGGGCGTGGGGGAAACAGTTTGCGGAACAGCGCAAACCTCGGGATACGCGCGGCCCGCCCACATGCGACTTCTACTGTTTTTTTCTGTTCTGTGGTGTAAACGCACCCTTCAAGAAGCCGTCAATCAAGCATACTATACAGTCAGCCCCAAATAGATTTAAACACGGACAAGGAACATTTTATTATCTACAACCATATTCTATAATTGTGTATACAATGTAAAGGTACAAAACATAGTAAACAATTCACGCGGAACACAGGTCGGATATATAAACACCCTATGATCAAAACAAGGTACACAGACTTGTCAGTCTGTGTACCTTGTTTTCATACGATTTGCAACAATTGACATGTCCCGAAGTTTGGTTTTTCCATCGGCGCTTATGCCTCCCCAAACCGTCCATGAACCGCCAGCATGCCATGCAGCACTGTGCAAAACGCTCTCACTCTGTTCGATACACCTTTCTTCCGTCGTTACCATACAGCACGATCTTACTCTCGTTAGAAACGAGAACTTTGCTCCATTGAAGGTGGCTCCACGGAAGGTGCGCTCTTCGGTGGTTTATAGACAATTTTGGGCCATTAGCTGGTTTATGAGGTTTCAGGCCACGCTCCGCAAATCTTCTTCTAATGGTAGAATCGCTCACAGCCAGTCCTCGAACCTCAAGGAGAGGCTGCTGTAGTTGAATAGAGTTAAAGTGACGATTTCGTAGAGAAACACATATACCGGTCATCTTACTCAGACGTGACTCGGTTTCTACCAGATCTTGGACGTCGAGTAAACATACCAGTTCATCTGATAACGCTGATACACTCTGTTGACAACAGAGGGTCTAAGATGCAATCGTGCAGCCACAACACGCGGACTATGCCCTCAATCCAGCAAAGCCACGACTTGGGCGGCTTCTGTGGGCGAGGTATTCATATTTGTTAGAAAAAAATCTCTTTGGTAGGATGTCACAGAACTTAGTTAACAATCACTATCAAAAAAAACTAAATTTTTTGCAAAAGAATATAAGTTTATATATTGGTATTATTATGGTACATTGAGTCCTACCGTAAACCGTGACTTATCACCCAAAAAGAAAAACGTTCCCCTGTATTAATTTTTGCGTAGAGTTACTTTTTGATGTACAGAATGCTTGATTGACGGCTTCGTCAAGCGTTTATTTACCTCTAGTAAGTTATTTGGACAATACCATTCCAAAATCTCAAAATCGAATCCTAAATGCTTACTGCTAGTTTCATAAAAGGTTTTGCTCAGAAATAGGCTTCACTTTACAAAAAATAATAAATAATGATTTTTCAGGATGAACAAATTCCAAAACGGCTTTCAGCAACGCATTGGTTTTCAACAACACAACGGCTTTCAACAACGCAATGGCTTTCAACAACGCAATGGCTTTCAACAACGCAATGGCTTTCAACAACGCAGGGGGGTCCAACAACGCAGGGGCGTGCAACAACGCGTTGGATTCCAACAGCGTACAGGATTCCAACAACGCAGGGGAACTCAACAGCGTAGGGGAACTCAACAGCGTGGGGGAGCTCAACAGCGTGGGGGGGCTCAACAGCGTAGGGGTACACAACAGCGTAGGGGAGTCCAACGTAACAACCAGCAACAGAATAATGTGCAGCAACAGAATAATGTGCAACAACAGAATGCTGTCCAGCAACAGGACAGTGGAGCTCAAGCTCAACCGACTCAAAGGCCTCAAGTGGCTCGACGTGGAGGGGCCCGAGGACGGGGGAGAGGTAAATATACTTTATCAAAATTACAAGCCATTTATTCCAATTTTGCTGCAGCACTTTTCACACCTCACAATTGACATGAGACAGTCCCCCAAAACGCCAGCCCTTCGTGTTTAATTTATATCAACGATATAGTAAATGTTAAATAAGAATTTTAACGAAGGCTTTAAAACATGAACCGGCTAGTAGCACCTGCCTATTCTAATTGTGTTCAATGAAATTAAGTATTCGTCTTTCGCTTTTACTTCGGATAAAACTGTTTCTGATTGCGGTCGTCGCGCGGATACCGCGTCGATCTTTTCAAGACAACCTATGGATGTAGTGTTATGAGTATGGCCACTTCCTTATTCAGGCTAAACAACTATCTCCTAAGTAGAAAAGCGAAAACCAAGGAGAGTGTAACATTGCATTTTATAGATCAATTAATTGAAATGGCTCATTGATAAGCTATCGTGTCGGGGACCGCTTCAAGCCGCCGCCTAACCGTAGCCGCTTTAAGCTACTCCAATTACGTTGTATCGGGTTTCCAAGAGAAACTGCGAAAAAAGTATTAATGCGCTTTCCATCGCTGTTAGTGAATAACAAAGGCTTAGCTAAAAATGGATATTATATTGATGACTATATATCCAAAATTACTGCCATTGAAAGTTATGCTTTGTACTTTTTTCTCCCCAGACTGTTAGCATCGTTTATAATACAAATCGTTCCATACATTCAACTCAGATCTACAATCTTGTACGAAATCTATGGTAAAAAAAGAATTACAATGTATTCTATGATTTTTTATTCAAGGCTTTCGTTCCGCTAGCCTATTCCTCAGTTTGGTCTCAGCTGTCATTTGTAGATCTTGGAGAAGGGTCAGTCTTATCAAGGGGTATTATGTACCCCGTAACTGAGTTTTGGCTGTTAGATAGGCAGTTGCTTGATTAAAACGCTGCTTTATGTATTCTGAATAAACTGGAAGCCAACCCTATCATAGTTGGGCAAGGCTCGTGAGATGATGCTCAATTTGTCTCATGACTCAATAATTCCTCCGCAGGTGCCATCACTAGCAGCCAGTCCCAACCCAAGCTGATGTCAAAGGAAGAGCTGGATGCCCAGCTAGATCAGTACATGGCCTGCACAAAGGCAAAACTGGACCAAGAGTTAGAAGACTACATGAAGAATGCGATGGAGCTGGAGTGAAGTGATCTAGTGAATAGTGCGGTGTGTGTTTATTCTTATTTGAAGAGGAGATCGGTGAGAGAAACTTGGCTGTTCTGGACTTGTGTCACAGGATAACAGAATATTACTTTGTAAATAATTAGTAAAATCTTTCCGAATTGTTGGAAACTAAGATTGATTTTTTTAATAATATGAATTCATATCAGGACTATTCAAAGCTCGTATTTTTACGAAAATTTCTGTCAGTTTCCAATAAAATGCTAGAATGATGCTTCAATGCTTTGCCCTAGAATTTTTCCGGTAAAGCGACTACATACAAAGATTAATTGTAAAAACTGCAAACCTGAAACGGGTTCTCTGTACAGCAAGTCGCCAATCAGTGGTAACAAAACCAGTATAAACCGGCCTCAGATTCTATTGAAACACGCTGCTATGCTAGGCTAGCTCCAGGCCAAAGTTGTACTAACAACACGAGTCAGAATATGGCCTCAGTTAATTCATTTGGTTGCCATGGTTATGAACCTGTAATAGGCTGATGTTAAAAAATGTGTGATGATGTCAAACTTAGTCAAGATGTAAAAGTTTGAGGTGTAAATGTTTTGCATGTAACCTTTTTCAATCCAAACCCTAATATAAAAACACGAAGTAAGGTTATACCTAACTTAAACTTCGAAAAAGGACCATGGGCATTTTTCTATTAACTCTAGGCGTAAGACTAGCAGAATTAAAATATATCTCAAATCATCATCATCTTCCTGCCCTTGTCCCATGTTACTTGGGGTCGGCGTAACGTTTTTTTCTTCCATTCTCCCCTGTCAACCGTCACGCAATCATTTACACCTTTTTCCTTCATAAAAAATATATCTCAAATATTAGCTTACAATTAGGAAGGACTTCACTTCTTGTCAAGAAATACCTAAGCCGTCGGAGAACATAAATAGAGCCACTTGAAATATTCTGTATTGTGCCAAAGATTTGACCTATTAGTCAAATGTCAAATCATGAACCTACTTTAACTAGGGGACTCTGTAACATAGCCTCTACAGTCCTAGATCGATTCACCTCCATGGCCTTACTTGGATTAATTACTGTCATCATCTGCCGAGCCTTTACCCAACTATGTTAGGGTCGGCTTCCAGTCTAACCGGATACAGCTGAATATCAGGAGTGACTGTGCTTATTTATTTAGTATAATCAGTTCAACATGATCGACATTAAAAACAAATTACTTCTGTAGTCAAATCTTCAACATAATACAGAAAAATGTAACATGAATTGGCCGTAGCTCTGGTCTCCGGTGACTTTGGTAGATGTCGCATTTTTTTTTTTTATGTATTTCAATTCTGTTGAACCCACGCCCATTTGCCCAAGACCCTTTATGGTTAAAGGGAAGGTTATACAGGTTATAACTTTTCTTCGCACTTATTTGTGAAAGGTATAGATATTTTAGGGTTATATAAAAGGGCACTAAAAGTACCCTAAGCTACTAAGCAAACTTAATCAAAATGTGCTTAGTAGATTATGAGTAAAGTCTGTACCAAACAGATAAACGGTGATTAAAAATTTACTACATTTTTATACTATAAACAAAATTGTTACCAGTGAATAGATATTAGGTTGTCCATAAACATGCTTGTACTTCTCCTTAGTTGATTCATGCCAATAATTCAGCAAGTTGTGCTCGAAGTGACTACCTCATTCTAACCAGTTTTGAGCACTAACCACTGAGCTATTTAAAAAGGATTTTTTTTTGTAATTGCAACTAGCGTGCGTGTACGATGTATGAGGTGAGTTTATGTATAATTGTGTTGTTCTAAAAAATATTAAAAGCTACCTAACAGCAAACTATAATGGGTGTAAAAAGACCCATAACAAAGCGGAAAGGCACTTGTTGTGATATTTTTTTGTTCTGGTCCATGTCTGGGAACCTTCTAGTTACAGAGCTATTGGAGGTCAAAGTTCCAAAGTTTTCACAATTTTTTTTTTTTAAGTACAAGTTTTTAATTTAAAAAAATTACTTTAAATACGTCCATGGCCATTTTAACATTCAATACATCCATAAGCACAATCATTTTAGTTCGTGACATTGCAAGCCGTTATTTTTCACACCAAAAACAGTTTCCCAGCAATATTTTTTGCGTAGGGTTACTTAGTTTGATATACAGAATGCTTGGTTGACGGCTTCGTGAAGGGTCCTTTTACACCTTTTAGTACTAACGTACCCGTTTATATGGCAAGAGTTTCAGAAGTCTGGCTTTGTAGAACGTCGACTCGGTCACTCGTACTTGTGTAGCGGTTATCACACGACACCTCCCGACCGCGCGGTAGAGCGGCGCTCACCGGTATTCCGCGCGGCGCAGCGCCCATACATCCGGTTCGCCGCGTCCGCCCGACCGCGCGGACGAGCGGCGTCGTGTGAGAATTGCCTAAGACAATTCTCTTTCGAAAGCGTTTAGTTCTATATTAACGCCCGAGAGCTGCTGTACTGCTTCTGTCAATTATAATGTTTATCATACAAATTGTGGTTCCTTTTCATCATGATTCTTTCGAAAAACGCAACAAAACTAGATTTTGTGGCTAATATTAAATAGTTGTAAGGTTTTTTTGTATGTTTGTAAGTAAGGTAGTCTCAGTGTTAAGGATGATTTCCACCAAACGGCTCGCATCGCATCGTATCGGAAAGTACACGAACGGATGCGGCGACAGCCGATCGCGCCCGGCCGGATGTCGACGCATACGCACAGCTCGGACCCTCGCTTGCAAAGGATCCGTTTCTGCGCCTAGTCAAATACTTTTATTCCTACCGTGTTAACAGCCGAAAGGATCCGATCGGATACGACGACTGGCGAACGGAACCCATCGCGCGTCGCAGCATACTAACTACGATCCCGTGTCGGAATACCCCGCGGTCAAGCTGCTGTGCGCGGCTTGGTAACATCGACTTTAAATACTGTGTACACGGTTTAAAGAAAATCAAATCGTTTCAAACACTGTTTCAAGCTTTCACGGTTTACAACTATACTGTCACTTACGGGATATCTTGCGTGATTGTTCATTATTTTGAGCTCCCGATATTTCGGCGCTGTTGCAAGCGCCATGATCGCGGGTTGACTGGAGAATGCGGGTGGATGGAAAAATAAATTGTTAAGAGCAGACAAATCTATCTACCCTCTTTCTTTGTCTGTCGTAATCAAATCGTTTCTTGCTATATCCATAACTAGCTTTTGCCCGCGGCTTCGCCCGCGTGGATCTCGAATAATATCCGATTACTTACCTTCATCCCCCTTTTTAACCCTTCGGGGAAAGAATTATCAAAAACGCTGAGACACGTATAAATTAATTTTCAATCGTCAGCCTAAACACAAAATTTGAAGATCCTAACTTCAAAACTGACTGACTTCATATAAACTTCCATCCCCTATTTCACCCCTTTAGGGGTGGAATTCTCAAAAATCCTTTCTTAGTGGATACTTACTCTTCACAAAGAACACACCCTCCAAGTTCCATGCCTCTAGGACCAGCGGTTTGGGCTGTGTGTTGATATATCACCCAGTCAGTCAGTAAGTTTACCATTTTATATAAATAGATGTACACCTACAGGTGGTAAATAAAAAAATATAAACAATTATGGACCCTGTCGGGCACAGCACATTTTTTAAATAAGTAGAGACAGAGAGGAAGACCGCTTTATTACTTTTCCTTGTTGTTAAGTTTGAATTATTTTATATCCTTTTAAGTATTTTATATTTCCATTCATTTACTTATTCTATTAATATTTTATATGCATGGATTTGCATATAAAATATATTAATTTCTAAATATTTTTTAACCTTTTCACCGCCACGGACTTCAATAGAAGTTCCAGATTTCCGTGCCACCAGCGCCCACGACTTCATTAGAAGCTCTTAATTTTTAACTACCTAAACAAACATAAAAATACTGTATTTAAAAGCTTCGTTTCATTTTATTATTTAATATAACACGGTCTAATACCCTGTTTTTTACTTTTCCACACAAAAGTAGCCTTTATTTGTCTTAAAATCGGCAAAAACATTTATAGCTTGGCGCTGGTGAGGCATCGCGTTATGTGTACGTTGGCGGTGAAAAGGTTAAAGATCGTAAAATCCGTTCCAATTCGATGCGATGCGAGCCGTTTGGTGGAAATCATCCTTTATACTGATGCTTTTATATAAAAAATGGGCTCGCCCTATTACATATCGCCAGGTATTTTTAACTGACTTAAAAAGAGTAGGTTATGTATTCGTCCCATACCCGAAATACCTGGCGAAATGTTGGTGTATTATACACCATTGCCCCCCTTTAAGGGATTACAGGTATGATGCTACGTGTGTTATTTTGGTTGTATTTAATAAGCTGCTTTCGACGAATACTTTGTGCGTAGAAAATGTTCAAATAATACCTACGAAATAATAATATAAGACTCCTGACTAGCTTAAAATGTTATCACTTAAAATTATCTACTATTAAAACATCCATTAGTTTATGTAAATAAGTACAACATTTTGATACATTTAAGGTACAATTTGGAAGACTACCGGTACTGCAAAACACCTTCGGTATTGCACCATCATTGTCTAGAATGAATACA